>JAKULF010000013.1:0-1260383 GCA_022661535.1 Eutypa lata | reverse complement strand
AAAATATATTAAATATTTATTATATTTATATATTATTATTATGATTTTAATTATATTTAAAAAACATTAAAACGTTATTATTCTTTTAATTTAAATAATAATAATAATAATAATAATAATAATAATAATAATAATAATAATAATAATAATAATAATAATAATAATAATAATAATAATAAATATTTTTTAATTATAATATAATTTATAATATTTTATATACGAAAATAATTTATATAAATAAAATATTATTAAATATTATTAAAAAGATTTATTTTTTATTAAATATAAACGTTTATAAAAATAATTAATTTATATTATTATTTTAATATATAAATATTAATAAAAAAGATTTAATAAAAGTTTATTTTAAATTAAAATTTCTTTAATTTATTTATTATATATTAATATAATTTAATAAAGTTTTATAAATTATTATTTAAATTTAAAAGAAATTATATTTTTAAATTTATTTTTTAAAATATTAAGTTTTATTATAATATTAAATAACTTTATATAACAAATAAATATATTATTATTATATAAAAAAAGAAAAACAAAGTTTAAATTATAAATGCCGTTTTATCGCTTTATATACGACGTTATAAAGCCGTAATTATAACTTTAAATTAATCTTTAATATTATAATAAGTTTTATATATAAATAAAAAAGAAAAAGATAAAAATAAACGAATATAATATTTATTTATTTATATATAAATTATATTAAAGATTTTATTAATATAAAGAATTTATTTCGTATAATATAATTTAAAATATAATTTAATAATATTTATTAAATTAAAAGTTAATTATAAAACCTTTATATTATAAATAATTTAAAATTAAAATGTTATTATTATATTATATTAATAAATAAAGTATTTTAATAATAATTTATAATAATAATAAAAAGTTAAATATTAAAAATATTTCGAAATATTACGTACGATTTTTAAAATATATAAATTAATATATAATTAAAATTTATTATAAAGCTTTTATAAAGTTTATTAAATAATAATATATAATTTATTTTTAAATATTATTTAATATTAATAATTATTCGCATATTTAAATATAATAATAATTTTAATTTTATAAATTAATAATTAAAAAATTTATAAAAAAATAAATATATTAATTATAATAACGTTTTATTAATTTTATTTTAAAGAATTTACGAAATATATTAATATTAATAATAACGAAAAATAAAAAAACTTTTTTTATTATTAAAAATTATAATAATTACGTTATTAATAATAATCTTTTTAAATTAAATTTAAATTTAAATTTAAAACTTTTTAATATAATTAAAATTTTAATAATTAAATTGTTTTATTTTAAAAATAAAAAAATCGTAAAATTTTAAAAATAAATTAATTATTTATATTAATTTTTAATTTTATTAAATTTAAAAATAATTTTTCTTTATTAATATTTATATATTATTATAAATTTAATAAATTTTTTATAATAATAAACGATATTAAAAATATTATATATAAAATTTTTCTTATTATTATAATAATAAAAAAATACGACTTTACGCTTATAAACAAGCTTTAAAAACTTTTTTTTTAATTTTTAAACGAAAAAATTTTACTTTATAAGTTAATAATATACGTCGATTTAAAGGTTATATTTTATATATATAAATAATAACATTTATAATAAAATATAAACTTAATTTTTAACTTTAAATTAATTATAATAAGTTAATTTAAATTTAAAATTTAAAATTAAATTTATATAAAAATATTTAAAAATAAAAAAATAATTACTTTTTTTACTTTATACGAAATTTAAACTTTAACTTTTATTAAAGTAAATTAAATTATAACTTTACGTTAAATTACGTTATTATTATATATTAATTTATTTATAATATCTTTTTTTTTAAATATAATTTATGCTTTAATTAATTATTAAAGTTATTATATAATAAATTCGCTTATATATTAATAAACATTCGCTTATTACGTAAAAAAAAAAATTCTTTTTTAATAATAATAATAATATTACTTTTTATTTTCGTTAAAGTTAACGTTTCGTTAAATAATTTTAAACGTTTTATTTTTAATTTTTTAATTAATTATTATTAAATTTTTATATTATTAAAATATTTATTAAAAAAAAAATTAACTCGTAACGCGTATTTCGATAATCGTTTAATAATTATTTTAATAAAACGTATTTTAATTTATCGTTATTATTATTCGAAAAGTTTAAATATATTTTAATTTAAACTTAACTTTTTTTTTAATATAAAATACATTTTCGAAAACTTTAATAAATTTATTTATAAAGATTATAATAAAAACCGTAATATTTACGATTTTATAAATTATTTTACTTTCGATTTAATAATTATTTATTAATGATAATTTTAATAAATAAATTTTAATTAAAATAACTTTTAAAGTTATTCGTTTTTAAAAGTTAATCGTTTAATTTTTAATTTATTTTAAAGTTATTTTAAATGTTAATAACGATTAATAACTTAATATAAATAATAAGTTTATATAAAATAATATTTTTAATTATTATATTAAATTTACGATTATTTAATAACGTTTATTTTTTGCGTTTTATTAAACGATTTTAATTTATTACTTTAAGTTTAATTTAATCGAAAAAGTTAACGTAATAGTTATAAATAATTTATAAATTAATCGTAATTTATAAAGTTATTATTAACGATTAATCGAAATAAATTATTCGTATTAAATATTAACGCGTAATAAATAAAAAACGAAATTATTTTAATTTTCGTATTTTTACTTTTTTAATAATTATTATAAGCTTTTTTAAATTACTTTTTAATTATTAAGAAATTTAATATCTTTTAACTCGTTATCGAAAAGTTTATTTTTAAACGATAAATAACTATTTATTTATTTTTTAAAATAAAGATTATATAATTTAAATTATTAAAATCGTCGCTTTTAAACGAAAAATAACTTTCGTTTAAAAAATTATAATAAATAATAATAAAAATAATAATGCTTTTAATAACTTTAATAATAATAATAATAAAAACGATAATAATAATAATAACGGCAATAATAATAATAATAAACTTAATTTAATTATAAAGTAATTTAACGAAAAGTTAATTTTAATCGTTAAAAATATTTTAAATATAATTTAAACTTTCGTTAAAAATTCGTTAAATTTTTTAATTTCGTAATATAATTAATTAATAAAGCGTAAATATTTTTTAATTTTAAATAATTAAATTTAATTTTTAATATTATATTTAAAACTCGGTTTTTTATTATTATAATTAAACTTTTTTACTTATACTTTAAGTATATATTAAAAGTATTTTTTTATTTTTAAATAAAATCTTTTATATTTATTTACTTTATTATATTATTATTATATATATTTTATTAATAAATAAAAAATATAATTTTTAAAATACGTTTAATATATAAAAACGCATTTATAAAATAATAGATTTTTATTAAATTTAAATTTTATATTTAATTATAAAATATTAAAATTTATAAACCGTATATATTTTATTATTAATTAAATAACTCGTTTAAAATTTAAAGTTTATACTTAAAATATAAAAACTTAAATAATTTATTAAATTCGTTATCGATTAATAATAAATAACTTTTCGTAATAAATTTTTAATTATTTTTATTATTTTTTTTATTTAATAATTATTTAAACGAAGAAATTATTATATATATAAGTTAAATTTAACGTAATTTAAACTCGTAAAATGCTTTTTTAATATATTTAATTATTCTTTTTTATAATTTATAATCTTTAATTATATAAATCGATTTAAAACTTTTTAATAAGTTTAATTACGATTAAATAAAACATTAAATATTAAGTTTTTTAATGTAAATATACGAAAAATAATAATATAAAAAAACTCGAAATTAAACTTAAATATTAAAATATTAAATATTTTTTTTTAATATAATACTTTATAATTTATATATAATAATAATATATAATATAATTAAAAAAAATTACTTTTAATAATACGTATTATTCTTTAATACGAATTCTTAATGTATACGTAAAATAAACATTATTTATTTTTTATAATAATTTTAAAAATTTTTAAAAAACGGTTTTATATAATTATCGAAATTTATTATTATTATTTTTGAAAAATTCTTAATAAAATTATCGTTGCTAGTTTAAAAAATATTATAAATAATACTTTAAACATTATTTATTAAACTTTTAAAACTTTATAAGTTATATATTAATATAACTTTATAATTAATATAAATTAAAAAAGATTTAAATAAATTTTTAACTTTTTAAAATTTTGTTAATTAAGCTTTAATATTTTTATAAAAAACTTTTATTTATAAAACGAAATTATTTAAGCTTAATATATATTTATAATTATATTATTTAACTTAAGCTTTAATAATATAAATATAAATAATATTAAAAAAGTTATTAATTTTTATAATAAAAAACTTTATAATATAACGTAAAATAAATAATTTTTATAAAAATATA
Organism: Eutypa lata; assembly: GCA_022661535.1. Taxonomy (NCBI): domain Eukaryota; kingdom Fungi; phylum Ascomycota; class Sordariomycetes; order Xylariales; family Diatrypaceae; genus Eutypa; species Eutypa lata. The sequence goes on along the minus strand of JAKULF010000013.1, from coordinate 1,255,874 downwards.
AATATTTTAATTTAATATAACTTTAATAAAACTTAACGAAATTTAATTTAATCGTTTTTTTATTATTATTAAATAATTATTAAAAAGATTAACTTATTAAAAAAACGATATATATTACGATTAATAATTCTTTTTATATTTAATTTATTTTTAAAAAAATAAAAAGCTTTATTTATTATTAAAAAAACCTAAAAAAAGTCTTTTATTAAAATAACATTTAAGTTATTAAATACTTTATTTCGGCGTTACGAAAAGATTTTATAAAGTTGTATATTAATTTAAATAAAAACTTTTAATTTTAATATACTTTTTTCGTTTATAATTAAATAATAAACATTATTAAATTAACGTTAAAAAGCATTTAACGTAATTAATATTTTTAATAATGATTTATATTAATTATTAATAAATAAATATAAAAGAAAATATAAAATTTATTTATTAATTTAATTATTAATAATATTAATAAAAATTATTTAAATAATAAAAAGTTTTATTTTTAATATAACTTGTTATAAATATAAAAATAATATCTTTATAAAATAAAACTTTTTTATATCGTTATCTTTATTTATTTAAATATATAAAGAAAGAAATAATAAATTAAAAATAAATCGTAATTATAAATAATAATTTAATATTATATTATATAAAATACGTTATTTTAAATTTAAAATATTAATTATTTTTTAAAATAAATCTTTTACATTATAATTATATATAATTTATTTTTAAAGTTAAGTTTAATAATTTTTAATAATAAAGTTTTTATAAATATAACGTATAATATAAAAACTTTAATTAAAATTAAAGTTAATATTTTTATAACTTAAAAAATTTATAAGTTTTTTTTTTTAATTATATATTAAACATTATTTAAGTTATTTTTTATTAATCTTTTAAAATAATATTTTCTTTTTTAATATAAACTTTAAATTTATTTTTTATAAATATTAAATTAAATCGATTTAATTCGTTATAATAATTATTAAAATAATTATAATTTAATAAATAATTTTTATATATTTTTTAATATATTAAAAATTAATATTTCTTTTTCGTATTAAAAAGCTTATTATAATTTCGATAAAAATACTTTAATAAAAACTTTATTTTATAAAAATTAAAATATTATTAATAATTATATATAAATTTATATTAAAAATAATAATATAAAACCTTAAATATAATCGATAATTTTTATTTCTTTTATTTATTTAAATTATAAATTAAAAAGTTTTAATTCTTTAAAAATTTAAAATAAAAAACATTATTTATAACTTAAAAACGATTTAAATACTTATTATATATCGTTAAAAATTTCTTTATTTTATTAACATTTTTTATTATATTTATTATACGTATATATTTATTAAAAAAATAATAATTAATCCTTTATATTACTTAATTATTCTTTTATAAAAAAAGTTTATATAATATATAATAAACTTTTTAAATTAAATAATTCTTTTTATTTATTAATTTATTTATAATTTTAAATATAAAAGATAACATTAAGCTTATATTTAAAATTAAAGATAAAATAAACTTTATAATTTACGTATAAATAAATATAATAATTTTAACTTTATTATAATATTTAATAACGTAATTAATAATAATATTAATATTAATATAAAGTAAAACATTAATATTAATAAGTTAATATAAATTAATTAAAGAATTATATTAATTTAAATAAATATTATTATATTACGAATTAAAAAATTATTAATTTTTATTAACTTTTATAATTAATATAAAAACATTTCGTATTTCTTTTAAATAATAAAAACGATATATAAATTTAAAAATAAATTTACTTTTTTTTTAATTATTTATATTATTTTTTTATTAATTTAAAAATAATATAAACTTAAATAATAATAACGTTAATAATATTTTATAATATTATTAAATTATTTTTAAATAATATTTACTTTAATTAAATTTAAACTTAAAAAATTATTAATATTATCGCTTTAATTTATAATCTTTAATTTTAAATTTATAACGATAACGTAATATCTTAATATCTTAACGAATTTAATTCGAAATTTTTTATTAAATATATTAAAAAAAAGATTATTATTAAATTAATATAACTTATAAAAATAATTATTATTACGGCTTTATTATTTAAATTAAAATTAAAAATCCTTTAAATTAAATTTTTATATTAAAATAATATTATAAAAAAACTTATTTTTTAAATAAAAATGTTATATTATAATGTAATGGTTTTTTCGTAATAATTAACGAAAAAATAACATATATAACTTTTCGTTTAAAGTTTTTTAACGATTAAAATTTAACATATATTAATATAAACTTTATTAATAAAAATTTATTAAATTTAAAGTTATAAATATTAAAAAAGTATTTAAATAATAAATAAATACTTTATATTTAGATTTTTTTAATATTAAAATAAATATATTCTTTTAAAATTATTAATATAACGTAAAATTTAATTAAATAAAATTTAAACTTTAAAAATATTTAAATTTTTTAAAGCTTTTCGTAAATCTTTTTTATTAATAAATTATTTACGATAATATTTATTAATATAAAACTCATTATAATTATAAACTTAATATTACATTAACGTATTTAAAATAATATAACGAAAATTATAATATTTTATAAAGCGTTTATTTTTTTCCTTTATAATATATTTAATATATTTTTAATAAAATATATTACGTTAATAAAGTTTTATAAAATTAATAACTTTTTTAAAAAATAACGATAAATAAATAAAGAAAAATAAAACTTATAAATAATTAAATTTATTAATAAAAATACGGCGTATAAAAAGCATAAATAAATAATAAGCTTTTTTTAAGTTTTAATATAAAAAAATTAAAAAAAAATAAATTTAAAATTTAAATAAATATAAAGTTAATTTAATTCGAATTAATTTATTAATATATTTAAAATAATAATTTTATTATATATATTAATATTTTTATTATTAATTTTATTTATTAATTTAATATTTATAAATATATTATTAATATTTATAACTTTTTAAATATAAAATTAATTAAAAATAAAATTATTTTTCGAAAAAAAAAATTATAACGATTTAAAATAAAATCACGATATTTAAAATAATAATAAAATAAATAATTAAGTTATTATTCGATTATTTATTTATAAATATAAAATTAACGCCGAAATTATTATTATATTTTTAACATTACTTTATTTTTAATAAAATAAAAAATAATAATATTAAAATCTTTAAATAAAAAAGATAATTTATTATAAACTTTATTAATATTATAAAAAAAATAAATAATATAATTACGATATTTATATTATTAATTATAAATTTAAAAAAAATTAATAATATTTATATAATAAAAAAATAAACTTATTATATAAATATTAACGTTTATATAAACCTTTATAATAAATATTTTTTAAAAAGTTTTAATAAAAATAACGAAAATAAAATATTTTCGAAATTTAAATAATTCTTTATTAAATATAAATTTAATATATTATTTTTTTTTATTATTTTTATTATAATATTTTTTATAAATATTATTTCGTAATAAATAAATATTAAATTATTTTTTTTAATAACGAAAATAATAAATTATTTTTTTTATTATAAAAGCTTTATTAAATTATTTTTTAATATTAACATTTTTTTATATAATTAAAACTTTTTAATTATTTTTATTATATATAAATAATATTTCATTAAAATTACGAAAAACTACATTAAATTTTAAATGTATTTTAAAACGATTAATTAAATTACGTAAAAAGAAACGATTAATTAAATTACGTATAAAACGAAAACAATTAATAAGATTTTAAAGTTTAAATAAACGTTTAAAATTATAATTATAAATAAAGCCGAATAAACGAAATAATTTAAATTTATTACGCGAATTATATTAATTCGATTTATTACGATTTCGGTTACGAATCGAACGCTTTTCGAATAAAAAATTAAGCTCGTTAAATTATAATAAAGATAACTTAATTTAAAAATTTTAACGTTATTATTATTATAAAGTTAATTTTTAAAAATTAAATATTTAAGAAAATTCTTTATTATAACGACGTTAAATTTTATAACGACGTTAAATATTAACTTATAATTTTTAAATAATAATTATCGTCGATATATTAAAAGTATTTCGTTTATTTAAATAATATTTATCGTTAAAAAATTAATAAATAAAGTTTTAATAATAAATAAAATAAATAATAAAAAGGAAATTAATTTTAATAATAATTCGTTTATTTTTAATAATAATATTTAATGTTTAAATTATAACTTTAAAAATTTAATATTATTAAAAGTTAATATTATTTATAATTAAATAATAAAAAACTTATTTAAATTTATTAAATTTAACGATATAAATTATAATAATTTATAATATAATAATTAATACGAAAATTAATAAATTAATTTAAATCTTATTATATATTATATCGAAAATAAGTTTTTTACTTTATAATTAAATTTATTATAAATATTTTTAAATAAAAAAATATATAAATAAAAAAAGAAATTAAAAGCGAAACATTAACGAATAAAAAAATAAAGCTTAATAAAATAAAATTAATATTTAAATAAAACAATAATAAAAATAATTATATAACGTATATTTAATTAAAATATTAAATCTTTTTTAAAATTAATTAAAAAATTAACGTTAATTAACTTTAAATTAACTCGAAATTAAATTTTTATTAACTTAAAATAAATTAATTACAAAAAGATATTATTATTAATATTCGTTATTCGTATTAATTTTAATTTTACTTTAAATTTTACGATTAATTTTCGAAAAACTTAAAATAAAAATATTTTTTAAATATAATTATTATAAAAAAGATTTAAATTAAAAAATAAATTATATTAATAATAAGAAATAATAAATTAATATTAAAATAATATAAATATTTTTTATTAATATTAATTTTATAATAAATTTAATTATATATTAAATTTTTTTTAAAATTTTAAATTTTTTTAATTTAAATAATTAAACTTTATAAATTTTTATTATAATATTTATAAATAATAAATTAAAAGTTTATTAATAATTATATTTTTAAAAAATTATTATAATTTAATTAATAATAAAATAATAAAATTAAATAAATAAAATAATTTAATAAATAAAATAAAAATATATATAATATTATATTAAAATTTTAAATTAAACTTTATAATTATATATAACTTAATTATTTAAATATTTAAAATATTTATAATTTATATATTATAATAAAGTTTAATATTAAATTATTTAAATACGTTTTTCGAATTTTTATTTTTTCGTATTTTAATTATTATACGAAACTTTAATAATTTCGTTTTATATATAAATATTATATTTTTTAAATATAATATATTATTATTATTTATAATAATATATTTAATTTTTTATTATAATTTATTATATTTTATATTTATTATTTATATAACGAAATTATAAATTAATTAATTTTATATCGTTTTATTTTGTATTATAATATTAAATATTAAAATTAATAATATTAAAATATAATAAAGAAATAAATTATATTAATTTTTAAAGTTATTTTATTATAATATAAATTTTAATAATTTAAATATAAATAATTTTAATTATAATATTTAAAAGGTTTATTTTTTATAATTTTTAAAAACGAATAAAACTTTATATAAATTAATTAAAAAAATTTTAAAATATAAATAAAAAAATTATTTTAAAAGTTTTAATAATTAAAACTTTTAACGTAATATTTTAAATTTTATTTTTAAAAAAATAATTATAAAAAATAAATTTATTTAAATTCGTTAAAATTAAATTTATAAAAGTTATTATAAAAATATATAAATAATATTTTTAATAATTAAGTATAAATATAATTTTAAAAATTTAAATATTAAAAACTTTATAATTTATTTTTTTAAATAAAAATATAATACGTTAATAAAATATTTAAAATAATTTTTATAAAAGATTTTTCGAATTTAATAATTTTAAATATAATTTAAAAAAAGAATATCTTTTATTTTATAAATCTTAAAATATATAAATATAAAATTATAAACTTTATATTATAAATACTTAATTATTTAATTTATAAATTTATTAAAAGTTTTAATAAATTATATAAAAATAAAATATTATATATTTTAATAAATAATAATAAAAGAAAATTTAAAAAATTAAATTTATAAAAAGAAAATTAATTTAATAAGTTTTATTAAAATATAAATATAAAGTAAATATTATTAAAAAGTTTAAGTTTTTTATATTTTTTTAAATTAAAAGTTTTATTTAAATAAACGAAATAAATTAATTTATAATTTTATAATTATATTATATATATAATAAAAATTTTAAAGGTTAATTATTTTTATTAATCTTTTATTAATTTTTAAAGAAATAATAAATTTATATTTATTTTTTATTATTTTAATAATTAATATATATTTTTTATTTTACTTTTTTATATAATTTTTTTATTATATTTAAAGTTATTAATTAATATAATTAATTATTAATTTAATTTTTTTTATTATCTTTTTAAATAATTATTTTTTAAATAACCGTATTTATTATATTTAAAATAATATAATTAATCGTTTTTATTTTAATTAAGTTTTTCGTTATTTTAAATTTTTTAAATATTATTATTATTATTATTATTATCGTTTTCTTTTTGTTTTTTTAAAGCTTTAAGATAAAATTATTTTATATTTAATTTATCGTTATATTTAATATTTATTAAAATATTTCTTTAATATATAATTTTTAACTTATAATATTAATATTTTTAATTAAATTAATAAATATCGCGAATTATTATTTTATATTAATTCATATTGTAATTTTAATAATTCGTTAAATTAAACGTTTAAATGTAATATTATAATTTAATATCGTTTATCTTTTATTTTATTTTATATATTATAATTCTATTTATAAATTTAACTTTTATTTAATATTATAATTTTCGTATAACTTTTTTAAAATTACGTATATATTTGTTTTTATTTATTAATATTTATAATAACATTTAAAGAATTAATTTTAACATTTTTAATAATAATATTTACGATTTTAACTTTATTAATTTTAATAAATTTATCGTTATTATCGTTTTAAAATTAAATATCTTTTAAAATTATTTAAAATAATGTTTTTTATATTTCTTTAATTGTTATTATTTTATAATTAATTTAATTTAAATACGTAATTAATTTTATTTTAATTTCGTTTTCGTTTTTATTATTATTATTAACTCTTTTAAAAATTAATAATTATTTTAATTAATTATATAATTATTTAATTTATTATTTTAATTTTAATTTTAATATTATTATAATAATAAAGTTTCGTTTTTTTTTCGTTATTATTTCGATTATAATTTTGTTTTTTTTAATTATAAATTTAAATTAAATATATTTTATTTTATTAAAAAGTGTTTTATAATTATCGTTTTAAATATATTATTAAAAAATTATTATTATATTAAAATATAAATATAAATTAAATATTATTAAAATATTTAAGTTTTTATATTCGTTTTTTAAATTAAAATTTTTATTATATATATAATAAAAACTTTAAAAGTTTATTATTTTTAAAAAAAATAATATATTTACTTTTATTATTACTTTTTATTATTTAAATTATTAATAAACCTTTTATAAAAAATAAAAATAAATCTTTTATTTTTATTATAATTAATATAAATATATATTTTAATATTATAAAAACGAAAAGAATAATAATAAAAATAAAAAAAATAAAACATTATTAATAATAATAATAATTATTTATTTAATATAAACGATTTAATTATTTTAATTAAATATAAAATATTTATAAAGGTTTTCTTTTTTAATAATTATTTTTATTAAACGAAACGTATTAATAAAGTTATTTCAATAATATAATAAATTAACTTTTAATATTATATATTAATAAATTTCATTAAAAAACGTTATAAATTTAATTCTCGTTAAATAAAAAAGCATTAAAAACGAAGAAATATTAAAAGAGTTATATATAAAAGCGTTTTAAACGTTACGATTATTATTTATTAAATAATAATTTTTTAAAACTTTTTTAAACATAATACGAAAATTTAATTATTATAAAATAACGATTTAAATATTAATATTATAAATAAGTTTAACGATTTAATTAAAAAATAATTAAAAATATAAAATAAAGTTATTTTAATATAAGAATTAAAATGAATTGTATTTACGTTTTAATTATTAATTTCGTTATATAATAAATAAATAAATTTAATAAATTTAATTAAAATTTAATAATATAATATATTTTAACGAAATATAATATATAAAAAAGATTTATTTAAATTATAATATTTTAAAATCGTTAAATAAAAGGTATTTTATAATAATTAATATAAAAAAATAAAAGTTATTATTATAAATTTTAAATATATTTAAATATAAATTTAATAATAATAAATAAAATTATATATTAAAAAATAATAACGATAAATTAATTATTTTTTAATATCTTATATTTAGATTTAATAATAATTTAAAAGGTCTTATAAAAGAAATATTATAAAAAAGGTTATTTTATAATATTATTAATTTTATTATTTTAATATTAAACGATTTTATAATATTAATTTTAAATTTAAAAATATTAAAGTTTTATTTTATACGATTTATAATATAATAAAAATAAAAAGCTTTTTAAAGAAATTAATTTATATATACGAAATTATATAATAAAATATAAATATAATATAATTTATATTAATATGTAATAAATTATAATACAATTTAATAATTAAAAATTATAATTAATATTATAATATTAATTTAATAATAATTTAACTTTTAAAATTAAATAACAAATACGAATTTAATATATTTAAAATATACGAATTTTATAAAAACCGAAATATTAAACTTTAATTATTATTATTTTATAATTAATATTAAAATAAAATTATAAAACGCGTTATTAAATTTATATAAAACGAAGTTAAAGTTTACGTAATTTTTATAAAAATCTTTATATATATTTAAAATTATATTATAAAGATAATTATTAAAATAATTAATAAAATAAAATAAATATTAATTAAAAATATACTTTTTATAAAGTTTTATTAAAAATATTTTAATTTTAATTTTAATTTTAATTATTTATTTTCTTAAAAACATTTATAAATTTTAAAAACTTTAATTTAAATAATTATTTAATTAAAATATAAAACAAAAGTTATATTATATTATTAATAAAAACTTTATTCTTTTTATAATTTTTTACGTTATAATATATAAAAGATTTACGAAATTAAATATTTTTTTAATTTAAAAAATATAATTTAAATTTCTTTAAAAAAGATTTAAAAATAATTTCGTTATTAAATTAATAAAATAAAAGATTAATATTTAAGATAATAATAATAACGTTATTTTTAATAATAAAACGAATAAACAATAAAAAGTAATTTATTAAATATAAACGTAATTATTTTAAAATAAAGAAATAATATATATATATATTACGATATTAAAAATTAATTTAAAGTTATTATTATAACTTTATAACGTTATATATAAGTCGGCGAAACGATATTTATAACTTAAACTTATTTTCTTTTTTTTCGTATAATAATAATATATTTATTTATTATATAAAGTTATTCGATATTATAATAATATATAACGTTTTTAAAAAAATATATTAAAAATATAATTAAATTATTTTAAATATAAATTATTTAAAAAGAATATTTATAAATATAATTTTAAATTTAATTATATTAATAATAAAGTTATAAATAATTAAAAACGTAAATTTATAAATTTATTTTTATATATAAATAATATTTTTAAAGGTTTTTATAAAAAATTAAACTTTTTTAATATTTAAAAATAATTTAATATTAAAAAGCTTTTTATTAAATTTCGAAAGAAATTTATAAATAAAAATAATATTTATAAAAATATAAAGAAATATTAATCGAAATTTATTTAAATTTATTTTATTAATTATAACGACGTTATTATAATTATAAACGATTAATATATAATATAAAGAAATTCTATTATAATATATTTTAATAATAAATTAAAGAAATATGTTTATAAAAATATTTTTATTATTAAAAAAAGATTTAAATATATAATTTAATAAATAAAAATTAAAATAATTTTAAAATAATTAAGTTATATACATTTATTATTAAATAATATTATTTATTTAAATTTTAAAGTAAAAGATATTATAATTTTATACGTTAATAACTTGTTATTATTTAATATAAATAAAAAACGTTTTACGAAATTTATAAAAATTATTATTAAAATAATTATTATTAAGAATTTTAATAAAATTAATTAATTTTTAAAGATTTATATTTTTAAATTAAACTTTATTAATAATATTCGTTTAAATAAAGAATAATATATTAAAGAATTATTTTAAATAATAAATATAAATAATATTAAATTATTATTTATTTTATACGTATTAAATTAAGTTTCGTTTATTATTTTAATAAAAAAAATATAATTTTATAAATAATAATATTTATAATAAAATTTACTTTTAATATTTAACTTTAAATTAATTATAATAACTTAATTTAAATTTAAAATCGAAAATTAAATTTATATAAAAATATTTAAAAATAAAAAAATATTTATTTTATTTATTTTATATAAAATTTAAAATTTAAAATTTATAAATTTAATTATAATATTATAAACTTTTTTTATTATAAATTATATTAATTATTATATAAAGTTTTTATTTATTATTTTTATATATATAATTAATTTTACGTTTATATATAAATTTAATTAATTAATAATTAAATTAAGTTTTAAAAATTAAATAAATAATTAATGGTTTTATTATTTAATTATATTAATTAAAAATCTTTTAAAATAATTAAAACTTTAAATTTATAAATTATTTTTATATAATTATTATAATTATTTATAATTATAAAATAATTAATAATTAAATTTAAAAAATTAACGTATAAATAATTAATAATTTTATAAATTATTATAAGTTTTATTAATTATTAAAATTTTATTAACCGTTACGATGTAAAAAAGTATAACTTTTTATAAATTTCGAAAACTTTTTTTTAACTTTCGAAATTAATAAAGTTTTACTTCGTAAGTTATAGCTTATTACGTTAAATTCGAAAAACTTAATCGAAAGTTTATTTAAAATTAAAGGTAATTAATAATAACAAAGTTATTTAAATTATCGTAATATTTATTTTTATTTATAAACTTTATAATAAATTATATATTATAATAATTTAAATATTTAAAGAATTTAAAGAATTTAAATTACGAAATTTAAATCTTTTTACTTTTTTTTTAAAAATTTAAACTTTAAGCTTTATAAATTTATTATTATATATTACGAATTTTATAAATTTAATTATTATATTATAAGCTTTTTATATTATTTATTATATATAAGTTTTTTATTTAATTATATATATATATTTAATTTTACGTTTATATATAAATTTAATCGATTTATAATTAAATTAATTAATTAAAGTTATATTATTTAATTATATTATTTAATTATATTAATTTTAAAGATCTTTAAATAATTAAAGTTTTAAAGTTATAATTTATAAATTTATAAGTTTAAAAAATAATTAATAAATAATTAATAAGTTTATAAGTTATAAATTTATAAATTTATAAGTTATTTTCGTATAATTATTATAATTATTTATATATAATTATAAATTAATTATAAGTTTATACGTTATAAAGTAAATTTATAAATTATTTAAATAATTATTATTATTTATAACTTTTAAACTTATAATTATTATAATTATTTATAATTATTATAATTATTTATATATAATTATAAATTAATTATAAATTTAAAAGTTATAAAGTTATAAGTTATAAAGTAAATTTATAAGTTATTTAATTATTATTATTATATAATTATTATAATTACTTATAATTATAAGTTTATAAGTTATAAATTTATAAGTTTAAAAGTTATAAAATAAGTTTATAAATTTATAAATTTAAAAGTTATAAAGTAAGTTTATAAGTTTATAAGTTTAAAAGTTATAAGTTTAAAAGTTATAAATTATAAATAATTAAAGTTAAATGGTTTATAAAACTTAAATAATATATTTAATTAAAGTGTTAAATCTTTTTTAAAATTAATTAAAAAATTAACGTTAATTAATTTAAAATTAACTTAATATTAAGTTTTTATTAATTTAAAATAAATTAATCGTAAAAAAATATTATTATTAATATTCGTTATTCGTATTAACTTTTTTTTTACGATTAATTTTATAATTAATTTCGAATTATATTAAAATAAAAGATTTTTCGAATTTAATAATTTTTATTAATTATTATAACTTTTATAATTATTTTTATTTTTAAATTTAAAAACTATTAAATTTAAAAAACCTTTTATAAATTTATACGTTATTATTATAATAAATAATAATATAAATTAATATAATTTATTTTATTTAATTATAATTAAAAATAAAAAGTAAAAAAAATATATAATATTTAAATGTTTTTTATTTTAAATATTTTATATATAAAGATTAATAAATTAATATTATATAAATCGTAAATGTTTTAAATATTTAAATAATTAAGTTATATATAATTATAAAAACAATTTAAAATATAATATTTAAATATTAATTCTTTATATTTATAATTATTTTTTAATAATATAAATATATAATGTTTTTTATATATATTTTAAAAACACGATATATATAAGTTTTTTTTATAAGCTAATTTTACGTATCGTTTACGTAATAAAACAAAAGTATAATAACGACTTTTACGAGTTATATATAAGCTTAATTTATTATATAAATAAATTAACTTAAAAAAAATTATTTAAAAAAACATTAAAATAAAAATAAAAAATTAAATATTTTTAAGTTTTCTTTATTAAAACGCTTTAAAAAAAGTAAAAAAGTAAATTTCGAATTATTTACAACGCGTATTTACTTTAAAGTTAATATTATAAAAAAAGATTTAAATAAATTTTATTAAATTTATAAAATCTTTTATTTAAAATAAATTATTACGAAATAATTTATTTATATATAATTTATAATTTTAAATATTTTAAAAATTTATATTTTAAATAATTATTATTTAAATTATAATATTTATATTTTATTATTAATATACTTTTATAATTTAATAAATAAAATTATTATTAAATAGTTTTAATGTTTTTATATTTTATTTATTCGTTTAATTATATTTTATTTCTTTTATATTTATATTTTTTTTTAAAAATGCTTTTATATTAATAACGTTTTTATATTATTAAATTCGTTATTTATTTATTTTATATAATAATGCTTTTATTATTTTTAAATTATTATTATTCGTTTTATTTTTTTTGTATTTTTTAAAATATAACTTCGTATTATTAATAAATATTTCGTTTTTTTAATTAATTTAAATTAATAAATATTATATTTTTAATTAATTATATTAATTTCGTGCTTTTAATTATAATTATATTATTTTACTTTATTTTATTAATATTTTAATTATTATTTAATTATAATTAAATTAAAAACTTTATTCGATTTTATTTCTTTTATTATATTATATAATTACTTTTATATTAATATTATTAATTTACTTTATATATTAAGCTTTTTTCGATTAATTATATTTTATGTATTTATTAAACTTAATATAAAAAAAAACTTATAAATTTTAAAAGTTAATCGAAAAAAACTTAATTTAATTTAATAATTTTTAACTTTATAAATATTAAAAACGCTTTTTTTTTATATAAATTAATTTTAATCTTTTTTACGTTTTACTTTATAATTAATTAATTAAAATATATATTAAAAACGTAAATATATTATTAAATGCGAAATTAAATAAAGATTATAAATATATATATATTATTATTATAAACTTAAAAAAAAGTAATTCGTTTTAATTTAAAATTCGAAAACTTATAAATGTTAAAATATTTTATTTAAACGCTTTTATAATTAATATATTATTAATATAACTTTAATTATTTCGTAAAAAGTTGTTTAAAAGTAACATTATATAATAAAAGCTCGAAACGTTATAATTTTAACGATGCGATAAATAATTATAATATATCGAAAAAAAAAACGTTTAAACAAGCTTACGTAAGCCACTTATCCGGACGATCACTTAATTCGCATATTATTATTATTACTTTAATTATTTCGAAAAAAGCCGTTTAAAAGTAATATTATATAAAAGAAGTTTAAAGCGTTATGATTTTTTTAATTAAAGTAATAATAATAATATACGAATTAAATAATTATTTAAATAAATAACTTATATAATTTAATTTAAATTTATAAATTTATAAATTTATAAGTTTATAAATTTATAAGTTATAAATTATTTTATAAAATTATAAGTTTATAAATTACTTTATAAATTTAAAAATTTAAAAATTTAAAAGTTTAAAAATTTATAAATTTATAAATTTATAAATTTATAAGTTTTAAAATTCTTTTTAATTATATTTTATTATTATTATTATTATAATTTTAATTATTTATAAAAAAGTCGTATAAATATAATTTAATATAATAAAAGCTTTATATATTATAATTTTTTTAATTAAAATAATAATAATAACATATATATAAAAAGTACATTTAAACGCGTTTATAAAGTAGTTTTTATAAAGTAATTTTTATAAAGTAATTTTTATAAAGTAATTTATCGGTTTTAATTTGTACGGCTTTATTTTAAGCTTAAAAAATTAATAAAAATTCTTAATTATATATTAACTTATAAATTTAACGTATATAAAGTTTTACACTTATCGAATATGTTTTAAATTTATTACGAATTATTTTATATTATAATGCGTTATTTTATAATATTTTAAAAAATAAAAATTATTAAATAAACTTAAGCCGTTATAACTCGCGAGAAATCTTAAAGATTTAATTAATTAAAACTTAATACATTAACGTAATATAAAATATATATATAATAACTTAAGATTTAAAGTAAATTATTAATATAATTACGTTAATTTTATTATTTCGTTAATTACTTTATTAATTCTTTTATTTTTAATTCTTTTATAATAAACGCGTTTTAAACGTTATATTTAAAAACTTTTATAACGAAATGCTTTTAAATTATAATTTATTATATATAATAATATTTAAATTTTTTATTATTATTAAATTATTTTTATATTAAGTTTTAAAATATAATATTTAAATATTAATTTTAAATATTTATAATTATTTTTTAATAATATAAATATATAAATATTTTAATATTAATAATTATATAATAACGTATTTATATATAATTTATAACTTTAAGTTTTATAAATATTTTTTTAATAATTATTATTTAAATTATAATATTAATATTTTATTTATTAATAATTAAAAAATAAATTTATAAATCATTTAATTATTATTAAAATATAATTATAAATTATAAATTTAAATATTAAAATTATAAATAATTAAAGTTAAATAATTTATAAAACTTAAAAAATATATTTAATTAAAATATTAATTTATTTTAAAAATTAATTAATTTTTTAACGTTATTTTAACTTTAAATTAAAAGATATTAATTAATTTTTAATTTATTTAAATCTTTTATTAATTTAAATTTAATTAATTCGCAAAAAATACTTTTTATTAATTATTAAAAAATATTAAGTTTATTTTTATTTTAAATTTTATAATTAATTTTCGAAAACTTTAAAATAAAGATATTCTTTAAATACAATTATTATTATTATTTACGTTAAATATTATAATTTATATAATTTATTATAATTCTTTATATATAATTATAAAATAAATTTAAAAATTATATATTATTATTAATTAAACGTAAAATATAAATTCTTTATTTAAATAATTATTTAATTTATATATTATTATTATTATATATAAAAATAAAATTATAAAAAGATATATTTAATATAAAAAATATAATTATTTAAAGTATATAATTTATAATTACGTAACGATATATAAGCATTAAAGCATATAAATAACTTTTTTTAATTAATTAAAATCGTTAATTAAAAATAATTTATTATATTTATTTTTCGAAATTACTTTATTATTATTTAATAATTACGTTATAAGTTTATAATTATTTATATTTATATAATAATATATTATAAATTAATAAAATAAAAATATTAATCTTTAATTTTATTATTTTATTAATTAATTTATTACGTTTATATATTTATTATATTAAATATTTAAAATAAATATAAATTTAAAATATTTAATCGTAAAATAATAAAAATTTAAAATTATATATTTATTAATTAATTTAATTTTTTTAATAAAATATTTTTTAATATATTTTTATTTTATAAAAAATAATAAAAATTTTTATATTATAAAATATATAACGTTTATTTATTTCGTTAAAATTTTTAATTATATTTTATAAAAATTTATATTTATAAACTTTATTTAAAAATATATTTTTTTAATTTTAAATTATTATTAATTAACAATTAATAATATTAAAAATTATTTATTTTTATTTAAAGAAAAACTTTTTTATTAAAATAAAAGTTTAAAAATTAATTTTATTTATTTAAATTTAAAAAGTTATAAATATTAAAAGTTTATATAATTTTATATATTATTTTTATAAAAAAATTAATTTTAATTTTTTAATTTATTTTATTATTTTAAAGTTTATTTTATTTATATATAATTATATAATTATATAAGTTTTTTAAATATAAATTAATTTATTTTAATAATATATAATTTAAAAATAAATTTAAATTTAATAAAATATTTTTATATTTTTTAATTAAAATCGTTTTTATTTTAAAAGTTATAAAGAAATTATAATATATATAAAACTTTTAAATTAATTTATATAATTATTTAAAATAAATAAATTAATTATATATAAATAAAATAAAAATATCGTATAAATTTAAATTAAAATAAATTAATATTAAAATTAAAATATTAAAATTAAAACTTTAATTTTTTAAAAAGATTTTAAATTATAATAATTAAATATATAAATAACTTTTAATTTTTATAAAATTATAATCTTTAATTAATTTAAAATATAAATTAATTAAATTAAATTAAATAATTATATAAAAATAAAAAAGATAATTTTAAAATGGTTTTAAATAATTAAAATATAAATAAAATATAAATATTTAATTTAATTTCTTAATAATAAAATAAATTTTTAAAGCGATTTATAAAATTTAATTATTTAAATTTTATTTTTATTAAAAATAAAAATAAATTAAAGATTAAATTATTAAGAATTTTTTTAAATAAAATTTCTTTTTAATTAAATTATCGAAAATTAATTTAATAATCGATTTATATAACTTTTTTATAATAGTAATAAATAATTTACTTAAAACTACTTTTCACGATATAAGCTATATTAAAGTTAATTCATAATTAATGCCGAGACATTTCGTACTTCGTACTTTTTTCGGTATTTCTAACTCTATGTGGGTCGGTTTATACCTAACGCCCAGACCTTCGTATCCCTGAGTGGCGATCCATTAACCCCTATCCATTTGTTGGCGCCTCGCATCTACTCCAACCTGCATACCCGAACTACGACGGAGCACATCCCAACCTGCATACCCGAACCCCGGCAGATCAACAGCGGCGCCCTAGCATCCCGGACATTGTGGGCGACTGCTAGCCCGAACTGCGGAAGCCGAAATAGGGCAGAATCCACATTGATCCATCCCCGTGACCTTTCACCCCAGACATGGTGCAATGTTACCCAATGAAGAATGCACGGTGATGCGAGTTTGCTGTAAAGGCCGATTGGTTGCAACACTATCAGGAAACAGAAGGCACCCAGGGTTGATAAGTCCATCGTTTACGCACAAGTGAGGATCTCGAGCTATACGAATTAAGTACGATCATAGACGATATTATTCACAATGGTCAAAGGAGCTATCACCAAATTTCCCGCCGAAGGCCTTCGTCCCATCCACCGCCTGATAACGGGCCACAACAAGGAGGGAAAGGGCGTCTTCCTCCAAGATGATGTGGGTGACCACCATCGGCTTCTGGTCGATGGAGAGGCCGCTGCCAACATCATTTACAGCACGCCGGACTGCCCCGTGGACATGAACGATGACAAGGACATAGAGTTCGCCAAGAACAATGAGGTAGGGAGTTAACCCCGTCGAACAGCTGAGCACAAATCCCGTTTCGGTTCCAAACCTGTTTGAAGAGTTCTGTACTGACGTGTATATCCCAACCTCGCGTAGCCCCCGATCCATGTCCCCAATGGTAGCTGCGTTCGCCTGATCGATTTTGCCCCAGGCATGGAATCGCCTATGCACCGCGCCATGTCAATTGACTACGGCGTCGTGATTGAGGGCAAGTTCCAGATCACCTTGGACAGTGGTGAGAAGAAAATCATGCTACCGGGAGATATGAGTAAGCAAATCCAGTCTGCTTTTTTTTCTTTCCCGCTCACTATGATCAGAGGCGGACGGATATCGTAGCTAACATGGAGGTCTCAGGCGTCAACCGAGGATGCATGCATATGTGGAAGAACCTTGATGAGCAAAAGCCGGGTCGGATGGTCTTCATTCTGCTGGACGTGAAGCCTCTCAAGGTTAATGGCGAGATAATCCAGGAATATCTGGGCGACATGGAGAAGGACTACGTGCATGCTAAGCACTAGATGGGATGTGGCTCGTTTGTATTTAGGTTATCCAAAGGGTAGCTCAGCGATTAATTCAACCTTCTCCGCTCTATTTCAACTACATACTGCGTGACCTTCAACTGATCCCCGCTAGTAAAGGTTGGGCACTTTGGGGGATTCAGAAAGAGGTGCCGACCTGATTATGGTTTAAGATTAATACTATTTGAATATATGGCCTGATATATTGATGATGTGAATATAAAATTTTGCTATAGATTGCTGGCCAAGACCTCCGCCCCTTTGAGTGGGAGTGATGCTAGCCACTGACCACCTTTTTTGGCTTAACTACACAATTAGTGTTTTTGTGATAATATCTACCATCATATACTTAAACTGTAGAGTCTAGTTTAGTCTGCTCCTAATTTAGCCCACTTCGCTATAAAATCTAGCACTTACTGCTTAGCTGCTACTTAACTGCCATGAGGATATAACTACCGTTGTCCTCGTTTTCTTCAATATTGTTGTTATATAACCTAATTAAGATGTATATGTGATTGAAGAAAATACAACCATTTACAGCTATATTCTTCTCCCATACTATGTGATGCTATATTATATGTTGCAATAGCTCTACAGTGGTGGAAACTAGCTGGTGGTAGCTAGGAGGTGGGTGCTAAGCCCTATAGCGAAGTGTTATTGAATGGCAACGAGTGGTGGCAGATATCCGCAGAACGCAACTACACGTAATGTATAAGCGAAAAAAGCTTATCGCCGGCTAATATTATGTTTAAGTTAGCCGGCTATAAAGCAGAATTCAGGATAGAAACAACGTTATCGAATTAAACTCGCGCGTTCTTGTCAGCGGGTAGAGCGTGCAGTCTACCGCAGCAATGTCAGGTAACTCCCCCGGCGCAAGATATACGAATCCCCGACTAGGAAATCCACACTAAGCCCCGGATCCCCGAATCCTTGTCCTATTTTACCTGCGACACTCGCTGTGACCAGTACGATCTTGAGAGAACTCAGCACAACCCTCTGAAACATGGCAGAGCAAACCATGACCAAAACGACTTCGTCTTCTGTGTGGGAGGCCGTCTCGCAATGGCTACCACTTGCCAGCCCAGACTTGGAATACTGGTGGAAGCTGACCGGTCCACGTATAGCTCACATGATGGAAGCAGCTGAATATTCAGTTGAGGACCAGTATAACGCATTGCTATTCCATCACTCTTGGATCGTAATATATCCCTCCTTACATAACTATATACCTTACCAATCCATAAAAACACCGGTTACTCAAAGCACTATGTACAATTAGACCTTCTTACTGACGTTTTCAGGTTCCTTACTTGGGTCCTGCCCCCAAACAAAACGGTCAGCTCCAGTGGAATTCCCTTCTTGGCAATGAGGGCTCCCCGATCGAGTACTCATGGAAATGGAACACGCCCAATGGCAAACCCGATGTTCGCTATTGTATTGAAGCCATCGGTCCCTACGCTGGACGTGCTCTGGATCCCCTGAACCAGGATGGGTCACTAGAAATGCTGCACCGACTTGCAGAGATCGTACCGACAGTCGATTTAACCTGGACGAATCATTTTGTAGACACGCTTTTCGACCACAACCGCGGAAAATATGCCGTAGAAGCTGCGAACGGCACCCGCTTCACTAGCACCATCTTCATTGCCCCGGAGTGGCTCGAAAAGGGATTCAATATCAAGACATATTTCCTCCCTCGTCGCTTGGGCGGAACTGTCAATGCCAAGGGCCTCACTCTGACGCAATGGGAGGAATCCTTTGCGCAGTTGGATCCCAGCAACGAGGCACGCAAAGCTATGTTCGATTTCCTCAACAAAGATCCGCAGGGCCAGTCTATCACCCCTTAGTAAGCCACGACCCCCTTTGCATTTGCATCAAGCTTGCCGCCTAACACATTTAATCCACTTAGTATGCTAGCGGTTGACAACGTGAAACCATCCAAATCACGCCTCAAGCTTTACTTCCTTGCATCGCACAGCAGCTTTGCGTCTGTGCGCAGAATCGTGACAATAGGTGGCTACAAACAAGTCCCGGAGGAGCATATCCAAGAATTGCGTTCACTCGTCTATACGCTGTCGGGTGTTGGTTCGGACTTCCCCGAAGATCAGGACGTGCCTTTCATCAGTGACCACTACACCAACAGGACCAAAGACAACTTTGGCGGACTGCCAGAAGTACTTCACAGCTTCGTCTACTACTTCGACATCGCACCGGGGAAATCTGTGCCGGATATCAAGTTCTATATTCCCGTTCGCGGCTACGGCCCCAACGACAGCGAACTAGCGGGGAATCTAATAGACTGGATGAAAAGGCGCGGCCGCGGTAAATACGCCGCCGCGTATCTCGACGTGCTTGGACATCTGAACCAGCACCGTAGGTTGGAAGACGGCAAGGGCGCTCATATATACATCAGTTGTCTAATTAAGGAGAACGGGGAGATGGACATTACCTCGTATCTTGGGGCTGAGGCGGTGGACCCTCTGGCGAAGCGGTTGAGAAATACACGCCGTCGTAACGACAGCCGATAGATTGTTTTCTTTTTTTTCTTTTTATCTCCGTATCGCAAGGGAGACAGCTTACATTGACGCGAGCGACCCGTACGCGGGCGAATAAGCTACAACGAGGAGAAGAGTAGGGCACAACGAGTAGGGGCGGAGCGTCGCTGAGGACGGTAAAGGGTTGCTTCAGATCTCAGGCAGCCGTATGTATATGCCCGAGTTTTTACGAGGGTTATTGTAGCGCCCTTTCTTCTAGAGCAAAGACACCAGCCACGAATTGCCGCATTTGGAATTGCCTTTATTAAACGATTTTATATTGATTTTCTTACTTAGCCACCTAAATTTAGCCTTTATTAATTCTTGATAAACCTTTAATTATTAATTATTAATTATTTATAAATTTATTAATTATTATTTAATTATATTAATATAATTTTCTTTTAAATAATTAAAGTTTAAAATATATAATTTTATAATTTTTAAATTAATAAATAATTAAAATTTTACGAATAAATAATAATAATAATAATAATAATAATAATAATTATTATTATTATTATAATAATTATTAATTATTATAATTAATTATATATAATTATAATAATTAAAAATTTATTAAAAAGTTTTAAGTTTTTAAGTTTTTAAATTTTAAAAATTAAAAGTTTAATATAAATTAATAAATATTAATTTATATTAATTTATAATTATATATAAATAAATAAAATAAATATAAAAATAAATATAAAAAATTAAATTAATAAATTTTTAAACCTTTTATTATAAATAAATAAAATTATAATATTATAATTATTTTTATTTTAATTATTTATATAAAGATTTTTATATTTAAAAATAATATAAATTAAATTTATTAATAATATTTAATTACATTTTTTATAATAATATATTTAAAATTATAATTATAATTAATTAAATTAATTAAAATAAAATTAATTAAATTAAATTAAATTAAAAATTAAAATAAAAAATAAAAAATAATTTAATAATTTAAAATAAATAATTATTAATTAATAAAAAGTTTAATAATAATAAAAAATTAAAATTAAAATATAAATTAATTTAAAATAATAATTTATTTTAATCGAAAGTTATTTTATATTAAATTGAAATTATAAAATTACATTATTAATTTACGTAAATAATTACGTAATTAAATAATTATTAAATATATAAAAAATAGATTTTTATTATTATAATAATTTTTAATTAAATATATTTTTTAAAAAATTTATATATTTAATTTTTTTTAAATTAAATCTTTATAAATTTATAAATTATTTATAAATTTATAAAATAATTTATAAATTTTTAATTTTTTAAATTTATAATTTATAAATTTAAATAATTTAAATAATATTATATTAATTATTTATTTTTAAAATTAATTATATATAAATAAATAAAATATACGTTTTTAATATAATAAGTTTATAATATAATAATTAAATTTAAGTTTTATTTAATAAAATATAAAATTAAATAATAATAAAACTTATAATTTATAAATTTATAAAACTTATATATATTATATAATTTATATATTAAATTTAATAATAATATTATTATTTCTTTTTTTTTATTTAATTATAACTTAAGTTTTATTTTTTTTAATTTAATTAATATTTTTTTATAATTTCTTTTTATAATAATATATATATAAAAAACCGTTATAATTTAAAAATAAATTATAATTCGTAATATAAAATTTAATTATAAAATAACTTTTAATTAATTTTAATAATTTAATCGTTTTATACGTATAATAACTTTTTAATTTAAATTTTAATAAATTAAAGGTTTTTTAAAAATTAAATTAATTATATTATTATAATAAACTTTATAAAATTTAATAAATTATAAATTAATAATATATTAATAATTATTAAAAGTTTTAACGATAATAAAAATAAATTAATAATTTTATATTTAAAAATTTTAACGTTAAAATCTTTTTAAACGTTAAAATATAATTATATAAATAATTATAAATTTATAATATAATTATTAAATAATTATAAAATAATTTCGAAAAGTAAATATAATAAATTACTTTTAATTAATAATTTTAATTAATTAAAAAAAGCTTTTTATATGTTTTAATATTTATAAATCGTTATATAATTATAAATTATATATTTTAAATAATTATATTTTTTATATTAAATAACGTTTTATATATTATTTATTTTTTAATTAATAATTTATAATAACTTTATATATTATAATTTTATTTATAATATAACGTAATTTATACGTTATTTAATAATTAAAATTTTATTAATCTTAACGATATAAAAAAAATACGATTTTTCGTAAACTTTAAAAACTTCTTTTTAAATTTTCGAAATCGATAAAACTTTACTTCGTAAATAATAATATTCGTCGATTTAAAAGTTATATTTTATATATATAAATAATAACATTTATAATAAAATACGCTTTTAATTTTTAATTTTTAATTAATTATAATAAATTAATTTAAAATTAAATTCGTATAAAATTATTAAAAAATAAAAAAATAATTTTATTTTTTATTTTTATTTACTTTATACGAAATTTAAACCTTAAATTTTAAAAACGTATTATTACGTAATATAAATTCTATAAATTTAATTCTTATATTATAAGCTTTTTATATTATAAATTATATTAATTATTATATAAAGATTTTATATTTTATTTTTATATAAAGATTTAATTAACTTAAAATTAAACGAATTAATTAAAAGTTAAATAAATAATTAAAGTTATTATTATTTAATTATATTATTTATTTATATTATTTTAAAAAAATCTTTAAATAATTAAAGTTTTAAGTTTATAAGTTTATAAAATAATTAATAATTAATCAATAAATCTATAAGTAATTAAAGCTTTAAATATAAATTATAAAATAAAGTTTATAAATTAATATTATTATTTTCGTTAATTATTATAATTATTATTAATTATTATAATTATTTATAATTATTATAATTATTTATATATAATTATAAAATAATTATAAAATAAAGTTATGAATTATTTAATTATCGTATAATTATTATATTTATTTATAATTATAAGTTTAAAAGTTATAAAATAAATTTATAAATTATAAATTTAAAAGTTATATAATAAATTTTTAAGTTTAAAAAATTATAAAGTAAATTTATAAGTTATAAGTTTATAAGTTATAAATTTATAAGTTTATAAATTTATAAGTTTAAAAGTTATAAAATAAGTTTATAAATTATAAATTTAAAAGTTATACATTATAAATAATTAAAATTAAATAACTTATAAAACTTAAAAAATATATTTAATTAAAATATTAAATCTTTTTTAAAATTAATTAAATTTTTAACGTTATTTTAACTTATTTAAATCTTTTATTAATTAAGATTTAATTAATTTTAATATAAACCTTTTTATTAATTATTAAAATCGTATTAATTTTATTTAAATTTTAAATTTTATAAATAATTTTTAAAAAACTTAAAATAAAAATATTTTTTAAATATAATAATATTATAAATTATTATTATAATTGTTTTATATATAATCTTTACTCGTTATTATTTACTTTATATATTAAATTTTTTTTCGTCGATTATACTTTACGTATTTATTAAACTTAATATAAAAAATATTTATAAATATTAAAAGTTAACGAAAAAAAACTAAATTTAATTTAATAAATTTAAGCTTTTCGTATATCGAAAACGACATTTTCTTAAATAATTAATTAATAAAAATACGTATTAAAGAATTAATTAAATTATAAGAATTTTAATTAAATAACGATTATAAATATATATATGTTATTATTATAACTTTAATTTAAAGTAATTTCTTTAAAATTAAAGTTAAAAAAGTTTTATATATTAAAATTATTTTATTCGAATACTTTTATAATTAATATATTATTAATTTAATTTTAATTATTTCGAAAAAAGTCGTTTAAAAGTAATATTAAATAAAAAAAGCTTAAAACGTTATAATTTTAATAATATAATAAGTAATTAAAATATATTAAAAAAAACGTTTAAATAAATTTACGTAAATTATTTATTTAAACGATTATTTAATTTATATATTATTATTATTATTTTAATTAAAAAAATTATAACGTTTTAAACTTTTTTTATATAATATTTTTTAAACGGCTTTTTAAAAAATAATTAAAATAATAATAATAATAAATAAATTAAATAATTCTTTAAATAAGTAATTTACGTAATTTAATTTAAACGTATAAATTTATAAATTTATAAGTTTATAAATAATAAATTACTTTATAAAATTATAAGTTTTTAAATTATTTTATAAATTTATAAATTATTTATAAATTTAAAAGTTTTTTTTAATTATATATTATTATTATTATTTTAATTAAAAGAATTATAATATTTAAAGTTTTTATTATATTAAATTATATATATATAACTTTTTTATAAATAAATAAAGCGATAATAATAATATATATATAAAAAGCGTATTAAAACGCGTTTATAAAATAATTTTTATATAATAATTATTATAAAATAATTTATCGGTTTTAATTCGTACGACTTCGTTTTAAATTTAAAAAATAATAAAACTTTTACTTTTTATATTAATTAATATATTTAACGTATATAAAAATTTAAATTTTATCGGATTTATTTTAAATTTATTACGAATTATTTTATATTAAAACGTAATATTTTATTATATATAAAAAGTAAAGAATTATTAAATAAATTTAAATCGTTATAACTTCGCATCGATTTTAAAGATTTAATTAATTAAAACTTAATGCATTAACTTAATATAAAAAATATATATAACGAAGTTACGATAATTTAAAATTTAAAATAAATTATTATTACGATATTTTTAAATATTATTAAATATTTTAAATAATAATCGTTTATTTTATATAAATTTAAACTTATTTTAAATCTTAAATTATTTTAATTTTATTATATGTAGTTTTTATATTAAGTTAATATATTAAGTTTCGATTAATTAAATCTTTAAAATTAATATAAAATTATAATAATTTAAATTAATTTAATAAAAAAGCGATTTTATATATTAATAAATATCGCGATTTATTATAAAATAATTTATATTAAATTAAAAATATATTTAATAAATATAAAAACTTAATTATAAGTATTTTATAAATTAATATATTAATAATAATTTTCGTAATCTTTTTAAAATTAAAATAAAACCGTATAAATTAAAATTAATAAATTACTTTATAAACGCGATTTAATAAAGTTTTTATATATATATTATTATTATCGCTTTAATTATTTATAAAAAAGTTATATAAATATAATTTAATATAATAAAAGCTTTAAACATTATAATTTTTTTAATTAAAATAATAATAATAATAATATACGATTTAAAAAAACCTTTAAATTTATAAAATAAATATATAAATTTATAAATTTATAAACTTATAAACTTAAAAATTTATAAACTTATAAATTCGAATTAAATTACGTAAGTTATTTATTCGAACGATTATTTAATTCGTATATTATTATTATTACTTTAATTATTTTTAAAAAAGCCGTTTAAAAGTAATATTATATAAAAGTAATTTAAAGCGTTATAATTTTTTTAATTTAAATAATAATAATAATATATAAATTAAATAATCGTTCGAATAAATAACTTTCGTAATTTAATTTAAACGATTTTTTTTTAATATATTATAATTATTTATTACATTATTAAAATTATAACGTTTTAAGTTTTTTTTTATATAATATTATTTTTAAACGATTTTATTTAAAATAATAAAGATTATATTAATAATATATTAATTATAAAAACGTTTAAATAAAATAACTTTAATATATATAATTCTTTAAGTTTAAATTTAAAAAGAATTACTTATAATAAAAATTATAATAATAATATATATATATTTATATTCGTTATTTAATTAAAAATATTATAATTTAATTAATTTCTTTATATATATTTTTATTAATTAATTATTAAGTAATACGTAAAAGGAATAAAAATTAATTTATATAAAAAAAACCTCGTTTTTAATATATATAAAGCTTAAAATTATTAAATTAAATTAAGCTTTTTTTAATTAAAATTTAAAATTTATAAAGATTTTTTTATATTAAGCTTAATAAATATATAAAATATAATTTATTAAAAAAAACTTAATATATAAAGTAAATTTAAACGTTAATTATTCGTTATTTTATATATAATTCGAATTATAAAAAATAATTTTAAATTTTATTAAATATTATATTTCGAACTTTTATATAAATTTATAAAATTAAATTTATTATTTATTACGTATTATTTAAAAATTAAAAAAATAAACGTTATAATTTTTATAAATTTAATAAACTTATAACGAAATAATAACGAAATAAAAAAGTAAAAAGTATTAAATATATATTTTAAAGCTTATATATAAAGTAACGAATAATTAACGCTTAAATCTTTATACGTTTATTTTTAAATCGCGTTTTTTAAAAATAAATTCTTTTTTTTAAAAAAATTTATAATATTATTTTATTTTCTTTATAATATCGTTTTTTATTTATTATTTTTTTATCGTTTATTTATCGTTTTTCGTTAATTATAATAATATTTATTATATTTTCTTTAATTTTTAATCGTTAAACTTTTATCGTTTTAATATTTTTTTTTATAATAAATTTTATTAAATTTATACTTTTAAAAAATAAATAAAATAAAATAATTATTCCATTTAAATTAATTCTATTAACAAATTAAATTTCGAAAATATTTTTAAATAAACTTTATTAATATTATATATTTTCTTTATTTTAATTTTTTAATTCGTTATATCGTTAATTTTATAATAATTAATAACTTACGTTACGTTTATTATATTAAAAATAAAAAAATATATCTTTTTATAAGTTTTTTTTTATTTTTTTAATAATTTTTATATAATTAATTATAAATTTAATTTCGATTATTTTATATAATTCGATTTAATTAATTACGAATTTTATAATTAATATTTATTATATTAAAAACGAAATTATTATTAATTTAATTTTAAAACTTAAAGTAATAAAATATAATTATTATTTAATCGTTTTTTATTAAGTTATTTTCGCTTTTTATAAAACTTATAAAAAGAATTATTTTTAATATTTTAAAAATTAAACGTATTATTATTATTATAATTAAATTATAATCTTTTCGTTATTTAAAAACTTTAAAGTTTAAATATTAATTAATAAGTTTTTTATAATTCTTAATTAACGTTTTTTCGTTAACTTTTTATTATAAAGCTTTAAATTTAAATTAATTTATATTATTCGTTAAATTTTAAATTTATTTCGTTAATATTATATTTTATTAATTATTTCTTTATTTAATAAAAGATTTTTTTAATTTTTAATTATTTCGATATTAAATTATATTTTTTATTATTTCTTTATTTTATTTATTTTTTAAATTTAATAATAATATTTTATTAATTTTATTAAATCTTTAAAAAAATTTAAAAAAAACGTTATAAATTTATTAATATTTTATGAATATATAAACGTAATACGTTTAATTATTAATTCGTTTAATTATTTTAATTTAAATATATATAAACGTTAATTTTATATTATTTTTAAATCGAAAGTTTTTAATAAATAATATTATTATTTTATTTTTTTTTTAAATTTTTTAAAAATATAACGTTTATTATATTACTTTTTTATATTTTAATAACTTTTTTTAATAAATATATATTTATTATTAAACTTTAAATTTTATATTTAATTTTCTTTTTTAAAACTTTTAATTTAATTCGATTTAATATTTATTTTATTATTTTTAAATAATATTTATATAATATTTTAAACGATAAATATTTAATTAATACATTATAATAATTATTATAAATAAAATTAATTTAATTATATTAATTAATATAATAATATTTTCGAAAATTTATTTTAAAAATTTAATTTATATATTTCGTTTATTTATTTATTTAAAAATAAAATATAATAAATAATTAATAATTAATTCTTTTAACGTTATAAAATCTTTATTAAAATTTATTAATAAATGATTTATTTTTATAATTTATAATATTTTTAAAAAATTTAAAATAATTAATTTAATAAAAATAAAAATTATAAAGCTTTATATAATTTATATTATAATTTTTTAATTTTTTAATAAATAATATATAATTTTATATATATTTATATATTAATTAATATATTTTTTTAATAAAACTTTTAATTTAATAATTTTATTATATATTAATCTTTTATATATTTTATTTTAAAATTATTATTATATTATAAATTAATTAACGTTATCGTTTATTTCGCAAGTTATTTAAAAGTTAATGTATAAATAAAGGTTAATTTATTTTATAAATACGTTATTTTGCTCGATAACGCTTATCGATAAGGATATTTATCTTTATAAAACCTATATTTACCTTTTAACGACTTATCTTCAACTTACATACTTATCTTTAACCTACCTACTTAAGTTGTTGGTCGGAGCGGATAGTAGCTGCTTCGCAGCTTCTATCCGCTCCTCGGTGCACCTTGAAGCCACTTGTACAGCTCCGTACGGCTCCGTACAACTTACCTACCTACCTACCTACCTTCGACCTACCTACTTAAGTTGTTGGTCGGAGCGGATAGTAGCTGCTTCGCAGCTCCTATCCGCTCCTCGGCGCACCTTGAAGCTACCTGTACAGCTCCGTATAGCCAGCTCCGCATCCGTACAGCTCCGTACAGCTTCGTACAGCTCCGTACAGCTCCGTACAGCTCCGTACAGCTAAGTAGTAGTGCTGTTGACCACCTAGGTCTGTAGGTAGGTCTGTAGGTCTGTAGGTAGGTATAAGTGCTTTAACTACATACGGATCTTAATCGATAAGATTATCTAGATTAGATGTCGACGCCACCACCGCCACGAACTAACGCGTACGCCACAGATCTACGCATTAATTAGCTTTTCGCGAGCTATGTAATAATGCTTAACGATAACCGAATAAAAAACTTAATAATTAATATTAAAAGATAAAATATATAATATATTAATAATTAAAAAAAATACAATTAAAAAAAACTTAAAACGATTATATAATAACGTTAAAAATATAAAAGTTTAAAATAAAATTTAATATTTTAATTAATTAAAAAATTATAAAATAATTAATAAAATATAATAAAAATAAATTACGTTAAAATAATAAATCGATTTTTAAAAAACAAAATGTTTTTATCGTTTATTTAATAATTATTTCGAATATTTAAACGTTTATAAATTATTTTAATTAAAGTTTAAAAATTTAAATTTTTATTTTAAAAAGTTTAAATTTATTTATAAAAAAATCGAAACGTTTTTAATATTTAAACGTTTTTTTTAATTAATTTTTTCGTTAAAAAAATATAATTTAAAAAAATAATTTTATTTTTTTTAAATTATTATTTTAATTTAATAATTTAATTTTAATTAATTTTTTAAAGTTATTTATATTTATTAAATATTTAATTTTATTATAATATAAAATAAAAGTTTTTTTTTTATTTTTATATTCGTTATTTAATTAATAATTATTTAATATTTTATTAAATTATTAATAATTAAAGTATTTTATATATTTTAAATTAATTATTTTATACGTTAATAATTATATTAATTATAATTTTATTTAATTAATATTTATTTTATTTTAATAAAAGATTTTTTATAAAATAAAGTTTTTTCGTAAAAATAAAATATATATTTTCGTAATAAATTAATTTTAATATTTAATTTAATTATTAATTTAAATTAATATTATAAATTAAAATTAAATTAAATCAATTAATATATTTATTAAATTAATTATTTTTAAAAGTTTTTCGTTAAAGTTTTTATTATTTTTTAAAATATTTTATAATTTATAAATATTATAAACTTTTATTTCGTATTTTTTAAAAAATAATATTAATATTTTAAATTTTTTATTATAATTAATAATTTTTATTAATTAATTTTTTATTTCGTTTTTATATTAATTAACGTTATATTTTACGATAAAACTTTTAAAATAATTTTTAAAAAAACGTTAATTTTTATTTTTATAATTTTTATATAATTTTAATATTAAAGTATAATCGTCGTTATAAAAGTTATTTATAAATTTTTATAAGTTTTACGAATATTTTTTAATTAATAAAACGTTTATTATTTAATTTTTTTAATAAAATTATAATCAAAATAATAACTTTTAAATAATCGAAATAATAACTTTTAAATAATTAAAAATAAACTTTTTTATAAAAATTTATAAATTCTTTTAAAAAAAATTATATTTTTTCGAAATTAAAATATAATTATATTTATATAATAATTATTCGTTAAAAATTTATTTATAGTTTTTTTTTTATTTTTAATATATTTTAAAAAAGAAATTTTTTATTAAAAGAATTTATATTTAAATAATTTTATAAAAAGTTAATAATTTTTTAATCGTTTATAAATTATACGAAAATAAATTATATATTTCTTTTATTTAAAAAAAAATTATAATATCGTTTAAATATATTATATAAATTTTATTTATTAATTTCGTTAAAACTTTATATATATAACTTTAAAATATAATTAAAACGTTTATTAATTTAATAAATATAATTATATATTTAAATTAATCGTAACGTATTTAAAAATCGATTTTTTATTTGTCGTTTTTTTTTAATTTAAATATAATAATATATATTTTTTAAATTTAATTTTAAAAACAAACTTTTATAAAGTTTAATCGATTTATTATTTTAAAAATAAAAAATAAAAAATAACGATTTTTAATTATAACTTTATTTAACGTTTAATAATTAATATAAAGTTATACGATATTATTATTTTTTTAAAATAAATAATATTAAAATAATTATATTTAATTTAAATTTTCGAATTCGTTTTATATAAAAATATTTTTATAAATATTTTTTAAATATTTATTATTAACGTTTTAATATAAAATAAATAAATTTCGTAATTAAAAATTATTTTAATATAAAGTTAATAATATATTTAATTTCGTTTAATATTAAAAATTTTATCGTTTTTTATTTAAAATATACGTTACGAAATTTCGTTAAATATTTCGATAAAATTATTATTTTTTATTTATTATTTTTATTAAATTTAAAAATATTTCGATTATTTTATAAATCGTTTTATTAATAAAAACGAATTCGATTAATCTTTTATCGTTAATTTTTTTTTAAATCGTTAAAAACTTATTAATAAATAATTATATTTAAAATTATATTTAAACGTTTTATATTTAATTTATATAATAAAAGGTTTAACGTTTTACGATTACGTTAAATTATAAAAAAAAGTTAATAAAATTTATAAACGTTTTTTTAAACATTTATTATTTTCGTTTAAATTTTAAACGTTTCGTAATATTTAATAAAAGTTTTATTAATTTTAATAAAAATAAATTAAATTATAATTATTAATTATAATTTTCGTTTTTAAATGAATTATTAATTATAAATATTAATTTAAGTTTTTATATTTAAATTTATTTAAATTTAATTAAGAATTAATTTATTTTTTAAATATATAATTATTTTATTTTTAAACGATAAATTTATTTCGATCGTTTTTAAAATTTATATCGAAATAAATTAAATATATACGTTTATTTTAATAAATTATTTTTCGATTTAAAATTCGTATTAAAGTTTTTAAAATTTATTAATTAAATAATCGTAAAAAAGTTTTATTTTATTAATAAAAACGTTTTTATTTTTTAATTAATATAATAAATTTTTTTATTTTTTTTAAAAATAATAATAAAACGTATATTTTTTATCGTAATTTTAATAAATAAACTTTAACTTTTAAAATAACGT
Source organism: Eutypa lata (assembly GCA_022661535.1). NCBI lineage: Eukaryota > Fungi > Ascomycota > Sordariomycetes > Xylariales > Diatrypaceae > Eutypa > Eutypa lata. The sequence goes on along the minus strand of JAKULF010000013.1, from coordinate 1,222,737 downwards.
TTAATTATTTAATTTATTTAATTTATTACGATTATAATTTATTTAATAATTAATTAATTTTTTTAATTAAATCTTTTTTTAAATATATTTAAAAAAAAAACAAAGCTTTAATTTTTTCGTTAAAAAAAAACTTTAATATATAATCGTTTTTTTTATTTAATTTTTAAATTTAACTTTTTCGTTAAATAATTTAAATACGATTACTTTTTATAATTATTTAAAAAAACTTTTTTAAAATAATTTTATATTTTAATAACTTTATTTTTAATATAAATTATAAACGATAATAAATATAATATAAAATTTTATTACTCGTTATAATATAAAAAAAATACGGCTTTTTATAAGTTTCGAGAATTTTTTTTTTAATTTTTAAAATTAATAAAATTTTATTTCGTAAATAATAACATTCGTTAATTTAAAAGTTATATTTTATATATATAAATAATAACATTTATAATAAAATACATTTTTAATTTTCGATTTCGAATTAATTATAATAAGTTAATTTAAATTTAAAACCGAAAATTAAATTCGTATAAAATTATTTAAAAATAAAAAAATAATTATTTTTTTTATTTTTTTTATTTTATACGAAATTTAAACTTTAAGTTTTAAAGATTTATTGTTACGTATTATGAATTTTATCGATTTAATTATTATATTATAAGCTTTTTATATTACGAGTTATATTAATTATTATATAAAAATTTTATATTTTATTTTTATATATATAATTAATTTTATATTTATACGTAAATTTAATCGATTTATAATTAAGTTAATTAATTAAAAGTTAAATAAATAATTAAAGTTATTATTATTTAATTATATTATTTAATTACATTATTTTAAAAAAGTTTAAATTATTAATAAAATAATTATTATAACTTCGAACTTTATATTATATAAATATAAGTAAATAAATAATTAAAATACGTATAATATAATATAAAGATTATAATAATTTTTTATTAATAACTTAAATTCTTAAATAATTAAAGCTTTAAGTTTATAAGTTTATAACTTATAAAGTTATAAGTTTATAAATCACTTTTATATAATTATTATAATTATTTATAATTATTATAATTACTTATAATTATTATAATTATTTATAATTATAATTATTTATATATAATTATAAATTTATAAGTTTATAAAATAATTAATAATTAAATTCGAAAAATAATTAATAAGTAATTAATAAGTTTATAAGTTAATAATTTATAACTTTTAAGTTTATAAATAATTAAAGTTTTAAATATAAGTTATAAAATAAGTTTATAAGTTATTATTATTATCGTATAATTATTATTACTTTCGTTAATTATTATAATTATCGTTAATTATTATAATTATTTATAATTATTATAATTATTTATATATAATTATAAGTTAATTATAAGTTTAAAAATTATAATATAAAATAAATTTATTAATTATTTAATTATTATTATCGTATAATTGTTATTACTTTCGTTAATTATTATAACTCGCGTTAATTATTATAACTCGCGTTAATTATTATAACTCGCGTTAATTATTATAACTTACGTTAATTATTATAATTCGCATTAATTATTATAACTCGTATTAATTATTATAACCTTTATAATTATTATTATTATATAATTATTATAATTACTTATATTTATAAATTTAAAAGTTATAAGTTTATACGTTATAAAATAAATTTATAAATTATTTAATTATTATTATTTATAATTTTTAAATTTATAATTATTATAATTATTTATAATTATAAATTAATTATAAAATAAGTTTATAAATTATTTAATTATTATTATCGTATAATTATTATAATTATTTATAATTATAAGTTTATAAATTTATAAATTTAAAAATTATAAATTTATAAATTATAAAATAAATTTATAAATTATAAATTTAAAAGTTATAAAATAAATTTATAAGTTATAAATTTATAAATTATAAGTTTAAAAATTATAAAGTAAATTTATAAGTTATAAATTTATAAATTTAAAAGTTATAAAATAAGTTTATATATTATAAGTTTATAAATTTATAAATTTAAAAGTTATAAATTATAAATAATTAAAATTAAATAACTTATAAAACTTAAAAAATATATTTAATTAAAATATTAAATCTTTTTTAAAATTAATTAAAAAATTAACGTTAATTAATTTCGAATTAATTTAATATTAAATCTTTATCGATATAAATTTAATTAATTTTAAAAGGGTATTATTATTAATATTCGCTATTTGTATTAACTTTAATTTTATTTTAAATTTTACAATTAATTTCGAAAAACATTAAAATAAAAATATCTTTTAAATATAATTAATTATTATTATTTTTAAAAATTAAAAATTAAATTTTATATATTAAATAAATATATTCATTACGTAATAAAATAATTTATTAATAATTTATTATTTTATTTAAGTTTTTTAAAAATATTTTAAAATATTTAATTAATATAATTAAAATTAACGTAACTTTTTTTAATAAAAGTTTATAAATCGATTAATTTTATATTTACGATAATCTTTTATATATTATTATAATATATTTATTATTTCGTTCGAAAAGTATTATTTATATAATTAATAATTTAATATATATATATAAATTCTTTTTTAACTTTTTAATTTTATTAATTTTAATAATAAACGTAATTTAATTTTTTCGTTTTTAAATTATAAATTTATTAATAAAAAGTCAATTAATTTAATTTTAATGATTTTAAATTATTAAGTAATTTCGTAATAATATATTAATTTATAATTTATCGTATAAATTATTTATATTTAACTTTATTTTTTATTTTTTATAAAATTAAATATTTTTTTTAACGATTTAAATTTATTTCGTTATTTGTTTTTTTTATAATATTTTTAATAATATTTATATTTTTTCGTTAAATATAAATTAAAAATTATTAATAAAACGATAATTAATTAAAGGATTTACGTTTTTATAAAATTAATTTTATAATTTAATATTTTCGTTATCGTTTTCGTAATAATTTTTATTTAACGATTTAATAATATAATTTTATAATTCGTTTTTAATTCTTTTAATTATAAAAGTTTTTTGTTTTCGTATAAATTCTTTTTTATTAATTATTACGTTAATAATTAAATATAAAATTAAAAAGGTTATAAATATAAAAATAATTATAAATTTATAACGTAATTATTAAATAATAATAAAATAATTTCGAAAAATAAATATAATAAATTATTTTTAATTAACGATTTTAATTAATTAAAAAAAAGCATTTTATATATTTTAACGTTAATAAATCGTTACGTAATTATAAATTACGTATTTTAAATAATTACATTTTTATAATTAAATATATTTCTTTATATAAATATTAATATAAATATTAAAACATTAATTAATTTATATTAAAAATATATTAAATTATATTATTTTTATTAATATTTAATTATATTTATAATATATTATTTTATTTTTATTATTATTTATATAAATTATTTTTATATTTTATTTAAATTAAATAAAGATATTAAAATTAAACGTATTATATAAAAGTTAAATAATTATAATCAAATATAAATAAATAAAAATAAATTAAATTATTTAAATATTAAATATTTAAATTATAATTATTTATTTATATATATAAATATAATATTTATTATTATAAAAAATAATTTTTATTTTAATATATTTAAATAACATTATTATAACTTTTTTATTTTTATTATTATAAATATTACGTAAAGTAATAATAAAAGAATAACTTAAAATTTATATATATATTATATAATTATTATAAATACTTTATTTATTTTAACGTTAAAAAGTAAATTAATTATTATATTTCTTTTATAATTTAATAAATTTTATAAAATTCGTTACGATAACTTTTATTACGTAATAAAAAGTTTTTATTTAAAAATAAAATTAATTTTTAAAACGTATTTATAAACCAAAAAATCATATCGTTTTTTTTAAATATAATAATAATAAAAGATTAAATTTATAAATTATAAATTTTATTATTATTTAATTTTTTTAATTAAAAATTAAATAAATAATAAATATAATATTATTTAAATTATTAATAATTAAATAATTTAAATTTATAAATTTTAAAAAGGTTGTATTATTTTAATATAAAACGATATAATTTTACGTTTATAAATAAACTTTAAAACTTTTTCTTTAATTTTTAAACGAAAAAGTCTTTACTTTATAAATATTAATATTTATTAATTTAAAGGTTATATTTTATATAAATAAATAATAATATTTATAATAAAATACGCTTTTAATTTTAAATTTTCAATTACTTATAATAAGTTAATTTAAATTTAAAATCGAAAATTAAATTTATATAAAAATATTTAAAAATAAAAAAAATAATTATCTTTTTTACTTTATATAAAATTTAAACTTTAAACTTTACGAATTTTATAAGTTTAATTATTATATTATATACTTTTTATATTAATTATTAAAATAAAAACTTTTTATTTTATTTTATTTTTATATATATAATTAATTAAAATTTAAATAAATAATTAAAATTATTATTATTTAATTATATTATTTTAAAGAAATTATTAAATAATTTAAGCTTTAAGTTTATAAATTTATAAATTATTTTTATATAATTATTATAATTATTTATAATTATTTATATATAATTATAAATTTATAAATTTAAAAATAATTAATAATTAAATTTAAATAATAACTTATAAATAATTAATAATTTTATAAATTATAAATTTAAAAACTTTAAATATATAAATAATTAAAACTTAAATTATAATATATAAATTTATAAATTATAATTATTTAATTATTATAATTATTTAATTATTATAATTATTTTTATATAATTTTTATTATCGTATAATTAAAGATTATAAATTTATAATTTTTAAGTTTAAATAATTAAACTTTTAAATATAAATTATAAAATAAATTTATAAATTATTATTATTATCGTTATTATTTTCGTTAATTATTATCATTATCGTTTATTATTATAATTATTTATATATAATTATAAATACATTATAAATTTAAAAGTTATAATATAAAATAAATTTATTAATTATTTAATTATTATTATTATATAATTATTATTATTTATAATAATTATTATAATTATTTTTAATTTTTATTATTTTTATTAATTATTATAACTTTCGTTAATTATTATAATTATCGTTAATTATTATAATTATTTATATTTATAAATTTAAAAGTTATAAATTTAAAATTATTATAATTATTTATATATAATTATAAAATAATTATAAAATAAATTTATAAATTATTTAATTATTATTATTATATAATTATTATAATTATTTATAATTATAAATTTAAAAGTTATAAAGTTATTTTATAATTTATAAATTTATTTTATTAACGATTTTAATAAATAAAATAAAAAAATAAAATAAAATTATTTATTAAAAATAAAAATAATTAAAAGATTATTTATTTTTAATTAATTTAATTAACCGTATTAAAAACTTAAATCTTTATTTATTTAAAATAAATATAAAATTATTTTTTAAGTTATTTTTATATTATATAATATAAATAAAATCTTTTAAAAATATTACGAATTTATTTTAAAAATATTATAAATTATTAAAAAATATTAATTAAAAAAAGCCTTTTATTTAATTTAATTAAAAACGAAAAATCGCTTATTTAATTAAATTAAAAATTACTTTACTTATTAAAATCGTTTATGAAATAAGTTTATAAATTATAAATTTATAAATTTAAAAGTTATAAATTATAAATAATTAAAGTTAAATAATTTATAAAACTTAAAAAATATATTTAATTAAAATATTAAATCTTTTTTAAAATTAATTAAAAGATTAACGTTAATTAACTTTAAATTAATTTAATATTAAGTTTTTATCGATTTAAATTTTATTAATTCGTAAAAAATATATTTATTAATATTCGTTATTTATATTAACTTTAATTTTACTTTAAATTTTACGATTAATTTCGAAAAACGTTAAAATAAAAATATCTTTTAAATATAATAAATAATTTATAAATTTTAAATATAATTAATAAATTTTAAAAAAATAATTATATAAATCGAAAATATTATATTTAATTAATTATAATTATAAAATATATATAATGTTTTTAAAATAAATATATTAAATTATAATTAAATATAAAAAAATTTAAAAGTTTATAATTAAAAATTAATATATTTATTAAATATTTAATAACGTGATTAATAATATAATTTAATAATTTAAATTTAAAATAAAATAACCTTTAATTAAAATCATTTTTAATTAAGTAAAAAAAATTAATATAAATTTTATATTTATAAATAATAATAAAATTATTATATTATTTATAATTACGTATAATATTATATATATATATATATAATTTTATTTTAAAAATATAAATTTATATATTTTAATTAAAATATTTTAAAAAAATATTTTTATAATTAAAAAATAAATTTAATAAAAATAAATTATAATTTTATAATTTTATTAAGTTTTAAAAATAATATAAATTTATATTTAACGTTTTTATATTATATTATATTTTTAAATTAATTTATACGTAATAAGTTTTAATAATTTAATTTATTTATATTTTATTTTTAATTTAATTTATTTATAATTTATTAATAAATAAATAAAAGATTTATATATAATTTATGCATTTTAAACATAAAATTATTTCTTTTTTAAAGCTTAATAATTATATTTAACTACAATATATTATTTATATTATCAAGGTGAATTTAACGCTAAAGAAAACCTTTATCTTACTAACTGCACCTGCTGCTCTAACCATAGGCGAACATGGTTCAAAGCTAAGATCTTCTGCGCCGTAGCCTGGTCCATCTGCTCATGGTCCATATTTTTGACGCGGCTTTGGAGATTCTGCAACACCCCATCCAAGCGCTGGAATTGCATTAGCCACATATGCCGCTTAAATAACACCAGCTCGTCCTTGTTGTCGATCTGCAGTGCGCCCCAAGAAAACTGCGGCTGCACAACAACCTCCGCGCCTATCGTCTGTGGCGGAGAGCTGGCCTGGGAGTCTCTGGCGCTTTCTATCTCTTCTAGTGATCGCTCGAACCCTACGATGATAGATCCGATAAGAAGACTGAGGGCTAGTGGTGACAACTCGTCCCAGTCTGAGCTGACGGCCCCGAGACACTCTTCGGCAAAATTGGTTGCATCTTTGAGCTGAGACAGGTGGACATCTAAGGAAATTCTCCTGGCATTCAGAAGGAGCGTGGTTGAGGCCAATCTTGTGACAATGCGGGAGCTGCAAGACTCCGTAGTGTAGCCGCGAGTTGCAGAATCTCCACGAGGCATGCCCCAGGAGCCCGGGTCACTATTGGAAAATCCTAGATCGACCCCGGTGCTGCTGAAGGAGAAGTCCAGGGCGAGTTCAGGGAGATGTGAGGCATTGAGTCCAAGTTCGGAGTCTTTGCTTAGATCTTGAAGCGCGGAGTTCATCAGAGAGTTTGCCGAGGTGGGTGATGTAATCATGCTGAGGTCAAAGTTGATGTCAGAGAAATCAACGGACAGATTTGGTGTTGCATAATCGCTTTGGGTGCTACTGCTGGAAAGTTGTATACCCTCGATTGGTAAGGTGATATCTGAGCTGGATAGGCTGTTCAAGGGTTGCCGATCTTCTTTCTCTTGTTGCTGCTGCTGTTGCTGCTGCTGCCGCGGTATTGAACACCCGATGCGAGCTGCAGTCCTATGTGACCGGCGCGAGAGCCCGTAAATACAAACTACCCGTGACTTCTGGCATCTAGCACAGGTCGGTTTGGTCCGACTGCAACGAACCTTAGCCTCATTGCAGGCATCACATGAGGCACGATACTTTGTATTTTGTTGCTGTTCCTCCCTCCAATGGATAGCATCCTCCATACCGGCGGACGTTAGTAGGTCTCAGGCTGTCAGCTTACAAGTCAAGCTTTCCAAGTTCTGTTCATTCTCTGAGGCCTGGGACTGAGAAGTGCCAAGGAAATCATAACATAACCTTGGGGTGATTCCCGGTGAAATGAGATTTCACAATTACTAAGCCAGCCGGTATTATATAGAGATAAGAACTTACGAAAGTTAAAGAGCATAAGAATATAAAATGTTACCTTATTATTTTATTTTCTCGTTATATGTTTAAATTTTTCCGAAAGTTATTATAACGTTTATTTTCTTTTTATTAAATAAAAATAAAAAATTTTTTTAAATAAAGATTATTTAAATTAAATAATTATATATCGATTTTTATTTAATTATATAAAGTTTTTATTTTTTAATTAATTAATATATATTTATTTATTAATTAATAAAAATTAATTTAATTTAATAAATATATTTATATTATTTATATTTAATTTTATATTAAAAATAAATAAAATAAAATATTATTAATTTAAATTTAAATTATTTTATAAAATTATTTTAATATATATTTTTAATAAAATATAAAATATTTTAATAAATTTATAAAATAAATATTTTATTATTAATTAATTATTAAAATTAAAATCTTTTTAAAAATATAATTATTTATTTTTATATTATATAATAATTTAAAGTTTTATATATATATTATTATATTAATAAATAAATATTTAATTATTTTTATAATTTTAATATAATATTTATAATATTTTATAAATATAATTAATATAAATTTTAAATATTAAAAAATATAAATTTAAAAGTTATTTTATATTTATATTTTTATTAATAAAACTTTAATATTTTAAAATATAAAAATATATAATAAATAATAATAATTTTAAAATAATTATTTTAACGAAAAAAGAATTTTAATAAAATTTATATTTTATTATTATTTTTAAAAAATCAAAAAGAATTTAATAATTTAAAACCGATTAATATAATATTAAATATTTAATTAATTACGTATTAAATAACGTTAATTAATTATTAAATTAAAATATATATTAATTTATTTATTTTATTATATTATATTAAAACTTTAAAATTTAATATTTAAATTAATATTTTTTAAAAAGGATTTTTATTATTTTAAATTAAATAACTTTTATAAAAAAATTATATTAATTTATAATATTTTTTTATAAATTTATAATTTATTTTAAATTTATTTTAAATTAAATTTTATTTAATTAAATATTATTTTAATTATATTATATTAATATTTTTAATTTATATTTTTAAATATATTTTTATTAATATTATTATTATTATTATTATCGTAATAATTTTATTTAATAATAATAATAAAATTTAAATTTATACGATTTATTTTAAAATAATATTTATATTATATAAATAAAATTAAAATTAAAAATTATTTAATATATTATTTTTTTAAATTAGTTTTTAATAAAAATAAAAATTATTTAAAAATTATTTATAACGTAAATTTTATAATAATAATTTTATAATATAAAAATTTAATTTATTTAAAAATTATAAATATAAAGAAATTAATTAATATTAATATTTAAAATTAATTTCTTTTTTAAAAACTTTAATTTATAAATTTATTTATATATATTATATGATATTTATAACGTTTAATTTAAAAAAAATTAATTTTATTTAATTTTATTTATTATTAATATATATAAAATTAATTAAAATTAAAATAATATATTTTTATAACGTTAATAATAATAATAATTTTAATTTTAAACTTAATTATTAAAAATTATTATAATTATTTTTATAAACGTTATAATTAAAATATATTTAAAATTAATAAAAATAAATTTAAATATTAATATAAATAAAGATTAATAAAAGAAATTATAATATTATTTATTAAATATTAAAAATATTTTAATATTATAAATTTATTATAATTAATTTTAAAATTATATTAAATAATAATATTTAATAAGTTTTAAAATTTTAATTTATAATTAAATGTTTATATAATTTTTAATATTATAAAATTAAAAATAAACGTATTATAATAATTAATAATTTTTTTTATATAAAATAAATATTTAAAAATTAAAGTTTTATTATTTTTAAAATAATTTAAATAAATTATTATAATCTTTTTATTTAAACGTTAATTTTATTTTATAAATTTATTTAATATATATTTAATTATTTTAAATTTATATTATTAATTAAAAAAACTTTTATTTAATTTTTATATATTTATTATAATAATAAAATAAATATTATAATAAATAATAAAATATATATATAATAATAATTTTAAATTAAAAAATAAAATAATTTATTATTTATTATAAAAACTTTATATTAATAAAAAAATATAACTTTTTTTTTATAATCTTTATATTAATTATAATAAAATATATTTAAAATATATTTAATTAATAAAAATTATTTTAAAATTATTTTAATATTTTTATAAAAGAATTAAATATATTATAATTATATTATAAAAATAATTTTAATTTAAAATAATTTATACGTTTTAAATTTATAAAATTTTAAAATTTATTATTTTTATTATATTATTATTTATTTTTTAATAAAATTAATATATAAATTTTAATAAATATTATAAAACAAGCGTTTAATAATTTATATTAAGTAAATTTAATAATTAAAAGCTTAAGTAAAGCTTATTAAAAAGGTGCTTAGTTTAAGGTAAGCTTATAAGGAACACTAGTTTTAATTATAACGGTATTAGTTGTTTTAAGCTTAGGCTTATTCATCATGCTGGTAAGCGCGGGTGGTTAGTTTGGAACCTTTACGAAGCGCGGGTGGTTAGTTTGCAACCTTTACGAAGTACCGCGATTAATCGTTATAGCTTGTAACATGTGCTTAATCATCTGTCAAAGTGTGCATTAGCGCCAAGGCCGGTGATACGGTAATAAAAGTGTATATCGCTGGATGGTTCGCCTTCAAGTTATCATGATATGCCTTCATGCATGCATGCTAGTGTTCAAGGAATACTTCGTACCGGCTCGCATAATCCCGACAGTTAGGTCCCCGACTTGCATGATGGTGGCTGCTGACGAGTCCCTCCCTTTCCCGCCATATTTCCCATCGGGTTTAGCCGGGACGGATCGCATGGGAACTGGGTTGCAAAACTCTAACACCTGATATGCACCCATCATCTGACGGATGAAGAAGTCCTTTATTAGTGACCCATGCCGTTTGGGGGTGGCGCTGTCTGGCCCCCAATGTTCCACCTCCTTCCAACTAATGCACAATGGGCAAATCACCACTTCCCGTCGACTCCGGCGGTGAATCACCCATCAAGGTTATCATTATAGGCGCTGGTATCGCGGGTCTTACCCTAGCTAAGGCTCTCGAAAGCATAACGTCGATACAGTACACTGTCTTGGAAGCGCGAGATGACCTCGCACCACAACAGGGGGCAGGGATTGCTCTCGCCCCTGGCGGAAGCCGAATACTTGACCAACTTGGTGTGTATGCTGAATTGGAGGCCCAAATGGCCCCAGTAGCCAGCAGCGCTGTTCACAATGAACGGGGCAGGATTCTGCTCCCTGCTAGAAGTGACGCTGCCATGCTTGTGAAATATCGCATGGGGTACCCATTCGGATTAGTCGAGCGGCGGGAGGTTGTTTCAACTATATTCAACCATATCACCAGAAAGAGTTGCATAAAAATAGGCAAGACTGTTTTGCGCGTCGAGCACTCGCGTAATCCATCAGAACCGGTTACGGTTGTCTGCACGGATGGATCAAAGTTCCAGGGTGATCTCGTGGTGGGCGCCGACGGAGTCCGAAGCAAAGTACGCTCTGAGATGTGGGCAGCTGTCGAGCGAGGAATATGTGGCAACTTCGATGTGCAGCGGGAACGAGCAGGTAAGGTTTACTTATCCTATCCATAGTCACATTCACGAGCCCTAATATCTCGATAGTCCTAACGGCAGAGTATCGATGCCTTTTCGGTATGTCTTCTGCCATTCCAGGTTACAAGCCAGGATGCAGTGACGACACGATTGGCAACAACGTGTCTACTATGGTGGCTACGACTAAGGGCGGCAAGATATTCTGGTTCCTGTTTGGTCGGCTCCCGCGAGTCTACCTCCATGACGAGATTCCACGTTTTGATGAGGCAGAGGCCGCCAAATTTGCCAAACAGCATTCCAAACTTCCTGTCAGAGCAGGTATCACGATGGGCGATCTCTGGAACCGGCGGGAAAAGACCTCCCTGGTGCCCTTAGAGGAAGGTAGCTTTGCGCATTGGACTGCAGGCCGCTTCGTGATCATAGGGGACGGAGCGCACAAGATGACACCACAGACGGGCGCCGGTGGGATGCTAGCTATTGAAGATGCTGCAGCCTTGGCCAATATCATTAACAAATTGAAAAGCAATCGTATGAATGGAGACCCCATTACTACGCGTCAAGTTGAAACAGCTCTGGCTAGTTTTGATGCAAGAACACGACATCTCCGCACCACTGCCACTATCAAAGAGGCGGGCAATCTAGCGCGCTTGCAAGCGCTTCGAACCTTTGCAGACCAGATAACTGCCCGCCTTCTCTTCCCTCGAGCCGGTGACGCCCGAGCCGATCAGATATGCGGTGATGCAGTTGGTGCTGAGCGAATTGAGTACCTCCCGCTGCCCAAGCGCTCACTTGCGGGGTCTATGCCATTCAACCCATCCCACGGGATCGGGCGGCACGAGCGATTGTGGAGGCGGGCCTTGTGGGCCTCCGCATTTCTGCTTTTGGGCTATGGTGGCTTTTATTCTATGGCGTTGGTGGTACCGCTTGCGGGGGCGAACCAGATACTTGGCACCCACATATATCGATGGGGAGCAGATGAGAACCCCCATGAAACTTACATTGCGGAGCATTTCTATCATATTCCCGTGTTAGATGGATTCGCGAGGCCGGGGGTCATGCGCTTCGTCGTCAGTCAGGTGCACTTCTTGCCGCAGAGCCTTTCTCTGTTCGCAGACTATGGCATATGGTATGCTATAATGCTAATTGAATCTGCGAGGCGTTCCCTGCGACTAACCCTCCTGCAATGGTGAATGACCTTTCCCGTTTATTCTTTCGTCGTTATTGCTCATGTACTAACCTGCTCTATTCCTCAGTGCCATTTTCTGGGGTCTAATCAACTTGAAAGGCTTTGCTATCTTCGTCCCGTTCTACTATTTCGTCCACTACATCGCCAGTTCAATGGCCCAATTTGATGCCCCAGATATGCGGCTGACAGATTTATCTTACACGAGGACTGTGCTGCCAGTCCTTCTGGTCACACATTATGCCACCTTCATGGCAGCATATGTCGGACCAACATCCGAGTACCGCCAAACTGCCGCCTTCCTGTGGGAGCTCTTTCCACTCTGGGTTTTTCTCCTACAGCGTGGTTTAGCTCAATACGTCTTTCCCAGCACCATCCTGCAAGACCGATTCAACAATGTCACCCGTGACTTGTCGGTCATCCGAAGAACACTCGTCCCTCTGTGTATCTTCTCGACTGTCGTCTGGCAATACGCACTTTGGTTCAGCGGCTCGTCAGCCGTGAATATCTTCATTCCGGCGGTACATGGCATACAGAACCTCACCTTCGAGCAACTCTTTGCCGAAACTTTAAAGTGGGACCAAGTGTTCTTTGTATTGGCAAATATCCTTTGGGTTGGAGTGCTGTTTAGTGATCTGCGCGCTGCTGGATATATTCAATTGGGCTGGCTCAAGCTTGCTTGCTACGCCGTCGCACTGACCGTAATCGGCGGCAATGGGACGATGCTAGGAGTAGCTTGGCTGTACAGAGAAGAGATGCTGGCGACACGTAGACACCGGGAAGCGGTGCTTCAAGATCCACACGACATGCAAAAAGTGTGAAGCGCCGCTATGCCTTAAGAATATTTGGTGGCCGGATGTGCACTAAGTAGCACTAAGCAGATTTATCCTAGGCGAGTAGAACAATGTTAGATCTCAGCAAGAAGTCATTGACTTACAAGGACGGCCCTGAAGCGGCATATACGCGGGATTGTCGAGGACGAGACGTAATACTGTAGGTCCAATAGATAAGCTACAGTGATAAACAACTCTATGCGCGCGTCTTGCCGATATGTTCTTTAAAATGATGCTATGGGGAACAAAGCAGCTGTAAGAATATAAGGTATAACAAGCGTGCAAACTAATAATGTTTGGACGCCCGATCTTTTACTAAAAGATCCTAGGCCAGCACTGCTCTGCTTGGGGTGCAACTACAATAATCCATTTCCAAACTATTAGTACGAGCTTGTGAGCATTGTAGAGTAAAGCCTACGCCGGGTACATCTCCTTCACATGAGTGCACGAGGATCTATTAATTTTGTTCCGCTGACAGGAAGAGAGAGTACTGGGCCAATTATCCCTGACACCTTGTCAATGCCTCATAATCTCGAGTACCTGCACATTCGAAATTAATTATATTAAATATAAGGGTTAAGATTATTAAGCTTTATAAGTGAACTAATTATACGCATATTTAAGCCTTAAACAATTAAGTTTAACAATTTAATTAATATATCCTGTTGTACCGACATTTAGCTATACAAGATTTAGAATCAAATATAATGACTTGCATTCAGATCCCAACATGCTAAATAGCGGCTTGGGGGGGGGGGATCAATGGTGCGCCTTTAAACCGTGTCTTTAATTGAATATAGGAAAGGATACTTCTGTCGTCTTTCGCACCTACTCATCTTTTATCTCCAAGACCTGGAGCCCAAATCGGTAAATATCCTCCTGGAATATAGGAAATATAATGGATGTAGTTGTACTGATCAACTGGTAGGTACCTATAATTTATGCCACCCGGCAAAGCCTGCCGCTCTCGTCTTCCGTCCATGCCTCGCTTCCGACGCAGCTGACACACCACAGCTGCCCATCATGATCCACCTGGTTCTTGACACGTCTTAGCGATTCATAGTTATCCTGGCTTCCGAAAAAGTCCCTTTGCCAGTCAGGATTGAAAGGATCGTCCTCATTGATGTATGATCCACCATCGGGCGCCAGCTGCTTGATCAGCTTGCCCGGCCCGTTGGTCACATGCTCAAACACTGTCATTTTCTCAGCTGCCGTTGCATAGTCCGGAAACGTGGTCACGGTGAAGAGCTGCAACACTGCAGTGCGCCAATGAGGCGGAAGTGACGTTTTGCGGAGCTCCTCGGCGGTGGGCCCCTGCGACGAGGAAAGCGACGGCTCGTACATCGCTAGGTGAGCCTGAAACCCCGTAACACTCTCAGAAACCGACTGCAGAGTGAGTTCTAGGAAACCTGTAGTGTTATCGAGGCTGGCGGCTGGTATGAGACGTGACGCCATTGCGACGCCGAATGCGCCAACCGCGTGCGGCTCGGTGTGAACCGTGTGATTCCAGGATTGGAACCACGATGGGTAGAAACTTAGCTTCGAGTTGTACGAGATATGTGGTGATTGGGTATCTAAGTATAGCTGTAGGGGTTCAAGCACACGCTCCGCCGCGTGGGTGGTATCCATGGAAGATTCAGGGGTCAAGAAGTTGAGTGTCCAGTGGAGAGCTAGTTTTGGAACGTACGGGGGCCGATCGAGGAAAATATTCCCCGCAAACCCCTTGCTCTTCAGATGGGGAAGTAGACTAAAGACTCCGGCGACTGCCTTCCAGAAAGTAGCTCCGTCATCGGGGCCGTTCGCTACTACTTCCAGCCGATGAGTGGCCGCGCTTGGCGATGGGTAGGCTTTCATAGTGACGTGGGTAAGAATACCAAAGGTCCCACCCCCGCCTCCGCGGATGGCCCAAAACAGGTCGGCGTTCTGGCATGCATTAGCAGTCACAACATCGCCGTTAGGAGTGACGATAGTGGCCTGCATAATATTATCTGAACCTTGTCCGAACAGACTGGTGAGGGGGCCGTGACCACCTCCCGTGAGCCAACCCGCAATTCCCACATCCTCTGCGGAGCCGCCAACAACTACGACATTGTGCCGGTATGCAAACTCATAAACATCCCGGATACGGGCTCCAGACGCTAGCGACACGGCCATATGCTCCGGGTAAGACTCAGGACAAGAGTCAGGTCGGAACCTAGCATGATACTCGTGTGATAGGTAGTGATGGGTCCAGATCCTGTAGGAGTCAGAGCAAAAGAAAAACCAGGCTGCATGATTCCTCAACTTACGATATGCTTTCAGCGGCCGTGCTTCGTCCTTCAACGGAGTGTCCTGTTGATTTGACATTCAACCGGATGTTTCTCTCCTTGGCGAACCGCACAACTGTCTGGATATCTTCAATACTAGTAGCATTCAAAACGTATTCTGGAGATGCCCCCAATGAGCAACCCTTCCGGCCAGCGTTCGGGTCCCCAGTGACACTGGTGCCATTTGGGTATATCGGCGGGCAAGCGTTACCGGCCCATGCCGGAAACCCTATACTAATAGGGTAATCAGCGTGGAAGCCGGATGTGAACCAGTTCTGCCTGACGAATTCGCATCGTTCCTCGTCAAAATCAGGTTGATCAGGATAGCAAACGGATCCAGGAGGAACACCGCGAATGAGACGACCCGAAGCTGTTCTATTTAGAGCCTCAAATTCTGCACTTGAGGGCCAGCACGGGTCCTTCGAGGTCTGCAGTAACGATCAGATGGGGTAGGATGTAAAACATGCAATAGGTCAAGGCAGCTTACACATTTGCACTCTGAAGCCCCAAGTCCCAGGAGATCTAGACCTAGGGGCCAAGTCCCAGTTACCCATTGGGTAAAATTAGAAAATTGCATTGGTACTGATGTGATAGAGGTCAATAGCATCAGTTTGTCTTCCGCGCTCTTGACTTCGTTATAACTACATGCGGTTTAACTAATGCATCTTAGGATACCAACCTCTCTTAGGGGGCCATTGATCGACCCTCACCAACGCTGTGTTCTAAGCAACCTCGCTAAGCATCGGTGACTAGAAAGCGGAGCAAGTACGATCTAAGCGTCGAACCCATACCCGAAGCTGCCGACCGGGATTAACCTTGATGGGTAGGTATAGAGTATCGAGGCTTATGCCTTGAGTCCTGGTTTGCTATTGTGTATGTTCCCGAACTAAGTTCTCGGTGATTTCTGCTTCCGGACACGCGCCACACGCAGGAACTTAGCTGCTTGCATGCAAGGAATCGATGCCGACAGCCCCGCTCCGATCAATACAACACCGATGCTATTGCCGGAATCCCCAGCCAGCCCAGCCATCCACCAAGTTCAAGCCGATTCTTGTCACAGCTAGAGTACTAAACTGACACTAGGTCATTGCTCATGATTATTAAAAACGATATGTATCATCCAGTTGTTTTGTTGACAGAGAACGAGTATGAGACGTAGTAGCACAGTGAGAGGACAATGAGGGTAGAATGTTAATTATACGGATGACTGCAAACTTTGCGATCCCGGTCGGCAATGCGTCGCCGGCCTCTGATGTATATATAACGTGCTAATTCGAATGTAATGTCTAAGAATGAGAGCTTGACATAATATCCCTGTGGCTTTGTATGCCTTCACATCCAGTCAAATATGGAACCTCAGCCGGTAATGGTCGTAAATGGCCAAATGTGTCTCATTTTCACGCTTGCTCTTTTGGTCATCGGTACACTCATTATTCCTCGCGTGTTTTCAAAGAGACATTTATCCAAAGTCCCCTTATGGGGCGCAGAGCTTGGAGCGAAGTCAAGACGTGATGCTTTACTCAAGAATTCCAAGTCAATATACATCGAAAGTTATCAAAAGGTAATTAATTTGATAAGCATAATTCCGGAATTTATTCTCAACCCGCGCTCATGATCTGATCTAACGCAGATCATGCGCAGTTCAAAGATTCTCTCGGCTTTCGCGTCACCACTGCTGAAGACTGTAGGTTGATTTCACAATTATAGTTGGGGAGAGAGAGAGAGAGAGAGAGAGAGAGAGAGAGGGAAGTGGAAAATAACTGTCTCCTAGCTGGAGAGAAACTTGTCGTTTCCCCCAAATATCTCGCCGAGCTGAAGAAACTGCCACCTACTGTGCTAAGCTTCGAGGAGGCTCATAATGAGGTTAGTATAGTTTAGAAAATTCAGCATTAGAAAGACGTTAGTTGCAACTACTTACTATATAATAGTCCTTCGAGCAAAAATATACCAACTCGCCTCCTCCCAAGTTCTTTCACGTCACGCCTCATATTATAAGGGCCAATCTGAACCCTGCTCTTGCCCGCCTGAACCCCATCATGGTAGCTGAAGCGGATCAGGCGGTCCTCGAAGAGTTTGGGCATTGCGAGGATTGGACCCCCATAAATATTTACACCAAGCTGCTGCGTCTCATTGCTGTTATATCCGGTCGTGTTTTCATCGGACCTGAGCTATGCCATGACGAGCGCTATATTGAGGTGGCTATGAACTATACTCTCGAACTCTCAAGAGCTGTGGTGGATATCAAGAGCGCCAATTTCCTGCTGAAACCATTTCTAGCAAGAAACCTCGAATCTGTAGCAGCTCTTCGCAGGCGCGAGAGCGAATTTCTGGTGCTACTGACTCCCACTGTCGAGGCACGCCGCAAGGCGATCGCTGACGGTGACGAACTACCTGAAGATATGCTCACTTGGCTAATGAGCCAAGGCGCCAAAGATGGGATTGGAGGGGTTAGAGACATAGCCTTGATTCAACTCGGTCTCACCTTCGTGGCATTCCATACCACTGGCATCACCGCCACCAACATCTTCTACGATCTCGCCAGCCGACCCGACTGCATAGAACCCTTGCGTGAGGAGATTAAGCAAGTTCTTCAAGATTTCAAAGGTGTTCTTAACAACTCAGCCCTCCAGCGTCTGAAGAAGATGGACAGTTTTATGAAAGAGTCCCTCCGTCTTCATCCCTTGACCTTTGCCACGTTCGAGCGTCGGGCACTGCAGGCGTTTACTTTGTCCAACGGCCAGTTCATTCCCAAAGGCACTATACTGGAGATCCCCAGCGATGCAATCTCCCGCGATGCAGAAATATTTCCCGATCCGGATACCTTCAACCCCTGGCGCTTTTCCGAGATGCGCAACGATGGCCCGGAAGACGCGCGGCATCAGTTCGTTTCCATCTCGCACTTGCTCGGGTCTTTTGGTTACGGCCGCCATGCATGTCCTGGGCGCTTTTTCGCCGCGAATGAGATTAAGATGATTCTAGCACGAACGCTACTGGCGTACGACATCCGTATGAAGGATGGCGAGAAGGAACGCTATCAGAACCTGGAGTTCGGACTCACTTCTGCTCCAGACCCAGCGAAAGAGCTTCTTTTCAAGAAGGTTTACTCGGGAGGTAGTTCGTAATTAGTAAAGACATTACCGGTGCCTGAGGCGGGCGGGACTAAGAAGAACACCTACCTAAGCAGCAAATAATAGCTGCGAAATTTCCTATTAGTGGAGTGATACCGAATCGATTATAAAAGTTTCCAAGCCTTATTTTTAGATATGAATCGAAACTTTTTTACAACAATTCAACAAGTTTTTACTTGAGTTGAGATCCGATAACTAGGAAAGGTGCCGGGGTGGAGTTTTTCTACTGGCGCAAAAGGGGTTGCCCCTTTTTCTTCTTGCCCATCTTCTCCCTCGGGGCACAATTCTCTGGAGTCGAGATAGTAAAGCGTGGTGAATATGAGCCCGGTTGTTTATTATTGTATTATTGAAAACTGACACAACCTCAGTGCTATGAATTTCTTTTTACTGGAAGCAGAGTCAGTGTAACTATCCAATCTATTTCAAATACGCATGCAAAGCCAAGAGAACAAACCTATTGGTGTGCAGAGATTTGCAACGTCGCGGCATAGGTTGTCCCTTCTTTATCCGCCCTTGACTTACCTAAACTATGATAGTAAATGAATCGTATTGCGTCAAAGTTATTTAAACGGGTTGTTGATACTTGGGCATTGGTATTACGGGTTGTGTCATGACGAGCTTACACGAACTGGGACAAGGCCTGCAGCCCAGGTGCTATTACTCTATCGAGGAGAACATTGAGGCAAAGAAGGGAAGAGAATAAGGAAAACAAGTAAAAGGGAAGTCCATTACCTTTTATAAGCGGAAGTCTTTAATTACATCCCTTCTGTATCTAGGTACAGCTGCCAATAGTCGGACGAGAACAGAGAAGGCTGGAGTAGATACCACGAGGCATTATTAAACATGGTAGTTTTTTTATATTGTCCATTTCACCGTGCCCGGACGTAGTCATCATCAGCTTGGACAGCTTTTATGTTAGAGTGCCTCACTACATGAATCCCGTTCAATACCACAATATCGCCCCCCGTCGCTTCTCTGTTCCACGAGAGTCATCCCGTAAGCTGCCCACGCTGCTCAGATCTTCCCTCCCAGTTCCTTGAAGTTTTCCTGCGGGACTTTTAGAACTGCTCGTCGCATAAGATAGCTTTTCCCCCTCCATCTAAGTTCTGCTTACTTGATATGACAGCGCTCAGAACCAAATAAGTGGTAGAAAACGTGAGCCCGTGCTCGGAGTTTGGTTCGATTGAGAGTTCTATGTAATGAAGCCTTGAAATAAGCAAACCTCTGGAAATCATGTCAATATATATCAAAACATCACGGCTTGTGGGTAAGTTACGGAGCGACTTGAACAAGTTATCATCACCGTTGTGGCCATCTAATTTGCCGAATGCCATCAAAGATAGGTCCTCGCCAAAGCGCCTAGGTTGGTATCTCTTTTGACACATAATCGTCCAATGCGATAAGATGTAGTTTCGTAAGGTGGGCTCGAAGACGCCTCGCAACTATGTTGGCACGGGATAGACGCTCGGGCGGGTAAGCTAACGGAAAGAAGATGAGACCTATCAGTAAGCCGATTAACAGCACCAACCCGCATAGAATAAAGTTTCATATACTGCCACAAATAGGACACCACGATTTCACGGTCCCGAAATTCATTCATTTTCTCTTGCCCCAAAGTGATAGCCCGTTTAGCACTATCTACTTTAGCGAACTCTGCCCCTCTATCCTGAATATCGTAAAGCTCATCCATCAAGCTTTAGATGAGCTAGTAAACCCCCTATTGGAAATTCTAGTGCCGTAAATGCATTAACGGACGTTTTCTGATCTGTATATGAAGAATCACGGTTCTTATGCCTACTTATTATATATATAGCTGGGTTAACAGCCTTAAAGCAAAGTGTTAAATACCAGAGTAGTCTAAAATGAATAACAGAGATACCCAGATAGTTATATAAGCAGTAAGTCACATAATAATTAATGCTTACTCTTTCTAAAGGGGAAACCCCCTCTATAAATGCGTAGTGGTGGTATAATAGGTCACTAAAGCCATCCATTTAGTGTACACATTATACCCTAACAGAAGATCCGCAGTGTAAGTAGGTCACGTAATTCGGTTATTAGATAGGTCTCCCCACTACTTAGCTTAACAGAAAGATATTTAAAGAATACAACTACAATTACACCTTTATTCTTATTTTATTATTATAATATTTTCATTAATATATAAAAATAAAATTTAAATAATTAAACCTTACGGATCGCTTTAAAGATTCATTTTATTATTTAAAAATTAAATAAAATACTTATATTTTAATTACTTTTTAATCACTTAAAAAAATATTAAAATTATTATTTTTATCTTCGTATTAAATTTTTTAATTTTGTATAATTTCTTTAATTAATTAAATTAATTTATATTTTAAATTAATCGAAAATTATATTTATTTATTTTTTTAGTTTTTTATTAAAAGATTTATTATTTTAAAATAATTAAAAATTATTTATATATTTAATTATTACGATACGAAAAAACGAAAAAAAGTTAAAAAAATTTTTTTTTTTTAAAATAAAATGTATTTATTATAAATAAAAATTAAATTTTTAATTTAAATTTTTTTTTTTTAATATTAATTTACGTTATCTTAAATTCGTATAATACCTTTTACTTTATTTATATATTAAATCGATATAATTGCTTTTAAAAACCTTTATTTATTTATTATAAATTATTATTTATTTTATTTTTTATTAAAATAATTTAATATTTTTTATTTTTTAATTAAAAAAAATTATAATTATTAATTATTATAAATCGAATTATTAATTATTTAAATAATTTTATAAATTATTATTTCTTTTATTATATATATTATAATCTTCGTCGTAAATTTTAAATTTAAAACGATTTTAATTAAAACATTATACGTTACTTTAAAATATTTAATTAAAGCCGAAAAGTTTATATAAATAATTAAAGAATACGAGAATATTTTAATTATTTCCAAATTAATAATTTAATTTATTAATTTTTTAAAATTAACTTTTAAATCGATAATTTTATTAATCTTTATATTAACTTTTAATAATACTTTATTAGTTTTTAAATTATTTATTATTAAAATAAATTAACTTATATTTAAAGGATTTTTAAAGAAATTTTTTAAAAAGTATATTAATAATTTAAAGTTATATGTAAAGAAATTAAATTTTATAATAAAAGAAAAAATTAAAAAAATTAAGCTTTGTTTTTTATTTAAGAATAATTTACGAAGTAATATAAAGTTTTAATATTTATAACTTTTCGAATTTAAATAAATAAAATATAATTCCTTAAAATTTAACTTTAATAAAAGATTTTTTATTTAAATAAAAACGAACGATGTTAAATTTACTTTAAAGATTAATAATTTTAAACGTTAATTAAAAAAAAAGCTTTTTATTTTTATAAAACAAATTAATAAATTTTTTTAAAAAGTTAACGATTATTAATTAATAAAACTTCGAAATTAAATATATAAATATATATATTTAAATGAAAATTATAAAAATAAAACTTTATAAAATAAAATTATTAATTATTTATTCGTTAAAAATAAAATTAATAATATTAATAAAATAAATAAACGTTATACGTTTTATAATATAAAAGATATTATTATTTTTTATAAAATAATATTAAGTTAAGAAAATAATTTTATTAATAAAATTAAAAGATATATTAAAAAAACTAAATTAATAATTAAAAATACGATTTATAAATTAAAAATAATAATTAAAAAAATAAAAAAAAATAAAATAATTTTAATCGTATAAAAAGATTAATAATTTTAAACTTCGATTATTTTATTATTAAAAACTTTTAAATTTATATTTATTTTAAACGCTTAATATAACGAATAAATATATTAATTATTATAATAAATATATTCGATTTAAACATTTTTAATAAATATATAAACGTAATAAATTAATTAACGAAATAAATAAAATAACGATTAATAAAGTTTAAGTTTTTTTAATTAAAAAAGTATAATTACTTTTTTTATTTAATAAGTTTAACGTAACTTTAATAATTATAAAAATAAAACATGTTTTATTTTTATATATTATAATTATAATTATAAAGAATATATATTTTTTAATTATTTATACTTAAATTAATTATTTTAAATTATTCGTTAAATTCGAAATATTTATAATCGTAATAAATTAATTTTAAAATTATTAAAATTTAAAGAAATATTAAAATTAATTAATATAAAAATTAATTATATAATTAAAAAAAAATTATAAAAACCTTTTAATTTAAATAAATATATAAATAATTTAAATAAAAAACTATTAAATATTATTAAAGAATCGTTATTTTTTTTTATTATTAAATTTATATAAAAACTTAATTTATAATATCTTTTTTATATATAAATATTAATAAAGATAAAGATATACTTCGATAAAAACTTATCTCGAATTAATAATCTTTTTCGTTTAATTTATTAATTAAGTTTTAATATAATTTTATAAATCTTTATAAATTATTATTTAAATTAAAAAAGATTAATCTTTTTAATTTTAATTTTATAAATGCAAACGATTTTATATAACGCTTAATAAATATTAAATTTTATATATATAAAAAAATTATAAAACTATAAAAATAAAGCGATATAATTTCGATTCGTATATATAAAGATTACGTTAAAAATTAAATTAATATAAATAACTTACTTTATATAACTTCTTTTTCGAACATTATTTAAAGATAATTCTTAAATTAAAACTTAATTATAAAAGCTTAACTTAACAAATAATTTAAATTATTTACGAAAAAACGTAAGCTTAAAATACCATTAAAATATTATTTTTTAATACTTATATTACACTTTACTTATATATATATTAATATAAATAAATTTAACTTTATTAATTAAATTAAAAATAATAATAATTAAATCTTTTTCGAATTTATTAATAAAAAAATAAACGATATATTTATACGTAAATATTTTATTAATTATAAATTTTTATTAAAATTAATTAATCTTAATATTATTATTAAATTAAAATTTAAAAAGCTTAAACTTTAAGAAAAATATAAATTAAAAATGATTAATAATAATATCTTTTTAATTAATTATTACGTAATCTTTTTATTTATTATTAATAAAATTTTATTAATAATTAAAGTTTTTATTATAAATATAAATAAATTTTACGATTTATTATTAAATAAAAATTAATTATAACGAAATTTCGTTAATATTAATTTTAAAATTAAATATTTTACTTTTATTAAAATCGATAAGTAATTTTATATTCTTTTAATAAAACTTATAATTATAATTAATTTAATTTTAATAAAAAAAAAATCGATTTATAAAAAAATAACTTAATTAACTTTTATAAAAAATATAAACTTAAAATTATTTAATATAAAAAATAATAATTTTTTAAATAATAACGATTTAAATTTTAAAAAGAAAATTAAATATTATCGTAAATTAATAAAGAAATTATTTAACATCGTTAAATACGCTATTATATAAAATCGAAAACGTTAAACTTAATTAAAAAATTAAAAAAAAACTTAAAATAAAGTTAAGCTTTTATAAATTATAATTTTATAACTTATAATATTATTATTTAAATTTAATTAAAATAAATTATATTTATTAAATTTACTATTATTATTTCGAATTCTTTTATATCGTTAATTCTTTACTTTTAATTTTTTAATTTAAAAAAAAAAATAAATCGTTATATTATTATTTTCGTTATATTTATTCTTATTAAATAAAATTTATTAAAAATAAATTTATAAATTATAAATTAAATTTTTAATTTATATTTAAATATTAACGATTAAATTTAAATATTTATTTAAATATTTTTTTTTTATATATTAAAAAATAAATTTAATAAACTTTTTTTAATTATTTCTTTTAATTTAAAATCGAAATCGTTAATAAAAAAAACGTTAATAATTTTCTTTAATAATAACTTATTTTTACTTTTTATTTTTTATATTATATATTATAATTTCGATTATTTTATTTAAAATTCGGAAATTTTATATTAAACGAAATTAATAATAAATTTATTTTTTATATTATTATGTTTCTTTATAAATATTATTAATAATTAAAATAAAATTAATTTAACTTTAAACGATATTAATAATAAAATATTAACTTTTAATATTATATTATATAATAAAAGCTTTAAAAAAAATTTTAAATTTTATTTAAAAAATAAAAAGAAAATATTACGTATAATTAATATAAATTTAAATTTATATAAATTAAAATTATAAATTTATTTTTATAAAGTTATTATTAAATCTTTTATTATAATTTTTTAACCTTAAATTATAATTTAAATAAATCCGAAATAATTAATTATAAATCGAAAATTATAATAAAAACCTTTATTAAATAATCTTTAATTTATAATTAACGATTAATTTAATAAATTCGAAATTATTATTAAATTAATAATAAATATATTAAAAAAACAAGCTTTAATTAAACGATTATATTATATTTAATACGATTATTTTATTAAATCGTTTAACGATATTCGAAATACGAATTTAATTAAATATTTTATTATTATTAATAAAAATATTAAGTTTTTTTAATTAAAATAATTTAAATATATTTTTAATAAAAAGAAATTTATTAATAAAATTTACTTTTAAATAAAAAAAATTAAATTTATATATTTAAAGTTAAATAAATAAAGTGTATATTTTTAATTTTCGTTAAAAAAAAATAAAAATTGCCGAATTATTTAAAATTATAAATTAATTAATTTCGTTATAATTAAACTTTAATAATTAATTTATAATTAAGATAATATATTTAATATTTTATTTTAAAGAAAATATAAGATTTTTAATTAAAATAACGCTTTTTATAAATATTAATTAATTAATATTTAAAAAATTAATTAATTTAAAACTTTATTTATTAATTTTAATAATTAATGATTTAATATTTAAATATCGTAAAAAATGATTAAATTAACGTATATATATTATATTTTAAATAATTTAAGATTTGAAAAATAATTATTATTTAATAAAGCGGGAATTTAAAAATTAATATTGTTTATATTAATAAATTATTACTTTAATTAAAGTATTTTTTTTAATATATTTATTAACGATTATAATATTTTTATTAAAAGTTTTAATAAAATATTTAATTTTTTTTATTATTATTATTTTTTTCGTTTAAATTTTATATTTATTAATATAATATTTAAGAAAACTTTTTTATTTATAAATTTAATTAAAGTTTTAAAATTTAAATTTTTTTAAAAAAAGATTTAATTATTAAGTAAATATCGAAATCGATTTGAAAATTAATTTTTAATTAAAAATTATTTTAAAAATTAAAAGAAATTAAAGAAATTTTTTTATTTAATTTTTTATTTACGTATTTATATATTTAATTATATAAATTTTATTAAAATTTTTAAAGACGTTTATATTAAGTTTATTTAAAAGGAGATTTTTTTTAAAAAAAAATTAATATAACGAAAAGTTATTTTAAAATTTTTTTTTTAAAAAAAGATTTAAAAGTAAATATTTATTATTATATGTTATGAAATTTAAAAGTAAATTATTAAGAATTTAAATATTAATCGATAATATTATTTAACGATTAATATATCGTTAATAAAAGTAAAAGAAATTTTTTTTTAATTTATCGATTAATTAATAAAAACCGTTATAATAAATACGTTAATGTTTTTAATTAATATTTTAATATTTTTTTTATTTAAGTTTTTAAACGTAAAGATTAAATATATTATTAAAGAAAAAAAAGTTTTAAAAATTATAAAGTATTTTATTAAATATAAATAAATAATGATTAAATTATTTTATTTTATTATGTTATATATTAATTATTTAAATTTTTTTTAAATGTTTAATATAAAAGTAAATGTATATAAAAGGATTTTTATTTAAATTAAAAGATTAAGTAAATATTAATTTATTATTTATTATAAGTTAAATATTATTAAAATTATTAAAATTATAAACGAATTTTTAAAATTAATTAAATTTATTTATTAATTAATTATTAAATTCGATATTAAAAAGTTTTTTTTTATTATATTAATTATAAAATAAATTTAAAAAAGGTTTTTTAATTAATTTAATTTTTAATTAATTTAAGTGTTATTTTTTTTTAAATTATTAAATAATAATGGTTTTATAATTAATATAATAAAAGTTAAACGAATCTTTAAGTTATTTATAAAGTTATATATAAAGATTAAATGATATAACGATTTAATTCGTTATTTAATTTTAAGATTTAAATTCGTTAAATAATTTATTTTTAATTAACGATATTTATTTATTAAAAATGTAATTAAATATTATATTATTAATAACTTTTTATTTTAATTAAAAAGTAATAATGATATAATAAAATATATTTTACTTAATAAAGTTAATTTAATTTTTTTATAAATATACGATAAATATAATTATTATATTATAATAATTATTTTAAAAAATTTAATTTATAATTTTTAATAATTTATATAATATTTAAATATTATTAAATATTATTAACGTTATTATATATATAATAAAATTAAATTAAAATTTTTTTTAATCGTTAAATTAAAACGAATAATTTCGATAAAGTTATAAGATTTAATCGATATAAATTTTATAAGCTTTTTCGCTTTTATTAAAATAAATAAAGTTAAATATATATTAATAATAATTAATTATTTTATTTAATTTATATTTAAAGTAATAGTTAATAAAGCATTTTAGTTTAATATTTTTAAGTTTTGGAAATTTTTATATAATATTTTCGAATGCTTTTAATAAGTATATATTAATAATAATAGTTATTTTAAGTATTTTTTAATTAAGGCATTTTTTAATTATTAAGGATTAAAGTTTATTTATAATTTAATTTATTTAAAATAATTTTATAAAATAATTAAAAAAATAATTAAATTAATTATTATTTAATTATATAAATAAATATTTAATATTAAATACAAAAAATTAAATAAATAATTTAATGTTTTATTTAAAATATTTATTAAAATTAATTTATAAGTAATAAAAAATTATAATTTATCGTTTTTATAAGTTATATTTAATTAAAAGATAAAATTTATAATCGAAATTTTAAATTATAACGATTTAATAATTATTATTAATGAATTTAATAAAAAAGAAAAATATATTAGTTAATAAAAGAAATATAAATTAATAATGCAAGGATTTTTAATAAATAAAAATATATATTAAAGTTTAAATATTATATATAAATATTAAAAAAAAGATTAAATATAAAAATACATTAAAAATTAAAATCGACGAATATAATAATTTCGAAGAAATAAATTTAAGTTTAATTTAAACGATGATTTTAAAGTTTTAAAATTATTATTTATTTAAATTAAGTTATTAAAGATATATTAAGTTATATTTAATGTTTTAATAAAAATTATTAATTTTATTAAAAAAAATAAACTTTATAAAATTTATATTAATAACTTTAAACGTTTTAAATAAAATATTTTATTTAATATTATATATTAATAAAAAAGTACGATTATAAAATAAATAAAGGAAATATTAATAAAAACGACGAACTTAAATATTTCGTATTTAAATAAAAAAAGAAAAAAAATTAATTTTAAGCTTTAAATTAAAGAATTAAAGAATAATTTTTAATTAAAAAATGAAAGTAATAAATAAAAAATCGAAATGGTAAATATTAAAGTTTTTTAATTATATTTTTTTATATTATTATTATTTTTTTATAATTATTTTATTAATTTTTATTTAATATTATTAAAAAAATTTAAAAAAATAAATAATTAATATATAAAAAAGTATTTTTTAAAAATTATATACTTTTTTATATTATTATTAATGCGTTTATTTTATTAGTTTTATTTAATAATTAATTTATCTTTAATAATCTTTTTAATAATTTAATTTTTTATAATTTTTTTTTTAATTAATTTTTTTTAATTTTACTTTTTTAATAAATAATTTTTAATTTTTTAAATATTTAACTTTTAAATAGTTAATATTAATTATTTAAATTATAAAAATTAAAATTTGTAAAATTTTTATTAATTTAACGATTTTATTATTTAAAATACTTTTTAAAAAGATAATGTTAATGTTTACGAAATTAAAGAAAATTAATATCGTGATTTTTATTATTAAAATAAATATAATTTATTTAAATAACGAAAAACGAATTTAAATTATTATCGTATTTAATAATTAAAAGAAATTATATATATTAAAGCTTATATTTTATTTATATTAATATTTTAAATTAATTAAAAAAAGAATTAACGATAATTTTCTTTATATTTTTAATATAAGTTAATTAATTATATTTTATATTATTCGTTTTAAAACCTTAAATAAAAAATTATTATTTTTTAAAAAAAATTATTTAATTAATTATATTAAAAATATTTCTTAAATTAAATTTCGAAAGGTTTAAGATTTTAAAATTTAAATTAAACGAAATAATTTAATAATTTATATTAATTTTTATTTAATCGCTTTTAATTTAAATAAAAAAAAATAATAATAATTAAATAAAAATTAAATAATTATATATTATAATTTAATTAAGTAATTTATATAATTAAAATTATTAATAATTATACGAATTATAATAAAAAATAATATTTATAAATACGATTTTTAATAAGTTTTTATAAAAAATTACCTTTATATTAAAGTAATATTTTTTTTAATATATTTTTTTTTATAAATTAAAAAGTTTATCGATATATATAATTAAATGTGTTATATTTAAAACTTAAAAATATAAAAGTTATTTAAGTATTTTTTATTAAAAAAATAATAATCATTAATGGTTTATTTAAATATAAAGTTTTAAATGTATTTATTAAAATTTTTTATTTATATTTAAAGTTTAATACGAAAATTTTAAAGATTATTACGAATTTTAAGCATTAAAAAAAATACGAAGTATAATTAAAGTTAAATTAAAAATTAAGATTTAATAATTAAATTTAAAATTAATAAAGCGGTTTAAATTAAGTTTAAATAAAGTTTTTAAATAAATTAATTAATAAAATTAACGATATAATAAATGATATTTTTATTTTAAAGAATTATTTTAATATATTATAATTATAAAAGCTTTTAAAAAAATAATAAAATTTAAACGATTATATTATTAAATTAAAATCGAAATTATTTTTAAATAATAAAAAATTATTATTTAACGGTAATATAAATAATTTAATCGATAAAATAAAAAAATTTATAAAAAAAATTTATACTTATATTATTATTTTAAACGATAAATATAAAAAGAAAATTTTTTAATTATTTAAAAATATTAATATTTTAATTAAAAATAATAATATTTTAATATATAAATGTAAAAAGTTAAAGAATTAAATAATTTCGTTAAATTTATACGTAAATTAAATATTAAATAAAATCGAAAAGTTAATTAATAATATTATTATTTTATATAAAAAAAGTTAAGATTTTAAAAGTTAACGAGTTATTAAAGAAATATTTAACGATTTTATTATCGTAAAATATAAAAAGTTAAATATTTTATTTCGTAAATATTATATTAATTATAAGAAATTTATAATTATTTATTAAAATTTTTAAGTAAATATATTATATAAAAAAATATTAAATTAAAAAATATTTATAAATTAATAAAAGATTATTAATAAGAATTATTTAAATGAATTAAATTTAATTAATAAAAGTATTATTAATTTTATTATTTAATTTAAAAAGTAAAAAAAGAAATTCGTTATAATAAAGAAAAAATTCGTTATAATAAAAAAGAAATTTATTATATTAAAGAAGAAAATTATTAATATTAAAGAATTTTTTATTAAAATTTAATTAATTAAAACGTTTATTTTTTATAATTAAAATAAAATCGTTAAAATTATTAAAAAACGAATTAATAATTTTAATAAAAAAATAAATTTTTTAATTATTAAAAAGATTATATTAATATTAAATGTTATAGTTAATATTTATTATATTAAATGATTAATTTCGTTTTTATTTTTATATAAAAAAATCGTAATAACTTTTATAAAATATTTAGATTTTTACGATTTTTCGTCGATTATTAATAAATTAAGTATTATTAATTTTTAATTTTTATAAAAGTTAATTAAAATGAAATTTTAAAAATAATAATAAGTTTAAATAATATTAAATTATTAAGATTGTTTAAGGTTAATATAAAAT
Organism: Eutypa lata; assembly: GCA_022661535.1. Taxonomy (NCBI): domain Eukaryota; kingdom Fungi; phylum Ascomycota; class Sordariomycetes; order Xylariales; family Diatrypaceae; genus Eutypa; species Eutypa lata. Next base: position 1,191,259 of record JAKULF010000013.1, on the reverse strand, counting down.
ACGAAAATTGTATATATTATATAATTAATAAAAATTTTTAATTTTTATTTTTTTCGTTTTGCCGACGCGATGGTTGCCTATGGGCAATTTAGCCGAGTATAGATAGATCATGTAATTCGGTTATTAGATAAATCTTCTTATTACTTAGCTTAATAAAGAGATACTTAGAGAATATAACCACAATTGCACCTCCATTCCTATTCTATTGTTATGATATTTTCAGCAGCAGTTATAAGAAATAATAAGGAGTTATAATGTATCTAAATACAATCCCTTCTCAGTTGAACTTTATTGAAAGGATTTACTAAGGTACAATCGAACAGGTATAAGATTATTCAACACATATATTCCCAATCTTATTCATAGAAGAGGATTATATCTCTTAGTTGTTAGTGCCGCCTCTGACAAAGTCATCAAAATGTATCTAGCATTTACTCTAAGTATATCTCTTTCGATTTCACATTTTCTTCAGTTTTAGACAAAACATTGAATAGGTGGACTAGACCCGTTCACATATCAAAAATATGTGTCGCTTTTCTACTTATGTTTCATCAAACGTAAACCTATAGTATTATCACCATTTATACCGTACAATGTCTTCATCAATACATTAATAATTTAAAATTTAATAGCATACCTCCCTGTGAAACCTTGAAAGGGGCGAGGTCGAGGTGGACACCATTATCAAATAGTGGAGAGGAGCTGTATAGTATCGTACAGACTAAACTCAATGCAGATTGCTGTGAGTCTTGCATAGAGAAGTGTCAGACATGACCATCGTAAGTCCTGTCTACTCAAATATTCAAGTATTCAAGCACGCCACAGTTTCTCTCTATTGAATAACTTCCACGTCGTTCGAACGGTGGTTGTGAATTGGTGCACTGAACATATGTATGATTCAGGGGAGCTAGGAGGTGGCTTGAGTGAGCTAGTGTTTATAGGCTAGACCCTTATAGGCTTAGCCTTGACCAACTCGAACTCGAATGCCGAACAGCTCACTTTTCAGCTGTCAGTGCTACAGTGCTGAACGCCAAGGATCACCCACCCCTCCATTAACAACTCCGAATCAATCACCAACATCCCCATATTGATTGGCACACCACGAAACGCCGCCCTCTCGGGTAGAAAGATCGTAGGAGAAGTTTTGTATTACGAATTGTTGCTTTTCTTTACTAGACTCTGCAGAAGCCACTCGACGCAGACTCAAACCGAACTGAACTCATAGGCCATTCCAGCGCACCCCCAGAGGCAACAGTTACTCACTTGGGTTATCCGATGCTTCAGCATGTGCAAGTCTCGAATTGTGATTGTGATTGTCTTGCCTCCAGCGAATCGTATTCCGGCTCTCTAAACACCTCTGCATAGTTACCTGCCTGCCTGCCTACCTACCTACCTACCTACTGAGCAATAAGGCCGGTGAGCTGCCAATCCTAGCTCCAGCAAACAGGACTGACAGGGTTCGGACATCCAGTCGAGTATGTAATTAATATGCGCTATGGTGTGTTGTCACCGGGTGAAAGCTCGCCCAATGGCATTGGAGAGTTCCCAAGTTGGCTAACAGCCTCTACCCATTTGCGATTTCCGTCCCGCGTGTCGAACACCCAAGATGGGTATCGTCTCCCCCAAAACTCAAAATGAGCCAGTCAATCAATCCGCGTGGCTTTCCACCATCCGTATGCCAAGACGGGTGACATTTTACCCACTCGGCGACATCTAATTTGTTTGGAGGCTTTTATACCATTTGCCTACGCCGCTGCGGCGTTTAGTTGACTGCCCTTGCATATAGGTAGATAGTCTCCTATCAAACCGACGCCCCGATGCTACTATCCGCGCCGTTTATTTCCACGAGACTGCAGGATGGGAAAGAAATACGGGGTCAGGCAAAGTAGGTTTCCGAGTGAGTTTGAGCACTCCTCGATGCAGCACTATCCCACAATATGGTTCTAGAACCCGTATGTTTCATTACAACCCTAAACGAACTTTCTTTTTCATAGATATCTGCAAACGGATAAGGTGCTCTCCACCGGTTCCCCTCGATAACTTTCCGCTCTGGTTTGTCTGTGATACTTACTTTCACGATAGCACTATCTTGCCTTCCTGTGATGTGAGCAGCTTGTCTCAAGAGTGCTTCCGACCCATGCCACTGAAAGAAAAAAATCTCTAACGTTGACTTAGACCCGCAGCAGTGGTAGGCATTGACTGTCTTACGATTCCAGTGCCTGTTTGTTATTCTCCTTGATGACGTCTATAATTACCAAGAAGCGCTGTTCGCAGTCCCTCTCTAGGTTACCTCGTCGAAGTCTTTGGTGAAACATAAGCTGGTTGGTGACGTCGTTACTGGAGAGTGACCCAACTACAAATGCTCCTTTCTTTCAATCCCTTCTAAGTTACTTAATACAGTTTAGGTGTCGTTGAGGTCCTAGCTATATCTATCGAGGTCAGTGGTTGCGGCTATTACTTAGGGATTTCGCGACGTTGTACTTGGTATGATGGCGGAAACATCTAGGTATCGGGGTGGCTTAATTGCATTTGAAGGTTCACAAGACATTCTCTCGACACAATGCCAGCTACTCCCAAGTTCACCAGATATATTAGTGCTGCCAGAGCATGAGAAATTCATGCCAGAAGAGACCCACAACTCAGCTTTCAGTCCCGAATCGTATATCTTGAGGGTGCACGAAGCATGCAATGCGCGAGCAGAAAGGGCCTATTCCTTCCTTAAGGAGTCAACACCGAATAGGAGACGGCTGGTATTCATGAATGGAGGAACGGCATCGGCGTGGGTGAAATGCATCACTGCCATTAGCGAACGCTATGGGAAAGGGGGGATCGCGAAAGCAGAACATCTCTTCAACGACATTATACGCGATGGAGTTGAGGGTTTACGTCAAGCGTTTCAGGCGACGCCAGAATCATATCCAACACCGGCATCGAATGAACCAGAGTGTACGAGCCATGAGGAGGACAACCATGACCAGAGCCGCGAACCTCCGAGTAACCCAATATACGAAGCCATGAGAGCAGCGGATGCGCTGGATCGTAGAACCGAGTCTCTACAGTCGACCACTGAGCTCAATCTTATGATTCCCATCCTCAGGCGGAGTCGGAGCTTGCCTATTCGTCGACTGTATATTGTTCCAGATACTCCCAGTTCTGGCTTCTCTAGAGCCTCAGGTAAATTGGCCTCACCACTAGCTTCTTCCCACGCTAACAAATAAGTTCATATCTCGACTAACGATATCTTAGATGATGCTCTTGATGAATCACATTCCTCAGATTTCTCGGATGAGATGTACCGGTCTGGCGCGCCACCCAGCTACGACTCGCTCACCCCACGATCCATAACGTTTGAATCAGCGCCAGCTACTCCAGTAATAATAGGAGAGGCATGCCTGATCGACGTCCGGCCCCTTAACTCGAAGTTCTCTGCTCGGGGGTTAAGATCCGTCGATTATCTTTACGCTAGTCCGGTTCTCAACAGGGATATTTCGCTCTGCGACATCCATCCCTCAGGCTCGTCGAACTTGGATGTTGGGAATCAAAACATACCGAACTCACACAGAAGACGAACTTCGCGGTCGAAAAGGCTGAGCAAGGTCACGAGCACCTCGCTTAAATCAGCACGTCGACGTGGTCCACCTTCTCCACTCATTTTGACGAGGTCGAATAGGAGACTGTCATCATATTCCCACCAGTCGACGAATATGCGAAACGACTATGTGCACCATTCCACCTACACCGAGAATAACTACGTTGATAAGGGGTCGAATACGGACGAACCTGGAACATCACCCACATTCTGGGACAGAGATTCAGCTTCTGGTGACACGTCGTTTCAAGAAGTACTACCCATGGTGGAAGATATGGTTATACATTTTAAGGAGGCGAAGCCAGATCGGATATTAGAACGTATCCTTCGTGATTTAAAGGAGCCACGACCTCAATCCATCTCAGCACCAGGTTGTCCAGTTCCAGAGCCCGAGAAGAAGGACAGGCCTGAAATCTCAAGAAACCCAAGCCCTAAGCAGCCCGCGCCTCGTAGATGCACGAGGCAGGAATCCGATATTGGAACAAGGGGGGCTGAATCCCTGTATGAACTTGACGCAGACGAATACGACCCCTTCGCATCGCATGGAGATTATCTGCATTCATGCACCACCCAATCACCAAAGCGAGGGGTCCAAGCTCCGACCTCACAAATCCAACCACCGATACCACCAACACCAGCATACACACCCCCTCCACAACACGCCGCACCACAAATACCACCACTAAATAAGCGCTTCTACGAGCTCAACATAACAACCTGCCGTACGGCCATCGAAATCCAAGATACTTTGCGATCAGCCCTATGGATCTATTTCCCCCCTTTAACGGGAGATGTCGTTCTTCAACAGCAACAACAACAACGACAACCGGAGTTTCCGTCCATCTCTGAGATCAGGGGAGACTGGCAGCCGGTATTCAGCAAGAGGAAACTAGAACTAGGCGAGTTTGGGGAACAGAAACGAGGCGTCGACTTGATACTGGCTATAGGGGCGCAGGACGGCGTTGAGAAGGAGTTCCTATCTGCGTTGAGGGGCTCGTTGGAGAAACTTGGCACGAAACCCAAGGGCATGACTCGGAGCGGACGGCTCGATCTGAGGTACGTTGCTCTATGAACAGAATATCTCGCTGGTTGAGCCACTATTAACTGAATGGTTTAGATATCTCATTGTTAACGCCCAGCGAGCTTTTGCAGCTCAGCCCTTTCCCGACCAGACACCACCAGGTGATCTCTCTTCGGATCCACGCCTCCTGGCGACATCGATCATCCCATTCCTCGAGACGTACATGGCCGTGCACACCGAGACGGGATTCCTGCTCCTGGAATACCCCCCGGAGCATCTCTCCACCGTACTCGCGCTGCAAGAACTAATCGGCAGCGATATCCTAAAAGTAGCAGGGATCCTAGACGACAAAACTGACGATCTCGGACGACTAAGATACGGGAACGGGATCACTAAGGGGCTCGAGACGCCCACGATGACGACGACGACTACTACTACTACTACACGGGGGTCATCGAAGTCTCCGAAAGTTGTCCCCTCCTTCTCTAAAGCCAACTTCATCATAACCTCCTCGGCTACAGAATCAGAGATCGCGACGTTCATCGCAGCAGTGTGGAAGAGTCTGGTTGATCGTTCGTCTTTCTACATCCCTGATGGGGCGCCGACGAGGACCGCATGTATTCCGGAAGGGATTGATAGCTGGGTTGCTGGCTACGGTTCGAATAATAGCAACAACAGCAGCAGTAGACGTTTTGCACAATCACCGCTTATAAACACGACGATTCAATACACGCCACTTGACAGTGCAGCGGTGATGATGGGGTTCCAAGAGCTAGCTTCTACTTCCACTCTTATCGATCATGACATAGAGGGCGAAAATAAACCAGCGACGCCTTCTGGACCTCCTGTATCTGATGCATTGCTCGCAGACGGGACGACGAAGAATGATAGTAGCAACAACGACCACAATCACAACCACAATTACAACAACAGCAACAGCAATAGCAACAGCCCCAACACCAACAAGACCACCAAAACAACACAAAGCCGCAAAGCGAAACTCCGGAGCCTCCTCGGGAGAGAACTAGACGAGGACGGCAACAAGAGGCTATCGATACGAATGTCGCGCCCAGGCACCGCTTCTTTCTTCGACGCCTCTGATGACGACGGCGATGAGGACGATGATGAGGATGATCGGTTCGCGGCCGACGAGCGCAGGTACATGCCGCTCTTCATGAAGAAGAAACATGAGGTTCGGAAGGGCCAGAATAGCCGGAAGGCGTTGAGGTTTCTGGGGCTTAGTACGGGTGACTGAATGAGCGTTGTCGTTGTCGTTGTTGTTGCCGTCGTTGCTGGGTTTGGCTTTTGGACTACCTGTCTACCTACCCACCTCCCAACCTAGGTAGCCGTTGAATGTGTTGTGCCTCTATCCTATTTTTCTCCCGATTATCTGCTTTCGGGCTGCTGGCAATATCGGATTGGATATGCTGTTCTAGGGTTGGGGGAAGGGGTTATGTCCCTCCTTGATTTGCAACAATGCTTGAACCTAACCATCCAGGTGTCATTTCAGCCTTAGAGGGCTTGCTCGCCCTTCATTTGGACTGATAAGTCACGCGTGAACGACTTTAGTTCGGTATAATACTCTTTCCTTTTCTCCACACAACTACTTAACATTGAGAGATGGTCCTCACTTAATAAGGGGAATGCCGCGTTCCCAAGTATTACTATTATTATTCTCTGTATTCTATTTTATTTCGTGCTTTTTACAACCATTATTTTCTTCGGTAGATAGATATACATCTTAAATGTATTTGTATGTTATTGTATTTGAATATATGTAGTAAGACCGCATTCCACTGGTGGGTGGGCAGGTTCGGATGATAGGCAAGTTGTCTCTCGACGAGTAGGTAGGGAACCTAACCTATCATCAGAATCGACCACATATGTGTGTATTTTTAATAGACTGCTTTTGTATATTGACATACTTGTCTTTTCATCCCGTTGTATGCATATGTAACGACTTGTCTATATATGTATTCTTTGTTAAGTAAATTCCAAGGCCCTGCTCTGACCCTATCCTACCCAGACTAAACTCCCGTTCTCAACCTCCCCCCCTTTTTTTTTAATTATATTTTTTTAAATCCCGAGTTTCTAGGAACCCGCCCCGCTCGTTCTTAGTCATGAAGACTAACAACTAAGTGAGCCCTCTCACCGTGTAGAAGAGGGCCGTGTACAACGTATAACACATTTCAGCATTTTTACCAGACAAGAGACCAGGACGGCAGTACCGTGACAAGACAGGATAGGATAGGACGGACATATGATCATCAAATAGGTGAGAGGTGTGAAAACCTTTTTCTTCTATTCTTCTCCTTGGCATTAGATATCCTTAGACATATAGGGCCCGAGCCACTTGACATTCAAAGGACAATAGTCCCGGCGTGGTAATGGTATCCAGTAGACATGATAGATAGATAGAAGACGAATGAATGGGCGGAACGAGATACGCGAAGGAACACCTAACTAACCTACGCTTTACCACATCATACAATGCAGGCAGTACACCTGAGAATACATGCTCTAGAGAGATAAGACATAAAACAGAAGATCATGAACACGACATAAGCAAACAGTGACGTAAACGGTCTAGAGGCAATCATCTCATCTCAAAAGTATATCACACATCACACAACACCAAAAGCTCGCTCTGGTTGCTCGCTTGCCTTACATGCAAATAAGACGAAGTAAAACTTTAGACAAGCCCCTTTATAATTAAGTATAAGTAACCACGGAATCCCCGATGTGCAAGAAGTACCTATGCCGAAAGAAGGATTACGGACGGATGATGACGAGACTAGCTAACTAGAAGCGAGAGAAAGAGAGAGCGAGCGCGAAGAAGAAAAGGAGGGAGAATCTAAAGGCACAATTTATCTTTTTTCGTAGCTGGCCATGACCCATCATCCATCCATCACTCACTCCACTCACTCACTCGCTTTCATGCTCGCTCAAGTCTGTCCCCACATGTTTCCTCCATATCTCTCTCCTTGTCCCTCTTTCCACGAAAATCTCGTCCATCGAAGTCACACACAAAAATACAGACACACAGACAACACACGACAAGACAACGTTGAAAGTTCATCTCCCATCCGTCACCCAGAATTGCCAATTTCGAACCACGTGCACAGATCTCTAATGCAATACACAAAGAACAGGTGAAGTGTGCTTCATTTGTTTGGATCATTAATAGTATAATCGCATTATGGAAGGAAAAGGGGGCCGGATCTAGTTTAGGGATATGAAAAAGAATAGTTTCCCCCCTCAAGATCTCTATCATGAACCCCCGCTCTCACATGTCAGGGTGGGAGAGAAAAAAGGGGGTTTTATCCCGTTCCCTGTTTACATCAACGAACGGTTTTCTGTCGGCGGGACAAGAAAAATAATAAAAGTCGATGCTGATTGATTATTACGGAAAAAGATCCAAGTGGTCATGAATTCGTCTATCGGAGGTCAAAAGCGACAACTAAACCGCAGCCCACCTTGCCATCCTGACCACCTTTGCATGCCTGTAATTTGCCAGTCCCGTTCCACGGAAATCAAGATGGGGATATGTGAGAACGCCGTCATATCGGGGGGTATCGTCATGAGGATGTACTCTCTAGCAGCAGCCGCCACCAGAGGAGTTGGAGACGCTGTGGCCGGGGCCGACCTGAACACCAGGCTTGGTGTTGGTGGTGGCCTGAGAGCCCATGCGCTCCTTGATTTGCCGGGCCATGGTCAAGAAAGCTTGCTCGACGTTGGAAGCGTTCTTGGCCGAGGTCTCGAGGAACGGGATGCCGAGGCTGTCAGCAAACTCCTAGAAAACAAAGTCAGTTCTTCCATACAAAGAAAACTTTCAGTGAATGTATTGTAGCAATCCAAACAAGGCAGGAATAGTCGGTATGGGGTGTCGTACCTTCGCAACGGTGTACTCGACGACCTTCTTGTCTGACATATCGCTCTTGTTGCCTACAAGCAGCTTGTTGACACCCTCGGTGGCGTATCGGTCGATCTCCTGCAGCCACTGCTTGACGTTGTTGAAGCTGTCCATGTCGGTGACATCGTAGACCACACAGATGCCGTGAGCACCTCGGTAGTAAGACGAAGTAATAGTTCGGAATCGTTCCTGGCCAGCCGTGTCCCACTGTAATAAAAGCCAAAAGTTAGCAAGTAGCATAGTAAGGTGGAAGTGAGATTCATATTGAGGTTTCTTACAATCTGCAGCTTCACCGTCTTGCCATCCAACTCAATAGTTCGGATTTTCTATTAATCGTCAGCGGAAAAGAGCCAGCAGGTACCGGGGTACGTCGCGAAAGTGCGAAAGTGAGAAAGTGCGGTGACATACGAAGTCGACACCGATAGTAGAAATGTAGGATTCGGTGTAGGTGTCATCGGCGAATCGCAAGAGAAGACAAGACTTTCCAACACCGGAATCACCGATGAGGAGAAGCTTGAAGAGGTAGTCGTATCTAGAAGGGTCGGCGGTCAGCTTCTTGTTGTCGGGAGCCTCGAGAACATGTCTCAGCTTGGCCTGGGTCTCCGCCCGGAGACCAGAGGGAGGTCCCTGATTGAGAGACATGGTTGATGATTATGAAGATGTAGATACTATTGGATAGGTGTGTTTTGCTTTTTTGTTGTGGTATTGTATGATTTGGTTCAGGGATTGTTATTAGGAAGGCATCGTGAAAGTGAAGGTGGAATAACCAAGAAAGGCGGACTAATCAGAAAACGAGGGGTGAGGGATACACTGTAGTCAAGTGGTTAGTACTGATGCCATCGTCGATAGTATTATCTACTCATAGGTATGCGATAGGGTAGGTATTGAATATGAGAGACTTACTACTCGGGATTCATCTTGATTGCTATGTGAATGCGCTACAACCTGGTATAGGTTTATCTACTTAGGGAAGGTTAAAGCAAGCAAGGACAAGCAAAAGGAGAATTAATCAATAAAGTTAATCCAGAGAGGGAAAATAAACCGAGGGTGGTTACAAAAGAACCGATGAATTCGTTTATAGAATCTCTTGGTGGGAGATGATGATGTAGGTGGTGATGAGGTAGGCAGTAAGGATGGATGTTGAAAGGGAAAGGAGCCGCCGTTGTCGTTGATGGATTAGTTTAGGTACGATAGAAGATAGAAGGCGCAGGCACACAGGGACTATACCTAGTTGGGGGTGGTCTGTGACTTCGTTAAAGTGGATTAGGCTGTGCTGTTAGCCCGTGCAGGCCGTGCAGCTGAAGGTACTTTGTGTTCTTATCCTTATCAAAAACTCCGAGGTCATCATCTGCGATCAGGTGAGGGACTGCTGCAACAGCTGCCAATTAACAATTCTATCCATCGTCCGTTAATCCTCAATGCCCTATCACTTCCAGTCACTTCATGTAGACAAAAATAGATGCATCTGGGCCAAGTGGCATTACATATCAGTGGGTAGTCATTTCTTTAATTGGTTCACTTAAACATTACTCAGTGTATGTAGTTATCAGTACTAGACAGAAAGATCTGTATCATGTCACTTGACTTGCTTCCTTTCATTCTAACATTAGGAAGCCACAAGGGCAGCGGAACACAAAGACAGAGTCAGCTCACAATACTAAGAGATGACGTCAATCTAACATATGCCACAGTTAGATATTTGGGAAAAGCAAGTGAATATGCATTTGCATAGACAAAATATCCCAAGTATTCAGCTATTATCCAATTACCTACTGAATGTAAATCTGATAAGTACCAAATATCAAGTATTAAGTGGTTACTTAGAGTATTTACCTTTCAAACTTAAAATTTACATTCTTACAACATTTAATAAACATTCAAGTTCAACTGTTTGGACACAATAAATTTTGTTGGTTTACTTATCAGTGGGTTGGTTGGCTGGTTTATAGTGGGACATGTGTCGAATCCGGGAGTCCGGACACCTGCCGGGGTCATCATTCCACCCCACTATGTCCCTAAGATAGCCAAGGATAGCCCCAAAAACTGCCCCAAGCTACCGGTGACTTTACATACGAGGCTACCCGAATAATCATGCGATGCAGTTACCGAAATCTTCAGGTGCAACGTTTGAAATTTTTATGTATAAAAAGAAGAGATCCTAACTTACACTATAAATAAACCAAACCTTCAATTACATCATAGTATCTTGAAATTCCCTTTCTTTTTTTAATCCTTCATGATACACAAGCGCAGATCGAACTTAGTAGCAACAAGACAACCTTCTTGACCCTCCCTCCCCTCTCTCTTACATGAATTTATGAAAGCTCGTAACCCCTCTGCCATCGAGGCCGCGGACACATGTCCCCTCCAAGCAGCGCCCTCCGATCGTCATGCAATGCCGCTGTTAATACAGGGGCAGCCATACGCCGGCTGCCTTGCCTAGGTACTGCTACTATAAGTTCTATCGCGACCTCGTCTCCGGCCTCTACAAAGACTCCAATATCAGGCGCCAACGCCCCAGCGCTACAATCCCTTAACACCCTTCGAGTAGTCCCACAGTCGCAACCAGACCTCACTCCGATATGGTTCAATTCGTCTACCGCCCGGTTCGATCTAGCGGGCAAGAAGCCAATGCAACCGGATGAGGAGCGCAAGTTAAACCTCGGTAAAAGTAAAGACTATCCCCTCCCTTTTTGGCTTAAATATTTTACGTATAACCAACCACAACCCCTAGCTAACTTGAGACCAACAAAGCTTTGCGCATACTACAAGAGCGACTACCCACCCTTCTGCAATCCCCCCTACCGCAAGAGATCCTATCGCCGAACATCTCGCTCCACCTCTTCCCCTCGACGCACCCGTACCTCCCCGTGGTATCGGGCCGAGTCGCCTACATCGCGGCGCTGTGGACCTCGCCGATAGCGTGGAACCGGGTCCCGATCATCGGCAACGTGAAGCTGGAGATCCTGTCGGAGCGCATGGTCAACCAGCCGCTCCACTTCTCGCCGAGGAGGGCAGGCGCGTGCACCGAGCAGCTGGTGGTGAAATGGCGGACGGCCTCCAACAAGTCCAAGGACAACGACCTGAGCCTGGCAGAGCAGGGCGAGCACAAGTTAGACGAGGCGCTGAGGGGCTCTATCAGTCAGGGCGACAAGAAACCTTTCACGGGACTGTTCATATTCGAGTTCGACAGGGACGGCAAGATTATAAGTCATACCATCGAGCATGTCGACGAGCACGGGGAGTGGGAGAAGGGCGTCGGCGCTAAGGTGGTAGGTCTCACGGATTGGCTGCTTGGCGGTATAAAACGTGGTCCCGCTGGGGGAACTGCTCTGCCGATATGCGAGATCACGGGTAAGAAGAGGAAATAAGCGAAGTTTGGGAAGCATGTGATACTAGTTTTGTTTTCAAGTTCACCGGTGTTCTTTGCATATATTAATCAGCGTATTAATCAGCGGTTGTGTAAAACGGACGGGAAAAGAGCAAAAGCATTCACTCCTCCTACTGCATTGTATATGTCTACATATTAGACTACCGGACCCGTCGCCACTCTGCAAACAAAAAGGGGGAAAACTGTATATGGGTAGTATGTACATTATTATGAGTAACAAGTATGACGAATATCATCGAACTTGAACATTTCACATAATCCTTCAAATTGTACAATTTACTATAACTTCTCACCGTTAACAAATGGGATTCGCTGCGAATAGTCTGATATAATACTCGTCGCAAGAAAAATTGCTTTTTGACTGCGATATCCTAGCGGTTTTCTATTGGTTCGATTGTGCCGATTTACACGAACAAGTACGTGTCATATCTTCCGGTATGTACCGTTGCAACCAACGACATCCATTCCATAAAAAGCCAACCAGTCATTATTAACTTTTACGATAACCTTTCAGCGGAAAAACATGCCTACCATCGAACCATCAACTCAAGAGAACTTGAGGAATATTTTGAGCCATTGAATTTTTCTTTCTGCATTCTTCCACACCGCTTTTTTTTTAAGTGTTGAAATCATTTGTACGACCGCACTACAACTGCATTCATTTATCGGTGGTTCTTGAGATATAATAATACTACATAGTAATAATAATATTGGGTCACCCCTCCTTGTCCACCACCTACATACATAGTAGTTATCCCCTTTTCAGAATATCGCCCAACCCACTCACTCACTCACTCACTTATACACTCAACACTCACTCGTTGGTATAAATCTACCCCTTTAAATCCCATCAACATACACATCTTACTATATACTCCCTCCCTACCTACCTACCTACCTAATCCCTCACCTAACTACTAGGTAGGCGTTTATCCGCTCCACTTAAACCCTGATCTCATCTCAAACCCCCCAAAATGGCAGCGCACACACGTTCCAACTTCTGGCTCGAGTTCCGCGTCTTCGACGACGGGCTGGACTCCCGCGCCGCGCAGCATATGACCGCAACCGGCAGCGCGCACGGGGGATCGTCCACTTTTCTGTTCTTCGCGCAGCTGCCGGCCGAGCTGCGCCTCAAGATCTGGGAGTACCTGCTGGCGCCGCGGATCGTGCAGGTGGCGTGCTTCGAGTCCGAGTCGTCCTTGGAGGGGCTGGCGCTGTCCCCTTCTGCTTCTTCGCCGCGGCAGTTTAGTTCCTCGTCGTCGTCGTCAGCGGTGGCACGCCGTCAGCCGGAGGAGAAGGAGGAGGAGGAGGAGGAGGGCAAGGAGGAGAGGGGGGAGGGAGGGGGCAATACCTATTTTTCGACGTTTTCTTCGGGGACGGAAGGGGAAGGGGAAGGGGGTTATGGTAATGGTAAAGAGGGTCGTGAGACGTGGCAGAGGCAACAGCAGCAGCAGGTCCCGGTTCTCCTGCACGTGAACCGCGAGACGAGAGCGCTGGCACTGAAGCACTACGAGCTCGCGTTTTCGTGGAAAGTACCACACGTGCTAGCTGTGAATAGCGTGGTGCCGGGATCGTATTATTATCCGCAGAACCACTACCACACTCACACTCCAACTCTCACATCTTCGTCCACGTCCACATCCACATCCACATCTACCTCGACTTCCACACCTACTCACTCTTCCTCCTCCAACAACACCACCACCACCCCCAAAAACCCCCAAAAGCCAACAACAACAACAACAACCCCGCTAACCGGCTCGGAACCGCGCACGTACTTCAACTTCGCCCACGACATGCTGTACCTGCAGGGGGAGCTGGAGCCGCACGACAGCTTCGGGTTCAACAGCCCGATGGCGTACTTCGTGGCGCGCGGGGACGCGGCGCGGGTGCGGCGCGTGGCCGTCGCCTTCCGGGCCCTGGGGTACGGGGAGACGGGCTCGCAGCAGATCTTCGGGAGCTTGTTTCACGTCGTGGATCGGTTTGGGCAGGGGCAGGGGCAGGGGCAGGTAGCGGGGGTTGTTATGCCTACTACTAGTAGTGGTAGTAGTAGTGTACTGGAAATAGGGGCGGGTGAAAGGGGCAAAGGGGGTGGGTATTGGGAATCGATGCAGAAACAGAAAGAAAGGGAAAAAGAGAGCCAGAGTCAGAACCAGAATCAAACGCGCGGTCTAATCGGCGGTCGGGTCTTAATCGCCGTAACGCCAGCAGACGAGCACACGCATGCGCTAATGGGGGGTGAAGGGCCTCTGGTTCCCTCGCCCTCACCTGCGCCGTCTACTTTCCCATCCTCCTCCTCCTCCCTACCATCATCATCACAAAATCGAGGAGGGTTCAGCAACGGAACCAACAGAAATGGAGAGGCGCTGAAAAACAACGCGAGTGCGGAAACAGGAGACGCAGAAGTGGTGGTGCCGGTGGAGAAAGAAGAGGATATAAACGTGGTGCAGAAGATCTGGCGCGATTGGTATCGCGGGTCGATTGTCACGTCGTCGCTGGCTGGTATGAAGTTCACGCTGGTTAGGGAGGATGATTTGGGTTTGCATTTGTGATGTGAGGCTGTGGGTGAGTTTGATGTGAGAGGTACAGTGACGTTGGTAGATAGGGTAACTGACTTGATATACCTGCTTACGTATGTACGTGGTAAGAAATTGGGGGGAGGGGAGACTATTGATGAGCAAGGGCGTATCGGTCGGCCTCTAAGCGAGAGGTTCAAGGTGGCAGGCAACATCTAGTAAGGTCTTTATGTTGATTACAACTCCGAAGATATGAGATGTTGTAGCTACAAGTAGAATACATACTTCTAGACCGCGCTATACGTAGAACATCAGTTGCACAATCCGGTCCGGGACACACACCTCCGAGCCGTCACACCCAAAACGTGAAAAGATCTCTCTAAGATCTAGAGACATAGGTAGTCTTGGTTCTCCATTCCACCCCATGTCATAGCACACAACACAAAACATCATATTTCTCATAGAAGAAGGGGACTCAGCAAATCAGGTTCCGCTGTGTGCAATAAATACATAAAACATAATACATAAATACATTTAAATATCAGCATGTACATCCATCCACTCATAATGTCATGTAACGAAATTCAGAAAATACATATGTAGATAACATTTCAACAACACCGCTATGCTCTCGCAGAACTCCCTACACATCCAAAGCAACAACAGCAACAACAACAACAATTCTCTACCGTTCACCTACTCCGCCCAACACCAGCCCCAGCCCACTTTCCACAGCCCAAACCAACCCGCCTCAATCAATCAATACTCAACCAGCCGCAGCTTCTTCCCGATATCCTTCCTACGCGCGCGGACGGCCGCCCTCTCCGAGCCCTTGGAGTCGCCGTTATCGTGACGGCCGCGAGCCTTTAGGGCCTGGAGGAGCATCCCCGAGTCGAAGAAACCATCTGAATTTAGGCTTGTCAGTACCTACCGACATCAAAATCCACTGACGTTTATAGGTTCGCTCGTTCGTGATCCTACTAGAAGTAGTAGCACCAACTACTACTATAGCAGGATCACGGGAATGAAGAGGGAAGGATAGCAATATATAAATGGTAAAATGGGGATGGAGAGGGGGGAACGACGAAAAGACTTACAGCCACCTAACTCCTCATCCTCACTTAATCCTAAACTCTCCTCAGTGGGAGATCTCGAACCCAGCGACGACCTAGCCGTCGCCATCGCATGTGCCTTCATCAGACTATTCTCCTGGGATCCTTGGCCCCCAGTGATCATGCGACCGCGGGCCTTGAGGCCCTTATACGGCGCCGACTTGCCGAAATGGTGCCCGGTCAGAGAAACCGCTGTCGAGGAGTCGATCTCGCGGGCCCGGGACTGCTTGTTGGTGGTGGACTTTTGGTTCGTGATGCGGAGGACGCGGCGGATCTCTAGTAGATAGCTATCGAGAGTGTCGATGAAGCGCTTCGTCTGGCGGTGCTTGCTCGACGCGCAGATGCTGATGCTGTCGTCCTTGATGATATAGCCGATGCCGAATCCATCCGCCGAAGTCGGCCCGAACCCGAACTGCCGCAGGCATGGATTCCCGCAGTTCGACGTCGACAAGATCGTGTTGTTTAGCTTATCCCAGCCACCATCCACGAAGATTTGCGGCATCGGGGTGCCGTCTCGCGAGCGTGATGTCGTGCTGTCGCCGCGTCGCCGCGATAGCGACGATTTCGTTTCCCCGTCGAGCGATAGATTCGAGTCCCGTCCCGGGCTGCCGATCACGGACCCGCGTTCCGAGGTGCTCTCGGTGGGGCTGGAGTATCCCGTGCTGCTACCTTGGTCGTCATCTAGAAGCTTCTGCCACACACAAAAGAGCGCGTATAGGTGACGGTCGCATCCTTCGGCCTTTGCACTCTCCCGGGTGTTCTGGGTGTGCTTCTGGCATGCCCTACGTAGCGCTTCCACCTTTTCTTCCGGTGGATTGTCTGCCCAGAATGTTTGGATGAATTCAATCGACTCATCAGTGACCGATCGTATAGCCTCCGTTCGTCCGTGGAGGAATATTTTAGTCATAGCAGGTTCGTATGTGCAGTCTATTCGTCCGTAGAGACCATAGTAAGCTGCCTGGAACGCCATCTGGACGAAAGCGTCCGGAGAGAACCCAGCGGAAGTGATGAAGTTCTTTCCAAAGCCATTAAAATCCAAGCACTCAAATTCATTCTGGCCGATCAAGTCTGCAAGCCTGGCCTCGGCGAACCGCACAGCAATGTTTAGCTCCGGTATCATATCCCACTCCAGCTTATACGGGTGTATGTTGACATCCCCAAAACTCTGTGGGTCACGCTTTGAAGGGTCTGGGCTCGTGGTTTTCCACAAGCTTGGGGATTGCCCATTGATGGTCCTCGCAAATCGCAAGATCGTATCAGTGTAGAGGTCACTTGCGAATCGAAGTACTGTGTGGCCATCAACGCCGGTATGCTCGAAGTTGATGCCGGCGCTTCCGTTCTTGCAGACAATGATTTGAAGCTTGTCATACCAACGATTGATACATGTTCCAATCTGCACACCCTTCTCAACTTCATTCGTACCACATAGCATATTCTGACATAGCGCGGCCGCAGAGTCTGGCTCCGTGTAATCAAGACATAAGACGAATAATGCCGAGTCAACAATGCCGAGACATTCAGCATTGTTGGATCCCTCTTCCTTCGTCAACGCATCTCTAAGCCCAGACCAGACCTTCCGGTTTTCTGTGCTTAGGACGCCAAGAGCACCCTTGGCTGCTTCCTGTATGGGTGTTTGGGAAGCATCGTCGATGATTGTCTGAAGGTTGACGGCCAGGTCTTTCTCACACATGATGAGATCTGAGTTATCGTCGAGGACATCGAACCAGTAGAACTGGCCGTGGCAAAGTACAACAATATGTTTAGAGTCTGGATCCTGTTCGATTTGACATCCATGATCGGTGGGGACTCGGGCTGTACCGAAAAGTCGAGAGTATTGATACATGTCTAGGGGTCTGCCTTTGACGGTGTCCGGGGGCAATTCCTCACGACGAACAGCCCGGACGAATTCTAAAGCTGATGCAATGAGCGATGCAGCACGGGTAACTTGGTTGTTTCGTGCCGGTGTCGGGTCATCTTCTAATAAGAAGAAGGGGTTTAGGTTTAGGACGACAGGGTTATCAAAGTTCAGGTACGAATCATACCCTTTACCCGTATTAGTGTTATAACTTCTTTCCCTAGGGAGGGGGGTCTAAGCTTACAGAATTGCTCTATGTAGCTCGTCTTTCCAACGGCATAGTTACGCAATTTCTCCTGAAGATATGGACCATCATGCTTCAGAAACTCCTGGACTGCAGCCCTGGACTCGGAATGTTCCCGAGGGCTCTGCAGTGGTTTCAGGGCGGCGAGATACTTCTTACAAGTATTCTCGAGTTCCGGAATAGGGAGTTTAGGGAGTTGATCCTGACCGGAAAATGTGATACCACCCTCCTTAGGTGTCTCCGAGATCGTGGTCATCGTATATCTGTTTAGTTCCGACCTCAGGTTTGCTGTGTCCTCACTTATTTGATCTGGCATAGATCGAGGAATAGAGGCCAATGAGCTGCCGTTCAGCGTCTCACCAAGCGACTTGGGCATAGCAAAGATACGGACTTGAGTAGGCATGATGTCAGTCAGTCTGATCCAGTAGGAACTAGGCGTATAGAGGCGAGACGTGGGTGCTGATGTTTAAGCCGCGTAGAGCAGTGCGGTAAAAGTAGTGACAATCTTGTAGAAAATAGGCTGGCATTCCACCCGCTCACGATACACTCTTAGGGTAGTTGGGATATCGGGGTAAATATGCTATAAGAGAGAAGATAGGATATATGGACATGTGTATGCATAGATGTAGGGGCCCGACTAAGTACAAATCAAGACACAGGTACGGGTAGGGAGAGGAGAGCCAGAGGTGTTCGACGCAGGGTGGGTCTCGGGGTCCCTATAGCGAGACACGCGAGACACGATAACGCCGTACAGCCGCAAAGCAACAATCACATGTAGGAAATGCAAGTGCTAAAAGGTAGAGAAACTCACCTTCTAAGCAAGGTAGTAAGTGAAAATAAACGATTGGTTGTAGTGGTTTCAAGAAGACCCGATTAAAAGTTCCGCAAGACCGACGACATGTAATGCAATTGCGATATGGACAATCTGCCGAGAATTCTGGATAAAGGTATTTGGAAAATGCTACTAGAATACTACTCACTTCGTGTCAAGTACTAGTCTGACAAGCCCCTATGTAGCACACGAGCACAGGGCTATATTTATGTCGCGAAATGCGTCATATGAATATGAAGTAACTTGAGATACAGATTGATCGGTAAGGGGCTCTATTGGCGACTCTTTGCTGTTCGAGGCTGTATCAACCTTAAGACTTATGCTAATGGAGTACTTTAGGTGGAGCGTGATTCTTCCGTTTGTCCAGAAGTAAATCACGAGGATCAAGACTAGCCAGCCTCAGCAGAAGTTCCCAGAACTTCCGTAGGTGCGCCAGTCTAGGCGGGCAATGTGTGAGAGATGTGAGGTATGTATCGATGGATCTAAAAAGAGTTATGTTAAGACCCACCCTGCTGTGTAAGTAGTGGTAGTTGTAGTAGTACAGCTGGCTACCATATGCAGAGTAAGGCAGGTAAATTGTGAGGTATCTAAGTATGTATGCATTTACGGAATGACAACTGGGTCTCAACCCCACGGGGTTGCTCGCTTGGGTGGGAAATTCCCGAGTCGCGTCTAGGATGGACTCTGGGACTCTATCCAGCTGGTGTGTGTATAAGTGGGAGGTGGTTCTTCGGACAAGTGGATGATTCCTGGTTGGGCGACTGAGAAGGAGGGGTTAATCTGTGAAAGCCAACGAGTTCTGGCCTAATCATGAATTGAATGACAGGTAGTCAGTCGGTCATACATAGATAGATAGCCAGCCATTTGCCAACGAAGCCATCTTATCTAAGTTGAGAAGCCAATAGACCGGTGTTTTTCTTTTCTTTTCAAAAGGCATCAACGCATACGATTCTGTTGGTAAGATCAAGGATTGTAGCTGTATTCCCACCTGTGGAGGTGGCGTATCAGGTAGAAGTAAATGACCCCAAAGTCAGCGTTGGTTGGTTTTGTCACATGAACTGCGCTCTTTTTTACTGGGCAGATGACGAAGGACTTGAAAAGAAAGTGGAACCAACCCTTGCCAACATAGAAAATGTGGAACAATGGACCTCAAAGGGAAACTGGGGAAAGTGACCCTAGTGCAGAGAAGCCTTCTGGCCTTCTACTGCTTCCCCGTGCCTGCAGATATTAGTTACCAGCAATACATGTAGGATATGGCAACTGCCTATTGGAGTGACTACTTGAGAGAGAAAGACAAGTTACAGAAGGGTCTAGTTCTTTACCTGTTCATGCTGCTTTCCCTTAGGTAACGTAACCACTGACATGTGAATACTTGGGCAGTGGAGTAAAAGGCTTGGCATTGGAATGTAATCGGCGTCGCATCATTGATGAAATGAAATATCAGACAGGCAGTTTGAAACACAAACTAGGCTTGGATTTGAAATCTTGACTACTGATTTCTATGTGAAGTCTCTTTGAGATTCTCTTCCTCGGACGAACAGAATCATTAAATGTGTAAAGTAAATTATTAGAATTTTTTTGTTTCACATTCCCAAGGGAAGTGCCTGACAATACAACATCGGGAACCGGAATCATACTCAAATCAATCGTGCCGGATGTCAGGCAGTTTGCCATTAAAGGTGGAGAGGATACTCCAAGAACGCCAAGTTGCCATATTAAGCACACAGTTGACATCATTACCTGCAGCAAATACAGTAAATATGTAAGTATTTGTGGGTTTCAAGATTTCGCATGGCAGTGGATCAAAGGGGTCCGACTTTGGGGGCTTTGGGGACTTCCTACCTGCGGGGCGGCGTCATAAATCGGGTGTCCTCTCCGCCCCGGCCGACCGGATCTGGGTCCCAAGGCTTTGCCAAGTACGATGTAAATATAAAAATGGTAAATGACTGACTACTTATCTACTGACAAGAACTTGTTTAAAACTATCTATCCGATTGCCGTTCTAGAGTCGATAACCATCCTCACGCGGTGCCCTGCCAAGTACGACATAGGGTGACATCCCATAGACATTGCAACATACCCTGCTCTTTAGCCCCCCAAGTAAAGAAAGGACGAGAAAAGAAGAAGGAAGGACCCTAGTTGGTCATATTCGGTTGCGTTTCCATGGCCAGAGTCTCCGCAGTCTACGTCTTCTCGAAACCCACGTTTTTTGAACCACCAAGTCTTGAGTCTGCGTGTTTGGATGTGCTCGAACACCGAGGCTTAATAAGTACTCATCTCGAAGACGGCGCCAATCTCGACCAGATATGTGTTGTCGACTAAGAGTGTGTTGCTCATGAATCTCATTCCAGTGTCTCCGCCTATCACGCTCACTAGCTTGCTCTACCTCTTGCCGTTCCCCCTGAAGTTCAAGAATACAGCGTTGGATGTCGTTTCTGCGGGCATCTTCCCTTACTTGCATCTGGGGACTAAATGGATCCGGTGATTCCACTAGATCCTAGTTGTCAGTGTATGTATGTAACGAGGAGTTTCGGAAGATACTTACAGTCAGAGATGAACTCATCTGCTAAGTTACTCAATTCTGCACGTCCCCCAGGTAGTTCGCATATTCCAAATATATCTGAGCCACTCTTACATAATTCGTGGTCTCCAAGTGTATAGTCATAATTTCTAAAGACGTCGTGGAATTTGATGAAATCTTTGTTCACGATTCCGTCGACCGAAAGTCCCTCAATGACATGCCATTCATATTCCCAGCTGTCGCCCATCTGTTGCTCATACGCAGTGTCGGTGTTTGTGCTCGTGGATTGAAATTTCCACGTCGCTGTAACGGTACCAATTGTTTGAGCTGTAGAGCCTTCAACGAACCTAATAACTGTCTTTTGACTGTCATTAATCTCGATCCGATGTCTTCGAGCGTACGAAGCGGATACTGCCATGATGCTTGACCCAGTGTCTCGTACAATCAACGCCGGTTTCCCGCTAATATAGCCATACATCCGTGTTCTTTCTTCGTCAGGTGTATCAAAAGCCTGCAATAGCCGGAGAGAGAATTTGCAGATACCCGACAAAACGACCTCCTTGATTCTGTGCTTAAAGCGCGACAGTATTTTCGTCTTGAGAAGAAAGTTAAATCCAAGTATGAACTTGTAATCTAGCTTCTTCACAACATTGCATAAGATTGAATGCACTCTGTACTCGCCCGCGAATTGGAAATCAACTGTAGTTATCCCAAGTGCCATGCAAGTTTGCCCAGATGGGAGCCTGACGCGCCTTCTAGCGCTTCCGGGTTCCGGTGTGAGACCCATAGTTGATGCC
This sequence comes from Eutypa lata, assembly GCA_022661535.1. Classification (NCBI taxonomy): domain Eukaryota; kingdom Fungi; phylum Ascomycota; class Sordariomycetes; order Xylariales; family Diatrypaceae; genus Eutypa; species Eutypa lata. Next base: position 1,169,468 of record JAKULF010000013.1, on the reverse strand, counting down.
TCATCCTCAGATATGGCATTCACGTTGGCTCCCGTATCAGCAAGTGCTTCAACTAGGAAGCCGTTGATCTTGCCGTCGATGAGCCACTCACTGTGGTGGATGGTTTTGGTATCGGCCACCTGGGACTGACAGACGGGCACTGGCTTGGGCACCAGTGAATTTATTCGTTCTAGTTGCCTTGAAGCCCCCTGGTTATAAAATTCCCGCTGAGAGGTCTGCAGTTCAAAACTTTTCCTCATCAATTCAGTGCTCTCATTTGTAGAGAATGTGCTGAATGTCCTTAAGCCCGGAATGCATTCAAGGGCAATATTCTCGATTGATAATTGAGCCAAAAGCGCATGAAAGTATTCCCAGTCGTTGGGTTATTTGTCCTGGCCTATAGACCTAACGGCATCCACCTGCGCGAGATTCATTGCTCATAAATTTGCATACAGTAGCGTTTGATAAGGTTGACATGTATATGTACAAATGTATTGGAAAACAAAGGTTTATAAACAATGACGAAAGGATAAATAGTTTTGCTGGAAGTTTTAAGCTGGTATTCGCTAATTGAGGCTTGACGTATATTCTTGTGTAAAGTCTTGACTAGCTACCGTCATATGTAGAAACAATATGTTCTTGCATTCAGCAAATGATGTGGTGTACGTTAATTTTGGATATGGATCTTTTCTTTAATACCTAAGTAGGTAACATGGAGAGATAAGAATGGGATGTGGTTAGAACTACCAAGTATTGGTAGGTGACAAAAGTCCTACGCTGCCCAAGCAGGCCAATGCATGACGGCGAGACTGAGTTAATAATCACTGCCACCTAATACTACATTAAGTGTGGAGTTATTGGCAGTAGGCCAATCGGCACTACGAGGCAAATTTCATTAGGCTTACTGGTCACTGTTTACATCTACATGAAATGCCTCTTCTCAATAGAGTCAGGTAAGGTCAAAAGGGGGATGCAAGCGATCTCAGATAGTATGACTGCACCTGTATTTGTCTATATTTTTGCTGACTTCCCTCTAGTCTTCTCGCCATGCAGAACGATGTTGAATTGGGAAATAAGGCGGAACCACAGTCGGCTGAGTATGCGCAGTGGGCATCATTGCTTGCCTCAGATCCGGACAGCGAGACATTCGTCTTTCGAAAGTTTAATGAGCTTTCTGCGCTAAACCTACTATCTCTCCAGAGCGAGATGCTCGAGATAGAATCACAACTAAAACAAATGGACCAAGAAGCGATAAGGAGCCATGACATGAGCCAGCTTAGTGCTATCCGGAAATGGGAGACGTTAGTTACGCAGTGCAACGAACCTCAGGGGTTTCAGGATGCTAAAAGGAGGATGGACTTAATATTAAAACTAAGGTTCAAAATAAAAGAATATCGTACGCATTATGTCCGGGAGAAGGAGGGAAAGAGGTATTCGAGAGCCCAAGGCTAACTACTCTGTAGAAGAGGCTTTATTACAACATAGCAGGGTAGCTCAACTACAGGCACCCAATAAGCGAGTTCTAGGTGCCTTAAAGCAGATGTTTACGCAAGGAGGGTGTCGTATATTGGATGGAAAGGCAAGGGAGTATTTAGACCAGAAGCACGAGCTAGATCTAATAGCGCTCAAAAGTTCCTCTGGAGATGTCTTATCCAACTACCTCAGAAAAACATGGGCAGTTAAGGTAAATGACGGCAATATTCTTAAAAGAGTTATGACTAATAGGGTATGTAGGAAGTACCCCTACATGAGGGAGGGCCACGAATCGGACGCTTCGACGAGAGCAAAGTCACCCGATGGGTCAACATAGCTACCATCATTGTGGCCGCGATATTTCTTATCGGACCTATCCTTGCGTTATACTTTGCTCGCATCCCTCCCGTCAAACTGACATTAATTGCTCTTTTCACAATTGGGTTTGCTGCTAGTATTGCACTCGTCACGAATGCTCGACGGCCTGAAATATTTGCAGCTACAGCAACGTAAGTATCTATGTTGGTAACAGCATATTCTCTCCATCCCGTTACCTTTTCTTTTTAAATAATATGCTTCGAACAATCTAATATTGATAATCCATGCAGATATGGCGCTGTTCTTGTCGTTTTTGTCAGCAACGGGGACCTTACTGCCACATGAGAAAGCTCTAATGTTCCAGAAAGTACAACACTATCTGAAGTATGTCGGTCGTATAAAGATTGAGAAACAATCATGAACTCATTTCGAGAAGTGCTTTGTCGAAACTAGGAGTGGATCAAAATGGGGAGCTCTGAATAATAGGGGCTTGACTAAACTCCACTGATCCCATCAGCCCCTTTAAGGGGTGCTTATTTAGCTATCGCCCCCAGGAATATATCATAACATTAGAGGTCAAAGACTCTAGTAGAGCTGACATTGATTTTGGCTGTTATGTAGATTCGCGTAATAAAGCGAATATATTAGTCTTAGAACAGATGGAAGGCCGATCATCGCCTTCATGACTTTGAGCACTATGGGTATGTATAATCAGCACTAGCGACTCAGAGGAACTGTCGTAGCAACCGTCCTCAGGTTTTATCATGATATAGGAGTGGCATTCACACATAAGTGGGAGGTTGGTAGGTTCAAAAAGATTCATAGTAACTAGCAACCCTGCGAGTTGAACCCCACGACTTGCACCGTAGTGCCGCCCTGTACGTAATCCCACACGGTAGTTACTATCATGGGGCGACCGAATGGACATGTTGATATTTCACCTTTATCCTAACCCAAACATCGTCCCGGAACCTCGACGTTTCATTACCGAGCGCTGACTTGATGAGGATACCGGAAGGGCCATATCGGACCACCTGGCCATGATAAACCATTACTTCGTGTTTTCAGTAGCTAAATACGCACGCACCGACCATGGACTCGGCCGCGCATACCTTTATATGGACTTTACCCTGGCGGGCCTCTTCTGGCATTGTGGTTTCACACTGATAATTACCATCGACAATGTGACGTCGTGGTAGTTCCTTGGTTAAATAGTTACTTCACGTCAGTGTCGACAGGAGGACATATGATTCCAATGCAGCTCAATGTAGTGTGGAATGGTATTAAAAAGAATTACATTTAGACTAACTTGTCTTGAGAAGCTCATGTGACGTGCTCTTGACTAATGGTGTATTCGAATGTCCCCCAATACCGAGTCACTCATGCATATGAACCCAACGAAGGGTCCAACTTGGTCACTTCCGCCACAGTTTCCGCCCAGAGTTTGTCAGTAAACTCCTTACCAGCAGCTTCGTCAAGGAATGGAGCCCCACTAGTAACTGTATTTAGCATATTGATATGTGAACGGCAGACTTTACCGACTTACGGGTGTACATGATTATGTAGCAAGAACTTGCCGTGAGTTTCCGCGCCTGCGATAACAGAGGCATACACAAGTGTGCGGGCGCCCTCACTAACGTCACGAGCTGAGACCTTGCGGAAGACAAACATGATTGACTTAGCCCAGAGAGGTAGCTCCTTATCGAATCCGGTTGCCACAAGCCCAGGACATAAGTTGTTGATGATGACTTCGGAAGAGGGTACAGCGGCTGCGAGGCGCCGGATGAATGCGTTCACGACCAGCTTGCTATCCATGTACCGGGCTAGGCCCTGGTAAATACTTTGGTCGTCAAAGTGACCAAGTACTGTACTCGTGGCGGCAACGGGCTTCTTCGTCAGGGTATGATTTTTCTGGGTTTCAGAGCCAACAAAGGTGAGGTGAGTTGGCGCTCCTCGAATAGCGGCGGTAGACCGAAGAAGGGGAAGCAGTTCCAGGGAAATCAGCATATGAGTATAACAATTCACTGCCATGGTCAGCATGGCTGTCTCCCCCCAACAAGATGATCTGAGGCTTGCATACCTTGCATAACTCGTTCATGTCTACTCTTGCTCTTCTGATAACTCATGATATTCACACCCCCATTATTCAAGAGTATGTCCAACTCTTTGACTTCGGTCTTGACCTTTTGAGCAAACTGAAGTCCTGACTGGTAATCGTCGAGGTCTAGGTCGAAAACTTCGACGGTGGCGGCGGGGTATGTATCCTTCAACGCCGAGGCAGCTTCTAGGCCTTTTGTTCGGGATCGAACCGCAAGAATTACGCGTGAAGCATTCAGGGCAAGGAACTGTCGGGCTGCTTCATATCCCAGGCCAGCATTACCTCCTGTGATAATGATAGTTTTCCCCGTAAGATCAGTCCCTTCTGGGGTTGGCGGAATAGTAGACTGGCCCATTATTACAGTTGTCTACCTGGGAAATACAGACACAATGAGGAAGAACATCATTTGGTTTGATAGGTGTCGGCGTGAAACCATAAATAGACGAACATGCTGTGATCCACTCCATCGTAAAGGACAGTATCTTCAGCTAGAGAAGGAATAAAGAAGTGGGAAGAAGTGAGATTCGTCATCATAGACGCGGACAACAGAAGCTATATCAACATTTGTCAGCTAGGTAGTTCCGGAGACTTTCTGTGCCGCAACCTATACGAACACAAAGGTTCCTCCGTGCGTTTTGTGACTTGCTCTCCCTGATGTCAATGAATGTCTTCATGTGGATCGTAATGAGTTAATACCTAAATACCTTTGGGTAGGTAGAGGAGTTTCGGGAATAAATTCTCCCGCTCTATCTGATTGCAAGTGCGCTATACGGATAGGGGCCCTTAACTGCTGATGGCATCGCCTCTGAATCCACATCCCCAGACCCCCCGGCCACGGTATCGCCATTTCTGACAGAGATTTGAACGCAATTATCAATTTACCAGTAGGGTTGTCCGTAATGACTAACGTACATTAACCTGAATCAGGTTAGATTTATAAGGTAATCGACGATTTCAACCCTCAAGATTGCAGAATAAATCAAAGCTTGCATTTTTAGGGCGTTACCAATATACTATTAATATAATAGGATTAAGACGAACTAGGGTTAATGCATGTCCCTAAATGAATACAGAGAACTTTATTAGCAAACTCATCATTTCCTTCAAATCTATGTTAGAAATGGCGGTACATCTGTTCCAAAAGATCAAGGAGCAGGTAGGTACTTCAGAATCCCGACCATACTGCTATTTCTGACACGAGCTTCTCCGCGAGATAACAGGCTGTATACACCTTTTACGCAATTATCTACACTTGTCTCGAGGACTTCACAAGTAACAGACGAGAAAGAATACCTCAAGCATAAAGCATGTTAAAAACTACCTGCTAGAGAGGAGAATACCTCAAACGACCAAAGATGGTCTTCGCGGACGCATAAGTTCTCCTGAAGCAAGTCTCGTATCAACAAATCTGAAACCCACTCCCCCTTCATCAGAATCCAGCACAGACATCCTGGTAGACGTTGTTCTCCAAGCCCGCCGCATCCGTGGGGACATAGTTGAGGCTAGTGGCATCGGAGTACGTCCACCGAGGGTCGTTCAGCTCGGTCTTCCAGGTCCAGTAGACCCAGCCGTTCATGCCGGGCTTCTCGTAGAGCTGCTGCTGGGCGGTGAAGAACTTCTTGAAGAAGTCGCCGTCCCCCGAGTCGACGTTGGACGTCATGCTCCACTCGCCCGTGATGGCGAAGTCCTGGCCCGCGACCACGCGGTCGTCGTGGCACGCGCTGCCCATGAGCTTGGACTGGTCGGCGCGGTCCGCGTCGGGGAGCGCGAAGCCGATGTAGTTGTGGTCGTCGAAGGCCGTCGTGGCGTCGTTCGCCACGTCCGAGTTCGACCGCGGGTCCCCCGAGTCCCACTTCGACGACATGAACTGCACGTGCAGCTTCTTGTCGTCCGACACCTGCAGCGCCGCCTCCGCGTCCCGCACCGCCTTCAGAGCCGCCGGGTAGTACGACTGGATCAAGCCCGGGTCCTCGCCGGGAGCCGGGTATCGGGCGCCGCCGTCGTCGTGCTTGGAGACGGGCTCGTTCAGCACCTCGATCATGCCAACTGAGGCATAGCCGGGTGTGTTGTGGATGCGGTTCGTCATCCAGGTGAGCCATTTCTCCGCGCGACCGAAGTTGTAGTCGTTGAAGAAGCCGGCCGGGTTGGGGTTTTGGCCGGTGAAGACATCTTGTTGCTGACCGCCAGGAGCGCCGTGAAGGTCCATAATCACGTACATTCCCAGGTCAGTGGCCTTCTGGACGACGGCATCCAGATACGGGAGCATGCGGTCGCCATCAGCGAAGGGCTCGCTGGCCTGGTCCACGATGTCGACGTAGGACCAGTACCCGATGGGAATGCGGATGGTGTTCAAGCCCACGTCATACACAGACTGGACGGTGTCGGCGTTGATCCAGGTCTTCCAGTGCTGCTCGAAGGCATCGTTGCCGTTCGCGCGGTTGTCGCCCGAGTAGTGGTCGGCCATGCAGTCGAACTCAGATGCTGAGTCGCCGCAGCCCATTGTGGCCCACTCGTTTGTTTGCAGCCACTTCTCGCATACCAGCCATCCTAGAATCGCGTGTCAGTAAGGTATTCATGGATCTCTGAATGAAGTAGAGTTCAAACATACCGCCGAAGTTGACACCGCGGATCTTAGTGACGCCATTGGGTAGCGAAGGCTCGAAGCGCTTGCCTAGCTCTGCAAACCGCGTCGTCTGATTGAAGGCTGCGAGGTCGCGGTCCATTGGCAGCCACGCGCGGACTACGGGCGCGATGAGAGCCGACGCGAGGACTGAATACCGCATCTTGACTTTGGAGGCTTGAAGTTGTCAATGTCTATGCCATTGAATGCGATTTTGAAAAGTTAGGTTATGGGGCTGCCATTATATAGTAGTGTTTGGTATCTCAAGCCATCTGCCGTCATGTAGGCTGTGTTAAGGAGATGATTTCCGATGCCAGCTTCCTCTTTAGACATTCGGGCGTTTCTATTATACATAAGGCTCAATTTTGACGTCACGGGTAACGTAACCTAACAAAATAACATAGGCGGTTTCATTGCTGAGCTCAGCATCCCTGCAGGGCTGATTAACCCAATGTCGTATTGTATACTACGCCTATATTTAGATCTTGTCTTCTCCTTTTCCTGCATTTGTGTGCAATCATGCCGCTTGATTTGGCAGCTTGTGAAAGTTTGAAATAGGCGCAAGAGGGTATTGTATATTGACGAATGCGATGAAGCGCCAGCAAGACCTTTACTTAACAAGATTGAATTGCAAGGGAGCGCCAGGATACTGTGGTTGACCACAGAATCCAGCTTTGACAACTCAGCCCTTAAATTCAACTTATGCGGCTGACACCAGCTTACTAGGTCATATATCGCTTCTGTATAAGATCTGCGATCCGCTTCGACTCCTAGCGGATGATCATCCGACGAACTCCGTAGGGCAGTTCTTAGTCCTCTACTAATATTAGTGCTTACGATCGATCGAATTTAGCGTCACATCTTTTGTCGATTTCTCAACTTTACTACTTCGTACCTATTCAACTAATCGATTGAACTATAGAAATTTGCATAATTCACACTCGACATGGAGACATGTGAAACATCTGATATGATATTATGTAAGTACTGTAAGTAACACAATGCTATTTCCATTATACCGAAAACTTATTTTCAAGATAAATGATGAAGGATGTTTCGAGTTAACTATCTCAGAGGCTAAAATGTAACAAGGAAGATCAAAAACTTGTTAAGATACTGCTAGAACTAAACTAAAGACGAAGCTACTTTCTCCATGTCTACTTACTTAGAACTAGGCTACACTCTCGAATCTTCGAAGACTTATCATCTTTTAAGCACAGAGTAATTGTTGCTGTTAATTCCAGCGAAAAGTGAACATCTTCCAATACTTACTGTAATAGCCCTTGCCCTTGATACTTCGGTTCACCCTGTTCTTTCATGATATTTATAGCCTACTTGCAAAGTTCTGTTAACTGCAGACCGTGGCGCTTCGAGACGAGCCTTCAAGCAGCATAGCGTATCATTCAGCTTTTATCCAGCGCCTATGCGTTCGTCATTCGAGGAGCAAGTATTGATACAGTCCTCGACAGTACCTGTCCCGTGGTCCTGAAAGCTCATTAAGCTAAAGTTATTATTGTTGCTATAATCGATATTTCACGTCATCGTAGATTTCTTGTAGGTGTTCATCCAGTGTATCGTCCCGCTATCTGTCAGATATGTCAGGGTCGGTGAAACGCTGTTCGGTAACGTAAGCACTGTGAGTCAATCTTCTCTAGATTATTAACCACGTGGAGGCTTACTCAGTATTCCTCCCCTTACCCAATTTCAAGCCCAATGCCAAGCGTAATGACTGAGGGTCCTTAGAAGATCCCTAGGATCATCTAAACTACTTTTCGATTTCTTCGGTCTGGTATGGGTCCTTAATGATTTGTGTCAGAAAGTATGTTCGTGATGTATGCAATACGACTGGTTGGACGGACTATGAATAACATGTAAAGGACGCTACACCAATATAAAAGCTCATGCAGTATTTGAACAGTCATGTAAATACTATTCAGTATCATGTCTTGCTACAGGAGGTACTAACGTTCAACCCCATTTCAACCACGGAACAATTCTTCAGCCACTGTCCCTCAAAGGTCATAAATGCCCGCTCATGGTCCTGTTCATCAAGATTCGTTAGATCTAAAACCTCTACATCTTCGATGGCTGGAAACCAGACAAATTTCACCAGAGGAACACAGAATTGGGTCGGGGGGATCTAGTCAAATAGGGTTTGTCCAGTCTCATGCCAGCACTGATCATGATAACACAGCTTCGCTAAACAATAAGTATTCAGCATAATAAACTTAGTTTGATTATGATGAGGTGTCCGTACGATACTTTTTTTTCTTTTTCAATCAACTTCCTATGGTATGGTATAGCTTTCACTAGATATGAGTTTTTTTTAAAATTGAAATCAAAATTTTAAACAAGGCCATCAAAGTTCAGTATACTTCATATATGCTTGGCCATAACGCACATTCCCATTGGAGTAACAATGAAATTCATTCCACGCTTTATATTAGCACCTGTATAACCAATCACATTTTATCCTAAGTAATTGCCCATTGCTAACTGCAAGTAAATTATACGAGGTGCAGCCTGATTACGAAATAAGCCATCTTTGATTGGCCCTATAATGTCAGGTTCCCTCCCCCTTACTTGGTAGTCCCCACCTATATGCCAACATATTTGTCAATCTTCACATAATTCCAATCATCCGACCATCCGAGCCATCTGCAACACCATGACATATTATCTATTCAAAATACCTAGTTAATCGAAGCTTGAAAGGCTTCTTCATACCGAAAGGAGAAAAGAAAAGAAGGAAACCACTACAGCCAATATCACAGGATTGATATATATGTTTGAACTGTTGACTAGTATGGCAGAGCTAAACCCAGCCTCGTCCCTTGAATCTATCAAGAGCGCAATGGTAATCCATTGGGTTTCCTTTGCTACTTCAAGTGTACGTCACATCGATCTTCTTCTCCCCTCCCTTATTAACCCTATATGTACAAAGAATCTTACCATTTTCATGTTGTAGATTCTCGTCTATGTACTCACACGATGCATCTATCTGCTCCACTTCCATCCTGCTGCAAAATTTTCAGGGCCTAAGTTTGCGGCCGTGTCTAACATTCCTTATGCATATCACTGGTGAGTTGCTAAGCAGTAGCTTGTCGCTCTATGGATGCCTCCCTATGTTCTAACATGTCTTAGGATCCGGGGAAGATGGCCGTGGGCCGTAGAGAGCATGATAAAGAAGTACGGTAAGTACAAGCACCTATATTCCGTTTCCTGGCTCTAGATAGCAAGACTGAATAGAGATCAGGGAACGTCGTTCGTGTCGCTCCTAATGAAATTGCTTTTATGACCCCGGAAGCAACGCTTGGTGAGACATATACTAAAAAATACCTTCGTATTCCAGCAATCGAGAGAAGGTTGAGTGATAAGGCTAGAGAGCTAATCCATTTCCCGCAGACATCTACAATACAGCCGTGAAGGGTCATGAGACATTCTTGAAGACAGACCTCATGGACTTCGGGATGGGAGATAAGGGGTTCATATGGGAATCGGATCCTGCAAAAAGGCGCGAGGTAGCTAAGAAACTCCTCCCGGCCTTCAGCACCAAGGCCATCAAGGCCAAGGAACCGACCGTGCACAAGTATATCGACCTATTTGTAAACAAGATGGAAGAACTCGGCTGCAAGGGCGACGGGATTGAAATCAACGAGGTGAATCATCAACCACGTTTCTATTTATTAAAACTTACGCTAGCTAATATATGTACTATCTTACCTGTAGTGGCTGAGATGGTTCGCTATGGATCTATCAACAGATCTCGCATACAACCGTGAAATGCACCACATGAGGGATGGTACGATACTCCATATGAACCGCTTCCACGAATGGCGTCTCTTGTGTGCTGACAATTGTTCTATTTGTGTAGCCCAAAGCTCGGAGCTCCTGAAATCATTACTCAACACCAACCTTTTTGGGACAGTGTCGCAAGTCTTGAAGAAATTCCCCCTTCTGAGCCTTTTTTCAGTGTTTTTTGTGTCACCTAAGGTTCTACTATCGTTTCTGAGAGTCTTGAAGCTGAATAGCGAAGAGATTCAAAAAAGAATCGATAATCGAGGGAATACGAAGCACCCTGACTTCGTAGATTTCATGCTACCCCCACATGCCACTCCGCCAACCACCAAGAAGCAGAAGGTCCATCTGGAGCAAGTAGCATTCCAGCTGTTCATTGCTGGCTACGATCCAATTCAGATCACCCTCAACTCGGTCATATTCTTCCTCCTGAAGGAGCCGGAGACTTATGCGAAGCTTGTCAAAGAGATCCGGGAGGCTTTCCAGGATTATAACGATATTAACTCCGATAGCCTAGTTGGTCTGAAATTCCTACATGCCTGCGTTCAAGAAATCCTTCGTGTACATGTAGCAGGGGTAAGTGGCCTGCCGAGAATCAGTCCTGGTGCTATGGTAGATGGTGTTTACGTCCCCCAAGGGGTAAGTAAATCCTATTTCCTACCTCTTCAGAGCGCTATGTTCTCCTGTCTCGTATCTTGGCAACCCACACTTGATTCTCTTATCGAATACTAACCGTCATAGGTCGTATGCCAAATTAGCACCTTTTCAGCTGCTCGCAATCCTAGCTACTTCCGTGACTCTACCGAGTTCCGCCCACAGCGCTGGCTTCCTCTCGATCACCTCGGGTACGATTCGCGCTACGCCAAGGATAATCTCAAGAGCTTCTTCCCATTCGGAGTAGGACCTCGTATGTGCACTGGTCGGGAGATTGCCTGGCAGCAGACGAAGCTATTCCTTGCGAAAGTACTATGGTCGTTCGATTTAGAAGGGGTCCGGGGTCTAGACAAGGAGTTTGACGAAGACTTCAGAGTCCATGTCATGTGGTACAGACCCGAACTCTGGGTTAGATTTGTGCCGGTGGAGAGGGTTAGCTCGGGATAAGATTCTAATCTTAGATAATTGGGCATAAGGGGAGACTTCTTTACGGAAGGTGGTAGGGCTGAAGCTGAAGTGAAATGAGGAGTTATTGTTTCGGCACTTTTCTCCGCCAAAACAGAAATTCACTAGAAAATAACTGTTAACATGTACGTAAGTTATGCCCATAACACCTAAGTTGACCGCTGCTACCCCGCCCGGAACGGAGAAAGCTTTGATAAGCGGAGGCTAGGGAAAGGGGGTGCGGGGGATGCGAGAGGGAGCAGCTAAATTGCTAAACTTATGCCTGTATATCGTAAAACCGGAGGTTTTGTATTGTCGCAGGTGTCTGCGGCGGTCCCCACGCTACATGCATGTAAGACGGGATGCCTCACTTGAGTGGTGGTGCGTGGCTTGACGAGTTATAGTGGACGTAATTATAGTAAGACTGGGCTGTGTGGGTACTGCAGCTGCCTGGTATATGTGGGCGCATTTTCTCTGGGCTGAAGGATGTTCGCTTTAAAGAGAGCTTCGAAAACATTTCACGAGTGACGCAACTTCCTTGTGTCCATTTTCCTTCTTCATCATGCACTTACTTAACGTGCACACATACAAGCTTAGAGAGTTTCTTAGTGATATTCCTAATTACGCCATATTAAGCCATACATGGCATGAGGAAGAGATACTATTTCAAGATATCGGACGGCTCCACGAGGCTCGTGCGAAGAAAGGATGGTTCAAAGTGGAAAAATGCTGCCAGCAAGCCCGAAACGACGGGTGGGGATGTGCTTTCTGGTCCCGTTTCTTATAACCCCAAATGCTTACGTAATGTATTTACTTTAGGATTCTTTAAAACTTAAAACTCGAAATTAGTTAATTAAAAAAGGAAAAGAAAGAAATTATTTAATGATTAATAAATCTTATAAATATTAAAATATAAAACGAATTTTTTAAAAATTTTATAATAACTTTTTTATTATAAGTTTACGTATTATAAATTTTTTATTATATAATCTTTTTATTATAAAAAGCTTTATTATATTATATAATATAAAATTCTTATTATTTAACTTTAAGAATTTATATTATTTCTTTTATTTTAAATAATTATTTTAATTATTTTAATTTAATAAACTTTATAAACGTTATTAATTTTATTTAAATAATTATTTATTTATATATTATAAACTTCGTATAAAATAACCGTCGTTTACGTAAATAAAAAATAAATTAATTTCGTTATATTTTAATAAAAACGCGATTTTTTTAAAACTTTATATATAATACGTATTTTTTAAATAATAATTCGTTATAACTTAAAGTTTATTATAATAAAATTTATATTTTTCTTTACGTTAACGAATTCGTAACATTTAATTTCTTATAACGTAAGTTTAAATTAAACTTTTTTTTTTTTATAAATACGTTTAAATTCGATTTCGTAACGCTTTTAAATCGTTATAATAATTTTTAATTATAAACGTTTTATATTATTTAATTAACTTTTTTTTAAAATTTATTTTTTTTCTTTTAATTAATTTTTAAACGTATTTAAAAAGCTTTATTTAAAGTTATTTTTATAAAGATTATATTTTAAACATTAAAAAATAATTATTATAATCGTTTAACTTAAATGTTTTATTATATATTATTATCGTTTTTTAAAATAAATACGATAAATTTAATATAAAATTAATTTAATATTTTTATAATATAATCTTTTTAATATTATCGTTAATTTTCTTTACTTTATCGTTTTTATAAAGTTAAATTAATATAATAAATTTTATTATCGATTTATATTATTAATATTATTTTTATATTTCGTAATTATTAAATACGTTAATATTATTATTAATTTATTTTTTTAAATAATTAAAAATTATTTTAATTTGCTTGATTATAAATATTATATTAATAAATTATATAAAAAATACGAATTATGCTTTTATTTAACTTATAATATATTTTATAATTATAAAGATTTTAAATTAATTAATAAATATATAATTAATCGCTTAATATATAAAAGATATAAATAATATAATTAATTATAAATTAAATAATAAAAAATTAAACTTTTTTATTAATTAATACGTAAAGCATTTAAGTATAACTTATTATATTATTAAAGTAATTTTTAAATATTAAAATTATTTTAAAGTATTTCGTATTAAAATTTTAATAATTAAATAACTTTAATCGTAATAAATTTTTTTTAAATTTATTATTAAATCGTTATATTTAATTACTTTTTATAAAGTTTTTACTTTTATTATTATATTTATTATATATAAAAGGTTTTTTAAATGTTTTTCGTTTATTATTATTTTATATAATTTTTTTTAATAAAAAATAAAGTTTTTATATATTTATTCTTTTTATAATATAAGTAATAATATCGTTTCGTATTAAAAATATTTATATATAATTTATAAATTAATTCGATTTAATTAATTAAAATTTTAAACGAAATTAAGTTAATTTTTAATTAAATACGTTCGATTTTATATATTTTTAATAAAACGTAATAAGTAATTTATAAAAACATTCGTTTTATTTAATTTATAAAAGATTTATATATTATAATATTTAATAATATTAAAAAATTTAATAATTTATATTAATTATTTAATTTTTATATTTAACGTTTTAAGTAATTCGTAATTTATTATTATTATTACGTTTTTTTTTTATTTAATATCGTTAATGTTATAAAATTAATATTATTTTTAAAAATTCTTTTTTTTAAATTATATATCTCGTTTATATATTTATAAACTTTTTTAAAAAGTAAATTATAAAGTAAAAAATTATTTTATTTTATTTTTTATATAAATAAAGTTATAAAAGAATTACGTTAATATAATATTAAAAAGCATTAATTTTTATAATATAAAAAATCTATTAATTAAACTTTCGTATAATAAATATTATCGTAATTACGTTATAAATTTATCGTTAAATTATTTTAACTTTAATATTTAAAATAATTTTATAATTCTTTAAACCTTTAATTAACTTCGTTAAAAATATTAATATTTTTAAATAATTTATAATTAAATAACGAAAATAACTTATCGCGTTAATAAAAACTCGTATTTTAATTATAATTTTTAATTTCGATCGCTTTTATATTATTAATATTTTAATTAAATTAACTTTAATACTTTTTTTTAATATAATAAATTTAAAAAATACTTTTTTACGAATAAATATAATTAATTTCGCGGCGTTAATTATTATGCCGTAATTTAATAATTATTAAAATAACGTTTTTACTTTTATATAAAGTTATTTTAAAATTTCTTTTTATATTATAATATTATTAATTATACTTAAAACGAATCTTTAAAATAATATTAAGATTTTTTTTATTAAAGCTTAAAAAGTTATTAATACGTTATAAAAGCCGAAAAGTATTATTATTTATTTATATAAACCGAATAAAGTTATAAAAGCCGTTTTTTTTTTATATAATTTATAAATTTTAATATATTAAAAGCCGTTTTTAAAGTTTATAAAATAATAATATTAATATTTTATTATTTATTAAATCTTATTTATTACGTTTAATAATAAATAAACGTTTTTTTTAATAATTTTATTAAATTCTTAATAATTATAATAAAAACGTTAAATAATATAAATGTTATTTTTATTTAATTTTATTATTTATTTAAATGTTTTTTTAAACGTTAATAAAATTAATATTACTTAAGATTTTTAATCGTTTTATATAATTTTTAAAATATATTTTTATATAAAATTTTACATTACTTTTAATTATATTAAATTATATCTTTATAATAATAATTTAATAAATAAATAATTATTTATATTAATATTTTTGCGTTTTTTAACGAATTTAAATAATTTTAAAAATTATTTAATATATTTTTATAAATACGTTTTAATTATAAAATCATTAATAAGTATTTTTTTATATTAATTTATTTTCGATTTTTTTAATTATACGTATATTATTTTAATTATATAATTATTTATATATCGAAATAATATTTCGTTAATTAATATTAAATATAATATTAACTTTTTCGACATTTTATTTAAAATTATATTTTTACTTTTTTTATTATAATTACATTATATTTTAAGTTTATAAAATATACTTTTTTTTAAAATTAATTTATTTAAAAATATTTTATTTAATATAACTTTAATAAATATTATAAATTTATATATATATAATATATCTTTTAATTTAAATTTAATTATTATTAATACGTTTTATTAAATTTATAATTTTAATTTATTTATTCTTTTTATCGTAAATAATTACATAATATTATATACAAATTATATTTTTATTAAAAATTATAAAACGTAATAAAAAGTATAATTATAATTAAAAAAAACGTTAAAAAATAATTATTTATCGTTTTTATTTTAAATAAATTATAAGTTTATTAATAATTTTTTTTTATAAGTTTATTTTATATAAGTTTAAATTTTTCGTTAACGTTTATATTAATTAAATAAACGCGACTTTTTTAATCTTTAATTTTAAATAACTTAAAAAATTCTTTTAACTTTTATTTATATTTAAATTTATTTTATTATAATCTTTTCGTTAAACTTTTACCGTTTTCGTTATCTTCGTTAACTTTATCATTAATAAAGTATATTTTTAATTTAATTTTATTTTTTTATTTATTAAAAGTTAACTTAAATTTAATATATTTAAAATTATTATTATTATATAAAGTTTTTTTAAAGATTACCTTTTTACTTTCTTAACGTTTATTATTAAAAAACTTAACTTTTTTTTAATAATTCTTTATTTAATAATTTTTTATTTTATAATTAAAGTATATATTATCGTTTATTATAATTATATAATTATATTCTTTTATAAAATTAATCTTTTAATCGTTATATTTTAAATTTAAAATTTAACTTAACTTTAACGTTATTAATATTATTATAATAATATTTTATTATTTTAAATATATTATATTTAATTTATTTAATATAATTTTAAAAATCTTTAAATTATAAAACGAAATAAAGGTTTTATATAATTAAACGATTACTTTTAAAATATTATAAATTTTATTTTCGATTTTATAATAAGTTATTATAAAGGTTCTTTATATTATTTTTTTAATTATTTATTACGTATTTTATTAATTAACGTAATCGTATATAAATAATTAAATAATTAATATATATATTTAAAAAAAAATAAATAAATACTTTTTTATTATAATAAATATTACGATATCTTTACGATAATTAATAAAAAACTTTATAAATATAACGCGTAAAGTTAATTAAATTTTCGTTTTAATAAAATAATAAAATTAAAAACTTCGTTATAAGTTCGTAAAATTAATAATAATTATTTAAAACTTAAATTATCGCTTTAAAAAATATTATTTAATTAAATTTTTATAACTTTATATAAATTATAATTTATTAAAAGTTATCGATTAATTTAATAAAAATATATTATATTTAAAAATTATAAAAAATAAATATTTATTAAAATTAATATTAAATCTTTTATAATTTATTAAATATCGTTTCGTTAATTTAAATAAACTTTAAATTTAATAAAAATATAACTTTATTTTTACTTTTATATTTTAAAAAGATTATAACTTCGAAAAATAAAATCGCTTTTAATTAAAATGTTTTAATTTATTCTTTTTATATTATTATAACTTTTATTTTTAAATTAAATCTTTCGAAATTTAATTATTTATTTAATTTTCGTTTTACGTTAATTTATTAAATAAAATTTTTAATATAAAAAAAAAATTTCTTTATAATATATTAATTATAAAAAGTGTTAATATTAATTTTAATATTATTTTTAATATTATTTTTAATATTATATTTTAATTTATAATTAAAATAATAATTAAGTTTTAAATTAAATTTCTTAATTATTATATATTTCGATTATTTTATTTAATATTATAATTTATTTTTATAAATTAATTTTTTAACTTTTTATTAAATTCGTTTAATTTAATATATATTTAATTATTAAATTTATTTAAATCGATTTCGTTAATTTAATATAAAATTATTCGTAATAAATCGTTACTTTATAATATTATAAAAGTATTAAAAACGAATAAAAAAAGTAAATTAAAAATTAAATAAATAAATAAAAGTGTTATTATTTTTATTTAATATAATATAAACTTATAAAAATAATTATTTATACTTTTTAATCTTGTTTTTTATAACCTTAAATGCTTACGTAATGTATTTACTTTAAGATTTTTTAAAACTTAAAACTTGAAATTAATTAATTAAGAAAAGAAAAAAAAGAAATTATTTAATAACTAACAGGTTTTATAAATATTAAGATACAGGACGAATTCTTCAAGAATCTTATAATAGCTTTCCCATTATAGGTTTACGTATTGTAGATTCCTTATTGTATAGTTTTTTTATTGTAGAAGGTTCTATTATATTACATAATATGGGATTCCCATTATTTAGCCCTAGGGATCCATAGGGATGGGTCTGGATCGATACCTGTTGCATCGATAAAAGCTCCAGTGCCGAATTGTCCGAGGCGATTAATTCTATGTTCAGCTGGTATAGTCGATCCATGGTCTGTTATGCATTCTTGAACGATATCGATTCTCGAGAAAATTTCAAGGCAGTAATGAACTCTCTGCATTCGAACGACCTATATCCGGAAGGACCATGTCGCTGGCTGCTACGCGGATGGACTCTCCAGGAGCTAATTGCACCTCTGTCTGTCATCTTCTTCAACCGAGAATGGGAGTATATTGGAAGCAAAAGGGACCTCTTACCCGAGTTAGTCGCATCGACTTTCATCGATCAGAGGATTCTGGAATCTACCATGCTTCTCAGTGAGGTCTGTGCAGCTGAAAAGTTATCCTGGGTCTATTTTCGTAAAACCACCCGTGAGGAAGACATGGCATACTGCCTGCTAGGAATCTTCGATGTGAACATGTCCCTACTTTATGGGGAAGGTACCAAGGCTTTCACGCGCCTTCAAGAAGAGATCCTTAGGACGACCGAGGACCATTCACTGTTCCTGTCTCATGCGGTGTATATATACGGAGAAGATCGTAATGCTTCGCCTCATGGGCTACTGGGGAAAACGCCACTAGTATTCAACAGACAACCCGGACCATACGGATGCTTCAAGAAAATATCAGCTCGAGAGCGGCATAATTCACACATCATGACCGACAAGTGGCCTCTTCGAATTGACTTACCAATAGCTCCTCTTGATCGGTCACTAGCTGCCATGCCAGAACTATCAGCCACTGGGACCCTCGACCTTTACTTGGTAGCTTTGAATGTATTGATGGATACTCCGCAATTAATTAGGGATGACTCTCCTGATATAGAGGACTTAAGCAGTCCGCCTAGTCCACAAAACGATGCGCCTCAGCTCCGTGTGGCACTCATCGTTTATCCAGCAGACGGCGAGGAAGCGTTTCCCGGAATGCCCAGAAAGTTCGAAGGCAGCGGGTTTTTCACCCTTGTCGACGAGCTCGAGGTTGCGACCTGGGTTAAGCAGACATGTCTCTTTGGATCCATAGACTTTTCCCCTAAGTTGTCTTCCCATAACTTTTTCAAGATCAACTGGTTCATCCTAAATTTCGGCTATGAGGACACTATGGGTTACCGTGTCACTCACGAATCAACGCAAATCCCATTCGACACACACTACTGGACACTGGAATGTCCAGGTAGGCCGTCAATATTCATGCACGGCATTATTGGGCGGCTGGAGGAAGCGAAAACTGGTATATGGCGATATAGGTTTTGTTGTCACATGCACCTAATGGCGTCAGGGACAATACCACCGGACTTCGCCATATCGCAGCAGGCATTGCGTAATCACATATGGTTCGGTCAGAACGGCATTGAATGGAGGAATATTTCTGATCAGGACGGCCCTGTTTACGAACATCGTTACAATATCGACGGAGATATAGAGGCAGTCTTCACCTTGGTAAACAATCAGCGGCGCTTCCATGTAATGGTACGGGTACAGAAAATACTAGTCCCTAGATAATTACCCAGTTTGTTACAATCTTTGTTGCTTTAAACCAACCGTAATTGTGAGTGATACTATTTACACCTTACTTTTTTAAAAATTTCTACACCTTATTTTTTATAGCACTTGGTTCATGACTTTAATTTTTTTTTGGTTCCAAGGGATCCTACAACTACCCCCTACTTCGCCTCACAGATCTCAATAAGCTGGCGGCAACCCTCCTTATCACCCCGTATCGGCCCACCAGGACCTTTATGCCTTCATTCAGGCATTTTTACCACAGCCGGAAAAGGTAGCTCGATCTCCAACGAACGGAACTTTTGGGCTCTCAACATTTGGCTTGGATTGGCCTTTACCTATATCGAAATGATCATTGTAATAGCATCGTCATAAGAGGAATATTCAAAGTCAATCATATCACCCTGCTTTGCCAATGCGTGCTGTGGGCTAGCCTTAAAGTATACCAAGGATTGCCTCATCCATCAGGGCCCCTTTTCGTGGAGGTGGCGCAGCGGAGCTGGGGCTAGTGCGGTTGATCAATGTACCAACATGGGTCAGAGGTACCCCCTAAACCTAAATAAAAAGAGACTCGCAGAGGCCCAAACTCCCTGAAAAAGGGCCTGATGCATGAGGCAACGTAGCAGCTGCCCGGTGGTGTGTAAGCTTGGACTGCATTGAACTAACACACCTAATGCACTACTCTTGCCTCGTTAACATCTCTCATACATGTCATCCCGTGGATATGAACTGCCACTTCCCTCCTTGAATGAACGGCCACTAGAACATAAAATCAGGAATTGCACACATGACTCTGAACAAATCTAACATATGTAATCAATAACCTAGCAACCAGGATAGTTCTGTGCACCTTAAGTAATAATCAGGGTATCGTGAGGTACTTAGTTTTTGTCGTTCCTCGTTTCATACCACAGACCTGGCCATCAAAAAATTGGCGGTAGGTTTACTGTCATGGAAGTTTACTTGAAAAGGTGATCTTGCTTTGTAACAAAGTCTTCCACGTCGTTTAGAAACAACTTGGGTTGCTCCAGAGCGGCAAAATGCCCCCCCTATCAAAAGTCATTTTAAAGTCTCTTTCTCTATCAAAGGGCCACTAACCTTGTCGTGTCGATAGCGAGTCAAGCCCGGATAAAGAACCTTGGCCCACGATTCCGGCATGACTGTGAGCTCGCGTGGAAAATAGGAAAACCCAATCGGTTTATCAGTTTTCCCGAAGGTTCCATACCGTCCACTTAAGGCATTTCGGTACGGATAGATGCAACGAGGAAAGCTGTTCGTGAACCAGTACAGGGACACCATTCCGAGGATCGTGTCTAACTCTAGGGGGTGTCTGTCGTCGACCCACTCCAGGAGCTTCTCCCCGATCCTATGGGATGATGAGAGAGGATTCGCAGGCCAAGAAACCGGGTATAAGGCAATGACTTACCATGCTAGCGTTGCAAGAGGACTAGATGAGAGGACCAGGCCGATAGTCCCTGGGCGAGTGGCGTGCTCTTGCGCATAGGCCATGCCCGACTTCGTAAAGTCGTTGGCTCGTTCGAGGTGTGCGAGCTCATCCGCAGTCAGCTCGTCTCTTGGGCCTTCCTGACCCATCTCGCGGATATGAGACATGAAGTTTACTAGGAAAGTTCTCCTATTAGCGAAAAATGTGGCTGCGGTTTACACGGATCCACATCACTTACTGTGAATAGCCTTGCACTCGTTGCTCGCTATGATGAGCTTGCGGGCCACAAAACAGCCAATATCACCGCCTTGAGCAACATATCCTTTTCACCCGAATCCCAAATCCACCATAAGCTGGTTCATGATGCGGGCTATGTCATCTACATCGCAGTCCCTGTCCATGGGTAGCCCATCCGAGAGTGTGTATCCCGGTAAAGAAGGTACGATGGCGTGGAAGGGCAGAGTCTCAGGGGTGTATTTTTCTGCGAGCAGTGTCATCATAGGGAGGAATTCTAAGAAGGATCCTGCGCACGGGTTCATATTAGTCCTCTTATCCGGTCCTACCGAGGTGGCGTAAAGCGATTGTATGAAGCTTTTTAGCTTGATAATTCATGGAGGTCCTGCTCACCGGGCCACCCGTGCATGAAGATGACTGGTATGGCATCATTCTTCTTGGAGAAAAGTGCAGCGAAGTGAATGCCACTTCTCCCGAGGGCCGGGTCTTCGACTGAGGTTTTGAAGTTCGGGAAGGAGTTGATGTGTTCCTCGTGAGAACGCCAGCTGAAGCTGTTCAACCACGTTTCCTTGGCATGGGCTAGCCAGTCGCGTGTAACCCCGTACCTTGAAATACCATTATCGTAGGTCCTTGGGCCAATCTTAGAGAGTCTTAGTAGCGCTTTAAAGTCGGCAATGTCTTGTTCTGGGACATGAAGAGTAAAAGACTGAGGCTGCACAAGAGCGCCAGCAGGGACTGTAGCAAATTTATCCATCTCTCTTGAGGGCTTCTGGGAATATAACAGAGCTATGCAGGGCTAAAGGCTGTTGGCAAAAATGTCGAGAATACTTGGTAGAAGACCTATTGGGGTAGAAGACCAGGCTGGTCTACTGGAGAATGACCGGTGATCTGTGAGGCACCACCCCCTTTGTAGGTACGGGAATACATAAACGGGCTTGAGGACGGCTGCAGGAACCTTAGTTCAATTCAAAGAAACAACTATCTGTACCCTGTGTAGTCGAATTATATGCACCTGCAATTAACTTCCGGGGGTTAAGCATTAACTCCATTATCTCCCTTGTCGTAGTTCTCAAGGCGCCACGAAGGTAGCGGTCAAAAGTTTCGACTCCTTGGTACGGGCATACTTTTAGCTATTGCAAATGATTTACAGTGCGTTATGCCCCTTGTTTCTCCTTCTTAAGACCTACTTTATCACTTTAACCCTATGGTATTCTTTTTAAAGCTAAAGACTTTAAATATAATAATATATTTATTTAAACTTTATTGAAAAGAATTATATACTTTATAATATGGTGATTTAGTTTATATTATATTGTTATTTATACCATTATTCGTAAATAAGATATTAGTTTTATTCACTTTTATCTCTTTTTAAGCATAGTTAGCGGAGCGGTTAATAGATTTGATGTGCCGTGACAGGGATTTTAGAACATGGAAACTCCCATGCTGCTGACGCCAGCGAAATCTCGCGATCTGCCATGCCGCTGTGGTAGTAGAGGCCGAGCGTTACGTAAAAGGCCTACTAAAGGTTGCCGGCCGGTCCGTCTGGTTTTCGCCCTCTTCAAGGTTGACGAGAATGTCTACGCCGGATAAAATATACCCCTTAGTGCTTAAAAGCTTGTAAGTCGAAACGTCGATCAGTACACCAAATAAACACTTAACAAGGGCTCACATAATACCTTCAAAACACTTTCAATACTTGGAATTATACGTAAATAATACCTAGTTATAAGTATTCAAGATGGTATCCTGTTATTGATCCCCCATATTGCTTATCGGTCGATATGGCGCACCGTCTAATGTTCTGCTAACAAACTTTCAAGTGTCGACCAGTATAGCGTTACGATAGTATTTTAACCTAACTGCAACTGCAACAGCCTTTACATTAAGACTATAAAGAAGTTTAACATACAATACAACTTTTACAAAGTCTTCGAAAGACAAAATAGGAATCTCCTACGCCATTGGGACGAATTCTCGTAAGAATAACAAGGAAAAGGGTGGCCACACATGACACAGAAACTAGACTAGATTGTTGCTTTCCAATACATGTGTTCCGAACGAGCCCAGGCTATCAAGTCAGCCAGTCCTGATAGAAGAACTAGACTACCATTGCGAGTGGAGTTCCTCTAGACTCTTAATAAACCCCAAAACTTACCACTCTGCTCATCTTGGAGTACATGATAACTGATTTCGTACATCTATGACTCCATCTTTCTCGGCGTAAGATGTACTTTGACGGGGCCCTTTTCCCACAATATGTAGAAATTGCTCCTCTCATCCCAGCCTCTGTTCTCCTCAGCAAACAGGATGTCGAAATTCCATACCAACCTGGCCAGTATCAGACGCATTTCCGCATATGCAAGGCTGTGGAATGGTTCAAAGTTAGTTCAAACAAGACAGACCAGGCTGAAAGACGCGGTACAAGTTATGAGATGGGATTTCCGACTCACTTCTTCCCAATGCAATTCCGCGGACCAATCGAAAAGGGCAGGAATCCTTCTCTTCTATCGTTGGCAAAGCGCGGGTCACCAAGCCAACGCTCTGGAATGAACTCGTCTGGCTGGGTGAAATATGCGGGATTATGATACAAGGACCACTGCCAGACCTCTACTTTCGTCTACGGTACGTCAATACAGAAGATCATCGTTTCAGAGCTCCACCGTTCCCAAGAGAACACGCGGTTTCAGATAAGGACACTTACACCGGCGGGGACATATTCGCCAACGATCTCGTCGCCTCCTTTGCAAATAATCCGAGGTTGTGCACCAGGAGCAGGAGGATACATGCGCATTGTCTCATCAATGACTGCCAACATATACGGCAGCTTCTGCACACTGATTAGGTCGATCTGGTCCTCGGTGGCGAAGGTCGAGCGGACCTCCTTGGTCAGGAGAGCTAGGACCCGGGGGTTCAATGCTAAGTAATACGCTGCAGCAGACAAGGCCGTAGCTGTTGTCTCGGAGCCGGCGGTGATAAGCACTGCGGAATGTAACGCCATTTCATCGAAGGTTAGCTCCTGGGTTTCTCAGAATTAGTCGCAGGCTTATGAGTAGAGAAAACCATCCCTACATAAATCATATGCTCAGGTTTGAATAAGAATCATCTGTGCTTCGGTGACTTACATCTCCCATAGGAGAGGCGCGCTTAGCGCTCATAGAGCTCACGAAGTCCGGGCGCTCCGTCTCCATCGCCAGTCTCTTGCGTAACTTGGCCGCCGATAGGCTGCTGTGCTCCGCCATCTTTGATGCTAGAGCCTTGGGGATGATAAACCTCTTCAGGAGTGGAGCAATTAGAGGGTAGCACTCTACATTTGCCGAGTACCACACGTTCTTGACGCTATTGAAGACGAGCGCCACCCAGGGGTGATAGGTCGCAACCTCGAGGCAGCCGAAGGGTTCGCCGAACGCTAGATCGCCAATAATATCAAATGTCGTATAGTTAAACCATTTGACCATGTCTACCGACTTTGCGCCGTCACCGCACTCCTCATAAAGCCGCCGGAAGAGCATATCGACATACTGTTTGATGATGGGCTGCTGGTCGAGCATGGCCTGAGCTGAAAAGCCGCGAGCCAAGGCTCGTCGGTAGCGAGTGTGGTTTCCCCGGTCGGCACCGAGGATTGTATTCGTCAAAGAGCCAAAGTGGTGCGGGTCTTTGCCGTGCTCGCCCATACCGGGCTTGCGGTGGCCTCGGATCTGCTTTGCAGCATCAGGATGGCTGAAGGATACGACATCTGGTCCGATTCGCACGACAGGACCATAAACTTTGTGAATCTCCAGTATCTTCTTGTGGGCCTTGCCAGAAAGCTGCATGCGGATATAGGGGATACGTGTCATGGCCCAAAGCTTCGGCCCAGGGAATTTGCGCAAAGGGTGGAATAAGACATTGTATATCGCGCCCAGGATGATATATCCGAGTCCCTACAGCGGCCGATGTATTATTAGCGTGAAGAGAGACTAAGATATACGCTTAGTTTAAGCAGCTTATGGTAGAACATACTAGGGCTCCAATAAATACCATCAAAGCCGCAAAAAATCGCATCGTAGTGAGTAGCGTAGAGATATGCATGGGGAGTGCCATGATGGGTTATTAGTCCAAGATCTCGTGTTGCGACAGGATCCAGGCCGTTTATCTGCGGAGGTATTAATTAAGCTTGGGAAGTCAACACCAAGCTCTAGAAAACAGATGAAGACAGCTCAACTTTCATAAAGCGTTGTCATCTCTTCGCATGTATATAGGAATTTATAAACCAGCACATTAGAATTAGGCTTGAGAGAGCCTCCCATCCCCTAACACAGATCTTGACATCGGAACCGCGTTAAACTTTGATTCCGTGCATAACGGCAGGCGGAAGTTCCGAGTAGTGCAGAGCCTTCGGGAGGATGCCAGACCGGCCAGAAACACATCTGCATAATTCAATATCAAACCAGAATTTTAAACTCTCGGCAATTTCTTGAACCACATTAGCTGCGGACTCTGCATAATCCAATATTAAAACATGTATTTACGCCTAGTATATCCGAATTCTATGGATGAGCAACATGTTGAAGGACGTTGCCGGACCCATCAAACACTCATTTGCATACTCCAACATCGAAACTAGGATTTTAACCCCCCTCAACTATTTTAACCCGCCATCAGCTGCAAACTCTGCATAATCTAGCATCAAAACGTGTATTTACGTCCGGTATATCCGTTTTCTCCGGATGAGCAGCAGGTTTTAGGTCGTCTTCGAGATCCCCTTTAGCATGTGAGCTGCTAGTATAAAAGGAACGTCATGATATTGCCTCCTCGCTTGTCTACTCACTTATTACCCAACACGCACCATCCACAATACCACTCAAATTGCAATATCCACAATATGGCTCCCAATATCCTTGTTGTTCTTACGTCCCACGACAAGCTAGGTGACTCTGGCAAGCCAACCGGTTGGTTTCTGGTAAGTTCTCTTGACTCGCCGACTATTGCTTTGTTCGTCACTAGAGAAGTTCATTATCACTAACTATTAGGTGCTCGACCCGCAGCCGGAGTTTGCCCATCCGTGGGAATACTTCCGTGCCGCCAATGGCAATGTAACAGTTGCTTCACCTTCAGGTGGTTGTGCGCCAGTCGATCCTACATCAGTAGAGTTTTCCAAAGCAGACCCAGTGTCTTTGTCCTTTTTGGACGGGCAGAAATCTCTGTGGGAGAAGACATCCACGCTGTCTTCCTTCCTCGGCAAGGCGGACCAATTCGATGCTATCTTCTTTCCTGGGGGCCACGGTCCTATGTACGACCTCGCCATCGATCCTGTTTCACAGCAGCTTGTCGCCGAGTTCTGGAGTAAGGGCAGAGTTGTTGCCGCCCTGTGTCATGGTCCTGCCGCGTTGGTGAACGTGAAACTGCCTGACGGGACTTTCTTATTGAAAGGAAAGGCAGTTACAGGCTTTTCCAACGACGAAGAGGATTCTGCCAAGTTATCCGAATTTATGCCATTCATGCTCGAGACCAAGCTACAAGAAGCTAGCGGTGGGAAGTATGAAAAGGCGGACCAACTATATGCAGAAAAGGTTGTTGTAGATGGGAAGTTGATCACGGGTCATGTTAAATATAGACATAGGTTATGAGGTTATATTATATGTTATTATTACTTAGATAGATAGGTTATCTCTATGTGCAGATAAGGGGCATCTCACGCATTATATAACCACAGATATAAAGTGTTCCAGCTACCTGGATTTACCAACCACCGTATTTCAATACTTCCATTCGAACTATACCAATAACTATGATGCAACCGGTTCGAGATTATCGTTACCTTAGCCCTTCTACCAAAATCCCAAAATCTAAATCTAATATAATTTTAAAACCGAAAATCTTTTAAACCTTAATAACTAAAATCTTCTAAACTAACTCATTTTTATACTTTATATAATAAGAATATTAAGTATTTATTTCTTTTATTATTTAAATTATTAATATTATATTAAATTTCGGCTTTTAATATATAACGTTTATTTCGTAAATATTTAACGAAAAAACGTTATTTTTCGAATAATACGCTTTTTTAATGTTTAATTTCGATAACGTAAAGTATAAAGTTATAATTTTAAATTAAAATTTACTTATTTTTATATAATTTATAAAAACCGTTTATAATAATTATAACGAATATATATTATTTTTTTATTTTTTATTAATTTTTAATTAAAAGTTTATTCGATATATTAAATAAACTTATTTAAATTTTCTTATCGTATTTAAATAAAAACCGACGAAATTCTCGAAAATATTACGAATAATAACATTTAATATATAATGTTATTAATTAACTTTATTTTATTTATTATAAAAAAATATAATTTTAAAATAAACGTATAAACTTTTATTATTAATTATTAAATCGTAAAATTATTATAAAAAACCTTTTAAATTAATACTTAATATATTAAAATTTAATAAAAGTAAATCGAATATTATAAATAATATTATAAATATTATTATAACGTAATTTAAATAATTAAAAAAGAAAAAATTTTTAAGAAAAAATAATAAATTAAGCGTATATTATATAAAGCTTAATCTTTTTTTATCTTTATTTAAAAATAAAAAATATACTTTATAAAATAAAGTTAAGCTTTAATGCTTTTTAAAAAAATAATAAATATATTAAAAAACACTTTAAAAAATTAATATTATCGTAAAGTTAATATAACGTATAATGTAAAAAAAGTATAAAAAAAAATGTTAATATAAATAATAATATAAATATAAAAAGAAAAAGTAATATTTTAATAATAAAATGCTTTTATAAGTTTTATTTTTATTTATTTTTATTTATTTTAAAATAAAATATTTAAAGTTTTTTTAAAATTAACGAATTTATTTTTTAATAATAATTTCGTTAAATCGTTCGTAATTTAATTCGAAGTATATATATATTAAAAATCGATTTTATTATTAATTTATTTTTTTTAAATAAAATAATAATATATTTTTATATGTTTTATATAAATATAAAATTATAAATTTTTAATTAAAGTAAATATATTTTAATTATTATTATAAATTATTATAATAATTATTTAATCGTTAATAATATTAAATTTATTAAATAATCGATATAATTAAATAACTTTTTTTATAATTTATATTTACTTTATATATTTAACTTTATAAAAGAATAATATTATTATAAATTACTTTTTTAAAAATTAATTAATAATATCGTTATTAATATTAAAAATATAATTAATAATTAATTAACGAAATTATATATAATTAACTTAATTAAAATTAATTTAATTAATTAAATTATATAAATTACTTTAATAAATAAACTTAAAGTTAAACGTGTTTTTAAAATAACGTAATATTTATTTAATAACGTTAAAATAAATTATAATAAGATTTTTTATATAACGACTTAAATAAAAAACGATATAAACGATATTTAAACGAATGTTTATTATAACGTATATTAAATAACTTATAACTTTAATATATTATTTAACGTTTATTATTAAAGCTTTATAATTATTAAAAAATTCGTCGATTTTATTAATTATTATTAATATAACATTTTAATATATATTTTATTAATTTAATTTTTTAATAATTTTTTCGAAATAAACTTTTTAATTAAAATAAATTATTTTATTAATACGATTACAAGTAATATTTATATTTAAATAATAATTATAAAAACTTAAATTAAATATTTTAAATTTATTAAATAAGGCTTTTTTTAATTTAATAATTTTTCTTTATTAAATTTAATTATTAAAAGATTATTTACGTAAATTATTATATAAATATATTTTTTAAAAAATACTTTTATATTAAATTTTAATAAATTAAAATCTTAATTTTTAAAAAATATAATTAATATATAATATTATATTCGTAATATTTATTTTAAATCGTAAAATGCTTTATTTAACTTATATACTTTACTTATATTATTATTAAATTCGAATAATTATTTAACGTAAATTTTCTTTATAATTAATTTATAAAAAAACGTTATTTTAATATTTATTTATTTTAATTTTAAATTTAATGTTATAATAAAAGTAAAAATAACTTTATAACTTATAAGCTTAATAATTAAAGCGAAAATATTCGTATAATTTAATTTTTCGATTTGTTTAAAATTATATATAATTTATCGTATTTTATAATAAATAATTTTATAATTAAGTTTTCTTTTTAATTTATAAATTTATTTTTTAAATAAAAATTTCCGATTAATAAATAAATTATAAATCGTTTAAATATTATTATTTATTAAAAATTAATGTTTATTTTTTATAACTTTATATTATTTACGTTATTATAAATTATATTTTATTTATTTATAATAACGAAATTTAATAATCGTAATTATTAATATAACTTTTAATATTATTATAATTAAATAAAATTTAAAATTAACTTTTAATTAATATTAATTCGTTTAAATATAATTAATATATAAACGAAAATTATAATTATAAAGTATTTTAAATAATAAACTTTTTTTATAAATTACGATTTCTTTAATATATTCGTCGTTATAAATTAAGTTATTAAATATAATTAAATTATTTTTAATAAGTAAACTTATAACGATTTATTCGTTAAATCGCTTTTAAATAATTATAAAGTAAATATTAAGTAAAAAGTTCGTAATATATTCGTTAATAATTATTAATAATAATTTAAAACTTAATCGTTTATATTTTTTACGTTTTTATTTACTTTTAAATCTTTTAATTAAAATTAATCGTAAAGTAAATAAGTTTTAAATAATAAATAATTCGATAACATTATTAATTTATCGTCGTTTTAACGTTAATTTAAATTCGAATAAATTCGATTTTTACTTTTTATAATCGTAATATTATAATTATAAAAAAATTAAATACTTTTTTTTAAAAATAACGTTATTAATATTAATAATAATATTATTATTTAATTAAAAAACGATATAATTTATTATATTATTATTATTATAACTTAACATTTTATAAAATATATTAATTAATTTAAAAATATTTATTTTTTTATTAAATTTATAATAATTAATCGTTTTTATTTTTATTAAATAATAAAAATTAAATTTATTTTTATATTATACTTTATAAATATTAATTTTAAAAATTAAATATAAACTTTTATTTTTAAAATAATATATCGATTTTATAATAATAAATTAATAATAAATCGATATATCGTTTTTAATAATTATTTTTATAATTAATTTAATATAATTTTTTAAATAATTAATAATATTTTTATAATTAATTTAATATAATTTTTTAAATAATTAATAATATTTTTAAAAACGTCGTTTTATTTATATTATTTAATAACGAAATAACGAATATTTATACTTTTTTATCGATAAAAGTTTTAAAACTTTACGTTATTATAAAAGTTTAATTTATCGATAATTATTATATAATAACGCCGTTTAAATCTTTTTTATTAAATTAAAAAATTCTTAAAAGTTTATAATTAATTTTTAAATTATTTAATTAAAATAACTTAATTTATTTAAAACTTATTATAAATTATAATTAATTAATTAATAAATTTATCGTAATTAACGATACTTTATAATATATTAACTTCGTTTAAATATAATAATTTTAAATAATAAATGCTTTTTTTTAATTTATTTTTATAAGGTTTTTTTTAATAATAACTTTTAATATAATTATTATATAAATATTATTATTTTAAAAGCTTAAGATTTTTTAATATAATTATTAACTTATAAATATTTTATTTATTAAAATACTTTAATCGTTTATATTAAATTAATAAATTAAAGTTTATAATAAAATAAAAGTAAAAAGTTATATTAAAGTTAATTATATTAATTATATTATTAAATTAATCGATTACGTATAAGTTTATTAATTTAATTATAATTAAAAAAATATATTTTTTTTTAACGTTATAAGCGATATTTTAACGAAATAAAAATTTCGCTTTTTTTTTAATAAATTAAATAATCGAAATAAAGTTTACTTTTAACTTTAAATAATAAATTACATTTTAAATATTAATGCGTTTTACTTTATCGTTAATTAAAATATCGAAAAATATAATACTTTTATATTTTAATATTAAAACTTTATTTTTAATGTTATATATTTATAATTCTTTATATAATCGAAAGTTATTAAATAATTTTCGTTTATAATAATTTATTTAATTATAATTATTATTTAAAATTAATATCTTTTATAACTTTTTTATTAACTTTATTACTTTATTTTTAAATAAAAATATAAGTTTTAATTTTATTAATTATTATTTCGTATTAAAGCCGTTTAATATATCGTTTAACTTAAACTTAAAAGTTAATATAATTAAATTAATAATAAAATCGATAAATAAACTTATAATAAATTATTTATTAAATTACTTTTAAGTAATTATAAAGTAAATATTAAATAAAATGCTTTTAAAAAAATAAAATAAAATATTTAATTATAATATAATTTATAATAATTTAACGATATTGTTTTTTATTATTAAAAATATATTAATAACGATAAGTTTAATATCGTTATTAACTTCGTTATTTTCGTATATTAATTTAACGAAAATTATTAAAATATTATTATTATTTAATTTTTATTTTTTAAATTATTAAGTTTTATTACTTTATTAATATAATAATGTTTTTTTTAAATATTTTTAAAAACAATCGTTAAATAAATAATTAATAACTTTACGTTTAACGATTTTATAATAATTATATTAAAATTCGTTAAGTATTTTTCGTTTATTTTTATCGCTTTATAATTTATTAAAACGTTAAGCGTAAAGAAATTTAACTTATAAACCGTTATTATTTTTAATATATAAATTTTATTCTTTTTATAAAATAAATTACAAGGTTTTTTTAAACGTTATTATTATTTTAATAATTTTATTAACTTTATTTCTTTTAAAAATAATATTATAAAATTAATAAAAAATAATAAAAAAGATAAAGTAATTCGAATTAAATATAAAAAAAAGTTTATTAATAAAATATAAAGTTAAAATAATATAAGTTTTATTTAATTTAATAAAATTTATTTTAATTTAATAAAATTTAATAATTAAAACGATTACGATATATTTCGTCGTTAAAGTAATATTATTTTATTAATAAAATAATTATTAAAATATAATATTATTTTTAAATCGATAATACTTAATTAAATATTTTTAAATAATAAATAACGTATTTAAATATTTATTATTATTAATTTTAATCTTAAAGTTTTCTTTTAATTTATATTAAATATAACTTAATATTTTATTTTATTTATTTTTTAAATTTTTTAAATTTTTAAATTTTTTAAACTTAATTAATTCGTTAATTTTTTCGGGTTTTTCGACTTCGTTTTTATTTAAAAATAAACGACCGTACTTTTAAATATAAAAACAATTTATTATATTTCGTTTAAAATTAATTTATTTTAAAAAAAACTTAAATTTTATTATATTATTTAACGAATTAATTTTCGTTTTAATTAAAGTTATTATTATAAAATTTAAATATAATAATTAATTAAAATTTACGTATTTTTTTTAACTTTATTATTAAACTTTTATTAACGTAATAAAGTTTAAATAAATCGAATAAAAATATACGTTTATAAATAATAAATATAATATTAAATATTAAATTAAATATCGCTTTTAAGTTTAAAATAATAAAAAATATAAATATAAATATAAAATTAAAAGTAAATTTAAATATAAATTTTAACGTAAATTTAAATTAAATAAATTAACTTTATTAAAATTATAAAATATAAATATAAATAATACGTTATTAAAGTTAAATAACGAAAAATAATTAATAAATTTAATAAAAGTATAATTTTAATTTTTAAAGTTATCGTTATTAAAAAAAATTTTAATCGAAAATTATAAAAAAATATAAATTAAATAAAAAAAGTTTTATTTATTAAGAAATTTAAAAAATTATAATTTTATTATAAAACGATTTTTTAAATTATATTTTTATTATTTATTTATATTATTATTTAATAAATTTATTATAATATTATTAATTTAATTATTATTTAAATAACGTTAAAAAGAAAAAATAAAACGAAAAATATTTATATTATTATTTTATTATTTATATAATTAATTTTAAAATGTTTTACTTTTAACGTTATAAATTTTAAATATATTTAATAAAATATATAATTAAATTTTAATTAAATAAAAAAAAAATTATTAATTATATATTAATTATAATTTAAATAAAACATAAATAATCGTTAATAAATATAAACAACGATATTTTCGATAAAAAAATAATCGTAAATTTCGAAAAATGCCGGATTTTATTAAATATATTAAGAATTTTTCGCTTTATTTTATAATAAAAAATATAATAAATTAATTTATAAAATATTTAATAATAAAATAAATTATAAATAATAAAATATATAATAAAAAATTTCGTATAAACTTTTTAAACTTATAATTTATTAAATATAAACATAAGTTATAAAGTTATATTATATATTATTATTACTTAAATAAATAAATTATCTTTATGTATAAATAAAGAGCATTTCACGCATTATATAGCCACAAGTGTGGGGCGTTCCAGCCACCTGGATTTACCAGCCACCGTATTTCAACAGGTCAGAACCCAGCAAGCGCGAGAGGCGTTGGGGAGGCTATTACTAAAGCTTTGGGTTTTTAGGTCAGGTGCTCGTATAGGTGTAAAACAAGCTTCATTGGCAATGCTCACCCAGCTCAACCCATAGATGTGAATCTTGTTGGTCGAGGAAGCCCTGATCTGGCACACTACAGCTAAAGAGTCAGCAATGTTGGCGCAGTAGATAGATCGTGAGCATATTCCGGTGCTTCTTTTGTATATAAGGAGCTTTCTAGCCACCGTTCCCCGGTTATAGAGCTTGCCAGACAATTATCACTATGCTTAGTATCCCATAAATTCACATCCTAGATCTTTCTGTACGTGATGAAGGTAAATGCGCAGCCCAAATGACCTGCATTGTCCGTGCCAGAAAAATGGCTCGAGGTCCAAAATATTGGGATATGTGTGGGATGGAAACCGATTTTGTTAGTGACTGCATCAGCACCATATTTTCTGTAGATCCTGTTCAGTGTTTGTACTATGCTCCGTATACTCTCTGCAAAAATGACGTCCTTCCATTGTGTTTCCTTGAAGCCAACCAACATTTGGCATGATCAGCTCAAGCCCACGCATGACGCATCGATCTCATTGGTTACACGACGATGGCGTTGAGTCTCTCTTGGCACTCATTATGACAACAAATGGCGTGTTATGAGACATCTGATATAAAGCATAAATTGCGGATAATCCTTTCAACCCATATCTCTTCAATACCCTTTTATATTACCCGCAGTCATTCTGGCAGCACTCCCGAGTGTACCTACAATCATGGCCAAGACAACACAAGGAGGCAACTTATAATTCACACCAGACGTCATTCCGAGGTAGCCCACCTGAAGAAGCTAGCGGGCTCTGGGGGAGGAGCCAAGCACGTAAATTTATTGGGGAGAGGTTTGTATCTATAATGCTGTTTGTAAGGTTGATGGATGGCAAAGGGTGTCCTCGGTAGAGTGCTTTGTTGCCTGGGTGCGGCGCTGTGGTCGGAGAACGCAAAGAACTTTCAAAAACCATACATATCGAGAGGTGCATCTCCAAGGGAAGGCACAGGGAATGGTTGTGGCAATGTCGGCGGCTCGGGGTCGTCTCTCCAACTGTTTAAGTATTCATTAGAGTACAAGACGCGGGACAATGGGAATGGTAAGAATTGATTGAGCCCATTAGTTTGGTCTAAAACAAACACACCTGTGACAGGCGAACTTAATGACATCAGGGAGCTTTCTGGAAGGGAGTGAACTTGTTCGATTGCACAGTTTAACTAATGGTAAAGGAGTATCCTTGTGCGCGCCATAAAGATGCCAGGTTCTACACTTCATTGCTCCACCAATTATTAATATTATAGGGTGATTATACAGGTAATATCTAGTATAACTTTATCTACTACAAGCAACCTTAGCTACAATTAATTATAGGTAAAAGGTGGTGTAGTTCTGTTGTGCACAGGTGCGGTCCTTGTGGGGGCTGTACTATGAGGCTGACGCCATCAATTCGGCCTTGTGTTAAATATAGCTATTTTTTACGGTATTAAACAACTTGCTTATAATTAATAAAAATGAAATAAAATAAAATAAATAATATGTTATAATTATTTCCTTAAAAAAAGAATTTATTTTTCTATTGTTATTATATATATTAAAGTATAAAGGTTAAACCCGAATTATTCGAAATGTAATATAACTTTAATAATTGTTTATCAACCTTATTATAAATCTTTCGATGAAGGGGGACGGAGGGGAATGCTATGGGCGTCTGCACCTAATGCGGCAATAATCTACCTTGCTCGCTGCTCGTCGCGAGCGCGATCTGGACGTCGAACTCGTTCGTGTTCCCGATACGCCGTAGGTTTGAGAGTATCTTCTCTATCCCAGGTAATGGCTCGTAGCCCGGGAAGTGGATCTTCTGCTGCTCGTTCTGCTCTCGCGTGTACTGCTCTCGTGGTATGTGCAGTGTGATAAGGTATCATTGCACTAGCAAGGAACCCTGGTAATCACAACCGGACTCGACATCCAGCAGCGTTTCGCTCGTGGGAAAGTAAATGAGGGAGCAGTACAGCTGGAGTACATTCACATTGAGAACATGGTGGTAGACGGCTTGGCTATGCCACTTGCCCGATATCTGTTCGTGAGGTTTTGCGACGCCCTCGGTCTAAAGTCGGTACTTAAAACTGAGATGTAGCCGACCCGAGGTAGGTTCGGGAGTAGGTGATGGGATTAGCGGCCGTGATCCTATACCTAAACCTACGGAGCAGAGTGAAGGAGGACCAAGCCGGGTGTTTAACCATAGACCTTCAGACCAAGCGGGGGATAGCATGCCTAGTGGAGGGCAGGGTTGACGTAAGGGTTAAAGCGAGAGTGGTTCATGGTATAGTGCATGTCAATATAGCTGATTCTGTATATAAGCAGACGTTCCTCCCACTTCTATAGTGGCTGCTACCTTAGTCGGCGAAGCTTATTATCCTGCATTTCAGCAAGGAACATCGATCTTTTTTCCTCGAACATCTCGAAAGCCAAGTCTCCTTCATATTACGTATACTATTATCCGTTAACTTGACCATTATATTTGTCATTATGGCTGCGTCTGCCGTTCAGGTCAGTAAGAATTCACCAACCATATTCTTCATACCTGGTGCGTGGCACCATCCGTGGATCTTTGACGATGTCCGTAATATCCTGTCAACTCGAGGCTATGAAACCGACTCGGCAACATTAGTCACGGTCGGCTCCAAGAATGCTAGTGCTGGGGTCATCGATGATGCGGTAGAAGTTAGGTCCGCCTTGCTCAAGCTCGTCGAGGCGGGCAAAGAAGTCATCCTAGTGGCTCATTCGTACGGCGGCCTTGTCGCATCAAATTCAGTCCAAGGTCTCAGCGCAGACCAGCGTTCCGCTAATGGCAAACCTGGAGGAATTATCATGCTCGTGTTTCTATGTGCGTTCGCCGTCCCCGTTGGAACGAGCCTTCTAATGGCACACGGCAACGTGTACCCCGACTGGTGGAATGTGACAGAGGTAAATACTACATTGATCCATCGTATCGTCTGCAGCACGCTGATAGCACGTTGTTTAGGACAACTTTGTTACGCCTAGCGACCCGACTAAACTCTTTTATACCGATGTCAAGCCCTTTCTTGCGGCTAAAGCTGTTGCGGCTCTAGAGCCGATGCCTCTGCAAATTGCGCTGGACAAGTCAGCCTACGCCCCCTGGAAGGAAGCCTTCGAAGTCGGTTACATTTTCACGGAGAAGGACCAAGCACTGGGCCCCAGCACACAGCGCCGCATGTTTTCCAACTTCCCGGCAGGCTCGTTTTCTGCAAGCCTTGATTCTAGCCACTCACCGTTCCTTAGCAGGCCAGATGCTCTCGCAGATATCATCCAAAATGCTATTAATCATATCATCACTGAGAAGGCTTCCACCCACAAGGCCAAGTATTAGTGAAGGTAGAATAGGTGAACTTATTTATTATTCTCGAACGAGAATTATGTACTCTGCCTTTATCGTTATTTTACTAGTAAATAGTTACGTTGGTTTCATCAGCAAGGTCTGTGAGAATTGACTTATCAAATACGCCTGTACCCTTCTATGTGTCCCTACGGACAGAATTAGATTATACAGCCTTTCTTGGTGTGTCATAGAGGGTTGAAAGTATGCTTAAAAGATGGTGTAATAGCTTGCATAATGTCCGCTTCTCCCTAAACCAGGGTTGAAATCAACTCAACGGAATTAACTTTTTAATTAACGATATTAGTTATTTATTAATTAATAATAAAGTTATATTAACGTTAATAAATAAATTAATTACAGTATAAATTTAAATTAATATAATAATTTTAATTTATTTACTTTATATATTTATTTTAAATATATATTTAATTTAAATATTTAATTTAAATAATTTAATAAAATAAATAAAATAAATAAAATAAATAAAATAAATAAAATAAATAAAATAAATAAAATAAATAAAATAAATAAAATAAATAAAATAAATAAAATAAATAAAATAAATAAAATAAATAAAATAAATAAAATAAATAAAATAAATAAAATAAATAAAATAAATAAAATAAATAAAATAAATAAAATAAATAAAATAAATAAAATAAATAAAATAAATAAAATAAATAAAATAAATAAAATAAATAAAATAAATAAAATAAATAAAATAAATAAAATAAATAAAATAAATAAAATAAATAAAATAAATAAAATAAATAAAATAAATAAAATAAATAAAATAAATAAAATAAATAAAATAAATAAAATAAATAAAATAAATAAAATAAATAAAATAAATAAAATAAATAAAATAAATAAAATAAATAAAATAAATAAAATAAATAAAATAAATAAAATAAATAAAATAAATAAAATAAATAAAATAAATAAAATAAATAAAATAAATAAAATAAATAAAATAAATAAAATAAATAAAATAAATAAAATAAATAAAATAAATAAAATAAATAAAATAAATAAAATAAATAAAATAAATAAAATAAATAAAATAAATAAAATAAATAAAATAAATAAAATAAATAAAATAAATAAAATAAATAAAATAAATAAAATAAATAAAATAAATAAAATAAATAAAATAAATAAAATAAATAAAATAAATAAATTAAATTAAATAAATTAAATTAACAACTTATATTTATAATAATTACGTTATAATAATAATAATTTTAAAATAATTTTAATTATAAATTATTAATAAATATATATATTAATTATAAAACTTTATTAATTATTACGATATAAAAAAATATAACTTTTCGTAAATTTTAAAAACTTTTTTTTAATTTTTAAAATCGATAAAATTTTATTTCGTAAATTATAATTTATTACGTTAAATTCGAAAAATTTAATTAAACATTTTATTTAAAGTTAAAAGTAATTAATAATAATAAAGTTATTTAAATTATTATAATATTTATTTTTATTTATAAAGTTTATAATAAATTATATATTACGATAATTTAAACTTTAAGCTTTATAAATTTATTATTATATATTACGAATTTTATAAATTTAATTATTATATTATACGCTTTTTATATTAATTTTTATATATAAACGTTTTATTTAATTTTATATATAAATTTAATAAAATAAATTTAATAAATTTATAATTAAATTAATTAATTAAAAGTTAAATAAATAATTAAAGTTATTATTATTTAATTATATTATTATTATAATTAATTAAATATAATTATAAATAAATTATAAATTTAAAAGTTATAAAGTTATATATTATAAAATAAATTTATAAATTATTTAATTATTATTATTATATAATTATTATAATTATTTATAATTATAAATTTAAAAATTATAAAATTATAAATTATTTATTTAATTATTATTATTTATAGCTTTTAAATTTATAATTATTATTATTTATATATAATTATAAATTAAATATAAAATTAATTTATAATTTTTTAATTTTTTAATTTATAAATTTAAAAGTTATAAATTATAAATAATTAAAGTTAAATAATTTATAAAACTTAAAAAATATATTTAATTAAAATATTAAATTTCTTTTAAAATTAATTAAAAAAGTAACGTTAATTAATTTTAAATTAATTAAGCATTAATTAAATTTTATTTTTTTTAATTTTTTTATTAATTATTAAAATTATATTAAAATTATTTTTATTTTAAATTTTACGATTAATTTTTAAATAATTTAAAATAAAAAACTTTTAAATTTAATAATTTTTTTAATTTTATAATTATTAATATATTAATATTAATCTTTTAATTTATTAAAATAAAAGTTATAATAAATTAACGTTAATTAATTAATATAAAGTAAATCGTTAATTTAATTAAATTAACTTTAATTTTATTTTAAATATAACGCTTTTATAACTTTTATATTTTTTAAATTCTTTTATTTTAATTTCTTTTATAAAGTTATTAAACGAATTTATTTCGCGAAATAACTTCGATATTTTTTATTTTAAATCTTAAATTATTATATATATATATATTATATTATATTAATGCGTTATTTTTTAATTAATTAAATTTTTAAAATTAATATAAAATTATAATAATTTAAGTTTTTTTAATAATTTTTCGCTTTTTATATATTATAAATTTTATATTTTAAAATGAAATAATTCGTAATAAATTTAAATTTTTATATACATTAAATTTATAAATTAATATATATAAAAATTTTTATTATTTTTTTAAATTTAAAACGAAGTTATACGAATTAAAATTAATAAATTATTTTATAAAAATTACTTTATAAAAATTACTTTATAAACGCGTTTTAATACGTTTTTTATATATATATTATTATTATTATTTTAATTATTTAAAAAAAAATCGTATAAGTATAATTTAATATAATAAAAGTTTCGAATATTATAATTTTTTTAATTAAATAATAATAATAATATATAATTAAAAAAAACTTTTAAATTTATAAAATAAATTTATAAACTTATAAACTTATAAGTTTATAAACCTTTAAATTTATAAAGTAATTTATAAATTTATAAACTTATAAATTTAAATTAAATTACGTAAGTAATTTATTCGAACGATTATTTAATTTATATATTATTATTATTATTTAAATTAAAAAAATTATAACGTTTTAAGTTTTTTTTATATAATGTTATTTTTAAAAAATCTTTTTTTCGAAATAATTAAAGTAATAATAATAATATACGAATTAAATAATCGTTCGAATAAATAACTTACGTAATTTAATTTAAACGTTTTTTTTAATATATTATAATTATTTATTATATCGTTAAAATTATAACGCTTTAAGCTTTTATTATATAATATTACTTTTAAACGACTTTTTTCGAAATAATTAAAATTATATTAATAATATATTAATTATAAAAATATTTAAATAAAATAATTTTAATATATAAAGCTTTTTAAACTTTAATTTTATAATTATTATTTTTAATTAAAGTTATAATAAATATGTATATATATTTATA
The DNA here is from genome assembly GCA_022661535.1 of Eutypa lata. Classification (NCBI taxonomy): domain Eukaryota; kingdom Fungi; phylum Ascomycota; class Sordariomycetes; order Xylariales; family Diatrypaceae; genus Eutypa; species Eutypa lata. The sequence goes on along the minus strand of JAKULF010000013.1, from coordinate 1,128,751 downwards.
ATCGTTATTTAAATTTAAATTTAATAATTTAATTTCTTTTTTAATATATATTTTTATTAATTAATTATTAATAAAAACGTTATAAAAATAAAAATTAATTTATATAAAAAAAACGTCGTTTTTAATATTTAAAGAATCGAAATTTATTAAATTAAATTAAGCTTTTTCGAATAATATTTAAAATTTATAAAAATGTTTTTATATTAAATTTAATAAATACGTAAAATATAATTAATCGAAAAAAGCTTAATATATAAAGTAAAATATTTTTAAAGTTTTTTTTTTAAAATATTATTTTTATTTTTTTATAAAGTTTTATTTAACTTTTAAATAATAATTAATTAAAAAAAAGCGATTATTTAATATATAAACCTTTTATTTATATATTTTTAATATTAAAACCTTTTATTTTTAATATTTAATAAAATTATAATTAAAAACGATATAATATTATTTTAAAATATATTTAAAATATAACTTTATATATTATACGATAATATATTTTTATTACGTAATATATATTATATTAATATTTAATAATAATTTTAAAATATATATAAAAAATACTTTTTAAATTTTTATTATTATATATAAAAACTTTTAATATTTTAAATTTTTTAAATAATTAATTTATAATAATTTAATATTAATAAAGAGTTAATTTATTAATTATTATTACGTATTTATTTAAAAATATTAAAATTAAAATATAATATTTTAATATATTATATTTTAATATATATATTATATTATATTAAATTAAAATAAAATATTATTAAATAACTTTTTTTATATTAAAATTAATACGTTTTAAATTATATTAAAATAATAACTTTAATTTATATTACGTAAAGTTTATATTTATATAATTATTTAAATTTATATTTTTTATTTTATATTTTAAAATAATATTAAAATATATTAAATAAATAAATAAAATTATAATTAATTTATTTTTATATAAAAAATATATAATATAATATTAAAAAAATTACTTTATATAATAATATAATTTAATTATATTAATATATAAAATTAAAAATAATTATATATAATTATATAATAATAATATAATAATTATTATTATTCTTTAAAATTAATTTAAATTTAAATTTAAACTTTTTACGTTTTTAATTCTTTATATTTTAAATCTTTAATATTTTTGAAAAATAAAAAGTACGTTTTATAAAGAAATGCCGACTTTATTAGTTAATAAATTAGCTTAATTTTATTAATTAATTTAAAGGTATTATAAAGAAATACGTAAAAAGAACTTTAAAGGTGTGCAAATAAGGGGCCTGTGCATTAGGACATCGCCCCCCTCTAGAGCTCAAAAGCCGATCCTGTCAGCTACCGCAGTATAGTCGCGTTTAATATCTGCAGTACGCGTATGCCAGAGGCCTGAAGAGTTATACGTTCCCAGGATGTCAATCTGCTTCACAAAGTCCACGGCGTGGCTACGGATTTGTAGTTATAAGCGTTTTTATAAATATATAAAGCTTTTTTTCGAGTCCTATCCCTGTCCTCTGATTGGTCGGAAATTTAGTGGGAAATCGGTAGTTACTTAGAGCTACAGCGGTCTGAGAACTGAGGCAAGCTGTAACTAGTTAAGCCTTATTGAACCTCGGTAGTGTCGGTCATTAGTGTAGTGGGCCCAAAAAGCGCAGCCTGCGATTAATAACACCATTTCTCCTAACGCGTCACACCAAATCATCAACCTACACATATGCATAGCTCTGTAATCGTCCACAGGAAAGTAGGCGGCAATCCAACACTAGATATTACCGAAGAAACCGCCGTGTACGAGGGCATCAGGCTCGACAGTCCAAAATGAGCAACGCATTTTCGACGGGCTTCAGCTTTGGCTCGCCCACGTCAACAGAATCAGGCACGCTACTTCCTACACCTTCCACATCAAGAGCAAGCAGCATCAGCCAGTCTAGTTCTACAAACATTCCATCTGGCCCATTAAATCTTACGTCGTTGAGTACTACTTCGTGGAGACAGCCGTATCCCTCTGTTGGGCAGTTCGCTATGACAGACTCAGAAGAGGTCGTTGCCGCCGGCCCCAACGGCCTTTTCTACTTCACGCGCGTACGAGACCACGACACTACCCCGTGGTCCGAGTCTCGCCCATTTCCCAGTGTGCGAGTCACGCTTAATAATTTAACCGTGTCTGGCCTGGCGCTGTACTCCTGGCGTGGTTCCCAGCAGCAATCGCGGCTTTACCTATACTGCGTTTCGGGCGGTGTCCTATATAGTTTCTATCTCACCGACAAGAATAATTCTTCGTTTGTTCCAGATGCTTCGCCTCCTCTGGCAGGATACAGGGTTACGGGCAAGCCGACGGTTGTGCAAAGCCGCAGAAATGCGTACGGCAGCAGCGATCTATGGAGCCTGGTCGTCCCATGCCAGTCTGGTGGTCTGCTTCATACGTCGGCAACAGATTCCACTGGGTCTTACAATAGATCTGTGTCCACAAAGTGGGAGGCTGTAGATCATCTCGCCACTGATTTGGGTATAATTTCAGCCGTCTCCGTCACAGCGGTACACAACCCCACTGCCTCCGGCTTTTCCACCGATTACACAACAGAACTCGTGGCCGCCTGCATTTCAAGAGGCCAACTCAACGTCGTTCAGGGCTCCTTCCATCGCGACGGTTACGCTGGTCGCTGGAAGTGGGAAGGCAAGACTTCTACTAGGATCCTACATCCAGGCGAGGTGACAGGAAACCCCGTGCTTATTACTGATTGTGGTTATCATGGTAAAAACCAGCTTGACCTGCTAGTGCCCTCAGCGGAGGGGGGCATCTTTCACTTCGTTCGCACGCGATCTGCACCCAACGACTGGCACATGATCGGGCGCGTTGCGTTTCCTCAACATATCCCACCCGCCTCCTGTCTATCTTTTCACTCTCGGCCCGAGGCTTACGGGAAACGCGAGCTGTATGCCCTGGTCCAAACTTGCGGTCGCCTTTACCATGTCAAAACAACCAGTAGTACGCTTCCATGGTACAATGCCCGTCTAAATCCGATCGTGCGCCCAGGTCCCTTCTTTGAATTTTTTGAATGAAGGTACTACCTTCGCTGCATCCTGTATCCCTCATCGCCATCATGTAATATTGTTACAGGTATCGTCATCCGTGCCTCTTAGCTAGGTTAATAGGACTTCTTTAACGAGCAGTATAGAGAGCAGCAGATAGCCATATAGATGCTTAATATTTAATACCACCTTTTAAGGGTCAGGTAACAGGTAGTAGGAGGAATGAGCTCCTTATATACAAATGGATGCTACACACCACTCTACGTTACTCCATCCGCAAGGCCGGCAATTATAGAAAACCAACACTCATATACTATCATTGTTCATTGTATTCCCATTTTGCTAACAGATAATATTACTTACGGCGAAGTTCATTAGTTAATTATGTTGAATACAGTGATTGGATTACTATGTTTACTTGAACCACGAACACCTAAATTAGACGACCTAAGCAGAACAACAATATACTACAACAACCCCTTTTATCTTACAAGTTAGTATTTAATTGGCGCGGCCAGTGAACATCGCGTTTGAATGCAAAACATGGCTGACCCGTCAATTCACATTTCCACACGACGACGGCAGCTAGCATGAGTTGCCATTGGTTGTTATCCTGGAAGATGATGATTCTTCGTATGCTAAAAGTCCCCGATTCGGTCCTGCGTTAGGCCGAGCCCCTGGGACCTATGTTGGTATATCACATAAGCTGTCCAAGCCTAAGGTAGACAGACCATAAGTCCAGCTCAGCTTGCGAACTGGACGATTTACCTTCTTTTCTGCCTAAGCTTCTTGTTCTACGGAGAGAGAGATTGTGGAATATTCTTAACACATAAAACGACAAGGTAGATTAAACTCCAACCACTGCACGGTTTTCACGCTTCTCTTCCGTCTCTCCGTATCTATGGTGGTCAATAAAAAGACAGCCCTCGTCACCGGCAGTAGCGAGGGTGGTATTGGATTTGCCATTGCTAAGGAGTTCCAATCACGTGGCATCCACGTCTTTGCGACGGCCCGTAATCCAGACAAGGTAACGGCTCTCGCCAAGCTCAGCAATGTCACCGTCCTAGCCTTGGACGTGACCTCCCCAGCCTCTGCCGATGCTGCCGTTGCCGCCGTGTCTGAACAGATAGGTGGTACTCTTGATTACCTCGTCAACAATGCTGGAGCGCAGTATTGCTTACCAACTCTGGATATGGATCTAGAGGTGAGTTATTAACCTAGTGTGGCACGTCCGGGGCAATGTTTGTCGTGACTAACGATGATAGATCGCTAGGAAGATGTATGATGTCAACGTCTGGGGTGTGGTGGCAGTGACCCAGGCTTTTGCACCCCTTATCATCAAAGCTAAGGGAAGCATTGCCAACCTTGCATCTGTCGCCGGCCTATGGAGAGCTCCTTTCACGGGTAAGTTCATCATCCTAGTTCTCAGACTCTTACTCGGGATGTCTAGTGATTTCCCCCATAGATGAGTCTGTCCGATGGGGTCCCAGAAGCATGACTGACTGAATCGTCATTCCAGCGCTTTACGCAGGATCCAAGTCTGCTCTCGATACCATCAGCGAGACGCTACGATACGAGCCCAAGCCCCTTGGCGTGCGGGTCTTGACCGTCAATACGGGTGCCATCCAGACAAATCTTTTCGCCAATGCGTACGGTGGCACCCAGGTGCCTGCCGACTCGCTCTATGCTCCTATCTCCAAGGACATTGAGAATCGCCTGAGTGGCAAGGAGATGGAAGGCCAGCTGGGAAAACCAGAGGACTTCGCTAAAGCTCTCGCGGGAGACATGATTGGCGGGGCCAGCGGCTACGTCAGTCGCGGGAAAATGTTCTCCTTCATTAGATTCGCGACGTTATACTTCCCGGCATTCCTCCTCGTAAGTTTTGGCCGGCTACATTCTATCGTTACGCAATGAACTGATCTATACTCAGGATCGCATGGTTGTGAATGGTACTGGACTGGATCGTCTTGCAAAGACTGCTTGAGATTTCTGTAGGGATAGGGAGGGAGGTGGAGTCTATTTCAATGAGAACAAACTTATTTTCATCACAGATTAGCTGTGGCTTCTAGCAAACGTAATTACCCTATTTTACACAATCTCTATAAAATCTTGTATACCCCATTTCATGATGTGTTTTATCATCGTCATCCTCGCCGAGGAGCAAAGTATTCTGCTAACTTTAGGGGGTGCTTCTTAACAAAACTGCTCAACCTACACGAGATATCTATATCCCTTGCTACCACCAATTCTCCGCCCAGCCCTCTCAGCCTCAGCCTCTCGCGCTTCGAGCTCACGGTTCTCTCTAACCAGCGCAAAGCGGAGCACGGTCGCGGCAATAATCGACATGAGCGCCATCGCCGCATTAATGCTAAAGGCCAGGACACAACAAGGAGCGGCATCATTGGGGTACAGGTACGATCCGTAAATTCTGCATATCGTGGCCAGGGCATTGTTAGACCCGATGGCCGCGGCTCGCTTTGCAAGGGGCCAGTTGATTATGTTCGCGGTTTATATTATTTTTACTTTTTGCTCAGTTTGATATTATATTGTTATTTCGAGCAATAAGCAACTCGTATTGCATTGCGCCGACCACCGATGGTGGCTTGAAAACGCCTCCAATGTTGTATTGGGGTATGATCCCATGTCAACGTTGTATTATGGAAGTTTTATCTCACCGCCGCCCCTATCGCCACTTCTATTGCCACTGCTGCCGCCTCTGTTACCACCGCTTCTGTTACCACCCCTACTGCTCTTGCTTCTATTATCCCTGCTGTCGCGCGCTGGCGTTGCCGTAGTATTGCAAAAGAGACATGCGAGAACCTTCCACCTAGGTAATAATTCAAAAGCTTTGGCACTTATTCTCTTTGGCGGAGGCCCCCTTTATAACTACCTAGTTATATAGTATCCCATTAAAAGCAGTCAGATTCACAGATATTAGAATCTATCTAGTAGGTTTGCTCTAGGGCGCTATCTAGGTTTTTCTGATAGCTACCAAGCTTTGTGATTGCCTCTATAGAGACTTTTTGACCTAATAACTTATCTCTATTTCCTAAGTCGGCTGAGGCCCTTTAATGCTAGGACTCTACCGCGGCTTTAGCCCCTTAAAACGGGGCGAAGCGCCTGCCTAAGGCGGCGGTTGCGAAAACGCCTAATGTCACATCGCCAGTTTGTATTCCCAGCCCGAGTGCTCCATTGGTTCGCCTCCATTCGATGATCCTTAAGATAGAGCACTACTAACCAATTAATTCCAGTGATAGGCGTCATGCGGCAGAGACTAAAGATAATTAGCTACGGTAATGCTGTCAGCATCTTGGCAATTCGGAAATGAAGAGACAATTTCTTCTCACTTCTTTTTCCTATCCTCCCCCCCACTTCCTTCTACTTCCTGCTTCGTCGTTTAGTCCCCTATTTTTATCCTGCATAGTCTAATATTTCATTTTCGATTAAGAAGACCTTTGTGTTCCCTAGACCTTTGGATCCAACCCGAACACATTGAACGAAAGCCGCCAAACGTCCTACTATATATCCAATACCCGACTTGATTTATATCACTCACACATGCCCAAAATGAACCCGAAGCCCCGAAGCCATAACGACTATGCTGTAGGATGGGTGTGCGCGCTGTCAAAGGAGCAGACCGCGGCGATAGCCGTACTAGATGAAACACACGATGACCTACCTAAACCACCAAATGACCATAACACGTACATCTTAGGATCCATCGGCAACCATAACATCGTCATAACCTGCCTTCCTGAAGGCAAAATTGGCACCAGCTCCGCGGCAACCGCAGTGGTGCAAATGGTCCGCACTTTTCCGGCTATCAAGTCTGGCTTGATGGTCGGCATTGGCGGCGGCATTCCACCCAAGGTCAGGCTTGGTGATGTTGTGGTTAGCAAGCCGACCGGCCAATACCCCGGAGTGGTACAATGGGACTCTGGAAAAGCAGAGGATGGTGGTAAATTTGTCCGGACCGGTGCGCTAAATAACCCACCGACCTCACTGCTTACGGCTTTGACGAAGCTCCAGACATATCACCGACTGACCGGGTCTAAGATACCTGACTATCTGGAAGAAATGAAGAAGAAATGGCCGCGACTCGCTCCTAAATACCTGAAATCTGATTTGCTAGAGGACAGGTTGTTTCGTGCGGATTATTCCCATGTTACTGAGAGTCACGAGGGTGAAGTGCATGCCGTATACTACAGCGACGAACACGAGGAACAAGGTTGTCAACTCTGAGACAAGTCTCGAGCCATCAACAGGAAGCCCCGAGAGATGAAAGTTCACTATGGACTGATCACATCCGGCAACCAAGTCGTGAAGGATGCCACTTTCCGAGATAATCTTAACAAGGACCTTGGGGGCAATGTTTTGTGTGTTGAGATGGAAGCAGCCGGATTGATGGGCAACTTCCCTTGTATTGTCATCCGAGGGGTCTGTGACTATGCGGATTCTCATAAGAACAAAGCTTGGCAGGAGCATGCTGCTGCCGTAGCGGCCGCATTTGCCAAAGAACTCCTCGGACATGTCCAGCCTAGCGATCTTGAGGGGGAGAGAGCAGTGAAGGACATCCTCAACAGCAGTTAGTTAACCTTAGACCCTATATATATCTATTATGAAGGACTCTCTAATATATCTAATATGCTACAGTCTCCAACGATGTCTCTTCCATTAAAGACAATATGACATGCATTGGGTCTCATTTAGGTCGGAAGGAGGATCTCGAGGTTCTCAACTGGCTCACACCAATCGACTACGGGCTACAACAAACCGACAATCTCAAAAGACGACAACTAGGGACAGGTCAATTGCTCCTTAACTCTCAAGAGTACGATAGCTGGGTGAAGAGTCCCAAGAAGACGTTATTCTGCCCAGGAATGCCTGGAGCTGGGAAAACAATTCTTACATCCATCATAATAGAAGACCTCGAAAGCAAATTCTACAATGATGCTACCGCTGCCGTAGTTTACGTTTATTGCAATTTCCATCGAAAAGACGAGCAGAGCATTGAGAATTTATTATCTAGCTTGCTGGAACAGCTAGCTCAGAGCCAATCGTCTTTGCCAGCCGGCGTACAAAAACTCTACGATAAACACACACCGAAACATACCAAGCCATCCTTCGATGAGATTGCTAAAGTTCTCCAAGCAGTTGCTTTAAGGATGTCCAGGGTCTTTGTTCTTATTGATGCACTTGATGAATGTCAAACTTCCAGTGGCTGTCTGGCAAGATTCCTCTCAGAGGTCTTCTACCTTCAAAGCAAAGCTGAAGTCAATATCTTCGCGACTTCTAGATTTATACCCGAAATTATGGAGAGGTTTCAAGACTGTTTGTGCAAAGAGATACAAGCAACAGACGATGATATCCGGAGATATCTGGACGGTCACATGCCAGAACTCCCAAGCTTCGTTGCTAGGAGACCCGACCTTCAAGATGAAATCCGGACAAGTATCACGGAGGCCGCTAGCGGAATGTATGTGAACCCCAATCAGATAAGTTCAACTGCATTTTATTAATATGGTTAGGTTCTTACTTGCCCAACTCTATCTGGCTTCCTTGACAGGTAAAGATACACCTAAGGCCATAAGGAAAGCTCTGCAACAGCTAGCGACCGGGTCAAATAGTTACGACATCGCTTACATGAAGACTATGGAACGGATTGAGGGTCAGCATCAAGACCAGGCAACGCGTGCCAAACAGGTCTTATCGTGGATAATCTGTGCGAAAAGGCCGTTGACCACATCGGAAGTCCAACACGCGCTTGGAGTAGAAACAGCCGAGACTGACCTTGATAAAGAAAACCTTCCAGACATTGAGCACATGGTCTCCGTATGTGCTGGGCTAGTTACGGTTGATGAAGAAAGCAATATTATTCGATTGGTCCATTACACCACATAGGAGTACTTCGAGCGAACCCAAGGCCAATGGTTTCCTGATGCACAATTGGATATTACAGCGACCTGCACGGCTTACCTTTCTTTTCAAGCCTTCGCAAATGGATATGCCCATACGGATAAAGAATTAGAGCAGCGGTTCGAGACACATGTCCTCTTTGATTACGTTGTTCATAACTGGGGATATCATGCCCGCCTCGCCCCACCCTGTGGAAACGTTTTAAGCTTTCTTCATCAGCAAGGCCAAGTTGAAGCGTCAAGCCAAGCATTACTAACGGAGCCATTTTTCAAAACTTACAGCCAGGTCTTTCCCAGAAATATAACAGGCTTACATCTAGCAGCATATTTCGGTCTCCATGAGACAGTAGCTGATATAGAGCAAGATAATATGAACGTAAAAAACAGTTATGGCTAGACGCCGCTATCACTGGCAGCCAAGAACGGACATAAGGCCGTAGTAACGCTGCTACTTGTTGCGAAAAGCATAAATGTTAATGCAAAAGATAATTTTAATTAAACGTCGTTATTATTAATAATTAAAAACGAATATAAAGCCGTAATAAAACCATTATTTATTACGAAAAACGTAAATATTAATATAAAAGATAAATTTAATTAAACGTCGTTATTATTAATAATTAAAAACGAATATAAAGTTATAATAAAATTATTATTTATTACGAAAAATATAAATATTAATATAAAAAATAATTTTAATTAAACATTATTATTATTAATAATTAAAAATAAATATAAAGCCGTAATAAAGTTATTATTTATTACGAAAAATATAAATATTAATATAAAAAATAAATTTAATTAAACGTTATTATTATTAATAATTAAAAATAAATATAAAATTATAATAAAATTATTATTTATTATAAAAAATATAAATATTAATATAAAAAATAACTTTAATTAAATATCGTTATTATTAATAATTAAAAATAAATATAAAACCGTTATTAATAAATAAAATACTTTAATAACGATTTATAATAATAATAAAAAATTAAATATTAAAAGTATTTTAAAATATTAATAATTAAAAACGAATATAAAACCGTTATTAATAAATAAAATATTTTAATAACGGTTTATAATAATAATAAAAAATTAAATATTAAAAATATTTTAAAATATTACGTATAATATTTAAAATATAAAAATTAATATATAATTTAAATTTATAATTAAATTAATATAAACTTTTTTAAATAATAATATATATTTTATTTTTTAAAAGTTATTTAAAATTAATATTTATTCGCGTATTTTAATATAATAATAATTTCGGTTTTATAAATTAATAATTAAAAGATTTATATAAAAATAAATATATTATTTATAATAACGTTTTATTAACTTTAACTTAAAAAATTCGCGAAAAAAATCGATATTAATAATAACGAAAAGTAAACGAACTTTTAATATTATTAAAAATTATAACGATTACGTTATTAACGATTTTTCTTTTATTAAATTAAATTATAATTTAATATTTTACTTTTTTAATTTAATTAAAATTTTAATTATTAAATAATTTTTTTATTTATTTAAATAATTTTATTTTAATAATAAAAAAATTATAAAACTTTATAAATAAATTAATTATTTAAATTAATTTTTTAACGTTATTATATTAAATCTTTTTTTTTTATTAAAATTAAATATATAACTTTTTTTTTCGATATTTATAAATTATTATAAATTTAATAAGCTTTTTATAATAATAAACGATATTAAAAATATTATATATAATTTTATATAAAAAACTTAAATTAAAAAACAAATTATATTAATAATAAAAGTTTAATAATAAAAAATAATAAATTAATATTAAAACGATATAAACGTTATTATAAAATAATTTAAAAATATATAAATATAAAATTTAAGTTTATATATAAATAATTATAACGTTAAAATTAACTTTAATTATATAATTAATAAATTAATATAAAATAAACGTATAAACGTTATATTTTAATAATAAATAAATATATAATTAATATTTAATAAAACTTATATAAAATAAACGTAAATATTAATAAATATATAATTATTAATAAATAAAAATTTATTTATTTCGTAATATTTTAATATTATAATATTAAATATAAAAAATATATTATTTAAAGTAAAATTAAACTTAATATTTATTTTATTAAAGTTTTAATTATAAAGTTTATTTAAATATTTAATATAAAATAAATAAATAAATTATTTATTTAATTTTTCGTTTAAATATATAAATATTTTTTTTTATAATATTAATTTTATAATAAATTAAATTATATATTAAATTTATTTTAAATTTTTATATTTTTTATAATTTAAATAATTATATTTTATAAACTTTTATTATAATATTTATAAATAATAATTTAAAACTTCGTCGATAATTATTTTATTAAAAAGTTATTATAATTTAATTAATATTAAAATAATAAAATTAAATAAATAAATAAATCGTATTTTTTTTATATTATTATAAAAAAAGTTAATAAATAAATAAGTTTAATAAATAATATAAAAATATATAAAGTATAAGTTTTAATAATTTAAATTTAAATAATTTAAACTTAAATAATTTCGATTATAATATTTAAAAAACTCGTTTTTTAAATTTTTAAAAACGAATAAAAGTTTACGTAAATTCGTTAAAAAAAACTTTAAAAAAAATAAAAAAAGTTTTTTTTTAAAGTTAAAAAAAAATTATTTTAAAAGTTTTAATAATTAAAAACTTTAATAAAATACTTTAAATTTTATTTTAAAAAAAATTAATTATAAAAAAAATATAAAGTTATTTAAATTCGTTAAAATTAAGCTTACGAAAATTATTATAAAGATTTATAAATAATATTTTTAATAATTAATTATAAATATAATTTTAAAAATCGAAATATTAAAAACTTTATAATTTATCTTTTTAATAATTAATGTAATACGTTAATAAAGTATTTAAAGTAATTTTTATAACTTTAAATATAACGAAAAAAATCCTTTTATTTTTATTATATAATTTTAAAAATATATAAAAAAAATAAAATTAATTAATATAAAATTAAATAAAGCCGTTTATATTACGATATTTATAAACGTCGTAAAAAACAAAATTATTTATTAATATAAAATTATAAGTTTTATATTACGAATAATCGATTATTTTATTTATAAATTTATTAACAATTTTAATATTAAATTTTAAAATTAAATAAAAAATATTAATAAATTATATAAAAATATAAAGTTATATATTTAAAAAAATAATAATAATAAAAAAATAAAAAATAAAATTATAAAAAAAAATTAATTTAATAAGTTTTTTATAAATAATAAAAAAAAGCTTTTTTATTTTAATTATAATAAATATAAATATATATTTCGATATTATAAAACCGAAAAACGAAAAAATAATAATAATAAAAATAAAAATAAAAGTAAAGATAAAGTTATTAATAATAATAACGATTATAATAATTATACTTACTTAATTAAACTTAACGATTTAATAATTTCGATTAAATTTAAAAATATATATAAAGGTTTTATTTTTTTAATTATCGTTTTTATAAAACAAAACGTATTAAAAAAGTTATTCGAATAATATAATAAATTAACTTTTAATGTTATATATCGATAAATTAAATTAAAAAGCATTATAACTTTAATTTTTATTAAATAAAAAAACGTTAAAAACGAAAAAAATATCGAAAAGATTATATAAAAAAACGTTTCGAACGTTATAATTATCGTTTATTAAATAATAATCTTTTAAATATATTTTATAAATAATATAAAAAATTAATTATTATAAAATAATAATTTAAATATTAATATTATTAATAATTTTAACGATTTAATTAAAAAAATAATTAAAAGTATTAAATAAAATTATTTTATTATTAATATTAAAATAAGTTTTATTTATACTTTAATTATTAATATCGTTATATAATAATTAATTAAGTTTAATAAATTTCGTTTAAATTTAATAATATCGTATATTTTAATTATTAAAAAGTTTTCGCTTAAAATATTTTTTAATAAAAAATAATATAAAAAAAATAATTATTTAAATTATAATATTTTAAAATCGTTAAATAAAAAAGCTTTTATAATAATTAATATAAAAAAACAAAAGTTTTTATTATAAATTTATAATATATTTAAATTTAAAATTAATAATAATAAATAAAAATACGTATTAAAAAATAATAATAATAAATTAATTATTTTTTAATATATAATATTTAAATTTAATAATAACGAAAAAGTTATAATAAGCGAAAATATTATAAAAAAAATTATTTTATAATATCGTTAATTTTATTATTTTAATATTAAATATTTAATTTAAATTATTAAACGATTTTATAATATAAACTTTAAATTCGAAAATATTAAAGTTTTATTTTATACGATTTATAATATAATAAAAATAAAAAACTTTTTATTAAAAAACGTTTAAAAAAAGTTAATTTATATAAATAAAATTATATAATATAATATAAATAAAATATAACTTATATTATTATATAATAATTTATATTATAATTTAATAATTAAAAATTATAATTAATATCGTAATATAAAGTTAATAAAAATTAAAAACGATATTTAATAATATTTATAAAATTATATTAAAAAAATAATTTAATATTTTATTAATTAATTTTTTAATAAAAATAATAAAAAAAATAATTTAAATTTTAAAATTAAATAATAAACGAAAATTTAATATATTTAAAATAAACGAATTTTATAAAAAATATAATATTAAATTTTAATTATCGTTATTTTATAATTAATATTAAAATAAAGTTATAAAACGCGTTATTAAATTTATATAAAATAAAGTTAAAGTTTACGTAATTTAAATAAAAATCTTTATATATTTTTAAAATTACGTTATAAAAATAATTATTAAAATAATTAATAAATTAAATTAATTATTAATTAAAAATATAACTTTTATAAAAGTTTATTAAAAAAATTTAAATTTTAACGATAATTATTTATTTCGTTATAAGTATTTATATATTTTAAAATTATATTACGTTATATTTATCGATTAAAAAAAAGAATTTAATTTAAAAAATTAATTAATTAAAATATAAAAGGTATTTTTTTAAAATATAAAAAAAAAATATATTATATAATTAATAAAAAAAACGTTTTTTTATAACTTTTTATATTATAATATATAAAGACTTTACGAAATTAAATGTTTTTTTTTAACTTAAAAAATATTATTTAATTATTTTTAAAATAAATTTAAAAATAATTTTATTATTAAATTAATAAAAAAAATAAATAAAAAATTAATATTTAAAACGATAATAATAACGTTATATTTAATAACGAAACGAATAAAAAAAAATAAAAAAAAATTTATTAAACGTAAACGTAATCGTTTAAAAAAAACAATTTTTAAACTTTATATATATAACGCTTTTAAAAAATATTTTAAAATTATAATTAAATTATATTAAATATAATTTATTTAAAAAAGCGAAAATATTAATAAATTTAATTTTAAATTTAATTTTATTAACGATAATATTATAAACGATTAAAAACGTAAATTTATAAACTTTAATAATACTTTTAAAATAATAATATAAATTTATTTTTATATATAAATAATATTTATATTTAAAAAGAAACGATATAATATTTTTAAAAATCTTTATAAAATATCGAACCTTTTTAAATATTTAAAAATATATAAATTAATAACGATAATATTTAAAAATAATTTATTATTAAAAAAAACTTTAATAAGCTTTAAAAAAGATTTATAAATAAAAATAATATTTATAAAAATATAAAAAAAATATCGATTAAAAATTATTTAAATTTATTTTATTAATTAAAATAATATATAAATATTTAATAAACGTTATATAAATATTATAAAAAAAATTTATATTAATAAACGATTTTAAAAAATTAAAGATTTATATATATATAAAAGAATTTATATAATAAAAAAATTTTAATTATAACGAAATTATTATAATTATAATTTAAATTATACATTAATAAATTTTTATAATTTTTATAACTTTATACGATTAATATATTATATAAATAAACTTTATTATAACGTATTTTAATAATAAATTAAAAAAGAAATTATTTATAAAAATATTTTCGTTATTAAAAAAATATTTTAATATATATTTTAAAAGAAAAAATATAAATACGATTTAAATTATATTATTTAATTAATAAATTTTTTATATAAATTTAAATAAATTAATATAACTTAATAAATAAAAATTAAAGTTATTTTAAAATAATTAAATTTTATAATTTTAATATTAAACGATATTATTTATTTAAATTTTAAAATAAATAATATTATAACTTTATACGTTAATAATTTCTTATTATTTAACGTAAATAAAAAACGTTTTATAAAATTTATAAAAATTATTATTAAAATAATTATTATTAAAAACTTAAACGAGATTAATTAATTTTTAAATATTTATATTATTAAATTAAGTTTTATTAATAATGTTTATTTAAATTAATAATAATATATTAAAAAGTTACTTTAAATAATAAATATAAACGATATAAAGCCGTTATTTATTTCGTTTATTTTAAATTATAAATAATATATAATTAAAAATTAAAAGATTATTATTAAAAACGAAATATTTAAATATACGAATTTAATTAAAAAGTTTAATTTTTTAAATTATATAATTAAACTTAATATAATTTATATAATATTTATTTAAATTCGATTTATAAATAACTTATTATTAAAGTATATAAATAATATTATAAACTTATCGATTTAATATTAAACTTTAAATAAAAAACATTTATATTATAAATATAATAACTTTAAATTATTTAAAATAATAAATTTTAATTATAATAATAACTTTAATTTAAATAAATTAATTATAAATTATATATTTTATATAATAAAAGCTTTTATTATATAAATTTTAAAGTTTTAAACGATTATTATTCGTTATATAACGAAAGTTAAATATATAACTTTAAATATTATAATAATAAAAATAATTAATATTAAAAACTTTTTATAAAAATTTAATTTAATATTTAAAAAATTTAATATTTTATTAAAAAATAATATAAATATATTAAAATAAATAAAAGAATTATAATATTTAAAAAAAAACATTATATTTAAATCGATTATTATTATATATATTAAAAGATTAATAATAATTATATTAAAGTTTAATATATTAAAACGAATAAAAATTTAATAAATAATTTTATTAAACTTTTTAATTAAAAAGCTTTTAATAAATTCGTAATAAAGTTAAATTTAAAATTAATTTAAAAACCGTTTAAAAAATTAAAAAATATATTAATCGATAAATAAATTAAATTAATTAAAATAATAAAATAATAATATTCGTTAAACTTTCGTTATAAAAAAATCGTTATTTTTTAAAACTTTATATTATTACGATATTCTTTTTATAATTATTATATTTATTCGATTTAAAAGTTTTTTTTTTTTAATATTTAACTTAAAGAATTTAAAATAACTTTTAAATTAACTTAACTTTTATTAAATAAATTCGTTTTTATTAATTATTTTTTTTAATATTTATAATATATAATATAAAAAAAAATTAATAATTAATAACTTTTAATTAAAAATTTTCGTTATTTTTAAAATTAAAAATTTCGAACTTTATTTAATTTTATATAATTAATAACGTATCGATTAATAATATCGTAAGTTTTATATATAAAATTAAAAGATTTATTTATAAATAATAATTTAATTAAACTTTAAACGTATATATATAAGCGAAGTTATTAATATTACGATATAAATAAAACCGATAATTAAATAATTAAATTACGAAAATAAATATAAAAGTTAAAAATTTAATTTTAATAAATTTATAATTTAATTTTTTAAGTTTTTTAAAGTTTTAAAAAAATTAATTATTTATTAATATAAAAGAACGTATTAATAAATAAAATACTTTAATAATAATTTATAATAATAATAAAAAGTTAAATATTAAAAATATTTTAAAATATTACGTATAATATTTAAAGTATAAAAATTAATATATAATTTAAATTCGTAATTAAATTAATATAAACTTTTTTAAATAATAATATATACTTTACTTTTCGAAAGTTATTTAAAATTAATATTTATTCGTATATTTTAATAATCGTAATAAAATTATTATTTATTATAAAAAATATAAATATTAATATAAAAAATAATTTTAATTAAACGTCGTTATTATAAATAATTAAAAACGAATATAAAGCCGTAATAAAGTTATTAATTATTACGAAAAGCGTGAATGTTAATGCAAAAAATATACTTAATGATACGACGCCGTAGTTAACTTATTACTTGTTGTCGAGGACAGGTATGTTGATTTAAGGGGAGGATCGCCGGATTTCGATTTAGAACAAGGATCGTCGGAGTTCAAGTCAGAACAGCGATCGTCGGATGTTAATTCGGAACAAGGATCGCCGGATGTTGTTATAATAGGCAGCCGGAAGCGAAAGCGAGGCCTTTACAGCCCCATTACAAGTACAGAGGACACCTTAAGCGATGATATCTCTGTCAGGAGATAAGGGGAATCGGGTCAGAGGCCGGACTGTAGACTTACCCAGATTATCATACAAGTTGACAGGTATATAGCAGGTAATCCGATCCTGTTAAGGAACAGATTATAGAGACCTGTATTAGGATATAACCAACGAAAAGAATTGATACACTTGTCTACGTCCAAATGTTAGTGTGGAACCGGGTAGAAAGATACAGACGCCAGTCGTGTATAATCCATGCCTGGAAGTGATAGCCATGAAGTCCCAAGTCTTCTTCCAAACCTGCAAGCCGCGCTGCTCAAATAGCATTCCTGTCTAGATAGTTCATGACATAGATGATTATCAAGGTGGGCATTAAGCGCATGACCATCTTACGCAAGAGCTTTTCTCAAGAGTCCTGACCTCCTCTGGTGACAGATCCTGGAGCAGAGGAGGAAGATAATACGTCTCAGCCATAGTGCCCTCTTCGACTTCGAAGTTGGCAGAAGGGCGGCTTCCTAGTTTGGACATCTTATAGTCAACCACATTATTGTCTGTCATTGTGAAGGTGGAATATGAGAGAGCGACGTGTTTATTAGCGAGTGAAAAGAAGCGGTGCCGTCCACAGTCATCATATTAAAGCAAATGCCAAAGAGTCTTTTATATCTCCTAGATGGATTAGTCGTTTCCAACACATTCCCATGACTTGGTTTGAAAGATATACAGCTGGCTCTTTATTGACCTACCTAGTCAACCGTAGAAGAAACAAGATGAGAGAGATAGCGAAACATCGCAGAGTTGATAGGCGCCCCCAACTTAGATTGCATACGAAGTACATCAGATATGAATGTATCCCCTTAGCTATAGAGATACATATGTAGGACTCAAAACTATCGATCGCCACTGCACCAGTCTAGGAATCTGGGGAAACCCTGTTCATGATCCATAAGTACATAAATAAGAGGGGCCGGGGTTGATAAAGCTGGAGACCTCGTCAACTTCTCCGCGTTTTTGGGACTATAGTGATGGACGGCAGTGTCGGCGTCCCACCGCTTACGCTGACTTGGGTATATCTCGGCAAACCCTAACATAAGAGTCTAAGAGTATTTTATGTTGAATATAGGAAAGAACTTCTACTTGTTCTGCCATTTTCCGCTAATTAGACTGATAAGTAACTGCTCGACTCCACTGGTCCCTCCATCCCTGACCTGCAGCAACGGCAACATCGGCGACCCACCGGTTGCGCCGACTATAGTCCCACTTTCAGGATCGTCTTTAACAAAGGAGACAAAAGGATTACTCTCTTGTGGGGATGAAATAGTAACAGCATATAATATAACAACAAGAATCATTTCGTCGTACATGTCGATTTCCTCAACCTCAGCTCAGCACCCCTTTATTGTATCCGTCTGACTTTAAACGTATCGCAATATGTCGAGACCAGTGTTGATCGTTGGCGGCGGTGCCTTCGGCACATCCACAGCTTTCCATCTCGCCCAGCGGGGGTATTCGTCAGTGACGGTCCTGGACCGTTTCACTGCGCCCTCAACAGATGCCGCGGCCACCGACTTGAACAAGGTGATTCGATTCGACTACCCGAACCCATTGTATACCAAGCTCGGTCGGGAAGCTATGGAAGCCTGGACATCCCCGACTTCCATCTTCGCCAAGCTGTTTCGAAAGACGGGTTGGATTATGTCCGGACATGACATGACTGTCGATTGGCTCAGGCAAGCGTATGAATTAGCCAAGAAGGAGAAGAGAGACGGGGTTCGCTATCTGTCCGTAGATGACATCAAGAAGCAGTGGCCTGCTTTCACTGGGGACTTCCCGGGTTGGGTCAACCTGTGGAGTCCCAATGCTGGATGGGTAAGTTGAGAAGCCTGTCTAATTCGTCATCTTGGCTATCAACAGCAGCTAAACGAGGAATAATTGTAGGCTGCGTCGGGTGAGGCCCTTCTACGAATGGCGAAGGCGGCAGAAGCAAATGGCGTGAAATATATTTGCGGCAAGGCTGGCCAAGTGATTAAGCTCTCGTATAGCCAGGATGGCACATGCACCGGAGCCTTCACGGCAGACGGCGCTTACCATCAGGCCGATGTCATCATCCTATCAGCAGGCGCACAGATCGCAGCCCTGGTAGAGGCAAAGGACGAGGTGGAAGCCTCGGCGTCAGCCGTTGCTGTTATCGAGCTCACTCCAGAGGAAGCAGATAAATACAAGGACATTCTGATCATCGATGATTTCGAACAAGGTAAGTCTGGTCAACAACCAAGGCTCGTCAAAGACATCATCGTTGACATCATCATCATCACCATCTCTAGGGATCATCTTCCCACCGGATGAGAACCGGCTGCTGAAGCTCTGCAGTTGCCGCTTTGTTACGAACTACAAGAACGAGCAGTTCCCTGGGGCATCTGTGGGCGTGTCCCACGGTGACCACCCCCACGATGGTATCCCCAAGGAGATAGAGGAAGAGCTGCGAACCTTCCTCGGCGAGATGATCCCAGAGCTGGCAGACAAGCCCTGGGTGACCACTCGCATGTGCTGGTAAGTGACTTCTGCCAATTCGGAAAGAACTCTCGCCTCTAGCTAGGGAACTCAAGAACCTAAAGAACTAGACTAACCGCGGAACCTCGTGGTATAGGGATGGAATGTCGCATGATCTCAATTTCCGTATATGCCCCTATCCGAGAACGAAAAACCTGTATGTTGCTTCGGTGGGTGCCAACCATGGGTTCAAGTTCTTGCCTGTGATTGGGAAGTACGTGGCAGACATTATAGAAGGGAAGTTGTCTTCGGACTATGCTAATCTATGGAGCTGGAAATTTGGCAAGAGACCAGATCACCCCAACAATCCCCATCCTTGGCCGGTGAGAGAGCTGGTTGATCTTCAGGGCTGGCGACAGAAGCATCTTCCAGGTCAGGGGAAATTGCCCTGGACGTGGAGCAAGCTTTGAAATTACGTGTTGGCCTCAAGTGGTTTTTGATATAAATATAGGGAGTCCCTTAACTTGGAAAGTGAAGAGGTTGTTGAAGTGAAGGAATATCCAGAAACAAGCACGTAGATTATGAGCAGAGTTTTACTTTATCCCTATTTTTGTAGAAGCCACCCCATGTGAAGCCAAATTCAAATTCAAATCCCGCCTGATAGTTGTGTGCTAGTTGAATGTTACATTATCTGTCCCTCCAGGAAGGCCGGGTACGTCGTTCCAAGTAAAATTAAACAAGGCTTGGTCGTCCATCATGCCTAGATTACCAATACCGGCATTCCACAGAGCTTCAGTTTCTTCGAATCGAAACGGGCCCGGTGTAGTGATGCCGTTAATCAATTCTTCAATATCTGTCAACATGATCTCAAAGTCCTTCGCAGCGGGGTTCCCAGATGTGGCCATATCCAGGAAGACCACTCTTGCATCCTGGTACGTTTCAAGGTCTTGTGCAGCAGTATGGGAACCTAGGGTATCTGTGATTGTACTATCATTCTTCCACTGCGCTCCGATCCTTGCTAGACAAATGATGGTAAGGCTAGAAAATAAGTGTAAGGATTCCCAGAATCCATATTTCGCTTTAAATGTAACAGCCAGTACGATTAGATGAGAAACACCTAGGACAAGGGCTGATAGTTACGAACCTATTTTTCTACATCGTGATAGGCTCACTAGGATCTTAGAATTGCATCGTGCCATGTGCAGGCACTCGGTCTTCAACCGGTCTATGTCTTTATGAGCTGGTGAGGGGTCGGTTTCTATACTGGGTTGCTGGGTATGCCGCTTCCGCAAAGCCTCTGCCAAATCCCGTAGAAATAGGGGGCGAATCAAGATGACAAAGCACTATGAATAGTTATCAGATAGGGTCAATTTTAGGATGTATCTCTTCTTAATACCTGATAATATCGGAGATACAGCGATGCTATACTCCTGACTAAGGGTGATCGCAGCATTGGCTCTGGAATGCCGTGTTCAAATGTGTATGACAGGTTCGCTGGTAGTTTAGCCCTCCAGTTGCGAATCCTCTCTAGGAAGGGCCCGAAGAACTCATTTGGATGCTCCAGTCTGCTGATTTCGAACTGGTTTGTGACTGTTCGAATCACTTGGCCCCGAACCTGACACAATTCTGCGTGGGCTTTGAGCAACTGAGCGTCAAAAAACTGGTTCTCCACTTCTTTGACAGCCTCATCAGAGGGGTATTCGAGCCCGTTCTCGTTCGTCTCGTGACTAGGGGTAAGGCCAATCTCTGTGCAAACCATGAGATCTAAACAATATGTTGTCCACCATATCCTCTTTCTATGTTCGTTCATGATCCTGTTATCCGATACATCATTACAAACGGGTTGTGAGCGTGGGACACCCAGGCGGAGCAGATCCGCAATCCTTATACTTTGCCCAACGTACATATATGCTGTGTTACGGCGGTTGAGACTGAAACAGTAAAAGACCTTGTACCGCATGTCAGGGCCTATCTTCGAAAGAATACAGTCTTATATAATACTAGGGGGCCGGTGCTCACTATCAAATTTAACGCTTCGACTTGTTCAATGCAAGGCTCCTCGTAAGAGATTTGCAATAGCTGGAGGCCTTGATCGAAGAGTTCTGCTCCCGGTGGAGAGGACAGCGATGTTCGTTGATGCGGGTTGTATTGAACGCTAGTTCCCCTTTGCAAAGCATCTCCATAGCTAGTGCTAAGGGACTCCGCCAAGGCTAAAAGCACCGACAGTTTGCAAAGCCAGTTTCGATCCTTGGATTGTGCAGAGGGGTTGGTGTACATGCTTTCCAGACGGTCACGAAAAGATTTGCGCAGGAACCAGTGATACTCCTCGAAGCTACTACAGAAGACTTCAAATAAGTGTATAGCATGCGGGTAGGATGGGAATCTCAATGAAATTCGTGGAGCTAAAGGAAAAGCATAAGAAATTTGGCCGTCGTATATGTTGATCGTTAACTTACAGATCGAGTCGAAATTGAGGGGGGTATAGGTGTGATTTGCCTGGTTCGCTCTGGTGTCATCCTGTATGCTACGGGTGTTGATGCTGACGCCAGGTGAAGCGTCATTGATAGATTCAGGTTTAGATAGTGACCTCAGCTTCCACACGAAATGCTCGGTCGTACAGTTTTCGATTATCTGTTCTTGTCCAGGTCTTGAGACATGACCTTGTCGTTTTGTATGCGAGTGTCCTGTCATATCGCAACTTGCTTTCGATAGTTCGTTCTTTAGTGACGCGATTTCATCTTCCAGCTTACGAATATGGCTCTCCGGAATAGTGATGTAATGATCTCGCATGGGATAGACACATTGTCGCCGGGTAGAAGAGCATCTTTTACAGGGCGTCTCTAGGTGTAGTATAATTCAGTTGCTATTATATTTGCTGATGATTATTTTGATTGACTTACCTCCAGAGCACTTGACTTTGAGCGAGTGGCAACGAGAGCAGGCAACGAAAGACCGATTTCGAACCCTATCCATTCTTGAATATACGGATGCTGATGCAGGCGTTCATGGCAGCATGAGATGAAGTAATTGAGGAGGGCTGTAGTTGAAATACACGCTATCACGATAATGGTAACAACCTAACCGTAAACAACCTTGGTGTATCTTGATATATCTCCAATTATACCAACTGTTATACGAAGTATAGTTGTGCAATATGTTCTTTTCCTAGATAACGGTTCCACTTCATTGCAAGGAGATCTTTCACAATAAATCCCTTGAGTTATAAAATCTTTCGCCATTTCCCGTCGAACTGAAACCATCTATTTGAACAGGTAGTTCATGCAATCATGGGGCTACCTCATATAAGTAATGACATTACGTTATAAGACCTTGTATCATATACTCGTGAAGTTACTACACTATGTGTCGTGCGTAAAGGGACTGATTCCATTGAATCCACAATGTAAGGTGTGTTGCAAGATCACCTCGGAAATCAATGTCATTCGCGGGTTGGCCACACAGCACTAGCTACCAAACTATATTATCGTGAGTAATAAAGAAGCATATTTTACTTCATTTTCGCTTGCTAGATTCGGCCTTTATTTTCTACTTCAGACTGAGTGCATCTCCTCCAATTACAAGCTACTCCATAAGACGACTTAAGGATATATTCTTGTCGTCTCGGAGGCCGACTGCATCTCATGTCCGTCATTTATCTTCGTCTGCCGCGATCCTTCGCCCCCGAGTAACGCCAGCAAGTAGCTTCCACGCATCAACTTCACGTCGTTCCTAGTATCGTCACTTGTGGTGCTATCACTGCCGCTGGATTCTCCGCCTTCCTTCAAGATAGTCACATTTCCTAGACAAGCCGAAGCGAGGACACACTATGCAGGGGAAATGTTAGCTGAGCTTCATTTCAGACGCAAGCCAGTTAATTAGGCACTTGACTTACTATTACCATGAACGGCACCAGCGATACGAAAGCCCAAGTGACACCATTCTATTGAGCTATTAGTTCAAGTTCTAAGGTCCATTTCAGAAAAGAAAAGGGGGATCAACATACCTTAGCAGCGACAGGGTCATCAAAATCCACCGACTCGAGCCCATTCGCCGCTCCGCTCGTATTATTAAAAACGGTAGACATGATGGTGAGTGCCAGTGTGCCGCCAAACGGCATAGCGACAGCCATCAGCGAGACGACGGTAGCGACGTGATCCGGGAAGAAGCCGATGGCGTGGAGGCTTCCGGGGAGCATGCGCAGACCCGTCCCGGCACCCGTAACTGCCATCATGGCGAAGATGGTGCCCTTTTTCTCGAAGTACAGCGCCCATGCCATCAGACCCACGCCGATGGCCTCGGAAAGTGAGCCGAGGAATAGCGGGAGGAAGGTCTGGCGCGGCCACGTGTTGCAGAAGAGCATGGAAAGGTAGGCACCGGCTTTTGAGCTTGTTAGTCTCATTTGTATTAAGAATCTAGGGTGATGATGGGAAACACATACCTGCGAGACCTGGTGTGTAGTATAATAATTGTACGCCTGCATCACTTGCGTCGTAGTGCTGAACAAACGCGAATTAGCAAGGTTTTTGTCTTTTACAGAACCATGGGAAAAGAGAGAGGTACATACCATGAC
Source organism: Eutypa lata (assembly GCA_022661535.1). Taxonomy (NCBI): domain Eukaryota; kingdom Fungi; phylum Ascomycota; class Sordariomycetes; order Xylariales; family Diatrypaceae; genus Eutypa; species Eutypa lata. Next base: position 1,104,178 of record JAKULF010000013.1, on the reverse strand, counting down.
CACGGTGAAGTATATACTGACGAAATAGAGAACCTATAAGAATAATTAGCGAAAAAACTCGCCGCCTCTTAAGATACCACTCTCCACTCACAGCGTACATAGCCATGCCCGTAGCGAAGTTGATGTAGAACAGCAGACTGATGTTGCGGTCCTGCAGCAACTTCCAGGACAGCATGGGCTTCTGGAAGTACAGCCTCCTCCCGAGGGCACGATCCGGAGACATGGAATACTCCCACCACATCCAACCACCAGCGACAAGCGCGCCAACAACAAGAGGCACGATGATAGCCGGGTGACTCCACTGGTACGTAGTACCCGCCCAGGTAAAAGCGAGAATAAGCAGCGCAAATCCAACCAGGAAGAGCGCCTGGCCCCCGAAATCAATACTCTTCAGCCGGGCCACGAAGCGCGTCCGCCTCCCCACATCCTCGACGCGCACCCGCGCCCCTTCTACACCCACGATCTCGACGGGCTGGGGACCGAGCAGATCCCGGCGCAGCACGAAAAACACGACGAGGACGCCGAGGACCGCGATGGGCAGGTTGATGGCGAAGCACCAGCGCCAGTGGACGTTGGTCAGGTAGCCTCCCACGACGGGGCCGAGCCCGTAGCACGACCCGCCCGTGAGGGCGAAGATGGTCCAGTTGCGCGCGTTCTCCTTCAGCGAGACCTTGTCGGCCATGACGACGCGGACGACGACGGCGAGGCCCGCGCACGCGGCGCCCTGGAGGGCGCGCCCGAGCAGGAGGACCCCGTACGCGGTTAGGGGCGCGCCCGTGCAGAGCGCGCTGCCGATTAGCATCAGGATGAGGGATGATTGGAGGGCCCAGTGCCGGCCGAAGACGTCGGCGGTCGTCCCCCAGAAGGGGATGAAGCAGGCGGACGTTAGGTTGAAGACGGAGACGATCCAGTTTTGTTGGGATAGTTTGCCTGTAGGAATTGAATGTGTTAGTCTAGGCGTGAGAGAGGTGGAAGGGAGTGAGAGAAGTCCATGGTGTGTACGTACCAAAGTCTGCGGCGATCCAGGGCAGGGCGCTTGCAACGCTGTGTGGGATATGGTGTTAGTATTGCATTTACGAGCTTGGAGGAAAGAGAGGTTTACATCGTGACATCGAGTGCCTGAAGTGCGTAAGGGAGAATCAGGCCTAGTATTATTCTTGTTCGATAGTTCCTAGCGGCTCGCTTCTCAGCTTTGCATTCCAGACATGGTCCTGCTGGCTCGTAGGTCTCGTCTGGGGCGGCGGCAATGGTCCTGTGTGAGCACGGCGTAGGAGGCTTCTTCTCGTCATTCTTTGCCTCCTCTTTCTTGCTCTGGTCCGAACTAAATGCCTTTTTCGAAGCGTTGATTAAGTATGTAATTATCATGATGGTGAAGGTGCTCTTTGTTTTTACTTTGAGCAAGGTTATTTAGTGAGTTATGATGAGGCAAAAGAGATTAGGATAGTAAGAACTATGTAAGAATTTTGATGAGACTTTGGATTAGTAGCAAGCCTGTTTATATATGCTACCTTCTCGCTTTGATCTTCAACCTCTTCACGACTACCAATATTCAGTCTCTCTGCCATGATGGGGGATTGATTGCACAGCCCTTATGAGTTATTTCCTATATAAGTTAAGTAATTGGCCATAATAAGATCACATCCAGTTTGGAACTCTAGCAATCAGAATGTATACCTAGTCGAAACCAACTATATATTCAGGTCATAGCCTTCAAAAAAGTACTCTGCATAGAACGTGGTCAATTATAGCCCCTATTATATATGCCGGGACCGTTTAGGCGGGATTGCCTCCTCTGATTGGGTAGATCCCCGGGATATCTCCACTTTCGCATTCGCTTAAGCTTTTGAGGCTGTGAGGCTGTGGAGAGATCATCGTCACAGGATTGACATGACATAACATAACGTCTTGAGGCTGATGCACACTTCGCTCGCATTCGCCTATCCGACCTCTCAGAGTACTTTATAATATAAGAAGATGCCATCATCACCGTAACTTCAAGTTTTTGTTTTTGATGATCTAGAACTTACGCGACTATCTACAACTAATCAGGATCAATGATGCCTAGAAGAAGCAAGGGAAGTGACGATACTTGACGCGCAACGGACACACACCGTGTAGAAAAATACGACCTTATTTATGCTATATACCGTCTCATTATAGTGGTAGTAGTGAACTCCGATGAAAATGCGCGTTCCAATTACAATCCCGTACCAGACTTTGCCGACGTGCCGTACCGTACCTATGCAGAAAACACAATTTCAAGGTTACTTACTTGATAACACGATCTCTAGGTAACGACCCCCACCACGAAAAGGGAGGCCTCCTCACTCAAAGTCCTACTCGACATCCCCCACTCCCAACCTCAGACCTATCTAATCCCTCCCCGGTAGCTCATGGAACTGCCCATGGTGGTTATCGTTCCAGTTGTTATGACCGACGACATTGCTGCCCGCCTCATGGACCGTGGGAGGGACACCTGAAGGGTAACTTTGCTGTTGCGGTGGCTGGCCGTACTGGCTCGGCGGGTAGCTCGAGTGGACCGTCGAAGTCGGGCTGGAGGGTTGCATGCTCGCCCTGTTATCACCACCACCCACCTGGGAGACGGGACTCGTCGAGTCGTTGCGATCGGGGACCCCGGCCGCAGCAGGCGCCATGGCGACGAAACCGCCGGGCTTGTTCGGGTCCTGATGGTAGTAGCCGGGCGGCAAGGCACCCTGCTGTGGCGGTTGCATGCCGTATTGCTGCTGTTGCTGCGGCGGGTACCCCGGGTTGTAGACAGATTGATGTCCCGGGGCTGGACCTTGGGGTCCGAGGGGTTGCTGCTGTTGCATTGGGGGGTAGCCGCCTGGCTGCTGCGGGGGTTGTTGCAATTGTTGTTGTTGTTGTTGCTGCAAGTTCTTCTTCTTGTTGCGCCGGATCAGGAGGAATGCGACAAGAGCGATCAAGGCGATCCCACCAACGCCTCCGACGACACCGCCGACGATGGCACCCGTGTTGGTCGAGGATCCTCCGCTGGGGGAGGGCGCACCGGCACTCGAGCTCGATGATGCAACGTCAGATTCGTTAGTCCCCGTCGGTGTTGACGCGTCGGTGGGGTCCGTAGTTGCCGAGTCTGCGTCTTCGTCGTCAGAGGTTGCTGTCCTTGATCCTGTGTTGGTGTCGGTGTCGGTATCGACGCCCGTGTCTGTGTTCGTATCCGAATCCAGGGTGACTACGACCGGGGTGAAAGTCCTCCCGTCGGTCTCACCGCTGTAAGTAGTGTCTGCGCTCTGTATATCGGAACCGCTAAGAGAGTCACAGTAATAGTCCATGACACCGTCGAAAAATGATACAGTGCCGCAGTACGGATAAGTCATATCCGTGCTAGACAAGCGTTAGCAAAGAATGAACGTAAACAAGCCTCTGGATTAATAGCAAGTACCATTTGACGGTAAATGTATCTTGCAGACAGCCGTAGTCACACGAGCTAGACAAGACATCTTCGTAATCCATACAGGCGACCCTTATGCCGCAGTCATCCCCACTACAACACGCGACGGCTCCAATGCCGGCAGAGGTGACGAAAGCACAGGTTCCGAAGATATCATTGCAGCTATATACGGCGCCTACATCATACGGTTAGCTATATGAACATCCGGAATAATATGGTGTATGATAGGCACCCACCACCTCGACCATCGATATAACCGCAGGTGTTATCAGGTCCTACGAGAACCGTCTGGCCCTCTTGTCTCTTCGCCAATTCAAATGCACTAGGCGGGACCGTGATATGGCTGGGAAATTCCCGAGTCGGACTGGGTATGCTGCTGTCGGTGGGCTTTGGTGGCCGACCATCAAAAGCCAATGCCTGGACGGCAATGCCAAAGCAAGCCGCGATGAGGACTTTTGGTGCCATGGTGAAGTGGAACAGGAACAACCGAAACTAGGAGTCTCCCTGTGACAGTGAGGAACTCAACTCTCTGACTTGACTCGGTACTAGAAGGGAAGTCCTACGAGCAGAAAGACAGAACCTAACAAGAACCGGAGGGAAAATGCAAGACCACGCTCGGCTGGGGAACCGACGGCACCTTATGGATGATGGAGACATGTCGGCTAGGATGACAAACCCCGAACGGTTGATCTTCTCTTCGTTAGTTAGTGATCGTAAGGCACATTTCCTCAAAGGGGCCCTGAGATCTGGTCCCTGTCTAGCCCGTCGGCCAGGCTTTGATGCGCCTTGAGCTATTCCCAATAAGCCAGAAAACGTGCTAGGTAGAGATTGGTGTCCCCCATCGCGAGTTGAGATGGCCAATGGAGAGGCGGGGGTGTTTCGTGTGGCGTGCAGAGCTGAACGACTTAGTGGACATGCCAAGGGGCTATCCAATATACTAACACTTCACGATCTCGGGGCTTCGGTACGTAGAGCGACAAGATCTAGGCTTGAAATAAAGTTCTGATCTCTCAATGAAAGCAATTCTAAGGCCAAATACAACACATGTTCGCCGTCGTCTGTACGCGTATTTCACTATCCTACTGTTCTCTTCTATCTCACGTGAAGTCTGCTTTGCAATGTTGACGAGGGAGAAGCGTGGCTGCGATTGCAAAATGTCTGCTAGATGAGCTGAAAAGAAAAGCAACGCAATTTTGAATATTATTGATCAGCTCGAACTGCTGTCATCTCATCTCCATATTTCTTTGTTAGGATATTATGTTCCAGATTCAGGCAGGTCGAGAGCCGCCTGCATACACCACATGAACTTGGGTTATGGATGCATCCCATAAGTATAAAGTTCAGCCGTCGACACGTCGTAAACCAACCAAAGAATTTAGGGAATTGGTCTTCATTGACAAGCGGGCTTATGCTATAATTGTACGATGGCGTTGAGACCTTTCAAGGGCTTTCGGCTAAGACGAACGAACGATCTAGTTAGCGAAAATGTGATAAATGCATCCAGCCAGGCAGCCAGCCCAGTTCAGTCAGAGGATGGTTTATTACTTTGAAGACGGGAAAACACGTGGTTCACGTGGTCGACCATGTTTCTTCTCCAACGGCTTCTCCGATCTACAATCGCATGCATCAGTAGGTAATAAACATACATGTAGCTTCAACCGTTGAAGTCGATCAAACGCTATTCATAAATGAAGTTAGAAATTCGGTTATAATTCCTCCGTGCTTATTTTCTAGGTTGAAAAAAAGACGATAAACTACTTCATATCCACATCTGACAATGACAGACAGCAAAAACGGGGCCAGGTTCGAATTAGAACTTTTGCCTAACACCGGTCCGGAATTAATAAGCGATTATACCCTGCAATAAGATCACTTGCAGGGGGTCCGCCACCATAGCGCCACCAAAGCTCAAGCCAACCGAAGGAACCGAGAGAGATCTCCAGGCCCAGGAGAGCGGCTTTTATTCCGTCCTTGTCGCGCATTGCCTAACTATTGGTGAGGTGAGGTCCTCCCCACCGTCATAATAACTTACGTATACAGTATGATCCTGGGACATGCTAACAGCATTCTCGGCCCGCCACACAATCAGCCAGCGAGCCTTATCTTACATCGACTAACTACAGCACCCACGGAAAGAGTTACCGAACACTCGGAACGAAGCCAATTCTAGTCCTATCCCCCCTCCCCTTAGATAAACCTCACCCACCACGCGACGCGTCCACTACCGCGTACCTAACTAAGGGGAACCCGGCCGGCGGCAGTGACGGCGCGGCAACTCGCAGATGTAGTAAATAACAACAATAATAATAATAATAAAAGGAAGGAAGGAAGGCCGGGCAACCTAATGACGGATCTGTCGCGCATCCTACCCGACTTCCCCATCGGCCAGTATGCGCGGCTGCTCCCGGCCATCGAGCGGCAGCAGTTGACGACGGCGGACCTGCTGACGCTCGAAGTGGCCGACATCGGCAAGCGGACCCAGCTCTCGCTGCTCGACGTCAAGCGGTTCTGCGGCGCCGTGCTCGAGGCCCTGCATGTGGATTTGGGCGTTTCGGATAAGCAGCAGCAGCAGCAGCAGCAAAAGCAACAACGACCGCAGCCGAACAAGGGCGATGATAACGATGAGAAATCTAAACTTCTCCCGGCCGCGACGAGATATAAGAGCGAGAATAACGGCGAGCACAATAAGAATGAGAACAAGAACCCGCCGTCGCAGCTAAAACACACACTCCCCGAGCTCACAGCCCAATGGCGCACGATCAGCACCCTCGACGAAACGCTCGACCGCGCGCTCGGTGGCGGCATCCCGACGGGGCGCGTCACCGAGATCACGGGGGAGAGCGGGGCAGGGAAGACGCAATTCCTGCTGACGCTGCTACTCGCGGTGCAGCTCCCCCCGTCGCGGGGCGGGCTCGGTCGCCCCGCGCTGTACATATCGACGGAGGCGCCGCTCTCGACGGTGCGGCTCTCGCAGATCCTACGGAATCACCCGCGCCTTCGGGATCTAGAGGAGGAGGAGGAGGAGTCGAAGTCTACCAACAACAACAACAAGAACACCCCCTCTCCCTCCGAAGACGAAGACGAGAATGGAGAAAAGAAGACGTTTATAAAGAAACCCTCCCTCGACCACATCGCCAGCACCGTGGTCCCGGACCTCGAGTCGCAGGACCACATCCTGTCCTTCCAGGTGCCGGTCGAGGTGGCGCGGCGCGGCGTCGGGCTCCTGGTTCTGGATAGCGTGGCGGCGAACTACCGCGTCGAGTTCGAGCGCACCAACGGCCGTAAGGGCGCCGCTGGTGGTGGTGCCGGGCTCGCAGCGCGCAGTAACGAGCTCGTTCGTCTGGGTCGGCTGCTGCACGATCTAGCTAGGCAGCATGATCTCGCCGTCGTGGTCTCGAACCAGGTCGCTGATCGCTTTCCGTCCCTATCTTCTACTTCTTCTTCATCGACGGCGATGGCGACGCCGGCACCTCCTAAGAGTAGTTTGCCGACGTCAAATAATCATACTACGATGATGACGGTGACGCAGCGGAATCATCATAATCATCATCATCATCCCGCGTATATGGGAGGAGGAGGGGGCATGAAGCAATCCCAAGAAAGTCCCCTAGCATCGCGAAGCCGTGGCCGGCCCTCAGCTTTGATAGCAGCAACAACGACAGCAATGCTCAACGCCGAACCAACAAGCAGCGTGCCGCTCCCCTCCTCCTCAGCCGACATGCTCGAAGATGATGAAGCCGCCATGGCAGCAGCAGTAGCAGTCCGCTCCAGCATGCCGGAACCGGCCCCGGAACCCCGCAGCATCTTTAGTGTCAATAACAACCACGAAGAACAGCAGGAACAGCAACAACCGTCAGCCCTTCTCCTAGACCACCAACAGCGATGGTTTACTGGTTGGGGCGACGAGGCGTACTACCGGCCCGAGGAAGCGCAGGCCCTAAAGACGCCGAGTCTGGGCTTGGTCTGGTCGACGCAGATCGCGACGCGGATTGCGCTGGTGAAGAAGCCGGTGTATGGCCGTAGTAGGGAGGTTGTCTTCGAGGATGAGAGGGTCGATGAGGATGAGGGTGCGGGTGCGGGTGCGGGTTCGGGTGCGGGCTCGGCCATCATCGGGTTGAAGAACTGGAGACGGTGGATGAAGGTTGTTTTTGCGCCGCATGTGCCGCCTTCTTCTTCTGGTTCCTTGACGGGGCGAGATGGTGGTGATGGTGGGGATGGGGATGGTCCTGTGGAGTTCGAGATCACGATGGGTGGGCTTAAGGCTGTGGAGAAGAAACGCAAGGGAAAAGAGAAGGAGAGTCGATGACAAAGTCTACGTAGATAAAAGTAATAATGTCTACTTGTACATAAATTTATACTATACCTCGAACGATTCACTTGGATGAGTAATGTAAGTCAATGCTATGTGTCATTTATCGATATTTTGTTAGATACGGTAGCATTATTTTCATGTTCACAGTGATAATACATTTATACACAATCTACCATGTATTACGCCTATGTACGTCCCTATGCTACGCCTTTTCCCAGCCAGCCCATGCAATGCTCAAGAAAATGGGCAGAAAGATAACAACGATACGCCAAGCCCTATGCTATTTTACGTAGTGACATCTCAGAACAATACCTATGTACTCTTGCATCCTCAAGCAACTTCTCCGCTAAACACAGCAACGAGATGACAACTCTAACCCCCAAAGGAGGAGGAGGTCTAATACGCATTCGCCGTCCCACCATCCATCCTTGTTTCATTCGCCATCCTCCAGCTCCCTATACATCTCCCACTCGCGGCGCCTCTTCTTCTCCTTGTCCGAGTCCTTCAGCCACGCGGGACCGACGTCCCGCCCCCCGCGGCCCTAGCGCGGGTGGGGGAACTCGTCCTCGAGCTGGAGGCGCACACCGACGTTCATGCTGATGAGCTCCTGGACGAGCAGCTTGGCGGCGTAGGGCATGGTCATCTTGGCGACCTCGCGGGTGCTCTTGCAGGTGCCGCAGTAGCCCTTGTAGCCAAAGAGGCCGCAGCGCTGGCAGATGTCGATCTCGGTGCCGTCGGAGCTGACCATCAGGCGCTCGAGCAGGAGCTGCGAGGCGCCGTAGGCGATGAGGCAGTCGCGCTCCATCTCGCCGAGCCGGAGGCCGCCGTCGCGCGACCGGCCCTCCGTCGGCTGCCGCGTCAGGATCGCCCGCGGGCCCCGCGACCGCGAGTGCATCTTGTCCTGCACCATGTGCTTCAGGCGCTGGTAGTAGATCGGGCCGTTGAAGATGTAGGCTTGGAGGGGCTCGCCCGTGATGCCCGACGTGAAGTAGTCCTTGCCTTCCCAGGAGAAGCCCTTGTCGACTAGTTCCGCGGCCATGGATTCGAGAGGGTGGGAGCGGAACGCGTCTCCGTAGCCGTAGTCCTTGCGGCCCTGGACTACGGAGGCCTTGCCGGTTAGACACTCGAGTAGTTTGCCTACTGTCATACGAGAGGGGAAACCGTGGGGGTTCATGATGATGTCGGGAACGATACCCTGGTCGGAGAAAGGCATGTCCTCCTGGTCGACTATAATCCCGACCACACCCTTTTGACCGTGACGAGAAGAGAACTTGTCACCGAGTTCGGGGCGTCTGGTCTGTCGTGTCTGGATCTTGATAAGTTGCGTCTCCCTTTCCGTCTGGGTGGTCATGACTTTATCGATATAGGCAAAGTCGCTTAGTCGATACGTGAGTGGCGTTTCTCGGTACTCATCTGATTTGCGAGCAAACCCAACAGCGGGGCTTATATCCACAGGACTTTCCTTCTTCAGAAGAACATCCCCGTTCTTCACACGAAATCCCACATCTGCAAGGCCATCCTGACCGAGGGCGATATTTTTTGGTTGGGCATCCTTGTCTCCTACACGTTCACGACTACCGTTGGGGTATCTTTGAAGTTCAGTGGTGTATTTTCGAAACACTTGACACCTTCCAAAGCCCCTGTCAACAGAGGCCTTATTTAGGACAAGGGCATCTTCGATATCATATCCAGAGTAGGACATAACAACCACCGTGGCATTTTGGCCTGCAGGCAACTTGTCGTAGTGAATGAGTTCGATAGTTTTGGTTATGACCATAGGTCGCTGAGGATAGACTAGGGTGTAAAGAAGAGTATCGATACGATTGAACTGGTTATAAGCAATGGCTCCGATTGCTTGTTTACCCATAGCACATTGGTATGTGTTTCTAGGGGACTGGTTATGATGAGGGAAAGGAATCAGACCGGCGACAGCGCCTAGAATGGTGAAGGGTTCAATCTCGAGATGCGTGGTAGCTTTTGTGATATCCGTCTCATAAAGAGCGACCAGGGCATCGTTCTCTTCATTGACATCAAGATACTCAACGATACCCTGTGTAAGAAAGTCGTCGAACGTAGCCTTTCCAGCTTGCAATAACCTAAGATGGTTCTCCTTGATTTTCGCATTGCCATTCTTGACGATGATGTATGGGCGACAGATGCGTCCCTCGTCAGTTGCAATGTGCACCGCTGACAGCTGTGTGTTGACATTGATGCTCACAAACGGTGAGATCCAGCCTCGACGCCTCATCGTTCGGAATTTCCCAGCAAACCGCTTAGGAAACCGGGTCAACGCGAACGGTGTGCCGTTGATGTATACGACATATGTTCCAGGTCGATGCATTTCAGAGCCACTAAAACTGCGCAGCGGTTCAACGCCGGAATCGAGCGTGAAAGCCCATCGTTTAACGGGTTCTTCGTCGAAGTTTGTCGTGATATGTGTCATCAGCGCCAAGTTTTTTACCAGGCCACATGCTTCACCTTCAGGCGTATCAGATGTACAGAGCATACCCCATTGTGACGGTTGCAATGCACGAGGCCCGCTTACTTTCCGCGTCTTCTCGAACTGACTGCTTATGCGGGTCATCATTCCGAGGGCGCTGATATAACTAAGTCGGCTCAGAACGTGCGTCACACCCGATCTGTCCATCTTGAACCGCTTGACGCTCCAGTTTCCTGTCTGGATGGCACGATTCATCCCTTCGGTAATATGCTTGCCCTGAGTACCAACTTGAATTAAAGGATCGAAGGCAATAGCTCTGTTTTGCTTCTTCAAGTTATTCTCGACGTTAAATTTGAGGTCAACCAGGAACTTCTTAAATAAATCTTCAAACAGAAGGGATAGAAGTTGTCCTGCCAACTCCAAACGCTTATTACCCACGAAATCCCGATCGTCAACAAGTTTCGGGTTGTAATAAGCCATGAGCACCCTGCGAACCATGAGAGCAATATAGACAGCTTTCGGGTAAAAGTCAAGGCCTTCGACAGGTATATGTGCGATGATGATATTGGCAAGGGCGTCAAGTCCTTCCTCTACGTTACTCCGACGTGGTTGAGGTGCTCCTCCTCCAGGCCTCGGGGCTCTACCTCCCATTTTGACTCTCGCTCCAATGTAATCAAGTGCTTGATGCTGGGTGAAGACACCAGCCTTGACGGCTTCGTCAAAGTTTATGACGAAGTCATCCTGGAATCTTCCGTCAGAACCGGCTACGAGCGTGAGAATCTCATAATCTGAAAGCCCACCAAGAGCTTTGAGAATAATTATGATAGGTACTGGTTCAGTAAGGACATTGTGTTGTAGATTGATACGATCCTTCTTTAGCAGGACGTATGTCTTAGATTTTCTCTCGTGTGTCGAACTCGTGACGGATGCTGAGATGATGCTGTTCTTCTCGTCTGCTTCAACGATGACTCGGTTCTTGCTCAATTGCTCCTGTACAAGAATGACCTTCTCGGTTCCGTTGATAATGAAGTAGCCACCGGGATCAAGGGGACACTCGTTCATCAATTCCATCTGCGCGTTGTTTGCGCCGTAGAGGCGGCACTTGTTGCTTCGAAGCATAACGGGCATCCGAGCAAGTTCGACATTTCTCCTGATGATTTTCTGTCGTTCTCGAGTATAAGCTATGTCGATAAGGATCTTGGCTGAATAGGTCATGTCACGCAGGCGACATTCCATGGGGGTAATGTCATTGGCAACACGGCCCTGGCCAGAATCGGGGCGATCTGGAAGCACAACTCTGATATCGGTGAATTCGATCCAAAAGCTGCTATCTACATCACTCCTCACGATCCTATTCGCCTTGATAATTTCTTTGATTTCATGATCCACGAAGAAATTGTACGAGTCGATATGTCTATTAGTGTTATTAGCAGGGGTTGTCTTCTGCACTGCACGATGCGATATTCAATGGGCGGTATTTCTAGGATAGTTCTAATCGCAACGTATACCTAGAAGCTCAGAACGACTTACTGTTTTACGAGACCTATTTGAAGTCAGCATGTCATTCAGTCGGATGTCACGGAGATCACTCAATATCGGGGATACCAACATACCTTTAACCTTCAAGAATGCGGGAAGCAACTGATTCTTGTCGTCAACAGTAGAGATTGGATCAGTGAGCTTCTTGCCATTGTAAAAAGGCTCTAGGAGAGCCTCAAACCCGTCATCGATATACGGCATCTTGAAAGACTTCAACACCTAACACCAACTTCATAATCATATAAAATCGTGAATTGAGATTGTTTCTATTAAATAGTCTGATAGTGACTCAACAAAAGTAGCCTCGCGTTAGAAAGAAGTCGAGGACCCCCACCAAAGTAAAAACCACCCTATCAGCTTATCTTCTGATAAGCCTCGATAAACCTTTTCTCAAAGCTACCCGCCGCCCGCCACTCTTTTTGCCTTCTTAAAGGAGCTTGGGCCACAATAGCATCAATGACATTGATAAGCCAATACAATAGGTAACTGCAGGGGTGAGTAACTCAATCTGAGCCCCCCTTCTTGCCCCTCTTTAAGGCTAAATGACTGTCAAGTTTCAAATGCACCAAATTTCCAACAGCATAAGCCATCTTCGGGTATGGTTTCCGTTACGTAGAGCCTCATCGAATATCATGCCAACTCTATGAATGTGCCCATAAATCTACCTACATGTAGGTAATGTTTAGCACTTCATATATGCGTAGCACCCACCATACATACCTGCCTACCTACCTAGGTACTTAGAGTTACCTACTACGTAGTGTTGTCTTGAAGATTCACAATCTCAACTGCCTTCAAATTATTGCCCGCCGTCGCGATTACGCCAGAATTACCCCGCCACCCGATCACATTCATTCAACGCATGTGTGTATATCAGTCTCATTTGTCTACGTAAGCTTTTTGTCCCCTTACAACAAAGTCTTCCTCCAAATTCTGAAGAGCCAAAAGAGAAACCGGCATGACAATAGATGTGTCTATGATATCTCCATCTCATCCCAGCGAATTACAAGCAATGTAATAGAGAGGGGTACATATTATGCCATGCCCAACGAACCCGTACTTGTCCTGATACTCACCGAATTCTACATTCAAATTTATCATAGATCCCTCTACTATGCTAAACAGAGCCTAGTCTGTCTACCTGACAACTATTACCCCTCCATCAAATTCGCGAGATGTGCGATGCTTGAACCAAATGCTTCTGTACCCCTCCAAATCCCTCCCCTCTACCCCCCGCCCCCTTCTGGCTCTGCATGCAGCTTGCGTTCCCTGCAGTACAGCATGCAGGAGAGAAGCGTCGGCTTATTGTGTTGGTTGCATTGCCTTGCTACCCAGAACTGCATGTAATACACAGTCACATTTATTCATCTCCACTCGTTCTCTATTTCGAGAAATGGAGTTACAGCATCTTTTTTTTTCTTCACTTCTGTCTTGCAATAAATCGTCATCACATGCAGGAAATATATAACTCTCTATGTATTGAAATGCGTATGTATGTGACTACGTCGTAGGAATTTAGTGAGGGGTTGATTAGCCGTGGTGATGAGAAAAGAGTAGCGGGGTGACAGCAAAGGGATTGGATTGTCGTCGCTCTCATGCCACTTTGTGACATGCATTTGATCGTCAAAGACCTACCTAATATGTTCATCGTCTAAACCCAAGTCAGTTCCAGACCTCGACAGTTATGAAGATTATCCAGTCTAGAACTTCCTTTGGCCGGTTTCCATTCTCGATACTATCGATATTATTTCCCTCTTAACCCAGTGGATAACAAGTATTGGATTTCTAGAGTTCCATGGTTGGATATATTCAGCGACGCCAATTTTAATGGGGTAACTAAAATTCCTCCATACTTTTTTTTTTTAACACACCAGATTTTGGGTCGGGTCTAAGATGTTATGCAGCCGCTGCTGACCCTCAGTTCCGGAGCGGCTGGAAAATCCTAAGTAACGAAAGGCATCCTTTGTGACTTGGCTTTGCAACTTACATATACTTACGTAGCAGTACATGCATCCCTGGGCTGGGAGTCCCTGAAGGGCACGAAGAATCTCGAGTGGGCAAAAGTCGGTGTGTGCAACACGAGTGGAGTTCCACGATCCTAAACCACACCAAAAAGATAGGTACCCAACCAGCCAAAGAAGAGAGAGTCAGAGAGGCTATCTTGTAGCGAACGAAGTTGGTCATTTTTCTACTAGTTCTATATTGGTCTCTATGCAAGTGACGTTGAGAAATTGCCACTCCCTATGGACGACACACTTCTCGAGACCTACGCGATGTAATGTTTGCTGCAAGTTAACGAATAAGTAAACCCGTGAGCTGAAAATTGGCGATCTCTTATACCATCCTGAGAAGTAGATCATCCAAACTCTCTTGGCTTTCATGGACATGTTACATATCCAGTATTATAGGATCTAGATAGACGCTTAAGTAACGACGCTACAAGCAAATAAGAGATTCAACTCTAGATACGTATATACGTCCAACCGGCCGAGAAATGGCCTATATATAGCAAAATTTTCGGATTTTATTGTCCCTTCTATGTGATGTATGTTTTGTATATATACGTACAATCACGGTCCGAGGTTCGATGCCCTCGATTAAGACCCATCGCTTGCTTGTAACCGCGCTACCCAACCCACTATCTACGCCTAGACTTAAGACGGATCTACAAAGCCGATTCGGAACCTTCTAAGCGGGAAGACCCTGGATGTTTCAACTTGCAACCTTGAACTGCGCGATAGATTTAGTTAGTTAACTACCTACAGACGAAGTACTTGATCACATCGTCACTGTGACCAGCAATCCTAAGCGCCGTAACAATATGTTGTACGACAGCTCTCTCTCTCTCTCTCTCACGATATGCTTGGTGTCTTGAAAGCACTTCTTTCCACACCGGTGCTTTTCAGAGGGATATCCGGTATCGCAAGGTCAAATATTTGGTCTTAGCATTCAACGCATGGCGCTTGCTGGTGTTTCCTAGGTATGTAAAAGTAGGTATGTATACCGAACAACAGCTGCACAGGGCATCGAGTTTAGCATCAACAAGTCAAGTATAACCAATAACCAGTCTATCGTGCAGCTGTATCATTCATTGGTGGCATGGCCAAGAGCCACGTTAAGACGCCACCCAGATCGATATATCCCCATCAACTTCCGCTGTCTGGTCAGCAGCCTATAGAATGGCATCTCCCCATCAACTAACTTCCGAACGTGGATCAAGTTTGTATTTCGTCCAACCAGAGCCAGCGGATGTGCAACTTTACCTTGTGGTACGACTACGGCTCTGTAATGCGCTGTTGTGTTCCACTCGTGAACCAGAGATGTACGCAAGAACTATCGTTATAGGGAAGACGGTGGACGGTAACAGTTGAATGAATACCTTACTATGTGATGATATATATGATAAAGCAACCTGATGATATGAACGTCCGCCCGCCTGCTTACATTGTAAATATATACGCGCCTGCATAGCCTGCATACTTGAGCCGACTTTTAGTATAGGGCGTATAAGGCTCTTCCCAGATTGCATGAACATCATTGATGTTACAACGATCGCAGTCTATCCCCCGCACTCTTGTAAGAACTGTAGGGAATACGTATGTAGGCTAGCTAGGTACCTACATGACCTCTTACCTACATACATGCATTACATAGTATCATCAGTGAACTGTCCATCGGTCGGTCCTAAGTTAACATGGTGTAAGACTTTGCTCACCGCTCCCTCTCGGTCGAACAAGCAATGGCTGATGCATCCACTCATGGCTCGCTCTGTCTTGCCTGGACTGTCTAGCTAAGTGCTGGGCCGCTCCGTACTAACACACACACACACACACACACACACACACAATTAGTAGAATTCGTAACAACGCCGGGGCATTCGAGGGGTGGAGTTTGCTGAGACGACCGAAAGGGTAATTGCAAACAGACCGCTTCAACAAGTCACCAGCGGGGAATTGTGAAGATTTGGGCATCAATTATTGATTGAAGAGGAGTTTAACAGTTATACATATAGTGCTACTTAACCACCTCGTTTTTTTTCCTGCAATCCCATTGATTGAACATGCAACTCTTGGTCCCAATCTACCAATTGAACTCACTTATATCTATAAGACATGTTCCAAATCGTCAAGGCCAATCTTGTTCTTCATACATGAGGTAGGTAGATGAGGTACCAGAGACAAGAACCAAATAGGGTTCGAGACTATCTACCTCCATACATCTCTCTCCCGAGCGGAACGTCCCTCGAGGTTAACTCCTATTACTACCACCACGTGTGTATCAAACTCTGTCAGCAAACACAAACACAACATACATACATACGGCCCGAGAACTATAACTACCTACCTACCTACTATCTATTTACCTTCCCAAGGCAAACCATGTGTTTATCTACAATATCTCCTAAAGAAAGAAGTCGTATAAAGATTGACTAGCATCGCTATCTACTAACACAACTTTTCTAACCTTTACATGTTCTCTCTCGGATCAACCACCGAAAAGCTACCTCGAATACATACAATACATACATGCATACATATTTGGGTATATTTGAAGTTACACTACTAACAGTTATAGGTTAGTCCTCTAGGAAAGATGGAGGGGACTTAACCATATTGGGTATCTGGGAGATCTATGTATTAGTAACAGTGGATGTGACTTGTGGCTGTTAGTGCAAATACTAAAATATCAGGTAGCAGAGCTGCAGAGGTAGGGCCCTTGCCGACAAGGATAGGAGGGGGAAGGTCGCCCAAGTCACCGCTGGACCGCTGCATACGTGCGCTACAGCTCCATGCAGTTTAGCTACCGCCAAACTTGTACAATACAATACAGGGGTTTTCTTGGTTGTGCGAGTCCATCACTGATTGACCTTACCTTCGTACCTCCTCATTCTCCTCCCCTGTGGGTGCAGCAAAGTAGGCCCCGGGGCAATGTTTTGTCTGTCTTTCTGTCTGGCTGATTTGCTGGCTTTACTACATCAATGATACTATTGATTGTATCTGCAGCAGCATATTATTATCAAGTACCTACCTACTTACTTACTTACATGCGTGTTGTATGTGTGTGTGTGTGGTGTGTGTGTGCGTGCGTATGTGCGTATGTGTGGCTTCGTCAAAGAAGACATTGATTGATCTTCCTCTTATTATTCTTTCCCGCACACAACTCCACACTCTTTTGATTTTGTGATTCTACAAAATTTCTCTCTCTCGTTGCTGGCCGCTCCTGGCTCTCCAGGGCAGCGTTCCGCGTTCTGTGCTGTAATTGTTCTTATAAAGGTAAGCAGCAAAAATGCAAATGCGTCTTCCCTTTGCCGAGTCTTCGAGTTTCCCTTAACAAACCCCCCCTCTCTTTTCCCCCCCTGCAAGAGACAATTGTCAACCAGTAGCCAGCCCAACGGCGCATCCGTGTGCAAAAGGGAATGAGTTGCGCCGACAGCCAACGTCACTGGAATAAAGCGCGAGTCTCTGGCAATTCATTGTAACCTTTATATTGAAACCCGAACGTCTATATTTGTTGATGTTGCGTTTCCTGGAAGCCTTGTTATAACCGGCGCAAATGTACGTGTGGATGTTTGGGGGCTGGCTGACACGCTTTTCGCGACGGCAGTTTATAGAACCCGGTGATTAGCCAGCAAGGCCTGTACGAAAGACCACGGATTGTAACAACAGTGAAGAGAAGAAAAAAAAATATGGACGATTACCGATTTCGCGCTCAGCAGTCTCCTAGAAACGAGGCGCCGATGAATTCGCTTGTCTCACCACCGAGGAACGGCACGGGCAGGCTGCCCCAGCCAATCCCTCAAGATCCTCGAACCACCCTGCCCCGCCGATTCACAACGGATTCGGGGCGTGTACCAACATTGTCGACAATATCCACTCAGCGATTACCTGAACCTCAAGAATATGCTGCCGTAAGTTCATATCTGTAATATATAATAACCATTTCCCGAGGAGAGGCTGGAGGTCCAAGGAGGGGGGGTCCGCACGAGAGGAGGGGGCGAGGGGGGGGTCTCCAAGTGTCTAGCCTCGCTAGAGCTTATCTCCCAGAAGAAGCAATGTCTCAATCGGCCCCCCCCTAATTCATTGTCTTGTCCTTGTGGAACTGTCGACTAATTCCTGATGACCAAGGCCCAGTATAAAGTTCAATTGGTAAGGCGTTCTCATCTTCTCTTCTCTCGGCGTTTGGCCCTCGGACTTGTTACGTGTCAGCAAGTTGTAACGTGACGTCCCATGCGCCGCAGCCAATTCTCCGCTGGGATCGACTCGGGTAGCAGAGCCAATGCTGACATTCGTTGCAGTTAGAGAAAAAGAAACTCGAGTATGAGAAAATTCGAGAACAGAGACGGCGATTTGAAGCCGAAATGCAGAAGCTGGATCAGCAACAGCTCCGCGATGAGTTTGACATTGCCCAAATGCAGGAGGAACTGGGGCATAGAAATAGCTTGAACTTGACCGGCCACCAGTCCGAGCCGACGACTCCTCCCGAGTATCGCGAGACTAGCGCAGGCTTCCCGACCATGTTCTCGAGGCCGAACCGGTACTCGACGTCGAGTCTAGTTTCCCCGCCAGGGCTGTTCAATCGGCCGTCCAGATCGGGCTCCCAACTTACTTCGCCTTCAGGCTTGGTACAGTCGGTCTTCAATTTCGATCATCTACCATCTCGTTCAGTCCCAGCATCTAGGAGGAACAGTGACGAGGACGAAAAGGAAGAAGCGATACGACAAGATCCTACTAGCCATAGGTCAACTAATGCGTAAGTAAACTGCTTTATGTTCTCTTCTCCACGCTTTCCTGCCTTCACAGCCTTGATACTTGTTACCTTTTGCGCGCAAGTGCTACTAGAAGGGAGTGCACAAGCCAGACAGGTGACTTGGTTTTGAGTTTAAATGCGAAGGCGGGTCTTTGAGTTCAACAAGAGCTACTACCGCTTTTCACGACGTTGGATTTATACCTACTACTCTACTCTTATCACACTATCTACATACCTCCTACCTACCTAGTTATCTACTTCACTTTGATTGTTCAGTTGTGGGCACCTTCAATTTCCTACTAAGACGGAATACATTGGTACAAGTCAATATCGTCGTTCCTCGTTCAATCCATACGTGCATGGGCATACTTCAGTGTCTTCCTCCTGTCTGCACTGCCCAATACTACCTATCCACTTCCTATATCCCATTGTTACTTCCAACCTTTCTTCGGTTTCCTATTCACTCTTTACTACCTACCTATTCAATGGGAGTTTACAGATAGCACTACTTGTACTCTCTTTTCCAGTCTTCTGCCTCTCTTCTACATTCCACATCTTTCCGTACATCAATCTTATTCTTTGGGGGAAAGTTTGTC
Organism: Eutypa lata; assembly: GCA_022661535.1. Lineage (NCBI taxonomy): Eukaryota > Fungi > Ascomycota > Sordariomycetes > Xylariales > Diatrypaceae > Eutypa > Eutypa lata. Next base: position 1,085,114 of record JAKULF010000013.1, on the reverse strand, counting down.
TACCTACTTGGAAAGCAACTTCCTCTGCCACAATCTCTCCCTGCATTCACAGTTCTTGATTTCTTGACATCTATTACTGCCATCATTCAAGTTTTGATCAACTCCATCACTACCAACTAAATTCAAGCTTGTGAATACTTGGTATCACTAGGTCACTAGGTCACTAACCCAAAACCTTCTTTTCAGCCTCAACCGATACTCATTACCTGTCACACGCCGCGGTAATCTCTACGACAACATTGATCAGACTAACGCAGCTGGATTCCTCTTCCGGGACGACGACAGTACAATGGACTCTTCCAACTTTGCCAACATGAAACCCATTGCCCCAGAGGATAGCTTTCCTCAGCTTTACGCCCAGAAAGGCAATCCCAACGTGGTAAGCCATCTTAATTGATACCTGTTTCCCCACGTATATTCCGCTACATACATACACCATGTACAGTGGACAATATGAGACCTGTCCACCTACCCCTCGACCTCACTTTCAAACTGCCCTACAATTAGAAGAGAACCTGCACAATGTGCAGATTTTTTATTTTAATTTCCCTTTAAATTTGTGTGAACCTATTACCCCTCAAGGTTCTACCCCTCGATTCAGTGCATTACTCTATTTTTCTTTTTAAAATTATCTATTACAGATAAACCTACCACACAAACACTTTTGCAGCAAAAAGTTAATACCACCAACTTCCACTTCTTCCACGCCTACTTATTGTACCTTCCTTCCCTTACACCTTGTTTTCCCGACTTGTCCCCCCAACATTCCATCCCATTTTCGTCTGATTTTTGTCTTCAACTTTCGACGTTGGCAACTACCTTTCACTTACCTTATTGTGTACTCTTTGTACACTTCCATCTTCACCACTTTCATACAACTGACTTCATCCTTCTGTAGTTGTCTGCCTCTACTGCAGCTGCCGACTTGGCCTCCCAACTTGGTAACGGAGAGAACGCTGGCACGAACGGCTGGGGTAACATCTCACGTCATCGCCATCAACAAAGCCTCACCAATCTGAGTTCTGCACAAATGAGCAACTCTGATACCATGACTTCCAACCAAGCTGGTGCCTCCGAGGCTAAGGCTTTTGTCAATCGCCCTTTCCGCCATTCTGTTGATCTGAACCAGCAGTTCAAGGAGCCGTCTTCGGATTCTAGTTCCCCCTCTGTCATGGCACCTCCTTCCACCCAGGTCCCTGCAACTCCACCCAAGTTGCAGACTTCTTTCTCTGCCAACGACATTCCTACTGTTAAGAACATTGGAGTCACTGCTGGACCAACCCCCGCTTCTGCAAATGCACATGCTCAGCAGCATTTCCACAACCACAACGCAAGCATTGGCCGGATTCCTCTGGGTGCTGCCAAGCGCCACAGCCGTGAACTTTCGGGTGACAACCATGTCAATGTGACGCAGGCTGGAGCTTTCCCATCTATCCAGTCTCAGTTGCAGGCTAATGCACCTACGTTCGGTCCAGGCACAGCTGGCCAAGCTGCTTCGCAGGTCCCCGCAGTCGCCTCTCCTTCAGCTAGTTCTCCTGGTTCTCATGGAGGCTACCCTCCATATTATGGTGCCCCCAATTACAACCCGACTAGCCCTAACGGAAATGGCTACAACAACATGCCCTTACTTGCCATGGGTATGCAGAACATGAACATCAACAATGGTTACCCGGGCCAGAACTACACTGGCTATAGTGCTGTTTATCAGAACGCAACCACGCCTCGAGACTCGCAGCAGCGTGTCATTCAGCAGCGCAGAGCCCAGGATAGCGAAGGTAAGTCTTTTATTTGACCCCATTCCTTAATACTAGTAATAGAGACTAACTCTCCTCAGCCATGAGCCGCTTCACCAACCTTCCTCTCGAGTCCGTTGGCGGCACGATCTATGATCTTTGCAAAGATCAGCACGGTTGCCGATATCTGCAGAAGCAGCTCGAGAATCGAGTTCCCGACCAGGTACACATGATTTGGCAAGAGACGAACCCTCATGTCGTGGAGCTCATGACGGACCCTTTCGGCAACTACCTATGCCAGAAACTCCTGGAGTATTGCAACGATGAAGAGCGCACGGTTTTAATCCAGAACGCTGCTACTGACATGGTTCGGATCGCTCTCAATCAGCATGGCACACGAGCTCTTCAGAAGATGATCGAGTTCATCACCACCCCGGCTCAGGTTCAGATCATCATCCATGCCTTGCAAAACCAGGTCGTCGACCTCATTCAGGACTTGAATGGTAACCATGTGATCCAGAAGTGTCTGAACAAGCTCTCTGCTGCTGATGCCCAGTTCATCTTCAACGCGGTGGGCAATCGTTGCATTGAAGTCGGCACTCATCGCCATGGCTGCTGTGTTCTTCAACGATGCATTGACCACGCCTCAGGCGACCAAAAGGCGTGGCTGATTGCTAGAATCACCGATAACGCCCAGCGCCTCGTGAAGGACCCATTTGGCAACTATGTGGTTCAGTACATCATCGACCTGAACGAGCCTGCCTTCACCGAACCTCTTGTGAAACAATTCCAGGGCAAGATTAGTGAACTTTCCCGTCACAAGTTCAGTTCGAATGTGATCGAGAAGTGTCTGCGCTGTGCTTCGGATGGTTCGAAGGACATGATGTCTCTTGAGCTCCTCCATGGTGGAGAAGTGGAACGCCTCCTTCGAGATTCGTTCGGCAACTATGTCGTCCAGACCGCGCTGGAGCATGCTACTTTCCATATGAAGCATCAGATCGTGGAGACCATTCGACCTCTTCTCCCGAGTATCAGAAGCACCCCATATGGCCGACGCCTTCAGGCCAAGATCCAACAGCATGACTCCCGCAGTGTGGGTTCCAGCGGACAGACTACCCCCGCCGACCCCACCCAAGGACAGATTCCGATGCGTGGTCTTGCACCTAACCGTGGCATGCCGAATCAACCGATGATTCAGCCTGGTGGTTACCCGAGTGGACTCAACGGCATCAATGGTGGCCGTGGCCAGATGAGCTACCCTACCACCAACAGCCTCAACATGTCTAACCCGCCCAACGCGCCTCCCCAACCGCCCCGGATGAACACGTACCAGACCTACCCTGGTGCTAACATTCCGACGGCCAACGGTGAAGGTCAATTCTTCTAACCTGAGATCCTCCATCCACGAACCTTCCTCACGTTATGAGTACGAGCATCACGACGATAACGATTTGGATGGCTTGTTTGCCGGCGATTTTCCGTCGACGATGAAGCACGAACGAGATGTTTCTCACGATCCTGATGAATTTTCCTTTCTATATTTCACCCGAACTCTGTACCAACGCAGCAGATCCATTCGATCGCACAACTTCATCCCATCGATGACACGGACTGCCACTAGCAGTCCTTCATTCCTTGGGTTGAGCTGTACATTATCCAGTTGATGATGCACGACGCTTTTCTTTCTCTCCCGTTGGATTGACTCGGTCATTGGATGATTTGCCTCTATAGTTTTTCTGGAGCAATCACCAGTTGAGTTATTCCCAACTTGTACTTCTGTACTTGGATTTCTCGTGCACACTCCTGCATAGACCATTTTTTCCTACAATTTCTTTTTCTCGTTTGGGTTTCTTTCTTGCTTGTATTCACAACGTCAAGGGTCAATCGGCAGTCTGGAGGGTGCAACTTTGGCGACCAGTGGCACACGTCTATGTTGTCCACGACGGCGGGTTTTGGCAAATCTACGATGGTTCTGCAGCAAGAGTTTAAGTAGGCAAATGCACCTGGGCATTCAGCATTTCCCCTACTAACTTAGGCTCAAGAGATCGCTCTCGATATCTCTCGCCTGCCGCCAACCATCGATATCTCGCACATAAACGCCATACACAGAAAGCTGACATCAACAAATATCACCATCTTCGATAAATACATATTCTTCTCATGGCTGTCGTTTGACTGGGAGGAATAGACTCGATCATAAACGGGCTAGCTCTCACGTAGTACAAAGAAGATGGTGTTTTCCTTGGTTGCAACCTCCTCGGCGATCAGAATATATGGAGATCGCATACGACTACACCCTTTGCCTGCCTTTGCTTTCTCATCATCTTCCATTCTTCTTCGCGTGTCTTTCGCCTGAAAGCCCAAAAGAACATGGGTTTCTTCTATCTGGTCTTTCGCGGCCCCGATTGATTGGCTTGCCTGCCATGTGCGCACTGAATTATGGAGGTTGCATTTGTATTTACATTTTCGGAGCAAATTTGGGCGAGGAAGACGATATGAGGTGAGAACCGTTTGGCGATTAGATGATCTTTTTTTTTCTTCTTCTCTCAATGATGATGAACGACGATGATGATGTGATGGAGGTGGTGGTGGTGGTGAAAAATTGGAGAGTGGGTGAGAGAGAGAGAGACAGAAGAAGAGATCATGGTTCATCGCCGCTTGCATGTAATTTCCCCAAACCAGATAACTGGCTATATTCGCCTTAATAGAGGCCCCTTTACTCACTGAGATCTAACTTTGGACTCTCTTTAATTATGCTGTGCATGTTGTGATCTGCCGCTGTTCGTGATGGTGCCATCGATATGTCTGTTAGTCATCGTACTAGTAACGTGCATATTAATAGTTACCTAAAGGGTAGATAGGGATCTGCAAAACGTCGTGATCATGTTTATCAGAGAGTACGAAATATACCTTGAAACCGGCATCTTGGGGTATATTATTTCCAGAGGACAATCACAGATGTAACCTTTCCTTAAAGCTTTAATAACCTTAATTGCTCGAAACACCGTTATGTGTTACTACTACCCTATGCAACCCTCTAACTACGCCATACGTACTACGTAGCAGCCCCTATAACTGAAGCTATCGTGAGCCCTGAGCTAAGCTAGTGGGCGGTTCTGCCGCCATCACCTAACCACGACCCATTGAATCCGTATCAGTGTATGTAAAGCCTGAGCTATTTGGGTGTTGGCACGTATTTCCCTACGCGTAAGCTGAAAGTGTCGCTGCTTAGTTAGGTACGTATCCGTAACGACACGTTATAATAGGACAACCCTATCCACACGGTTCCTGTCCGAGGTGACAGGAATGAAACCTGTGAACTACCTGTGTAGTAACTATGTCATTCATTGCCGATCACTTAGTTTTACGGATAGCCAACGTTAGTAACCGTTCTGCTGACCAACATGTTGACTACGGAACCCAGGTGGTTGTTGTATTGATGTTGGGCTGCGGCACAGCTCTCCTTATCTTGTCAGCCTCATTTGACTGCAGCTTCGAGCTGCAATCCAACCATACTTAGTCATGCCTATAATTAATTATATATCAAAGAAGCACCGCCGTAGGATAAAACGTTTATGGCTATCAGTACATCACTATGATTTAAAAGGAAATATAGATCTAAAATTTTCAGTCCAACCATCAACAGCTGTAAGTAAAGTATGCTAGTTAGTTGGTATGGCATTTGAACCTAAAGTGACGCATCATGATGATTGGTGTCCCTTAAAATAGCCATGTCAATATGTGAAGGGATAGTTAATAGAAGAAACCCCACCAACACATACATCATTGAAGATTACGACATGTGATTGAACTATCTTTTGAGTGGTGTCATTCCAAACTACCCTCCATGATAGGAGTATTACTGTTGGTATTGCTTTCCTTCTCGCTCTCAATGTTGGTGTTGGAAATAAGGTTAGTTTCGTTATTCGATGTTGTCTATTGGAGCATCATAAAGGGTCTTATTTAATACCAACACAAAGAGCTCTGGGCATGTTCTTCTTTTCTAACAAAATATTCTTGCCATCAAACTCCGTATAGTAGCATATTTGATACTGAGATACACGTACATGACAGGCTATCTAGTAAGTACTGGGGCTAATCTGCGAGATATCATTACATTCATATAGCCATGAGTAACTGACAGTATGTAGATTTTGAGTCTTCTAACCCTTCAATAGCCGAGGAACATTCCAAAGACGTTTCCCACCCATCACGGGTTTCTTGGGTCTCAGTCCATCTTTTGTACAGTCCTACTTGTCAACAGTCCCCCTCCTGCTATTTTCATACGCGCTAACCTATCTATTCATCCATAGGTCTTGATTTCGGTGTTTGAGCACACGAGAACATGCAGTGCTGTGCTTTCAATTTCTTTCATGATATCCCGAAGACCCTCTCCACGACCAACGAATTCCTTGACCTATGTTATACGGTAGCAGAACAAGAGCATGAGCTGACTCTCATGCCACGGGTATTATCGGAATGATTCGAGCTCTATAACTCAAGTTATACATAGACAAAGACAATATGGAATCACCAACTATCGCTGGATCCGACTTGTTGTGGTGTTCTACAGGTATGTTCCTTCATCCGCAATGGAGCGTTTAGTGTTGGTTGGTCGGTACTACTATGATAATAAAGGCTCGTGTGATCGATATAGATGATAACATCGACACCGACTTGACAAAGACCGTTCTTTCCCTACCATCGAGTCACCGGTATTCAGCCATACTGCAGATGATCGAAGAATCGCCAACTCCTTGACACGAACCAGTAGATAGGAACTCTGAGCTGGGCTTCTTTGTCTCGCAAAGCCTCCTTTCCAAGTATAAGAGGTAAGTTGAGGTTCATCTTCGAGTATCATGTCCTATCCATCACCTTCAAACACAAGCCATATTCCCGAGTCCTCCAATTGCAACGACAAATTCAATAGTATCTCTATTATATCACCACTATTATCTGTAGACCTCTACAGCAGACGTCAACTAATATCTAGAATCAACATGCCGAGCAATTATGCTTGGTACTGCGTTAGTCTTCATAACAGATCTGATGTTGCTACTACCAATGCTAACGTAGAACCTTTAGCGGGACTGTGGTCAGCAGAACTCGAAAGCGCTTAACCCTAGTTGTATCAACCCCAGTTGCCAAATCGTACATGATCCAAAAAATGATAAAATCGAAGCGCTATCGAGAGATCGAAGTGACGATCAGCACAAGAAAGACAAAGGCAAAGGCAGAGACAAGGATAAAGATAGGAAGGGTGGGAAAAGTAGCAAGGGCGGAGAAAGCAGCAGGAGGACATAGCACCAAAGGGCTCTCCATCCGCGTCTAGTGTTTGAAGCTATCCCTTCTCATCTTCCATTTCTTACTTCACCATGTCATCCCCTAGACAAGACATTGATCTTGTCACTTTCATTATGCCCACACGCTCCTTTATCAATCTCAAGTCTACTCACGACTTATTCACTCGTTAATATTGGGTCTTTTCGGAGTTCATCACTTCAAGGGTGGTTTTAATCCTTGTCTCTTTTGTTATCATGGCGTTACGTTTACCTACTGGAATCGCTGCTGCTATTGCGCACGTCCTCTCATTTACTCATGTATGGTCAGAATCGTTTTCACAGGGTCTCTGGTTAGCAATTAATTAGCTAGCTTAGATCAGGAAATATTATTAGCCATATTTATATGGCCATTGGTTCATACCACTTTACTGTACCTAACAACTGCTAAAAAAAAGGCTACCTTAAAAGTGAGATCCTTCAAAATCTGTCTGCGGCCTACTTATTTAAAGGCTTAAGCTGTTCATGTGCGTACGCGGGTAAATCTGACCTTATGGAATGTAATGGCATGCGGTTTACGTGGAACTCTCCTCATTCTGACCGTAAGGCAACAAGTAGGAATAGGTAAGAATATTGTAAAAAGTCCGAATTATTAACAATCCCATCATCTATCCCGTTGTTATTACCCGGAAGCTCGTTGCCCCTTTATTTCCTTAGTTGCGCGGGGAAAATTATAGGAGTAAATATACTACATACCCGTCATAGCATTATCACGTAATACGTTCTGAGACCCGTCCTTTAGCCCTGAAAGTGAGTTTAAATTCATCGTCGAGGAATCCTCAACGTATAAAACGCTCGGGCTCCTGAGAGAACACCGGCCGTACTACCACCAATGGGTACAAGATATTCAGTACCACCCTTCGAAAGAGGTCTGGGCACAATCGTGGACAAACCTTAAGGAATATATGGCATCTACTGGAGATTGGATGCAACAACGAACTCACTCAGCCCTTAAATAAGACGTCCTTCCTACCAGCGGAAGAATTTTCACACGATCAAGACACAGCAACTTCCGGTTATCGACCTATCATCCTCGTCTTTCCTGGCGCTTGCTCGAGAAGTTTGTTGCCAGCGTAAGCTCGAATATTGAGATATTTACTCTACCAAGCTGGCGTGGTTTGCAAAAATCAGAGTCCAAGCATCGACTCTGTTAGCAAGACTATAATTACCCATCAAATACAGGTCCATTTCAACAGAAATTTGGATATCCTACGGTGTGATACTCACAAGACACACGAATATAGTCGGCAATATTAATCGCTATGTAATTAGGCTATTCTTTGGCAAAGAACCACTTAGATATGTGTGTCATGCGCTGTTGGCTGCCGTGAGAATTGGTGGTCCCTGGACTGGTGCTTCTGGCAAGGACCAAGGTAGGTAATGACTGTATTTGGAAGCTGGCATGTCTTAAACGTCACTATCAGCATCTCGACGATCTCTCTTGAGCATATTACAAGTTACAAACGCTGATGTGAAGAGTTACAGTCGAAGGTGAATTTCTATAGCCACTAGAACAACAAGGGTTCCGTTTTTACGATACAATAGTTACGCAGAAGAAACTACACTGATCTTGCCAACCGACAGCTTGGGACTACATCATAGTACTGGTACGCGACTCTAGACACTTTCAGACATATCAGAATTCTTGAACTCTCTCTCTCTCTCTCTCCTATGCTATTGTACACTGCATATACTAATTTGGCTCTCTTTCATACATACTACTGTTGGGGGTATATCTAGCTAGACCCTACCGAGCTACCTACCAACCCACCCACCCGCAACCAGTGAAGCCATGACTTGTAATCTTTCGAAGGAGCCACGCGTGTCATTAAATACCTAGTTACGACGACGTCAAAAAAAAAAAATGAAGAGAGACAGAACATGGCAGGTGTGAGAGCGAGAAAGCGAGAAGGTCAGGGGTTGGCGAACCTATGTGCTAAATCGTGTGATCTCATAGCCAAGGTGGAGACACAGCGCAAATAGCAAGGCTCTTGGTAATTATTTACCGTCATCATATAGTAGTATCCAGGTACCTAAGGTAATCGGCCGGCTACACACGTACCTACGTAGCAAGCATATTGATTGACATTGAGAAAACTAGATAGAGTTGATGGGTACGGGGGTTTGTCGAAACGTCCTACAATTATGTACTTAAACTAGGTAAGTAGTTAGACTAGACAGGGAAACGGGGAAACGCTCGTCGGTATTCTGGGTTGTTAGGTAAAGCGTATTTTCGCCTATGCGAGGGTGGAAAGGAAAGCAGAACCTATTTCAGCATACACGTCATAACTTTCGGATTTCGAGACTTGAAACTTGGAAAAAATTACTGGAGGTGCAAAGTGAGTGGGGCTTTAATTGGCTAGAAGAGAGTATAATCATCTATCACGCATCGAAAGAACGTATGTATGTATGTGTGTGTACAATCATTATTGTCGTAAAGAACCCTTTTGCTTTTTTTATACGGATCTACGTAGACTAACCCCAGGCAGTACATCATGCCCTTAAGACCATGAAGAAGCAAGACCTCACTCCAGCCCAAATCATCACCATTGCTGCTGACCGTATAATTCGTCGTCGTCCTCCTCCAATCACCCCCCAATAGCGGGAGGTGCTTATCGGTAGCGCCAGAGAGACAGGGTGTTGTGTCTCTTCCAGGTCTTTCTGCGGCCGGCGCGGGTCTTGTTGTAGCGGTGGCCCTTGTTGAGACCACGTGACTTCTTGCCGGTGGCGGTGAGACCGCGAGCCTCGCGGTGCTTGTGCACCGGGTTGACGATCCAGTTGATGCGGGGGTCGAGGCGGATGGCCTTGTGCTGGGGGTCGACGAGGATCACCTCGTAGTACTTGTAGGTCGAGTCCTGGTTGATCCAGTACGAGTTCAGGACGCGCAAGTTGGCGCAGCGGCGGCCGACACGCTCCTCAGCCGTGGCCTTGAGAGATCGCTGGTACTTGAGCTGGTTCACACCCTGGTTGGTGGGCTTGCCTGTAGTTGAGACTTTCTGTCAGTTGACTGTCATGTGCAGGAAGGATCGTGTGAGGTATCCAAGAAGTGTGAATGGCAACATACCGTAAGTGGCACCCTTGGGCACAGGTCGCTTGCGGCCTCCGCGGCGGACGCGCACACGGTAGATGACATAGCCCTGCTTGGCCTTGTAACCGAGGCGGCGGGCCTTGTCGGGGCGGGAAGGACGAGAAGCGCGGTGGATGACGTTCAATTGACGAAGCTATATTGATGCACTCTCAGCTAATGTTCAACGAGTGTATAGCAAAGACACGTTCTCTACCTCCCGTCAAATCCCGAGACTAAACCCCAGAGATCTGATCAGGAGGATGAGAAAGACAGCGTCCACATATTCAAATCATCCATCCATCCATTCACGTCAAATGTTTGAATGTAGATTTTTTTTCCGTGTGCATTCATTTATGCATTGCCATCTCTCGTATCGGGAACCAAAATCGTAGGATGTGGGTGTTTTAACATACTTCCCAGCAGCGGACTCGGAGGAGGAATCGCAGAACATCAGACTGCTTCTTCTTCTGAAGCTCTTCGACGTATTTGAGGGCACCCATCTTGACTATTCGGTAGAGGATAAACAATGTTAGCAAATCGACCGATAATACGATTGGTAGACTAGAGATCAGTCAAGCAGATAGGTAGCTGTCACAATCGGAATGAAAGTCAAACTCAGAGAGAGAAAGGAAAAGGAAAAGGCGAACGAACCAGGTTGGGAATTGATGCCTGCAACAATGGATGATCAAGTGTCGTTTGTTGGCTGGTGATAAGATCGGGATGAGGAAGAATTCAGGTAACTGAGGAAAATTCACCAGTCCCACTGAGAAAGTACGAAAATTCGGTCACTCGGGTTCAGCGATTAGGAAATTCTGTGCTTGTGGGCAGGTGGGAAAAACGGAAAATTAAGCGACCCTAATGCTAATCCTAATGAAGACTAGATCAAAATGTGGGTGTGTGCTTGGACCATGCTCGGATTTTACGCATTAACTTAATGTTAGGTAGCTAACAAGAAAAACCTTAGCTGGAGATGTGTGCCAGGGTCTTGCTGCTTAGGTAATAGCTACATTGGCAGTGTCTTTTGTAGCATTAGAGCTCTCCTTTAGTTACATCGTCGGCACGGCTATCTCTAACTATCTACAGCAATCATGCTCGCCCAACACCAAGCAACTTTTGATATTTCCGCCCAATTTTCACCGCAGCTCAATAATATCTCTCTAATCACCCAATATCGCAATGCAATATCCATATTCCCGAGATAGCAAAGTCCTTACGAAGTAGTCAGCTTCTTAGACCCATCAATTACCGGTGATAGTGCCTTCTACCGGCAAGAGTCTCTTCACAATAGCTGCTATCTGCGCAGCTTGCTCGGCAGCCGTATTACCCCAGTTCTCACCCTTCAAGGCCTTATGACTTTCTTCAAACAGCTTCAGATCTTGCGTGTCTGTAACTCCCTGCTTGTCAGCCTTCGGTGTAGGATAACTATTTGGGATAAGAAGACGCTCGACAATCTCCTCAGCGCTCTGACGTCCGCTTGCCAGCAGGTCTTTCATTTGTCTCTTGTCTTGTTTCCATCTATCAACGGGCGGTTCGAGCTTGTAGTTCTTGAGACGCTCGTCTGTCTCCTTGAATTCTCGAAGCATTGTGGAACTCTGGGATAGAAGGGATTGCACATCTTGGAATAGAACATGATGTGCCTTGACAGAGATCTGGTCCCCTTTGTGATTTCCACCCGACTTCGCAGATGCTTCAAGTGCTGTGGCACACATGTTCTTGATGTCGCTAAGGAACACATCATGCTCTTGGATACTAAGAATTGTTTAGTTTTGGACTCTGCTTCGGATCCCAATACTAACAGTTGATCCATCTGCTGTTCCTGATGCTTCCGTAGTTGGTCTGCTTCCTGTGTGATCTCACCACGAAAGTTTTTTAAGAGAACTTTAGAGTTCTCGGCCTGAGATTTGATGTTGCTGTCGAACATCAAAGCCCATTTTTGAAAGTTTCTTGACATTATGTCAGCCGTCGCATCCTTAGAGTATGGGGTGTGGGCATTTGAAGTGGAATTATTCACCTGCTCTCTTCCCGGCTAGGATCTTCGTCATACTCCTCTAACCTCGAAATTCTTCGATTCTTGCTGCGGGTATTCCTGGCTTTTGAAAAGGCACCCTCGGCGGTGATGTTAACGTCTCCCTCTCTGTTGTGGTCCTCTTCCAGATCTCCAGGTTTTCTCTTAGTCCCTCTAGGCATCTTGACTGAGATTCTAAGTGGTACTGTTCTTAATGGCTGCAATGGCTGTCTTGAACTAGATGACAAGGGATATGTGATGATTGAGTCGGCTGTGATTAGAGTAGTGGGTAGTTAATGGTCGCTGGATAGTGTTATGCAGAGTCAAAAGGCGCCTCATGCGTATCGGAGACAAATAGTTAGAAGAAATGATGGTTCGACACTACCTACCTACATAGTAGGTACCTAGGTAGTTACATAACGCGGTCTTCTGAAACTCAATGTTGGTTGGTTCCCTTTCTGTAGGTCGAAGGCTCTTTCCTTAGAAGTCATTACTCGCATATCCACCATCACATTATCACATATCTACACCATCTTTCGAAGAGGCAAGAGCCACCTGAGCACATACTTGCCATTGTAGTGATTCTTCTTTCCTTCCCAAATTGACACCCAATCATGATCACAAATGCCATCAGGTCTACATTAGATATCCGCCACTTACCTCCAGGTGTCTATGGAGACACCTAATAAGCGAGCTGACCCTTTGCGTTCGGTTAGTATAGGAGGTAAATATGTAGAATTACAATTCCTATATCCCTACTTACCTAGTATCTACCAATTATTCTTCGTTAGCCAAGCGAGGTTCCTAATGTTGTCATTTTAAGGTCACATACCTTGCACTTCCCAAGCTGCCAAGGTCCCGAGATCTAAACAGGAAGGTCGCCAAGATGCACCACAGAATGCGGAGAGGCCAATCGTTGGCGGGAAAACTTACACACCCCTGGCCATTTCATATAGATGTGACATATGCAATGCGCACCTTATTATCACGAGAAGGGGAGAGGAATGATGTCAATCCTAGCCCTAGGTAGCCGAGATGCATGCGATGGCGATCGGCTGTGTCGCTTTCATTCTCTCGCAAGGAGGTTTTTGGAGAATTCGATATAAGTAGAGGAAGCAAATATAAAGGTTACGTCTAGGCATTCATTGACATCTGAATATGAGACAACCAAGTCATTGATATTTGACCACTACTTTGCCTTCCCTTCATCATGAAGGGTCTGATCCTTGTAGCGGCTCTGGCTACCAGATGTTTGTCTGCAGTAGCTACGACCACCCCTACGCCATCTATATCATCCCGTCAAGTTAGTGAACCAGCGCCCGTGGACTCGAGCTCTCGCGTACGGGTTCGATTATATGGCGATGGTCTCCGCGTCTATGATGACAACAATGACACCACGTTATGGGTAGTCCCCGAGGGAAACTCTTCCACCACGACCGTAGGGGATGTTTCCTTAACTCTAGATGGAACAGCGTTAGGCGGGCACTGGTATAAGACGGTATATACACGCTTCATTGCATCACTCGGTGAGAGAATTGTCGGCGCCGGCGTCTCAACCGATGAAGGGGGTCCCATAACGCTGTCCATCAAGGGTCTCCCCGAAGGTACCCATAGTCTTTTGACATGGCACAATGCCTGGGACAAGCTTACCGAAGCTGCCACTCTGGCTATTGCTGTTGACGGGGAGGAGGTGCTGTCGGTATGTAACCTTTGTATACTTAGTTTTTCTAGTACGTTGGTGGTGCCGCGGGCATGAAATACTTATCATTTTGTCGCAGAACGTCAACCAAAGTATTAGAGTCGACAACATATGGACTGCAGCGAGTTCCTATGTCACTTTCAACGTAACCTCGGCGGATCAAGTAGTAAAACTTACCTACACACCTACTGGGGCTGACAACCGCGCGTTCCTGAATGGTTTTGAGATTGACGGTCCCGATTTGGGATATCAGATCGGCTTTCCCATTCCCACACATCTCGAGGAGCATTTTGAGGGTACTGATAAAAGCGCCACAGCAGTGTGGCATGCTCCTGATGGTATCGAGTCACCGAAGTACAACATTTATCTCGGGACCACTCCCACAGATCTAAAGAGCATCAGCTTAGAGCAGATTGATACCGAGGTGACTTTCTCTGGTAAGCGCCGACTTGGGGAGGGAACAAATTCTGGCAGAGGATTCACTAATAGTTTCAAGACCTTAACACGGATGATTTTTATTATTGGCGTGTCGACGTTATTGATGGTGAAACCACGAGCATCGGCCGGGTGTGGTACTTCCGTTTGGCACAGCTTGCTTTCCCTGGAGCAGAAGGATATGGGTTAGTAAACTTGCCATCGTCACATCTACCAAATTCAAGTTAATGAGTACGTAGCCGGTTTGCTCGAGGTGGTCGTGGTGGGAAAGTAGTCAAGGTAACTAGTCTTCAAGACTCGTTAGAACCGGGCACCCTTCGATACGCCCTCACAGTTGCAACAGGCCCAAGAATCGTGGTATTTGATGTCAGTGGCGTTATCACAACAACTTCTCGAATGTCGGTTAACAGCAAGTACATCACTCTTGCCGGCCAAACGGCCCCGGGCAAGGGTATAGTAATCCAGGGGTGGCCCATTGGGCTCACTGGTGCCTCCGATATCATCTTTAGACACATGCGTGTGCGACCCGGTAGCATTTCCAACCAAACAGTCGATGGTATGGGCATGCAAGGTTCAGACCACTCTATCTTCGACCGCTGTTCCATGGGCTGGGCTAAGGATGAATGCTTCTCCTCCCGAAGCGCGTACAACATTACCTTCCAGCGTAACATGATATCCGAGCCTCTCAACGTAGCTGGCCATAAGAATTACCCCCCTGGACATGCCCACGGATATTCCGCTACCATCAGCGGTGACATAGGCTCATTCCACCATAACCTTCTCGCTCACGCAGAGGGCCGTAGTTGGAGTATGGGCGGCGGAGTTGATGCCGACGGTAGCTTCGCAGGCCGCATCGACATGCGGAACAATGTTGTATACAACTTCGGCTACCGTCCCAACGAGGGCGGAACCCACGAGGGTCTGTTTGTGAATAACGTTTACAAGCAAGGCCCGAACTCCAACCTCACATACGCCTTCATGGCGCAGGTAAGCCATATAAACCTGCTAGCCTTGCGTAGATGATATAGTCCCTTTAATCAACATGCTCTTTAGTACGAAGACGGTCTCCCTGGTACACAGCAGTACTATTGCGCCGGTAACATGATGCCTGGCATCTTCAACGAAGATTCAGTACAATACGTCGATGACGGCGTTGGCCAGAACTACAGCATCGCCTGCTGGGCTAACGTCTCCATTTCGCCTCCGCCGACATACCAGAAATTCTTCGAGGATCCGTAAGTGGACCTCAACCGTTCATGGACCCCTATCATTATAACTCCTATCCCATATGTCCCCCTCCCCCTAATAGCAAAACCAAATAAACTCGTACCATCCCACTTACCTCCTTACACAGCTTTTTCGAATCCCACGTGACGACCCAATCGGCAAGCGAAGCCTACAAACGCGTACTCTCGGACTCAGGCGCCAGCCAGCCCGTCTTCGACGACCACGACAAGCGCATCGCGAACGAGACCCTGACGGGGACATACACGTACGCCGGGTCCGTGTCCGGAAAAAAGGGGCTGATCGACAACGAGGCCGACGCGGGCGGCCTCGAAGACTTCCCCGCCGCGACGCGCCCCGCTACCTGGGACGCCGACGACAACGGCATCGCCGACTGGTGGGACGGCTCGACCGGCGGCGAGGGCTATACCCCCATCGAGGGCTACCTCAACTTCATGGCCGAACCGCATGTTTTTGTCGAGCCCGACGGGAGCGTTGTGCTTGATCTTGGGGCCCTGGCGCGGGGGTTCGTGGACCCGGTGTTTACGGTCTCCGGTGAGAGCAAGGGGACTGTGCAGGTGGATGGGGTGAAGACTACGTATGTGGCGGGCTCTGATGAGGGCATTGATCACTTGACGGTTGATATTGAGGATTCTGAGGGGAGCACGTGGTCAAGGCCGTTTGGGGTCGCTATATTTGCTGGGGCGGGTGAGGTTTGAGATAGTTCGAGGTTTCCTGAGCTTGAGAATTTATTTGTGTCAGGGGGTTGTGTGTCACAGAGTGATAGGTAGAAACAGAGCTTAGGTGTAGGGTATAAGGGCGGTAGTGCCGGCCATTTCTCACTATCTAGGCGGCTGACACGACTATATACATACCATCCGATACCTAGCCTCTAGTCAGAAGCGCCGACTGGATACCCTGAAAACTTAATACGCTTAGCTACCATATTTCCTTTTTAATCATACCCTATACATTATTGGTACGAGACTTATTGTTGTCTTTGAACCAATGCCGCCAGCTATATCACAAACTATTATATCTTTCCATATTAACTCATACAGAGGTAATATAAAAACTTCCTTTCTTGTGAGTCTTTTCCCAAACCCTAGCTACAGAGAAAAATCAAACAAGGATATGTAAGAGCTCAACCGAGGGCCATACTATACGCCAAAATCATTTTTTACGCTGATCCTAGCCATCGTATTCAATCAATGACATTTTTTTATACTCCCCCCTTTCCTCTGGTGATCTAACAAAGGGTGGTAGGTGGATCAAACAAGGCAGACTTCATGTACCTTAGGTACATAGTTAGTTCACCAAATACGGAACGGGACGTCTGTATTCCATCACAATGTTTCTACAAGGTCACAGTGCTTGGACGAATGGCATGAAAAATACAGAGTTTATAACTTTTCCCCGTATTTCAAGTGAAAATGTATAGCCTCATCAGTCTATAGCCTAATAGTTGACGGGGTTTGGAGTCTTTAGTCTCAACCTGTACCCACTTCTTACCCCTATTACATGGCCACAGATATGCATGTGATTTGCGACTATGTCAGCTAATTGTATAGTAAAAATAGGAATAATAGGTATTTGGACTATTATGATAATAAAATATCTGTTCCCAATAGGAAGAAGAAAGATAAATGGGATCCCAGGTATATATTAATGAAATCTATGACGAACTAAACCATCCAACAATCCAAATGTATACGTAGATTAAATCCAACTGTGCCGTAAATGAGTGAAGACATAAGTCGGGGCCGCATTGGCAATAGCATGACCCTGAGAAATGATACAGCTGCTGTAAATGAATGCCCTCAAGTTGAGGTAAACAATGACCTAACATTCCACATCCCTTTGATTCGCACATCGCAAATCCTTCGAAACTCGATTCCCTACTAATCTTCAAAACCTTAGATGATTACTGCCTAATGGCCTTCAGATAATCAACAACATTTTCAGTGAAGATGCCATCCTTAGCGAGTTGCTCTGCAGATTCAATGATCCAGGTCTGGCAGTTCCTCTGGGTAATCTTCGTCCGCTTCGTATTATCGACCTTTCGTTCACACAAAGTTAGCTAATGCATCCCTAAAATAGTATTGAACTATATGGTTGTAGGCTAGAATATTTAAACCTCACTCAATTTGCATTGAGACCAACAACAGTAAATGAAGAAAAGCAGAAGCTTACCAGATCATCCGTTGCATTTAGACTCTTCCCCGGAGCCTCGACTTTGAAGGCGCTAGCCTCGAACTTGCAGACTGGAGCTTTATCATCCTTGTACTCTCCATTATTGAACATAGCCTTCTGGTCAACAAATTGGCTGTCAATCCATTGAAGCGGGATCATTGTAGGCTTCTTAGTGCTCTTAGAGAAATCAAAGCTGCGCTTGATTTGCAGTGTGAATCCATCTCTGACGTTACCAGTTGCATGAATCAACACACCACACGAATCTTCGTTCTGTCCATATACCCAGTATCCCCAATGGTCTTTAAATGGAAAGCCGCTGGTGATCACTAGATGGATATTTTAAATATGTGTAAAGCTACCTGAAGACTTTGTTTAGGGTAGATTCTGAAGGCTATGTTGACACATATTGACCTTCTACCTGGGAAAACGAGGATATTTATATATTCTATCATTGCAGTAAAGATGCACTTGTTTTCCTCGAGTTGGCTTCAGCAAACGGGGTGGGATTATACAATAACATAATATGTTGGTTGTTGGCCCCGAGGCTACAGTGAAAGAATGAGCAATGATCCATCTTTTATCCATACAGCTGCTCCTAAATATTGCTTGCATATCTTGTTGATGGGAATGTGAAGCTATAGCCATATAAAGCCATGCCCCAGTTTGAGTCAAGATATCGTGTTAGACCGAGCATTACTGGTAGCTGCAGACGGAGGTCAAAGAAATTCTAGTGACCAACCCCTAACTTAGATTCCAAAACGGTTACTTGATTATAAACCTTTTGCGTACATTAAAGCTTTGCCTTCAACGGATTGTCACGTTGGAATATTGGAAAGGTATGTAGAAAGGGGGGAAATGGTCACACTACCAACACCTGATTCTTTGGTGGTTGGAGTCGTGAACATCATAGCTAAAGTGGATTGACCCAGTTTCATGGCAGGATATCGTTTCGTTGGAATGAACATATTCAAAGTAAGGGTTTGGCGCTTGGCTGATATTTCTGTTCTTGAGAATTCGGTTGGCTTGTCGTTCGGTTGGTATGAGGCAGAACGTCACCAGGTGGGTCCCATGGTCGTTTCCCCAACTAGAACTACCGGATGCGGCATCTTCATATATCTTTTATTCATAATATACAATAAAATAGTCCGTGATTGCTCTGGATCTTGATAGGAAAATACCTACCCCATTCTTTATTATTTTCGTTTGTTTCCGCGTGTGCATTTATATCAATCAGCAAAAAGATCACGAGACCAGATTCCTAGCTAGATAAGATAACAGCCAAATTACTATTAACCTTCTCATTCCACCTCTAATCACCACCACATTCACAACCGATTAGAGGACACCAAATGGAAAACTTCGCCAACTCCAGTTTCTTCCTCGAGAAGCGGGCGCCAACTCTCCCAGCCCCGGCCGAGGTAAGATCTCTCAACGCGAAGACAGGTCACAAAAAGGCTCTAGACCGCAACTGGCCGCCTCCCGTGGCGATCCCATCGCTAGGCTTAGTTGTCAAATACGGAACACAAGTATTCATCGACGAGATGCATGTGCAGATGATGATACGGGAGAAGCTGTTGGGTCAGGTCCACGTGCCCGAGGTCTTCGGTTGGACGCAGGATCAGGGCCAGGTTTTTATCTACATGGCCCTGGTTGAGGATGCCGACCCTCTACACGAGAGGTGGGCTGATATGAGCGAAAAAGAACGGCTTTCTGTATGTGCGGAATTGCGGCAGGCGGCGCAAGCATGGAGAACGGTGGAGCCAGAAGAGGGTGGCCGCTATATTGGTATGTATGCCGTACTGGACCGGATCGTGTTAGACTGAGCACTCCCTCCCCCTCCCCATCATAGCCATTTAGTCAATCAGCTAACCTAAAGACCTACAGGATCCATACGTAAGCAGCCACTCAGCGACATATTCTTCAACTCACGCCCCGACCTCGGTCAAAAGAAGGGGCCATTCGAGGGCACAAACGCCGCTCAGAAGTTCCATGACGCCTGCTATATTGAGATTTCCCCTGTTCAAACACCTAGTGCTAGTGATATAGTATTCACACACAACGATCTCGTCGCGTGTAACATCCTTGTAACGAAAGGGCCGAACCCGAAGTTGGCGGCGGTGATAGACTGGGCGCAGGCTGGCTGGTATCCGGGTTACTGGGAGTATTGTAAATCGCGGTATATTGACGTGCCGGACGACAAGCAGTTCACCGAAGCGCTCCAAGAGGAGTGGCGCCAGAGGTATCTACCCCTGATTCTGAATCAGGTTGGTGATAAGGAGTGCTATTATCCTTGGCTGCGCTTCGCTTTGTCCATGATTTAGGATGTGAAGCCACTGGAAGAGGGAAGCGTTTCGTTGAGACCGTGCGATTGCTACGCAATAGGAGCATGAGAGTCGACTAGTTAGCACTTAATGTCACAGTCTATTAGAGTGTATGGCGACTAGGGAGAGAGGAGGAATATAGAACCTGGAATGCCCTAAATATTCGTGATGGAACAGTTTTAAAAGCTGTTTGATTAATTATACATTCATGTGATGAAAGGAGTGCAAAGGTGAAAAGGTATTATCTCATCCTTGGACTCCGTATTCATATCCTTGTGATGTATATCGTATTTTGATACCTTCACCTTCATGGGCCCGGATTTTTCAGGATGAGCCTGCCTGGTTTATCAACTTTCGCCATAAGGTAAAGATATGCGTACTATATTACTAGTTGAGAGTAAGTTAAGGTGCAACGAAAAACAAGGCTGTTTCGTACTAAGTAGGAGATGCTTCAGGGGTAGAAGAACAAGGAGAGGTTTCTGTGTTATATTCTTATTCCTCAGTCTAAAACTAGCCATGGAATAAACTGAGCCCACCAATGAATGTCTGAAACCCTTCTTATATTTGGCTTCTGTTGACGTGTACGGACAACACGGATGTGGCAGATTACTCTAGACAAACGTGATAGTCTCTTATGTGAAAGAGAATTCTCTTGAGACTAGAGTCTGTCCCAGGTGGTCGTTGGGACCCAGGCATCAGCTGTGTCTCGCATGTTTCAGAAACATTCGTGTGGGTTCCTGGAAGACAACGAATCAAATCCTATGTAATAGAAATGGGCAGACGAGACATGTTGTCTGCTCATCAACAGTACAAATGGGACTCCTGTCCCGCTCTCATGCTAATTCCTCGTGAAAACCAGCACTCCAACAAACCACTCTATTCAGTAGACAAGAGCTAGAGAAACCTCTAAACCCAATCCCTCGTCATATTTACGGCACAAACGTCAATACCAAAACAGCACCATGCTAATTCCAAGCTTATACACCAGTGCTTCTACAGCACCTTTCCCCCGTTCTGTCCGTGACGGGAATTCGATCCTCTTCGGCACGCCGGTCAAACAGTTCATATCCAAAACTCGGGCATCATGGACGGCAGGACAGACAGCTTTCTTCCGCGAGTGGATCGAGACGAAAGGGCAGGCAAATTTCAGAACGTGCGACCTGAACCCTCTGTTCAAGCGCCTTGAGATAGACGGATATCGGGGTGTCACCAATGCTCTCGGAGAAGACATCGAGCAGCTGCTGATCAAAAAGGTCAAGGCAAAGCTGACGGCCGAGAACAAGAGGAAAAAGGAGGGGAAGATGGGGTACGTTTTGCAGAAGATGAGGCCTCTTCTAGAAAACCAAATATTCAGGCTGGGAATTTGGCTGGCGACTTGGCTGGCAAATTGGCTGGTGAGAATGATGGTTGCTAACTATTATTGACTTATAGCGGAGTCGGAGGGAACACCAGCAATGCCACGTCTGAAATTCAGACACCTGTTAATGAGGAGGTCGAGGAGGAGGTCGAGGAGGAGGAGGATGAGGAGCTAGTGGAAGCAACCCCCTATTCCAGCGCTACTAATGCCCCCGCCACCAACAAGACAGGCCGGCCCGGGAAGGCAAACAAGAACAAGACCAAGAGATCCATGCTCCTGAAGCGCACTATTGAGTGTTTGGTGAAGCTCAAGGAAGCGACGCGCGATGTGAAACAGGCGGTGGCGGCCCTGCCTGAGGCTGGCTCATTGGACGATGCGAGCGACGACATCGCTTGTGAGGTCGCCCATCTGGAGACGCTGCTATGGGAGTACGTCGAGTATTAAAGGGGAGGAGAGACATATCTGCAGTTAGTTCTTTCGAACTTGCAATTCGCGCTCGTGATGAAACCGTATATTGGGAGCCTAGAGGTTGAACGATTGGCCGAATGTATTTTTGATATCTCATTGGATTAGATGGATGAATGGATGGATTATGGTGTTTTACTAGAGTGCCGGTACGGACTCGACAATTTTGGAACTTGTACGGTGGTTTAATAGATACCACTAGGTTATAGCACAATTATTCAGATACACTTTGATAGCTTATGGATTTAAGAACATTCCGATCCAACTCGTTGGTCAGGAGTTACTCTATTATATTCTTTGGTTCGTGCACGTCTTCAGCAAGACTTGACCATCTATACACAATTACATCAGTAACGCGAGCTGCAACCATCAAAAAGGATCAAACAACTAAAATATCACCTACCTTGATTCGTAAACCCGACCATTCTTGATAACAGCCAACACATGCCTCTCGGGCTCATCCAGTATACCGACATCGTCCAGCGGGTTCTCCTTGAGGATCAGCACGTCGGCAGCGAAGCCCTCCTTGACCTGGCCGAGGAAGTCCTCCTGCCCGATCCTCCTGGCCGCGTTGACGGTCGCGCTCCGCAGCACCTCCAGGCTGCTCAGGACGCGCTTGCGGATCCCGAACTCCCTCGACTGCTCCGCGGTCAGGGGCCCGAGCAGATCGGAGCCGTAGCACATCGTCACGCCCGCCGCAGCCGCGATCTCGATGGACTTCAGGCCTATCGCGAGCACCTCCTCGTTCTTCTGCCGGTTGCTCGGCGGCAGGAAGTCGGCGTACTTGTCTGACGCCATGGCCTCGTACGTCACGAGCGTCGGCGTAAGCCACTGCGGCACCTGGAGTTAGCCAATTCCTCTTTAATGGCAATATAGCGACGGCTTAGCGTTTCTCAGTTATATTTTAAGTGAAAACCTTAGTGAGTACAAACCCCTCTTCTAAAACACCACGCTAGATAAAGGGCCACCGCACAATCCCCAAAACTATACTCACAATCCCGCGCTCCGCCATATACCGCGCCGTATCCTCATCGAGCAGGTTCCCATGCTCGATGCCCGAAACCCCATTATCGACCGCGTGCCGAATGGCGCGGGGCGTGTACGCATGCGCCGTGACGTACGTCCCGTAGCTAGCCGCGACCTCGGCGATGGCCCTGACCTCGGCGGCGGTGAACTGGGTATTCTCGAGGCGGTCGGTCGGGGAGGCCACGCCGCCGCCGACCATGATCTTGACGAAGTCGGCGCCGGTGCGCAGCTGCTCGCGCGCGGCGCGCACGCACTCGGGGACCCCGTCGCAGACGACCGAGAGGCCTGCTATCTCGCCTCCCCCTCCTCCTCCCCCGCAGCATCCGTACGAGTTGCTGGCGCCGTGCTCGTGGGACGTCCGCGTGTCCCCGTGCCCGCCCGTCTGCGAGAGCGCCCGGTTCGCGATCACGATCCGCGGCCCCGGGAACACGTCGTCGGCTACCGCTTCCTTCAGCGCGAGCGTCGCGCCCCCGCAGTCCCGCACCGTCGTGAAGCCGCGCCTGAGCACCTGCCCGCAGACGAAGGGCTGCCGCGCGAGCGAGACGGACGGGTCCGTGGGGATGGCCCCCGCGAGCGTCGCGTCGCCCGGCACCGAGCTCAGGTGCATGTGGCAGTCGATGAGACCTGGACAGAGGTATCTTCCGGCTAGGTCGACGGTGATGGCGTCGTCATCATGCAGTGTAAGTGCATTGACGCTGGGATCCTGGTCTTCCGCTACTGATTGGATTGTACCGCCCGCGAGCTTGACCGTCGTGTTGGGGTGTAGGACTCCGTTGGCTGGGTCGATGACGTTGCAGTTTTTGAAGATGTAGGTCTTCTGTGGAGGAAGCTTCCATGGTTTGATGACCTTCTCGGGAATTGCTGCACGAGCCGCATGTGATGCCTTTAGAGCTGTCATTGTGGTGTGTATTGAGCTAGCACTAGTATCTATCGCAAGGGAAAGGTCGTCTGGTGACGGCTAAGTTCTAACTAACGACACTATAGTGAGCGATTGGCCTTGATTCTTTGCTCCCTTTATTCGGTTTAAGTTGGTGATTTCACATGGCCTTTTCCCATGGTGAAAATTAAACCTGTCTATTTAATCACTCTATCTGTAAGGTTGCAGAAGCGAAGCCAAGAGATAAGTAACCACTTCTACATTCGGTTGCAACGAGACTCCTGAGAGTGGAGACGTTCCACAATATACTTACCAGCGCGGTTCTATAAGTATGTAAGTATGCAAGTATTCCTACATGCTCAATACCCTAACAAGTGAGACAGGGGAAAGCTAGGCATTCTATACGGAAACCCCTATACGAGGTAAGCAGTTGAATTAACATTTGTTTCACCACATTAATTTTCTTACTTTAACTATTCTTCCTTTTTCTAACTAAACTTAAGGAGTCTCCTTGACGTATACGACAACACGCCATCTTCTCATCTCGTTAGTATTTAGCATATGGTCCAGTTGTATGAGAACCATATATACCTATTTTTCTTTCTCTTTCTTTCGCCCCAACCAATTCTACGCGATGACGACAATGGCTATACAACTAGATGCCTTTCCGAGGTTCCCCTGTCTGCCCCTTGAACTCCGTCTGCAGGTCTGGGACGCAACTATGGAACCTTCCCTCCTCCACGTCGATTGGAGCAGCGGGATCATAACAACACGCCTGCAATGGTCGCCAGAGCGCAATCCGGTCGCATTTGGCGTCTGTGTCGAGTCTCGCACGAGGACCCTAGAACATCATGACGTTAAGCTTCCCATCTATCCGTGCCAGTCCAAACAGTCGGCAGGAGAGAGCACCGCTGTGCGATACCTCGACCTGGAACGCGATCTAGTGTTTGTCGAAGATAGTCCTAAGAAGTCCGCAGCGGATAGCCGATTCTTTTGGATGGACGTCGACTTCCGACATGTGAAGTCCAGCCTCTATACGAGAGCCTCGCACCTGGGCGATTCTCACACGGTACGTGACAACAAGGTGGCCGTTCGACGAATCGTGATTCCGCTCCGCTGGTGGCAGTATATATGGTCCTGGTACGATCCCTCGGTGTTCATACTCCTGTTGTTCACCGAGTTCCGGGAGATATATCTCCTCCCAGAAATGCAAGAGGAACAGCAGCAGTCGAGCGGCAACAAAGAGGCGGCGGGTTGTTGCGCCGGGATCCTGGAATCTCTGCTCCCAGACAGAGTGAGAGAAGGGCTTCAGACGTCCGGGTGGGAGATCCGGGTCGAGCGGCAGTCAGTGGTAGTCACCAATTTGAAGACCCCGTTCTCTGTGCGCATCCGGGACTTCCTCTATGCGCCTTCGGACAGGATAGGAATTTCCACCAAGCAACCCACTATGGCGGAGTATAGTGGGCGTGACGGTTTCTTTCCTATAAGAAAGTAGGAAAGGAGGTTCCTACCAAGCATTTCTAAAAGTGGACAGACTAAAAGGAAAGAAAGAAAAAGAAGAAGAGAAGAAAAAGAGAAAAAAGAAAAAGAAAACATACAACACCAAGGATTCGCTGGTCGTCACCGACCCAACTACTAATTCGGCTCTATCCAGCTTATCTAGGGGAGAGCGGACGGGATCCCGAGTTCTCTGGATGATATGGTCGTATGTGGTGAAAAGGGGGTTTGTAGTATATTATATACCTATCTCCTCTATACGTCATGAGTGGCTGCTTAGACCGCTGTATTAATACGGAGCTTAGTATCTCCGCTAAACTTATGAGCAGCAACTTGACCGAAAACTAGTTACATATAACTCTTAAACTATTTATGAGCAACTAATTAATTATGGGGTTCAAAATTAGGATCAGAGCAATGTCTGTAGAAAAGAAGACATGGTGATGCTCAGCGCAGACCTTGAAACCGGAGAGCATACCCGGGGTCGGTCAGTGGCCGAAAACGATCGGCGACTGCCAATTCGGACGTGCCCGCCCGGTTAGAGTAAGTACCCAGTACCCTAAGCCCAGCGCTCGGGATCCACCACCTAAGCAAAAGAAAAATGCAATCAATTGATATTAAGCATGCCCCTCAAGTCTCCCCCTTATACAAGTCATCATCATCTTCTTCGCTGTCTGTACATCACTGCATATATGTATGTAGAGAAATGGATATACCTAATGCAATGGCATACATGCATAATTAGGACGTAGCTATTTCGTACACAGTAGGCGTACCTAGATGGCTGGCCTTGCAGCTGAAGGCGCAGAGGCGTTACTCGGGTTCCGCTATAGAGACCTAATTAGGTGTGGGGTGCCTGGGTGTCTCCTCCAGAAAAGCGGACAAGTTCCGTGAGAGATGCAGAGGTGACAAGAGTCAGCGACAACTCGTGTGACACCCTGATATAAACATATGACGCATCCGTGGCTTGAAAACGACCCGGCGGATTGGTCACGGGGATCAATATTTTGCTCGTATGAATAACTAACTACTTGACTAAAATACTTGAGTAGATTTGAAGTTATCCAAGATTGAAGCTGGATTTCCCGGATTCAGGTTTCGCGCTTTTACTACACAGCGAACATGGATATGATTCCATCGGAGTATAGCGACTGAATG
This sequence comes from Eutypa lata, assembly GCA_022661535.1. Classification (NCBI taxonomy): domain Eukaryota; kingdom Fungi; phylum Ascomycota; class Sordariomycetes; order Xylariales; family Diatrypaceae; genus Eutypa; species Eutypa lata. Next base: position 1,058,718 of record JAKULF010000013.1, on the reverse strand, counting down.
TTCTGGACCGCACGAATGAATCGGGTAGCTGAGAGGATGGATACATACCTGGGGTAAAGCTACTGCAGCGTCTCCAATGAAACGGCACGATTTCCTTCAGTAACGCAGCATGAATGCACGTAGTATGTATGCATGTACGCCGCGGAAGCTTGCAGCGAGGGGAAAAGGGAAGAAATAATAGGATACGAACCTGTGAGAGGTGCAGCCGTTTTTGTCCCTCCTTCCCTTCCCTTCCCCTCCCCTCCCCTCCCTGCCCCCGTCACGTCGATGCAATAAAATAAACCCAAAATGGGGTCGTCGGGTTGTCGTACAGCAGCAGAAATCAATGTTAATCTCTTTTCTCATTTGCTTTCTGGTCAAACAAAAAAGGAAAACACCCACCAACCACCGCTCGAGTCGGACGCCTCCTCGCCATGTAGGTCTAGTTTAAAAGCCCTAACCATGTCCCTAACCATGTAGGCGGTGTTACATAAGGTAGGTAGGTGGGTACGAAGTAGGTATTTCTCCGTGGCTCACCGGAGGAGGATGAGAGACATACAGGAAAAGCACTACCCTATGTTACCACCGTTCGATCGCGGGAATATACGGATCACAACCTATCGTTGGACATGTTTGAATCGTATCGTATTGTGCGACTTAATCACCTGCGGGAGAGCCCGCCGTTCATGCTGCCAGCATTATGGATAACACAGCACTGCATTACGCTCCAGGTACATACCACCATACTATATGTGAATATGCAGTGTATTCCCTTCTCCCCTTGGGGAAAGAAGGTGTTGAATCGTGAATGTGCGTCGAACTCATAATAAACTAACTCGAGGGTTTGGAGATCTGCTGAGAGGCTCCACTCACACCCTAACGCCCTTTGGTAAATCTCTTCCGCCTGGGGAAAAATGGGGACCCTGTCAGTCCCGGGTAAGGTAACGCATCCTGCTTTTCAGACCATTCCTGTCTCGGTAGAGAACTACGTCGCCTGTCTGCCGGCACGAGCCGTTGGATCGTGTATTCTTACTCCGAAATACTAACTGGAGTAGTTATTAGAAAGCTTACTTAAGTAGGTCGTTATATATGCCTCGCTTCTCCTCACCATTCGTCACACAGCCCGGCTAAACGCGCTTACTGATGACAGAATGAGAAACCGGATTGCTTTCGTGAGCCATTTCTCCCACTCCTCATTTTAAGATGCCTACTACTCTACCTACATACCTGTCTGCGCTGCGCTGAGCTAGGGATGTGTGTATCGTACAGTATAGTACAATACAGGTCTCAGACCGCCTCTTGTCGGCTTCGGTAGGCGCTAACGTACTGCTTGCGGAAGCGCGCATGCATCCGGCTAATTAAGAGAGGGATGCAAGGAGGGGCGGGGTGCTCCAGAATGGATGAGACCCTTATTCGTACATTTAAGGAGGAAAAAAGACAAGAGAGACCATACAGACAGGCAGACAGTAGGACTAGGGAGGACCACAACCACAACAATACCGATCACTATTTCTACTGGACGTAGAGCATACACACACACACACACACACACACACACTATGCAGGTGTCATCCGCGAGTCTTGACCGACTTAGGAAACAAGTAGCGTCGCATCGAACGCAAAACTGTTATAGTGTAGTAGTATACTGAGTTGTAGTGGTGCCCCGTTGTAGCTAGCCAGCGGGCCAAGACCAACCTACCAAGCTATGGTAGTTCTAGTAGTAGTTATACCTCCTTGCTGACCTTACCCTACCAGCCTACTTGCCCACCTACGTACGTATGTAGCTCTAGTTACATAGTTATAGTTAGCTCTACACTAAATCCGGCAATCTGTGTCAAGTGACCGTGCCATCCCAACATCCCATCCATCCAACCATCCGTCACACGATCCCGCATCCGCACCCGAAAGTACGGGCCCCAAATAATATCCTTAATGGCCATGTATTATACCCATAGATTATACGTAGTTAGCTACCTTACCTACCTAACCAACCAACCTGCCTCTTCTCTTTCCCTTTTCCCAGCCTTGTTTGATAGATTTGCGTATGTAGTAAGCGTGATAAGCCTAGGGAAATCATATAAATATATAACATGAACCCTGCCTGCATCTTGTTCCCCTGAGCATATGTGTAACGCGATAATATCACTATACTGCTCATATACTACCTAGACACTCGACCTACTCTTCGTCTCTCCCGGGGTTTCATTCCTTTCCATACTTACTTACCTACATACCAACCTAGACAAGAGGCGTCGTTTAGTCTAGCGCCTTTCGACGACTCAAGCCCGAATAGATCTGGAGCCTGAGTAAAAATACGTCACCTTTGAAACCTCCCACCACCCATGCAGCTGGATTACTACTGCTGCTACGAACCTGCGACGGTGTAAGCAAGAAGAAAGGTCTAAATTTCTCGACATTCCATCCCGGAAGAGGAATTCACTTAACTTTCTTTGCTTTTGCTTTTGCTTTGCTTGCTGTCGACAATAGACTTGGCGTCTGACTGCATATTACATAGATTCTATCCACTTCCTCATTCATAGCGTTTCTAGGCTATACTATACTATACACATATATAATTAATACGGGTGGGCGCATGCCTAATCTAACCCAACCCATTTACCCACCAACCCACCCACCCACCTACTTACCTACCTTCATATCTTGTAGGGACCTTTCCATACCTATTCATCTGCTTATATCTTCCTATATACACGTGTCTCTAGAAGAGAGCACCTTTCATCACCACCACAGCTATCACCGTTACCTACCCACCTAATAATCCATAATGCATTTCGCCATGAGCTACTATCCCAAGGATAGCGGCGGCGGTGGCCCTGGGCGCTACTACCGCCAGCCCCCTGCGGCGGCAACAGCAGCAGTGCCGGCAAAGCAGAGACAGACGATGGCGATGCACCACGGCAACAACAACAACAGACAACGGACCGCGAAGTCGCAGCCGTTCGACGCCGACGACCTGCGCCGCCGCCTCTACGTCGTCCTCGCCGAGCAGGAGTCGTCGCGGCAGCAGAAGCGGTACGCGAGGATGGAGGAGGTGGCGGCGAGGGCGCGCGCGGAGCGCAACAACAACAACAGCGCCGCGGCAAAGGGAAGAGAAGAAGAGGGGGAGGAGGGGGAGGGTGAGGGTGAGAGTGAGCTGGTCGAGGTGAAGAGAGCTAGTGTGGCGAGTCATGACGCGGCGGGGGATGAAAATGCAAATTTCAATAAGACCTCCTCCTGGAGGACGGATCTGAACACCACGACGACGGCTCCCTATCGCCACGTCCCGCAGGTCGCGGCGTCGCAGTTCGTGAGGACCACTACGGCCGAGGCTGTCGATAGGAGGCGGTTGCATGCGCTGTCGTATTCGGCCTTGAGCGCGCACGCGGATGGTGGAGCGCAGGTTAATAATAACAACAATAACAACAACAGCGCCGCGGGTCACCAAAAGCAGTTGCAAACGAAAAGATCCCTGAGGCGGGTGCAGAGCCAGCGGGACAACAGCAACGTGTACTACGAGAGGAGCCAGAACTCGCGCTTCGTCGAGGGCTGCTACTACAACAACACGACAGGGACGGGGGTGGAGAACAACAACAACAACAGCAACAGTAGGCAGAATAGGCATTCGATGATGGTCTACGGGAAGCCTTCGTACACGGATTTGTCGTCGGCGGCGGCGGCGGCGGCGGCGAATGCAAATGCGAATGGTATGAATATACGCCGTAGTCGGAGCGCGCTAGAGGATTACCCGACGGAAGAGGACGACTCCGGGGTCGACTTCTTCGTGCCGGACTTGGCGACGGTGAATGAGCACCACCGGGTGGATTGGACACAGAGCGATGAGGTTCGTCATCATCATCATCACCATAATCACAACGAGAATGAGAAGCGGAAGCCGTCGGTATCGTTATCGACGAAGGGCGGCCCGCGTCTTCACAGAGTGGAGTCCATCTGGACGTTGAAAGCGAAGCTGGGGAACTTGATTCGGCATCATCATCATCAACACAATAGTAAGGAAGAGAGGCCTATTGCTACTATTATACATGAAGAGGAAGTATCACCTTCCACCACCACTACCACCACCGCATCGTCGTCGTCGCCTGTGAAATCCGGGCGACGAGGAGGATTCCTAGGGAGGTTTAGGCGTTAGCTTTTAAAGGTAGCGAGATAGGATAGATAGATACCCCTGATGAAATACCCCACATAGCTACTACCACTACCACCACCACTACTACTAACTCGAATAATGATAATAACTTACTGCTATATATCCATTAAACTCCCCTTCTCCATTTCCCTTCATGATTCCTGTTTGTGTTGGCATTGCTCGCTTTCGACTCGGTCGGTATATGAACGGTCTCGTCTGAAAACTAGTCAAGGCCCTAGCTCAAGCAATGGATACCGACGAAAGAGTCGCCGGCCGCTTTCCAAAGCTATTCTCTAGGATTTAGGTCAAGCTATGGATACTTGAGTAGAGCTTCTGAACAGCAACTAATTCCGATGTGGTGGAATTGGGTGATTGCAAGGAGAGAAAATCTCGGGTGATTTGCACAAGTTGCTAGTAGCAACCAGCTAGCTCAAGGGTATGCTCTAATTGCCAATTCGAGAGGGAGTCGTAAACTGGAATGTGATGGTGTGCAAAGTCTCAAGTCGAAAGCTGAGAGGTCGGCTACTAGCTGAAGTGTTGCAGAGCTTTTTACAACTGGGGTCGCCATTGCTCATATCTGCAAACAATGACAATCTATTGAATGTCCACGAGAAATTAGTCGAATATTGACGCTGTAATGGAAAACCACCCGCATAGCTGCTGAGCTAAAGGGTTGCCGTCCATTATTGGATGGTTTTTGTGAACGACATGATTCCTCAGGACAATAGATAGGAGAAAGCCATATAACCTAGTACAGCAGGTGATGGTACATTAGATCTAACAAGGAACATGGGGGGTTCACCGAATGACTAGATAGGTAGCTCTGAAATCGGCCGCAGCTGTTGTCGATAAAATCCCGGGTTCACAAGGCACTAGACTTTTCGTTGCGCAAGAGCTGCCCGATGACATCGGCGCTCTCCTGCACGAATTTCTTGCGGAACGTTGGCGCAGCCCCTTCCTCCTCCTTCCGTGTCTTGTAGAGCCGGACAAGCTCGGAAAACTCCCGAATGGCGTCGCTATCGTCACCGGGCATATTTCGCGTTTTCTGGAGGACCTGTACGCCCTTCTGCACGCCCTTCTCCTGGGTCCATGGTTCCTTGTCTTTCTTCGGCTGGAGGCCCGGGAAGTCATACTTGGGTTTGCTGGGATTGGCTCCGGCCGGAGGGTCAGTGGCAGTAGCAATGCCCCATAACAGAGTTGGCAGCTTTGGATACCGTTTCATCAGCATCTGGTATTCGGGAAGATCGGCCAAACCAGAGTAAGGTCCAGTTGGTGCCGGGGGAGCTAGGTCACTACCAGTGTCCTGTGGATTCGACACTCCGCCTTCGTGTGAATTAGTGTTGCCAGTTGCTTCTGTCTGAGCTGATGGCGCGACTACTTCTTCGTCAGGGGGGTGATTATCCCGATGTTCCCTAAAACACGGAACACAACAACTGTATAACAGGTGAGTAACGAATTCTTCCGATATTTGATTCCTAGAATGAGAACTTACGTGAACGAACCACAACGAGGACATTTATATTTGCCTTCATTCTTGTCGCAGACGCAACACAAAGGTTTCGCTGAGGCCATGGTGCACAGCTACCCAAAAGAACCAAAAGACTCTTACAGATATCCAACTCAGAGGCGCAGGTAGATGCGTTAGGGATAACCGAGTTGAATGTTGATTTGACTTGATGATTGGACGCTAGTTCATCAGGTCTACTAGGTACTTCGCAGTTGAGACAGAATCGGGTTATTGGGATGTTGACTTGAGATCAAAGGAAGTGAGTAGTATCCACAGTAATAGTCAGGTTCAAGTGGAAACAGTTGTAAGACCTAGAAAGACGAGGCTTTCCAAAATGATCAACTGTGTATAGATAACCTCTACTTCCAAGAACCTAAACAGCTGCAAGGAACTCTAAGACAAGGAGGCTGAAGCTATGCAGATCCTTTTACGAAGTAGACGCGTTGCTGAGGTTGGATGTCTTTCATTGAAAGAAAGTGGATTGGTATCTACTAACATCGGACAGAGCTAGGAGAACGAACCAGCATAAAAGAATGAATAGTAGTAATACTAGCGTGAGAAGAAAGTAAATATTGTTCGCATGCTTATTGTTGTTGCCAAAACCAGGTCGATACTACGCGTCTTGGATAACAAGGCTGACTAGAAATTTAGAAAATAATTATTTTTATTCTTCACTGCATGTAACTACGTAAAACTAACTAGAAAGGCGGCTGAAAGGATGCACTAACTACCGGTACCTAACGGCTGTGGGGAAGAAATAGCGCTATTTGGTTGGTTGTTCACAGAGAAATACGCTAAACTTCAGCAGCCATTGCGTCACTTGTTACTTCAGCCCTTCACCTGCGGGTGATTGATAATCAGAAAGAGGCAAAACGTTTCCTCTTATCGTCGATAGCCGATTCGGCATCTCGGAATTGCCATCACCAACGTCAGCGCCAACATCTTCAACCTTTATTTAAACCGCACCCCTATGTATATGTGATTTGTAGTTATACCTAGAGACAACTACTATCAAAAGTATACTCATTAATCTTGTCACTTCCCTCATATCAAACGCACAAACGAACAGCGCTTTGTTATCACCTACTGGAATTGACGCTTACAGAAAGGTGACTCAACTAGGTAGATAGCAGCAATGCCTTCTTCAAGTCGGGTCTTAAGACCAGCAGTTTCTCTAGTCGCGGCGACGGCAAGAAGGGTACAGCCTACCACCTATGGCCGAGTCTACGAAGCTACGCGACAAGCACATACTGCCTCGCAACAACTAGGTTTATCAGCGAAACCTAGGCCCACCTTGCGCGCCCAGAGCCTCACACCAGCTATCGGCCCCCGAGGCACGCGGAGCATCTTCATCCAGATCGAAAACACCCCGAACCCAGATGCGCTCAAGTTCCTGCCGAATCACAGGGTGCTACCAGAGGACGTACCCACGAGCTTCATCGAATATCTCAACCCGCGGAGCACGATTGCGCCACCGTATCCGTCGCCCCTCGCCGCGCAGTTGATGAACATCGATGGGGTGACGTCGGTCTTCTACGGCGCCGACTTCATCACCGTCTCGAAATCCAGCGACGCCAATTGGGCGCACATCAAGCCCGAGATCTTCAGCTTGATCACCGAGGCTATCACATCCGGGCAGCAGTTGGTGACGATCAGCAGCAAGGAAGACGCAGCAGCGGCGGGACAAGAGACTATAGAGGAGGATAGCTTGAGCTACAACGAGAACGACAGCGAGGTCGTCGGTATGATCAAGGAGCTATTGGAGACTCGGATACGGCCTGCGATTCAAGAAGACGGTGGAGATATCGAGTTCAGGGGGTTCCAAGGGGGGGTAGTAATGCTGAAATTGAGGGGCGCTTGCCGCACTTGCGATTCCAGCACCGTGACCCTGAAAAATGGCATCGAGTCCATGTTGATGCATTATGTGAGTATTGATAACCTTTTTTACCAGTCCCGCCATTGCCGGGGGCAAAATCACTAACACATGCTGTAGATTGAGGAGGTGAAAGAGGTGCATCAAGTCTTGGACCCCGAAGAGGAAATTGCTGCGAAAGAGTTTGCCAAGTTCGAAGAGAAGTTACGAGCAGCCAAAGGTCCCGATGCCGCGCCCACAACACCTGGGAAGGGCTCCCTAGATACGGTTCCCGGCTGAAAGTCTGAAGACTAGACTACCTACATACCTACATACCTACATAGTTCATCTCGATTTCATAATGTAGAAAGACTATTCTGTCTGTTGCGGGGCTAACTCGAGGGCTGCTGCAACTAAGGTAGTACACACATCTGAATATAGTTAAATCCCAATGTCCGGTGCCTCCAGGGTGCTCCCGTCAGTACCGAGAATCTTAAATGTGCTAGAACTATCGGTCGGTAGATGAAGGAAGTCCGGACTAACGGCAGATTGAATTTTGAGCTTTTGAGTTTGAGCTACGTAATCATCAGCTGCGCGCAATATCCCGGGCTATCTGTCTGTCTGTATCTGTCCATTCTGGTCATTGACTCGACTACCTACCTTCATCAAGAGTTCACCGGTCCGTCATTCGCATCGATTGAAGCTATCGCAACTACGCCATATTCGCCATTCTCGTGGTGGGGACCACGGACAAGATCACCTGCATTGATAGACAAGACGACTTGGACCGGTGAGTGAGCCTCACTATAATGCTCCCCGCAAATCCACAGATTATTTCTCGCAGACAGATAGTCTAGATGGGCAACCCACTCGCTAGTTAGTCCACCACCACCACCACCACTACGGCACCACTACCACCACCACCATCAAAGAAGTAAAAGCGAGCTACTTTTGTTAGCCGGAATCCTGGATGGCACCTTGGATGGATAGCGACGGCGCCGTGGTGGTGGCGAGCTCGATAGTGGCTTTCCTGTCACATGGCCACCGGCCTTGCATATTATCTGCATGATTTTTGGATTAAAAATGCAACGGATCTACTACCTACACACGACCATTCTCTTTCTCTTAACCAAAACCCCGCAATATTATTATCAAAGGCCAGTCAGTCATTAGCATCCAATAAGCCAAGTGTGTAACTACCTACATATACCACACTAATAAGTGAAGTACGGACGATGCACACACACACACGCACGCACGTACGCAAACATAGCAGATAGATCGATAGATGTATGTACGTATGTACGTCAAGCCGCATGGTTGACAGATAGATAGATAGACATACAGACAGATGGACAGTAGGGTGTCGTCGAAAAAATGACTAGATCGGGTTGCCGACGGGTGCTGCTGCAGCAGAAGCAGGCAAGGGGAGGACGACAACGATGGCGGCCGATCATCAGAACCGTCAGGAGATCTAGAATGTCATTAGTTAAGAGTTTTTTTTCTTTCCTTTTCCCTAGCGCTGCGATGCCTAATGACGTCGCGATGGGAATGAAAGAAGATTGTTCCATCGTCTCTCTCTCTCTCTCTCTCTCTCTCTCTCTCTCTAGTTCTTGTGGCCTCGCGAACTCCTGTAGTTTTTTATATTGCCCTCGTCACAATTACTACATGAGAAGTACCGCGCAAAAGAAAGAAAATATATATCTACACATATTTATCTTAGACCGTGATTCTAAGCAGTTGCTTGTTAAGATATACATGCCATTTCACTATGTCGGATTGGGCAACGGCTAGCACGGGCGAATCAGTATTTTATGCTCTAATACAGGCTATACCAATGTACCTACCCTACAATCCGAATGCTGAAGATAACTATAACTATATATGCTGTTAACCAGTGGTTGTTGATATGGTAGGTAGGTACTAAGCAAGTGGTGTCCGGAGGGTACGGTAAAAAATCTTCCAATGATGAACCCGGTATATAACAAGGTCAGTAACACGGTTCGATGGATGGGTAGTGCATCCTAAGAATGCGGGGTGCATGGAAAGCATGATGTACATTCTTAGTTGGAGCGTTTGTGCCACAACACTGCCTACTATTTCTTAGTTACTGCTCAGCGGATGGATTACATGCTTGCCAACTTGCTTCGATCAATGATTAGAGGTAGATGCCCAGTGCCCTCACCTCATTTGCTGAGACGCCCTCTCAAGTCTTATACGCTCATCCCGGACAGCCCTGGACCGTCCATGGTTTTGGTCGCGTGAGAGTGTGAGGCGAGGATCTACATGTAAAAACTTCTCACAAGTTTGCTACCTACTTACCTACCTACATACATACATAATAATGTGCGTATGTAATTGCGTATCTGCGTACATACGAAGCATCGAATGAATGGGCATGCATGCCATTCATTCCAGGAAATAACTCTTACTTGCATGACGGCTTGCATAACTAGGTAGCCATTTAGCTAATGTAATCGCAGCACCATCGACACACCCGTTCCCTGAACTCCGTCGTTGCCGTGTATGTATGTAAGTTTCGATTCGAATCGAATTCGGTTGTCTAAGAATCTGGGGTATGATGTACATAACTACCTACCTACACCACCACCACCACCAACCGACTAGCCGGCCAAGCCCCCCTCCCTCCCCTGCGCCGGTCGGTGCTGGGGTGGTTCAAGGACAAGGTCTGGTAGAAATGAACCTTGCCCATCATCAACCCATCAATGCTTTTTTACTTACATACATACAGTATGTACATACGCACCCTTGGCCAAGTAACTAACCCCTGACTTGTCATTGGACGACACAGCGAATGATGAATGGGCTTCGCAGCGGACATCCATCAAGGACATGGTTGCAACCACATACAGTTTAATAGAAGCCCAGTGCGGATGGTAGTTAAACTTCGTATATCAGGTAGGTAATTATGTACGTAGTATTAACCAGAAACAAAGATGGAAACGTGATTCTCCCTGGTCCAGAGCAATCAATAGAGAACAATTATGCGCCGGAAACTCGTCTTCTTACTTCGTATTGTACAGTTCGGGTCGTAAGAAAAAAGGAAGGAAAAAACACGCATGTCCACTACCTAGCTTCCCCGGCCGAGATGAAATACGGAGAAAGGCCTTCGGCCCCACACATAAGCCATATGGTAGATACATAGGTACACCGTACAGACTCTCCGCGCCTTCGGGGGGTTAAATACATGTAAGTATCGTGGGAGGACATACATAGAACTTTGGTTTAGTCGCGAACGCTTGAGGATTAGTCAGTCATTGATGATGTGAAATGAATCAATCCCGAAAAAGGGGATATCATTGGCCAAAGGATTTGTCCTCTTCAGCGAGATCTTTCGAATAACAATCTCTGCTCCAGGATGTGTGTTCGGTCTTGTAGGGCAGGACGGAATAGACGAGCGCACGGTGATTGGGCATAGCCGTTATTGTGTTCAATGAAATATAGTACCTACCCCTCCATGATGGGCTACATTTCTGTCGGCCATGTAATGTAATGTAATGTATTGCATCAGTCCCACCTGAGAAGTTTCAGGAGTCAAATCAACAATTGACCGAAAGGCGGCGCTGCCGCATATGTATCCCAAAGGGGTATGTCTGTTCATGTATGGAAAAGGGGCTTCAACATAGTACTCTAGACATTTCAATTCAGCCTACTTCGTACATCATATTTGACTACACATACTTACCTACTGCATACATACATAAAGAACCTTGTGCCTGGTTTTAATGGGGCCAGCAGCGCCCACTATGCACCTATGATGGACTGCAAAACATCCCTGAAGCTCGTGTCCCCGTCAACTATTATGTACGTAACAGCGTAACAATCCAGTCACCAATGTGCCTAGATGCGTGGTTATCTTGGCTGGGGGATTCCAAGATGCAAATCGTAGATATAAGTGTAGGCTCATTAGTTACGGCTCGATTAGTTGGTTCAGATATTGGTTAGGCTCGATTCCGTTCGGAGGTAACAATAACTGAAAGAGCTTAGGGAGGGGGACGGGTAGACTCGAGATCCATGCAGGGCTAGTATAAAAACTCTGTGGTAGTCGATTAGTACAGAGGAGGGTTGCATGCGCCAAGGAGAACCCTACTTTTGTAGTTCTCTGGGGTTTAAGTGAGCTTGGAAGTTGTCGATCTTTCGACGATGGGCTGAAGCACTAGCTAAGGGACGGAACTTCAATTCTTCGTGTCCTGATAGGCTGTAGCTTTCACACCCTTTTCTCAAGAGGGAGGCTGTTAGCAACTGCCTCCGAGAAGATATGGCATCCGGAAAGAAAGAAAAAAGAAAGGGGAAAACCCCCCAGATCTAAAAGAAAAGGGGCGTTGATGACAGCATGACAAAAAGAAAAGTAAAAAGTGTAGGTAAGAAGATCTGCAATAAATCTCCGTCTCCATGGATAGTGATCCAATATATGTAGCTTCAGCTCGTATGCTAGATAGTCTCATGCGTCCTTCCTGTCTAGTTACCTAAAGTAGTCAATCCCTTACAGAATGGCGGGAACCCGAGACTCGAGAAGAAGAAGAAGGGTCGAGGAGGCGACAATTAGGAGAGCCGAATCGTACCATGGCTAGCCGGTGGGAGCATGATTCTTGATTCGTTATTAAGGGGAGGGAAAAAAAGAATTTTATGAGAGGGGTAAGTAGGTCTGGATGCCTACACTACCTACTTTCAACAGCTCTGCATCGCATATAAACGGCCAAGCGGCTGATGCTGCAACGACTTTCAGAGGCGTTCCTCGAAGACCCCGAGCGCAGGTAAAGCTTAGCTCTAGTTAGTTAGGTAATTAATTAATGCAGAAGGCTTTTGGTTCGATCCCACAATGATCTCGACTTTGACGCAAGATCGGGCTTGAGCTTTTGGAAATTGATTCACGGCCAAAATAGTTAAGTTGAAATCCATTCAACAGGTATGCATATCAGAGCTGGTATACTCTCGTGATCTGTGTATGTAGTTATTGCATCATACTTACCGTAGCACATCTCCTGACTTGCATACCTACATACCTACCTCACCTTACCTCCAGCTCTCTTGGTATCAGCATATTGACTGGAGATGAGACAGGCACATGCAAATCATATACTATACGAAGCATATATAGACGAGTTCTGAATATTCGCCATAAGAATAGGTCTACCCATATGCTGGATTAAACGACACTTTCAGTTACTAGGTACCTACATCATACCTCCCGAGCAAGTGCTGTCGGCATAGAAGGTACATTAGAAAAACCACTAGTTAATCCTTGTCATGAAGCTATTTGACCAATTGCAATTCGTTACAGCTACGATGAGAGAGGAGCTACATGTATGTATATAGCTTAGCCCGAGTTGATCGTCCTTTGACCACACGACTTATTAACAAGACCCGCTCTAAAGCCCGCTGACTGGAAGGATGCCCCAGATAATATGTAGGTACGTAGCCTGCTTAGTTATGTGTGTATGTTACCTAAAAGCTCATAGGCTATTCGTACACCCGTAGAATTACTATGTAGATTAGGTAGTTAAATATCGTCTGCAGTACAATACCTTGAATTATATGTTCAATATACGACTCCGGGTATAATATCTATGAATGGGGAGTTAAGTTGCACTCCTATCACACCTAAACCTGTAGAGCTATCCTCTTCGAGATAGGTGCACCATCAGCTTGCATCTACATAGTATGTATCCACTGAGCATTAAGCCATTAAGATTGACTTGCACGGCAGGCCTTTCTTTCATACATACTTGATCATGCCTGTACGATCGTCAACATGTGATGGGCAGGTAGGTATTTAACACATGCACATGGTAGTTTGCTTGAATTTACATATACTCATCGTGGTACTTACCTACTAGTAGTAGTGTTGTATGAACAATACCAATAGAACGGAATAATTAGGTGTTATCTTCTATACTTACATATGTACCTACTTACATTCTTCCTGTCTCTTTTGGTGTTTCTTTCAAACTTGGTATTACTTTATTGCAGAATTACACGCCGTTAGGGGCTTTCTTTGTTCAGCATTTTCCTTAGATTCGGCTGGAGTTCCGTTAATGTATGAGCCAATGTGGTAGGCATATGTACATGTATCTACTACAAACCTTTTAGTAAAAACACAGCTCCGCAACCTATCTAGGGTACTAGGGTCCTTAGAGCATTGCTTATAGCCCATGCTAGGTACCTGAACATACCTAACTAGACCCTTATTGAATTATGATTATAACAACTACAACCACTAACTCCCTAGCCGCTATTACAACATTTTAACTTCCAACCGCCTCCACCACACCAGCCACTCTCTACCTGGGAGGAACTCGTGGTGTTTCGCAGTCCCTTAACTGCTACATATATGTACACACATAGTCAACGGGCCACACGACATAAGGCCACACAGCCCCTGCCATCTCGAGCTAGACCACCTTACTTATGTATGTAGGTAGTTACCTACACCCTACATACGTGCATAACCATACTACACTACCCTAGGTACTCTGCTAGCCATCGTTCTGTCCATTCTTCCCCGCTTCTAAATCCAACTACAGCCACCTCCACACTCTGACATCTCCATCTTCATTCCTTTTCTTTATCCTTTCGAAGCGGATTTCACGGTCGGGTTCAACAATTCCGAAGACATTTACTTCTTTCCCCTATCGATCACAGCTAGCTATATGTATAGATTGCAGCTCCGTTCTCGCAATCTACGTTGCGACGAAATCGATCAACTGTTTTCGACGATGGGATGCTGCGCATAGCTCAGTCGCAATCTACCGAGGCGCACAACTCAAAAAAAACGAAAGACCATCGCAAACACCCCCCCAAAGAGACGTTTTCTTTCTGCGAAACACCCTCATATTTCGGAGTACCTCTTAGACGTCACGATAAACAGATCAATATATGAAATAAGAAAAGTTCAAAATTAAAAGGCCTCCGTGGGAGTTGCAGTTCTGTAGTCGAGATCCGTCTTGTCATTCCGACTTTGAAAGGAGAATAATTTGGGCGGCGTTCTAGAAACAAGACCGACAACAACCATTGTTTTATTGTCTTTGATTATTATACTACTTCGACTATCTTTTACTGAGCCAACCCGGTCAACTTTTCTTTAACTTTTTTTTTCTTCTGTTCCTCAACCGCTAGACACGAGATTCGCGATACCCTGTGCATAGATTAAATTAATTTCACAGCCAATTTTGGTAAGTACAGACAATTATTTTCGTGTTCGCGTCGGCCGGCTTGTTGCTGGAACTTTGTGGTTGTGGCTGTTTCGTTGCAGCTATTTTAACGGTCACGCGCGTCGCATCCAGGTGGAAAACCAGAGACCGGAGACCAGAGAACCAGTACTTTGGAGTTGGTACAACTACCTACCTGTTAGTCCTGTACCTAGCACTTGAGTAACTGAACTGGCCCGGCTCCAACGTTCTTGGGCTGAAAGCTCCGTGCTCCCTCTGAAAGGGCGGGGTGATCACGTTGGTTATCAGGTCACCATACGTCCCTGTTCCCCATCCCATCGCCAACCCTTGCCGCCCATCATAAGCATCTGCATCTCATCTCGGCCGAGCAGATAATCCTCATTGTTAATATTATTACTATTGTTGTTGTTGTTGTTGTTGTTGTTTTCATTGTTGGTTTATGTGTTTTTATTACACTATAAGAATGCTAACTAGATATCTAGGTTCACTGGATGTGTTGTGTTGAAATTAGCCGTCTTTTCTGAATTTTTAACGTCTGCATATTTGTACGGCGTTATAATATCATTGGCTGTTTCTCGCGACTGTCCTCACCAGGCTTTCTTTCATTAAAACCTAATAGTTTAGTCTCCGCAGCATTTATCTTTTGCTAGATTACTCACCGGCTGTCTTACTCGTAAAATAGAGAGTGAGAGGCATCATGAGTTCCAGCAACATCAAACCCGGATCCGGGGCCAAGCCAGGCCAGAGTGCCTTTTCAGCTATTGCCGGGAGTAACCAGTCTATTCTCCTAGAGAAGCTGAACGTCCGAAGATCTACGCCTGATTCAGAGGCTCTTGCGAGCTCCGACGATGAAGTTGACCCTCATCATCGTCCGGATGCTCATCAACCATCAATGCAGCCTCCGAAGCCTGTGCGTCGTGCATCATGGTTGAACGACACAACCCAGGTCACGCTCCCCCACCCGAGGAAAGGATCATTTGCCAGTAGTTCCATGTCCCCAACTGCTTCGCACCCGAGTACTCCCGCGACGGAGGCCGGTGCCGGTCCCTGGGGCTCCCATTCTTCCTCATCTGCTGCTATTGGTCGAGGCCACCAGGCCCCAACATCCTTTACGTGGGGGACCGGCATATGGAATACGGACCGCAAAGAACCACCTTCGAGGTTGTCCGAAGTGCTGCCGTCACCTACGTCCACACTCCCCCCCGGTGTTGGCAGTCCAACCTTCTTTGGCGAAGGGTCATTCTCGCAGGTCCCTTCAAATATGAGGGAACAGGGATCCAATCCACAGATCCCCTTTCCCATCCCCTTGCACCCAACTCCAAAGACATATCGCTCGCAATCCTACTCTGTAGGGCAATTGGACCCTGATACTACGACACCGACGATACCAACGTCTTCAGCACTCCCTTCACGATCACGCCCTATTGGACACCCAGGCCACCCAGGACTACAGCATCGGCCTTCGCGCCCTAGCATGTTGAGCGAGATGTCAAGCGAAGGTGCAATGTTGGGGAAGGTCAAGGAAGTGGAGGATGACGAGGATGGAAGTACCGGAAGCTCAGGGCAAGGCACCCATCAACAGCAGAGTGCCGAGGCTAAGACGATCGAGCTTCTCGCACGAGAGAACGCTATGCTCCGTCAACAGCAATATCAGAATCGAATCAGACCGAGGGCTTCGACCTCGTATGGTCTGGGTAATGGCTATAGCGTCCGCGAATCTGTCCCTGAGGAGTCCGATTACGCTATCGATGAACTTGATGAAGCTAATGAAGGCCATGATGCTGCGGCGAGACGTAGTTCTGCAAGACGAATGAGCGAGTATGCCCCGAGCGCGTTTCGCACTCAATATCCTTTGGAGAACAGAAAGCTTGAAAACGTGAAGAGGGCATACTGGACTAGCTCTTTGGGATTTGGCGGTCTAGGAGATATACCGCAGAGTCGAAGACATTCCTTCGCTGATGTGCCCACCCGCCAGGCTTCCATAGGTTCCCTCGGAGAAGCAGTTTCCATGCATGAAGCTCAATCCCCAGACATGTCACAGTCGCAAGACTACGGTGGCTTTCCTGATGGGATCGGGTTGCATACTGGTAGCCCAGGTACGTTAATAGAAAAATGACCCATACCCATGGTACTGAAAGCTAACTATCAACGGCAGTCAATTATTATCCTGGTGGCAACTTACCCGGCGCTCATCAAGCAATTGCTTCCTCAGGTTATAGCAACGCTTATTCATCGCCCTATGGGATCCCTTCACCCTACGCTAATCGGCCACCCTCCCCACACCGAAATATGTATGGGATGACTCAACCTAGGCACAACCAGCTTCTCCATATCGTTCTTTTCAAGTGTTCTAGGGCCGATGTGTTCTACATTCAGGAAGGCACGGGCCTTTCGGTTAAACCTGGCGACCTTGTTATTGTCGAGGCAGATCGAGGAACTGATCTTGGAACCGTGGCGAAGGAGAATGTCGACTGGCAGACGGCAAAGGAGTGGAAGGAGCATTATGCGGAAGAGCACTACAAATGGCTGATGATGTACTCTCAAAATGCGGCTGCAGCTAAAGAGAGCGCTGGGGCTGCTGGTTTGCTGGCTGCTTCAAACGGTCTTCAGGGTAGTGCAATCGGCGGAATGGGGCCACACAATCAGCACCACATGCAAGAACAGAATGCTGGTGAGCTCAAACCAAAACTCATCAAACGCCTCGCCCAGAACCACGAGATCCACAACCTCAACGAAAAAGAAGGGAATGAAGCAAAGGCAAAGCGTGTATGCATGCAGAAGGTTAAGGAGCATGGCCTTAATATGGAAATCCTCGATGCCGAATTCCAGATGTAAGTGATGGTTGCTTTTCCCCCAAATATGGTTGATAACTAATAGACAACAGGGACTGGAAGAAGTTAACTTTCTACTACTTTGCTGACTCGTACATCAACTTCAACTCACTTGTAACAGATTTATTTAAGATCTACAAGACGAGAATATGGATGTCCGCCATCAATCCGGCTTCTTTTGCCACCCCAACGCTCGGCCTGCAAGCGCCTAGCGGTGTTGGCCCGGGGGCTGTTGGTCACAGAACTGGTGGCGGTGGCGGTAGCGGGTCTTCCAATAACGAGCGACGTACGAATCCAGCCCAGGAATCTCAAGGAACCTTCACCACTGGCAACCAATCGGGCCGGTCATTTCAACAGCCGTTCAATCAAGCCATGAATGCCGTAGACCGTTCGACAGTCCCTAGCCCTCCCTATCCACAGTTGGGCCTTCCCTACTCCGCTTACGGCGCCTTCGGGGAGACCCCTAGAGGTGGCCCGTACATTCCAGGCATGATGCAGGCAATAGACACGTACCCTAGTGGCTTCCCTCAAAACACGGGCTTTCCACCGCCCATGCGAGCACGATTTACGAACACTCATTCTACATCAGCACCTCACGATCAAAACTCCCCTAGTACGGCTGCGCAAAATGACTGGGCTGGGGCATTTCAGGGGCTATCTCTGAACTCCCGATGAACCGTCTCATTGCTGCATTAACGTTGTATTCGTTTGATTCTCGTACTATACTTGCTTCGTAACATATTGTGTTGGCGCTCTTTCTTTGCATTCCCGACGCTGGAAGCATCATATAAACTTGCTTCTAGAGGTTTATGACCCATGATGAAGAGATAAAGAGGTTGATGACAGCCAAATATTGATGGCGTTGGTTGGCATTTTGATGGTTTGAAACACCAAGACTTGAAGCTTTCTTGAAGGGGTTGGAGGGGAGAAATAAGACTGGACTAGGAAAGGGCGGCGGCTATTGGCATCTCATTTTCCTCTCAATCCTCAACGACGTATCTGATTTACGACGATGGCATATAAGAGGGGTAATAAAGACAAAAGTGACTTTGCTTCAGTCACCGGTGAGGAATAGACCAAAGGTGGAAAAAAAAAACTTCGCACGAGCATTGGTGTAAAACTTTCAATTTTGTTCTTAAAAAAGCGATGCTTTCTTTTTTATACTTGTTGGGTTATCAGATTACATTCTTGTCAATTCTTCATGTACGATCAAAAAGACTTCTTTTTTGTCCTTTTTTTTTTTTTTTTTTTTTTGTTTCTCGCTGGTTTTGCTTTGTCACATTACGAAACGAACGGCTCTCACTTGGTATTAGATTCGATTTTTAACGATGTTGCATCGGGAACCTTTTTATTTTTTCAAGTTTTTGTTTTTTTGTTTTGTTTTCGCCCGCTCTTCTTTTCTTATCATGATATGTAGTTTTCAAACAGACAGACAGACAGACAGACAGACAGACAGACAGACAGATTTGGGTTTGGGCAGGGATAGGAGCTAAGGAAATTGATAATTTCAAACTAATGTCTATCTATCCTAATGCGATGTGAGAGAGTGTGTAATACTTAGTGACTACTAATGCTGCGGAAGTTTTAAAGGGAGAGGAAGGCGGGGTTCACGGTCGACTGACTACGGTAACTTATATACTTCCAAGCTTGTCATCATCCACTTCTTCTTCTTCAGTCTTAAGACTTCGAGTGGAATTTCCACGTTGGTTATAATACCTGCCCGTTACCCCTGAAGAAGATTGCCTTGTACGTATTACCGAATATGCAACACCGACCTGTTTTGTTTCCCGAGTATAATGAATAGTATTTGACCATTACTGAAGAGGAAATACAGCGATGGTGTAGGCACAAGATACTCTATTCGCAATGCAAGAATTTAAGATGTTTAACCAAGGTCATTAAGAACTCACAAACACTTCTCCAACGCCCCCCAAAATGGTGTTGAATAGGCTCCCCTAACCTTTTTCGTCATACCATAGAAGTATCATGGGATGTTAGGGAGGGGTTCATTGTGTTCCCAAACTATACGAATGTCTAAACTTGATTCTAATTACAGACTTGTTTACTACCTGCTATAGTTATGTTTCATGATCTTCTGGCCATGTACTTATCGTGGTTGAAAAGACTTTCCCCACTGCGTCTACAAGCTCTTGTGACACTGGATGCTCTGGTACCTCTGAAAACTCTTGCAACGCCGAGCATGCATGCGCTTCTTTAATTCATGAGTGTTTTATTGGTTGTACCTCGGACAGGCTTTGTGACAGGTGGCTTCACATGGTATTTTAGCTCCCCATACGGCAAATGGGCATTGCTTAATTGATACGGTTATGCTTGGTAGGTTACACGGCATATTTGTATGCTTTAGAACAACAGCCCGACGATACCGCAGGCAAGCCGCTGTGTAGGCGTAGAGGAACTGGAGCTCGGCAGGCAGGCAACAATACTTACTACTGGTAAGAAAAGGCTGCGCTGAGTGTCATCTGATATTCCTAGGTTAATAAGGATTTGGTAATGATATATGCTAACCGCCTCGCCTATTAAGTGTATTCGGCGCAACTTATGCCTTTGTTGCAGTCAGAGCTGCTTACTAAGCTCCCGGAGCAGGATAATCATATATCCGGTGCTCCTGTATTATATATAGATCTTTCTAGCTACCTATCCTAAGTTCTAGAGCATCCCAGACAATTATCACTATCCGCAATAACCCATACCTTGCTCCTAGATCAGCTTGTACGTGATAGCCTTGACGTGTCAAATCCGGGATTATGTACGAGGCTAAACTACACCACGCACCTCGAGCTTCTCCGGAGGAATATCCTAGCACTTGTGCAGGTTGTTTACGACTCCAAAATGTGAAGTTTTCCATGATACTCTTTCTGGTCCTAGACTTCTAGTTTGGTCATATCGGTGACCTGGACCCGTATGCCGGCGTAGGCTTTTAGCATCTCTTCGCTGGGCAGAGTTGAAACTCGGCATCTGAGATACTCCCGTGACAAATTTATCTGTTATATTTTTACATTATTATGTATCAAACCTACATGCTATAACGAAAATGGAGGTAATTAGACATGTCGTTCTTGTTACTAATTTATTCTTCTTCTTATGATTATAAACGTCACCATATCACACCAACAATACCTTCTCTTCTTTCAACATTCGAAACAGAGCGTCAACTTCATTCCCGAAGACCCTGCCAACCCCGACTCGTTCGTAAGCATTCTCATACCCGGAAATACCCACTCTCCTGAGGTACACGACTTTGTAAGCAGTAAGGTGGGCGGTGATTAGGTTTCCCACAGCAAACCCCTCATCGATATTCTCGACGCTCGAGACGAACAGCGCATAGAGCGGCTGCGAGCGGCCGTCTAGGGGGCCGTCGGTCTGGCAGTCCGGGTGTTCCAGTGACGCCCATCCGATGACGCTCGATGAGATCTCATCTATCGTCACCTTGCGCCAGGTCTCCCTCCCGAAATCTTCCCGGTGGGACGTAAGCTTCGCTACTACCTTCGTGTCGTCATCGTCATCGAAATAATCATGGATCTGCACTGTCTGCAGACGTCCGGTCAAGCCGAGGATGAAGAACCGACGGCTGTTCTCGTACGCGTCGTCATCACCACCGACACCCTGCTGCTGCTGCTGCTCTCCTGCTCGGTCGAAGTCCGGCCTCCATATGTCCGCCTCTTTGTCGACGTTCACCACCGGCACCGCGGTTGCGTCCTCGAGTTTGCACACCGGTTTGGTCTTGGTGTCCCCCCACGTGGACGACCATTGCACTTCTACCCCGCCGTATTTGCCCGTTTCTCGGTCGAGCGTCTTCATCGAAGCCCATGACCACGTGGGGATCCCTCCTATCCGTTCCGTGGGACACCGTCGGACCTGTTCCCAGAGGAGGCTGCGCACGTGGGGAAACCATGTCCCACTGGCGTAGAGGTGAGGCTTCTCCTTCTCCCCTGCTGCTGCCTGGCTGCTTTCTCGCTCCCGCTCCCGTTCCCGGAGCGCCTTCCCGTACTCGCTCGCCACGCCGGCGAGGGCGACGATGCGATCACCGTCGATCTTGGTGAGCTGCAGACCCGAGTAGCTCTCGACGAGCTTCTCCCAGGCCCAGAGGATACCCAGGATCGTAGAAAAGTCTTTAGTCACCAGGTCTTTCTTGAACGACTTATCCGTGTGTCCATCCCGCCGCTTACCCCCTCCTTCTCCCTCCTCAGCGCTGCTCTTCTGGACGTTGTCTCCCAGCGTCGTCTGCGGCGCGTCGCCCTGGCACGTCAGGAAGAGACCGGAATTCGAAAACGTGACGAGCCGTCGGCTCAGGATCCACTCCTGGTACACCCACCCGCGCCGCAGCAGCTCGCTGTTGGCCACCGACGTCTTGTACTCCTTAGCCACCATGGCGTCCCCGCTGCACTGGACGTAGAAATGCCCCTTCTGCTCGCCGCTCCTGTCGCGGTACGGCAGGCGCGTTACCCGTGGTAGCTTCTCCGTGTTGACCTCGCTGAAGAGACCGCCGGTGCTGTTCGTCGTGGTCGCCGCGATGGTCAACCAAGCCTGCTGGTAGTAGTCGGCCATCTTGACGGACTCGCGGCCCCAGTCGTCCCCGTCGTCCTGGATGATGCAGAGCGAGTCGATCCATATGTAGTTGATGCCCAGCTGCAGGGCGAGATGGCCCGCTTCGCTGAAAAGCGGCGTGATCCGAAACGGACCGTCGCGGTGCTGCTGGCCCCAGTTCGCCAGCCGGTATTCGTAGTTACCCCTCAGCGTCCGCACCGTCTCCGTCTCGTCGGCCCACCGGTGGCTCAGCGCGACGTACTTCCCCTCCTGGCCCCCCGTCTCCCGGAGGATGAAGTACAGGGGGCAGCTCGAGCACTTCTCCTGGTCGCAGCCGGATCGGACCTCCAGGCACCGCGATGGCAGAGGGGACTTCGAGGCGTCTAGGTCCTCCCCGCACCGCGAGAGCCTCTTCTTGCACTGCGGGTGCCACCAGCGGCAGGCGTTGTGCCACTTCTTGATGGCTTCGACGTTCGCGAGCGACCAGGTGTGGTTCTCGGTCGATAGGTGGCCGATGATGTCCTGGGAAACGTGCGCTGGCGTCCCTGTATTTTTTGTTTGTTTCGTATTAGCATCACAAAACGTATTATCGAGTCAGGGCAACAAATGCCTAGATAAATAGGTACCGACCGAGGTCCGCCGCGACGTTGAACCAGACGGTGGGAGTGTAGCTGCTGACTAGATTCAGCTGGCGCGTGCCCGAGACGAAGGCGCCGAGCTGTCTGATCATCAACGGCTGCTGCTGCTGCTTCTCTACCCCATCGCCCTCCGCACTCGACCCTCCCCTCCACACCTGGAAGTGGACCCACACGGGTACCGTAACCGTCTGGAGCCAGAGCTTGATCAGGCGCAACTGACGGCGCGAGAACCATGGCACCGGGAGCGACTCCCCTCTCTTCTTTCGCATCGCCATGCTCAGGTAGGTGTACTCGTCGCCGTTGTCCGCGAGTCTCAGGTATTCCAGGAGAAGGCTGCAGAAGGAACAGCCCTTATCGACCGAGTCTAGCACGGCTTCGAGAGGATACCCCCGGTACATGAAGCCGTCCTGCTTGAAGGCTTGGATGTCGAAGCCGTTGCACCTTTCGCAGAGCATGATGGCGGTTCGTGATCTCGAGGAGCTATGTGAACAGAAGAAGGATGGGGCCTGCTTTGCAGGTTGGACAAATTCGTCGTAGAGAACATAGTCGAAGGGGAGGACAGCTGAAAATCAAGGGTGGTGAGCACAGCTACATATATAGTAACGAAGTATTAACAGGGGACTTACTGTCTCGGGACAGTTACTTGTCTATAGATAGTAAGTGCTGAAATGCGTGTGGGGATGTAATCACATTGGGCGCCAATCACCAGGGGGGGGGGGCTCAGCTCGGAGGCCAAGAGCCTAGTCTTAATATAGGATTCCCAAATCCTCTCCCCTTTCCCAGGAAACTTACCACGATCACACATGCTACACTACACGTGTACCATGGCATTTATTCAGTACAAAAAACTATTTTCAACAGGATGGACGGAGGTAGAGAAGCAGAAGGCCAAGGAGGCCAAAAAGAAGAAGAAGAAGAAGAAGAAGAAGCGCAACTGGCGAGTCCGGCTCCTAGTCGTGAGCGTGCCACTCACTCTGTTTTTCGCCATGGGTATAGGCGTCGGCTTCCTGATGAACCTCTCCACGCAGGAATACAGAGCATCGAAAGAAACAGACGCAACCTTCAACTTCAGGACCGAGCTCCCCGACGGCCAGCTGCGCGACCTCGCTCGCAAGATCCTCGCCCTCTACGCCTGCCACATCGCAGCCGCCGGGGCGAATCTGACCTATTTTGTCTTCTTCTGGCCCCGCAACGACCGCACCTACCTCCGGAGCGCCGTCACGGTCGCTCTGTCCGCGGTCGCGGTCGGGTTCGCCTCCGCTAACCTGGTGCTCTGTGCCGGTGTTGCCAAGGCGCCCTTCGACGCCGCTGAGATCGTGCGCAGTCGGCGCCCCGATCTGAAGGCTGAGGAGCTCCAGGAGGTCTATGCCACTTGGCTGAAGGGTTATAGGATCACCACGCCGTTCGTCCTCTCCGTTCTCACTGCAGTTGTACAGATGGCTACTGTTGCCTTCTGGGTCTGGTTTCTGCCTGCGCGCTGTAGGTTGCCGAATAGGTATTTACCTGTTGTGCAGGGTACGAAGTGGTGGTTATGGTGGTGGCCTTATAGCACTAAGGGTGGACTGTTGTACGCACAGGTCGACTCTGTAGATATAAATATGGATACGTTGGGCACGGGACCCCTGGCTGCGGTCTTTGAGGCGCATGAGAAGTCGAGGGATACGACGGTGAATACGAGGAGCAAGGTAAGTCGCCAGGGGTGCCATACTATCCCTATTCTTCCTAACCTGGTATCACACGCTGACACAAGTTCTGCGTATATATAGATATTTGACCAGGCTTTAGAAGTGAAGGCCGGTGGTGGTTCAAAGACAAGAAACCTTACAAATGGGAATCAACGTCCAAAAGCCGGCCCGCAGATCGACCCGGCCGTCCGCTACTGGGCCTTGCGCAGAAATGACAGTTTTATGATAACGCTTTGGACGAGGGTGCTCGCTTTCTGGGTGGTGCTTTGTGTGTCGTTCGAGATCGCTATCTATGTGTTGATCAAGCAACATGATCTCAAATGTACATGGTATGTTCTCTCTCTCCCATTGCGCGCCTTTCAGTCAGTCAGCCTATGTAGGTGCAACGGTATATGGAGAAGGCCCGGCTTACTATATATGTATAACTACTACTTACTACTGACTAATAACACGAAACCTTAGGAACTGTCACATGGTCATGGTCTACCCCTGGCTCTTCCTCGCATGGGCCGTCACTTTCGCGTACCTCGTATGGAAGCGGGTACCATTAGATCGTAAGGTCCTTTCTGCGCTGCGTCTAGACGTCCTGCTCTGCGTCGCCATGGGCGTCATTTGGCTTTTCTGGCTGACGCCGAACATTGCTCGGTGGTCCTGGCTGCGCAACCCTGACAGCGACGACGCGGAGTACCGGCAGAGTATTTGGAACGATACGGATCGCAACTCGACGTACACGCTGGTGGTGGACATCTCTAAGCCCGATTCGATGGTCGGTGGGATGCTCAGTGCCGCGCTCCTTCTGTTTGGTGGTCTCATGATCATGGCTGAGTACTTTCATGAGAAGAGGACTAGATAGAGCAACCTAGGAGCTTATTGAAATGTTATTATACGATTATATTGACCCTGGAAATAACCATCTAAGTAGTAAGAAACAAATATTGTTCAAACTAGCATAAACTAACTACATGATCTGTGATCATCATTATTTGGCTGGTCTTTCGTGGAACCATCACGTTCCAGCTGCTCATTGGAACTGGTAACCGAAACCTGAAGTGCAAGGAAGGCGTGTTCTAGCAGACATCTATAGAGAATTATTGTAACATGCTCATGCATCAAACCCCATTTATATGTAGGATATTTTAGATGGTTATGGGTAGGATTAACTGCTAGTTTTAAAAAGGGGGTTATATACATTTGTAGGGATACATAGCCCTTTAACCCAGTTATACTTACTGAACTCATGGCAAACCGACTATGTTATCACGCACACTTTGCCACCTAGGACGTGTTGAGAATGCTATTGCCCTGTCTATTGATTCGGCATTATGATAAACATACGCACTTGTATCTACTTTAGACCTAGACCTTGGAACCAAGAGTTCCAACCACAGTAGATAGACATGCCTTAGAACCACTCTGACAGAAAAAAAGGGGTGGTATCTATATATTATATAGCTGATTGCTTCGACGCCAGCAAACTAAACATATATATATGATCACTTGCCCGCCGCTTACCGTGCTCCAGGGGGCACCAGAACCACAACCGCAGCGTCATAGAGCAAGAAACCAAACCTAAAACTACTTTATAATAACAATGAACTCATGAACGCGTACGCCCGTACAATACATGTAATGTACTCTTATTGACAAGGCTCCATTCTCGCAAAAACAGCACCCTTTTCTCAGTACTTTGGAACAGAAAATCAAAATTAGAAACTAGGATTGTGGTATTCGGCTACTTGGCTTCAGAAAATACACGGCCAAGATTACGTACGTAACGTAACGCCCGTCCGTTTACACCTCTTTTGAACTTTGCCAACCGTCCCGCCCCGCCTGCGCCAACCAGTATGAATATCTGCCCTTCCTCTTCCTTAGCAATGAATAGCAAAGCGAGCAACCAAGTTTGCACGTACAGCTCACGCCTCTTCAGCCTCCGGCTGCCAGTGGACCTCGCAACCCTGCGCGAAGAAGAGCCTTGCCGTCTTGTCGCCCTCGTTTTTGATCTCGTAACGGTTTCCTAGTAACTCCATTAGAAAAATGTCTAACTCCAAGACCCACCCCCTGCACTACCACCACACTGCGGGTACAGCAAGCAGATAAATAGATGGGTATATAAGTAGATATATAGAAAATAGAGAAGAAAAAAAGACAATACACACCTCTAGGAACGAACCACATGCCCCCCTTCGTGATGCGGAACGTATTGACGTCGGCGATGGTGACGGTGACGCTCCCGGTGTGGACGAAGAAGACCATCTGCATCTTGCGGGAGTTCTTGGGGTGCTTCTCGGAGCCGGGGGGCAGGTCGACGACGCCGGCGCCGAAGAACGGCAGCGTCAGCGTCTTGGCGAACTTGAAGGTCGCGTCCTTGATGTCGCGCAGGTTGATGGCCGCCGACGAGATCGCCAGCTCCTCCTCCACCACCTGGATGCGGTCCTCGTCCTCGGGCGGCGCCTCCTGGTACTCCGGGTACCAGAACAGGCACTCGCCGACGACGCGGCCGGGGTCCTCCTCCCATTCGTCGGCCGGCTCCTCTTCGTCTAGCTCTTCCACCACGGCGGAGGGACGGCCCCGCTTCAGAGGACGGCCCGATGGTCGGCCGCGTCCTCGTTTCGCTTTCGCGGCGTGCAGCGGCTCCGGCTCTTCGGCTCGCACGATGCCCTTGACCTTGTTGAAGACAAAATGGCTACGTTTGTCTCCGTACACTTCCTCGGCGTCGTCGTCGAACTCGTAGTGCTCGCCCTTCCAGAACTCCAGGGGCTTGATGGAAATCCGGCCCGAGCGCGTGGTCCTTGCCGAGTCCGTCCCTTCCCGCCGCATGCTCACCAGCCCCCGCGCTCTGGGTAGGGGCGGACCGCGCTGGACCACGGGCGAATCGACGGCGCCGACACCGGATGATTTCCGCTTGCGGCCGGGCTTTCCCTTCGGTGGCGGTGGCGGTGGCGGTGGTGAAGCTGGCACTGCTGCCGCTTTCGCTTTCGCCTTCGCCTTCGACGCAGGAGAGGCTGTCTTGCCCTTACTCGGTGCCTTCTCGGTTTTTAGGCGTTTTGGCTCTCTTTCTTCTTCAACGACTTCTTCTGGGATTTCCTCCTCCTCGGCATCATCGCCTAAAGAGCTTCGTCCCGACCGTCTTCTCTTAGGAGACGATGATTCTTTGGATTCCTCCTGGGGTGCAGTCCTTGCTGGCCTACCTCGCCTTTTCTTGGCGGGTTCCTCGTCAACTGGCTCGTTTACGGACAACTGTGATTGGGCTTTCTTGGCGGGCGGTGGTTGTTTCGGTTTCCGGCCTCGGCGCTTCGCTGGTTGAGCTTGTACTTCTTCCGTCTCTTCCTCTTCTACCTGTTCGTTCGTCACATCCTCTTCCTCTACCTCCTCCTCCACCTCAGGCTCTATTTGATCTGGCTCTGGCTGATCTACATCGTCATCACCCATGTCGAGTACTTGCATGGATTCCTCGTCATCGTTCTCTTGGTCTTCCTCTTCCTCACCATCCTCAGTCGGCTGTCTTCGTTTTCCCTGAACAACAGATTCATCGTCGTTGTCGTCATCGTCATCTTCGTCGTTGTCAGATTCTCCGCTGTGACTGGCGTGTCCATTGAGTTTGCCATTAGGGAGCCCGGAACCATTCACTTTCGGATGTCCATTAGTTATCGGCTTCATTAGGGGATTTTCGCCCTTGGAAAAGTTCAGCCGACGTTTGACCTGTCTTGGAGGGTTATGCGAGGGCGCGTCCACGATGGTTCCTCGCGCGGGGGACGAGGTTGGACCAAGATGCGGATTGTGGCGCGCTGGGGACTGTATATTTGTCTTGATAGGAGATCTAGCGCGGGGGAGCGAAGGCCTGTTCCGGCGCTCCTGAAGCTTTCGAGTAGTAGCTGGTCCCATTTCGGAACCTAATTTTTTTTGACAAGTTAGCAAGTGTAGTACTAACGATTAGGTGACACATGACACCATACCATCGTCCAAATCCATATCTTGTTCGTCTGAATCTTCTGGAGTTTCGCGATCGTATCCATTGGTACCATTCGCCCCCTTGTCAGGGGAAGAGAAAATATTGGGATCCTCGAAGCCATACTCGTCGCGCTCGCCATTGTCTGGTAATGTGACACCCGTTTTCCTGTGCAGAAAGGTTAGAAAGCCGAATATAAAATATAACCCGTTATATCCACAGAATAATTGATTATACCTTCCCACTTTGCCCAATTCATAGACATGTTCGTTTTGCGACTGAGTGGCGCGCCGTTGAGCCTGCGACGCACGCGGTGGCGCCATGTTTACTTTGGGCAATTCGTCAAGTTCCGACCCTATCTCGTCTGATATTTTCGAAATATCAATTCAATATGTTCTCGAGTGACTGGAGCGAAATGTACTCGATCTTGAGACAGTGACGCGTGTTGACAAGATGATGGCAGTTAGGTGGAAGTGGGGAGTGATTAACTAATAAAACAACAATTGCTTAATGTTTACTTCGTACTAACTATCTCTTGCCTTGGCATAAATTAAATCATTGGGCAACCACCCCTTGTGCCCTTAAAGATGTGGGTCTTGACCAAGGCTTTAATTAAGACGCGCTTGGTATCACCTAAACGCGTCTACTTTATACTAGGAAAAGTATAGTTGCATAACCTGAGGTTCACATTTTGTTATAGACAAAGGTTAGAATGATCTAACTATACCTTATGCCTTCCTAAATCAACAGAATATCGCTGCGATTGCCTGCCTAGGAGTCAATTCGTTCTTCATAGCACCAAACTAGGCTTTATATACTGTGCCTAGGCTGCTTAATTACCTACATAATAACTAACCTTAGACCCTTCTGAGGGTATATAATTTCCAGGCAATCGCAACCTCAGCAAGTACCATTCAATTCAACTCAACCCACAACTAGACAAATCTACCTTCTGAGTCTGAGTGAGAAAATGACAAAAGAAGCCAAAGGGGAAAACATGGAAGACACAATCATGGACGACACGCCCAACATCGCCCTCGAAACACCCCCATCTTCAGACTCATCTTACATCCCGCCCTCCGTCGACCGCACCGCTACTCTCGCCGGGGAAACCCACACATACTTCTCGCCAGTACCACCAACACTCCTGCCATCGTCGCCGTCTTCAGATTCTTCAACAACAGAGCCAGGAACGCCATGCATCCTAGGCGTAGACGAAGCCGGGCGCGGTCCCGTCTTAGGTCCCATGGTCTACGGGGTATTCTACCTCCCAGCCGAGCTATCAACGCCTCTCCTGAAAGAGAAGCACCACTTCGACGACAGCAAAGTCCTAACACCAGCCGTGCGAACGCAACTCATGCGAGAGCTATGCACGCCTCCTCCCCCTTCTTCTTCCTCATCCCCACCAAACAACGACTCCTCCAAAAAACAACCATCACCAACACCAACCCTCTACACACACACCGGCTTCGCGACCTCGTCCCTCTCGGCGCGCTCCATATCCTCGGGGATGCTGCGGCCCGCGAACCGCAGCGCCTACAACCTGAACGCGCAGGCGCTGGACGCGACGGTGTCGCTCATCAGGGGGGTGCTGGCGCGCGGCGTCAACGTGCGCGAGATCTACGTCGACACCGTGGGCCCCCCCGCCACGCACCAGGCGAAGCTGGAGCGCTTCTTCCCCACGTGCCGCATCACCGTCACCAAGAAGGCCGACTCGCTTTTCCCCTGCGTGAGCGCCGCCAGCGTGTGCGCCAAGGTTACGAGGGACGCGGCGCTGGAGGTGCTCTATGAGGGGCGGTTGGCTGAGGGGCGGACGGCGGCGGCGGTGGCGAAGGTGGGGGGGAAGAGGAAGAGGGAGAGCGGGGATGAAGTGGTGGGAGATGGAGGGGAGGGGGAGGGGGTGGATGTGAAGGGCGATGAGGAAAAAGAACAAACCTGGGGATCCGGCTACCCCTCCGACGCGCGCTGCACGACCTGGCTGTGGCGGAACATGCACCCGGTGTTCGGGTGGGGGCCGGAGTGCCGGTTCAGCTGGGGCACGGCGAAGGACCTGATCGAGGGGAAGGGCGGCGTGAAAGTGGAGTGGCCCGAGGTCGATGAGGAGGGTGACGAAGACGAGGGCATGAGCCATCGTGTTACAGATTTCTTTGTCGCTTCTGCTGCTGATGGGGGCGATAATAAGGATGTCGATGAATTGGGAAGTTGGTTTGGGACGCCTGTTGAGGCGTTTTGATGCTTATTTGTAAGTGTATAAGATAAGGTACGTTGTGTTGTTAGATAAGAAGGGGCTTTACCGGGGGAATCACAATATCCATTTTGATTCTTCTACGTACATGAGTAATTGCATCGATTCAGGATGGCGTTTTGAATAGGGGGGGCCTTAGGTCATTCAAGGATAAGCAAGGTTCAAAAGAAGCCTGGCTGTTTTCGCAAATAAACTGCTCGCCTGCTCATTGTAATTTTGTATTAAGAGAAATAGATGTGTCATGACATTACAGTACAGTACAGTACAGTACCTAACTATGTAAATATGCGTTACGTTGTGTTGTGTTTTTGTATCTACTACATTGATTGATTCATTCCGAACACCCATAAAAAAAAAACAGTCCGATATCACCACGACCACTGCCTCCCTATCCCATCGATACATCCATATATCCCATCACCCGTAAACCATCATCGTCACCATGGAGCCACCAGTAAGTAAAGTAGTTTGGCCGACCTTGTTATTTTCTTTTCTTCTTGTCAAGACCTAGAGATTAACTTCACTTTGTTTCTGTAGTGCTGCTTGCTATCTATACCATACTAACAATAACCCACCCCCACCCATGCATGCATCCACCCACCCAACAAACGCAACACAACACAACACAACGGAACGCTTGCTATATGCAGCCACCTATCTCCCTGCCCACGAATCGAGTCGAGTTAACCACGAAATATGTACCCACAGCAGACACCATCTGTCTTATCAGATATCGTCATCATCAGCAGCAGCAGCAGCAGCAGCAGACGTCGCCCTCTTGCCACGACTATCCAGGGTATCCAAGCTGATATCGCTGCCCTGGCGACGATTGCCATTGCCGTTGGCGGAGGCGGAGACCCCGATGGCCTGCCGGGCCGTCTCGTTGTTCTCGAGGAAGTCGCGCAGCTTCTGCTTGCCGATGTCGACGCCCTGGCCCCACGCCGCGCTGCTCATCTGCATCATCGGGCCGAGCAGGTTCAGGTTGTAGGCGATGTAGGTGGCGCCCGCGAGGACGATGAGGAGCAGGAAGAGGACGGGGTTGCGCAGGACTGTTTACGACGGTTAGCTTTGGTTATCAACAAGTAATATAGGAGAAGGGTTGTAGCATCGTGAAGGGCAGAGGGTGCAGAGGTGGATAATAAATCGAGAAAAAAAAAACCTCACCAGTAAGGATCTCATTCCAGCCCAGTGCAAGCAGGATGCCATAAAAGTACAGCGGGATCTGTGCCACGCCGCCAATGGCGCTGCGCTTGGCCTCGACGTAGACGCCGTCGGCGGTCTTCTTGAAGCGGACGACGAGGTCCTGGCGCTTGCCCTCGCTCAGGACCGTCATCTCCTCCTCGAGGCTCTTGCCATCCTCCTCGTCGACGCCGCCGATGGGCGCCAGGTCGTCCTCGTCCTCGGGCTCGGCGCCGGGCGGCTGGTTCCCGATAAAGGAGGGCAGCTCGGGGGCCGCGTACGTGGTCGAGAGCCGGAACCGCGACAGCAGCGGGATCAGCGTCAGCGTGGACTCGCGCGCCTTCGTGTAGACGCCCTCGATGTCGTCCGTGGGCCGCCAGATGCGCGGCACCCCCGCGTCGTCGTACCGGAACTTGTCCTCGAAGTTCTCCCGCAGCTTGAGGAGGATGTTGCCCTCCATGACCTCCTCGTCGATCTTCTCGCGGAGCGCCACCCATGACTTGCGGCGCAGCCGCCAGAGGCCGACCTCGACCTCGTCGGCGCTGGCCTCGAAGCTCTTGGCCCGATCCGCGAACCGGGTCTCGGCCTCCTTGACGATCGAGACGAACGCGCTCCAGACCCGGTCCCAGAGGTCCTTCTCCGTGGCGGGTTTCTCGCCCGTCTCGGGGGCCCCCGACCCGGCCCGCCCCGAGCCTAGTTTGTTGAATTCGAGCCCGATGGAGTCGCCCAGCCGCGATTTCACCCAGCGCTCTACCCGCGTGGCTAAACGTCGCATCTCGTCCTTGCGCAAGCGGGAGCTGACCTCGTCGAGTTCTTTCTCGAAAAGCAAGTACTGCGATTTGAAGTTGGTCCATGGGACATCCTCGATATATAGACTCTTGGCCTCCTTCTCGAATGTCGCCAGTGACTTCGTCTTCGCCTTGTCTACAATCTCGGCGAACTCGTAAGCAGCCCCTGACTTCTGCCCTGATTTGACAGCGCCCGACACGGCGTCGCTAAACGTGGTCACACCCGACTTGTGAGCAGCAGATAGTTGACTTTGGTACAGCGCCTTCAGCCGTTGGTCTATCTTCGTCTCTAGGTCGCTACGCTTCCTCTTGTAGACTCCCTTATGATATCTGCTTGCATTTACTTCGAACGCCTTGACACACTTAGTCCTGGCCGAGCTTCCAGTAGCACCAAGATCCGACAGAACGACAACTTTCCCACTGCGGGTGGACTCCGCCTGCTTCTCTTCTAGCGGGTTGATAACTTCGTCGAAGGAGATTAAAACCTCTCTTGAGATTTCGTCACAGCGGAACTGCGCAAGGAGCTCCTGCTGTGTGGGCAGGTCCAGATCCTTGTTGCTGACAATCTGGTCCCAGACACCTTCGGCATAGATGGAAAAACCATCGGCGGGGATCCTCCGGTGGTATTCGGGTAGGAAAACGCCACCGGCCAGCTCTTGCTCGCCATGTCCTCCTTGGTCCTTGGTCCGTGACGATCCGGCCACGAACCTCTTCCCTAACTGCTGTACCTCGGTGACGAATTTTTCAGGTTGTAAGATCTTATGGGGTAAGGCAGCGAAAGCAAAATCGAAATTATCTTCTATGCGTGAGTTTTCTAGACCCTGAGGTTTCGATATCGATGACCAGATTTTGGTAAGGTCTTGCACTAGCGTATTTCGGAGGTTCGATAGAGGGGTGTGGCCGATGTGATCACGGATGACGAAAAAGAGGAGTGATCTTGGAGCCGATCTAGAAAGGGGTCAGTAAGGTAGAGCATGAAATGATAGCATAAACCCCGAGTAGACCTACTGCTTGTCTTTTTGGAATAGCTGAAGGTTGACTTCGAAGACGGTCTTTAGTAGACCCATATTAGCTCCTTGATATAGACCTACTTGGTGTTCCCATATGTTGACTATGAGAACCTCGCTAGTAGCTAATGCAAAGAGCGCACTCTTCCTTTCGAAATCCTGGTCTTCTCCTCGTTCTCGACCATCGGTACCTTCGACATCCATAACGAGGATATTGTCGGCCATGGAGGCCCGCTTATTCTTAGACATCCATATTCCCTTTGTTGTCTGACGACGCTCGGCCTCGGACATGACATTGAACTCGGTGCCGAAGAGGTTGTTTAGCAGAGTAGACTTGCCCGTCGACTGGGAACCAAACACAGATATGAGGTGATAGTTGAATCCAGCATCGACGACATCGGTCGCTTGAAGATAGTCATTGATATTCGGACTGTAAGACATGCAGCAACAGCATTAGCAACTGGGCCCGAAAGTAGAAGCTCTCCGAGATCGAGGAAGAGTCGAGTTCTAGAGAGGAGGTGTGTATACCTGAACTGCTTGTCCTCATCGATTACTTGGACACCATTTTCATATTGAGCTGAGTTTGGCGCATCGCCGGAAGCAAAGTGGGAGTTCCCGTTCATGATGTCGGCGGATGTAGTGGTGATTGAAGGGGGAAGGGGAGGAAAAGAGAAGGAAAAAAAGGAAAGAAAAAGGAGTCCTTCTTGCTACTACTACTAACTACTGCACTTCAAAAATTGGAAATAAGAATTGCCATCGCCAGTAATTATGACTCGGGGGTTGCGCGCAAGACAGGGTTGAGCTCAAAGTCCAATGGTTCAGCAACAAGTGGACAGCTGTTTGAGGTGGGAAGCTTTGAGATGATAGATACGAATTGTGCGTAGAGGCTGGTTATGTAGCTAGAGCATAGAAATGACATCCGATGACACCAACCAAATGTTCATTCCACCCCCCTTGTTACTTCGTACTTTGACTATATAAACGGTTGTAACCTTTGTTACCAGACTACGGACTTCCTGTCAGTTAGGTAGTTATGTAACTCGAGTACAATGGGACAGCTTTATTACTTGGAATATTGTATGTAGTCTAAGTACCTATGTAGTTAGACAGAGCAGAACAGGGGGTAACTAACAAGTGGCTCCAGATGTCCTCTTCGCTAAATCAGCAGACCCATTAGAAGTGTGCCACTGTCACATGCACGAACTTCCCCATTGCCAGGTGGCGCTACCAATGAATGATGTCAGCAGCTTGCAGGCAGTCAACCTGTCAACTCGAATTCTGCAGCCCAAGAATGTCTTAAAAGCACATGCACCAATGATAGTACGTAGTCGTTTATAGTCGCTGGTAAGAATCAGAAAGCAAGCAAGCACCAGCATATAATTCTCTGGGTATCTACTTCTCCTTCCATCACATACATGCACATACATACATCCTAGTATCTATTCTTTTCTCGCAAATCTCCCCAACGCCGGACCAAGATTAGCTTGCTTCTCTTCGTGTCTCTTATCCGTCTTCTCCTGTCTCTCCTTCCAGATCTCCTCTGCTTTGAGCTTCTTCTCGTCGACGACATTCCTCTTGCGCTGCTTTCTCAGGTACTTGCTCAGGGCGCTGTTCTTCCCGCGGGCCTTGTTCCGTATTTCCGTTTCGATATCCGCCGGCTTAGCATCGAGGTCCTTCTCGGCTTTCCGTTGCTTCTCTGACCGCAAGTCGAGATTGCCGATGAAGTTAGGATCTAGTGCGATCATCTCCGGCTTCAACTTATTCAGTAACGACTTGACTTCCGTCTCTTGTCTCTGCTTGGTAGTCTCGAATGGGTTGACTTCGAGCGCGTCGAAGTTAGGTTCTCCGGCGCCAGGTACGATTATCGAGGAGAAGCCCTCATCGTGGGAGACACCAAGTAAATCCTCATATGGACACCAACGGACTCTTTCTACCCTCTTCCCATCTCCACCCCAGTTCATGTATGGGCTTTGAACTTTCTCCTGTTCATCTCTGTGCTTTACGAACAGGTCCTTCCATATTGTTGTTTGCGTTCCCCAGCCCACGGCTGTGAGATTCCGGTCGGAAATAGCTAAAGATGAAGCGGGTTGTCGTGTGAAGTAACTATTGACTTCTCTAAACATACGAATGTCCCACCTGGTCTATTGTAAGTAGAAATCCACAAGCAAGCGGGGAAGGGAGGTCCATACACTGCCATCTTCCGTTCTTGACCCGCCGAGACCATATAACGGCCCTCTCTGTCAATGGCTAGTGAGCGTACCGGGCCTTTATGTGCCAGTAGTTTTACCAAAGGTTCTATTACACATTCCGTATTAGTAACTTAGATCGAAACCATTTATAGTGGGCCACGAGACGCTCAAGCCTGAATGGAGTACCTCTAGCCAGCAGGTTCGGCTAGTATATGACGATACGCATTCGAAATAAATCAAGGAAAAGGACTCCGGCGCTAAAGTTAATTTTTAGATGCTCACCTTGAGAAGTTGGAGACCACAATGTGATCGTTCCGTTTTGGTGTCCGCACTAAGGCCAAGTTAATAAATGTTACCATATATAAGATATACTTGGAACCGTACATGTAGGACCGCATTATAGGGGTTTTGAGTGAGAGAGACTGCCGGTCCCAGTCTCGTAGGTATCTCGCTAACGAGCTGGCCAGTTGAGACGTCTTGATATTTCAGATAGCCGGACATCCCCTATGTTTGATGTCAGCAACAAATAGGGGTTCAAAGTATCGGGATCCACCTACCAGAGTCGCAAGGAGGTAGTGGTACGGTAGGAATTCCATATGAGAGACTTCCTGGTGCTTCTTTAAAACGTGTAGTTCTACTCCTTGTCGGTCGTATATATAGACGTATTTCTTTTGCGACACAGCGAAGAATTGATCCGAATGCAACCATCGCACGTCGCGTACCGTCTCGCCGAGCTGTAGTTCGCACCCTAGTTTGCCTTGCCTCCACTAGTTACCAGAATTCAGCATATCGCCAACCATTAACCAGGAGGCCAACTCACATCCATTGCGGCAACATGGCCCTTCCGTCCCGCTAATAACAGATCTCGACCATTCCTCGAGTAATCAGCAATGTAAGGACCTAGTTTATCCGAAAGGTTGAACTCGAAGCGCTTCTTTGCTGTCTCAACCGCAACGCTGTCCTCGATATCATCCTGGGCGATCTTATACGTCTTCTCTAGTTCGTGTTCAGGCTCGAGGAAACCGGCAGTGTTTTCTAAAAGCACCTCGGCGTCTTTCGCTCTTATGGTGGCCGACTTGTACTTATGCTCGAGACTACTCAAGTTTCTCCGTAACTTTTTGTCTTTGATCCCCTTGGTGTCTATCTTAGAACCGCGTCCGTATTCCCTCTGAGCATCCTTCATCCGTCGACGTTTTATGCGTTCGTGTTTGGGTATAAGTTCGGTTCTTGCGCTTTTGATGGCGAGCGCGCCATTGTCGTGATCAGCGTCGCGAGCATTGTCCCGGCCGTTCGTGACCTCGGTATCGACCTCCATATTCGACCCAGCCTTCGTGTCTGTCAATTGAGTGTATATCGTGAAGTGCGTATGTGCTATGTGTTTGCTTGCTGGCTAGCTGGCTCGAAAGTCTGCTCAGCCAAAATTTCCAGGAAAGATAGTCTAAGATAAGTTTAAATGCTTTATCAGTCATTATCGATAAGATGATAGGCAGCTGCCCCGTAAAAAAGTTTAAAGTTTCTTATCAAAGTGGGCTGTCTTGCCCGCACAAAATGCAGTCTTATAGTGGATAGAAAGCCAAAAGCCCATTTAACGATAAACGATAAACCACCCATTAACTGAAATTGCCCCTCCAAGCCCATTTTAGGACCCCTTCACAGCTAGGAGAGCAAAGGGAATAAATACACAAGAGCATATTGTTCAAGAGTATATACATACACACATATACTCATATTCAATCTGGCTTCGTTACCTTTCAGATTCAAAGCAGGAGGGGACGGCAAGATGCCTTCCGCTGTGGCTATTCATTCCCACCGGCCCACCACCAAGGTTTCCCATAAGTCGTTCAAGTCTAAGAAGGCTACCAAGGGGGCTTTACGGGAGGAGGCCAAAGGTAAGTTTCATACCCATCATTTTACATCAGTGTTATCTTATATTGCTTCAACTAGCTAGTTACTAACATGGATTTCCCTATATAGGCAAAGTTCCCAACGAACGGGGACAACGAAAGACCCCCCACCAACAGGCCATGACTAAGATAGCCCGTCGTAATCAAGCAAAGCAACGCCAACTAGCCAAGCATAAGGAACACCAGAGAGAGACATCATTGTTTCTAGGACGGGATGGTGCCCCCCGGATCGTTGCGGTCGTCCCGCTCTGCGCCGATGCCAACGTTCCTGCCGCTATCCAGAGCCTAAATGGCAGTCTCGATATCGATTCCGAGATTCCCGATACCACATTTAGGGTTACTGTTGATCGCTTCAAGCAGAAGCTCCAGTATATTCCCTTGAAAAGAGATCTTACGGCCTGTATGGACGCCGCTAGAGTTGCTGATTATGTATTGTTTATCCTGTCGGCAGAGGTCGAGGTTGATCCCCTTGGCGAACTGATCATCCGAAGCATCGAGAACCAGGGCATGTCTACACTATTCACAGTAGTGCAGCA
Source organism: Eutypa lata (assembly GCA_022661535.1). NCBI lineage: Eukaryota > Fungi > Ascomycota > Sordariomycetes > Xylariales > Diatrypaceae > Eutypa > Eutypa lata. The sequence continues at coordinate 1,020,553 of JAKULF010000013.1, read as the reverse complement.
CTTAGACAAGATCCAACCAGTCAAGGCACGGCCAGATGTTGTCAAGTCTCTAGCATCATTTATGACCCATTTCCACCCCGGGCAGGAGAAGGTCTACAGTCTCGATTCAAGACAAGAATGCTCCAACTTAATGAGGTCACTCTGCAGCACTACACCAAAAGGTGTGAACTGGAGAGACCAAAGGTCTTGGATGCTTGTAGATGACATTCAGTGGTCAACATCAGAAAGCGATACGGCCGTTTTGACTGGGGTTGTTCGAGGCAAGAGTCTCAAAGCAGACCGATTAGTGCATGTGGGAGACTGGGGGGCATTCCAGATCGAAAAAGTCACAGCTGCGCCCCTGTCAAGCAAGAAAAGGAAAGATGATAGCATGGCTATCGAAGAGTCCGAAACAGAGAACGTTTTAGAAACACCTAGCGAAGACCAGGACGACCTTGATGAGTTAGCCCCTGAAGAGGCGGTAATGAAGGATGTTGAGGATGATGCCGCCACAGAATCAGTTGTGCCAAATAAAAAGGGTGTTCTCTTAGATGATCACCATTACTTTTCAGAAGACGAGCCAGAAGAACTGACTCAACCCAAAAAGTTACCAAAGGGAACGTCATCATACCAGGCAGCCTGGTTTCTAGAGGATGTTTCCGATTCCGATTCCGATATGGATGATGATATGGAAGACATTGTGAATGAAGCTGATGTAGCAGCTCCAGAGGATGGTATGGAAGGCATAGCTGTCCCTGAGCCGACCGAGGGAGCTATGTCAGAATACCCCCAATCGGAAATGTTTATCGAGCCAGATGAGGACGATGATGCGGAGCAACTAGAGGCTTACCGGTCAAGAAAACGTAACGAGGTAGAAGATGATATGGAGTTCCCAGATGAGATTGAACTTCATCCTCATGTTCTCGCGAGAGAGAGGCTATCCAAATACCGAGGTTTGAAGAGTCTGAGAACAAGTCCGTGGAATGAAGAGGAAGACCGACCGTATCGACCAGAGGATTGGACGAGACTATTGCAGATCCCTAACTATCCATCTTCTCGGAACTTTGTGTTCAAGGAGACTCTTGTGGGTGGAGTCGCGCCTGGTACGAGGGTTCATGTTCATCTAAAGGGTGTCCCAACAGAACTCCAGAAGTCATACAACCCTTCGCACCCCGTCACACTATTCTCTCTTCTACGGCATGAGAATAAGAAGACTTCTCTGAACTTCGACATTACCCACAAAGAAGACTATGAGAAGTCCATCAAGGCGAAGGAGGAGCTCATCGTCCAAATCGGCCCCCGAAGATTGGTCATCAACCCCCAGTTCTCGCTTAGCGGCAATACCGAAAACGACGTGCACAAGTACTGCCGGTACCTGCATGCCGGCCAGTCTGCGATCGCCTCGTTCGTGGGACCCATGACTTGGGGCGCTGTCCCCACGCTTTTCTTCAAGCGCACGATTCCGGAGTCCGCTGAAGAGGGCGAGCTGCCCTTGCAGCTAGTAGCAACAGGAACTGCGCGAGCCCCGTCCACATCAAGGGTCATCGCCAAGCGCGTCATCCTGACAGGCCACCCGTACCACATCCACAAGAAGGTCGTCACCATCCGCTACATGTTCTTCAGCCGCGAGGACGTGGAATGGTTCAAGGCCCTGCCGCTGTGGACCCGGCGTGGAAGAAGCGGGCACATGAAGGAGGCCCTCGGTACCCACGGCTACTTCAAAGCTACCTTCGACGGGAGGATCAACCCGCAGGACAGCATCGGCATTAGTCTGTATAAGAGGGTGTGGCCGCGAAGCGCGAGACCGTTGACGGGGCCGCTGTTAGAAGAAGGCGCGGGCAGGGCTCAGGATGACGTTATGGAATAGCGATATCTACGAAAGCAGGTATGTAGATAGGTCATGATGAAGGGATGAATGAATAGACGTTATGTTACGCATGTATGGACGGGCTACATTGGCGTTTCGATAGGTATGAATAGCAATCATCTATTTTCATTGCTCGTATAAGAACGACTGCCCAGCCCAAGACTTAGGAACTTTTGATAAATCCCAAACACGTAGGCGTCAACCCACTTGATATGAATTGAGTGGTGTTTCTCCTATCAAGCTAAGAACCACCCGACTACTTCTTGCCATCTACCTGTACAACATATCGCTCACAACTCACCCACGCCCTCCGTCGGCCTCGGCCCTCCATTGCCCCTAACCACCTCCTCAGCGCCACTCGCCTTCCACGCACTAACGATCAAATTGACAATATGCTCGACCCCAACACCGCCCTTAACCTGGGCGAAGACGGTCGGCCCCCCCTCCCGCATCTTGCGCGCATCGCGCTCCATGACGCCCAGATCGGCGCCGACGGCGTCCGCCAGATCCGTCTTGTTGACGACAAGCAGGTCGCTCTGCGTGATTCCCGGTCCCCCCTTCCGCGGGATCTTATCCCCGCCGCTGACGTCGATGACGTAGACGATGAAGTCCGCCAGCTCGCGGCTGTAGTTGGCGGCCAGGTTGTCGCCCCCGCTCTCGATCAGCAGCAGGTCCGACCCGAAGGCCGAGTGCAGGTCCTCGAGCGCCGCCAGGTTCGCGCTGATGTCCTCCCGCACCGCGGCGTGCGGGCAGCCCCCCGTCTCGATGGCGCGGATGCGCTGGGGCGGGAGCGCGCGCTGCCGCACCAGGAACTCCGCGTCCTCCCGCGTGAAGATGTCGTTCGTTACCGCCGCGATGTTGTATTTGTCGCGCAGGGCCAGGCAGAGCGCTAGCATTAGGGCGGTCTTGCCGGAGCCGACGGGGCTGGGGTGGTGGGGTTAGCTTTTGTGTTGTTTATAAAATAAAATAAAATGGAAGGGGTTTTTCATTTCGTCAATTCATTTTTTCTATGTGTGTATATGTTGGATTGAAATGGAATGAAGAGATAGGTAGATGGGCGGATATAGAGAAATTGTAAGGGAATAGTAACAGTAAGTGAAAGGGTGAGAGAGGAGAGTGCGTATGAAACCACATGGTTAATACGTGGTAAACTATTAAGGCATAGGTAGGCACCTCAGGATAGGATCAAATGCTAGCATCACATAGTAAACCATGCTGTATGGAATGATCTTATAGCATCACCTCATTCAATCCTGATCCCGCAATTCATGACGAACTACGTTCTATAGAAATCCATAGTGACTTCATTCAGGGTTCGACAAGATGAGAGGTATACTCCCCCTTATAATCGAAAGGGGTAAATAGGTAATAAGGTGGGGTGGATATAGGTGGAGGGGGGTAAGAACGGGGGCAGGGAACGGGACAGAAAGTGACAACACTAGAAAAATATAATTCATACCCTCCGATACCAATAGTGAAAGCCCTCTCGTTCCAGTCCCGGCCCTCCACTATGGGCATCTCCCGGCCTAGGTAGCTCCCCGGTCCGTCGAGGATCTCATGTGAGTGGCCATGCTCCGCAGCGGAGAAGCCGTCATGGGAATGGGAGTGGTCTGTTAGACCATCATGAGAGTGAGTATGAGACATATCGTAAAGACAACGTATAGCGAGGACCGAAAAGTAGGTATACGATAAGAGACTTGCTTGATTTATAGCTGTTTAGGTAGACTATCCAATAGCAACTTCTGGTTCTGTAGCTATGTAGCTCTAGGTATGAAAGTTGTAGTTAACTTAGGTAGGTATTGTTCCTATAGTTCTTATCTAACCCTCCGAGCTCCTCTCTAGGGCATCCTGTAAGCTGAGGGGCTATCCTTATCTTTATAGAGAGACAAGGAACAGACATTTCGACTTCCATAGTAATAATAATTATACCCCACTTCCTTTCTCCAAGCGCCTGGGTGAGGCTGATCAGCGTTACCTATTTAGTCAAAAACCTTCTCATTGTTGAACGTTAGGTCGCTGGGATAGTGGTGTTTGCTATGTCTATTACTTAACTCTACGGAACTGACGGGTTAGCTCTGGAAGCTGTTACGACACAAACCTGGAATGTCAGTATAAGTAACCAAACATGGTAAGAGAATGACGTAGCAAGCAGAAAGCAGACAGAGCAAATATTTTCATGCTTGTATAACTAAATCTTATCATGTAAAAACACACAACATATACCAAGTAGATAGCCGTATCGAAGTCCAGCTCCCAATATAACAGGAGCATCTAAACAAGCTTTTGTCTATTTGGTAATAGAATTGACTACAAACAAATGCTGATAAACTCTATCTTGCGGGACCATACCAAGAGCGCTAGAAGCGTACCAAAAGCGTACCAAGAGATTCCAAGATGAATACGAGCCTATGAAATTTCATTCCTGTCCTTGGCCAAGCTGTGCCCAGCCATTGGTTCTTTTCCACGCCCCCACTGCATCGCCCTGTGGTTCTAAATTACCACGGTTTCCCCGAGATAGCCCTAAGATTCCCGACTATTCACAATGTCCCACCATCCTCTTTTTAATACTCAATAAACCCCCAGCTACCCATCCAACAATCGGGCAGCTCAGCTGTTCCTAGGATCCATTGAAATGGTTCTCTCGATTGGTCTAGTGGTAAGGATACCTGCTTGTCAAAGCACAATTCGCAGGTGGCCGGGGTTCGATTCCCCGATCGAGAGCATAAAATCTTAAGATTTACTTTTTTCATACTCGTTTTTGGCGGGGTTCGGGGGAAGTTCTTTTTTTGCTCATGCCTATTTATTACAAGTATCATCTGTAGCCTTGAGCATGTACTGTATATTCTTAGTGATGTACGCAATGCAAATGATACGGAGTTTAAAATAAGGCTTGGAATCAGATTAAGGTTGCGGGAAGATCCGCCGCCTTCTACTTACATTTGTACACCCCACCACCCCCCCCTTATTTTCAAGATCTACAATATTATGGAGGCAGCTACGACTTACACGCTGTATGTTTTTCATGCTTTTTCACATATTCACTATTACAAACTATTGCATCAACATTCTTATTTTCTAAACAATTCTAACACCATCTCAAATACAGCTTTATTTTCAAAATGAGGCATGACCAAGTCGAAAGAACTAAGAGGGCCAACTTAGATAAGCGTTGAACCCGCCAATTCCTTACCTCGAGTACCTATACTCCATGATTATCTCGGACCAGGCTAGGCGGGGCTGAGATGGGGTTAAAGATGCCACGAAAACCACAGTGTACTTGCAACTCTAGCATAACCCGCAGAAGACATTTTGATGCAAAAAGGACATCTGGAAGAGCAGAAACCTCGGAGCCTTTGGTGAATAAGGGATAGGCAAGCACTTAACTACAAGCTGTCAAGCGTTTAGAGCCCTTACGATTATGTAGGTACTTCGTATCATGGAAGCAATGAAAATGGTTGGTTATGAGAACGCAATGCTTTTTAGTATTATTAAAACATTCTGTGTACTGAGGTTGGTTGGTCTATGCTATCTATGATGATAGGGCAGAATGATCAACCCTTTTAAGGCTCCGGTTTTAGTATGTAGCTCATTCGTGATACATCCGATGCAGTCGCTACCTATGTGATATACGACCGACCTTGGAGCATATTGGCTCGCGGTAAGTATCTGATTTCCGAGGGACTTGGCGTGATATGCGGCGACGTGCCGAGGAGGAAAGTATGGGTCTTTATTTTGGCTCTACTCAGTGAAGTAGGGAAGAATGGTGAATTTCTTCCTAGGAACTAGTCGTAATGCCCTGTGCAGACGCGAATGTCGTATGCAGACACAAATGTCGTATGCAAAGGCGAGTGTACGCAGAAATCGGTGTCGCGTACATAACGTGAGAAGAGAGGAAGAAGGAAAAGAGATGCTGCCCGTCCGAATAGTGCAGGGTAGCGGTGCTCGTAAAGATATCCGGTGATTTATAGAGGAGGATGGATTTAACTTTAAGGGTCGCCGTAGAAAGGAAGATGAGAGGGGGAAAAGAAAGGAACGAAGTAAAGCTGCTCAGCGTAGCAAGGCCGGTATTTGTACCATGATGAGAGTAGGATGGCGAAACGGTAAATGGTGGTAGTCCCGATTCGCGACTAAGGTTTATACGGTATTGTTAGCCTGGCATGGAACTTCATAGGGAGATGCATAAGGACTTGCCTAAGAGTTCAGATCAGGCGGCTTTAATGGAGGTTACCACCGAAATTAGGGTGTCCAGAACGGCCAGGAAGATGGTAGGTTGGCGGGGCAGCGGCCGAGTTGAAACTGGGATTAGGAGGGAAGTACTGGGATGGCTGCGGAGGGGGCAAGTCAGAACGATAAGGACCCGACTGGCTCGTAGAACGACGCCAGCGCAATCGGACGTGGCAGTTCCCGATGAGAGATCCTTGCTTTTGTCGGATAGCCGTCTCTGCGGACTGCCAGTGGTAGAATGCCACGAAACCGCAACGATACCGAGGGCAGACCTGGATAGAGGCGATAGCGCCGAACTCCTGGAAAGAGGAACGTAGATCCTGTTCAGTTACGTTCCAGAGGTTACCGACGTAGACAGCTGCGTTGTTAATATTGATGGGCTGGTTCGTAGGGGAAGGGTAACCGTAGCTGGGGGGTTGATGAGCCCACGATTGCGACATTTGGCCGTGGGTGGAAGGACGAGGATATGCTGCCGCCAGCTGACGTTGACTGAATGGATGGGGCTGTTCGTTTCGATACCTGGTAGATTCAACGTTAGACCTGGACATAGTATTATTCATGGAGAAAAGAGGGCGGTGATAGGGGACATGACAAGGGGAAATGAAGGCAGAAAGAGAGGCGGATAGCCCGAGATATAAAACTGGAGATGCAACATAGAGACAGAAAATAGGAAGACAGTAAGGGAGGGGTGAAGGGAGATATGAGGTTGATGGGTAGAAAGGATGTGATGAGAAGGGAAGTAGTGAGGATGATAATGAAGAAAAGGAAGGAAGAAGTACCTACCTCTTAGGCCGGCCAAGAAATAAGCGCATAGGTCGTTTCCCACAGTATACGCCTTGCATTTTTACCAATGCCTTCTGCTGATCTTGTCGTTTTCCAAAGCGAACAAAGCCGAATCCTCTAAAGCTTCCCATTCCATGGTTCATCCCGAGAGTAGCACCTTTGTACGATGGAAATCCGGTGCGGAAAAGCGCACCTAACATCGGGCCATCGACATCGGGACCGAGATTGCCCACATAGAGGGAATACACAGGACCTTCACGGGAATAGCTGTCCGCATCGTTATCGCGGGATGCCCAGTTAAGAACGAAGTTTCTGTCGGAGTTCGGAATCCGGAGGCCGTTGAGCTCCAAGGCCTTGCGTGCTGCTTCTTTGGTCTCGAATTGGACGAAGCAGTATCCAGTTGTTCTATGACAATATTAGTGAGAGGTCGACGAGGGGATAAATAAGGGGGGAGAAAGAGTAGAGCAGGTAGTGGTGATAACTACCTATAGAAAAAGGATATAGGTAAGAAGAGTAATAGAAGGAAATCAAGCGCTAAGTAACATACCCTACGAACGTTTCAGGGCCAAGGATTTTGACGTGTACGTTGGCGTTCATGGTCACTAGGAACGCAACTTGAATGAACTTTGCATCTACCCGACTGTCAAGGTCGCCCATCCTGATGACCCGTTAGTATTACAACGACAGCAACATCGCCATAGCAAAGATTCATGACAGCGCATGGTGCGTAAGGGTGTGGAATGCTTACCACAAAGTTCGCGAACTTCCATCTCTTGTCCATTCCTGGGTTCCAGCGACCTCAATGCCACCCTGGCCGTTAGGCGGCACGGCGGAACCAGGGAAGGAGAGGAGTTCTTGGTAACGGTCCCCATGTCCTTGTTGAGAGCTGGAGCTGCTCGATGTAAGGTTTCCGTCTAAGTTTTGGAAAGAATCCATTGGTAATGATGAAATGATGATAGTTGGGATACTTGGGATAGTTGGGAAGGTTAGGATTGGGAGAAGGAATGAAAGAAAAGGATGGCGATTACGCGAAGGATATATGTATAATACTAGTAAGGGAAACATAAATTGAATGTACAAAAGTGTATTCAATGTACGCTAGTGAATTTGATGATAGTGAATTCAGTTGCAGGATGGATGGGAATTCAATGTACGAAAGGAGAGATAGTCAAAATTCAATATGCAAACAAAGTATTCTAATCAGGCCTATGCATCCATCATTTCCTCATGCAGGTTTAGAACCTCCAGGATATATTCGGCAGGTTTGATGATCCAACCCTTTGACAAGTTCGATTACCAGTCTACCATTCACTGATATCTCTTGCCAACTCTCCTTGTGATGTCGGACGAGGCTCAACACAGTGTCTGTGGTCAGCTAGACGGGTCCTCTCAGTCTAAATGTTCGATCATCTGTGAAAGCAGTTACCAGAACCCCAGATCAAGGAGTACATCTCCTAATGTGTAAATATCATATGCTTTGACATACTTGGAGCTGTTCGGCCTCTGTGGCCCATCCAGGTGTTAGAACATATCAAAATTCTAAATATGTACAGTAGGACCAAATTACATTAATGAACACCCACACAAGGTTAACCTAGGCGTTGCTTGGGGCGACCACAATTGGATAACCCCAAACCCGATTATGAGCTTACCTATATATGTGATAATAAGACATCAATATTTTAACGAAAAGCCAGGTTAGTGTAGTGGTAACACATCTTCGCCCTCCAAAGAAAAAACCAGAACAACAACTGAAGGTCTTGGGTTCGATACCCTGCGGTTGTACCAATGTACACAGCAAAACATCCGGGTGCCCCTTCACACCCTGTGCGAATAATCCACCTCCACAGAATGGCAAGATAAGAAGACCCAGGTTCGATTCCTGGACCAGGCAACATTTCTTTTTTGTAATTTTTCAAAAATCTTTCAAGTGGTTTGGTTTGGTTTGGGGTAGTAGGGGAAAGGGGGCTTGTTTTCTTCGTTAAGCCATCTTATTGAAGCAATCCTTTCAAAGAAGCCATGGTAAATTCTTGCTTGCCAGCTACAATATATTTAGTGGCAGACACCATTGATCATGTAATTTACCTAGTAGTCTAGGTGGCTATTACTACCGCCCAACTGTAAATACCCCCTAACTATCACAGCCTATGCTAGACTTTAAAGTAACAGCTAGATGGCGGGCAGCAGTACCTAGACGGCAATACTTAATAAAATTTAGTAATTCGGTCTAGCAATATTATTGCCTCTGTGATATGTATTTACATACTTAAGCCATCTTCAAGACTTGGACTGCTCAACGCTAAGTTCTAAAAATATGTTAAAACCTTCTTGAGGTGGGTAATGCGACTATTTCAACCCTTACTCAGACAATGCTATAACTGAAGCTCTAGAGATAACTTCTTCATCGGACCTTCGGGTTGCAACATGGAAGCAATCAGCAAATGCCTGTCTGCCTGTAGTACATCAGCTGAGCAATATTTTTGCATGATTTGCGAACAAAACCAGCAATGCCTTATTAGACCTCGTCTCATTGGGGGTTACGATATACAGGTAGTACTTAAAGACTTAGAGGTGTTAGGGTTCCAGGTTCGTATATTCCTAAAATTTGTGTACAATCAAGAGAGGACACCCAGGCAAACTGCCAATGCCACTTTCTGAACTTAGACAAAGTCAAATTAATTAATAATTTCTACAATTACAGCGAGATTCGCAAGACCACCTGAGGCAACCTAATAATGACTTAATACCGCGATAAACCCCCTATTACACTAGTCGCTACTCGCCATTCGTACTGCAGCCGTTTAGAACTGACAGAATATTCCGTGATAACAGAGGGTCCTAGCCTCTCTCAGGATAAGACACTTCGTGGCTTCGGTACTAGTTTCGAATCCTTATCTTTTCTTTCTGTATAGTGTATTCCAGGTGGGGTGACACTAAGAATATCTGCGTCTAGTTCGTAAGGGGCGCTCGCCTGGTTGTCGTGTTCTTTGTACTCAATACCGCAGTACTCTGCTGGCAAACTCTTGCCACCAAGAGGGCCGGTTTACTAGTTACTACTTACCTATCCAGTTCTGTGGCGGATCCTCTGCTATCTAATCCCCTTCCCCGGATTGGAGAATTCTCTGCTGCGTGAAGAGATGTGACTCAGATACACCACCCGTAAAATCCCATGTCTACACCATCATCGGTGTTTATGTCTGAGAGTCTTCCAATATCTTCATTCCTGGAGATGCTATCATCTCACTATTGTTGCCACTATCGATGTCGACGATATCGCTCTTGAAGTCTTGATCCAAAGTGTCGTCGTCCTCTCCCTCCGCTAGCGACGCCAGGCGAATGGTCAGAAGCATTAGCGATCGTAAGTGATCCGAGATGTGGCGGCTAATGAACAATATATCTTCGTCACTCTCTAGAGCCTCGCTGCAGCTCTTTTCCTGGAATCCGGAATGAGCTGCTGCAGACCCCTTTCTTTGATATTTCCGCGACCTGTCCGTCTCTGGATGATTCTTCCGCTTCCGCTCCCTGCTTGCCAGATGTTCAGGGGTCGCATCTTTGACATTGGAGTAGCATATAAGGCATTCCTCCCGTGGTTTTGTGTAGATTATGTGGCTATGCCGAGAGATCTTCCGGAGCGTGTCGGTTGGGAAAACCTCGGAATGGTTTTGCTTCAGGTGAGCGAACAATGCATCCTGGTTGGGATAGGAGTCGTCTCCCTCCTCGCAAATGGGGCATATCCAGGACGGCACCTTGAACGCCTCCTGATACCACCGCGAGCCGTGCGTCTGCATGTGGGAGAACCAGTCTTCAAACGTGGAAAACTGAGGAAAGGACTCTGCGCAGGTTTCCGAGAGGCATATGTAAGGTTTGAGGTCACTGTTCACGTGCCGCTTATGATCATCTTAGCCCATGTCGTCACGACTGAGAAAGGTGAATTGGCGACGACTTACCACCACTTGCGAGGCTCCAGGCCCTCGTCTTCCAACGGATCGGAACACCACTCGCACCTTACCTTCGACATATCCTGTAGTGCCTCTGTGTCCTTTCCTGAATCTTGAGTACCGGTTGTTGATTTTTCACTTACCCATTTCATATCTTCCCTCGACGACTCTTCGTTTATGGACAATGTAGTGCTCGTAGCTGGACTACGAGACTGTAACGCGGACCGGTGCAATCTCCTGTGGAGTATCAAGACGTAGCAGTGCATCATGGACTTGCCTAGACGGCCTCTTAGTTCGTGGTGTGCCTTCGGGTACATAGTTTGGATGACGAAGGAGCACATATTCTCGAAGTGTCGAAGGTCAAGCCCGTCTATAAATGCATCGGTTTCAATGAAAGTGCGCTGGCTTAAGGAATGATGAATTGTATTCCCGAGCCAGTGCAGCTCGCTTAGCGTGTCTTCAATGATCTTCAACGTGTCGACTGCCTCTGTTGGTAACGACAAAGTCCTAGGAGATGCTTCCCCCACCGAACATGAGGGCTGGTTTGTACCCGCATTGTCTTGATCTGTGCTGCCGTCAATATCTATATCAGGGCGCTCAATCCAAGCTGGTTTTGGGATCTTACACTGTGCCAAGGCTATACTTAGAATATCCAGCTGCCGAACCACGAGGTCGTGAATGTCTGGGAGAGTTCTCATCAGTCTCATGTCTAAGCACCGGCTCTTGCGAGCAAACACCCCTGAATAAGAGGCCCAAGACGCAAATCGTTGCTGGTATTCTTTGAACAAGATCTTGGCCGCCCGTTCTGTTGCAGCCGAGCATCTCTCGTCTAGCAGATTTTCGCATTCACAAGCCAGTTTATAAATAGGTTCCGATTCGTCTGGAGACGACATCTTAATGATTGTTTATGCGGCTTGGACGAGTGTTGTGTGCGAGTATCTATGGGGTGCGGTATGACCTAATATAACAGTGGGAGTTTATGACAAAGACGAGTGAAGCTCAAGGACATTGTTATTTGCCATGCGGCCTTTGACAGAATGTTAGGAATGGGGGTTGATCCGAGCTCTTGGGTGGTGCTGGAATGGAGAAAGAGTCTTATTGTACAACATTCGGATAACCAAGCCATGTCCATTCCAAGGGATTTACGAACAGATTAAGGTTGAAATGCGCTTGATTCCGCTACACAAGGGGTCTGCAGCCACCCTAACACCCGCCGAGTTCGATAAATGCGAGCAGCGGCTCATCAAGCTACGCGACCACTTTGACAAGATGGTGAACCCACACTTTATGGCATCGATCGGTGCTTTGGCGATGCTTAATCAGTCCCGTAATCTCATTGCAGTCAGCCGTTCCCATAGTAATGGATGGCTAACCCGTTATATAAACGGAGGTTATGACCGGAATACGCTTGATGAGGGCTATACGACTTGTTTGATGGGCTACAGCCAATATTATTCAAGCTCCAAGGGACACCCAAAGATCTGAGAGAATTCTTAGATCTCATGGAAAAATCAAACAGATTCGCCGGGCTCTAATAACGCAAATGATTTCCAGCACACCGAACCCGCACAAGCGGAACGAGCACAGGCGTAGTCTTCGGGACCATCTCTAACAGATTCAAATGCGGCGGAACAAGCCGCGAAATCCTACTGAGATCGTCCGAAAACACAGGCGAGTATCTACGAGGTACAAGCCTACGCATCTGGTTGTCCACCCGCGTAGACCGTGAAAAGGTAGCAGGAGGCAAACTGTGGCATGCGAGTAAGTTGCCTTTACATATTCCCAGGGTAGACTTGTTTGTACTCATGGGGCTGCAGGGATAAAGCCATCTCTCAACGGGATACGAAATATCCTCACGCATCTGTATTTAAATTTAGCCAAGGTAAAGAAAGCACTAAGACTCTTAGTCGAGAGGGACAGTTTGTTCTGATTCTGGGAACGAGATGGTGGCCGAAAATCAACAGACTTGGAAACATCGTCGAGGCAGTCATGCCACTCAGCCAGCTAATCGAAGACGGTGCCCTTATCAGCGCGTGAGCTATGCTATAGTCTCTAGAACAGAACTTTATAAGCTTTGCTACAATGCACTGCCTTAGCTATATAACCCAGGATCTGATACTGCTCTACGTAAGCCGCACTGTATCCATCAAACAGGATACCACATAATAAAAGCAGGAACGAGGACTTGATAGTAGTGAAGAATGTATTTTGATCATGAGAAGGGTATCTACGCACGCTATGATGTAGGACCCCTACTCCAACCCATCATGTATATATATGCAACCACCAACCAAGATACCTCCCTCCCTCCCTACCTAACGTGAACCGATCCAACATCTTTTGATTTTGATCGCCTCACTCATTCCATACCATGTATGAACCCCCCCTATACCTATGTATGACCCCCTATCTACCCCCTTTTCAACATCACATAACCACAAACACGCATAGGTAACCCCCTTCCTTAATCCTTAATCCCTACTCCCTGACCTCCAATCCCGACTCTTAACCTCTTAATCCTCCCTCCCCAAAACGCCCTTCAACCCCACAATCCGACCCTCATACATCTCGACCTTCCTCTGGCTCGCCTCGACCTTACCGAGCAGGTATCCCACGCGGCCCGCCATCTGCGCCGGCTGCTTCGGGAGCGTCGCGAGCAGGGCCAGCTCGGCCTCGGCCTTGTCTATGATCTTGGCCTCGATCTTGGCCAGCTCCGCGAGGACCGCCATGTCCAGCTTGGCGGCGAGCACGGGGTCCCGGCTCAGGGCGCGGAACGCGGCCAGGTAGACGGGGCGGCCGGGGGCGATGGCGCGCGGGCGCCCGTGCGACGTCGTCACGCTGATCAGCTCGGCGTTGGCCAGGCCCTCGAGGGCGGACTCGGCGTCCGGGGCGCTGAGGGACGATTTGAAGGTGTCCGAGAGCAGGACCTCGTGGTAGCGCAGGCTGGCGTTGGTGTTGTCCTTCTGCGAGGTGCTGGCCGCGAGCGCCTTGATTAGGTACCAGGCCTGCTCGACGGTCCACTTGTGCTCGCTGTCCTGGGTGGTCTTGCCGGGGAGCAGGAACATCTTGAGGATCTCCGAGGCGGACTGCTCTGTGATCTCTTCTACGGCCTCGCGCGGGGTCTGGCCAGCCTTCAGTCGGCGAGCTAGGAATTCGAGGTCGGTCAGACGGCCGCCGAGGGTTCCGATGCACTCGTCGAGCTCTGAGAGCTGTACGAATTGAGTGGAGGACTGCTTCTCCTCGGGAGTTGGTTCAGGGCTGTTAGTGGTCTGAAGTCCGCTCTCATTCTCGATGTGGCTCAAGACGAAACGTTTGGCGACGTCTGGAGAGAGATCGCCGAGGGCAGCTTGTCGGAACACGCGATCCGGAAGGGACTTGGAAAGAGATTTGGAGTAGGACGAGTCGTTGGTCAAGAATATGACGTGAGCAACGTTGGACTGAACAAGAGCGGCAGCCCATTCGGCGATCTTATCATAGACAATTGTCTTGTCGTCGTTCTTATGCAGGAAGTTATCAATGACGACCACTGGGCGCTTTTCTGGATGTGTTTCAAGGTAAGCATCTGGAGGGTGTGAGAAGTCGGAGTCCGTTTTGTGTCTTTCTGACAACCCAATATCGGTCAGGGCTTCTGCTGTCGTCGCAAGGATCTTCTGCAACTGAGAGTCTAGCGTCTCAGAGAAACCTGCCTTGACACCAGTGGTGCTCTGTACGGCGAGATCGGCCATACTGCTTATGTTGTTGGCCCAAGAGAAAACAGGTCGGTAGCCAACTGCAGCCGCCATCTTTGTGATGGTATTTGAGTCTCCTCTAGCTTCCACTATCGGCTTGCAGTCTATGACAATAACGTTGCGTCGGTCTTTAAGAGCCTGCTCTAACACAAGCTCCTTCTTTCCAGAACCCCTAGGACCTTGGACGACAATGAAAGTCTCAGCGGTCTCCATTAGCCATTTCTGGATCTGGTCGATAAGATCTTTGCGATGAGTCCAAATGGCTTCTAGTCCAGCTTGCTCGGCCTTTTCGCGTTGGAACGCGAAGATATCGGAGGTTTGCTTTCGAACCCATCTGAAGACTCTACTGTTGTCGAGACGAAATTTGCCGGAGATATGAGCCTTGACAAAGAAAGATCGGATAGGGTCGAAAACGGCAACAGTGACACCAGTGAGTAATGCTACCAATACAGGAATTACTATTCTCGGATGATTCGAGATCCAATCCCAAATGCGATGAGGCTTCGCTCGTTGCTCGTACGACATGCGAAGTTTCGTACCAAGTTTCCCACCACCAAGCTCCTCAGAGACGACAAAGCCGTGTAGACAGTTACGAGCCATGATAGCATCTCTTACGAAGCCGAAATCAACATAAGCAAACTTCGGGACAACCTTGGAGTCCCATGGTTGAGATTTAATCTCGGCGATCTTTCCGTATCGACGGAATATGCTGTACAGCGTCTCCTGGGATAACTCAAATGCTTCCTCGCCAGGATTCTTCGGGACGAATTCGACCCTTAAGCGGCCATGGGGAAATCTGTGGAGATCCTCTAACCAGGGCACACCCTTGACTAGACCTGCCTGAACTCTTCGGAAGGGGCTGAAGAAGGGCCTGATAGGGTTCTCTTTGAGAAGCTTGGTAACACTTTCCTCGACCTCCTTCACCGAGACATCGGAGGAATGCGAGAATTTGACGAAAGCACCGCCGTCTTTAAGTCTAGGTAGGATCTCGGTAACCTTGACTGGTATCTTGTCGCTCGGCAAGGCGCGTTTGACCATATTAATAGGGTTAAATACACCCAAGGTCGAGCTCTCGAATCGCTTCATCAACCCGTCGATATCTCGCTCGGGGCTTTGCCATGGTGCCCGTAGCAAGCCGAAGAACGACAGAGGGAATATATTGTCGAGCCATAATATAGACTCGTTAGGGGCGGCGTAGATATGGCCTTCTTGGTTAACGCTGGCAGTAGTCGTTGTCGTCGTCGCCGTCGCCGTCGTAGTAGTAGAGGTAGTACTCTGCCAAGCCTTTGCTGTGCATCTTGATGGTAGAGGATATGTGCTCTGTTGAGGTGTTAGGTCGAAAAATTCTAGTGTGTCTCTTCAATATGGAAACTTGTGGGATATAACGCCCGTGCTACTCACGGGAAGGATACGATGTGAATTATAGGGAGTTCTGAGTGTCCGAATGCGTATTGGAGCCCTAAGCCCCTGTGGGCAGAGCAGTCGTCTCGAGAACATTTTTGTCGGCTATTGAATCACCGCCTGTGATTTCCTGCCTTCTCTGTTACCGTGGGAGTGGCATGGGATGAGTGCCAATATAGAAGCTGTTTTAAGGTATTTCTAGTGTTGTCACGAAGCTATTGCCATGCCATTTCGATCTTATTGACGATCTTATAACAATCGGCAGTAGTTAGTTAAGGAATAAAGACCCAAAGGTGTGTTCCGCGGTTTAAACAAGCTCCCAATAGCTTGGTAGCTTCCGGCTTAAAATACCAATGAGGTCATTGGAGCTCGCTAAGTCTGACGATGTGGGCTGATCTCGAATTTAGACGATGCCCCAGATCTGATATTGCATATTTACCTTGAATCTATCGTTGTATGCATAGAACCAGCATTCGCGATAAATATTCATTATTAGACATTTTTCGAGGGGTAGAATGACCCCTCCTCAGTAAGCCACATTCAACTACGAGCCACACTTGCTCTTTCTCAAGCCACAAGTCGCGATCTTGGTAGAAAAGAATGCTCCCGGACGAGTACGTAGATGTCGACGAAGGAGAAGCATCATAAGTGGGAATCAAAGTCTAATTGTAGTACGATTCATACGACGAACATAATACGTATCTCTTGTCAAGACGACGGTATTTCCCGAATTTCCCCTCTATCCGGTCTACCGGTCGATACGATTGATACCTACCTGTACTTCCCAAGAAGGAAGGGAGATCCTGGAGTTACTCGACCCCAAGACAAGGACCAGCGTAGCATCCAATTGGTCTGAACCTAACGAATACCCAGACACACTGAATCGCGAGACACCCTTGAACAACCCCTCGTCGCATGCATCCGTACATACATACGATACATAAATTCCCCCGCTCGTTTCTCCCGCTGGCCTCGGTTCATCGAGACATTGACTTTTATACTCTGCCAACTGCTTTCTTCCCTTCTCTCCTCGGGCTATCGCAAGACATAATATCGGTTCTGTTTAGAGCTCACACATACATACATTACTTCGGGTTATACCTGAGAACACAAAGCATCAGCTAAAATGGGTTGGATGTGGTCATCATCATCCTCAGCGGCGATCCCCGCGAAGCGTCCCAGCCAAGAAAAGAGTGAAACCCAAGCACCAGCGAAAGAGACACAGTCGACAACGACAACAACAAGTACAAACGACTACGGTGACCCCGAAATCGCTAAGTTCATGGCCCAGATCCAAGAAGAACTCAACCCCAAACCAGCAGCGCCAACACCAACATCTACACCAACCTCCTCGCAAACCGCACCTCCAGAACAGCAACAACAACAACAGAAATCCTCATCATCCCTCTGGCCATCCTGGGGATCTTCAAGCTCCTCCTCATCAACATCCTCCTCTCCCACCACAACCACAACCACCACCTCCAAAACAGCAGCAACCCCCTCCCAACCCCCTCCCCCAACGCGCCTAGACCCACTCTCGGAATCGCTCCTCCCAACAACGATGTCGTGCCGGGCCGCCTTCGACAGCGCCTTCCACTGCAACTCGCTGGGGGGGCAGTGGACGAGCGTGTACCGATCGGGGACGATGCGGAGCTGCAGCGAGCAGTGGGACGACTTCTGGTTCTGCATGCGGACGCGGGCGTATACCGGCGCCATGAAGGAGGAGGCGATCCGGGATTTCTACCGCCAGAAGGAGATCAAGCGGTACTACGCGGCGGGCCAGCCGAGCAGCACGGACGTGTGGGAGGCGCGGACCGAGCGGGTGGAGCCGGGGACGGCGTTCAGCGTGCCGCTGGGCCAGGGCGCCGGTGGTGGGAATGGGGATGTCAGCGATGAGGAGTGGTATGCGTTGGAGATTGAGAGGCGGAGGAGGGTGCAGGAGGCTTTGAAGGGGTCGTGAAGGGTAGGTGTGAGGGGAGAAAGAAGGAAGAAGAAAGAAAAAAGGTAAATGGATTTATTGTATTAGAGGTCTGTGTATGTGAGCCAGTGCATACACATACTTTTAACACATATCATAACACTGATGATAATTGATGAAGGCAAATGGCATGGGATTGTGTGAATGAATCATCGTCTGGGATTGCACCAAATGTGAATACATAGAGCCAAAGAACATCATGGAAATAAGGAATATCTGCATTTCGCTCCATGTTCCGACGATACATACGACTTGCCTCCCAAAAGTTAATGTCAGGGATCGAAACAGGCAAACATGAGTCTTGAGACAAAGTAATAATGATTATTTCATATTCAATCATTGATACTTTGTAACATGATAGGAGTATGCAGATTTTGCAAAATCTATCGAGAAAATACTTCTTGTGCGTGGAAGACGTCAATTGTTTTGGCAGACTTAAACAAACGTAGCAGCCAAGTTACATTCAGGAATTATTTCACAAACAGTCACATCAGCGAGCATAAGACAAGGTAGAGTTTATAGAATAGTTCTCATTACTTCGTGGGATGAGTTTCCCTTCCTAAAGTACATCCATGCAATCGTGAAAAAACCTCAACTTTTGTACCAGAACCATCATTACTGGGGGGGAAATCTAGTGCAATCCCAAATCCGAACCTCCACCCGGCTGCCGTTTAAACAGGGCACCGGGGAAAACGCCAGAAGAAATCAAGACCATGATCACGACCATAATGATGACGACGAGAAAGAAGAAGGGGTGACAATTTAGTCGACCTCCTCAACAGTGGGGCCGTCATCGCCACCAGCACCAGGGGCACCGCCAGGAGCACCGCCGGCACCAGGGAAGCCACCAGCACCGCCGGGCATGCCGGGCATGCCACCGGGACCACCAGCACTACCGTAGAACTTCATCATGATAGGGTTAGCGATACCCTCGAGCTCCTTCTGGTGCTCCTCGTACTCCTCACGAGAAGCCTGCTGGTTCTCGTCGAGCCAAGCGACGACCTTGTCGATCTCCGTCTTGAGCTTCTCCTTGTCACCAGCCTCGAGCTTCTCGTCGACCTTGGAGTCGGACAGGGTGTTGCGGAGAGAGTAGGCGTACGACTCAAGGCCGTTCTTGGCAGCGACACGCTGACCCTCCTTCTCATCCTCATCCTTGTACTTCTCTGCCTCCGAGAGCATGCGCTCGATCTCCTCCTTGGACAGGCGACCCTTGTCGTTGGTGATGACAATCTTGTTGGACTTGCCAGTACCCTTCTCGACAGCTGAGACGTTCATGATTCCGTTGGCATCAAGATCGAAGGTGACCTCGATCTGAGGAACACCACGGGGTGCAGGCGGGATACCAGTAAGCTCGAACTTGCCGAGCAGGTTGTTGTCCTTGGTGCGCTGGCGCTCACCCTCATAGACCTGGATAAGCACACCAGGCTGGTTGTCAGAGAAGGTAGAGAAGACCTCAGACTTCTTGGTGGGGATGGTGGTGTTGCGGGGGATGAGCTTGGTCATCATACCACCAGCAGTCTCGATACCGAGGGAAAGAGGGGCGACGTCGAGAAGCAGGATCTCGTTGGTGGACTTAGAGCTGGTGTCACCAGACAGGATAGCAGCCTGGACAGCAGCACCGTAGGCAACAGCTTCATCAGGGTTGATGGACTTGTTGGGCTCCTTGCCGTTGAAGTAGTCGGTGATAAGCTTCTGGATGCGGGGGATACGGGTGGAACCACCGACAAGGACAACCTCGTGGACCTGGGACTTGTCGATCTTAGCGTCGGCCAAGACACGGTCGACAGGCTGAAGGGTGGATCGGAAGAGATCCTGGCAAAGCTCCTCGAAACGGGCACGAGTGATGGAGGTGTAGAAGTCAACACCCTCGAAGAGGGAGTCGATCTCGACCGAGGTCTGGGCAGAAGAAGACAGAGTTCTCTTGGCACGCTCGCAAGCGGTTCGGAGACGGCGCATAGCACGGGGGTTGCCGCTGAGATCCTTCTTGAACTTTCTTTTGAATTCAGTTACGAAGTGGTTGACCAGACGGTTGTCGAAGTCCTCACCACCCAAGTGAGTATCGCCAGCAGTGGACTTGACCTCGAAGATGCCCTCCTCAATAGTCAAGAGTGAGACATCGAAGGTACCACCACCCAAGTCAAAGATGAGGACGTTGCGCTCGCCCTCAATCTTCTTGTCAAGACCGTAAGCGATGGCGGCGGCGGTGGGCTCGTTGATGATTCGGAGGACGTTGAGACCGGCGATCAAACCGGCATCCTTGGTAGCCTGACGCTGGGAGTCGTTGAAGTAGGCAGGCACGGTGACGACAGCGTTGTTGACGGTGCCACCAAGGTAAGACTCGGCGGTCTCACGCATCTTGGTGAGGACCATAGAGGAGATCTCCTCGGGGGTGAACTGCTTGGTCTCACCCTTGAACTCAACCTCAACGATAGGCTTGCTGTTCTTGTCGACAATCTTGAAGGGGAAATGCTTCATGTCAGCCTGAACCTCGGCATCAGCGAACTTGCGGCCAATCAGACGCTTGGCATCGAAGACGGTGTTGTGAGGGTTCATGGCGACCTGGTTCTTGGCGGCATCACCGATCAGACGCTCGGTATCGGTAAATGCGACGAAGGAGGGTGTGGTCCGGTTACCCTGGTCATTGGCAATGATCTCAATTCGGTCATCTCTGAAGACACCCACGCAAGAGTACGTGGTGCCGAGATCTATTCCGACGGCAGGTGCCATATTGAAGGAATTAATGTGATGGGAAATGCAGACGTTGAATAGAAGAAAAGGTGTATGTGTGTGTGTGAAGATGAATAGTTTTGGGGGTATCTCAAAAGGAAGTTGGTTCTTATGAAGAAGAAAAAGTGAGAAGAAAACTCTGCACAATTCCTGTTCTAGAGGAAGATGTATTGGGTATTTGTATGTTTGTTGTTGTATTGTGGGAAGTGGGAGGAGAAGGTTAAGGAAGCAAAAACTTGGGTACCTTATAATAAGGCAGACAACCTGGGCCCCACTGTTTTTGGAAAAGGAAGGAACTTTTTGGAATGCAGCTTCGATCTAAATAGTCTAAACCAGCAGTTTCCAGAATCATCCAATCAAACTAGAGAAAATTCTTGAATTCACTGTACTTCACTACCGGATTCTGACTATTTCTTTAATTATTTGTTATGTTTCATGTTCTGTGCAGTTCTATCAGTGTAATTGGTTTGTTGTTGTTGTATGTATGTATGTATGCATGTATGTACATATGTATCTTTTCTAACCAATGCTATCCTGTCGAACCTAATAGATTTTCTACATAAACCTATGACGACAATGAGGGGCAATTCTATGAGCACGGCTACCGAATTTAAAAGTCAGCTATGGAAGAGCAATTTGCCCACTTAGGTTTCTAGTCTACTCCACTATTCTGCATTCGGCATAGTCTCACAACTTTACCATAGCCCTGATATCATTTTGAGAAGCTTCTGAGGCATGTGGGGTCAAACTCGGCTGGTTGCTCCCAGCGACATGCCTCCATCTTTAGACATCTTTTACTTTCTAAAATGAGACATAGAAATACTCGAAATTCGAAGAATCCTATGTAGCTTATCCAATAACAACCATAGTTCATTCCATAAACAGAAGAAGTACAGGCTCATGATTATTCTCATTGCAAAATGGGTAGTTATGTTGGTAAAATGTAGCATACGGGAAAAGCTCAACTAAACTAAACTAACGTATGTAATAGAAATGTACAGTTGCCAAGTGAGAAAATGTGTTGGCGGTTGGTTATCTTAGCAACGATACTACCCAAATATAAAATACAGGGTGTTAGGCACGGTAAGGCTCACTTCATATTGACATTATCATGCTTCGTACTTAGTCATTGCGCCTCATGGAAACGAGTAGATATTATTCCTAGTGGCTAGGCAGCCAGATTAGGAAAACTAAGCAGCTAAGCAACACCTACATACGTCAAGGCCCACCACTACCAACATGTACCTATGTAATGTCACTACCGTACATAGATATATGACCCTTTGTTTCCCTTAACAAACATGTTCGATCTTCTCGGGCTTTCCATCCCTGGGGCCCAAGTCGGCCTTGAGCGTCCTGCCGAACAGCTCCGTCAAGACTTCGAAGCAGATCTTGGTGATGGCGGGGTCGTAGCGGCCCTTGGACAGCTCGTCGCGGATGAAGGCGTGCTGCGCCCACGCGAACTCGTAGAAGCTGAAGACGGTGCCCGCCTCGCGCAGCTTGTGCCGGACCAGGTCCCGCCCCTTGTCCGGGACGTGCGTGTCCTTGAGGCCGAAGATCATCGCCACCTCGCCCTTGATCTCCCCCAGCCTGTCGAGCGTGTGGTGGCTGCCCGCCACCGTCTCGGGCGACATATCGGCTCCCGAGTGCGGCCCGAGCGTTCGGCTGTGCACGTCCGTTGCGAAGTAGGCCACGCAGGCCGTAATTCGGGGATCCAGCTGTTGATAAGAAGAAAAAAATAACTTTTCAGCTGGTGTTCTGATTTCATTTCATGCGAAACGAAGGAAAGGGAGTGGACTTACACTAGCACGTAGAGAAAGGTGACCACCGAGACACATGCCACTTGTGCCGATTAGCCCGGTGCATGTAGGAAGGCTGAGGAGATAGTCCACAGCCTTGTAAGAGTCCGCATCGTAGGATTGTAGCGTCTATTTTACCAATAGGTAGAGTCAGTTAAGTACGGTGAGGCCCAATTACTTTGGTTCTGCCAGCTTTATTTACCTTCTTCACCTTCAATTCGTTGCCTTGATCAGTCCCTGGAACATCGTAGCCAAGCGCCTCTGGTCCGATAAAGTCATGGTACGACGAGGGTGCAGCAACGATATACCCCTGGCCAGCGATTTGACGAGCAAATCGAGACACCGGGCCCGTCACTATTCAGCATTTAGCTCAGCTCTACTCTTGAAGCATCGATTTATGCATGCATTCTTGCATGTATTGTGTATGTGTGTGTGTATGTACCTTGATAGATCTCACTAAACAGAACAACGCCCGGGAAACGCCTATGTCTAAAATCAGCCTGGATGCAGCATACCAAGGAAGGCGGTGCTAGTCGTTGCAGCCTTACGCATTCGGGTACTGTGGAATGGTGGGATGGAAAACGAAGATTCCTAGATAAGCCAGCCAGCCTAGTCAGCGAGGTCACTTATAATTAGTCCGGATCCGGCCTTTAGAGGTTCGCTCACTCATGGAAGTCTCCTTCCCATCCACCGAGATCTGGGTATCCGCATGGCTTTCGTTGATTAACATTTTGACTTCAGTTTAGACTCTAATCTCTTGTAATTCACCAATGTATCTGGGGAGCCTCCAGTGCAAACAAGCAAAATACAAGCCCCGCGTTGCTCAGGATGCTCGCTCTACTTATCAGTGCACATGTGGGGCAGTGATGATGAGAGGGGTAGAGGTACAAAGGTACGAACAATGCGTAAGTGCATGGATATGGGGTGATAAGTCAGGCCACAACTGGAAGTGTGCCTTTATAAGGCTGAGCGGGGACTGGTCTTCCGAGATTTCACTTCTTTTCTTGGCCATTCTCGTTCGATTTTAGGGCAGGGTAGTTTTTGCAAAATCGACTCAACTACGTATGTCTTAAGACGTAAGCTTTGGTTATGGAAATGAATAAATGGTGGTCAAGTTGGGTTACAAATGGAAATGGTCTAGGGAAGTAGTGATAAAGCCATACTTCGTATGGGTATAAGTAGAATTCATAAGAGACTTAAGAAAAAGTCGATGCCACATCCGAACAGAAACCATTCCCTCGCTCCCTTATCGATGAAAATCCAGAAATATCCTCATTATTTATCCCTGAATTCCCGTGTATTCTTTACACTCACTTCACCCACATCCCATATTCCCTCACCACCTAAACTATCACTGTTGATTCCTCTGGTCGGGTATGGGGAAAGTTCCCTCCAGCTCTCATATCAAGTCAAAGTCTTGCAGATTAACCCCGGCTTCCCGTAGGACTTCGGGTGCAACTTCGAGCATGTGTGGCTTTCTCTGGTATCGTGTTGGACGAATTCCCATCTCGGCCAGAAACTCGGCAGGGTCTGTCTTGAGTGTCTCGGTGCGGGTGTCTAGGATAGCATAACGATAGTCATCAATACGCGGATCTTTGCCCGTATGCCCAACCGCTCGATAATGATTTGGTAATACGCCATATATAGCTTCGCCGTTCATAAGCCCTTCAACATAACAGGCGCCCACAACCTCCCACTGGGTCTCATCAGCTAGTGCTCGCCGAAGCACGATAGGGACCCTACATCCCAGCACTACACAGATGATGTCTCCCCGACGGGTTCCATAAGGCACAAGTCCCATATAGCCTCAGACGAGCAGAAAATGCCTCTTCCAATAAGCCCATCCCTTATGAACGCTTCATAGTCCTCTGAGCTGCTTGATCTGTCTTGAAAGTAGTGATCCCAATCCCATGAACCTTCCTCCTTCCAGGCTAAGAGTAGCTCCTGTTTAACTTGAGAATAATTTGTGTATGTCTTGTTCACTGGAAACCGGTTGTCGTCGAATCCATTCATGTTAAGGGTTCGCAAGCAAGCATCAAGAAGTGTCCCGCCCCCAACGTATGGTTTATCGAGAGCTTTCGCATCCCCCAGTTTGTAAAATTGCCAGAGTGCTTCGATGATATCTTGAAACTCAGCATCCCGTCTTCCATCGCCGAAGTAATAGACTCGTTCAACTTTGGCAGCCTGGATTCCGGCTACGCGAAGAACCCCGTTTCCTAGAGATAGATGCTTTGCTTGCGCCGAAATCCAGCCACATGCACTCCACTGGGTCAATGGATGCTCCTGGGCATGCATCGGACACGACCAGTCGGGTACCCAAGTAGGCAGATCTGGGAGCGATATAGACAGAAGTTCGCAGGATTCCAAGAATCTTGTATTGTGGGAATGCGTTACTATTCGACTGCAGACATCTGTGAACAGTTTGTTAGGCTCTATGGAATAGTCTGGTGTTATACCAAGACGAAGGTCTCCTGGGGAGAGTAGGCCCTGAATAGCGTAGACATAATCCCGTGCATCGATACATTTCAGGTTTCTACATTCATACCTGATCCTGGAGTAATCGTAGTCCCAAGTTTGGATTGTAGCGATCTTGTATGCTAATATTCGTCCGCTGTTGAGAGAAGCGACAGTATACATACGCGATTTAATATTGATAGCGAGTGCCGCAGAACGGAAAATATTCCAAACCATACTCTTCCAACCGCATAGAATAGTAGCAGAAGTAGACATTCCGATCTAGATAATCAGGGGTTGAGTTTAGATCCCGTGAATTAATGGGGGGCAGAAGCCATAGGGGCTTTACGATCTGAGAATATATTTTTCCAACTCACCTCCTGACGAACCCATAGGCGCTCGAACCATGGACGACTAAAGAAGTGGCCTATTGAACGTAATTCCCTTTCGTCAAAAGGAAGAGCTACACTTCGGTCTGCTAATTCCGGTTCGCCTCGTCCTAAATCAGATAGACGCAGTGTCCCGGTCGCGGGGTCTGCGTCGACTCTCTCCCCTAAATATTGGAGTAATTCCATAGCATGGTCACTGTCGTTCTTTTCGGGGCCCAACCAAACCAAGACTTGTTTCGCTCTTGCATACACATTCCCCATCATGGAGACTTGTTGGTTTCGTTCTTCGATGTTATTCTGGTCGATACAGACTGCATCTATCCATAGAGTTCGGCTTTTCGCGGGTCGTCGGAGATGTCTCAAGGCACTTTCTAGATTCTCTGTGACTAAGATCGTATTGGCATCACCAGCAGCGGTATCCACGAGTATTGCCTTCTGGTTGCTAGTTAGTCCCCAAGCATATGAAAGTGCTTCGTAGTGGACCCAAGTTGACGGCTCCGCTAGAGCATACCTATCGGTCTTGTCACCAATAGGAATATGCGCATTCCGTAACTCAACATGAATCGGATCCGAAAACTCTCCAGGCCCCAAATGCAAGAGCCTGATGGGCATCGTTTCCGTGTTAAAGGAAGGGTACTGGAAGGTTGTCATTTCGAAAGTGTCGCAGGGCTGCTTGGGATTGACAGTGGGAGACCAAAATAAGGAAAAGGAACATCTTATGTAGTGGCATGGAGGCCTCATGAATCGAAGCCTTACCCCGCGAATATTTCGGCGAGGCGTTCTCATGAATGCAACGCAACATGCAACCTTGATTGGCTATCCTAGTCAGCCAATCCTCCAGAGCATTCTATACATATAAAGCTGATCAGAGGTTCAACTCAGGAACATGGATATTAAGGGAGATAAGAGTCGGAAAAGACCTGATTGTTCAGACGCGAGCAACCACACAGCAAAGTAGGTGTAACATCGCATATCACATTATTTTGATCTTCCAGTACTATCCAATTGAATAACATAAGTGAATCTTTTCCCTTGACAGTCCCCTTCTATCCTATAGATGAGGCACCCTTGCACCCTGCAGAATCAAATTCACAATACTCAGGAACCCCTCTCCAAGAATAAAGCCCTGAACCACACATTAGCCACAATCCCACGTTATAGACGTTCAAGGGTGAATTGAAATAAAAATAAAACTTACCGACGCCAAAACAATAAGCGGTGTATCCTCCCTCCCCAGCCGCACCCTCCAATACCAATTCGCCAATCCGCCCACGGTCCTTGCCAGCGTAAAAGAGGGAACATTATACATGCCGACAGCAACGGCAATGCCACCGGGAACATACGGATGCCAGGGCCGGCCGGCCCCCTTAGCGCGAACGAAAGTGGACACGGCGAAGACGACCGCAGCGGCGACGGCGAACTCGCGAGCGCGGGGCGGCAGGCCGTCGCCCGTGACGAGGCGCGCGGTGAAGATCCAGACGAAGGCGGTGGGGACCTGGAAGAGGTCGCCGGGGACGTCGTACACGGACGTGTAGAGGCGGTAGATGAAGGCGCTGACGACGGCGCCGACGGTGGCGCCGATGACCTGGCCCCAGAACTGCGCGTTGGGGGCCGCGCCGAGCAGGTGGCCCGTCTTGAGGTCCTGCATCAGGTCGCCGGCCTGCATCGCGCCGGCCTCGGAGACGGCGCCCGCTACGAGGTTGATGAGCACGCTGGAGGGGTTCGATTGCGGGATGATGAGGGCGAAGAAGAGCTGCGCCAGTTTGCTGATGCCCGAAACCGGGTTTAGGTCCGTCTCGCCGAGGGCGCGCACGCCCATGATGCTTAGGATTAGCGCCATGAAGACAGCGATGATGGTCGCGTAGAGAGGGACGAGATTTCCGAACGTGATGTGGATGCTCGCGATGCAGAAGAGGATCGACAGGACGAGGCCGATGCTTACGACTTTGCTGCCGACGAGCTGCTCGGGCGGGGCATCGTCGTGGTCCCAGGCCCTGAGGGCTAGACCGTGCTGCTCGAACACGGGACTTGGTAAGAGGTCGACATCGTCAGCTGTTGATGTCGAGTCTCTGTTTGCGGTTGAAGGCCTCGAGTCGACGTCGTCATTTTGGACTACTGTGTATCCGCTTGTGCGGCGGTTGAATAGACTCTTGAGTTTACTGTTATCGTATTGTTGCTTGAGGGAAGCGTATAACAATGGAGAATATTGAGCAGCAGCTCCAAATGCAATGAGCCCCAGACTGACAACAGCATCGGCAAGCATGATAGCCAAGGAAGTCCAAACGATCCAACCTTTGCTGCCGCTTTCCCAGTCACCAATCGGCCCCGGCGCCCAGCCCTTATTTTTAGCCAGGGGCGAAAGAACACCCCAGCCAAGAATAGCCCCTAAGAGCATGTGGATAGTGGTAGACGGACCCATGATAATGCCCTGGCCGACATATGCTAAGCTCGGGTTCAGAGTCCAAAGCCAAGCTTCCGCAGCCACGGTGCCGAATATTGGTAGATTACGTAGTATAGGCAAGAAATACGTGCAGATAGTGTAGACACCAGAGACACCGAATGTAATCAGAAGTAGCCGGATATTTCTACCCCAATTGTACTTCTGCTCCGCCTCGACATGGTGAGGTCCTTCAACGGGGTCAACTCGTGCATCCTCATCATCAACATCTTGCGATTCTACAAGCGGTCGATTCTCTAGTGCTAGACTTCCAAACGTAGCAGCTTTCGAGGGATCTAGCGTACCACCGCCAGTCTGCGTCTGACCCTTGCCATGGAGCACACCAATAAGCACTGCGGTACTAAATCCGCTAGGGAATTTGAGCTGCTCCCTAATAATGACCTGACGCCTCAGCGGCACAGCAAAAATGACGCCAAAATAACATAAGCCAAGAGACCAAATAATCAACTTCCACATGCTGAAGCGGAAGGGCCCCTGTTCCTCGGGTCTGAGCAGATCCTCCATAGCGGGGATGACGCCAACGAAGCCGCAGCCGAGAGGCACAATGGCCATGCCGCCGGCTACAGACTGGACGAGGACGTTCTCAACAGGCGAAAAGGGGAAGTCGAGATGAGGAGCTAGCAACCGGAAAATGCCGAACCCCATCAGACTAGCCGGCATCGTCATCATGCTGATCCAACCCGTCTGCAGGCCAAAATACATGTTCGAGAAGCAGATAACCAGGCCGATTAGCAAGCCGACGGCTATTCCCCGTACGGTAAAGTGACGGCCCTCCGGTAGCACCTTGGTTACGCGCACCGCCTCGCTATCGGCATCGGCATTGCTAGCCGGAGGCGGGATTGCGGAGTCGGTGTTGGCGGCCGCTTCTCTTCCTCCTCTATCGGGAGCCATCGCGACGGGTGATCAGTTCAAGGCGTCATGCATATATATAAATGCGTATATGAAGGAAGAAAGAAGGAGGAAAAGAAGAAGAAAACTCCGTAGTTTTGAAAAGAAGTCTAACTACAGGATGTAGATTGATTATATATCAATCAACAGACCCCTGATGACAGGGTTATAATTATGGATCATCTGCCAATGCCTAACTACATACAACAAGCTGACAAGTAAGCACAAGAAGCCGATTGGCGGTGGAATGCGCGTTACGTGATAGGCTGATCACCGACGGTGTCGGAGATAATAAAAGATCACGGGGTTATTGACTTATCTTGCCGTCTCCACCCTACCTATATCAGCCCCCCGTTGTCTTTTGATATAACTATGTGATCCGCAACCTTATACCGACAACGGCTCATGGAACTGAAAGAGGGACATTGGGCTTGAGACAGCGGACAAACCCTTTGAGATTTCTATCGATTAAATAGAGCTATAAGTCAAGGTGGACTGGTTCTAAGCTTTGTAGGTTGTCCAGAAATCTAAGATATAGTAGTCGAGTTAGTAGTCAGACTGGTGTGATAAAATTATACGATAGCTATCAAGCTATATCAAGCAAAGAAATAGTCAAGTTATTACTTGTATTACGACACACTCATATTCATCTATCTTTTCAAAGTAGAATACATCTAAGAGCCTACTTTACAGCAGTGCCCAACATCGAGACACCGTCTACCGCAACAAGTTTACATCAGTTGGCTTTATAAGTGTTAGTTTTCTGTATTTTCTTTCAAAAGCACAAGAAGCAGGATATTTTCCATTTTCCAGGGAAGAAAACCTCCCTTTACTTATGTACCTATGTTATACACCTAATACACCTAACCAACCAGCCAACCAACCTGATCAACACCTATGCTACACGATACCGGCAATCTCGGCGTACCATACCATACCATAGTATACCATCTTCTTGACTCTATACCCACGTGCCCATCTCTAGTCTTAAGTCCTGACATTCACCCAACCCACGATCAGAAATCGAAGGAAGTGGGTAAAGGTAAGGTAAGATATATTTCCAAATCCAACTCATAGCAACGACACACGCTTTTCGTTTCCACTCTAGGTAAGTAAGTACTCAAGCCAGCCAGTCCTCCGTTACGGTTTTTATTACTTTGCTTCTCTTCACAACACCCACCTTCAATCAAAACCCAAAACTATCAAGCAGCGCACTCGCATCCGGCTCCTCGAATACAGTAGGTTGCTGCTTGACGGGTGCAGCACCCATGCCACCAGTCTTCATCGAGTCCGGCGCAATAGGTGACACAGGTATATCCGCAACAACGAGGCTGCTACCGCGGCGCAGCATCTTGCGGGGGTCGATATTAGTATCGCCGAACGAGGCGGCGTGGGGTAGTGGCTGGCGGAGGAACTCCCAGTTGCGGACTGTGGAACGCTTGATTAGACTTTGGACTGCTTCTCATAATAGAATAGACACACTGCGTGTAGTGGAAGTGATAACCACGAAAAGAAAAGAGCCTACGTACCAAGATCAAGACCCAATAAATCGCACCCCATGCGATCGTACAGCCTCGCGTTGTGAAGGACGAATTCCCACTCCGTGCGCGGCGTGACCTTCGAGGCTCCGCGGAGCGTCTGTAGTGTCTTGTCCCGAAGCTGCGCGTATAGGACAACGAGGGCCGGGTCGTCGGCAAGGAAGAGTTTTGACTTGAAGTCCAAAATGAGAGGAGTTTCCAAGAGCGTGTATACCGGGGTCTAGCGCAAGGATGTTAATTACTTCTTCTATTGAACTGGAATATATGTGGAGCGTTTCTTATGATATAGGTATCAAGGATTAAATAGGTAACGAATAACATGAGCGAAAGAGATGAAGAGAGGCGGGGGGTTGAAGACTTACAATTAACGCCCTCACAGCCATATCCCTCCGCTTCAACATCCAGAAAGCCCAAGACGCAAGCCAGCGGTTGCCCTCCTGGGCCGCGATAGCCAGGACCTCTTCCTCGAGCAGCTTCTTGAGAACGGGTCCGTTATCGCCCTCGTAGACACGCGCAATAGCAATAGCGAGCTGCAGGTCTCTAATCTGGTTAAGACAGACATTGACCGCGTCCTGGAGGTGGTCCGCGAGGAGGAAGAAAGCAGCGGCGTACTCTAAAAACAATGACAACAAAATATTAGCATATCCATATCTCCCGCATTTGTGTGTATGTGTATGAGTAGTTATGAACATACCAAACCGCCGCTTGCTCAACAGCGCGTACGCGTTCTTGAGCGCCGTCGTCTTCCACTTGGGCTCGTCGAAGTTGTTGCCCAGCAGCCTCTGCGTGGCCACGCGCTCTTTGTTCCACGTCGCCATGCGCCACAGGCCCTGCAGGACGGTCTTCTTGCGCAGCGCCAGGTAGAAGAGGCTGCAGTCGACGGGGTTCTTGAGCTCGCTCTTGGTGTACTCGTTGCGGGCGACGATCTCGAACTGCGCTTTCTATATTTGTATTGGAAACATTAGCATCGCCTTCTTTTTTTTTTCCCCCTTCCCTCACGAGTGTCCCTGCCCTTTTTCCCTTCCGAAGGAGAGAGGTAAGAAATATTGATAGAAAGAAAAGGGGATAGACAGAAGAATCACGAACCACAGCACTAGCATCAGCCAACCACATAAAAATACCGCTCTCCCTCGCATTCTCCCAAAGCATGCTACCATGAAACTGGCGCGCCACGAAATCCGTCAGGACATCCTGGCTAGACGAGTGAAAAGCCCAAGTGATCTCGCGCCAGGACAGGCTCCTACCGCTACCACCGCCGCCTATTCCTCTCCCTCTTCCTGGTCCCCCTCCTTGACCTCCTCCTCCCCCCCTTCCAGCCTTATGTTTCAGCAGGGCGTGCTGGCGGAAGAACAGCATGAACCGGGCCCCGTTCTCGTCCATGGAGCGGCGCTGCCTCTCGACGACGCCCGCGCACTCCACGATGTCTACGAGCTGGATCTGCTCGTGCGCCGAGAGCTGCGGGAGCGCTATGCTCTGCAGCTTCTCGCAGATGGTCGACGCTACGGTCTCCGAGAACACGTTGTCGTACTCCTCGTCTTCATCTGCATTGTTGTCGTTGTCGTTGAATGTGCCGTCGAATGATATCCCGCCGCCACGTGAGTCTTTGCTGTTGTTGCCGTTTGATTTTCTCGTCGTGGAGATCTAGTGGGTTGATTTCAATCAATACCCTATTCACATCATCTCATCCTCGTAGACAAAACAGAGATCTATATTGCTAGGTTGAGGGGGAAAAAGATGAAAGACTTACCTTAACACCACCACCATAAAACCCGGCCAAATCAAGCCCCAGATAATCATCGATCTCATCCCCCTCAACATGAAACTTCAGCGCGCGATGCAGCGCCATCAGCACACGCTTAACAACGTCATTCTTCGCAGCCAGTATACACTGGCTCAGGAACTGAGGATGAAAAACAGGCAACGGTCCGTTGAGTCTCTGCACGACATCGAAGAGATCTCTCATCGAACCACCACTACCACCACGATTCCGATTCCGATTCCGATTCTGAGTGCGCGGGCGACTATGAAAGGAAGAAGGCGTACCAGCCGCGACGAACCTCCGATCGTAGACGAAGAACTGGTTCCCGGCGCCGACGACGAGGTGGCCGCCGCTGAGCCAAGCCGAGTCCCCGATGGGGTGGGGGGTCAGCTCGCGGATGTTGATGTCGCGCACCGGGGCCCAGGCGGGGCCGCGGTTGAGGTAGTCGAAGCGCAGCTCGGAGAGCAGCACGACGCGGTAGGGGTAGCCGACGGCGAGGATGGACTGGGAGTCCGGGGTCGAGGTCCAGTCGAGGTCTTGGACGGGGGCGGAGGTGGAGGTAGATGTAGATGTAGAAGAAGAAGTTATGGTAGTGGTTGTAGCGGTTATGGCAGTAGTAGCAGCCCTCCCCTGATCATCTAGGGCCGCTAAATCCAAGTCTAAATCCAAGCTCTCACCCTCCGCCACTCCCTCCCGCTCCATTTCCCGCCCCTCGAGGGCATAGTACTCGAGTCTTGCCCCCCTTATATCCCAGATGGACACAGCGGAGCGGTCACGGTTGACGAGGGCGGCCTTCTTGGCGAGGCTGCCGCTGACGAGCGCCGGCTCGGCGACGCCCGTCTCGGCGGCTGCGGTGGGAAGCCACTCCACGCGGCGGCGCTGGGGATCGATTCGCGCCGTCCAGAACTCCACGCGCCCTGAGTGCGTATAGGAGATGGCGACATCGCGCGCGAAGACGTCCAAAAATCCAGAGGACACGACAGCTGGGGCGCCCGCTGGGTCGACGGGGAGTACGTAGGCGAGGTCCTCGGCCGCGTCGTCGAGCGTGAAGGTGCTAAATTCTTCGAGGATTACGGTCTTCGGTGGTTCCTCCATTTCATGACGATGGCCGTTAACCTGATGGGTATTACTATTGATGATAGTCGCATCGTGATGTACGTTGGAAGGAACCTTTGCCAGCGGAAGATGAACCTCCCAAACCACGCCCCTCCGCTCGGACGTGATGGTTGCAATATGCGCAACCGATACATCGTCTCTATTTAAGCGGGGCAACACAAGAATACAGAGGGGCTTTCCCGGCAAGTTGTACGGGTGCTCAGCCATGAGGGTCGGGACGGGGGCTCTGCAATCCCAGACCGCGATACTCTCGTGGTGCAGGAAGACCACAAAACTGCCGCCCCGGATCAACGCAATGCGGTGGATATGGCGCCTCTCCGGGATGAGCTTCGGACTAAGCAGCAGCTCCGACGATCGCGACCGTGGTCGCGCATTCTGTTTGTTCTGTGCGTTGTTGTTGTTGTTGTTGTTTGGTATGTGCGGCTGTGGGTGCGGGTGCGGTTGCGAATGATGCGGTGCGGCATGCTTCCAGACGATGCTCTCGCCGCCCTGCTGGGTGCGCGAGACGATGGCGCGGCCGCTGAAGTTGCGCACGATCTTCTTGACGGCGGCGGAGTGGCCGGACCAGGTGGCGCGGGGCTCGAGGCGGCCCGTCCGCACGAAGGTCGGGTCGAGCAGGTCGGCGATGCTGCCCTCGAACAGATCGACGGTACCGTCGTCGAAACGGTGGATCAATAGGTGCAGGTTCCCGGCGGACCTATTGCAGTAGTTCAGGATCTCGACGTGCGGTGGTGGCTGCGATGTTGTCGTCGTTGAGCTTTGGGTGGAGGGTGGATCGGCGAGAAACTCGAAGTCCTTCGATCGGACAAAGGCGACGTTGTCGATGTTGGTTCCTACCTTCCCTGTGGTTTTCGCGCTTACATTCTCGAGCGCCCAAGCCGACATGCTCCCCCGCCCATCGAGGACGACGCAGATCTCCGTATCCCTATTCGCGATGGATATCAGATACTGCAGCGCAACATCGTCCTTCTGCAGCTGACCCGCCTCCCCACCGCGTTCCTGAATAGCCCTCTCCGTCGCATGAGCGAGATCCCGCTGGCTAATAATGAAAGCCCACCGCAAGCCATCATCAACCCTCTTATCCCCCTGTTGCTGCTGCTGTCGTTGCTGTCCAGGCACATCCCCAATAGCGCCCACGAGATCCAACATGCCCCAAAGGCGCAGATTCTGGCACCCGAAGCCGTGGTGGCCGTGGCCCTCGGGGACGCCGGTGGTCCAGACGCGGGCGACGCCGTCGACGGCGAACGAGTAGAGGATGTTCTCGGTGGTGGACTGGGCCGGGTGGAAGGGCCTGCGCCACTGGAGGGAGGCGACGGCGCGCGGGTGCGGCAGGTACCCGAACTCGAAGCGGACCTCCTCGAAGCCGAAGTTGAGGCGCCGCCAGACCTTGACGAGCCGGTCCCGGTGCCCCACCGACGCGATGTACGCCGAGTCGGGCGAGAGCTGCGCCGACTTGGCCGCGCTCGCGAGCCGCTGGCGCCAGTGGCAGGACGGCGGCGTCGTCGTCGTGTTGTACAGCTGCAGGGACGTGCGGCCTACGAGGAGCTCCTCGGAGCTGCCCCATGAGAGCGTCGCGGGTATTGGTTTTGGTTTTGGTTTTGGTTTTGGTTTTGTTGTTGTTGGAGCGTCGTTGGGGTCGTCTTTGTCGTCCTCAATTTCGAAGGCGGTTTGGAGTGCCCACTATTTGTATATATACCCAGTTAGTTAGACACGGCCTATGATATGCGCGTTCACATTACACGTAGTCATCTCTCCTCCCCTTCCTCCCCCGTCGAGGTATTGTGTATCGTGCAGTGTAAACAGCCCAACGAGCAAACTAACCTTAAGCGCCCCATCAACCGCTGTCCCAGCCCCAAAAGCAGGAGCAACGATGGGTATAGGCTGGTAGATCCTCACGTCCTTGCCGGCAGCAGCGGCGATCTTCCCCGAGGCCTCATCGAAGGCGACAGCATCTAGCTTCTTGCGCCGCCCATTTTCTTCACCGTCTTCATCTTCGTCATCGTCGTGGTCGTCGTAGATGGTCTGCAGCAGGGTGTCCGGATCGGAGAGGATGGCGAGGGCGTTGCCGGTGGCGTAGACGATGATGCGCCGGCCGTCCCAGTAGCCCGTCGACAGCGCCTGGAGGCGTGCTTCGGGCCTGCCTGGGAGGACCGCCTTCATACTACTACGGATATAATGACAGGTAGGTATGTAAGTGAGTATATGGATAGACGGTTAGGTAGGTAGGGAGGTAGGTACTATCGGTATAGCACCTTCGACAGTGGCATTCTCTTATTTGAGAAGGAAGATAGAAAGAAGGGCTGTTGGACGTCGTTCGTATGAGTGGTTGACTGTATAGGTAGCTATCAAGATGATGTGCGCGTGTCCGTCCGTTCCTGTTCGCGATCTCGGAGGTCTCGATGGTATGTACCTAGCTTTGTCCTTTCCAACGTCTCAACGAATAATCAGTTAAAAAACACTGCAACGTGTCAAGGACCTGCAATGAAGAAAACCGGTATAAATTGGTCCAATCAATTAGCTTCAGTAGGGAACACTGTAGTCTACGACATGTAGTTAAAGTAAAAAGGTGGTGGTCAGATTTATTATACTCGAATTAATTAACTAAAAAAGAATATCAGTAGATGGGAAACATTCGCGTTTGGTTCGGTTTCGAACTGCAGAATGACGTGGGGGTCCCCGGCGAGTGTCGTCTCAACTATGGGTCCCCTGTACGCACTATAAATACCAATTTCATCAGCTGGTCCAAGGTTACAATCGTTACCCGCAACAGCCGCAGAATCGACGTCTCCTGACCTATAACATGCATATAATACATACTAGTAGCCCCTATTCAGTGAGCTTCTTTATGAGGTTATCGTCAGATCATCAAATATATAGTTAAAAAAATCATAAACCCAAAACTGGATTGAAGACTCTTGCAGTACAACCAATGGGTATCTTCAAATAGGTAATATAACCAAACAGCTAAACTACCTACACAAATAGGTATGTAGCCAAACTTGAAAGGGGGTATCGCTATGCATGCCTTAATCAACCATCCAACCCATCCATACCTCTAGGTATACCTATATCCTATGCATGTGGTATCCTTTCCTTTCTTGACGCCAGACACGCCTAGGCCTTATAGATGCAAATGCCGATTCCATAATTCCATAAAAACAGGATAATGTAGTCAACCAAACTCTTCTTCCATCAACGCTTATGCGTCTCATCCCTTCTACGGCGATGTATCAGTTTCATTTTCGAATTCAATTGCGATCCTTCAAAAAAAATTTCAATCCGCCCAAGAAACCCTCAAATTCCGCTTCGAGCGACTAGCCCTCGCGCTTGCGCTCGCAGCGAACCTCGAGTCCGGAGCCGGAGTCGCAGCCAGAGTCGGAGCCCTCACGACCGACCCCGACATAGACCCTAATACGGATCCCCTCCCCGCGCCACCCGGATGCCACGAAGCGCGGCTAGGCACGGGCGCCAGCGGCGTAGTCGACACTGCGTGGCTTGCTGCGAGAGAGCCGAGGAGGGGTAGCCTTGGACGGCCGGGAGTCGGGATGTAGACTTCGTCCTCGGGCACGGACATGGGTACGGGAACGCTGACGTTGTTAACGCGAGCGTTGGCCTTGCCCTTGGAGGGAGACGAGAAGACCTCCTGTCCACCACCACCACCGCCGCCGCCGCCTCTCCCCCTGGCTCCCGTCGAAGCAGCAGCAGCCTGCCACGTATGCAGCAGCCCCCTCGCCTGGTTCTGACTCTGCGCCGCCGTCTCCTGCCTCGCATTTCCCACCACGACCTGGTTGTGATCGTGATCGGCGCCATAGAAGTCACCACTACCACCACCATCACTATAATCATCACCACCATCATCACCTCTGGCAGTAACGTCATTCCCGGCACGCAAGATCTTGACCTCCTCAGCACGTCCAAACCACGCATCAAAGCCGCCCCTCAACAGTCTCCTTTCTCTCTTCTCGCACAGATTCGCCACGGTATGCTTCCTGCCGGTCCTCTGCAGCGCAGCGAGACTCCAACCCCTCAGGGCGCGCGCCTGCGCCTTCTCGCGCCAGTACGCGGCCGCATCACCGCCCAGCTGCCCCCGATCAGCTGCGACGTCGCGCCACTGGTCCAGCGTCTTCTGCTTGTGACGCATATCGGAGGCTGATCGCAACCCAGCCTGCTCGACCGCGCGATCGTGCCACGCGTCGAACGCCCGCTCGACCTGCCCCCACTCGCGCTGGATGACGATCTCGTCGAGGGTCCCGTTCAGGGCCTCGAAGCGGTCGAAGCTGGGTTGGAGCTGCGCGCGCCAGCGGGCGATGCAGCGCTCGCCCATGCCCTTCTTGATCATGCGGCGGGCTTCGGAGTGGGCCTTCTTGATGTTTTTCTTGTGGCGTGCTTGCGCTAGGACTCTCCATGCCGATAGCGTGCCCTTGGTCTTGTAGTAGTAGTCTGCCTTCTCGGCGTAGTTCTGGCGCTGCTCCTGGATTTCGGCGGTCTGTTGTGCCGCGGCCCGCCATATGGGCAGGGCCTTGGCGGCGCTGCTGGTGAAGTGGATGTCCGCGGCCCAGGATCGCATCTCTTCTTGGCGGGGCAGTTCGTCCTGCCAGGCTTTCTGCCAGATTTCCAGGGCTTCGGTCTTCATGGACTTCTGTATCGCGGTCTCCCTTGCAGCTGCTTTCCATGCTCGCAAGGCGCTAGTCA
Source organism: Eutypa lata (assembly GCA_022661535.1). Lineage (NCBI taxonomy): Eukaryota > Fungi > Ascomycota > Sordariomycetes > Xylariales > Diatrypaceae > Eutypa > Eutypa lata. The sequence continues at coordinate 982,835 of JAKULF010000013.1, read as the reverse complement.
CATTGTAGTAGTATACAGCGCGATCGCTATAAGTTTTGAAGACAGTCCTTCTCGCAGATTTCGCGTCCCGGGCGACTTTCCAGTGCCTCAGGGCTCCACCGGCTCGTTGAGAAAAGCACTGTTGGTCTGCCATGATCTCGAGCAGCGCTTCGTCGTCCTCGTGGTCGAACCAGACATTAAATGCCCAGCTTTTCTTCTCTGATAGTTTCTGCTTCTCTCGTGAAGCTGCTATCCAAGGTTTCAAGACATGTTCTACGCGGAGACGTTGCCCGGCTCTTCCAGTCTTCTCTTCGAGGTCTTCGGACTGCCTTGAACTGTGGACCCAGGCAGAGACTGTACCCCTGAGAACCCGATTTTGCCGGTCGCGAGTGTACCTGCGTTCAGTATCGTGTAGTTCAGTGACATGTTCCCGCCACGGTTCAATGGTTTTTTGGACAGCGAATTCTTTGACCTTTGTGACGTGACTTGAAGTGTAGCTTTCCCAGGCATTGAAGAATCGCATCCGAAGGATATGTCTGCGCGCAAGAAGAGTTTTTTCATCCAATTCGTCCTCTATCTTATCTTCAGACTTCTCAGCGAGAATTCCTGATGCCGAATTTTTTGCGGCAGGTTCCGTAGGCACTACCCTGCCCTTTTCAGGTTTCGAAGCATCTCTTTCGCGTGAAGATTCTTTCCTCCGAATAGCAAGCGCCTTTATCGAGGACAATTGCTGAGTCAACTGTACCGACTGCTGCGTCTCATGTAAGTGGTCATACTCTTTGCCATCACTTGTAGCCTCCTCGTTAGCTGCCACTGCACCGACTTCTTCCCGGTCAGGCCTTTGGACTTCGCTTGTTCGCTTAGCTAATGATCGCATCAGAAACAATTTTCGAGCCATTTCAGCCTTCTGCTGCATCTCAGCGGAACGACTATCCCCATAAAACAGCTCTTCCTCTTCGGTTAAGGCAGGTGCCTCTTGGGAGGGGATCTCTGGTTCCAAATCTTCATCTGGTGGTGTCTGATCGAAGAGTGATTCATCGGGTCGACGACGTGGGCCGAACGCTTTAGATTTCAAGCTCATCTCGTAGATTTTGGCGGCCATTCGAGCCTTCTTTGCCTCCTGCGTAGATCGGTTGGACCATCGGACGAAAGCACGCGACAGCATCAAGGTCTCGTGCGCCTTAACTGCGACCCTTTCCAACGGGTCCAGCGGCTCATCCCGAACCTCCTGCTGCTCGCGTCTCCGGCATCGTTCCTTGGCGCGCCGCCTCCATCGGGAGAAGGCGTTCTTGGTGGCGAAGATCTGGTAGGTCCGGGCGGCAATCTGCTCTGTGCGCTTAGAGTAGATATTGGAAGGGAGGTCGGGCGGAAGTACCTCTTCAGCTTCGGCAGAAAGCATTCTCCATGCGCGGAAAGTATCCTCCACCACTCCTACCATGTCCGACTCGAGGGCCTCGCGATATTGGCTCCACCGGAGATTCAAGGATTCCGAATACATCTGCCACTGACGGAGGGCGGTTAAGACGGTAAATTTGGTATGGTACCTTTCGTGAAAAGCAATTGCGCTGTGCTCGAGATTTTGTTCGATCCTAGATTGAGCTGCATCGGAGTCACGGGCGTTATCAACTTTGCCAACGGGATCGTCGAAATGAACATCGTGCTCGCTCCTCGGAATGGTATAGCTGTCATTCTCATCAAGTTGAGAACCTAGATCATCTCTTGGAATCGTATAGTCACTAGTTTCACCGCCATTAGAGTAGTAGTCTCGACCATTATCTGTACCGGGGTAGTCGCCATCGCTTTCCTCGCCACTAGCAGGATGGCCTGGGACGCCATGGGATATAGAGACGTCATCTGACATAGAATAGGAATCGGGGAATTCGTCGTCGGTACCGGCGGGATGCAATTGGGGGACATCAAGCTCGAGAGTGATGTTCATGCGTGACAGAGCAGTCTTGAACTTGTCCATGAGAGATCCACGGCCGAATACTCCCCCAACCTTGAAGACCAATTTTGAGATCTGATGGTCATCCTCGGGATGTATTCCATATTCGGGAAGGACTTCATTGTAAGCCTTAAGTAGGGCAGGAATCGGACGACGGTAAGACTCGGGTAAAGTAGGGAGAAGCTCTTCTGCCCTTACTACAATATCGTATAAAATCTTGATGTCTGTTCACCAACTAGATCAGTACTTAAACGGTATACATTGAGCCAATTGGGACAGAATTACGGTCATCGGAGTACTCGTTACGATCATTGGTGAGTATGAAGGAAGTACCCGTAGCGTTAGAGCCATCGTCGTGAAAGTCTGACCTCACAGAAGCAGTAGCAGACGGTCGACGCCGAGGTAAAGATGCCATTTTATTATAGCAGTAGCCACTGCAAGCCTCAGCATGGTCGATATTCCATCAAATACGTATGTGACAATGTCGCGTGAGTAGTGTGTTGTAATCGGATGGCGATAAGCAGTTTCGGTTTAAAAAAGAAATATGTCATAGCATGTCAGAGAAACATGGGTGGTTGTATGCAATTGTAATCCATGCAATTATGTTGCAACGTATGCTATCAATAGCTTATGAAGGTGTGAGATTTCATCAAAGTGTTCATAGAAATTGACAGGGAACGTCCACTCTTCAGCGCGTGTCGTCGCGTCGCATCGAATCTTTAGATCTGGCCCGGTGGTTGGCAATAATAGTGGGGCCTCCCTGCTAGTGCCCGTCCGTCCATGGGTCAAAATCAAAGAAATTGTTTAATTGGCTATTCAAAAATAACCGATAACCTCCTGTCAACGTCATAATTCAGACGAAGTTCTAAAAGACAAGGTTATTTAGATGTGTTTCTACCAGCAATGAGGACCTAAATCCAAAGCAAATAAAAAAAATGCAACCATCACCACGCACACGGCCGATCCAGAAGTTCGCCGCAGCTGTGTCACAATGTTCGGCTGAGGTAAGTTACTTTCGGGTAGATACACCATACACCGTACACTAACTAACACCCATCTTTTCCAGGCGGCTGTCTACGGGAAGTGCATCGTGGCCGATTACAATTCAGTTCACAAGGACAAGTGCGCCGCCGAGTTCATGAAGCTCAAGGACTGTTATCTGGTATGTATATAGGTTTACATTTACTGTCTGTCCGCTAATCAACGGAGGAGGATGATAATCCACCCCTATTCTATTTCAACGCCACACATACACACATACACATACACACACACACACTTACTTACACTTTAAACAGAAGGCCTCAAAGAAGACAAAATTATAAATTTACAATTCAACCTACAGCCAATGCTTGATTGATGTCACTAGAACCCAGCAGGTTATCTATCCTGCATGCAGCAAGCGTAGCACAGTTAATGAGCACAAAACGAATCAACCTTTGAAAACATCAAATTCTATAATTGTCTTTTTTTTTTCTCCTGATCTTCCTCGTAGAAGCTGTACATCATGTACATATGTGCCTAGTATAAGCCTAAATGCCTACCTACTTTAATCCCGTAGAAGAACTTCAAGCTGCATACGTACATCAAGATCATTTCATTTCCTCTCCCGGTCTTTCCACCTACCTACCTACAACTTAAGCAACCTCAACAAGAAAGTAGCCTTCTGCACCTCCTGCTCCTCCTCCGCAATGACGCCGTCCTGCTTCTCCTTGGGGATCTCCCCCTCGAAGTGCGTGACGTCGTGCTTATCGATGGGCCTGCGCAGGGCCTTCTCCAGGGCCTGGCTCTGGCTCACGAAGACCTCCTCGATGCCAATACTATCGGGGTCCGAGAGGACGCGGTACTCCATCTTGACGTCGTCGGTCTGCTCGAGCCCGGCCTTCTTCCGGAGCCGCTGCACCTTGCTGACGATCTCGCGCGCCACGCCTTCCTGGGCCAGCTCGGCGTAGATGGCCGTGTCCAGGATCGTCAGGACGTCGTCGTCCGTGTTGACCTCGAGGTTGTTCGACACGCTCCGGTCCAGGTCCCGCCGCACCACCAGGTCGCCCGCCTCGAGCCGGATCCCGTCGAGCACGATGAACTTGTCCTGGGTGTACTGCTTGACTTGCTCGCTTGTCACGCTCGGCAGCGCTTTCTTGACCTTGGCCATGTCCTTCTTCAGCTTCTTGCCAAGCACAGGCCAGTCTGCCGTAACCGAGTATTGCACATTATAGCGCTCCTCATCTGACGTTAGAACCAGATCACGGACGTTCAGTTCCTCTGTGATGTATTTCTCTAGAGTCTTAACATCGTCAAGGTATTCTTGATTTGGGTGAAGGACGACAAGAGTCTTGAGAGGCGTTTTCAATCCAATCGTCCGCCTCTCTCTCGACACTCGGGCAAGTTCGATGACACGTTGCATGCGCCCTACTCTCCTCTCGATTTCTGAATCGAAGAGTTCTTGTCGGACATCGGGGAATGGAAGGAAGTGTACACTCCGGGGGTCCTCTGCACGCATACTCTCGGGGATGTGAGGCAGGAGCCTTAGATATATAGTGTCCGTAATGAAAGGTGTGAAGGGGGCTAAGCCTCTGCATAACGTGAAGAGGACCTCAAAGAGTGTGTTTAGAGCGTGAATAGTGTCGTCGAGGCCATCTTCACCCTTTAAACGTCTGCGGTTGAATCTGATATACCAGTTCGTGGTATTGTCGATGAGTTCTAGCAATCTCGGTACAACTGTGTACAGACGGTACCCTGGTGATAATTAGCTTTTTCTCCTCTTGAAGTTTAGGGCGTCAAATGAATCCAACTTACCAGCCATCTCTTGGTTTACAAATTGCAGCAGACTTTGACAACTGGCGAGGATCCAACGGTCCATCACATTCGTGTTCGTGCTCTCCATCTTAGGATCGAAGACGTAATCCTTATTCTCAACCTTCTTGAGAAGGGCTACTTGTCCCTCGAAGAACTTGTAGCTGTTCCACAGAGGGAGAAGAACCTTCTGGACAACCTCCTTAACTCCCGTCTCCTTGAATCTCAGTGGCTCGGCCCTAACCACAGGCGAGTTTATCATGTACAGCCGGAGCGCATCCGAACCATACTTGTCCATTATGATGGAAGGATCCGGATAGTTCTTGAGTCGCTTGGACATCTTCTTGCCATCTTCCGCCAGAACAATACCATTCACGACACAGTTCTTGAAGGGTGAGATGCCAAATAAGTGGGTGCCAAGTACCAGGAGGGTATAGAACCAACCTCTCGTCTGGTCAAGTCCTTCGGCGATGAAATCACCAGGGAAACTGTCCTTGAACTTATCGATGTTCTCGAATGGATAATGCTGGCTAGCAAATGGCATGCTTCCAGACTCGAACCAGCAGTCGAAAACCTCATCAATACGCCTCAACACCCCGTTGCCCTTCTTACTAGGGATAGTAATGTGATCTACTTTGTCTCGGTGAAGATCCGTGAGTTCTCCCTCGTACCCACTGAGTTCCCTGAGCTCCGCAACGCTTCCAACACAGACTCGCTCCGTCAAATCCTCGCTGACCCAGAGAGGGATGGGGGTACCCCAGTAGCGATTTCTTGAGACATTCCAATCGCGGGCATTGGCAATCCAGTTAGCGAATCTATTCTCCTTGACAAAATTTGGTGTCCAGTGCGTTCCTTCGATGTTCTTCAACATTTGCGGGACGATCTCGGTGATGCGGATAAACCATGAGGGGACGGCACGGTAGATTAGAGGAGTGTCGGATCTCGGACACATGGGATACGAGTGCTTAAGTTGGGAGTCGACCACCAACCGACCGGTGCCCTTAAGGTGTTTAATGATGTGTTTGTCGGCTTCTTTGACATGCATGCCAACAAAGTCCCGAACCTTCTCGGTAAAGATACCCCGGTCATCGACAGGGTCGGGGGGTGAGCGGTTCTCGTTGACAATATCGTTTGCGAGGGCGACGTTGTAATCATCTTCACCAAAAGTAGGGGCTTGGTGAACGATACCAGTACCACTATCAGCAGTGACATATGTGGCATTTAACACCTTATATGCTACATCCTTGAACTCATCCATGAAGTAGTCGAATAGGGGCTCGTACTTCCAACCCAACATGTCTTTGCCCTTAACCTTCTCGAGGACCTTATACTTGGCCTTCTTCGGGTCCTTGTAGAGTGTGGTGAGAAGTTTCTCCAGAAGGATATAGTTGTTCCCAGATTTCTCATCCGAGATCTTGACATATTCAAAGTCGGGGTGTGTTGCTAAAGCCAAATTCGATGGTAGTGTCCAAGGCGTAGTAGTCCAGGCTAAGAGGTGTGTTTTCGGATCTTGGACTAGAGGGAACGAAACGACGACAGCAGGATCTGTGACCTCTTGGTAATTCTGATTGGCTTCGAAGTTGGACAGGGCAGTAGTCAGGACGGTCGAGTAGGGCATGACCCGATATCCTTGGTAGACCTGACCTTTATCAAACAGCTGCTTGAACACCCACCACTCCGTCTCCATAAACCTGGGGTCCATGGTTTTGTAATCATTATCGAAATCGATCCAGCGCCCCAGCCGTTCAATAGTATGCCGCCACTCGTCTCGATATCGCATAACAATAGCGCGGCATTCTGCATTGTATCTTTCCAGACCCATCTCCATAACGGCCTGTTTGCCGGTGATCTTAAACTTCTTGTCGATCTCATGCTCGATAGGGATTCCATGTGTATCCCAGCCGAACCTCCGCTCAACATGATAACCCTTCATAGACCAGTAGCGAGGGATGATGTCTTTGATGGTAGAGGCGAGTAAGTGGCCATAGTGAGGTAGACCAGTCGCAAAAGGGGGGCCGTCATAGAAAGTATATCGCGGCCGACCATTTGACAGTTCAACCTATATTCCTCTATATATTAGTATCTGACCCATAAGCCACCGTTCCCTCCTTGTTTTATTTTTCTTTCTTCTTTTCATGGAAAGTATTTCACTAACCTGGCGCTCAAATGCATTGATCTCCCGCCATCGTGCAATGACAGCAACCTCCTCCTTAGGGAAGTCGATGGACATTTTGAGGGTGGCAGCAGCAGGCAATCAAGTGAAAGGTTGAATATTGAAATAGTATTGTTGCTAATGCCTATTTGTCCTACTCGAGGTGGAAAGCGCCTCTTTCGAAAGTTTATCTCGGACTTGAATGGTGTCGAATCTAACGTTGATAAGTTCCTAAGTTACTCGATTTCGTCGTCTTCAACTTTATGGCGGGGTTCTTCTTTTCTAGTTTATGAGTCAAATCACAGAGAATTGAGTCAACCCCCCACTGCTACATGAATAACTACCAATCTTACTACCTGTATGCATGTACCTATTAAGTAAGGCAACAAGGCCACCAATAGAAAAAAGACACTAATGGAGGGGTTCAGTTTATCCTTACTTGATCCTTGTTACCTACTCAGTCAAAAAAGACGCTAGAAATCAATTGCCCCATAGCCTCGCGATTAACAACCACGCGACAGTAGCAGGGATTAAATTGATTGGCAGGAAGTTTTCAGGGTCCCCGTCATAACCACAAGTGCCACATTGCGACTGCGCGACCGCAACTTTGCTTCTGGAATTCCTGAGTAACAGTGAGCACTGAGCAGCAGCTGGCAGACCCTGGCCCAAGCCCCCAAGCCCTGGAATTCAGATAGCGGGGTTTTGTTTCAGGTCTCAGGAGAACGTTAGCGCCTAATGATCTCACCCCCCGTAAATAATTGTTCGCTTACCTTACCTACCTAACTACTTCGTTACCGACTAAATAAATAAACAAGAGATTCGATCCATTCTGTTATCCATTATCGGTTCTGAAAAGGGTACAAGTGGTGGTGGTCTGCTCCTATTTACACGATAACATCAAACCCCCCCTAATAATTCAACTTATGCATTCCATGGAGGATTAGACCTGGGTTTTAACGTCTCTGCATCTCTGCGTTTCTGCGTCTCCGCTTGTCAATTGTCTAGTTGAGTTCTAGCTGAGGAGACTCAATTGAGAGTCCCCTTCTGACTTCGGAGGTGAATCAATTGCAGTTCTCCCTATGGGATTCACGTGCCTATCCATTTGAATTGTATACTTCATCCAAGGTATCATGCAGACAGCATTGGTAACTATAGGGAACATATAGATATCAAGGCAGTTATTAGCGATCGCTTTCAAGGAAAAACACAACCCCAATTATGTCGTTCTTCTTCTCACGAGGGAGAACCCGGACAAACACCAACGATCTCCCCAAGCAAGCCAGAGACCATGTCCTCAAATTAGATGGTCCTACCGGCGCTGCAAAGGTCTGTCTAGAACGTTTGTTCTGTCGCTCCTACCTAGTTTGATATGCTAGATTCGTATACTAACTACTCGTGCGTAGGCTGAGGAATTAGCAAAGGTTCTGAGCCAGATGAAGCATCTGCTACAAGGGACACCGGGTATGCTCTAAGCTTAGGCTATCCCTTGCGCTTCGGTGATGTAAGGCTAGGTGCTTTATGCTAATGCTGAACCATATAGAGACCGAGAGCACACCAGAGCAGGTCTACCAGCTAGTGACAGGCCTGATAGAAGAGGACTTGTTACTTCTACTTGCTCAAAACCTCTACCGTCTTCCATTCGAGTCTCGCAAAGACACCCAAGTCATCTTCTCATACGTCTTCCGCTTCCGACCTCCAACGGCATCGCCCAAGACGGATCCCGTCGCATTGAGTTATGTGGTTAACAACAAGCCCCAAGTATTACTAGAGCTATGTCGAGGCTACGATCACAAAGAGAGTGCCACCCCAGCTGGTACAGTATTGCGGGAAGTCCTGAAAAGCGAGGCCGCCGCAGCAATTATCCTCTATGATGATGGCGAAGAGCCGGGATCCAGTCAAAAGGGCGTCACCGCCATTGATAGAGAACGCCCCCAGAGCGGTAATGGTGTCTTCTGGAGATTTTTCGACTGGATAGATAAGAGCTCCTTCGAAGTCGCCGCCGATGCTTTCACTACATTCAGAGTAAATTACAACAAGACCCCCTTTTTGGTTTACCAGGCTTTATCTAACAGATCCCTAGGAACTCCTAACGAAACACAAGGAGCTCGTACCGCGATACCTTGCCATCAACTTTGAGCTCTTTTTCGACAGGTACAACCACGTACTGGTCCAGTCCAACAGCTACGTCACGAAGCGGCAGTCTATCAAGCTTCTCGGCGAGATACTGCTGGACCGCTCCAACTACAACGTCATGACGGCCTATGTCGACAGGGGCGAGCACCTCAAGATCTGCATGAACCTCCTCCGCGACGACCGCAAGATGGTGCAGTACGAGGGCTTTCACGTCTTTAAGGTCTTCGTGGCGAACCCCCACAAGTCGGTCGCAGTTCAGAAGATCCTGCTTATGAATCGGGAGAAGCTGCTGACCTTCCTGTCGCACTTCCTGGAGGATCGGACCGACGACGAGCAGTTCATCGACGAGCGGGAGTTCCTCATCAAGCAGATCCGCAACATGCCATCGACGCCGATCCCGCCGGCCCGGCAGCAGCTATCCCAAGGCATGTGATTAGAAAGAAAAATAGTATCTAATGATTGTGGTTGTTGTTGTTCAAGTTTATGAAGGCGGGAAGGGGTGGATAAATGGATGGATGAATGGGTTCCCCTGTATGATTTGGACGAACGTATTCGAGAGAAAGAGAGATATACCAGAGGGAGCAAAGGGGCGTTGGAAATATAAGTTATAAGTAGACTTTTACTGATCAGCCATCTTCATGGCAGCATCAACGTGCATGTAGCTAGGCGTTCAGGGCACGGCAAAGCTTAATTTAATCAGGTTAATCACAACAAAAGTTCATCAACCGCATCTCGACGGCCACGTTTCAAGAAGTTTCTCCTCCTCGGAAGAGCCGGGGTCGCTAGACACACGTACACGAAAACATCTACATACTATGACCCTATACAGTATATTGTACCATTGGTAAAGTTATGGAGAATTCCAATTCAATAATAGAGTCCAATTGCTCATACCACATCCATAAAATAAACTCGTGAGGAGCAATTGGTATAAGCGTACTGCATACAATATACGTCATCAAACTGGGCCGTATCCCCCATCTTCGGGATTTAGAAAGTCTTAACGCCGATTCCGAATTGTATTTAGACGTCTACATTACCTACCCCCTCACACGCATATGAACGGACAGGAGAGATCATTCAGCAGCATCTTCTTCTCTCTCTGCAGATTGAATACTTACCTAGCAAAACAACGAAAGGCCTGATCAGGAAATAACACGAGAAAAGAAAAGAAGAAAGAAGGAAAAAAAAACATGGCAGCCATCTTCAAAAAGGCCAACACAGCCGTGATCACAGGCGGCGCATCCGGCATCGGCCTGGCGGTCGCCAAGAAGTGCGCCGGGTACGGCATGCGGGTTGTGGTGGCCGACTGGAACGCGCAGGGCCTCGACGCGGCGAAGTCGGACCTGGGGCCCGGCGCCCTCGCCGTCCAGATGGATGTCAGTAAGCTCGAGGACTGGAGCCGGCTGAGGGATGTTGTGGGTACGGAGTTCGGAGGTGAGTCTTGCCACCTATCTATCTATCTATCTATCTATCTGTTGCTTTTGCTGTTTTTGTTGTTCTTTATTTGGACGTGGGTGTGAGTGTGGATGTGAGTTTGAGTGTGGGTGTGGGTGATGTTGAGAGTACTTAAGTATTAGGTATATAACAGGGGGGGGGAAGATTCTATCTCGCTACTCTTGCCGTCGAAGATTGGAAGGGTTTTTTATGTTATTTTATTTATAGATATCTAGGCACCCAGTAACAGCAACTAACACATTTCAAACCACCCCATTCCCAAAACCCCCAGGCCAAATCAACCTCCTCGCCCTAAACGCCGGCATCGGCCTCCCGACACCCTTCGAGGGGCCCGGGACCGAGAACTTCCACAAGACGTTCGACGTGAACGTGTTCGGAGTGATTAACGGAATCACGACGCTCCTGCCTCTGATCAAAGAGAAAACCATTTCCACCTCCACCTCCACCTCCACTTCCGCGGCGGGATCAGAACCAGAAGCAGCCATAGTGATAACCGGCTCCAAGCAAGGGATCACGAACCCGCCGGGCTCGCGCCCCGCCTACAACGCCAGCAAGGCGGCCGTCAAGTCGCTGGCGGAGTCGCTGAGCTTCGACCTGCGGGGGAGCCGCATCGGCGTCCACCTGCTGGTCCCCGGCTGGACGTGGACGGGGCTCGCGGGGGCCGGGAGTGGGAATGCGAAGCCCGACGCCCCCTGGTGGCCCGAGCAGGTTGCCGATTTCCTCGAGGGGAAGATCCGGGAGAAAAACTTCTGGGCCCTGTGTCCTGATAATGAGGTTTCGGAAGTGATGGATCAGAAGCGCATGCTGGTGAGTCTTTTTTCTCTCTTCTCCTTGTGTACAATGTTGACTATCATTCTCCATGTCTAAAATTTCAATTGCCATGTCATTTTGGTTGTTATTTTCCCCTCACTGGCTAGCTCCTGAGATGTGATTCTTACAAAATTCTAAAATCCCGAAATCCAACCATTAAAACATAACGGGGTAAGACAGATTACTGACCGTGTTTTTCTTTCGTGCAGTGGAACGCGCAGGATCCTGTGAAAGGGAGACCGCCGCTGAGCCGATGGAGAGACGAATACAAGGAAGAGTTCGAGGGATTCATGAAGAAAGATCTCTAAGGTTACGTGATTGAAATGCTTGGTCTTACGTGAGAAAGAAAAGAAAGGGATGGGCTAGAATGATCAAATATGATAAGAAAACGATAGTTTTAAGTATGTTCTCTTAGTTGAAATATTGCCTACGAAGTCAAATCATACATATATTAGGATAGTGCTTAAAAGTAGGATTGCTGTGAAAATGAATATCCCGAAACCACGAGGCTAGCTTACTAAAAATTCAGAACAACTCGTGGAAATATATCTTTAGTTTTGCCCTTAAAGAACGTAGAGTCTGACTTAATTCGTCGACTATGGTAGGCTACTACTCATTATGAGAGCCTATCTTTGCCTACATGTAAGTACATACATAATGTTAGAAATTCTGTTTTGCTTCTGTTTAATATTAGTACGAATACTTCTGTTTCGTGTATATAGAACAGATGCCAATCGATAGGCTATACTTAGAAACATATGGATGGTATGTATCAAGGGCTTCTTGCGATAGCTGTTAAATGTCGTTAGTGGCGGAATTGAATATAATAGAAATTAAACCTTCTTAACAAGAAGTCAAGAGTGGTAGAAAGTCAATTTTGGAATAACAAGAATTATTCCCTACAAACCCACCTAGCGCCCAGGTCAGGCCTATGCCTTCTCTATCTCTAATAGGGGGGGAGTTCCATTGCCGGCTCATAGTCGATGCCAAGTGTGTCGACTAAGCTAGCCTATTCTTAGGTCATATACTCGCGAGAGTATAATAGCGACTTAGTTATCTCCATAGACTCGTGCTCGAAGCGAGAAGGGCAAAAAAGAAAGAAAAGGAAAAAACTCTAAGCCAGTCCTCGCAGGAATTAGATGGGACATGGTCGTAAGGGGTGCTATCATTTCTGCTTGGACTGTCATCAACTTTTGAAAGGGATACCGTCATCCCTGCTCTAGTTATCATTGCTAACAAGCTGTTTTCCGAAATAGAGATATCCATTGTAACGGTTGTCATAGTAGACCATACATTCCGTTTCTACTTATAGGGCTCCATTTCACGCCAGCAGGTCTATCCCGGGATTCCTCTCCTTTCCCTAAGATAGTAAGTATACTTACCCTTATCCTGCCTAGAGATCTGAGCAATGCTACTAAGCAGCATACGACAACATACCAGAATCCAAGCCACATCCCCTTTCTTGCTAGCAGTTGTGCTGTACCCCTAACATCGAGGACCACCGGAGACAGAACAGCGCCAGACACGACGTTGGAATAGTCTCTTTTACCGATATAGCTAGTCCATCTAAAGACCATCTTCCGGGCCTTTTCCTTGCCAGAATCATCCCTGACGAGAAGCTGGTGGGTAAGCTTCGCGGACTAACGGGTATCGAGAGAGTTGTCATGGACCTCCCCGAAGCTGGTTATAACTAGATAGATTCGATGATCACCAAGGGGTAGAGTACCTAAGTAAGTCAGCCAGTCGTCTTTTATTCTTCAACCTCACACATACACATATACGGACTTGATTACTTTTCATTCGTAGGCACGCACAGAGGGTTCAACTGTTACATTTTCTAGCTTTCAATTTCGATATATGATATTAACCCAAAGGAGGCCCCCGATGTTCATCGTCTTTACGCGCAGCTGGTTGGTTGATCAGAGGACCAATAAACATACATAAATACGTACATCTAAGCCCAGCATACACACACCTCCGGCGTTGTTGGCTACCTAAGTAACAAGGCTACCTACTGCCCGGCAAATGCGAGCTGTGCTTATGGAGAGTTATAACGGCAAGACAGCTCAATTTGCATGTTCCGCTGAAGTGAAGCGCGACGAGACCCTACATACCTATGTAGGTAGTTTAGGAAGTAGGAAGAAGTACTAGTCTCGTCTATGGTAGGTAGACTTTTGAGTATATTGTGACGGCAAGCATAGCCCTATGATCCCCAGGCCATCGTTCTTAGACGGAACGTAGGATTGGAATACACCCATGGGTTGCCAGCATCCACCTGGTACAGCCAATGTCACAACCCTACTGCTAGCATCGCCTTGGTATACCAGGTTACTCGTAGCCATAACACATATCATTTAGATTAGCAAAGACATCAAACCTCCTTCCCGCTTCTATACAGGTGAACTTTATTATAATTACACGAATAAGCTAAGCTAATGTGATGCTCCCTTCCAGGAACTTTGCCTCTCCTTGTTCGGCAGATGTCTCTCTAGGCAGCTTGTGGATTTAGAGCATCGGGTAATATAGCCCCCGGACCAACTGCGGTTTCACATTTCTATCATACCGTTCGTAGATAGAGTCCCAGGCTTCCTGAATGGTATACGGCGTCGCACGGTGGGCGTCCCCCTGATGCTAAGTTGTCTGTTGCGATCCCAGTCATGTGGCGGCTCGGGGATCTGGATAGCTGGCTGTACACTGCTTGGCGGCGGATAGGTAGTGGCTTTCACGCCCTTTCCCTTCTCACCGTTGCCGAAATCCTGAATTACATCCTATGTTTTAGGCTGTTTCGACAGCAGAACGTTGACGCTTTCACGAGCGTTGATGGTGTTCCAGACACTATCTTTACCACCCTTTCGCCACTCGTCGCCAGTAACGTTCTCGCCACCACCCCTCATCGACTCTCCCATGATAATGTCCAGGTCACGCTTCTGCGAACTTAGCCAGTCCTTAACAAACGTGGCTGGATCTTCGCTCAGTGACTTTAAGAACACGTGCTTGGCCTTGGATTTGTGGACCGCTTGCATAATCAGAGCTAGTTGATCATCCAGAGACGCAACCTCCTTCAACATGCTAGCATATCCAGCATTGTTGAGGAAAGCCAACATCTTCTCCTTCAAGGGATCATCCACTGCAACGCGAACATCATAGACGGTCGGCTGTGAGTCTTTATGGAATTCCTCGTCTAACCGAATGGTATAAGGAAGCTTGACTGGCGGTAGGGGCCTGAGATGAGGCGTTATGTAATCGTGCAGCTTCGGAATAGAGCCCGACTCAATACCGTTGAAAGCCTACAATGTCGTCAGTAAGATGGATACGAGCTTTGAAGACTGAGGTGCAATTTACCTTTCTGAGTAGATCATCACAACGGAAACTACGCTTCTCTTCATCCTCTTGTAAACCCATCAGCTTGATATATTCCCAGATGCCCATGACGATCTCTTGTCGCGTAGCCTCTGTCATGTCTACTATATCCTCCAACTCGGGACTAATCGCGTAACGCTCGGGCTCCTCGTGTCTGAATAGATTGATAGTGATGTTCACATTTTCATCTCCGCCGCGCTTGAAGGTAAGCTCATCAAAGTCGGCAGCAGCAGGCAGATTAGAGGACGGGCCACTCCGTTCGGGTTTCTTCCACTCGACGCTCTGATCAACACCTTTCCGGCTAGTAGGGAAATCGACGGATAACGCCTTAAAGAAGTGAGAGAATCTGTACTTGGGTTGCTTGTTGGTCTTGGATTTTGACTCGGCCGGTCCATCTTCATCCATACGATCAGCATCACCGGCATCATCGCTATCATCGTCCTGGTCGAGATCATCATCGTCATCTAACAAGCGACCCTCGATTTTGACGCGGTATGTTGGCTCAAGATTCGAGCTGAAGTCAAAGGTATCAACGCTAAGGCCGTTGCCTTGCCAAATCTGATCCTCGGCAGTGTTGGTTATCCAAATCCGGAGCGTCTTCCATCTCTGCAGCGAGCGTTTCCAAGTTAGCATAATCTGTACTACTCTTTGAAAACGTGTGTCTTATACAATCGTACCTTGACACTGCGATTGACCGAATCGACAATATCGAGTCGTTTGCGCGTCATCGTGGCATCGAGTCTCCTCTCATAGTCGCGTAGTTCTCTGTATCGCACTGCCATATCGCCAATGGTGCAATCATCGACTCCATCTGGGAGGTTCTTGTCAGTTGGCTTGCGACTCCGTCTCCGGGCCATCTCATGTTGGATATGCTGCTGTTGCTGCTGCTGGGCGATCTGCGCCTGGCTCGGAGGAGTTTGGTGATGATGAGGACCGGACGCCATCATGGGACCTGTAGAATGATTGTCGTTAATGGTTGATCAGACTTGAAGTATTCGTAATTTCGCGACAACAGGCCACAATATGGATGTTTAGAGGACAAGATGCTAGGTTGTGAGACCCCAACTCCAGACAAGCCAACAGCCCAGAAAATACCTAAGGTTAAGCAAAAGGTTGGTCCACAGGAAGCATGGTAGCCATGGTACCTAGTTAAAGGTCTGTGGAGCCGAATGTGGGCAGCTGTGTGGGGTTCTTGAATATATCCTACCTATTGCCCTAGGTAGCATAATGGATAGTGATAATGGATAATGGATAATGTATAATGGGGTTATAGTCATATACTACCTACATACGTATATACGTGCGTACATACGTAGGTAGGCATGTATATGTATGATGGATGAAATGGATGGACAAGTAGGAAGGTAGGCAAAAGCAACGATTCACAAGTTCCCGTGGAAGTAACAACGTTGAAAGGGTGCACACATACCTATGCCTCCTCGTCGTTGTCCAGCAGAATGAGGAGTACGCTGTTGCAGCTGCGGCTGTACCTGCTGCTGCGGGTACTGACGATAACCTTGTTGTTGCATCATTGTCTCTGATGTCGCGAGGAATGTCAACGTTGGCGTTTGTCGTAAAGAGTATACAGGTGTGGGTAATTTGTGATTGTGGATGTATTGTGTATGCGCTACCCTATGGTCCTATGCTGACATAGATCCACGGTTGGAGATCCCGTGAGAGAGATGGAGACTGCCTTGCGTAGATCTCAACTCCTATCACAACCTTTATGCTGTGCTTTGATAGTGTAAAATGCTTTAGCTGACCATCTAACCTACCACCCTATCCACATACGCACGTATGAAGTTTATGTACACACTAGGTAGCTCTAGAATAGAGGCTACTGTAGGTAGGTAGGGTATAGAAGGTAGACGAGTGCGTGCAATGGGCCGACAAGGTGATTATTCCCTAGATTACGTAGATACTAGGTATAAGCTTAGGAGTGATGTGTAATTGGTCCCAATTGCTACTACTAGCAGTACTAGGTAAGGTAGGTATTTTAGACCGTATAGGAATTCTCAACTGTCGTGAGAGGCGCAATCTCTGGTTGCTCAAGCTTTAAAACGTATCCAGTCGCGTTATGGATTGATTGATTGGGGACGGTGAAGGATCGCGGTGGATGCGAGTGGGCAAGTTCGGGGGGAATTTGCGACTTGGCATAAAAAAATATTATTAATAACACCTGCTAACGGTATTCTGCCGCACCGGCGCACCTGCTGAAGGCTTGCGGCTTTCAGTGCTATTTAGTTAGTTAGTTAGTTCCAGGCTAGCACCTATCTTTGCTTAACTCCGATCAGATGGGTCTAGCTACATGTATTATGTGTTAGCTCATTTGTACATATGCAAGATCATGTCAATTATGCATATATAGGGATTTACCCCCATACGTACATACGTATCCGTATGTCCTTCAATGTGCACTATAGAATGCTTTATACGAAGTATGTATTAATAATAAATGCTATGTAGAGTCTACATTGTAGATATACCTCCAGTAGACACTAGACTCTAAGTGCTTATAATGGATGATATTATTAGTGATGGTGGCTATGAGCAGAAGGGTACGGCCCGCTGTCCACTCACACCAAGATCCTGGCGACATTGGAGAGGCTCAGACCCGGCTTTTGCACTCGAGATAAACTTGAACGACGGACCTAGCAAATACAATTACTACGCAATCGTCTCATACATAGAAGTAGCTCATGGCGGGATATCCTGGTTGGATGCTGTCTGTCTCGTATTGCCCCCAGAGATGTGTTGATAAGCTGGGAAAAGAACTGGAAGGATTCAAGAATGACGTAGCGTTTCATAAGGTTGCAATCTGACAAGTAACTAACTAGATAGCAGATGATATTATCTCACAATATGGCTTCTTGAAAGTCTTACAGTCGATGAGATGAATTACCAAGTCTTCCAGGGCGTACTCTCTGATCTAGATAGACGCATTGTTATTGGAACAACATTGTGATAGATACGTAAGGACCTACTTAGTCTTTGTTTGCATAACTGCGATCAACGCACATATTGCAGAAAGTTATATCTTCTTGACATTCTGAATGGTTCATATTGTCCACGTATATGTAGCTTTAGCATTGCCTCAATTGCTGCACATGATCAGGTGTTGCATGCATGAAGGCCAGCTTACTTGTACATATCATATCCAATCTTAATTAAGATAACGAATCATACCAGTGAATCGATCCCGTCTCTTCAGTGTTGGTGCTTTCGTGCCTGGACTTTATGTGTTCCCCCTACCCACTGATGCGATGCAGCAGCTTGATTTGGAAGGATGACTTAAGCAGATTATTCTCGACTTGAACCTAACAGATTTCATTATGCATGTTTGATATTGGACACGAGGAATAACTACGAAGTAGCCAACTGCATTGAATATGATCTACCTACTATTCATTACCTACCATTTTAAGGTTACCGCTAGTATGTAATAATGAATCAATTCTTTGAATGTCTCCTGAAGACCTGAAGAAGAGCCTGCCCGCTTTTCCACTACGTACATAGTTATTGTACATACATATAGTTATCTACATACTGCCTCAATGTTAATATTATTCTAATACACGTACAGTACCGCCTGTGCATTAGTTACCTCGCTAGTAGCATGAATCATACATATACTTACTATACATACAAACAACTATCAACCCATTTATAGATATCAAGTTCTATTACGAATTCAAGGCATTTTGCAATGCACAAAGTACGAAGTAGTATAAATAGATAATTACCTATAGTTATAGTTATACCAAAATTGCAACTATTTCATTATAATCGAAAGAGTACCCGCCTCGTTATATAGATACCTAATCTCTCCTAGTCTGTGTACGTGCGTCTTTAGGTAGAGAGCTACGTTTACTTAACCACCTTAAGATTAAAATTAATCGGATCTACCTAATCAATTATCCACGACTTTCAATTATTACATGACCTACCTACTTCGTACCCTACCTAACCTCTAACCTCTAGTTAGTTACTCCTTAGAAATCTATCTCATCCATTCACACTTTAATAACATCGATCGTTTTGCCTCTTTCTTCTCTTTTTTATCATCCTTGCCTTTCTTCCCAACCACCGGTTCCCTTCCCCACGCCCTTAATCCTGATGCCCGATTCTTCCAGAGGCTCGAGGAGAATCGGAAATATCCCCCACCTCAGCAGATCGAATTAGATTTGGGTACAGGGCTACCTAGTGGTCGGTCCTATCAAACCCGGCCATAGAGAGTACGTGTGTGTGAGTGAGTTGTATTGGTAGAACTCTGTGTGAACAATCTATTTCACCTTATTACCTAGCATACCACATTTTACTTACATATTACCGACTAGTATATTCTGGTACCCATTGTCATTACCTTAGGTAGTTTCTTCCGCTTACCTCTGGGTCGGTTACGTATTGTATAGAACATTGCCAATTTCTGCTACATACTGTCTCGCCTTCTCAAAGGAACACAACAACGGTGACACCCAGGGTAATGGTCAAGGGCCTCAAATACCCTCGTTCAATGTCTAGTCACTCCTAATATATCGGTCTCCTTTGAAATACCTATCCTAGCACGCCACTCGCTTATAAACCCCCGTATCCATCGATCATACAATCGCCATGAGTAACGACATCAGTCTCTCTCAAGCCCTTGGTGGCCTACGCATCGCAAACCCGGACGATGCCACGTCGACTCCTTCTCGAGAGGTGTCGACGGAACCCGAAGAACTTTCCATCCCTCAATCAGCGTCCGATCCTACGATATCGACCCCTGGAGATCTTAATGCCTACGATAGCAATTCGCAATTACTAGAACCAACGATGACGGCTCCGGCCAGTTTCCAGGCTGATCCACAGATGCTGTCTTCCTCGTATACCCAAAACGGCCATCTTCCCTACCGAGCGTCTTCTCGTCCCCCCTCTGTATATACAGCAGCCGTGGCTGCCGAACGCGACCAGGCAGCTAATTCGTATAACCTCTTAAGAAATGAAACATCAAACTCGTCAGGGTACAATGTACCCGTTAGATCCGACTCAAGGTCGAATCATAGCGGCTATTCTGGTAACATACCAACACGAGAGTCTAGCCATAGGGAGAGGACATATAATCAGTCTCGTCAGCCACCCCTGGCGGGCGGAAATGGTCCACTTCCACCTAGAAGGAGTTCAAAAGGAATGGGCGGGGGTTATGCCTCAATTCCTGGCGTTCCTATAGTTCCTGAACCCCGAAATCTGAATCCCGATGCGCCCTCGAGTAGCAGCGACGAATGGAAAGATAAGGGAGCTGCAGTTTCTGTGCGGAGAGAGGTAGATGCGAATGGAAAGACAGTCATGAAATCCGTCAAGAAGGGGGTCCGGGATTTCTCTTTCGGCCGGGTTCTAGGTGAGGGTTCATACAGCACAGTCTTCCTTGCTACAGACCGACAAACCCTCAAGGAATATGCGATCAAGGTTCTTGAGAAGAGACACATTATCAAAGAAAGAAAGATTAAATATGTCAACATCGAAAAGGACACGTTAAACCGTCTGACGGAACATCCTGGTATTGTTCGACTCTACTATACCTTCCAGGACGAGAATTCACTATACTACGTTTTGGATCTCTGTACCGGGGGAGAGTTGCTTGGCGTTTTAAAGAAGACGGGCACATTCGATGAGGAATGCACAAGGTTCTTTGGCGCTCAAATACTGGATTCGATCGAGTACATGCATTCTCGGGGTGTCATCCACCGGGATCTGAAGCCAGAGAACGTTCTTCTCGACGATCAGCTGCATGTCAAAATCACCGACTTTGGAACAGCGAGGTTACTGACTGACCCAAGGGCTCCTCCGAAGCCCCCCGGTCAGGAGTCAAGCCAGAGAGGAAAAGAACAGGACGATAACCGGGCGGCGTCCTTTGTGGGCACAGCCGAATATGTCAGCCCTGAACTTCTAACCAACAAAAATGCCTGCAAAGCGAGTGACCTGTGGGCTTTTGGATGTATCATCTACCAGCTCTTGGCCGGTCGACCCCCTTTCAAGGCGGGTTCCGAGTACCTCACCTTCCAAAAGATTGTCAACCTCGACTATGAATTTCCCTCGGGATTCCCTCCAGCAGCTCGAGATCTCGTCGAGCGGTGTCTAGTCTTGGATCCTGCGCAGCGGCTTGCCATTGAACATATCAAGAATCACGACTTCTTCACAGGCCAGCAATTCGGCAAGATGTTGTGGCGCTCGAAAGCGCCTCGTTTACGACCCTTCGTACCTCCTTCGCAGGAACCAAAAGTTATCCAACTTAACAACATGCCAAGCGCACAGCAAATGCCCACTTCTAGACCGGGCACAACAGGGAATCCCCTTAATGGGGGCTCACGGACCCCTGGTAGGATCATCACAGATATCCCGCCACCATCACAGTTGGATATTGAGTGGTCTCCGGTATTGACAAGAACAAATGAGAGAATATTGAAACTCGGTGATCTTATGGTCCTGTCCGCGCCGATACCCAATAGCCCACATAACAAAGGCGATGATGGGCACAGGAAGTTTTCGCGGTTCTTCGGTGGAAGCACGACAAAGAAGAGGCAGAGACTTGTCATGATTACAAGTAGCGGGAGGATTGTCCTAGCACCGGCTGGTGGAGAAGAAAAGAAGGCAAAGCAGGAAATTTCCCTTTTGGCGCCAGACTGCGCGTGGAGGACTCAGATAGATGCGAAAGGGCTGACAGTGTGGTGTGTAGATTCGGTAAGTCTTGGCTCTTATAACTATCGGTCTTGGCTGCCCACAACTAACAATTCCAAGGCTGGCATGCACTATACTTTCGAAGACACTAAAACAGGCAACTCGCTCGATACATCTCGACCAACGGCAGATGATTGGATTGAATGTCTTGAGCAAGCTAAGGAACTCGCGCTCAACCAGGCTGGAAGCTATCATAATGACAATGGATTCGGGGATATGTCATCGACAATGTCTAGCCCCGCCAGCACGTTTGCTGGTAATGGCGGCTATCCTACTACGGACTATAGCATTAGTGATAGGTCGCACCGCAACCACCTCAGTAAGAGCCAAGCAAGCTTAGACGACATGTCGACGACCAAGCGCCATCGATTCAGCAAAAGACAGTCCAAACAAGGGCTTGGCTCAGCTTTCTGACATATATCTTCGAGTTGTTGCTTCCTCTAGATCACCCCCGTATACGGATGGGTCGTCCCGTGTCCATAGAGACATAAGGCATGCGATCGAACAGGACCGTCTCAACTTGGTTTCTTTTTCTTTATTTTCTTCATATGCAGCATGTTCAAGCGAGGCGCAGGCTTTGGAAGCTTTTCATCTTGAAAGAGGTTGCGAGTCATGAAATCGGCATTTACATTTCGAGGTTTTTTACTTTCTTTCGCAATGGAGGCCCGCGACCAGAGGTTTCCCTATCGTTAGAAAAAGGGGGAAACAAGTGATCAAATGGGTCAGATCACGTGCATTAGATGGGATTACGAAAAAGACTTAGGTATATTATGAACGACCCAAGATTATACACCACCACCACCACCTAATATTTATGTTCGGAAACACTTTAGAGATTGGGGGGTTTACCCTTTTGGATCAACGGAGAACCGTCAAGGGGGCAACCCTTGTTTTGTTTTTTCCTTCTCGGGCTATTACTTAAGTAATCATTATGAATCGAATGGGGGGATAAAATAGGCACTGCCCCGACGGCTATTAGAGATAACTAGGTCTGGTTTTGCAGCGGGGAGGGTTGAAGAAACAGCGTTAAAGGGTCAGTCATTTCCATACGTCGATCGATGCTACTCGAGGAGGCACCCAAATCGACAGATGCCCATGCCATCCATCAGGTGCAATAGAACAAACAAACACACAAACAAACAGAATAAATTCAAGCCCGGGCTATCCAGAGAGATGTACATGTTAATTCAAACCCTAATCCTTCTTCCACGTTAGCTACACATGTATATCATGTCATATCCTACCATAATACACATGTGTAGCAATCTTGTCGCTGTTACCATCACTTGCCTAGATAAGCTTCAGTCACGAGAAACATAGTGATGATTTTTTAATTTAAATTCTTCTACACCTGATAACGTAACATGTCGTGATGTGTCAAAAGTAGACCATGTTACTACTTCAAGTATATACGCATGTGGTTTATCATGTTTTTTTTTATGTTCAACGTAGCTGAGAGGATAAGGCCTTGTAGCCTGCGAGTTCCCTAACAGATGGTAGTTTTAACCTCCATTGACACGGCAGGCACGTACCTACATGAGCTGTCAAATTCGTTGATGGATTTACCACGTACCTGCCTACATGTACGTACGGGAACTTGTAAATGACCCCAAGAAACATATGTACCATAGGTAGGTATGTAGATATGCATTCCAGAACAATACTACAACATATACATAGGTGAGTATCCATGTGATGTTGTTTTTGATGCTCACCACCTGAAGACGCACTCCGCATCCGCCAAGATGCTGCGCCTACCACCCACGACACTCTCCTTGACCATGGCGGAGGTCAAGGACTTCGAGCAACGCCGCCGCTTCAAGAAATACCTTAGCAAGAACAAGACTTTCGTGAATCAATTACCTCTCGCTCCTAGAATTGTGGGGTCTCCAGATCGTGTTGGTGGTGGCGGTGTTGGCGGTTATAGTTCCGATCTCCAGGAGGCCGACCTCCAGAATCGGGAGCCACAGCTTCTTCATCATCATCATCAGGAGGCTGTTGTTGTCCCCCCGTCGCCAGATGAAAAGGAGGAGAAGACCCTTAAGGTCATTTCGCGTGTTGCTACCGAACAACAATCTCCACCTGGAGGCTCTGTCAAGGGTAGTTTGAAGAGTAACTCCAACTCCAACTCTAACTCCAAGTCCTCAGAAATAGTGGAATCGACTCGCGGAGGTCGACCTACTGCGCTCCCTCCCCCTTTCTCCATAGACACGCGCACCGTTTCGGACACGCAGTCTTTGCCCTCGGTGTGTTTTAACTGACCTACCTACCAGCTCATAGCCCCATTTCAGCTAACCACCTACCTCCTGCTGGACAGGCTGAAATCCCCCACAGTAGTAGCCCCCGAACAACAGCGCAGCACAATCCCGCCTTACAGCGACCCTCAACACCGCCCCCACGACGCTCATCTCTGAGAAGCTACCACACTGCTGACGAGGCACATGCGATTTCCCCGGTTAGTTTTAAGCTTAGCTCTCCCTCTCCATCTAGCTGCATGCAAATACCCCCACCAAACCAAACTAAAAACTAACCTCCTAAACTCTCCTCTAGACTACTGCCACGCACGGGCGCTCGAGAATCTTCAGCTCCGCGGTGCGCTTCGTCGGGTCCGTGATCCGGTCTCCGACGGGGTGGAGCTCGTCGCCCTCATCATCGACGCCGCTGCCTTACAATACCAACAACAACAGCAACAGCAACAACAGAGCCCGACGCTCAGTGTCGGCATCGCCTACGCCAAGAACCGGTACCACAGCGGGACGACAGTCCATATTCGAGGGACATACCACTACCGCTGCTGCTGCTGCAACCCCTCGGCTCACGGTCTACAACGATGCGGTCCCGGCTTCGCTGCAGCCGCAGACGCCGTCGAACCTCCCAGAGGCCCGTCATCAGAGTCGTCTTCTTTCTCAGCGGCAGCAGCGGCAGCAGGGCTCGTACACGGCTCCTCCGGCAGTGGCGCGTGTCGTGACGAGATCGGCGTACCGATCCGCCGCCGCCACTACCCGTCAAGATGGACCCGATAGCAGCGATCACCACCGGCGCATGTCGGGTGGCGGCATGGATACCCCTGGGTTCCGTGGCCTCTATGGCGGGATTGAGAATTCGGAGGATTCGGCGACGTTGTTTGAGGAGGGGGAGTCGATGGTTGCTGGAAGAGACTGAACTTTCAGAGTATGGGTATATAGTAGATGGGAAGTAAGGAGAGGGGAAAGGAAGGTGTTTGGAAGAGGAACATTATTATCATCATTATGCTGGTGTGGAAGGTGGTGGTGATGCTGTTAGCTTCACAGCTTCAGATCGCCTTAAACTACATAGAACATTATTACGCATTTTTGGGGGAACCTCCGTAGACTACCTACACCGAGGTCGATTGAACCGTATGAATAGAACAATCATATTTACTGTTAAACACTTCAGCATAGCTAACCCTTTTCTCTCTTTCTCTTAGGTTTGCCGGGTGTTTTGAACATGGATGCAAGCAAACGGAGAACTCTTAGTTATGTACGTAAGCGTTGTCTCGGAGCGTTTGCATGATGATGATGATGGAGGACGGAACAAAGAAAAAGCTTGTATGCAAAAACAAAAGAGCTTGCATAGGTCGATGGAGAAGAAAGAGTGACATGCAGAAAATCCTGCTACATACAAATACATATGCTATGATATGATAGGTATGGTTAGTCTGGGTATGTTTTGCATAAGCAAGTTTTTGAAGTCCTTCTTTGTGTGTGTGTGTGTCTCTCTCTCTCTCTCTCGGTGTATGCTCACGCGACTCCATAACTACTACGTAGTACTAGTTATCCAGTCTAGAAAAGATGGGCGCCCACTGCATATTGTGTGTAGTAGGAAGTACGTACTATCTAGACCTCTAGGGGCTGAGACCATCATGTATGTAGTCAGCACCACCGCCAATATGTTATGTAGGTCGAGTTTCTCCTTGACTTCCTTGTTACGGCAACGCAACATTGACGGCGGACCCTGAGGAGGAGGCAGGGAAGGATGGGCAGGCCGGCTGGACGGCTGGACAGGCACTTTAAAGTTTCTAATTCCGTGATTTGCCAAGTTAAGTGGGGGTTGCCCTGCTTCAACTCCCATGTCCACGCTAAAACTTCCAGCCAATCATCTCCAGAGAGTTGTGGGGATATGGCTTCCGCCCCAGATCCATGCCAAGGTTTACTAGAGACGGCCAAGAGACTACAAGAGACAGCCGCAGAGCCAATCACCGAGGAGGAAGAGGCTCTGATCGGACCACCCCTTGGTGCTCGTCCTAACCCAAATGCGCTCTCCGATCTTGACTCTTTTGGGGTGGTCCGCCCTTTTTGTTCCTTTGACGTACGTCCGTCAACTGCCCAGTCCCGTCGTCACGTCAGTACGGGTCCCGGGTCCCGTTCTTTTATCTCTTTCTAATATTCTCCTTCGCATCGCACGGGCTTGAACGGGCTGATCCTTGCAAGCAGCAGCAACCCGTGCAGCCGCATTGTTTCGCCTACCTGCGCGTCTGCTTGCGCGCCATCTTAATAGGCCGGAATGGGGATTTCTGGTATGCCAGCCTGCTGCAAGTAATTATGTATATCCATGCTGTACTGTCAGATCGTGCACAAAGAATCATATGCACCTTATAGTTACATACACTCCTGTGGCGTCTCTAGACCTTCACCGTTCACTATGTTAGGCCTAGTACTTCGTAGGGGCTGCTTCTTCTCTCATGTGCTCTCACTGGCTCATTAATTAGTGTGTACATCTAACCAGGGCTCTTCATTGTCGTGCAGGTTGTCGTGCAGTTGCAGGTGGCTAGGACTGCCAGTCAGGTTCATCGGTCTCACCTATCTACTAATCGACAGAATAGGAAAAGCGTAGAAAGTCAAATCCTCCGTTCGCTCTCAAAGACCCTGACTCTCCAAAGTGCTCCACAGTTCATCGGGCAACCAACCAATTAGGTAACCCGGCTAGGATACCAGGATCCTCAAGCTCTACTGCTCTGGGGTCTCTCTTCTTGCTCTTGCTCTGCCTCGTCTTTTCTATTTCTACACATAATCCACCCCATTCCCATCCATCCAACCAGACCACACCTGCATCTTTCGTGTCCTCCCCTACATTAACATACCTGCTCACATATATCACAACCTTTCTCCTTATCCTTTCCCACACACATCAACTTTTCCATCTTCATACCGCTTCTTTCTTATCTTGGTGTCGGTCTCACGCTGTCACACCCATCTATCCACCCACATACCTACCTACATATAGGTATTCATCCATACTTTACGCTCTGTGGTTATCTTCTACCCATCACTCCATTGCCGGCAGCGTGCACCTCCATACCTCCTTCCACCCTGCTCTACCGTAGACCTTCTCGCCCACCACCACGTCCTCATCAATCAACCCGTACCTCATCTCTTTGTCATTGAGGCCCCCCATCCGCTTCTAGATCAATTGACCTACCCATCCTCACTCGTAGCCTGACCTCATAGTCTTCCACTGACACCTTTCTTCTTTCAAGACCCAGCCATTGTTCCAAGCCATTCCGTTGAGCTTGGCTTCCAGGTCCAGAATCTAACCACAGTTCCTGCATATCTCACCTAAAGAGTTTAGTACTAACAGACACAATGGCCTTTTTCGACCGCACCTCATCTCCGGTCCTTACCATGCCGCCAAGTGCTGTTCACCAAGGCGCGTTCGGCATGCCCACCTTCCCGCGTCAGCCCTCTCTATTCAGCCGCAATGAGACCTGGTCTCGTATGTCCGTCTCTACTGCCCAGACAGCTGGTCGAAAACGATCCAGAGATGAAGCTGCCGTCAACCTCGACGTCAATGAAGCTAAACTCGCTACCATTGAGCCCGTCAAAGAGAAAGAAGACGAGTGGGTCTATGGGGAGGGAATGGTACTCATCAAAAACCCCTCGTCATACATATCTAGCGCTGGCAGTCAATCCGGCACCTGGCTTGAAGAGAAAAAGGCTGCAGATGATATCCGGAGAAATGAAGAAGCCCGGGCCATCAACCAGCAAGAACGTCCATCTCTGAGAAACAGCAAATCTCAAAGGCTCGACATGAACGCCATCTCTGTACCTGGCATGGAAGCCAAACGTCGTGCCAGTCCAGTCCGCGATGCCAACACTTCTGCCTCTACCTCTAGCCTCTCAACCGACACAAGCAGTCAACCTATCGTCGATAACTATACCTTACATCTCGGAATCGGCTGGAACCGCATCAGCAACAACGACCACATCCAAGCGGCTGCTCGTGGTTGGGCAAAGTACATCGAGAACCACTTCCCCATCACGAACGTTCGTATCCAACTTGAGAGCAAGGGACTGCAATCATATCTTGTCGAAGCTTCTGAAGGCTACTTCCTCTTCGCCGAGAACTTACGCCAAGGCCAGTTTATCAGCAGAGACTTGAACCAGACATTCTCCAATCTCAAAGCCAACCCTCCAGTTTTTGAGGGATCGGCACCTATGTGTGCGACGGAGTCACCCAAGCCATTACAACCTGTGACGCCCCATTCTGCACCTGCCATCCCAAGAGACATGGAGATGGACATGAGCTAAGCGGTCGATGGATAGTAGAACTCTCGACGTGACCGGGTTTGGGCATGTCAACGTTAGGCTTGGTGCGCAGTATCTTTGGTCTGGCTGGTTGGGCCGGAGTGAAGTGGGCGTCGCCGCCTATTTTTCGTTTCGTTCGAATTGAACATTTTCATCTAAACAAATTTCTAGGTTAATTTTGGGAGTTAAAACGCCGCGGAACCGGCGCCACGAAGCTCTTCTACCCAGAGCAACGGAGACGATGGGATTTGGGTTTAGGTCTGTAACATATAGCTTTGTACCAATAAAAGTCAATTGAACTTTCTTCATGATCATCCTTCGAATCGTTTCTTTTTTGTCATCAATTGAAAGATGGGCAGTGGTTTTTTTTTCTTTTCACCTCCAATTTCAAAGACAGGTGTTGAACGAGTTGTGAGGGAGCCCGCCTGTTAAGTACTCGTAGTTGGAATGCAATGGTGCCTTAGCCTAGGCCCAGTAATTGGGCGGCAACCTCGAGTGCCATGTGTTAGTTAAGTGGATTCTGGCTGTAGTCTAAATCGATGCGAACGGTGAGCGACTTCGAATACCGCTCTTTCGGAGGGGAAGGAAGGTACATGGACGTAAGTTAAATTTACACGGTAGAGTTACTGGATGCATCTTATGTACATAGGTCTTTCATATATATGTATATTCTAGTCTATTATGTAGGTATCTATTTACATATGTGGGCTTATGTTCGGAATGGGGAGGCCTCAAATTTTATTATAGTGAATCAGTGGACTGATCAATGAGGTGAAGTGGTGGTGCTGTGGTGGTGATTTGTTATCTGTGTGGTGTGGGGAGATGATGCTGCTGCAGTTGCTTGCGGACGACCATGAAGTACTGACTGGAATGGGATACCTAGGTAGTTAGCACTTAGTTAACTAAGTATCTAGCAGTTAGTATAATAAGAAAAGTTTGTGATTAGGCATAATAACCATTCTTCATTCTGCAAATTTGGAATGATGAATGCATCCAACCGCATGCTAACTAGGTATGTGTGTACCTAGGATACGGGATTCGGGCATAGTTATCGAGGTGGCCGGGAAACGAATGAATGAGTGGCTCAGAGACCATGGAGCAATGAGGCCGTGGGTCCCGTTGCCCGAAAAGAGACAGAAGAGAGATGCTATACAACACAAGGCAGACAGATTGGTTGGAACCTAAGATAATGCCGTTATCGATTGGCTAAAGAATGGTCTTCCCTCATACCTTGGTGAGTTAACTAACCTTGAACTATCTAGCCGAGTGCTGCATCCGGCGCGGACGGAGGGTCGGATTCTGATCTTTCTTTGTACATAATTACCTACCTAGTAGTTAGGTATGTCTCATGGCCTTTTTAGTTGTTGGATGTTATTCGCTTCTGGATTCCCACGGCTTTGTCCAGGGGGTCTCTCGATGATAGGTCGATGGGGCCTGACTAGGCAGATTTTCTTTCACAATTCCTAAAACTGATAGGTAGGCAAGGCTTCTTCTACCTGCTTATTAGCCTTAGGTGTATGTCTATGGTGATGGTTATTAGTTGGGGATTTTCGACGTTTCCGGCTGCATTACATTAGTTCACCCTATCTCAGCTGCTGAGTTATTAGAGCTAGATAGGTACAACGTTGGGAGTCATCATCGCTCGACCCAGGCATGTAGTTATGTGCGTGCGAGCGGACTCGATGTCGATGTTGCTGTCGCTGTCGTACACCCTCTAACTAATCGTTAGAGTAACTTAACTAGTTAGCTGCTTGGATACTGAGGTGCACATGCATACCTTACCTACTACCTGCCTACATCTATAAACAAGACGAAACACCGGGAGCGCGAAACGCGCCTGTTGTAGAGAGGGTTGCAGTTGCAGTCGCAGTTGCATATAATTGATTGATGATGCTTGTTTGTTTATTATCTCTTGATGTCCACCTATCTATTTCTTGCATGCATATCTGGTAGCACCGCATCTATCTACACATTACCAGACTTTACACTCCTCGGTTTGGTATGATGATATCTTTCTAGAATTTCTTCTCATCTTCCTTATACTCACCCACCCACTCACTCACTCCTATTACCTACATACCTAATAAATCCGGGTCGCATCTTGGATGACCACCTCCCTATAGCCCATCACCTACCTACCTACCTACCTACCTACCGAACTCTATCTTCGCCAGCTATCACATGTTCATGCTCTGCTGCTACATAGTTATTATCTGGTTTTCATCCCCTGTCCCTTGTGAGAAGCAAGGCTCGCCAGGGTCCTTTTTATGTGTTGTACATTAGCTACCGACGGTATCCATTTCTCTTGCTCTGTGGCGAAGAAAAAAAGAAGCACAGCCTCGAGTGCCCCTCCCCTTCAACCTGAACCCAGCGAAGCGATCAGCCAATCTGGTCACGAGAGCCACGGAACCTGGCCTAAGTGAGGTCTTTCCCACTTTTTTTCTCACTGAAGTGACGAAGAGACGACACAAAAAAGAACAGACATCATCTTTGGTTAATGACATCGTGGCAGACAGAACCTCTAAAGTTATTAGCGGCCGAGCCCTTGCATTTTCAGCTTACACACTCGTAACTACTGCACGCACGCACGCACGCACGTTACAACATTGGGTAACTGGAGACGCCGAAATACAATTAGCAGGGGTTGTCGATGTTTCGTTTCTGCTAGCTAGCCCTGCTTTTGCTTGGTTGCTCGATTGACCAGTCCCGATATCTTCTCCAAAAGCTCGTGATCTTGCTTCTTATTATATTCACGTCATCCGAAGACATCAATTGAGGGCTCCTTTTGCTAAATAGTTCCGATTACTCTCTCTACCTCACACACACTCTCTCTGCTCAGTCCGGCCCTGATCCAACTTCTCTCACCTGATCTGACGAGCTCGGCATTGATGCGCCACGGAAACCGGAATAAGAGAAAGCTACCCATCTAATAATTGTTAAGAGCTGCTCGAAGGTTTATTGTTCTTTCCTAATCCGATCGCATTAACGCCACACATGCTACGTTAAAATTATTATATCAGCCAGCGTCTGTCTGCCCCTCACCACCTTTATTTAACTTTGGAGAACTAAGAAAGGGGGGGGGAAATAATAATAAGAAGTGAAGTGAGGAAAGAAAAAAGGGGAAAAATAATAATCTCAGGCCGTTACACCCATTATACAGAGCAACTATTTATAAACCCCTGTGAGCGCTTCGATCGGCTTTGTGAGCCTCCACGCTGGTCGTCGGACGGCGGCCTCGATGCCTAGGCCCAGAAGTTCAGCAACTACTACGAAGTAGTTTCCATCCATTACCCGAATCGCGCGCGCACGCGCGCTGGAACTGCTAAGTAACTAGGTTACACGTTTATCCATCCGTCCGTCACGACCGTCACGACACCGTCTGTATAGCTACTGCAACTCCCACACACCGTAAGGATTAATCCGGTCTCGGCTCTCAACAACAAATACACCCAACTACATACGCGATCGCGGTCGCGATCGTTTTCGTTCCGTCCCGTCTCGTCCTATCCCGTTCCGTTCCGTTCCGAACCGCCTTTCCCCCGTCCATATCCATCATACCCAATGGTGTCGCAACCAGACCCGTACCCGTCGTCCCTCGCCGTGCGCGGCACCCAGTCGGTCGTCTCGGCCCGCACCTCGAACTCGCGCCCCCACGCCTCCTCGCGCAGCAAGCGGTACAACCGGTCGCACGCCGGCGGCACCTCGTACGTCCCGCAGAACGAGTTCCCCGTGTTCAGCCACTCGGGCGACGTCGAGATCGTCGTGTCCGCCGGCGGCGTCGAGAACCGCTACCTGCTGCACCGCCACACCCTCGTGCGCTGCTCCGGCTTCTTCGAGGCGAGCACGAGCCTCGAGTGGTCTAAGGCTAGCGTTGTCCTGCCCCCACCGCCGCTGCCGGCTTCGTATGGTAGCTCGGCGTCGAGGGACCTTACGAGGATTGGGGAGGAAGGGTCGGGTGGTGGTGGTGGTGGTGGTTTGAATGGGAGCGCGATAGGGATTGGGAATGGGAATGGGAATGAGGTCGCGAGGCTCGGCGCGAATTCTCCTACGCCTAGGAGGAGATGGCGGTATGAATTGGATCCGGGGACCGAGGGGGACGATATACCGATGCTCATACAAAAGGAAGCAGAGAGTGGTAGCACCAGCAACGGCGCGAATACCTCGGCGCAAACAAGATCGCTCTTCGGCGGCGGTAATGTTGGTGGTGGTAATGGATTAGCGAACACATCCGCCATACGCAACAACAGCAGTAGCAGTAGCAGCAACAACAACAAACCATCCAGCCATTCGCACACCCACTCGACGAGCTCGTTCTTCCGATCTGTCGCGAACCTATCCCTAGCACCATCCTCGAGGCAGCGGCACGAAGGGCACAGCAGGAATAACAGCTACAACCACCACCACTACTACAACGACAACACCGCCGTCACTGCTACCGCCCCGCAGCTCACCCAAGCCGACGCGGACCTCCTGCGGGACTACGACAACCTGTTCCGGATCTTCTACAACTACCCGCCGATCCTCGACGGGGTCAGCATCGCCGACGCCTACGTGCAGTGCAAGTCGCTCCTGACGCTGGCGGACCAGTACGACGCGCTGGCGGTGTGCGGGCCGCGCGTCGACCACCACCTGCTGCAGTTCCGGGGCCGCCTCTGGAAGCAGGTGGCCAAGTACCCCGTCTCGTACTTGAGACTGGGCTACCTCGCCCGCTCCAAGGTCATCTTCCAGGAGGCCCTCATCCACGTCGTGGGCCAGTGGCCCGCCGGCGAGCGCAGCATCCGCCACCAGCTGCCCCCCGCCGTCGTCGACGTCATCGAGGACAAGGTCGACGAGCTCGAGGAGGCCGTCGCCCGCGTCGAGGCTAGGTTGTTCCGCCTCTCGCTGACGAACGCGAGGGGCGAGCGCGTCGCCCCTGCCTCTGGCTATCTCGATTGGTTGGCTGTTTCGCTGTTCCGCCAGTGGCTCGCCGATAACACGTCCCCCGCGCCGCCGAGGCCGCCACCTCCGCCTCTGGCATCGGATCGGGATCGAAGGAACGGTCATCATGGTCACGGGCACGGGCACGGGCATTCGTCGTCGTCTTCATCACGTGATGGCGGCGGCGGCGGCGGTGGGAATCATAACAGCGTCACGTTCGCGACGACGGTAGCAACAGGTCCCCGCAACGCCGTCTCGGCCCCGGCTCCGGCGTCCCTCGCCAGCGTCGGCCGCACGTACCGCGTCCTGGGCTCGGCGAACAGCGCGAGTGGCTACCTCGCCCACGACGAGTGCAAGCGCTTCCTCAAGCTGACGCCCGACCTGTACTCCCGCGACAACCTGCGGCGCTTCGAGAAGCGCGTCGATGAGCTGAAGGCTGCCGCGAGGGAGGTCGTGAGACCGCTTATGGGGAGCGGGCTGGAGCTCGAGCAGGAGATGATGCTTGGTGGGGGT
This sequence comes from Eutypa lata, assembly GCA_022661535.1. Classification (NCBI taxonomy): domain Eukaryota; kingdom Fungi; phylum Ascomycota; class Sordariomycetes; order Xylariales; family Diatrypaceae; genus Eutypa; species Eutypa lata. Next base: position 949,519 of record JAKULF010000013.1, on the reverse strand, counting down.
GGGGGTGGGGGTGGTGGTTCAGAGCAGCAGCAGCAGCATGGGGGCGGTAGCTTGTCGTTGGGTGGCGGGGGGAGGAATGGTGGGAGTAGGTTTGGGGGAGGAGGAGGTGGTGGTGGTGGTATGATGGTGGGTGGAGGGCTGACGAGCTATCTTACTTGTGTCAGGGTTTATGATCGCGACTTACCTTGGGATGTTGATGGTGATTAGGATGGGATGGGAACAACGAGATGAATGATCTGCACCTGATCTATCGAAAAGAAAGGGAAAGAATAACAATATCCGGAACGAGGAGGGGGAAAGACGAAAGGGGGAGGGGGTATATCACGCCGCGCACGATATTATGGTTATGGGTTCTTTTATTTTTATTTTTGGTTATATGCCTTGTCACGTTTTACATATACACACATGGAGCCGAATGAGGTTGCTAGCAGGTTGGGGTCGGAGATGGGGATGGGGGTGGGATGGGAACGAGGATCTTTTTTTTTTTGCTTTTTATATGGCGGGATGGATGATGGGTGATGGATGATGATGGATTGGAGTTTTCTATCATCTACTACTACTTTTGGTTTGCGTTAGCTTTGCTTTAGCTGTTGCTGTCAATAGTTTCGTTTCTTAGGATACCCGTTGTTGGCGATGAATGAGCAGTCACATTTTCTGGATATATACATAGAGAAATGAAGATGGCCAATTGAAATGTATTGCCTCTTATGGAGGTGTTTGGAGAAAGGAGGAAAGATGATTTAAACCCATGTGAGTAACAGAAGGTGTACGTAAGTATCTGGGATGACAATGTCTTACGGTATATTTTTAGTTGTTGTCTTGGAGCGTTAGGTTTATTCTCTGTACTGTGATGCACGTATGGGTTTAGCCTACGCAACATATATCATGATCCACGGCACGAATCAGGCAGAGGGAACCAGTGGCATATCTACCAAAATGAGACATTATCTAGCAGGGACCTAGAGGTGCTGGATATGCTTGTTAACTATCTCTGGTCTCTGGTCTCTGGTCTCTGGTCTGGCTTCATGACAATGCTGCTTACCGGGTATCTACCCCCCTATTACACCAAGTTTTTAGTTATGCCTAGGCATCCACAAAGCCGAAGGATTCTTTCTATATGGCTAACTCGTAGCAACGCAGATGGTCTCGTATCTTGAGGACCTGTCTCCCTTATTTAAATAGAATTGAAACTATCAAGTACCCCCTTACTAATTCTATGATTCTGCTTGTGTTGTCGTCGCTCTCAACAGCAGCAACCCATGTGTCAAAGTGAATCTGAATACGGGTTGCCCGTCGAGCAATACCATACGACCAAGTAAGTATGCGTGCGCCTGAGAGTTCAAGGCTAATAACATACACATTATTATCAACTTCCAATCTTCATGAAATCTTGAACAATTGGCAAAAAAACAAGGTTGTACCACTTAACGCCCCGATGCAATACCTTTTCTAGAAGGTTGTACCAATCTGGACACGTTAAGGCAATACCCAGAAAAAACCCGAAGATTTTTTTGTGTATTTTCTTTTTTGTGTGGTTTGTTTGTTTTGTTCTGTTTTGGGTTTTTTTTGTTCCCAGTGGGAATCGAACGCTTGATCAGCTGCGTCAGGTTAGGAAAGTAGTACCACGCACCACTCCGCCATCCGCCCAGACCAGCGCTCAATTCCCACGGTTAAAAAACTGTGCCTTTATTTGTCCTTATGGCCCTGAGTGCCTAGTACTTTGGTGGGTGCCTATGCCGGTTAGGCATGTAGGTAGGGTGTATGGGTGTATGGGAGCAGGTATTGAAAAATGGTTACCTCCTACGTGTATGTTGCATTTCAAGGCCACCCCATCAGCTACCCCGTCCGTAGCTACAACTTCCAAGGTTGCATGTACGAAAATAAGGCTACATACAGGTCATCACAGGTCACTTCTTGGGTTTTACTTACCGCTGCGAAGTCATGCCCCCTAGGTACATAAGTAGGTAGTAAGCATGCAAGTACTTGAGTGCCTGAGTAACCAAGGCTGATGATTACCCCTTTAGATTATACGGATAATTTCGATAAGCCGCTCTAGTACTGATGCTTCCGAGCTACCTGGTGGCTATTTGCGTATCCTTGTTGTTTCATACTGAAAATGCTTCTTCAATAAGGCGGCCTAAAGCTTCGAGAAAACCTCACGATGTATATATGACCACATTATAATATGTGACCCTTTGAGATAACTACCAAGTGGTAGAGCTCACTTAAGCCAACACTGTTCCTTGACTACGAGCTAAAGCAAGGGACTTTCACAAACCCAAACCAATCTACCATTTACGTGCACTATTGGCACTTTGATTAGCCTGCTATACTCACTGAATACACAATCAAACCCCTTATCCCCCCTTTTGCTCCCTGTTGGTTCCTATAAAACAACATCCACCAGACTCCGAATTCTATGGCCAAACAATCAGCTCCCAAACCTCGACTGTCTAGTCCAACCTAGTCTATGTAGATAGTCTTAGTCTTAGTGAATCAATCATGCCCCGTAAGGTCAATACACTCAATATCGCTCCGCCGCCACGCGCGACCGCGCCCGCCCCCCGGCCCTCCCGCAGCCACGTGCGCCTTGAGCACCTCGGCCTCCTCGACCGTCACGTCGATCTCCTTGAAGTAGCCCGGTTGGCTCTTGCGCGGGACGTAGAGCTTCGTCGTGCGCAGTTGCTCGCTTTTTTTCCTTGACACGGTTGCTGGTGGTGGTGGTGGTGATGATAGTAACGATACAGTTGATGTGCGGCCGTTTGTGTTGTTCTTCGCAGTGGATTTCGCGATCGATTTGCCTGCTGTTGACGGTGGCGGCAATTTATTGACGAGGCTGCTGAGCGGCGGGAGGTCTGGGTCGCTATCCTCTCCCGCTTCCTCGTCTTCCTCGTCCTCGCCTTCCACTTCCGGATCGGAATCTGAGAGGACCGTGACATCTACCGCAATAGTCTGCGCGCGCACAAATGCACGCCGCGTCTTCGTGCCTCCGACCGCTGTTGTTGCTGTTGTCGCTGCCACACTCTTTCTATGTGGCGTCACTCTCTCAACGGGTAGGGATTCCGTCCTTGCTAACTTGCTGCGCCTGGGTCTCTCGCTCGGCGACTGCAGCAATGATGGTGGTGAGTCCCACGGCGATGGGGACGACGGCCTTGCGGCTTGTGTCGCCGCTGGGCCAGAGGTGTTCTCCCATTCCTTGGCGTTGCTGTTGCTTTGGAACTGGAGATTCGTAGTCTCAGGCGGCGGTGGTGGTGGTGGTGGCGGGGTGATGGAGCGCCGTTTGTTGTTGGGGCGAGGTGGTGGGCTTGAGTTGATCAGGAGAGGCGATGATGATGGTGATGGAGCTCGGAAGGGAGATGATGGAGGAGATATGTTTGGGCTGTTGATTTCATTTTGGTGCTGCTGTGATGGTTGTGGTTGTTGTTGTTGCTGCTGCTGCTGCTGCTGCTGCTCTCTCATAGTTGGCTGAAGACGCGCTGGAGGCGACGTAGGGGGACTACTAGAGGGTATGATAATGGCCTTGGAGGACGTCTTTGTTGCGGTGGAAGATTTCTTGCTTGTAGTGTTGGTGCTGGTGCCAGTGCTAGTCCTCCTGGAATTGACCTGTGAGCCGGCAATCGTCCAGGGGGTGACGGTGGTTAGGTCCGCGGCTTCTATGGTTGCCCCTGGAGCACTCCTACTGGATTTCTTCGTGGTAGTGGTGCTGGTGGTGGACTTGGTCTGCTTACTGGATCTTGTGAATGGCCTTGTCTTTTCTGGGATTTGAGTGGACGGCACAGGAGATGAGAGATTCTGTGATAGAGTGATGCTAGCACTAAGAGGATTCCGGAGGCGCCTGGTCGCGGTTGATGGGGCCAACTCTTCCGGTTGGGAGGTCGCAGGGACACTGGGTTTTCCCATGCCGGTACTTTTCGGGATGTTCTTGGTGACCTTGACGAAATTGTCCAGAGCTCCGGCTGAAGCCCTGCCCACCTTGGCCTTCTGCTTTGGCTTTGGAGCTTTTGCCTTTTGCCGCCCTTTGGCCTTATTTCGTTGCGCGGCCTCCCAATCCTCGACCATGAGCGGTATCCCGAACTTAGCGATGGTTTCCGGTATCCAGTAGAGGTCCGGGTCCGTTGGGCTGAAAGGCTTCTTGGGAGTCCTCGCCGCCAGCGCTTCCGCTTCTTCCTCTCCTAGCGCCTCGAATTCGTCATCGCTATTGAGGGCGAGACCATCGCGCCCGTACGAGATCACCTCGTCCGGCTCCTCTTGGAAGTCGTAGCCCACGATGTTCGTCGGTATGAACGATATACGCAACTCCGAGGTGGCGTCCGTGCTGAAGTGCGCGCGCCTGCTTGATATCGAGTTCACGAGTTCCGACTCCTCCTTCTGAATCGAACTGATGTCCTCCGATCCCTGGTCGCCTCGCGCGTTTCGGTCCATGAGTTTCCGCACTAGCAGGCAAGGGGCAAGGACTCGGATGAACTTGATCGCGCCTATCCGGTAATTCCAGTCGAACGTCTCGCGCACAAACTCTCGGAGTCCCTCTACGTCTATCGGCTTCTCCCAGGTCTGATTCCGGAGCCTCTCGAGGGTAGCTGCAGGCGACACGACCGGGTGGGTGTAGTATCTCAGAACATCGAGATTGGGAAAGTCGTCGGGGACGTGGAGAGCCTTGTGTCTTGTCCTGAAGAAGCCGCTTTCGTTGTGTCGGAGCTCGTATACCAGCCACTCTCTCCATGAATTCAGCTCGGATGTGTCGGCCCTCTTGAGCTGGCATAAGCGCTTGCCGAACCCGGCTCGTGCTGCCTCGCAGGCTAGTTTTACGCCGGCTCCCGGAATCCCTTCTGGGATGTAATCGCCTCCGCTCATGAGAGCCACGAGCACCATCCCCTCCCTATCTAGACCCGAGCCCCCTTTCTGCAACTCTTCAACGTCGTACATAGACATGTGAGTCGGGGTCTTGGCCTTCGTACCCTCGGAAGACCAGTTCCGCAGTGTTCGCCTACAGCCGAACATGATGGTGTCGACGTCTTCGCTGAGCACCGCATCGACGATTCCCTGCTGTTCTAGTAGTGCACACTCGGCCTCTGCTTCGCCGGGGGCGTCGTGGATCTGGAAGCCGAATAACCGGATCATCCGCTTCGCCATGGACGTGGCGACGCCATCACCCCTTCCCGAGCGCTTGTTTCGCTTGAAGACGGGCTTGTTCGGTCCATCGAAAACGAATATGGGCTGTATAGATAGACTGAGGAGGCGGAGTAGTCGGTAGAATAACGTTCTTATAGCTGGGTTGGAGCCACCCCTTGCGGCCTGGACCTGGAATTGCCATATCGAGATGTCTATAGCTAGTCGGAATGGGCGGCCGGTTTGTTCGAGCTTGTCGACAGCCAGTTTGGTTGCTGATATCCGCTTGCCAGGGCCGATTTCTTTGTAAATTCTATTTAATATCAGTATACGTTTTTGACCTTCATATAAATTAAAGATGATGTCTAACCAACCCTTTAATACCCATATCGACGATGTAGCACCCCTGCCAGCTAATTGGCCACTATGTCACCTATCCATAAAGGTTTATAAGTATTAATCTATAGTAAGTTCGGTAAATATTCAAGATCAACTATTGGAAGTTATTAGTTATCAAATTTACTACTTTCCATGTTACAATTGAGTCTGGAGTTGGAGTTCTGGTTGATGTCATTACGTCAAGTTAAAGGCTAGATAGTTATTCCTTATTAAACTTTAGCGCAAATATTGACTTTCACAGGTTTTTGGTAGCCACTGGCAACAAAGAGATTACAGGGGTATTTAACTGTGGGGGACAGCTTTAAGAGCCAATGATACCGTAACATTGAGAAATCTACCAATCAATTGTAGAGGGACCCTGCCAGCTCTGCCCAATGCCAAGTTAATGGGCCACGGCGACCTACAGATGAAGACGCAGCAGATGCGATGAGCTTTTGAGCTTGTGTAACTTTTAATTGGTGATCGCATTTGCACCAAACGACATTGACGACGACGACTTGATGACGATGTATATCTACAATTAAATCCGGAAAATCGTAGAACCAACATGTGAATCTGGGAAAGAAAGAGGAAGAAGAAGAAGAAGTATCAGGAAATAGCAGGACACAACCCAACTCCAAAAAAATGGCGACCCCAACCCTCCCGCACCGCACCGTATCTAGCATCCGCGCCGGCACGCAGGGTCAGGGTGCACTTCCCGCCGCTCCCGTGACGCCTCACACGCCCATATCGTCTTCGCACCGGCAGTCGATCCCCAGCATTGCGTTCGGGTCGCCGTCGAGCCTGCGCGCCGAGGACGACCTCGTCGTCGTCGAGCTCGGCGCCCGCAGGCTGCGCGTCGGCTTCGCGGGCGACGCTGCCCCCAAGAAGGTCGCCGCCTTCGGGCCCGAGCAGCAGCGCCGCGTCGGCGACTTCCGCGCCTGGAACCCCCCCGCGCTTCAGGTTTCTGCTGCTGCGTCTTCTAGTGGCGGTGGCAGTGGTGATGGTGATGGTTGGCGGAGCCGGTCGGCCGGCGGCAGGGCGTGGGGCTTCGATCATGAGCTTTGGAAGCTCGATGTGAGGGGGCTGGATTTGGGCCTTGTTGGGGATAGGCTGGAGAGGGAGCTGAGGGATGCTCTTACGAAGTATGTGTGTTTTTCATGATTTATCTTCCTCTCTCTCATTTGCCTGTTTGATCGTCAGTGGTATGCGATCAGTTTGAACTAACCTTCTTGCTATCATAATAGGTATCTGCTTCTGGATTCGAGACCGCGAAGAATGTCTTTAGTACTACCGCCGACGATACCCATACCATTACTCTCCTCCGTTTTAGATACCATCTTCCACCGATTCCAGGCTCCCTCAATATCCCTACTATCCTCACCTGTCATGGCAGCTTTGGCAGCGGGAACTCGATCTGGTCTTGTGATTGACCTTGGCTGGCATGAAACAACCGTCACCGGTGTCTACGAGTATCGAGAAGTACATAGCTGGAGGACTGTTCGGGCTGGGAAGATGTTGATAAACGAGACATACAATTTACTGGCCGACACTATCGAGGGAGTGGAACACCGAGAGCAGCCGAGAGACGACACAAATAGAGACATTGTTAGCTTCGCTGAGTGCGAAGAGGTCGCAACACGTCTATTGTGGTGTAAACGGAAATCGAAAGGCGGCGCCCAACAAGTCACAGAGGGTCTACCAACACTACACGAGCAGGACGAATCGCAGACGGTAGATCCAGCCGAAGATACGTCTCCCATTTCGGTCCACCTCAACTCCTGCAACCCGCCCCAGACCCTAGCGATCCCCTTCTCGCAGCTCTCCGAGCCGTGCGAAGCCACGTTCTTCGAGAACCGACTCGCGCCCTCCTGCTTCGACGACCACGAGCTGCCCGTCCACCTGCTGGTCTACCGCGCCCTGCTGCAGCTGCCGATGGACGTGCGCGCCATATGCATGTCGCGCATCATCCTCACGGGCGGCTGCTCTAACACCATCGGCCTCAAAGGCCGCATATTTGACGAGGTCTCGCTTCTCGCCCAGGAGCGCGGCTGGGATCCCGTCGTGGGGAAGGGGGTCGAGCAGTACAAGACGAACCCGAAGCTCAAGCGGAATAGAACTACTGCTGCTACTGCTACTGCTACTGCTACTGCTACTGCTACTGCTACTGCTACTGCTACTGCTACTGCTACTGCTACTGCTACTGCTACTGCTACTGCTACTGCTGCTGCCGCCGTCAGTAGCGGGGGCCCCACGCCGGTGGTAGTCGAGGCTAGCAGTCCAACAACGACGGCGGGGTCATCCTCGTACTCCGAGGGCGGAGGGGACGAAAACCCATCCCCATCCTCCTCGTCGCTATCCCCTACCACGCCTACTCCTAACCCCAACCCCAACCCCAGCAACCCCAGTAACAACCCCAACCCAGCCCACATGCCCCCCGAAGAAGACCAAGTCGAGCGCCTGATCCGGAAGGAGCGCGGCACACTGGGCCGGTCGCCGCCCGTGCAGGGCACGCTGCGCGCCATCGACTCGCTTGGCCCCTGGTGCGGCGCCAGCCTGGCCGCCCAGCTCAAGGTACCCGCCCTGGCCGTCGTCGACCGCGAGCTGTGGCTCTTGCACGGCGTCGCGGGCGCCGCGAGACCCGCCGACATCGACCCCAAGGCCGCCCAGCTGCAGATGCACACCCACCAGCGACATAGCGTTGGCGCTGCCGGCTTGATTAGAGGTCAGGTCGGCGGCCAGGCTACGAATTGGACCTTGGGGGTTTGGGGGGCCGTTTGATCTGTTTTGGTCGTGGTGGTGGTCTGGTTGGTTGGGTCGTGCTGCGGTGTGCTTTTAGGTCTATGCATGGTTTGATGTGATGATTGTGATGTGAGATGAGGTCAATTGGTCGGACTTTGTAGTGTCTAACTAGAGGGACAGGGAGTGAATAGATGAAGTTGACGTTAATGATATGATATGTAATCTGAATTCATGTGATGACTCATGCCACTTGTGGTTTTCGGAAGACAAGCCCTACCAGGTTGAGTTTTCCTAGTTGCTGTGTAATTTATACGCCGGAAGATGGCTATATCCTCCAATCTCAAATCTGAATGTGAAGCACTTTCTCTTTCTCTATGCCTCGATACTTTTCTTGTATAGGAGCCTGACATATCTCCTAGTTAGTGCGCCTACGTAATGTCACAGAAGAAAAGAAAGGATAATTGGCAAGAAAACCGTTCATTATCTATCTACACTAGTAACATCTTTTTACAGCACGTGAGGGCAAACTATGTACCTATGCCCATTTTACCCATCTACTCACTCGTAAAGGCTCTTACACTCCCAGTTCTCGGGCAGGTTCACGTCCCCAGACCCGACATACCTCGCCTGCTTGGGATACACGCAAAGCGGGCGCTGGCTCTGCAAGCCCTTGGAGGCATCGTCGTCCGTGAACTTGGTGGCGACGAGCTTCTCGGGCGCCGCGCCCTCCTCGACCCACTTCATGACGGCGAGCACGACGTCGTGGTCGGCGTCCTCGTACCCCGGGACCGAGTGCGTCGTGCCCGCGAGCTGCTGGCTGCCCCCGGATATGTACCACGGCGCCGTGGCCGAGCTCGAGCAGTGGCTCATCCCCGGGACCAGGAAGAACCGGAAGAACGCGTCGAGGTCCACCCCCTGCGGCGCGAGCGTCTGGTACAGCGTCTGGTAGAACACCAGGCTGCTGCCGACCGGGATCAAAGGGTCCGCCCCTCCGTGGTACATGAGCACCTTGCCCCCCTGTTCCTGGTACGCCTCCAGCGCCGCGAAGTCGTCCGCCGCCGCGTTCCCCGGGTCGATGGCGTCGGCGGCCTCGACGTCCGCGTACGAGAGCGACGCGTAGTCCCACTCCGTGTCGTTGTACACGAAGTACTTGAACAGGCCGAAGCCGTAGTCGGAGGGCGCACTGAACATGAACGACGGCGATGCGCCCAGCGCCAGACCGGGAAATATGAAGGTCTGGTCCGTGTCCACCCAGTCGGTGTAAGCCGCGTAGACGGTCTTCAGCTGCTCCGTCGTGAGACAGTCGGTAGAGTTGGTGGCGGTGCTGCTGTTTCCACCGTTAGACGTGCACAGGAGGGCCTCGAAGTCGAAGTTGCAGCCCGACGGGTCGCTGACGATCTCGTCCGTCACGCCGTCTTGCGGGTCGCATTGCTTGATCATCTCCGCCTCGATGGCCGGGAACAGCGAGCTGTCGATGTGGCCTGGCCCGTCTTCGGGCAGGTTGTCCAGCGGCATCTTGAGACTTCCGGCTGCGAGGTGAGGTGTCCACCAGGCTGAATAACCGCAACAACAGAGGTTTGAGAATTAGCTCCAAATCTCATCTAGAACCGAAAAGTATAACTAGGTAAGTATAGATGGCTTGACTTACCCGGAGCCCCAACAGCAATACCATCAAACGAGTCCGGGTGCAGCTGGACCTCGCGCAGCCCCTGGCGTCCGCCAGTGGAGCACGACGCGTAATACGAAAACTTGATGCCCCCGTCCCCGACGCCGTAGTACGCGCTGATGGTGGACTTGGCAAGTGTCACCGAGCCGTGCATCGCCCGGTGGCCCCAATCGACGATGGTCTCGGGCGCGTTCAGCGCCCACGACGCGTCGTCCGACGTCGAGTTGTGCCCCGTGTCTGTCGACATCGTGGCGAACCCGTAATGGGACATCCGACCCATATCCGGCCTGTGGTATCATACATATAGTTCGTTAGCTATTACCTAGGTACTCTTAGGCGCGTTTTTCTTCTTCTTCTTCTTCTTTTCATTCTTCTCGTAAAAACCAAAGCAAAAGCAAACCGAACAAAACCGAAGCCAGCGGTAGACCAAAGATCCGTTTTAACGAACTAAATGCGCAGGTCAACGACCTGATTACACTTTTACATACCAATTGATGCCGCCTCCGAACCCCCCGTTCCCCGTCGTCAGGAACCTCTCGTTCCACGCCGCAGCGTCCGGCAAGAACAGGCCGAAGTTGTACGACGAGTCGTCCGACGACCGGAAGTTGATCGAGACGGCGCATACGGCCGGCAGGCTCGTCGCGTTGGTCGGGAAGGCCAGGGACGGGATCCCGAACGAGCCGTTCTTCGCCACGGCCCCGGCGTAGCTGACCGTCGCCTCCGGGACCGAGGCGAGGATCGCCTCGAACGTCGCCGTCGAGCAGTCCATTGCCGCCGCCGCCGCTGCCGCTGACGATGCCATTAGCGCGAGTGAGGATGGATTGGATAGCCGCATCCTGACTTGGGTATTTATTATTATGGTATAATGGGTGACGTCGGAAGGGACATCATGTAGAGAGAGAAAAAGAGGTCTGGAACCCGTCGCGTTTTAATACTCCCCGAGTCAGCTAACTGCTAGATACCTTGCCCCGCCCTGCTCATTGCTGATGCTACGGTAGGTAGTTCTGGGGGTTGTAATTAATCGTCATTACGGCCGGGACCATCTCGGGACCATGGGGTTTAGTGTCGAGCGCTGACCGAGGTGGGTATCATAAACCGGGGGTGGTTTCTTCGGTCATTGTTCTATTGCAACCTGATCCATCAAGTTACTGCTCTTCTGGGTAGTTAACCCGCGCCGTCGGTTCTACCCCTAATAACACTATGCCCATTACTATAACTATGTAGCCCTGATTAGTGATAAGATCTAAAGCATTGCGACTCTGACCCTCTAGTAGGCCGAGGTTTTCTACCAGATCTAGCGCCGAGATCCGAATCCTCCCCTGCATGATGATGTTTGGAAACATGTCATGCTTTCACAGAGATCTTTGATAAGTAATCATTCGGCTCGTCCATCTATTTAGCTAGCCCAAATGCGTGCTTTCACTGTAACTTAAGGGCCATATCGAGTAGTTACCTGCTAGGTAGGTATGTAATTATTGGTGTGGGGATACGCGTTTATGCTCGTCGCCAGATCCGACGCTATACTCAAACAACCAGGGCAGGGTGTTATTTCCCCCACAAAACCGGAGAGGCCATTTCGGCAGTTGCTTGTGGACGCGGTGTAAACATCAAACAGGATTTGAATGCTTTTATTCTTAAAACAAGTGTTATTTTTATATTTCCAAGTTCAATATAACCTATGGGATATATATGTCAGATCTCTCTAAAGACCGACTCCTTTATTAAAGTTCATTACTAGTACATCTATAATTATGATTCTAGATTTCTGAACACTCGTCTGAGATGCGATTTTTGGGGGGGGGAGGGGGCTGAGCCACTATGACCCCGTTCTCACAGAATACCTACGCACAGGGAAAATATGTCATGTGCCCTCTATATAGCTACTAAGCTCTAAAGGCCTATATGATATGTATTATGCGAAGAAGCAGGCTTTCTATTTACCTAGATATTTACCTAGATCATGTAGAGCTATACTTTTTACTATTTAAAACGACAGACCTTTAAACATGCGTCCTGCCGGTTTCTCACCTGTCGGAACAAGATGAAAGTCACTCTAAGTGAACTAGCCTCCATTATCTTATACGGAAAATAGGTCTACAATCTCGCCACGCCCAGCCGAGGCTGCTCTCAGGCTTCTCACCCCAATTGGTCCCATTATAGCCATCATTAGCTGCTTAATACGCGGCCGTGACGTCCTCGTAGAGCCGGTAATTTACGTTTGCTGGATCTTCCCCTGTCCTAAGGGGTGGATAGGCCGCCGTGGGTCCAAGAACGTGGCACCGGTCTAGCTGCGCGTATGCCGGTGCGTGCTGGTTTGCCTCAGCCAAGGCTGGTAGTAGTTTATCGATGAGCTCTTCTCGTGCGGGAGCGTCATCTGGCGCTGGTTGGGGGGGGATCTCATCGGCGAGCTCGATCAACGCCATGGGTTGGAACTGGCCTCGCCTGACAACCATGGCACCTTTGATGAGGAGACTGCTGATATGGTAGAATGGGGTTATGTCGGTTAACTCAATTAACGCGGGCGCGATCTTCTCGCCGTTACTTGCTACAATGGCATCGTCCTTGTGGTGGCGATGTCGGCATATTACAACATTTGAAGTCAGCTGCTGCTTTTCCTGAAAAGGTTGGCATTGGCTCAAATGTGAGTAATATTGAAGAGAGAAATCCTACTAAAGTAGGAGGCAGATCGGGAAAGGAAAGAGAGATAAATAAGTAGGAAGAGAAGTTGCAAAGACAAGCTATATAGAGGTATAGTCCAGAAGTTGCCTACGGGATTGAGTTTCTGGCTTGCGGTCGTATAAATCATCCATGGACCATTCCTGTAGCCTCGGGGAAAGCATAGAAGACGTCCTGACATTTCTCGATACTATGGTCACCTACAATGAAGAGCTCGTGCAAGCTGTCATTGTGCTCGCGTATCTGTATTCCCGAGGGCACGAGGTGCTAGTAGCAATATTTTCCAATCCTCGGGTAAAAGGGCGAGCCGGGGAAGACTAGATATCTCAGCAGCGCCAAGGTCACCAATAACAAGGGAATATTGAGAGACAGTGTTACCTACCTTCTGTGAGAACGGTGCTGTTTTATTCATATGCCTGTTAGTTAACCGTCTCTAATATGTTTAAGGAATATTACGACAGGATGCTTTTTACTCCCGCTGGCTACTATCTCTACGTAATGCATCCTCTTAAAATGTCCGAACTATTCTCAGTGTTGGGGTGTTTGAAGACAGGATGGATATCATTACGAGTGTTTGGAGCTTTCGACATGGTGCAGGTATGGGTCTTTGAAGTTAACTTTGTAGAAGAGGTCGGGACATGTGAATATCGCTGGATATTTCATCATTTACCACACTTTCTTTTATTTCGACAACTGAGGTATTACAGCTACGTCTAGAAGACAGCTTATGTACCCTCATTTTGAACATATATATGTGGCGAACTATCACTGTGGAGGACCTGTCGAGACCCTTTCTCAGCCCAGGAACCTCCCGCATTGGAAAGTTTAAGGGGGGGTGCTGTTCATAATACACATCGACGTATTCGCCACGCGTAATTGAACCTGCACCTATCTCAAAGATAAAACGCACTTAGCAAAGCGACCATATACATCCTGGGGGGCCTGTCTCTGTGAAGCAATGTAGCATAGTAAAACGGCTACCATTGACGGCGTATCGCTGAGATGCGCAAAGGGTAGTGTAGTAGATGAAGCTAAGGTAGCAATACTCAGGTAACCTTGCATCGATCTCGTGATTGGAAGGTAAGAAAACGTGATGTTTTGGATGAGCACAAATCAGCAACTATGGTGTGTGGAGGCATTCTGGGTACTGAATCATCATACTGCATTAGTGGCTTTTACGTCTTAGGCAGCTCTCGAACTCTTGGCCAGATTGGAGAAGCTTATTTGAACTTCGAAGATGCGACTATACAAAGGAGCGCCAATAATTAATGCCGCATCAGTCTCTTTTTCTCACTCGAAAACTCTCATCAAAACACGTCGTATATAAACCGACTTAGCTATGGCTTCATTGACGGGAGATCCCAAAGCGCACCCCATCGACGAATTCGCGGACGGTATAACGGGTACCTGTCTGTGTGGCTCTATCCGCGTTACCATCCACGACTCGGAGCTATTCACGCGCCCTCGCGGTCATGTCTGCCACTGCGCCAATTGCCGCAAAGTTTCGGGCAGCTTCGCGGGTGCCAATTTCGCCATCGAGACGAGCAAGGTCGAGATCCACGATGCGTCGGGAACTTTGAAAACGTACCATGACTACGACACCTTGTCAGGTAACCCGGTTCTGAGATCGTTCTGCAGCGTTGATGGAAAGTGAGTGCTCCAAATTTACAGTCCTCTTCATAGAGGGTTGGAGAGCTGATCCAACCCCCGCTCCGGTCACATAGCCCCATCAAGTCGGAGACGAGCCTGTCCCCCGACATGGTTATTCTGAAGCTGGGGATCTTCCCGCGTATCCCTCAACCGGAGATGGAGACTTTCGCGATTCACCGTCACCCCTGGGAGCCCGATTTCCCTGGGACAATCAAGTTCAAGGTTGTGCGCAATGGAGAAACGTTGGAAGAATAACCATCATTATCATGGCCTAAGTAACGGATGCCAAGTTCGCGATCCACATATCACACATGTTTCTAAGTTGGACTAGTGTATGGAAATATATGAATTGAACCATTTATGTTGGAGTTTGATGTAGTACAAGAACTATTTTCACATCCTCTCACGTGTTAAGTTGGGAGCACTGTGACTGCATAACCTTTAAAGAGTACCTACATAGTTACGCAGTGGCAGTTGTGGCTGCAGGTGCATGTGATTTAAAGTGCACATTCACACCATGGACCGGGCCGGGCCGCCATTTATAGCGCTAGTGACCCCTAATTCAACCCTATGACTATAGGGGCAGAAGTAACGATCAGAATATAGCAAATTATAATACTGTAATATTTGCAAACGGATTGAAATCCCCGTGAAACCAGTTGAGCACCACTAAATTGGTTGAGGTTAATATTGAAGAAAAGTGCGATGACTTCTATGCAGCATGAACAAGCGGATAATGATAATATGACGAACATGGGCTAGCACTCGTCACTTTTGCAAGGGATGAGCCTACAGCATGAAGCAAGTCTTGCTCGTGGTAGAAAAATGCGACACAAATACATTCAACTACCCTTTGAATCCCTTCAAAGTCACTCAAAAACCTAAACTTGGGTTGGACGTCACGGAAATTTCGGACAGATAGTCAAAACATTTCTTGTCGTATCTATTGCGTGTAAGACCAGGCAGGTACCACCCATCTAGGCTATATATCTAGGTATGCATCGTTGATTGTATTGATATTTCCTGATGGTAATGTTTAAACACTGCGCGCTATCAGACCTTGACATCCAACGTCGGTTCATAATTGCTCTTACGTATTAATATGTAATAAATACCCCTATATTCAAATATTGTAGATTGATGGACATTTTCTGTTACTTTACGCAGTGGCTACCTAGATATTTGAATCAAAAAGAAAATACTTACTATATTCCACTAGGAAACTTCAAGTTTACTATCAAGTTTACTATGCAGCACAATTTGTTTCCCATCATTCAATACACGTAGGGGCCTACATGTAGGTATATTACTTACTTGGTCAGGTACCCGTGTATGTAGTTGTGCAACCACCCGAGTTGATTAGGGAGTACACATCTGTACCTACCATTACGTGCCTACACCATCTACGTACAACTACCTAGGACCGACTAATACGCGACAACTCCCCCAACCTTCCCACCTACTTGTCCTTGGTATCATCACCTTCCATCACACAAATCCGCTAAGAAGATATAAACTATCTGATTGTCATCCATGAAGCTTCAATTTACGGACTGGTCAGTTTACGCATTTATGTCTGAAGTATTCAATGTACCTGCTTGACTACAACTTCCCTACCTAACCCAACCTTCTTCCAACATACTATCCATCTCTATCATCTTCCTAGAAACTCTTATGCAGCTATGGTCCAATTCACGAAGATCCAGCCCAGAGACAATGGGAACCTACAGGCCAAGGATGGTCGCGACTTACTTGATATCATCGACCGATTGAGGTCCCATGGCATCAGTCGCTTCGTAGACCTACCACAGATTGTCGTGTGTGGTGACCAATCTTCTGGCAAAAGCTCTGTGCTAGAAGCTATTTCTGGAGTGGCTTTTCCAGCAAAGGATACCCTTTGTACACGATTTGCAACAGAGCTAATCCTGCGCCGTGCCCCCGAGGCCAATGCCCATGTCTCTATTCTTCCTGACTCTAGTCGCTCCCAAGAGGAGAGAACTAGACTGGAATCCTTCACCAATGCTCCCGATAACTTCGACTTTAGTCAAGTTGTCAATGATGCGAATATTGCAATGGGCCTCAACCAGAATGGCAAAGTTTTCAGTTCTGACGTTCTCCGTGTCGAGATCTCAGGACCGTCTCAGCCGCATCTGACTATGGTCGATCTTCCTGGGCTGTTCTTGGCCGGGAATAAAGACCAGACGACGAAAGGCGCGCGGCTTGTCAAGTCACTTGTCCTTGACTACATGAAGAGCCCGCGCAGCATCATCTTGACTGTTGTATCTGCGAAGAGTGACTTCGCTCTCCAACAAATCACTCAGCATTCTCGCCACCTTGACCCAGATGGTACCCGCACCCTAGGCCTCATCACTAAGCCAGACACCTTAGATGAAGGTTCTGATAGCGAGCGGTTCTACATAGAACTTGCTCGGAACAACGATGTGAAATTCCGACTGGGATGGCACGTTTTGCGCAACAGGAGCTACGCGACCCGCCAAGTATCGATGGAAGAACGCGATTCAGCGGAGTCTGAATTCTTTTCCAGAGGAGTTTGGGCGACACTTAGACCATCGCAGTTAGGTGTTTCCTCACTAAGAACACGGCTGAGTAACGTTCTGAAAGACCAGATTCTCAATCAGCTCCCTCACGTTGTCGACGATGTGGAAAATGGCATCAAAGACTGCCGAAATAGGCTAAAAAGGCTAGGGGAATCGAGAATCACATCCGCAGAGCAGCGACGATACCTACTCAAGCTCACCGGAGGATTCACCAATCTGGTTAAAGCTGCCATTGACGGCCTATATATAGACGCCTTCTTCAGCGGTGCGAATGGTCCCAAGATTCATGAAAGACGCCTACGAGCTGTTGTACAAAATAAACTTGTCGAATTTGCGGATGAAATGCGTACCCAGGGGCATGCAAAGATCATCATCGAGGGTACGCCGTCGGATGTTCCTAATCCGCGGAATATTAAACGGTCCGAATATATTAAAGAGGTTAAAGACTTAATGAAGGATAGCCGTGGTCGGGAGCTTCCTGGCACTTACAACCCCCTTATCGTCGCTGAACTATTTAGACAACAATGCAAACCGTGGCAAAGCCTCATACATGGCATTTTGGAGCAAACATTCGATTCTGCTTACGCAACCGTCATATCGGCACTCCGATATGTCACAAATGAAGCAACTTCGAGCGCAATTTTACGCGAGATCATTGCTCCCTCGATGGAGAAACTGCAGAAGAATTTGGCTTCAAAGATGGAGGAAATCCTCGATCCACATCTTTCAGGGCATCCCATCACGTATAACCACTATCTTACGGAAAGCTTGCAGAAGATCCAAGCCCAAAGACACCGGCAGCGCTTAGAGAAACAAGTCGACGCTTTCTTTGAAACATCCACTAGCATCTCTATGAGTCAGTCCAGCTTTTCTTCTCAGAAGGCTGCTCTACTTGACAGACTCGTGGCTACAGAGCCTGATATGGATAGCTACTCGGCGTCCATTGCGACGGACACTATGCGTGCATACTACAAGGTAACAATAAGTCCTACTCCCGGCCGAGAACGAATTAGACTAACTTGAGATAGGTTGCCCTCAAAAAGGTAATCGACGACGTCAGCGTTCTTGCCATCGAAAGATGCCTAATCCAGAAGCTCCCTGAACTATTAGCGGCGGAAGTTATCTACGAGCTCTCGGATGAGGAGACACAACGGATCGCGGGCGAAAGTGACGAATCGGCAGCCGAGAGATCGCAGGCACTCGAAAAACTGTCTGCACTTGAGAGCGCTTTGACCGAACTGAAGCATTTGAAAAAATACCAGCCCTCTACGAAGACTCGGGGATGAAGGGAGTCGTCTGAGTAATGTCAATAGCTCATGTGAGCATTAGGCCACTCAGCGCAGAAGTTCAAGCTTGTCTGTACTACATGGCTAGTGTTCACGGGCAGCGGTAGAAGAACTTCTTCTCTTTCTTGGCTTTACCTAGGATTAAGCATATTGTGTTTAGTTAGGTTATTAATGGTGGACCTGCGAACAAAGTGAGGAATCATGATCATGTATTCACTGGCTAAGAGGATACGTTGTCAAGAGAACCAATTGGTGGAGATCGAGAATGGCCAGTTTGCTGTAACTATGTACATTATAAGGTGGCCGAAACTGGCTGGAAGAGCCAAAGGATTTTTGTTGCTGCGGACTGAATACTGATGTATCTAAATGGAGTAAATAGGTACGCCTAATTACCAGAGTTGTAATCACAGTTACAACACTTCGTATAATTCTTCCAATCCGAGACTTGACATGGGTATTTACTATTGCTCCTTGCCCCTGAAATTCTGGACCTCTTGAGGCATTGCGGGGGACCAGCCAAGAACGGATTGGTTCCTTGGACGACCCCCACATACTATAATCGAGACGCCCGTCTGGAGGAAAATTGTCCGCCGTTTCGAAACAATACGACGTAGAAGGTGTTTTCTATGCATCAAAATGGAAACGGATAAATTGGACCAAAGCTAGTTACATATGAAAGGATCAGGGGAGGTTTGAGACCCGACATCCTGGGAATGGGTTGATGAACGGCCGATATTAATCGACATGAATAATTAGGTAATTCCACACAAAATATGTACTTAAATACGGTCGGTTCCAAGACTTCAATTCTCGGTTGAAGATCCCTCCAGGAATAGTTTGTGGTTTTGTTTTCAAATATAGCATCATTGTATATACTATTAAACCAGCCTTTGCTTTATCGAAGATATGCATCACATTGCTAGCCTTGCCTTTGCTGCCGCCCTCGGTATTGCGAGCGCCCAGGATACCATCGGCTTCGGACCGTACTTCTCTCTAGGCCCGACGGCGTCCTGGATCCGGGAGGCGACAACGACTCTAGTCTTGCCTGACGTGCCAAGTCCTCAAGAAGAGCGCCTGGCCCTATGGCCTGGGATGGGTACCAGTGGCGGTGACTTGATTCAAGCACTTGCTGTATCATTTGAGGATCCCGCCGCGTAGGTATTATCAACATGTAACCACTGGGATGGTCCACTGATTTGCTATACAGAAACTGCGGCGCGTCTACGGGACAGTGGTGCACTTGGGCTTCGACACTTCAAGGTAAGAATAAATATCAGCACAGCTTTTCTTTTCCTAGGAGAGCCCTACTAAATAGCATACTAATTTGTTATATAGACACCCAACTCGGTGGCGAGCAAGTTCCCGCGTCGCCAGGTGACGAGCTTGTGATGCATTGTGAGATCTCCACGATGATAACTCACCTCAGAGGCTAGTTATGCTAATACGGAGGGATTTCAGATGTCTACAATGACAGCACTGGCGAGTACGACCAGACCGTGTCTATAAACGGGCAAGTTGTATCGACTCTATCGACGAGTAAGTCTGCATATCATATATATACATATATATTAAACAGCGATTCGCTATGTTTATCTGTGCTGACAACCCTCATCAAGGTTCCGGCAACGCGGAAGGTTGGGGCACAGCCGTAGAGTGCCAGGTAGACGCGTGTACGGGCACCGTGGCTGCTCACGGTAAGAACCTAACCTACTCAGCTGACCAACATGCATGCACTTCTTCTTTGAAGGGGCCGGCTAATTAAATTTGTGACGTAGAGTACACTTCGACGACCATCATCCTGAACGAGGCTGACTCATCTTTCGGCGACACCCTGGCCCTGAACGAGGCTACCTCGAGCGGGCTGACTACCTCGGATGGGGGCAAGACGTGGTCGGTGGATACGATTAGCATTCAGTCGCATACTTTTGATATTTGAAGGCAGGATGGGCCGAGGTGGAGATTTGTACATATAGGGAAGATTGAAATATCGAAAATTTGTGAATGATGTGATGCTTTATTTGAAGTTATAATGGAGGGTGTACCTGAATGAACTAAAATTCGCCGTTGTACTATAAAAAGGGGAGGGGAGCAAAGTAATTTCTAGACCGCGAGTTCTTGATATTGTATATTAGGTGGTTACGATTTAAAGTATCGGGAACAGAGATGAATGAAGCCCAAAAATGCTAGATCACAAAATATCATCGACTATACTCAAGTACGTTTGTAGAAACATAAGTTAACGAGCGACTTGATTTGTATTTCCTGGCTAATACTATATATATACTGATGAGTATTGTAGAGAATTACCTCTTCATCACCCCCTTTTCTTAATTCTTTTTATCGACCCCTTAAACTTTGTAAAGAAAGGTCCGAACCAATAAAGAAAACTGACATTGAGTACCACCAGGTATGCCACCTGGAAATACTCCTAGAAACCACCTCTTTTCATCCCCCTGTTTGTTATCAAGTCCCCCCCGCATCTCCCAAACCGCTAGTTTAGTTGATCGATTGCTACGGCTGACATTTGGAATTCATTTGGGGTAGCAGAGTGATGAAGTGGTGATTCCCTCACTGTGATGATATTCAGTCAGCCAGCTAACTAACAACAAGCTGCAGCGAGCTCGTAATAAGTTGAAATCCCAACTCACCGAGAAGCAAAACGGCTTAGCCGCAGACGGCACCACCATTGTGGTTACCAGCGCAAGTAGGGCTTCCGCAAGAAGCGATGACAACGAAGGCGCCGTTCGAGCATTGGATCTAATCATCCACGCAGTCAGCCAGTCAGTCAGACTTAATTGCCCTCCCCTTTTATTTTCTCCCTAGGTGAGTCGATGAAAACTTACGATATCAGTGCAGCTGGGATCGCAGGCGTAACCATCACCACTGCAGGCCTCGCCGATGGGGAAGGAGGTGATGGGGGCGCCGACCTGGGAGCCGCAGGTGCCGACGGGAGTCTGTCTCTCGACGACCTCGGCCTGGGATGGGGCTGCGAGGGCCGGGGCAGAGGCCATGAGCATGCCGAAGACGGCCGTGGCGATGGTGGAGAATTGCATTTTTTTATGGTGGTTTGGTTGCGGTATGTAGGTATTTTCTTGGGTGCTTGGTATGTGATTTCTTGTTGTGTGAGGATGAGGATGGTGTAAAAAGAAACGAAGCAAATCTGAAGGGAGCAGGAGTGCCTCTATATATACTATTTTCCCGTCCTTTTCTTTCACTATACTCACTTATTAGTGAACCCCTTTCCGTCGTATCCGCCCATCAGACAAACTCGTGTAGCTTCGTTCCAATCATGTCTCGTTGGCAAGACACAAGGCTATTGACGTACTGGTCTTACTACCAAAGAAAGGTTCGTCATACATGATGCTCGCGTAATGCCGCTACATCTGATCACGGTAAGAAAGAGAGCCGTCCTTGCCCTCCGTCCTTCCCTCCCCGTTTTCGGTGTACGAAGTTTCAATAATCTGACTCTGCTAGCTGACTGGGTCTGAAGCCTTATGCTGAGTAGTGCCGTTACACTCAAAGAGCTGATAGACTTCGCAATACCTGGTGTTAATACTGAATAGAGCGGTCAGGATTCATGATTAGGATTTAGGGCTTATTGTGCTATGAAGGATGTAGGTAGCATAGCCATTGCGGTTATCCTTCATCAGAAGTTTAACCTAGTATTATGTGTGCCGTTCAAAACAAAAGAAGTTAATTTAATGTCAAGTTTTCCCTGTTTAACCCTGACGCGCTTCTATTGTCTCTTATGTCGTAGTTTCTAGTAAGAAGAACATTCCTTACAAACCGCCAAATTTACAATCTCCCACTACAGTCACGCTGTTAGCTATCGATTGTTTATACTTCACTTTTATGTTCTTTGACCTCAGTTCTTTCTACCTTGGTCGAAGTCATCTCATGAAGTGCCTGCATAACAGTATTAGTCTAATGTGGTTGGTTACACGAGAACTAACATCAGCTTACTTATACGCCTTTTAAGTAGGTATGCAAGGCACAGTCTATTCGCCAGCGCCCTCGCTTGATGTAGTTTTGATTGGACTAGATTGATGGGGTAGGATTCTGAATGCAAGCCAATATAAGCTTATATAAGTTGACAGTGCCGCCCACAGCTAATATCAATGAGAGGCCGAGTTCCGAAGTCACTGGCAGCTCTTGCTAGGACGCGTGGAAAATATCGAATTTTCACTTAAATCTAGCGTTGTTTTTTAATATCAAGTATTCCCGTCCTTTCCCGCCTACATTCTGAATTCAAATTAAGTCCTACGGGGGCTGACATCAGCCGCCTCTTGCTCCAGGGACGATACGATCAACTAGAATGTCTCGTTTGTCATTTGGAAATGTAATTTTGAGACATTATGTAAAATATCTCAACCAGTAAGTAGTACGGATCAAGTACATATATATCTATATACCAAACAGTATAACGATTGGTTCGTATAAGAACATCATCTTAATGACGCACGGCATAAGCTTCCCAAGACTAATATCGTTCTTGGTGACGCCATCTTGAGAAAATAACCGAGGCAAGCCTAAAGAAGTAAGGGGTAAATACTAGGCCTAAAAAGTACTTTGGATGAAATGATATAATTATAACAGCTTTAGTTTCGCACATGACTCTGGAAAGGATATGTTTCTTAATGTAACATATCGAAATAAAAAGGCTTCATATGTCGCCCATGACCATCACCGTCAACTAAGTTTTCATATGAAATTAAATAAACTAAAATATACTCCTGTTGATTTGCACGTTTAAACAAATTGAAGCCCTGTGTTCTTCTCAAGTAAAACGAATAAATTTATATTTAATGTTTATATACCGACGAGCCCTCTTTCTTAAACTCTCTTTCTCCACGGCAAGAAGCCAACTAACTGTTTACTACCACCACCACGGAAGCGTTACATCGGTGTTGCTTACACATGCATGAATACTCTCCCCCAGCATGTCCGCCTTACCGCACCATGCATAGCGCCCTCTTCCGAGTTGGCCGGTGATTTAATCCAATAATGACCACTAAAAATATGCACCCGCCGGGTGAGGTAACAGCTCGCCGTCTCTTTACTAACAGAAACTCGCTATTACTTAAGGAATTCTACTATTTGCTCCTCGCAATTCCTTTCCGCCAGACTTCGAAGCAAGTCTTCTTGGATTTTAACTACACGACTACGATATAGTTAAAATAATGAGTGCCTTTGACATATCGTCTCTAGTTTAACTGGCCACAATGCGGCTGGATAGACGTTGAAATAAAATAGTCTGACATGTCTACTTATAGGTATAAGTACCCCTTTCAGTCTGGCGTTTGCCAAGGTCTTGGCAGATACTTTGTACGGTTCCCCGGATTTCCCTGGCGTCGACTACGTCAGCCGTAATATCTTTATTTTCACACGGGATTTAGAGACTTGGTTGTATCGGAATGACGGTGGTAGGATAGCGTATCCCATTTAAGTGTGCATAATAAAGCAATTACGCAACAAATCTATTATAAAGAACTTCATACTAATGGTGAGCCTTACTATAATAATTCAAATATAATATACTATGCAGATTAGCTAAGTGGTGAAAGTTATGGCAGGAAATACTTGGGGATCACTGCCCAAATAAATTTCGGGCCACTGCCTAAATAACAACTCTCTTCTTATTAGGCACCAGTGGTACGTAGCCTCGATCCATTCCATCTATGACATCTCGAATTCCTGCTTCTTGGTATTGTTCACACAGACGAATGCTATTTTCAAGTATCAACCACTGAAGCCACAAGGCCCTCTTTCATCAACCTAGTGAGGGCTTTGCTGTCTTCATTTTAGTCACTCTCTCCACATCACTGCCAGCTCAAGCATTCATTTCCCCCTTTACTTTCCGAGCATAGTGGTCAGGCTGGCCATTGTTTTTTAGGGTTTCCGTATGTTCTATGTTCTAGGTCCAATAATCTTATCGCGTTGGTTTACCATCGTTTATGGAAATTTCCCGCTTATTTAAGTAAAACCTAATAGGTCTTCTTCATACATACATGATTTCTAAGCTCACCATCATCATCACCATCGTCTTCAAGGTATCGAGAGGCTCTGGACTCACTGTGTATACGTATCTCCGTGTTTACCGAGTCTCCTTGCCGCTCTATCCCCTCTTCCCATATTTCGTCGTACGAATACATTGTAGTTCCCGGATGATCCGAGCTTAGCATGCCCCGGATTATGCGCATTAATGCTTCCACTTGAATCATCATTGCCTCCTATGGTAATTTCTATTCTCCCCTTCCTCTGATATATATATATATAGAGCTTTGCTATTCCTGCTGTGTCCCACCCATACAGCTGTCGCAATATTGGCCGACATGACAGAATAATTTACACCGAATAACTTACACCGAACATTTGTTTGTTTATATGCGTCACGTCTATCCCAAGCTTCCCAGACTCTTCCTCACGCCCCTCTTTGCGCTAGGTGGATATGAGATAGCTTCATATGTCACACTGAAAATAAATTATCCCCTAAGCTCTCTTACCCCTATATCGATAACTTCCCTTTTTATGTTTATTTTAGCCTGCCGCAGCCAGCTTCGCCCCGAGCATAATAGACAAATCTAGCCTGTTCTGTAAGGTGCCATCTCATTTTCTATGTAGGCTCCTGAGTAATTAAGAAGATATTGAGTTAAAGAAAGGCACCTAGTAATCATATTTAAATAACAAGCTTTAGTTCATACTCACGCCTGCTGTAAGTTTACCATCCCGTGTTAGACACAAGACAGATCGAGTTTGTAACTAGAGGCCGTCGTAAAAATGTAGAAGTACCCTTTGCATTCAGCTACGAGCTATCTACAGGTACTATGTAACAACAAGCTGACTCGACTACATCTCTAATCCCTGCCACTTGTTTACCATTCGCTGTAATTTTCGGTTAGATCAGTCATCCTGGCCTATCCTACGAGCGAAACTAGTATATAGCCATAATACGACAACACACACACCCCGGACTCCAAGCGTAGCTAAACGTCGTGTTTCCCGCGCCGGTATGCAAGTATTTTTATTTTATTTCGCTTCATGTCTACCCTTTCTTTTATTGGACGCACCACTTCGACTTTATGAATTTTCGACCTCCTGACCCTCGAACACGGGAAGCTCCTTCTCGATGTCCTCCCACGTCTTGCTGCCGCCGACGATCTCCTTGATTGCCGTCAGAATCGTCTCTGTATCGGCTCGGACCTGTCTGGTGGAATCGCGATCTCGCAGTGTGATAGTGCCGTCCTTGACGGTCTGGAAGTCGACCGTGATGCCCAGCAACGTGCCGAGCTCGTCGTTCCGGCTGTACCGCTTGCCAATAGTAGCCGATGAGTCATCGACTCGGGTAGAGATTTGGGCGGCACGCAGCTTCTGCGATAGGCGTGCAACGTGAGGCGTGAAGTCTTTGTTCGATGACAAGGGCATGATGATGACCTTCGTCGGTGCTATAGCCGGAGGGAATGACAGTACCTGAGACATATAATTAGTTTGAGGGACGGATGTAGTTATCGTTTATATGCCAAGGAACTTACACTACGAGCCTCATCGCCTCCCTCGCGCGCCCAGTAGGCGTGCTCACAGAGAGAGTAGAGAATGCGTCCGATACCGAACGAAGGCTCAATGACATTCGGAGTGTACTCCCGGACATGCTCTGTTCTACTACGGTACTCGACCGTGAGGAGATCTTTGCTGACATCGACCTTTCCAAGTTCAGGGACCTCGACAACGGCTTTGCCAGCATCTTGTAGTTCTTTTGCCCACTTCTCGCGGCATTCCTGTGTAGATGCTAGGATAACGGCCTCAACAGACTTGCTGTCTTTTTTGAAGAGCGGACCAAACTTCTTTTTGTCGAGAGTGACCTCCCATTCCTGGACGGTGCGTGGTTCGTCTAGCCGTTGACGTACGAGAAGTGGTTTGTCGGTCTGTTTGCTGTGAACTGTCAAATCGTATGCAGATCTATCAGCACAGCCGACACATTCAATCCAACCAGATGATGTGTGAAGTTCTGCGTCCCAGCAGTCGCATGCGTAGTGAGCCTAGAGGATGTCAGTAGGAGCGAGGAGTGATAATACCGAAGAGTAGCTCACCATCTCATTAGCCTGTGAATATTGTGTTAGCTTTGGTTCGTAATAATTTAAGCCAGCTATGGAAAATCGTGTCGTATAAGATAATATAAAAGATGTACTTACCATGTGTTGCCGGAATCGAATCTTGCGCGTATCAATTCCGATCTTCTTAAGGAACAGATAGATACGTGCCAGGAAGTAACCAAGAGTTTCGTTATCGACAACGCCATCCTTTACAGCCTTGCCAATCGTCATCTTGTTGATAGTCGTTTGGCCAGATAGTTGGGTATCACGGTCAAGTAGATCAAGCTCGATATTCTCAACCTCAGAGAACCGGTCATGCTTCTTGCCACTCTCCGGGTCCACGACTAAGGATCGTTAGTTCCTAGAACCAATATAATGGTATAGCAGCTCCGGATGAAATTATTAGGAAAAGCAGAAGGAATTTAGACTAACAATGCTCGATTTCGGCCATCAAGAACTCGCGAACACGTAAGAGACCAGCCCGAGGCGAGATCTCGTTACGGTAGCTCTTGCCGACACTGGCCGAAGCGAAGGGCATGTTGTTTTGGTTAAACTCGAGAAGTTTGGCTAGCCAGAGGTGAATATTAGTAAAAGTTCGGGTCAGCCTGTTCCAGGGAGCAATCACTCACCGAAGTTCAGGAACTGGCCCTGTGCGGTCTCAGGTCTCAGATAACCAGCCAAGTTGGAACTCGGGCCAATTGAGGTCTGGAACATGAGGTTGAAGGCCACAGGCTCGCTGGGCTGCATGTCGCTCTTGGGATTTCGCAGATCGTACTTCTTGATCAGCTCGCCGAGCTCTGCACCGTCGTAGTTGTCGATCCGGGCTAGGACCTCCTCGTATTCCTTGACTACGGCGTCGTCAAGCTTTATGGCTTCCTGTGCACCCTTGATCTTCTTCTTCTTTTTCTTGTCATCCTCCTTCTTCTCCTCGACCTTCTGGCCACGTGCCTCCTTATCACCCTTGAGTCGGGCCTCGAGAATCTCCTCGACGAAGTGATCGGCGCGTAGGATGTCGCCGAACTTGGGATCCTTGCACATCCAGTCGGCGAATCGATCGACGTGGCCACTGGTCTTGAAGACGATATGCGGGGTCAAGACGCTGCAATCGACCTCGAGCATGTCCTCCTCAACTACAAAGCAGCGGGGTCAGCATCGAGCAACCGTGTGGCCTCGGTACGAAGAAAGTAATTGCGGACGGGACGTTTTAAACTCACGGACGAAATGTTTTCTCCAAACATCGAGGATATTTGACTGAAGCGCAGTACCAGGAGGGCCATAATCGTACAAGCCGGACACACCACCATAGATCTGTTCACCAACTTTGTTCAGTTTTATCGTCGCGAAGGTGGGGTGGTGGGGTAAAAAAGGTTAGGATGACGATCGCGTCTGTGATAGGAGGGTGACAGATTAGAGAGAAAAAAGGGAAAAATAAAATCTGATATCATACCTCGAAACTAGGGGTAAAGAACATGCGTCTACGCAACACGGAATCGAGGAAAGCCTTATCAAGGGGCTGCCCCTTGAGGGTAGTTGCGGTTGTCGTCATTTTCGGATTGTTCTTGCTCTGAGACTGGGAAATCGCCCTCAGTAGCGGCGAACGAGTACTCAAAGTTCGACGTGGACAAGATGCGAGTGGAATTGGACAATTGATCGAAACGCCGCGTGCTAGTAGGTGCAGTCGTTTGCCCAAGAGCGGAGAAAGGCGAAGGGAAGCTCGATCAATTCGCATCTATTTAGGTGGTGTTTAAGGTGAGTCACATGAGAAAGGTACCTACGAAATCGGCCGGGCAATCAACACTTACTCTTAGAATACTCGCATTTTTACCGGTACAGTCATTTGTACATACGTGAGTCTGCCACCTACGCCCCATAATTCCTTTTTCCTGTGAAACGAAAGTTAAAGCCATTCATCGGTGCCAGTCACAGTACTGTCAGTTGTTGTCAGGTGTCATCCTCTTTGGATAAAATGTTCGTTTTGGGAGCTATTTCTTGGAGTAGAGAGAGACATATGTATACATGTATATGTTAACTTATCTACAAATTAACAATCTTAGTACCATCCACAGCATCTTCTATAAACGTGTTTCCAAATACCGCAGCCGGTGTGGAAAAACCACTGTGAGATTCCCCAGATAATGCCCTTCTCGCAGCTTCCACCGAGGCAACGGGGGTGAACGTGTATCCATTCACGGTATGAAGCACCGCCCGAACTACAGTACCATCCCTCCCAGTCACGCGAACAGATGCGTGGTAAGGGTTGGCCTCCCGTTCCTGCACGGACGGGCCATCTGGTAAAGATGAGATATCTCCGCTCGGGAACGCGTTGCCCGAAACGTTCACGAACGTTCTGACATTGGCAACGCCTGTCGCCTTCGAAATCGTGATGAGGTCCGGTAACGTGACTGCGAAGCAGTCCACAGACCCTCTACCATCGCCAAAATCAAAGGTACTTGTTCCTCCACCGCCACCACCGGCCCCTTGATCAACCTCAACAAGGCGTCCATCAACCCGTTGGAGAGATCCCGTCGCCGTCTTAACGCTCTCCGCCGCGCTAGTCGCAGAGCCCCGCGACATAGATCCCGCCACGTGCAAGGCAACATCGATGCCCACGGGCTCAGCGACTCGGGAGGCAGCGTAGCCCGCTAGACACCCAAGCACGGCGACACTGCCCCCACAGCCGGGCAGGAGCATGATGCCAGCTTCCTTTGCCTCGGCATCGAGCGTCCCCGCTAGGCCGTAGGTACCTAGCTCCGCTGAGACGTCAAGATAGTGTGCGTGGTTCCGGATGCACGCTTGCATTAGTGGCTTAGCCGTGCGCGCGAACGGTCCCGCGCAGTTGAGAAGCACCTGGCTATCTGCCAACGCCGCGTCGATCGCGGACTCTGCGTCCGTGGTGTCGAAGATGCGGTAGGGCACGTCGAGCGCCAAGGCGAGCTTCGCTATTTTGTCTTTGCTTCGGCCAGCGATTTCGAAGTTCAGCCCCTTGGACTTTGCCTGGTCGGCCGCTAGGCGGCCGGTGTAGCCGTTGGCGCCGTAGATTATGAAACTCGGTGCCATTTGTAAGTCGGTTGACGCGCTTGAGGGAGCCGGAATTCGATACCCTTTCGTTGGCAATATCGCGTCTCTTTTATAACACGAAAATAATCTTGATGATGCCATCTCATAATGCCAAGATTCACGGCATATATAATATGCTTATTAAACAAGCACTAGTATGGGATGTAGTGAGTCAGACCGGCGAGCTGACCAATACAGAAGTTTTAGGACCGGGGTTGCAACACCACTAAAGTAGGTGATATTAAAAATTAGGTGGGATGTTCTAGTTTCCACAGAACTACCCCCATCAAGCTCCAACCACTGACAGTAGCAATAGCCATATCGACGGGTAACTCCCGTCGCTCTGCTGCCACCCAGCCAGAATATTTTTAGCTACACTAAAGCGGTGCTATCGTAGTTATTGCTTCGTTCTATAGTGAGAAGGTCAGCTAGAGGACATATGTAGAGTGTAGTAGTTGATAGGTGCTAGCTGATGCTATAAGTACTTCTGTTAAAATCTTAACCTGGACTAGATTACCACTGCTAAATCAAGCAACGATCTCATGGATGTGATATCTAGGCTTGAATCAATACCGGAAACACCTTCGACAAGCTTCTCTACGCTTGTGCTACTTAGTTGTGGGAAGACTACGAAGTCTAAGAATTCAGCTTACTACAACACCACGGCGCGTGATACGTGCCATGAAATATAGTAATTGGCACTGAGTGTTAAGGTCCTCAATCCTTTTTTTTAATATTGCAACATCTAGACGAGCTTAGATCTATTTAGTTATACCGTGTGATTAGAGATGGTCACCTATTTAAGAGCCTTTGGAGTCGTTGTCCTATATTCTTTCAGTGCCTCAATTCATGCTGGTTGTCGGAATGGAATTTCTCTAATGGTAGTTAGGGAAATATTTTACTGGTAAAAAGAAGAACGAAAAGTAAAGGCGATGATTCAAGGACAAAAGACTTATAACTTGTCTACGATGGCAGAAGAATGGAATACGAGAACAGTACGAGATTCACTCTTACATATACTAAAAGGCGGGTTCAAGGACTTGTTCGAAATCTATCCATTCATCACCTAGTTAGCTTTGAGCAAATCGTCTGTATGGGAAGAGGTATTAAACTAGCTACTAAGTTAAAGTCTCCATGCGCTGAGTACCCAGAAAGGGATCATTTCACTTAGAAAGGTCACTCTAGGTATTCGTAGAATTGGAATTAGCCGCATTCATAGAGTATGCTACGTCTCAAGACCCGTGATATTAGTCATGATCATTGGTACCCAAAAGCTGTTGAGCACCAAATATTAGTTCATCATGACCTGGGGAAAGTTCTTCTATTCTCAGGATTAGAACCAACCGCTTTCGTGAAGCATGCCATCTTTAAAGCTGCATATTGTTGGTCATATTCTATCTGTGATGACCTAGTAGTTGCTGGTGAGCGTAATGTGACCCGCTTGAAGAAGATCTTCCCAGGACACGCGAAACCAAAATTCAGCCTTGGGAAATCTAAGCTCGTTAACAAGTGCCAACTGCAAATGCAGCGCTAGTGTGGTTCAGCATTTTAGCAGGTTATTTTGTTCTTATTCGAGATTAGTCAAATACACGCGCGTTATGCCCAACCAATAGGAGAAAGTTAAGACGAGGCTCTAAACCCCCATAGCCACACTTGGTATCACCAACACCAACAGAACTCGACCACTTCCTCACCTCCTAGGTTGGGATCTAGCTTCCGGCATCCCATTGCATTGACTTAATCGAGACTTATTGCCAACGGCATATCGTAGTGGTTGTCTATATCATGTCGCCAATTCTTAGCCTCAGGACAGTGGATGAACCACTTATTTTGACCCGATCTGGGTCACTGGGAGATCTCGGCCCTACATTATGGACCTTACTCGAATAGCAGCGTTAAAGACCTTTATGTGCTGTTCTTATGATTGGGCTGTTGCATAGACGATCACTCCATGCTCTATCAGCCTACAAAGAGGCCTACCGTAGCGCTTACGGGTCCAAATTAAGAACATGGTCTAGAAGGAGAGCCCGATGCCAGCACACTCGTGAGTGAGGGCTGACTTGATGGGTGGCCAGAACATATTTACGTTCAACAATATATAAAGGGGTCAATTTTTGGTAAGTCGGACTCTAAGACTACCTATATCCAATCCCCTCTTGCTCATTACATCAAGACGCCTGAACCACCAATATTCCTTGAAAATTGATACTTCAGTGTGTATAACTAGTTGTGTTATTTTCAAATTATACTGAATAACTTTATTATATCCCTTGTCTTGCATACTAGCCGTGCTGACCGACTATTCTTCTATTAACTGTTAAACTACAACTGCTCCAACGTCCTCCAAATAGCCACTGTAAGTGTATTATACCTCATCGACTTCTTCCCTTCAGTAGTTTTCAGTGACTAATATATTTGCCTCTTAGATGTCTGATCAGATCGATTGGAGCGAGATCACCCAAAGCAATGGGTGGGATTTTATGAAAAATTTGGATACCAATGCCGTTTGGGCCCGAGAGACAGGCTCAGGGGGGAAGTGGGTGCCGGCTCCCTCCGAGTCGGAATCCCAAGGCCCCCCTGAGCCAGAGATCCAAGTCCGTCGAATTGGTAGAAGGGAGTACTATACCGATATCAACGACATTGAATGGACTAGGAGGATCGCTGCAGATGGGACAAGAGGAGAATGGAGTCGGGTAGAAGCGGCCGTACCCGAGCCGGCCGCACACGAAATTCGCAACTATCTCTACCTTGTTCGCCAGAAGCAGCCGTACCCACAACCATTTCACTGGTTACTGTCGGTCAACCCAGAGGATGGTGGAAGGTGCACTGTGTATCAGGTGAAGGGTGATGCCGCTGCTATGCACTATACCCATGCTACCAATATCGATATTTTCAATAGTACTAGCTTTCAGGATTGTTATCAACTAACTATGCTGGACGCCTCTGGGGAAGCTTGGGTGGAGTACTATGCGAACAGCGAGGCACCACCTTCTGCTGTAAACCAGGCGGCAGTAAGAGAGAACTGTCAGGATTGGACCCTGCGTGTGCTCCGAGCTTTGCAATCTTCAAACATTGTACCCCCAGAGAAAGTCAACGAGGTCGAATCCCTGTTGGACTATCAACAGGATGGTCGTCGTAATCTTGGGTAATTAGGTTAAAGTCACTGGTCTCGTTAGTTCACATGAACTGGCTTGACTATCACATGTGTCGGTTGTGTGAACCCCCCTGCTATGGCTTCCTATCTATCTACAGTCAATATTTCTGACAGGTTGACGATAGGTGTCTCTGGGGCGCACCTTGAGTTATTTATCATCATTGATTTTGTTCAATGATTTCCTGTATTTTTCCCCTATCCCTACTTTCATTATGTTTTGTTAGGGATGGTGTGCTGCTTTTTTTTAAGTTGTTAATTTAAGTAAAGCTATTATGCTTTCTTTTGCTTTGCATGATTTATTCTCCTTTATCTTTCGATATCTCCTTTCGTTTTCGATTACTTAGTTTAGGTTCCAGTTTACTTCTAGTTGTGCATTTAGGAATTTCGTATAAAGCTGAATGTTTGGTAATATAACATTAGGAGGAAAGAAATTTACATCGTATATTAGAACAGAACGCGTCTTGCTTTCATAATACCAGTGATATCCCAATTGGTAGGTTTTGTTTGATCCATCCAGGCCATCCAGTCTTCGTCAGCGGAAGGCTTTTGGATGTTTGCATATTCCCAATAGTCTGGATACCAACCAGCATTTTCCCAATCAATAAGTCCAGTTATC
This sequence comes from Eutypa lata, assembly GCA_022661535.1. Taxonomy (NCBI): domain Eukaryota; kingdom Fungi; phylum Ascomycota; class Sordariomycetes; order Xylariales; family Diatrypaceae; genus Eutypa; species Eutypa lata. The sequence goes on along the minus strand of JAKULF010000013.1, from coordinate 916,543 downwards.
GACCCAGAGTCGGTAACCATGATATTCCTTGGGGCTATATCGCCATGTGTAAACACAGCTGTATCCGAGTGTGGCAGGAAATCGGGAAGGTGTTCTCGATATGACACTCCATTATAGTGTAGGTAACGCTCGTTAATCCGAGCTCGTAATGCCGTGTCGTCTGCAATAGATTTTGGAGGGGTCTCTAGATCCTTGAGGAGCACGTCACGGCTTGTGGAACCGTCGGCACCGCATTGGTAAATGTGTTGAAATTCAAGGGGCTTAGGAATTTGTCGAAGCTGTTTGATAATAGCCCATATATCTAAACAAATCCGCTCTTTGTTTATTGAATCGAATGAATCCCAAATGCTCTTCAAGGTGTGGCCCTCAATCTGTTCCATGAGTATAGAACCGATTTCTTCTCCCTTCTCGAGGAACCAGTGGGCAATGTAGACCTCTGGGACATGGACGTTGGTATGTTTCCTAACAAGTTGCAGAGCCGCTTCCTCATTACGGGTTACCCGCCGGCCTCGTTTGCGGACCACTCCGGGTCCGATCAAATCGACCACACACCCTCCTTGTTTGCTAAGCCGTGCTGGTCGGAAGCTGTCATCCGAATCCGAGTCCGGCATCATGCGAAAGCGCCTATCCGACACAACAGCGAAGTGGCGTCAGTCGCATAAACTTCAACCTCCAAATGATGGTCCAAGCTTATACCAATATGCAGATTGATCCAATCATATCCTCGATAATAAAAACCACATACCTTTTAGGGTAACTTGAGCACTTGAACACTTATTAGAAAATTGTTGCGATTGGCACCACTTCGACATTCATCGGATAAAGAATGGAGTGAGAATGGATAGTTTTGACAAGACGAGGAATGGAGATCGAAGGTGGATGTTAATGTAGGAATGCAATAACCAACAGGAATTGGGGGCCAAAAGTTGTGTTATTTCTAAGAGCTAACTAAGGTGCCTTAAGTTTGGCCGATGTAAAATATGCCTAACCAAGTACCTACAATGTTGATAACCAATAAATACACGTGACTGCCCCATACGCGGCCAGATCGTGATATAGTCAGCCATCGGGAAATAGAAAGTTAGATAGCTTATTGTTTTATTAGTTAAATAATGAATTCTTTTCAAATCATTCATTATGCACTAAAACCGTCATGCTATTTGCCTTTGCTGGAACTGATTATTAACAAGTAATACCAAACAATACCAAACACAGTGTCTAGTATGTTGATGGAATAATGCTTAGTCTTCCCCCGTCCGTTAGAAGTACGCTCCCATTGACATAGGCTCCGGCCCTGCTCGTCAAAAATAGCACCACGCCCGCCACTAAAATCCTAAAGTCAGCAGTTGTTCATCCCAGATAGCTAAGAGTCCTAGGGTGACATGATATGTTCAAGAGGCTATAAGAAATCACCCAGAAAGTTTACTTCCTCTGACCTCAAGGGTTTAGATAAAGTCAAAAAGGCTGCTTACTGTCTTGAATATCTCCTGCTCTCTGCGCCGGAATGAACTGCCTCGGCCATCCGTCCTTGTCACCCTTCTCCAAGAGGTGAGGTGTCATGTCACTCGGATACACTATTCGCTTTCACCGTCAATGACCAACAACAATATCGAAGAACAAAACAAAGAGGACCTGTATGGACTGTGCAGAAAAAGGGGCAGGGCGGACTTACAACCAGGTGCGATGACGTTTGTGCGGATATCATACGGCACCAAGGCCGTAGCAAGCTGCTTCATCATGTGCACGACGGCAGCCTTCGAGCTACCGTACGCATAACCAGAGAATGGCATACGATTATATGCTCCTATACTGCTCAGGGCAATGAACTGGCTCGTCTGGCCCACCTTTCTGCGCTTGTTGCCCTCGTCCAATAACTCGAGGAATGCGACGAGGGTGTAGAAGACGGCTGTGGCGTTCACCTCGTAGCTCTTGTTGAACTCGGCAGGATCCCAGTTCCACAGGTGGTCTCGGAATGCGGTTAAGCTAACATCAGGGGATATTCCTGCCATGGAAGGCCCCGTCACGCCCGAGTTTGCCACGACTACGTTCACGTAGCCGTGTTTGGCCTTGATCTTGTCGGCTGCTCGCGCGAGATCGGCTTTGCTCGTCACGTCTCCTTGGATCTCATGGATATTGCCATGTTTCTGTGCATGTCAGAAATACCGTATACACACAAAAGCGCTCCGTTTGAAGTAACCAATAATTGTACAGGGCTACGGATTGTACATACAGCAGTTGTGGCCGCCTTCTCTAAGACTTCCTTGCGTCGTCCGATGATATAGACAATCGCGCCGTTGGCTTCTAGAGCCTGAGCGATCATAAGACCGATTCCTGCGCTCGGAAGATTAGCAATGGATATCCACACTTCTTAAAGAACGAAGGGGTCAATGTGAATTTGCCTACCAGTTCCCCCCCCTGTCACAACGGCAACGAGGCCCTTAACAGCAAAAAGTTCACCTGCGTCGATTGAAGAAGATGCCATCTTGGGAGTCAATGTTTAACGGTTGATTTATAATGAAGCCAAAACTAAAAGGATAGATGCATTCCTTTATAGTCGTGAGTTTTCTGATAGCCGTGGCTCGGTGATTCGAGGACTCGGCGATATCGGATAACTGGTGACGTATATTTCAGAGGATGTTGTGTAGAAAATTCCAAAGGAGCGTCTGACTAATCCTCAATTCACGAAATCACTCGGTATATGTATGAAATGTATCTGTTGCAGATGCCAGTTTCTCTGAAGGCTCACCAACAATGATGTCACTATCACATTTTAAGCCGCCCCCTCCAGTTTAACATATAATAGATGGAATATCGCCATCTGAGTTCATATGTGGTATATTGTTCAATATCTATACCAAAGGCATAAAACGATACGATGAAAATTTTACACATGCAAACGTTGATAAGTCACTTGAAGTTTCTGAGGTTGGTCACAAATACGAAGTAGAAAAGGTACCCCTAACGAGATAATCGATGGTCTATAGCTAGACGGGCTTAAACGGAGTTAACAGGAGTTACGGCTATAGTTACAACCTCTACGAAGTAAGTCTACCTAAGTAAGTAATAATACGTGACAGGATTGAACAAGGATGCCAGAAACGTAGACGATTATCGCATAAGGAAATAAAGGGGATGGATTTGACTGGAAGTTTTCATCCTTACTAACACGATCTACTACGTACTCTATGACCTAACTAGAGCTCTTGAGCTCTATATCTTGATAAGGGTTGTCTATCATGCCACATTCTTCTTATCAACTGAAGCTACCCCTGTAATTGCGGGGCAGTAGCTTTTGCTCTCTTAAACCGATCGAACCATAGCTCTAATCATGATGTTAGCAATTGAATAAACTTCAGATGAGCACTTATTTTATAGCATTGGCACCAATTGAGCAATAGATCTGCCCAATCTCCATGCCTTGAAGACCGGAGTTCAACCGGCAATATGCGGCTTCTACAACGACCTTTCATATGTCCACAATGCCGCATCGTGCGCTCTAGGTTCCTACCGCCAGCGACGCCGGCGCGTCGTTCGTTCCAAAGCAGTAGCATCATACGTTCCTCCTCCAAGTCCAACAAAACGCCCTCTAGTTCCAGCGAAACAACATCACCATCAAACACACCCTTCACAGCCCCACCTCGACCAACGACCGCACCCCGTCCCAACATCGACATAAAGCACATCCGACAAAACGCCCCCCTCTACGCGCAAAACTGCATAGAGCGGAACTACGGCGCGCAAGCCGCATACCCAGAGCGGATCAACGCTTTGTTCGAAGAATGGCAGACGCGGCAGCGAGCAGGACGGGGCCTACGGGAGCGGAGCAATGCTGTGCGACGGCACCTCGCGAACCCGGCGACCATCCAGCACGAGGGCGACGATACGGCAGCGGGGGCGGAGGGCAAGACGGAAGAGAGCAGTAGTAGCAGTAACGAGGAGAAGGAGCTCCGGAGCAAGTCAAGGGATGAGCTGCTCGAGGAGGCGCGCGAGCTCAAACGTAAGCTCTCTGCCATCGAGGACGAGGAGTCCCGCCTCACGACCGAGATGGAGGAGCTGGCGCTCGCGATCCCGAACCTGACGAGCGAGGAGACGCCGCGGGGCGACGAGCCGCGGGTTTTGACTTACATCAATGACGGACCGGCTACTATGGCAACTCAATCATCATCACCATCATCATCATCATCATCATCAGACCGCATATGGCGCTCGCACGTGCACATCGGCACCGAACTCGGGATCCTCGACTTCGCGGGCGCAGCCACGTCCTCGGGATGGGGGTGGTACTACCTGCTAGACGAAGGCGCACAGCTCGAGCAAGCGCTGATCCAATACGCGCTGACGTCCGTGTCCAAGTATCCCGGGTGGCGGCGCGTCACCCCGCCCAGCGTCGTGTACAGCCACATCGCGGCGGCGTGCGGGTTCCAGCCGCGCGACCAGAACGGCGAGCAGCAGGTCTACGCGCTGGCGCAGAACGCGAGCGACGCGGCGCGGGGCCGCCCGGAGCTCAGCCTAGCCGGGACGGCGGAGATCCCGCTGGCGGGGATGCGCGCCGACACGCTGTTCGAGTCGGTCTCGGAGCTGCCCCTGAAAGTCGTCGGCGTGTCGCGGTGCTATCGCGCTGAGGCGGGCGCGCGGGGCGCCGACACGAAGGGGCTGTACCGGGTGCATGAGTTCAGCAAGGTCGAGATGTTCGCGTGGACGCCGCCCGATGCCGAGGCTACGACCGAGGTGTTCGATGAGCTGCTCGATATCCAGACCGAGATCCTGGAGGGGCTGGGGTTGCGGTGTCGGGTGCTGGAGATGCCGAGCACGGATCTAGGCGCGTCGGCGAGCCGGAAGTGCGATATCGAGGCTTTCTTCCCCTCGCGTAGCGATGGGCCGGATGGGGGATGGGGCGAGGTTACGAGCACGAGTACCTGCGGGGACTACCAAACAAGAAGACTAGCGACGCGGGCGCGCGTCGATGGCAGGAGGCTGACGTATCCCTGGACTGTGAATGGGACGGCGCTCGCCGTGCCCAGGGTCTTGGCTGCGCTGCTGGAGAATGGCTGGGATGAGGAGGAGATGACGGTTGCGATCCCGGAGTGTCTGCGTCCTTGGATGGACTGGAAGGATAAGATTGGGCCGAAGCATCATCTCCATCCTCGACGGGGATGATCAAGATAAATGAATAAATTGTATATATAATATATATTCTATATATATGCGCATGGATTGGGTTATAAGCAGGCACTCCACTAAGCAGTTATATGATACCACTCGGGCATGATAGGCATTTGCAACATCACTTTCAGCATGGCAAGAGATAGCGAGGCCAGGTATTTACAAAGAGAAAAAGTTGAATATCATTGGGAATCATGAAAGTTGTACTAGTACTATGTAATGCAGCCAGGTAAAGTAGTATGTACCTAAATAGGTAGGCAGGAGGATAAAAGAAGAAGCAGATATGCTACTATGTGAGCTACCTCCTAGACTAACATTACTCTAACAATAAAAGAAGAATAGACAGAGACAATTTTGAAAGCAAGGAGCCTCCCCTCTTAGGTATTTCAACTCATTGCGTGGCCAGAACGTTAATCCATCCCATCCATTCATCCATCAAGCAATGACTCAATCAATCAACCCGTGCATACCGGACCAAGTTGAGGGTGAAGTACTCAACAAGACAAGACAAAACGAAACAAAACGCCTTACTCCTCAGTAGCCCCGAACTGAAGCAGAAAAGAAAAGGCATAAGGAAACCAAAGGAAACAGCGTGATCCCCCCCTTTCGCGCATATTGCTCATAAACCAAACGGGTATTTTTCATATCGAACAAGTTGAATACCAAACACGCCAGTCTCTCTCCTCATCAGACATATTTCAACCAACACCAACCACCCCCTCCCCTTCCTTATCCCCTTAGGTAAAGTACCTTGCTAGCTAGTTAGCGCTAGCGACCATGACGACCTCGGGATCTCCCGCGATGCTCTCCGAGTCCGCGACGCTCTCCGTGTAATCATCACTAACGCCATCGTACTCGTCCGTAGTACCGAGGCTCGTGCGACGCAGGGTGCCCGACTCGCTCTCCGCGTCATCTTCCGGGTTCTCATGATCGTGATCGTGATCGTGATCATGCTCATGTTCGTCATCATCAACGGCGCCGACAACCTCAGTCGCACCATCATCATCATCATCACCACCATCCAACTCCTCATCCTCGCCCTCCCTCACAACACCAACGCCGTTGGTATTCTCCTTATCAACACCGGCGGCAGCACCATCACTCTCACCCTCACCCTCCCCTTCACCCTCCTTCTCCTCCTGCAAATCCCCATACCGCTTAGCCCCACCCCGAACGCCGCCTCCAGGCGTCCAGCTACTCTTCCGCATCCCCGCGCCCCCAGGCGTCCGAACGCTCTGGCTCCGCTTGACGCCACCCGCAGGTAAGTTGTTGGACATCTGGCTCAGGCTGAGGATGCGGCGGTTGCCGGCGCCCCCATGAGCGCCATTCTGCTTGGGGGTCAGGCTAGCCCTGTTCCCCGCAACCGCCATATTGACCACAGCGGACTTCTTCAGACCACCACCCCGAGTGGGCGTCGTATTACTATTATCGCTGGGAGACGACAGGCTAGACCTAGCGCCGGGGACGCGCTTACGGCTCATGAAGTCGCCGCGAGACTTGCCCGCCGCGGACGACGACTTGGTCATCAGCAGGGCGCGGGAGTGGTCGAGGACGCCCTCGAGGATGCGGCGCTCGAGCCCTTCGGCGCGCGCGTCCATGGCCTGGAGCTCCTCGCGGCGGATGCGGAGGGCGGTCTCGAGGGAGGAGATGTCGGCCGTGGTGCGGGCCTTGCGGCCGCGGAGGGCGTCCTGCTCGTTGCGGAGGGAGACGACGGCGGCGCGGAGCTGGGCCTCCTCGCTGCGGAGCCGCGACAGGTTCGACTCCACCTCGGACTTCTCCGCCTTCTGCCGCTCCAGGGAGATCTTAGTTTCCTGGAGCGCCCGGCCGTAGTCCTCCTGCTCGTCCGCCACCCGCTTCTTCTGCGCCGCCAGGAAGTGCGAGAGCTCCGCTGCCGTCTGCACCACCTGCCGGTGCACCCGGTCCAGCGTCTCCAGCTGCTCGTACGCCCGCTCCGCCACCCGCGTGTGGTCCACGAGCTTGTCCAGCTTCGAGTGCACTTCCGTCTTGTCGTCGCCCGCGAGGATCTTGTCCAGCTTCGAGCGGACCTCGGTTGCGTCGCACTTGTCTACTATTTCGGCTAACTTGGCTTGAACTTCGCTATCATCGTACTTCTCCTCAGAGAGCTTTTCAAGTCTAGCAATGACCTCGGTATCATTGTATTTGTCCTCGGATAGCTTATCCAGCCTAGCAAGGACCTCGACATCATTGTACTTATCCTCGTCGAGTTTGGCGAGGCGCACAAGAACTTCAGTGTCGTCATATTTGTCCTCAGAGATCTTCTCAAGTCTCGCAAGTACTTCCGTATCATCATACTTGAGATCCTCGTTGATTTTCTCCAGCCTAGCACAAATTTCCGTATCGTCGTACTTATCTTCAGCAAGCTTTTCGAGTCTAGCGAGAACCTCCGCGTCGTCATATTTGTCTTCGGCAAGCTTGTTGAGTTTCGCCAGGACCTCGGCATCGCTATACTTCTCCTCGGAAAGCTTGTCTAGCTTGGCAACGACTTCCTGGTCGTCGTACTTCTCCTCGACCAGTTTGTCCAGCTTGGCGCGTACTTCGGCGTCATCGTACTTGTCCTCGACGATTTTATCGAGCTTAGCGAGGACTTCTGCATCGCTGTATTTGTCCGCGGCCAGCTCGGCGAGCTTGTCAAGTCGGGAAAGCACCTCTGCGTCGTCGTACTTCTCGGGAGGAGGCGGCAGCATAAGCGGTTCCTCCGGCTTGGCTTCTTCGATCTGCTTCTGTAATTCATTCGCCGTGTTTCTCGAGTGCTCGTAGTGCTGGCCGACGATCATCAGAACATTCTTGACCGACTCGAGGATCTGGGGCTGGATATCGGACACGTGACCCTGGAGGCCTTCTACGATATTGACGGCCTGCTGGATCTGATCGCGGGTAGCTTGGTGCTCGTTCTTATTATCGGAGTGGTTCTCCTCAGACTTGGTGAAGAGCTGCTCGACTTGACTGAACACGGTCTTGGAAGCCTCTTCCATCTTCTCCAAGGAGTCAGTCACGGTAGGACCGAGGGTATCAACGAGAACCTTCAGCTCATCGGCAATGGCTTTAGTACCAACGACAGCAGACTCCATCTCCGCATCTCGGGACTCGCCCGCTGCCGTCCGTTCCTCCATAACCGCCTGGAATTCGGTGTACTTCGTGATAAGCTCACCGATCTTCTCATCGATCTTGGCACCCAGAATATCTGTGGTTTGTACGAACTTCTCATCGGTGTCTAGCTTAGCGCCAATGACGCCAGACTTGGACTCTTCGAACTCGTTCTTCATGACGTCGAGCATCTCCTTCAGGTCTTGGCCGACGTTGGCATTGCTGCCCATAGTCTCGCTCATATTCACGAGGAGCTTACTAAGATGGTCGATACCGGTGGCACCAACCTCTAGTTTCTCTTTCATCAAGCCCTGAAGCTCCTGTAGGAAGGTCTTGACTTCCGCGACGCGGTCGCCAACTCCTGCAACCTCTGCCCGGCGGTCTACTAACGCCTTGTCGTTGGTCTCCGCTTGAGCGGTAGTGGCTTCCTTCAGCTCGTTAGTGGTGCCTTTTAGCTCATTAACGATATTCTCAAGAGTCTTCACATCGTCCTTGGAGGGTAAGGCAGCAATGTCGTCCTTGGAAGGCAGGGCGGCTAAGTCATCCTTGGAGGGTAAGGTGGCGATATCAGACTTGATGGACTGCTCAATGGTCGACTTGATATCCATGATAGCAGCCTCAACAGCCTCGACGTGAGACTTTGTCACCTTCTCCGGGTCTTCCAAAGCCTTCTCAGATCGCTCTTTCATCTCATCAAAAGCCTGATTGACCTGGGTGACAAGAGATTCAATCTTAACAAGGTCCTCCTTTCGGGAGATGGTCTCCAACTGACCCGTAACAGCGACGAGCGAGTCCTTGGTTTCGAGGACCAGTGCCTCGACGGCATCAATATGATCCTTCTTGACAGATTGCTCCCCGTCAAGAACATCCTCCAATCGGCCTTTAGTATTCCGAAGGATGGTCTCAATAGCTTGGATGTCTTCCTTGGTAGCGGCATCCTCGAGATTGGGTTGAGAGTCGTCCTTCTTCTCCAGGGCCAACCCGCCCACCGATTCTTGCAGGCTTCGGATAGCTTCCAAAACTTCGACATTCGACATGGCCTCCACGGAAGCTTGGAGGTTTCGCATAGACTCCTCCACTTCGACGTTAGAGATCGCTTCCACTGAGGCCTGCAAATTACGGAGTGATTCTTCCACCTCGGCATTAGATATGCTTGCAACCTTTGCCTGCACATTTCGAAGCATCTCTTCAACCTCAGATAGATCTTCCTTGGAGAGGCCGCCAGCTACGACGGGTGCAGGAGCAGGTGGAGGTGCAGCTTCAGATGCGGGTTCAGATCCAGATTCGGATACAGGCCCGGGCCCAGGCTGCGGAGTTCCCATCGACTCCATCTTGATTCTGAGTTGCGTCATCATGGTCTCAAGGTTCTTGATATCATCATGCTTGAGCATGTCTGCTGGAACGAGAGCATCACTCATAGGAGCACCGATGGTAGCTACGGCTTTCTCATTATCATGCTCGCGAAGGGCGTCGATTTCCGTTCGGACGGTGCTGAGACCCTCTTGGAGAGCTTCCAGGATCTCGTCGTTTGCAGTAAAATCCGCCGGCTTATTAGCGATCTTTTCGACGGTATCTCGGAGGTCACCAAAGCCTTCGTGTAGTGCATCGAGGATATCTGTTGTCCCGGCGTGGGGTCGAAGGAGTTCATGCCGGACCCTCTCGATTCCCTCGCGCAGGGCCTCTAGGGCTTCCCTGTTATCCGGGACGGGCGGCACATGGGGGACCAAGGAAGAGTTGACGGCATCTCGGAGTGACTCGATTTCTTCCTTAATCATGTCCTTGGACCCGTCTGACGCATGAGCAACTAGTTCGGATAATTCCTCCCGGAAGTTATCGAAGCTATTCACGAGATTGGACATAAGCTCCTCTTGACCGGAGCCGCCGTTGGCGAGTCGATCGATGTAGCCCTCAAGATGGCCCCTCAGTTGGTCGAGGCCATCTTTCGTTGCGTCCAAGACCTGCTCGGTGTCCCTTCCGTTCGCAGCCACATTCTGTTTGGCCTCCTCTGACACGGCTCTGAACTCCTGTTGCATAAATATCATAATGTCATGAAGGCGACCGATGACCTCGGAATTTTCGTTGTGTGGAACAACGGCGGCGCTGTTGTCAGGAAAGTCGAAAGATTTCAAGCCTTGTTGAACTGCGTCTACAACATCATCTCTCGTCAAATCGGGTATTGCTGATGGGGCGACCGGGAATTCGAATTCCTCAAGACATTCGCGAACAGCTTCGAGAACCTCCTCTCTTGAAAGACTAGCAGTAGAATCAACTTGAGGAGGAGTGAAGTGCTTCATGCCTTCAACGATGGCCTGGAAGACTTCGTCTCTCGAGGCGCCCTGGCAGGGTTCGTGGCGGGGGATATATTCCTGCAAGCCCTCCTTCAGGCAGGCGAGGACTTCATCGCGTTCGAGCCCGATCTGTTCTACCTGAATGTCGGGCTTATAGTTCTCCCAGGCATCCTTGACCGCATGGACTACATCATCTCGAGTGAGGTCGGGTTCCTCGCTCTTGTCTGCTTGGGAATCGTTCAAAGCCGTCCTCATAGCATTGTAGATCTCTTGGTAGTCGACTACAGATTTCATCGACGCGGCTGATGATCGCCTGTGATCTCGTAGAAGCTGGTTCATGTGAAGTTTCATCTGGTCCAGACCCTCTTCAACGATCCGAGCTACTTCTTTCTTGCTCGCCGTTTCGTTCTTGTTGCTAGCATTGGCATCGACTTCGTCTAGTTTTCGAGCGATATCGCGGCCCATACCAAGGACTTCGCCTCGAAGCTCCCGAACGAGGGCCTTAGTCTCGGCTGTCATACCGCCTCCCTGAGCGACACTGTCTTTGACGGAGCGGATAACCTTCAGAACATCCTCATTGAGGAGGTCTGCTGCTTTAGATGGTGCGCTTGATGGGCGGGGAAGTTCTCTGTTAGCAAGTAGGCGTTCGACTCTCTGCGTCATCGTCCCATTGCGGTCACTCCAGTCTAGCTCTCTCGGAGCGGGCTCCCCGTCGTCATCATCGTCAAAACCGACGTGCCGGGGCCTGATTGTGCCACCACCGCCTCCGCCCCTACCACCACTGGCGGGGATCATTGATTGGTCATGGCTGACCGCCTTAAGGTAGCCGATGAGCTCCTCCACTTTTGCGGAGGATGCCATACCAACTAGCCGTTCTGCTAATTCGGTAAGCTGGCCAAGGATTGTGTCCTGTCCATCCTTCGTGCCCATTTCTCGAATGATCTTTTCGAGTAGGGCAATTGTAGCTGGCGATTCGCTAGATACCAGGGACGGTGTGCTGAGTACAGACTCTCTGTCGATAGAGGCAGCGAAGCTATTAGGAGAGGGTATTCGAGGTAAGGAGAATGGTCTGCCTGCCCTTGATATAGGTGAGGTGCTATGGGCCTTGTGCTCAAGGTACAGGCCACCAGAATAGGTATCGCGGTTGCCTCGGACACTATCAATATTGGCAACCAGCTCTCGCAGGCTCTTACGAATATCCTCGTCTCTGGCGTGTGTAGCCTCTTTCAAGCTCATCAGATCGGTTGCGTTATCGCGACTCCTCCTACTAAGTTGAGTCATTTCCTTCTGTAGAGATGTTGCAATGCTGGTTAGGCTAATGATTTGGCCAGATAAATGATCCCAAGAGGGGTTTCCTTTCGATGGAGAATTTGAGTTGTTCGTGACGGTCGCGAGAGGCGGGGGGGTCTCGGCCTCTCGTGGAAGTGGTGCTCCCATGTTTTGCAACGCCAACATGGTGGCAGATTGTGGAGGCGTGTTCTCACCGAGAATGCTTTGTTGGGCCCTCCGTGCCATCGAAGGGCGCACGGCGGGGTTGATACTTATCGGCATTGGGGTTGGAGTTGTAGGGCGGGCGTTTTCCTTGTCCGCTGGCTTGTACTCCTTCTCCTGTTCTCGAGCCCGCTCTCGGTTCCGAGATGGGGTTCCAGGTCTAGAATTAGAGTATCTCTCAGGGCCGTACTTCTCGGGAGACCCTCTGGGGGTTGGGCTTTGCGAGTCCCGCGCGCCCTCAATCATAAGACTCAAATCCCGCACACTGTTGGGCTGCATCGATTGCATTCGCTTGTGGTGATTCGGCCGCGTAACGAGGGCGTGGTGATCGGGTGGGGTAAGGTCGCTCATCGTCATGCGTTTCTTAAGAGCTGGGACGAGCGCAGTTTCGCCTTCTCTAGCTTTTTCTGCTAACGCTGCATGTGCCGACTGGATGGCAAGAGAAGTCCCACTCTTGGATGGGCTAACTCCTGGCGATTGAGGATTCAATGGCAAAGGGGGCGGCGCTCTGTCCGGGTCTGAGCTATCCCACCTGTTCCATTGTGTTAGCTGACAAAAGCAAACAAACCAATATCATCGTCGCCAAGAGGGAATAGCATCGCTAGAGCAATGTTGACTTACATAGGTATGAGAGCGCCTGTCGAGGAGGTATGTAGATGTCTTAGCTGCCGGTCGGCCGGGGCATCTCGCTCAACCGGCGGCATCTTGACGATATGTGAAGAATGATTTGTATATGTATATGTATTTGTATAGAGGGGTAAGGTATGGAATGGGTTGTCTGATGATAACACCCAACAATTATGTTTCAGTGGATTTATTTACAATGGGTTGTAACTTGTTTACCTGAGGCTAGCTCAAGCCACCCTGTGTAAGGGAATTAAATAAGGGAATTGTGTGAGACTGATGATGGGTGATGATGATAATGTTGATCTCTTGTAAAGTGGTTGCTCAAGGTAAAAATGTGAAGTAAGCTTGGGAATAACAATGCCCACATCAATTAACTAACGAACGAGAAATCCCCGGTAATATGTCCCCAATCTCAAGTACATGGGGTTTATTCAAACTGCGGGCCGCCCTTGCATGTGTACAAACAAAGGTCGGTGCTTGCCCAATCTCAAGTTGTATACATTTGTTTTGAAACGTCACACACCGCTACCCGGGCAACGGAGCTTTTGTGGAGAAGGTGCTCGTGCCTTATTGCCAATAGACGCGGCTTGGCAGGTCGGTTTTAGACACCGGCCCGGTACCACACCGCCTAGCTCTAGCCAACGGGCGCGTATTTTAAGTTAATTAATTGCATCCAACATGTGCACATGCGTGTGGTCCCTATGGCTTGCAGCATTCGTGCATCTTTGTCGGAGTTCAATGCGATCAATGCGTATAATCAATTGACGTGAATGTGGAAATAGCAATGTGTCTATTTCAACATATCCATCTTTGAGTATGTACATCATAGTGGATTTGTAAAAATAGACCTTGGCCCTACATAGGTAGCTTCCTTTACAACCACGATCGGGTACTTATAACCAATGGACTGGCCCGTCTTGACAATCACATCAAATCAGTTACTATTCTTTATTTTACTTTAAGAGTCGAGTCTATTCCATGTCTACTTATCTACTAATAACTAGCCAAGATGGCCACCTGAAAGGTCCTAAGCCTGACATATCACTCTCTGCCGAGAGAGCCATACATAGTGTACAACATTTCCGTCCCTGAACGCCGGCTTGACCTATATACACATACAACTAACCTTACCATCCTACCCCTGAGGTCACCTTTTTACTACTCATATACGTCATGTCTCTCATGATCTTCGGGTTCTCTACTTCAACATATTGTCGAAAGCCGGAATCAGAGTCTGTGCGAGCCAGAATGAGAAGACCAGCTTAGGTCCAGTCATAAGGAGCTACAATGGGTTAGCAAATTGAAACTTGAGAAGCCACCAGCGAGAAACCAACCTTTGGGACTAGACCCTTGAAGAAACTGGAAAAGCCTTCATTCTTGGCCATGTTAGTCAGAATTCGGAACCCACTCTCTGGGTTCTCGAAGTTCCTGTTCTGGATACGGGTCTTGATGACATCAAGGGGAGCCGATACGACCAGCGAAGCGGAAGCACCAGCAATAGAAGCAATGAAGTTCTGGAACCACGATGCCTTGTTATAGTCGTTAAGCTTAAACAGGTATTCCTTGGTGAAAGCCGAGCCGCCGAAGAGCTATACATATAATGTCAGATCACCATCCATAAAATCATCTTTCTTCTGCTGTGGCTTACTGCGAAAGATCCGGGCGCGTTTCTTGCTGCGGTCCAGCCCCATCCTCTATATAGTCCGAAGCCCTCGTCGCTAACGATCTTGAGGACACCTCGACCGCGGAAAGCCTCGGGATTGGTCTGACGCTTGATCTTCAGAACATCCAAAGGAAGTAAGACGATTTCACCGATACCAATCAGACTAGAAGATATGTCAATTACGTTGCATACCCAGAACAAGGGCTCGAACGAGGGGTCAAAGCTTACCTGCCGGCCGTAGAGTGCAGAATAGCCTTGCCAGTCTTCTTTCCAAATGCGTTTTCGAAATCCTTGCCGTAATGTTGCGCCAAATAATCCCTAGCCACTGGCTGGCCACCATACTTGTATATTCTTTGCAATACCTAATGATACCAGTTCAGCCGACCACATACCACTTCATTAACGGGACGATATTCCTAACCTTATATCCTGCAGCATAGCCGAGGCCGGGGAAGAGAGAGAAGAACTTGCGTCCAACGGTTGCCGATGCCTTGTCTTTGAAGATGACCTGGTTCAATTCGCCAACGTTCGCGATCTATGTCTCTATTAGAATGTTATATAAAATGCGGTTTATGGTCGATATTCGCGTACCCTCGTCTGGTTACTCATCAAGCGCTTCGCGATCGTGTCGACCTATTCTCTCCCGTTAGCCAGATCCCTACATAGACTGAAATGTAAGTATATATACCGGATGGAAAACGGCAAGCTCAGAGATACCAGCAGAACCTATGATGGCTATCAGTAAAAGAGCAAAAGGACACAAATGTGTGTGCGACAGGCAACAAGCATACCAGAACCCAGGAGGCGGGCCACGTTGGACTCCCGCTCCTTGCCAGCAACCATAGGCGCCATTTTGAAAATATATAGATGAAACAAGTACTTGTATTTAAAAGCGAATGTATATATGAGCCTATAGAATGGACGCCACGGCCTAAGTGATTGCTGCGCAGAAGACGGAAAGGAGACTGCGGACAACTGCGTTCTCGGAGTTTAGGAAGCTCAACTTCAACAAAATTTCAATGCCACCAGAAAAAAATTCACAAATTGCCTGAGCTGATTGCTAAAGAGCTGGGGTAAGCTACAAGGGTATATCCCAGTTGGGCTTATCAGATAGCACAATTAGAGTACGGTAAAGGCTTATCAGTGAAGTTAAGCTGGTAAAAATGGGTAACTGACGGCGCAGGGGCCAAGAGGGGTAACTGAGAAGTACATATGTACATATTTAACATCAAGGTTAGCATTAAAGCTAACTAGCACGTTTTATTATAAAACCTTTATACTTCTTTTTTTATTATTTAATTAAATAAAATATTACGTTAACTTTATTTTTAATTAAACTTATTATTAAGTTTTTAAATTAAAATATTACGCTTTATTTAATATTTATAATATATATATAAATTTATATAAAAACATTTAAAATTTACTTAATATAATTATATAATAATTATAATTTTTTTTAATATAAATTAAAGCTTTTATAATAAATAATTAATATAATTTATAATATTTATATTTTTTTTTAAATTAATACGATTTTTATAATTAATATTTTAATTTATATTTTAAAAAAATAATTAATTTAATTAAATCTTTTTATAATTATTTAATTTTTTTTTATTTTTTTTTAAATTTATATAAATTAATAAATTTATAAACGAAAAATTTAAAATATTTTTATATTTTAAATTTATAATAATTTTATAAAAAATTTAAAAAACGTTAATTAAAGCGATTATTTTTAAATTAAAATTACGTAATACGTTTTTAATTTTATATTAATATAATAAATAAATAACTTAAATTTATATTTTAAAGTTTATTATAATTATTATAAAAAATAAAAATAAAGTTAAAATATTATTATTTATATTTAATTTAAAATTCGAAAAGTATAAATTTTATTATAACATCGAATAACTTTATATAATAAATGAATATATTGTTATTATACGAGGAAAAAAAGAAAGAAAGTTTAAGTTATAAGTGTCGTTTCGCCGGCTTATATACGACGTTATAAAGCCGTGATTATAGCTTTAAATTAATTTTTAATATCGTAATAAATTTAAAAAAAATAAATTTAAAAAAAATAAAAAAAAAGTTTACGATTTAAATATTATAAATAATAATTTTAACGACAACGAATAAATTAATATCGATATATTTTTTAATTTTAATTTTTTTAACGAAAAGTTTATAAAAAGTAATTTTTAATTTTTATTTTTATTTTTATTTTTATTTTTTTTTAAAAACTTTTAAAATAAAAATTAAAATTTTTAATTAAATTAAAATTATTATTAATAATAAACTTTTTAAAAATTTATTTAAATAATAATTATATTAATTATATTATAATTATTATATATAATATTAATTATTAAATTAATTAATTATAAATATAATATTATAAAAATAAAAATATATTATACGATTTTATTATAAAACGACTTATAATATTTATAAATAAAAAATTAAATAATTTATATAATTTTATTTTTTAACGTATTAAAATATTAATTAATAAATTTATAACTTATTATAACTTTTTATATAAAACTTTATTTACGTTTTTATATATTCTTTTATATAATAATTTTAATAATAAAATAATTTTTAAAATTATATTATTATTTAAACCTTTATTATAAATATTTATTACGTTTATATTTTATTTTAATTTTTATAAAAAAAAAATAATTAAAATATTTATTATTTTATATATTATATATTTTATTTTTATTTAACGAAATTTATTCGAATATATAAAAATATGTATATTTAAAACTTTACTTTTAAATATATTATATATAATAATAAAAAAAAAAAATTTATTTTATATTATTAATATTTTTATAATAAATTATTTTATTATTTTAATATTATTATTTTTTATAATAAAATTTATAAAATATTTTTTTATATTAAAAATAATAAAAATAATAAAACTATTTAATTTATAATAAAACTTACGTAAAAATTTAATACGAACTTTATAATATATAAAAAGTTATATATATAAAACGAATTTAATAAAATAAAACTTAAAATATTATTAAATAAAAAAAAAAATTATTATTATTTAATAATATTTTATAATTTTTTTAATTAAATATTAAAAATAATAAATTAAAAAATTATTATTTAAATATTATTAAAAAAATTATATAAAAAGTTTAAAAACTTATGTAATTTTTAAATTATAATAAAAATAAAATTTAAATTAATTAAAAAATAAATTAAAATAAATTATTTTAATAATTTAAAATAAAGTTTTAAATTTTTAAAACGTTATTATAAAAGTAATATTAATAATAATATAAATATAATTTATAATTATAATTATAATTACGTTAATAAAAATATATTAAAATTTTTTACGAATAACTTTAATAATTAATAATATTTTTTAATTTACTTTTATTTAAATAATTAATTTAATATTTATACGTTTAATTTATTTATAATTTTTATAATTTTAAACGTTTATAATAATTAATATAAAACGTTAACGATATTATTTTTATTATTACTTTTTATATATAATTATTTTTTTAACTTTTTATTACGAAATTTTTTATCGTTAATATTAAACGATATTAATAATTAACTTATATTTTAAAAAATATTAAAAATATTTATAAATAATTAAAATTAATTTATAAAATAAATAAAATTATTATATAATATATTTTATTATATATTAATTTAATAAATACGTTACTTTTTTAACGAATAATTCGAAATATAAAAAATATAATAAAAGATTTTTAAATTATTTAAAATAAACTTAAAATTAAACGTTAAATATATATTTAAATTAATAAATATTTTTAAAAAAAAATAATAAAATAAATTTATAATTTAATAAATAATAAATTCTTTATTTATTTTAAATTTTATATTAAATTTTTATTAAATAATTATATAATTTATATTAAATAATTAATTTTAAATATAATTTTAATAATTTTTTATAATATTTATTATTTTTTAATAAAATTTTTATTTAATATTTAAAATTTCGATTAAATAAATTAATATTAATTTATTTAATTATTATAATAATACTTTTAATAATTATATTATTTAACTTAATTATTTAAAATAACTTTTTATCGTTATAAATTAAAATTATATTATTATTATTTTTACAAACGTATTTATTTATTATTAATATTTATAATTTAAATTTATTTAATAATAAAATCGATAAATATAAAAATTAATTAAACTTAACGTTATTTATAAAAAAAAAAATTTAAATAAAATATAAAAAAAAAACATTATTAAAATTTATAAATTTATTATAAATATTAACGATATATTATTTATAAAAAAATTTAAATTTAAATTTTTAAATTATAACTTAATACTTTATTATTAAATTATATAAATAATATATTTTATTATTATTTTATTATATAAATTTATTATTTAATTAAAAAAAACGATTATAAAATTAAATTAATATAAAAAAAACGTATATTAAATTTTAATTAATTAAATTATACTTTATAAATATTTATTTAAAATAATTTCGTATATAATTTATATAAATTATTATTTTTTAAATATATTTATTAAAAAAAATAATAAAATTATCTTTTATAATAAATACGTTATTACGTTATTTATAATAACGTTTAATATATACTTTTAACTTATTAAAAAAAGCTTTAATAAAGTTAAAATTAAATAAATAAAACAATTAATATTAAACTTTAATTTATATATTATTTTATATAACGTATACTTTTTTATTATAATAAAAAAACATTATTTATTATTAATATTAATCGTAAATTTAAAAACGAATTTATTAATAATATAATATAATATTTTATTTAATTAATAAAATTTATTTAAATTATTAAATTATTATAAATAAAATAATTAAATAAATTATTTATTATAAAAATAAATAATATATTATAATATATATTATATTTAAAAGTTTTTTATTAAAAAAAAATATAACTTTTAAACATTTATTTTTATTTTTTATTATTATTATATTTATTAATATTAAATTTATTAATAAATATAAATATATTTAAAATAAACGTAAAAGTTTCGTATAAATATTAATTACGTTAATTACGATTAACTTTTATAAATTTTAATTTTAATTTTTTTTAAATTAATTAATATATTTTAAATATTTAAATATTATAATAATAAATACGTAAATATTATAATATTTAATAAAAAACTATTATATTTTATTAAAATATAAATCGTTATTATATATTAATTTAAACTTAAACTTTTATTATATTATTTAATATATATTTAATAACGAAAGATTATTTAATATTAACTTTAATAATTTAAAAAAATAATTTTAAAACGTTATTATAAATATAATTTATTATATATATAAAAAACTTATTAAAAACTTTATATTATTTATAATATTTTTATATTATTCGTATATTAATATTAAATCGTTAATTTAAACTTTCGTTTAAATAATTACTTTTAATTATTATAATTAAAAAATTAATACGTTATAAAGTTATTATATAATAATCGTATTTAATTTTTAAATTTATAAACTTTATTATTTTAAAATATTATAAATTATTTATATTAAATATTTAAATTACTTTAAAAGTTATTATTTTAAATTATAATCGTTATATAATTATATTAAATAAATTTTAAATATTTTTATATAAATTTATATGTATATTGTAAGTGCTAAGTAAGGCGCAACATTTTAATTTAAAAACCCAGTATACTTATAAAAGGTATGCCGCTGAACCATTCAGCTATTAGTCATAATTAATCGTACGTAACCCATTTTAATAGCGAAGGCTAAATACTCCTGGAATCAGGGGATTATTCTTCATAAAAGACAAAAACTTAATTACTTGCTTAACAAGAACAGTTTTTTACCTCGTAGGTTCAGGTTTTCTGCGGCTAATTCTATATAGTCTTTATAGCTGTAGATTATTAATAATCTTTTTTCCCATCTTTATGATGCAATTGCAAAATTAATTGCTAATATATTGCAACCTAGCAGCGAATACTATGCTGCTTCTATCAACTTCAACCCTCAAACTGCAATCCGTACTGCAACGTTGACGTAATGGGACCGACAGAGATATTATATGTGAACCAAAGAGAACGTCTAATAACTTAATGAAGTTTACTATATACTACACCGAATACCGCAGTTTCAAAGGGGGGGTTAGCACTTAATATACAAAAGGTTCGTAGGTAAAATAAGAATATATCAATGTACAAAACAGCAGAGAACATGCTAGATTTTGATATGGTATGAAGTTTTCATGCTCGTAAAGAAAATTTGAGTAATTGGTAAATATGGCCCCCGTAATGTGTTATTATTGCTCTTTATGATTATAATCTCACGACAATTATCAGAGCCCAACTATCATCATCGTAATCATACCCTACTCCTGGTCTCCTCCAGGTGATAGACTTCTTCATCAACCCCTAACCCAGCTTTAGCGTTAGTATCTATTTCGCCGATGTGGCCTGTGATGAGTTCATCCCCGAACAGCTCGGCGACCTCTTCCAAGGATTTACCCGATGTCTCTGGGAGCCAGAAGAAGTACACCACGGCGGCTGCAAGATTGGTCGCGATAAAAAGGGAGTAGTACCTAACGAGAAGAAAATAGTTAGCCTCCGAAAATATCAACCTCCATGTAATACTGCACATACCTCCAGCTGACAGAAGCAACCGCTAAAGGTGTAATCTGTGATAGGACAATGGCGACAACGGCCTTGATGAATACGGCAATTGCCAGACCCTTGGACCGGAGGAAGAATGGAAATAGCTCGGACGAGACGACCCACACCATGCCGTTGAAGAAGACGGCATAGCAGGCCGAGTACAAGAATATGAAGGCGATGGCCCCCTGAGCGCCAGCCAGGTTATCGTTGCTTTTGGAGCCGTACACGGCACTAAGAGCCATGCAGATGGAGATCATGACCGCGAGCACCACCGAACCAGTCCACAGCGTGCGAGCTCGAGGCCACTTATCGGCCACGACAAAGAGGTAGATGATCTGGCCGATGAAGCCCATCATCCCGTACACCCCGCTGATGAGCAGGGCCTGCTGCCCGGTGAACCCGGCGGTGGCGTAGAATATGTTCTGGAAGTTCTGGATGACGGAGGAGCCGCTGAGTTGGGTCATGGCTAGGATGAACGAGGCCGTCGCGGTTCGGCGCAGGTATTTCCTCGAGAATAGCAGGATCATGGCGGAGGACCACGTCGTTTCGTTCTGCGCTTTCTCGAAGTTGATCTGCTCTCGGATTTGGATCATCTCTTGTTCTGCTAGGTCGCTGTTGATCGACCCGTGCATTTTGAGTAAAACTGAATCGTCGCTCATTAGCTTTGCGCCTTTTCACTGTTTTTTTCTTGTCTCGGTCATGACGTGGCTGGAATCATACCTTTCTTTGCTTCCTCGTGTCGGTCCTTCTGCACAACTGCATCGTTTGAAAGAAATTAGCATGATGCTCTATTGTTAATATCCCATATGGAAGGGTTTCAAGAGGATTAGTCTTACGCCATCTTGGGGAGAACGGCACAAAGAATGCACCGACTGTCAGGAGGACTGCCGCCGGTGCTTGCATGGCGAGAGAAATGCGCCACTGGGCATCTCCGACGGCAAATGATCCTCCATATCCGATCCAGTTGGCGATGGCAAACCCAGTCGCAATAGCCATTCCCTGTAAGCCGACAATGAACCCTCGTTCTTTCGGTGGTGAGATTTCGGCAATGTAGATCGGCACTACACTGAGCACCATGCCACAAGCGTAGCCCGCGACACCGCGGCCAGCAATCATCATGCCCACGTTTATCGCAGCGGCTTGCAAGATCGCCCCGATCAGAGCTGTTTTTGAAATAATTTTAATCAGTGAAAGTTCCTCCTATCTGTGCTGTGCTTGCATTGCTGCCCTAGACCTTAACGTACCTAGGATCCCCGCCATTAGAATCGTGTATTTTCGACTGAACTGGTCGGCGAGATATCCGGTGCTTGCGCTTCCTAAGGCCTGGCCTGCATTATATACCGATACGATGGCGCCTGGTTACATAAGAGTTAGAGGATGTGCATCGATGCCCATGTAGTATAGCCCGGTTACCTGCTAAAGACGTGTTGACCTTCGACGGGCCATACATGTACAGTTTGAACGAGTCCTGACCAAGGGTCGTTCCGATGATTCCTAGATTTGACCGTCAGAACTCCAGATTCCATAGTATCTGACCGAGGCGTCACCTACCAGCATCAATACCGTAGATGAGACCACCTACGGCAGCCACCAAGGCAATTCCGATAATGAACAGGCGAGGCATTGTAGTAGCCGGCGAGAGGCCAATAGTTCAACACGAGCTGGCGAGAATTAATTGGGTCTAAACAGCAGTCTGATATCCTCTTCTTATTAGAAGCCGGCTATCTCTTAAAAGACCGAGGCGCATCTTTCGCCCATTCTTTGCCCCGAAGCCAAGGCAGTGAAGCGAGATGATCCCACGAGGTCGCGGGGCTATTCTGATAGCCGGCGCCATGAATCCTCCAAACTTGCGCGTTTACGGACCGCACTAACGTCGTACGTACACGGGGGCATGTCCCATGGGGTCCCCGGGCCCCCGCAGTCTCCGCAAGTGAGATTCAGCTGCCCACATAACGCGCTCTACTGACCTAGATCCTCGGGATAAGGGCGACCGAATTCGGGGAAGGCTTCAATCGCCAAGTTCTAGGGTTTCAAGTACAAGTATGAGAGAAAAAGGGGCACAGACGAAATCCAAAGGGGACACGCATTAACTATAGCAAGCGACTTTCAACTTCGAGTAGCTGCATCTAGTTACACCCCGGGCTATTGATCATTATGGCTGCACCTATAGTGACCGCACCCACATTTGAACACCACCACGATGGTTTGGGGTTAGGCTACACAAAGCCTCGGATTTCGTGGCAATTCGAGGCTTCCTCCGACACGGTAGCTGCGTGGAAGCAAACAGGCTACGACATCGAGGTTACATGGCCATCCACCGGTGCCGTCGAGACCTTCTCCAATCACACCGAAGAATCCGTGCTAGTCCCTTGGCCGGCAAGACCCCTAAACTCCCGGGAGATCGCCACGGTTCGGGTCCGATGTCACGGCACTAGCTCGACGCCCGGATCGGCAGAAGTGCCAACGACAAACTGGTCGGAGGCAAGCACAGTAGAAGCGGGCTTCCTCTCCAGAGATGACTGGAAGGCCTCGTTCATCACTTCATCCAAGTGCATTGGCCCCGATGGGCCTCTGCAGCCTCTGCGCTTTCGGAAAACGTTCAACTTGAAGTCCCACGGAGCCGTGTCTCGTGCAAGGCTATACATCACCTCCATGGGTGTCTGCCAGGCCTACATCAATGGGAAGTCGACTAGCGATGAGCTTATGGCGCCTGGATGGACCAGTTACAAGCACCGCCTCAACTACCGGGTCCACGATGTCAGTTCGTTGCTTAACCCCGAAGGCGAAAACGTCATCGCAATCGAAGTTGCGGAGGGCTGGTATTGTGGCCTACTCGGATTCCGTGGTGGTACCAGGTTCAACTATGGTGACCAGCTTGCTCTACTGGCGCAGCTAGAGGTCGACGTCAATGACGGTGCTTCATCGCAGGTCATAACTTCTGCCGAAGAAGACTGGTCTGTCACTGGGAGCGCCATCAAGCAGAGCGAGATTTACGATGGCGAAGTGTACGATGCCCGGGCGGAGAACTCTGTTTGGAGTCGTCCCGGCGCCCGCTCCCACTCCCGCGACAACGAATGGATATCTGTGAAACAGGTTCCATGGCCATCAACAGAGCTGGTAGCCCCGGATGCTCCACCAGTCAGGGTAACCGAGACGCTTGAGGCCGTCGATATCTTCAAATCCAAGAGCGGCAAGACAATCATAGATTTCGGGCAGAACCTCGTAGGCAGGGTTCAAGTGAAACAAGTAGAGCTGCCTTCGGGCGGCCAGCTAACCTTGAGCCACGCCGAGGTGATGGAACACGGTGAACTAGGAACGCGCCCACTACGGTTCGCCAAGGCTACAGACACCGTGATTTCTGCTGGGGAAACCATATACAACTGGGCCCCGCAATATACCTTTCATGGCTTCCGCTATGTGCAAGTCGATGGCTGGCCGGAAAACGGCTCGCTGCCACCTAAGGACAGCTTCGTCGCCCAAGTTATGCACACGGATCTGAAGCGCAGGGGGTATTTCTCATGTTCGAATGTGACCGTCAACCAGTTGTATAAGAATGTCATCTGGAGCATGCGAGGAAACTTCCTTTCTATACCTACCGACTGCCCCCAGAGAAATGAAAGACTTGGGTGGACAGGAGATATCCAAGTGTTCGGCCCAACTGCTAGTTTCTTGTTTAACAGTGTTGGGATGCTGAAAGACTGGCTGCAGGATCTTGCCGCTGAGCAGCTGCAGGAAGGACGGGATGCAATACCTCCGTTCGTGTGCCCAGAGATTCCCATACCAGGATGGCCTCACATGCCAGCGGCGATATGGGATGACGTTGTCGTGCTGACGCCGTACGAACTCTACAAGTATGGCGGAGACGGGGAGATCCTATCACGCCAGTTCATCAGCATGCAATCGTGGCTCGAGCGAGGCGTGGACCGTGGACCCGACGGCCTATGGAATCCCGACCGGTGGCAGCTCGGAGATTGGCTCGATCCCATCGCGCCGCCCAATGATCCCTCCAACGGGCCCAGTGACCCTCTATTGATATCCGATGCGTATCTCATCCACACAACCGACACATTCGCCAGAGTTTGCGAGATTCTAGGCAAGCCGGAAGCGGCGAAGTACAAAGCGCAGGTTTCCGACCTGCGGAGGAAGTTCCAGGCCAAGTACATCACCCCCGTCGGGAACCTCATGTCGAACACGCAGACCGGCCTCGCCCTCGCGGTGCAGTTCTCTCTCTACAGGAACGAGCAGGACCTGGAGCTAGCGAGGGACCAGCTCGTGAAGCTCGTGCGGAGAGGCAGGTTCAACATCACGACGGGGTTTGCGGGCACGCCGGTGATCGCGCACGCCCTCACGAAGCTGAACCAGCCGCAGCTCGCCTACAGGATGCTCCTGGAGAAAACGTGCCCGTCCTGGCTGTACCCCGTGACGATGGGCGCAACTACGATCTGGGAACGCTGGAATAGTATGCTTCCGGACGGGTCGATTAATCCGGGGCAGATGACAAGCTTCAATCACTACGCGCTGGGATCGATCGCCGACTGGCTCCACGGGACTGTCGGTGGCATCAGCCCGGCTGAAACCTGGAAGACCTTCCTAGTGCGCCCCGTGCCTGGTGGTAACATCACTCACGCGGATGTGTCCTTCGATGGTCCGTACGGGTTGGTTCAATGCAAGTGGAAGCTTGACAGCAATCGGTTCTCGATGGTTTTAACAGTACCACCGAACTCAAGCGCAAAGGTCATTCTGCCTTCATCTCTTCAAAAAGATGTGGTTGGTGCTGAAGAGGAGTTTACTATTCTGGAATCTGGCACTCATCAGCTGAGCTGCGAGTTCTACCCAGCGGAGTGGCCGCCGAAGCCAATTATTGCTCCCCATATTGTACCCCCAGAGGAGTGTATCGCGTAGGTCTAGCATATGTATAATAGTTATTGCTTCTACCAGGTTTGCCGGTAAATGGCTAGAGTTTAGTCTTGAAGTTTTCATGATGGCAAGATGAACAAGTATTTACTTGCCTAATGATGTTAGAAAAGTCTTAAATGAGATCCCATGTGAAACGCGGAGCAAGATTTTAGTTGTGTAAACACGTATTATACGAGAACGATTATGAGAAGCGGTTTATTAATATTACCCCTGGATGCAAGACTGGTTGTCCCTTTGAGGTTACATGAAGTTGTGTTTTTTTTCTATGAGCTATCATGAGGAGTTATCTATTTTGTCTCTTCCAGTCGTATGGTTAGCTGGTATGGCACTTATATGTCATGGGTAGGTAATGTATATATTATCACGTATCATCACACAGTCACGGCCTAGTGATGCATGTGATCCGTTGTGCATCATTGCTGTTTCACTGCCATGTGAAATAGATACGTTGAGGTAGTAGTAGATTACCAAATTTGGGGGCCATTTATGCCAGTTGTCATCGAGGTCATAAACCGCCCTTATTAATTGGACGTCTCCATTGAAAATTGTCTTCATGAGGTAAATGATTTTTGGTATCTGTCTTGGCAGGGCTGCAGGGATAGAATCCTTCGACAGGCGCAGCACCAGGGCTGTGATGCCGTCGATCAAATGGGGTTTCAAATGTTCGTAGTATATATAGCAATGATCTCTAGTGCTAGTTCCTGGACGCTGCGCCAACTCATTCATTGTATTCATGGTGGCGGGAAGGCGATACCACGATGAAAATGAGCGCTCAGGTAACGACACGCTCCAAAGATGAATCGCGTCTCAGCGGCTGGCGGAGGCTAGCAGTGTTCAACATTACCCTACTAGGCATATTCACAATCGTATTTATCGGGTTCATAATAGCGGCGAGTATTCGCTTGAATGGCATCCGCGGACCTATCATATTTTACACGGGCGACTGCAAATCCGGCAGTGGAGCGTCGCGGGTCTCGACCGGGCTGCATCTAGTCATCAACATCGCCGCGTCGTGCATCTTAGCATCGTCCAACTACTTCATGCAGGTGCTCAACGCGCCGTCGCGGGCCGAAATCGACCGCTCTCACGCCCGCGGCAAGGCCCTCGAGATCGGCTACCCAGCGTGGGGCAACGCCTTTAAGGTGTCCCGCGCCAAGACGATCGCTTGGGCGGTGCTGCTGCTCAGCTCCGTGCCGATCCACCTCCTCTTCAACAGCACCATTTTCGAGACGGACTACCGGGAGCGCGACTTCCAGCTGACCATCGCGTCCGAAGGGTTCGTCGATGGCGCGCAGTACTTCTTCCCGGGCGCGAGCCTCGCGGTGTTCAGCAGTGTTGATAGTTATGGATACATTGATGGATCCTTCTCCTCTAGTAGTGGCGGGAAAGGCACGATATCCAGCTACCTGGAAAACTCCGAGAATGCGAAGAACATCACCTATGCTGCCGCGAACGGGGCCCGCTGGAGCAAGTTAGAGCCAACCTCGTGTGCGGAACTTTATGCCACTTGCCGCGGGCTCACGGAGTACAGCAACGTTGTCGTTGTGGTTGATGGCGTCGACGGTGCGTCTGATGGATGGACGCGTGACGAAGTCTGGGACCTTTCGGCCAATGATGAGGCGGGCTGGGATGACGAGTTCCCGCCAACGGAGCGCAACTCTCTATGGTATTCGGCAGGCTGTACCATGGATACCCAACCAAGTAGCGACTCACGGATGAGCTGTGAAAACAACTGCGTAGCTGCCCTTGGTACGGAAGCGGTGAGTTCAGAGAGTTTCGTACCGCCAGAAAACTGGACGATCGACTTTTTCAGGGCAAAGGGCCCGAAGTACGAGCTCAAGAACGACCAGGGCTCTCTTCCAGTAAAATACTGCCTAGCTGAGCCTATAACCCATTCGTGCAGCGTCGGGTTCTCGAACATACTTCTCGTCATCGTCACGGTGTGCGTTCTAGTAAAGACGGTTACCTGTGTGATTGTTTTTATGCTCCTGCGACACACACGGTCTCTAGTGACGCTAGGCGATGCTATAGAGGAATTCATTGTTTCGCCTGATGAGCAGACCCAAGATTGCAGTTTGCTGGCGGGTGCCATGGTGAGATCTGACTCCAAGGCTGGGTTAGCCGGGGGCCCTATAGAGTGGCACAACAAAATATGCAGAGGTTTTGCAACTGTCCCCTGGAAATCGTGCTGGTACAATTTCACTATCCTCTTCGTTGGTTTTGCTGGTAGTACGGTTGTTGTTATCATGTTCGCTAGTTGGAACAGTCTGTACGTAAACCCCCTATTTGGTACTGGTGAATTTTGTGAGTATTTGAATACTAACTCATGCACTTACAGGAGTAACATTTCTCTAAATGGAGACAGTCATGACACCGACTTCGGGACCAACGACCTTAGGGAGTCGATCCCGATGATGATAGCAGCCAATGTTCCTCAATTGGTACTGTCTTTCTGGTATCTTTCCTTCAATACCCTTTTGACGAGATGGCATATGGCTAAAGAATGGGCACTGTTTTTCGTGTCCCACCGCCCATTAAGGGTTACTTCCCCAAAGTAAGCCTATACATTCTAGTTTGCTAATAGATACCTATCAAACTGACGATACTGTAATATTAGAGGGAATCAAGTATCTACTTATTGGCTAGGCCTTCCGTTTCGCTACAGTATCCCCTTAATAATGGCCAGTGTCACTCTTCACTGGCTCCTCTCCGCTAGCATCTATGTGTTTGTTGGGCAGGGTAGTGAGTCATCCTCTTTTCTTTCTAGATCCTCACGTTTCTGTACTGATGACAGCTAGGCTACTATACGGCCCGTTCAGGTTCCGGATATTATACTGCTAACGGATATCGCGTTGAGGACCCGAATCTGCCACCGGAGTCTATTCTCGCATTAAGATATTCGAGCGGCGCTATGCTAATGGTAGTCATAATTTCTGCCGTCTTACTCATTGCTCTCACCCTATTGTTTTACCGTAAACTACCGAGCAGCATGCCTATAGTCGGAGGACATTCAGGCGCCATCTCCGCAGCTTGTCATATTTCGCCTCTTAGCACGGCGCTGCCTGACCCAGACGCAACGGATAAAGGTGAATCTACTGACGTGGAACAAACCACTGTGGAGAATGAAGGCTTTCTGGAACATTATGGACAAGTCTTGAGAAGCAGTATGTCTCAATCTTTGTTAAGATGGGGTATTGTGCGTATGCCGGAGGAGTGGTACCATTCATTCCAGTATGTGGATGATAGAGTTAAAGCAGCACATCTAAGTTTCGGGGGCATAGTAGAAGATGTACAGACTCCTCAGGAGAATGAACTATATTTCTTTAGGTAGGGGAACGATATATATCGTACATTACATCAAAATAACTAGTTGTCTTACCAAGAAAATGAACCTTACCCCTATATGGCGGTATATAGGGCTGAACTAAACGGGTCTAGGATCTTAGTCCTCAATTGCGTTCTAATCTTGGTGTAGCCCCTGAACGTAACATTGTCGACTATATGATCGATAGTGTCTTTATGAATAACTGTAAAAATGATAATAGTAATTAAGGAAACGGATTGAGATACCCTCCGGATCAAGTAGTGTGCTATCGTTTGAATCTTCTTTAGATATGTGCGCAGGACTGAGCAACCCGGTTGTTATCATGATTCTTACAGATGATAAAGTAAGCCTACCACCAGTGATTGGATCTCGGGTTGATATAATTAAGATGTCAAAAGGTCGATGGGGAGCAGAAGAGCATTCCAGAGGGAACAATCCGTGACTGTGCAACTGGAGTGAAAGACAAGTGGGGGGATCAGTGCCAGTGCCCCTGAACAGCTTTAGATCTACGTGTAGTTCCACACTTACTGACTATGGATCACTTTCCTCCTTTCATAGTTCTCGCCTTTAAATTCTCTTGCGTTAGTGGTGACGAAGATGCCAAAACTTGCGTGAATCAACTCGCTCGATATCCGGTGGTTGATAGATACGTTACCGTTGACACAGGTTTGTCTTGGAAACTATCCGTTAAAGCTCCGAGTCTTCCGCCACGCCATGCCAACGGTCACATAGCCAGCTGAGGTATCGACGAAATCCTTGAAGTAAGCAGTGATAAAAGGCGAGAGAGGGGCTCGTTGCGCGACTCCCCTCGTTCCGGCAACTTGCTAGCTCTAAATTTAGATTGTTAGAATCCTCACGCACAAGATTATGAAGGACGCAAGTACAAAGTTGAAGAGGCTCTACAGCTGCTAATAATGAGAGATGAACTGTTTAATGACGAGCACTTGATCCAAATGACCGAGACCCTCGGGCCGCTGCCACAAAGCCTGCGCTCCCGGTGGCGCAGGGCCGATGAATATTGTGCCACGGAGCGTAGCTTGGATGCCGAGACTGACCAACAGGGAGGTCTTTCATCTGGCGGCGAAGATAATCACGCCTCAGACGAGGAGTTATCTGAATCGGATAGCGCGGTAGAGAGTTCCTCAGAATCTGAAGTTTCAAACCCGGGTGGCCCCGAAGCCCCGTTAGCGAGCGTAACACCTTGGGTCTCGCTCGATGAGTCTATCAAGGAAATCAGACGTGTCGATATAGATCACGATGAATTGGTTGAAGTCGTCCGGTTGGTTCGGAAGTGTTTACAGTACGATCCTGCCGATCGCCCTTCGGTCTCCGAGTTGCTGGAGGAGCCGTGGTTTTACTCGGCGGATGCCATGGAAAGTTAGCAAAGGGAACGACCAATAGTCAGTTCCAAATATATCCGAGTAGTTGCAAAGTCTTAGAAGGAGAGCAGATTGTGACAGCGCAACTTTGGATGAGCCATACCCATGCATATCAATTTACTCCCTTACTGCTCACTGTACTTACTATTTAGCACCAATACACCCTTCAGAACGCCTCTAGTTTTATAGTCAGGTGCCTCTGCCACGAACCTCGCTCGTTCCTTTGGCGGTACAAGGGATTTGAGGAATAAGTAACAAGATGTATATCCCGAGGCAATATTTTTTCCTGCATACTTGCATGATGATCTTCCGATGCTATGGTCGTCTCCACTTCTCCTTTTTCTATTCAATAAGTCCACCTTTTTCTGTGGGATTGGATTCGGGCCACTGCGAGTCTTACCATACTCATGGATAGAGAATATTATATGATACGATTACCATAAGAGGCTTCATCCAAGTCAAGTAAAGCTTGTCCTAGCCAGATAGCATAACAGTGGATGGCATCCACTAGACACCGTGAAGCATCATGGAGCAGGTCACAATAGGACATTGTTAGTTGCTTCGGTCTCTAATAAAATTGCTTTGATCGACATCTGTAGATAACTACTCGGTCAAAGAATTTGTAGTTATGGAGAACTTACCACGAAAATAGAAGCTAAATATTGGAATCTTCATGCGACTGTGCCGCAACTGTGCCGCCGCAGCCATAATACCCTAATACAATATAGAACAAGGCGCGCCGGCACCTGAAAGTTCATGTGGGTCACCAAGATCTAAATTGCGGGAACATCGTCAGGGGTCCTTTGATGGGATGCAAGGACCTTTTTTTAACGGGAACGCTAGTGGGGATTCTAACGGCTATTATTACGTAGTTACAATAAATAGACACACGAAGTGCAGGTGAGGTCTATCACATGAGTTCAAGCGTCTATACTTTATAACGGGCTTGACTGTTAAAGTCCCGGCTGTAGAATACAGTACAGTATTATCTTTGAAATCAACCCTCAATATGAACATCATAAAGCGCCATAGGTGTACAAGCGAAGAGGAGCGCTACTGGATTTACTGGATTTGGACTCATCGTGTGAATAGAATACATTCTGAATGGTCCAC
Source organism: Eutypa lata (assembly GCA_022661535.1). Taxonomy (NCBI): domain Eukaryota; kingdom Fungi; phylum Ascomycota; class Sordariomycetes; order Xylariales; family Diatrypaceae; genus Eutypa; species Eutypa lata. The sequence continues at coordinate 884,770 of JAKULF010000013.1, read as the reverse complement.
ATAGCATTTCAGTACGTGCACAGATCAAACCAGATGGTTGCCAGTTGCTTTGTGCCCTTATGGCGTCTTGAGAGACACATAGTTAGTTGAATTAAGGTTATTTCGATTAGCTGGATTGACAGTATGATGACTAAAAGTTTGACAAGCTGAAATCCTTAGTGAGGTGAGCTGGGTGAGGCATGAGCGGCGCAGGCGGCGTAGTGAATCGATATCCTCCAGCCCCATATAGCTAAATCGCTGATCAGAGACCAGGGTAACTAACCTACGGTCAAGCACTTGTATTCACATACGTCATGCATATACCTAACTGTAAATTTGAAAAGACACTATGAGGTGTTTACAGATGTTAAGAGTTTTGGTATTATAATTAGAAGTGCTCAAAAAAACTAAGAAGGGTTGTTCACGCACGTAAAGCAATTTACGCTTTCCAGTGGCTATGCTCTCCAGCCCTCTGTAGTTTATTATGGACGGAAGAACGATTGTTACTACTTGTAGTATAGCATTCCCTCAGTTTACCCAGTTTATGTAATATGGACACGACGATCATTGTAGCTGGGTCTCCGGTTCCTGGGTCTGCTGAAACTAAACAACGACGATCGGGGCGTTAAAATTAGAAACATCGCAAAAAAGGTCGCTAACTATTGCAAAGTGCAAAATCTCAAGAGCGACGATGGCATCTCCGGCTCGAGTTGTGGGTGTCTCCTCGTCTATAAAGATGCATCTACTTCCCACGTTACAGTTTTACTCTCGTCAGCACCAGCAACCGCTATCAAGTACTACAACAACCCTTCACTAATACTCTCTAAAAAGCCGAAAGTCTTCTTGTCAACTCTACCAACCACTCCTTTCAACAACATAATACCGTTTTCTTCACCGCACACCAGCAAAAATGCAGTTCACTTTCGTCACCGTTCTCGCCCTCGCTGCTACTTCCACGGTACGACCGAGCACTCCCTTTTCAAGCACACTCCTTCCTATTCTAAACTGACGATTATTAGGCCCTGGGACCGCGCAGCAACGATGGCATCCTGAGTGCTCGCGATGACGGCGAGATCGTATGCCAGGACACAGACCATGTGTACGGGGGATCGGAGCGAGAAAACTTCGTCGAGGGACAGAAATACCTGCGCAAGAAGGGACCCGTTTGCGACACGGAAGCAGGCAAGTGCGCGCGAGTCAGCTGCTCCAACGACGGCGCCGTCTTCCTCTGCAGCCAGGACGACACGGAGCACTACGGCGTCGATTGCGGTCTGATCGCCGACTACATCGATCATATCTTCGACCAGTGCCAGCAGAACACCCAGTACTTTTACCAGCTGGCATCCGGTACCCAGGACAACACGGAGGGCTGGCGCGTGGAGGTTGGCTACAACTCTTGCTAGATTAGGCGCCGTGGGGAGAGAGGGAAGTTGGGAGGTCTGATAAGCTGTATATAATTCTTTTCTCGATGCAAATATCACCACAGTACAATATATACTCGACGAGTATTTAGGCATCATCTAAATACAGTGGAGAGTAAATCTTTTTCCAAAAAGTTGGCGATGTGTTGAAAGGATTTGCGAATCCCAAAGGTTCTATACCTACTGTCTCTAGCCGTGAAGTACTCATCACTGTGGTTTTCAAATTATGATTTGTACGAACCATGTTCTTTGCTGTCTATTATGATAGCACCCACACTACGACCAATACTTGTAGATGACTTAGATTCCTCCTCACAAATATCTTGGTAAGACTTCAATATCTGGCCGACATTGAAGTAAAGGGAGACAACAATTCCAGGCGCACTCATAGTTCATACTCGAAGCACAATCTTTCCAACTTGTTTGCCCTGCCAAATATACTCAATCGCCTTCTCTGCCTCTTCGAAATAGTAGACCGAGTCTATGATATCGTCGAATCGCAGCTGCGCTGCTGACACAGCAGCACAGAGGTCGTCCTGGTCATGTTTAGACCCGGCATTAATACCCCTGTCGCAAGGTCAACATTTCCCTTTCCAATTAATTGCAGTTGAAAGAGCCAAGGATACTCACCTCAAAGTCACTCTTCTGTCGATGATAATAGGAAGAAGCTCTGCCAGCGAGCTCGGATCCTTCCCGCCCAGATATCCAACCTGGCTGACGACTCCACCGCGTCGAGTAGACTTGATGCTTTGCACGAGAGTCTGGTTTCCTCCAACTTCAATGACCAGGTCGACACCGATGCCGTCTGTAAGTCTGAGGACATCTTCGTGCCAGTTTGGATTCTCTTTGTAGTTCACTGTCGAGATTGGGGGGCTTGGATAGCGATCCACTATAGTTTTAAGCTTTGAGTTGCTCGAGGAGCTCAAAATCACCTTGAGGCCTGCCGCCCGAGCAAGTTTGAGCGCGACCATGCTGACACCTCCAGTACCTTGTAGATGATGTCAGTACATAATACGTACATGTCCGCGGACTAGGATGCACAAACCTTGAATCAAGACGCTTTTACCGATTCCGATATCTTTGAGCGCCGACCAAGCAGTCACCCCAGCGCAGGGAAGGATGCTGGCTTCGACCCAGTCTAAGTGAGGTGGGAGCTTGGATATCTTCTCTTCGTCAAAGACGATGTGGTCTGCCAACACTCCGTCCTCGTCAGCTGCTAACCAGGAACGTCCTGTCTCTCGCCCTGTGATGTTTGCTGTGTCAACGATGGGGGCGACTCGGTCTCCAATGACGAAGGATTTCACCCTCCCGCCTATGGCTACGACCTCCCCAGCTGCGTCATTGCATAGAATGCCATTAGGGGTCACCGGCCAAGGATTACCCCCGTTTGCGATGTTGGCATCTCTGTAATTCAGCGAGACGGCATGGACCTTGATCAGAACGGAATTCGGAGGGATAGGATTTGGGAGCGCTTCATTGACGAGTTTCACTTTCGGGGTTCCAGGCGTGTAGTCATCGGTACGCCGAAAGGCCCTGCGTGATGTTATCTGAGTGTTAGCCATAATTACTGTCTTACAGGCCTGTTGTCTTATAATAGCTAGACTGCAAGAGGTACAAAGGTGAAGGGGAACCGAAAGGATTTATATACAAATAAAACAAGATAATACCAGCTTACCGCTGTAAGATAATATATACTCTTCATTATCACTTTCACCCCTCCTAAATGTCACTGTAGCTTACTAGTAACCTCATTGCACAGTGGGGACCCACCCGCAAGGCGTGTGTCGTGATTATAACTGCATGTGGGTAAGGGTTGTAGGGCGCAAGTTCTTACTGGTCAACACGTTTACACCGTAACTATCCGTTCATATTCGTAATGTTGTCCAGACCTGCAATTATGTGCCTAGTTGCCATACATTACGAATACACACGCATAGTTATCACCATGTTTTTGACGAAACCTACATGAACGAAGGTGATAGAGGCCTGTTTCGTTACCTACCCCGGAATATTCGTTATTCCTTACCCTCCCTCGGGAGAGCCGATATCAGCTCAGAAAGGACCTCGCACGAAAGTAGACACGTAGCGGGGTGTTTTTTCTGAGTGACAGGTCTAGAAATGAGGTTACCATTGAACCGTAGAACCTCTACTTTTAGATATCTCAATACTAGGAAGACATTATTTATTTGCAAATTAGTCATGGTACGACAGCATGGAACACGGGATGGGGGTGGCTTAACTGTGGCCAAAGTCTAGGCTTGAGGTTCCTGCTAGATATTGATCTTTAGACCAAGTGAAGGATAAGCAACACAACGGAGCTTCTTCGGCAGTTCACATAGGCATTGTGTCAATGTTTAAGATACGCTGTTTCAGCGAGCCGTGTGTATCGCTATTCCGATCCCTGGTCCAAACCCTTCTCTCTACCCATCGCATTCAGAGACGGCAAGGATTTCCCCAAGCCACCCAAGCCACCACGGGATCTATTGAACAGCCATGTAATGATTGACCAGCGTTCCCGACCCGTTCGAGGACAGAGCTGGGGCTGGTGTGCGCGTGGCGTAAACAAAACAAAAACTTACCTCCCCTATTACCTATTATCATCGGTTACTGTTACCCGCCATGCTCCCCTAAGACCTCGAGCGAGATAAGTCTCAAAGGTCATAGACGATTTCATGTATATTAAAACCTCAGACCCTCCAGTCTTATGGAGGTGTTGTGCAACACTGGTTTCCCCATGTAGAATACACTTACTTGTAAGCACCATGGCAGACGTCTATTCGATCCCGCAACTGCCTCCCAACTTCGATGCGGTTGGCATCTTCTATATTACCCTCTGCGTGACATGGACCAGTCTTGTATTTGGCGGCATGGTATTTCTATGCGCAAATCGCAACCACCCCATTGTCAAAATCCGGGGTCTGCCCTTGTCGCTTTCAGCTATTATCTTGCTTCATGCGTATTGGATCCTCGCTCAGCTCGTATATCCCGTCGGGCAGACTCTTCCCATCATCCCCGCCTATGACATCCAGTATTTCTTCATGGGGTTATGGTTCCCTCTCGGTATCGCACTGTTCCATGCATCGAACAGTCGGTTCCTCTATGTTGCAGAATTGCAGAAGCGGTTCGCTCACTCGGATCTTCGAAGGGGATCAAGTAATCTTGGGTCCAAAACGTGTGGGCTTTGTCGTTTCAAAAGCCTGGCTTACCCTACAAGAGTATTCATATTTATAGGGATCGGCATGGTATTTCAGGTATGCTGTGTTCTGCTCACATTGAAACTTTTGAAACTCTAGGTCTAAATGTTTCACTAGGTCCTTCTTACGGTCGGTATGTGGCTTGCATGCCGTAAATACCATCCGACATTTGGCATTCCTGGCACAGAACTACGCGGGACGCTCCAGGAGCAAATACTAGAACTTGGCCGTGGTTGGGAATGGTGGCCGTCAGCGTTGTGGCAAGTGTTGTGGACATGGATAGTATGTATAGATCCCAGCATAATACGCACCTCTAACCTCCGTAGGTTGCTCCTATTCTCATTTGGAGAGCTTGGGGGATTCGCGATACTCTCGGATGGCGTTTGCAAACAATTGGCTGCTGTCTCTCAAAGTTAGTTTAGCCCTTTCTCTATTAATAACTGCTCATTTCGTGCAACTGACTTCCTACGCCAGTCTTCACGCGACTCCAATGTGGCTGATGGCAATGTATATGCCTGCTTTCGAACCAGTCAATCGATACTTTGCTCCTAGCCAATGGATTCACCTATCCGTCATGATGTTCGAGATCTTCACCGTATTCGTCCCCTCCTGGCAGGTTTTGCGACAGCGACGCTTAAGCAAAAGAGCCGCCGATTCGAACACCAAATGGGAAACGGAATCGCAGACTACAACTCTGAGGATGTCGGTCTCACTGGCTCCGAAGTCCATTTCACTTGCCGAACAGGGCCATGCCCTGGATCTCTCCAATGTTGACCTTGGAGACCGCTTGCTCACAATGAACGCACTCAACTATGTACTCAATAACAATCCCGGCCCATTACAGGAGTTCTCAGCTCTGAGGGACTTCTCTGGAGAGAATATCGCCTTTTTGACGCGCACTGCAAAGTGGAAGGCATCATGGCCCGAGAACGCAAGCGAAGACCAGATGCAAACTATATTCACTCGGGCGCTCGAGATCTACACCGATTTCATCGGCCCACGAGATGCCGAGTTTCCTCTCAACTTATCATCGCATGACCTCAAGCGCTTTGAAGCCATCTTTGAACGGCCAGCACGGATCGTGTGCGGAGAGGCGCGATCGGATCCAGCAACACCGTTCGCGGCTGATGTGCCCCTTAGAAGTCTCCGGAAGGGAAGCGATGATGCTGCGACTGCATCTTCGGGGGGTGGAGGGTCCGGGTCTGGTAGGATTGACCTGGGAGAAGTTGTTGATAGGATACAATACACCGGTGAGATTTCTGAGGACTTCGATGCCACCGTGTTCGATGACGCCGAAGCCCACGTCAAGTACCTCGTCTTAACCAATACGTGGCCGAAATTCGTCAACGAGTGGCTACGAACAAGCTAGGTAGAACAGGAGAGAGGGTCATTTATATGGTTCCCGTTAGGCATAGACAGAATTTGAGTTGTCCAAAATGTGTAAATTTGAATAATGCAAACCCAAGTAATAGTAATCGTTAATCATCTAACCACATACAAATTATGTAAACACAAGTTTATTCTAGTTCAACTGGCCCCAAGTACTTTATACCCCTTTATACCTTCATTCGCCCGTTATAATGTGTACCATCATTAGACCAGTTGCATCCCGTCAAGGAGCGTTTTGGTGTGATGAAGGGAAGCCGGCCCCAGTGATGACGGCTCCCCCAAAACATTTCCTGCGAATATGTGTACATATGTTACAGGAGAACACCCTATGCAATCTTCTGATATATTATCCAGGACCTACAAATCTAAGAGCGTACTCCTTCAGGATAAACTTCCGCCCAGCCCCACAGGGCAAAGGTCTGAGAACAGCAGATTGAACCAACAACTCAACTCTGCTCCTAAAAGCCAACCTGAAATGTTTTCCCTCCACCACAAAGCAGGCCTTATATCAGCCTCCTTCCATAATTCCAGTCTATACAGACAGCAGCGCAGCCAGGAGGCGCATTTAAGAAGAAACCCTACTCCCGCCAGTATATTCGGGTCAGCACGAACAAAAGGCACATCGGACGGGTAGCGCAAGGCCCTTGGCGAGAGTGGCGAACAACGCGGACTTTGATGGTCATCCGCGGAGTATGGAAGAAAATCCAAAGCCAAGAGAGGACGTCAAGGAGAAAAATCCACCTACGAAGGAACACATCAAAATAATGCACCTTACTGGAAATATAGGGGGCTATGGGGGTAAAATACAGACGAGTCGTATCTGTGGCGGCTAGAATGAGTTGTTCAGGAAGAGGAACATTGTCCTGGGGTGTAGGTGCCGAGGTGAAAGATGTGTGGTCAGTGGAATGCCGGAAGTAGCATCAACGAGTAGACAGTCAATGGCGGTTGGGAACGGTGCCACAGCCTCATTGGCCATCTAAGGGACCATCAAAGAGGAAGCCGGATGAGCTAGAAAGACCGCGAACTCTAAGGTACTGGACAAGAACTATAGTTAGGAAGGGATCATCTGTCTAAAGGTTCAATGACGTGGCTGGCGAGAAGTGGCGCTGAACACACTCAAAATTGTATGCTGGGTCTTAATCAATGAGTTATACAAGCCGGGTCTTGTAGGATTTAGTGTGCTAGGGGATAATGAGAAGAAACCCAAGTTCTTAGGTGCCCAGGTACGATTATATTCTTAGATCGTATTCGGAATATCAAATATAACTCCAATTCAACCCCTTTAGAACCGTCCAAAATGAGATAAGTTTACCAAAGAGGATAAACTAGAGATGTAGAACCAAGTAACATCACGTAACGCCGTTCGGTCCCCTTTACATGCCGTCCGCCTCTAGAGATTGTACAAGCTCCCGAATATACTGTGCGACAGAGCTGTGTCCTCCCATTTCAGCAAACTCAATAGCATATCTGTGTTGTTCTTCACCAAACCCTTTTCCCCATGTTGCGTTCCAGAGAAGGCGAACCATATCAATCCGCCCATGTTCTGCAGCTCCCTCGAACGCCGTCCTTCCATCTATTTTTGCGGCAGGAGCGAATACATTGGCACCGTATTCCAACAGCAAACATGCCATGTGGAGGTAGCCCTTCATTGCAGCTATTTGCAAGGCTGTCGCTCCTCTCCTCCTTGCAGGCTCAGCATTAACAGCTGCATTATGCTCAAGGAGGAATTGCACAATCTCCATATCGCCAGTATCGACTGCTACCTGTAGTGGTGTTCGTTGGAGGCCATGAATTAATGGTGGGTTTATGTTTGCGTTGTTCGAAATCAATAGGCGAATGATTTCTATATTATTTTGCGTAATATTAATACCCAATAGACCACCTGGGTAGAATACATGTTCGATCAAGTTCGGGTCAGCGTGGTTAGCCAACAGTAACTCAACAACGGCTGTTTGCTTATTGTGAAGCGCCAATTCTAAAGGGTATTGTAGACAATTCCTTTTGGGCGGGTGTGGGAAGCCGTGCCGGAAATTAGTGCAATGTTGCTCATTTATAATTCCAGCATTGAGGAAGGCCTTCACTTTTTCGCAGTCTCCGTTCACTATGGCTCTCATGAGACAAATACCTTTTGTGCTGTTTGCTATTTTTTGTTTGGCTGAAGTCATGAGTAGTTCTCGAAGGTGAATATGACCTTCACTGGCAATGATAGCGCCATAGTCGTCTGGGTCGGATTGGTTAAGTAAACACCTCACCATCTCTTCATTTCCTAACCTTATTGCCTTTTCAAGTGCTGATGGTTGCCCTTCTTTATGATGAGATCTCGCACTGTGTCTTACTAACGATCTAACCTTATTGATATCGTCTTGCCCAGCGGCTATGGAGAGCGCATATGAATCGTCCGAAGGACAGGAGAATTCATAAATGCTCAGAAGATCTTCGAGGATTAGAAAATCACCCCACGTTACTACCTCTATGATCAGTTGATCCACTTCAGATTCCTCGAGGTCTATGTCGGTATCCAGAAATAATCGCAGCAGATCCCAGTTTCTCCAACCCAAGGCTCGTTGAAAGTCAGAAGCACATGCAGTATAGTACCCTCCTTGTCGATGAGAGGGGCTATTACAACACTCATATAGGACAAATTTCATGAGTATGACAACCACGTTCTCCTGCCCTACTGAAATAGCCTTGTTCAAAGAGGTTGTGAAGTTGTCTACCCCAATATGCCTCACTGTTGGTAGAATGTGCTCGAGAATGGAGGCAGAATTTCGCTCCGCCGCACGCTCCAATATTTCGGCAACGGCGATCTTGCGTTGATTATCCGAAAGCAATACTCTCTGAGAAAGCCATGATACAATAGTCTCATCGTCCCGAGAAATAGCGCCGGCAATATAGTTCAGGATAAAATCCGTGGAATATTCTGATGTCTCCTGATGTTCTCTATACACACGCAAAATTCGGCGTAGTTCATTTTTGAGGATGTTAGGGGTAATAATGACGGTATCAATAATTGTGTTGGCTGGTATTATAATTGCTTGTAGAAGTGTGATGTCATTCTGGCTCGACGCAAATCGAACAGCCGCAATAAGCTCGGAAGTATCATTAAAGCCGTCCCATAACATATATTGCTCCAACAGATCTTTTCTAGAAGATAGGCACAACTCGAGTTGTGACAGCTTCCATCCATCTGTGACAGAATCATGGGTACTTTTCGTGCGCACATCATTGAGAAATGTATGCACAAGAACATCAGTCGAAGTAAGGCTTTGGGTGAAGATGGTATTGGATACTGGGGCGCCAGCTCCCACAAGCAGTTCGATCGCCTCGTAGCTCGCGTTTCCCCTTAAAGCTTTAGATAGTGCTGAGTGTAACGTGAAGGGGATTCGATATCGGTGGTCATACTGCGGTTTCGAAGACAGAAGTATCTTAACAATCTTGGTGCGGGAGTCGGTCCACGATAAATTGCCAACTCCAGTAGCAATAGCAAAACAGCAGGTCTCAAGTGGGCTAAATTCACCCGATGGAAAGAGACATGAGCCATTGCATTTTGTCGGGTCCAGTCCCGATTCTAGAAGTATTTCAACCATTTCTGAGTCTCCTTCTTCGACTGCTAGGATGAATAACTTTTCTAAGAATGTCGGAGTAGAAAGCTTTGCCACACTTCTGGTAAACATGCTTGAGTATGAGCGTATTACTTGAAGTATATTACGTCTATACCTACGAAGTTTACCAAAATCAGTCGGCGCCCCAGGAAAGTCATTGGAAACCTGATAAGTGGCGAGTTTCAAAGCAATGACTACCGAGACTCCATCGTAGGGAATGATATCAGCGGTACCAATCCACTCATTGGGTAACAATGCCTTATAAGGAACATGTGCGTTCGCCAGATCCGTTAGTGTGTTATGAAGCATGAGGTTTTCTGGCAGTAGCGAAGTTGACCAATTAGTGGAATTTGGTTGTTGAGACATGCCTGTAGAGTTGCAACGGTTAATAAGATTGGCGCTACAAACCCAAAGTTGGACTAAATGCGAGGGTAAAAAAGGGGGCCCCGGGCTCGAAATACATACCTTGAACTGAAATGAATTTATTTACACTGGAAAAGGGGAGGCTGCCGAGCCACGGCTGTCTGAAGAACGTGTTCCACCAGTAAGGATCATCGACGTAATTCAATACCGAAGTAGAAGTTGACCCGGCCTGGGCCCAACTACCAGACTGATAGCTAAGAAAAGATGAAGGAGAGAGAGAATCAGTGGCCATAGACACAACCTCTGATGCATGATTAGTGGTGCCATTGACCACTGTGATGGGCTGCTGCAACTGTGGAGGATCCTCAATATATGACGATAGCCATAGTAAGTCAATATTATCATTCTGTACACCTAGTTCCACATCGTATGGTGGCTCCACCAGAGACATATCCACTGTTTGCATCTGAGGCGTTCCCCCAACTGAAGTAGATTGACTTCTCGATACAAGGTCCGACGAGACAGGGGGTTGAACAGCAACATCTATAGACGCAGCCGGTGGTGTCCTAATAATGAAGCCTTCCGGCGTCGGTGCATTGTCTAGCTTCCGGTCAATCATGTTTACTAGTATAGTAGGAAGTAAACTTACGTAGGGGTGGTTGGTAAGGCTGGGGCGGAGGGTATCGTGACATGTGTTTACGAAGTGTCTCCGGGGGAATCAGTTGGCTACCATCGATGACTTCGGTCTTCTTTCCTTGCTGTTTTCTGTGCTTAACTTTGGCGGAGATAATCCGCCTTTCATCTTGCTTGTGGTTCTTGTGAATTCCCCATTGCCTCAAACGGAGCTCGTATTGTGATTTGCTACGGTAAACTTCAGCCCCTGGAATCCTTAAAACTGAATTTGGCTTTACCTTGCTTCGAACTGATAGTTCTCTTCCATGAACTTCATTAAGTTCCCGAGGTTCTTTCCCTGCTTGCAATATAGATCCTCAATTGTCTCTCTTTGAGCCTCCCAGTCTGCCTTCGTCAGACTCAGGTTGGCCCCGGCAGACATGATGAATGTTGAGCATCGAAGCGGACGGACTAGTTTATGTGGAATTAATTGTACGGTAACAAATATGATAATGTTATTATGAAGGGTACTCCGGTATTTTGAGGGCTTGGTGAAGGACTGTGACTAGCTGGAGACAAGGCTCTGTTTAAGTAATCGACAACTTTCAGCGTGGAGAGTCCTACCACACCAGGTTTTGGTCACAGCCAATAACAATGGTGCATGCCAAATTTTTCGGTGAAATAGCTGTAGGTGTTTTTATTGGCCAAATTAGTGAGGGGGTCAGGTTTTGGCATGCGAGGCAAATGCCACCCAAGCCCAAGATCTCCCTGGTGCATAGGCAGGGCCGGGAGTGTGATTAATTGATAGGTATATAGCACAGGTCCGGGTCAGATAGGATATCACCACGCCTACTGCGGCATAAGTAAGCATATGTTCCAGCCCACTCCATAAATGAGTCGCGTCTAAGTGCAACTGGTGGCGTATAGGTATGTTGCACTACGAAGGGACAATGGGGTTGTTATATCGACTATTGAAATGAGAACAACGCTCAAGTGGTTTGGAAGCTCTAGTCTAGAAGTCAATTGGTAACCTAAGGCTGCAACAGTATCTGAGCAAGACGAGGCTATGAGTGACTTGTATAATATATGCGAATGCAATAGCTTCCAGTCGCAGCTAATATAGGAATTAAAGACTTAAGAGATCCCTAATCAGATATTAACAAAATCTTGTCTCTTGGGATTGGAGCTAGATATTTCAGGATAACGAAGAAGAGCATATCTAAAGGCTAAGAGCATTCATATTTAACTTTGCTATTCGAGATTCCATGGACTTTGAGTGAACGAAACATATATAGAAAATCTACTAGTTAAGAGTTGATGAGCCCCTTATTTCACTAGAAACCTAGACTCGTCAATGTTTGGTGAATGCATAGACTATTATATTCCTAACTATGCGCTCTGCTGTACTTATCGGATACTGCCGTAATTTATGCAGAGTGGCAATTCCTAGTCATGCATGCAACACGAGACGGGGATTACCGCCGAGTTCCCCTCCATTCCTCTATAACCATCGATTACCCTGGCCTATTGGCATGCTGCGTGGCGCAGGCATGCTCGCGTCAGGGGCACAATGATTCGTCTACGCTCTGTTGCATGCATCGTCCGACGACTTGCTACCTACTCATCCCCAATTTGCAGACCTGTTGTATGACCTACCATTTGCCTGAGCCAATACACTTAGGTAGTATCTAACATACGATATTCATCATGTCCGGTGAAGAGCCAATCATTTCCATCACGGCGACCGAGAAGCCGCCCGGCTATCCCGCCGAGATCTTAGGTTACGTCGAGCCGTGGATCGCGAGTCCCGGTGGGACGGTCGACGTCAAGGTAAGCTTATCGTCGTATCCGGAATCTAAACTACCCGCATCTTGAGTGTCATCATTCGTTCATTCGTTCATTTGAGCTATAGTCGGATTTTAAATCTCATCGTTTCATAATTTGTTAGGTGTCATCTACGGAACCCGAGTACACGTACCGGCTCGTCCGAGTCGTCCAAGGCGTCGACCTGGAGCACGCCCCGCCCACCAAGTTCGAGGAGGTTCCCGGTGTGCGGGGCACCACGAGCCGCGGCCGCTTTCAGATCGCCCGCCCGGGATCCTACGCTGTGGTGGATGATTGGGCGCCCGCCGAGGTGATCGGCACTGGGATATTAAATGGCATTAATATTCAACTTTACTTTCAAGCCCATCTCCCCAAAGCAGGACACCTACAAACGCTCATCTCGACGCTGAATGCAGATGTTCCGAGCGGATTTGCCATTCTCATCAACGAGCGGGGCAATGTTGAGTTATGGATTGGGACGGAAAACGGCACGGTGGATGTAATTCCCGTGGCGTTCGAGTGCCCCCTGCAGCGATGGGTGAGCTTAGACGTCACGATTGAGGGGCGCGAGGTCAAAGCCGCGCTTGAGGCCTTGCCGTATATTGCCGAGCCCAGCATCGGAGGCATTTCCATCACGGAACAGCTCTCTTCACCCGCCAAACTATACGGCGACGGTGCCTCGCTCCTATTTGCCGCGAGCCTAGCCGCGTCCCCGACAGTCCGCACAGCGCGCCCAACGCACTTCTTCAACGGGCGCATCGACAGCCCCGTCCTGAAAACGACGGGTCCGACCGCGCAGGTGCTAGTGCAGTACGACTTCGCGCGCAACATCCCGGAGGACCGGATCCTCGACGTATCGGGACGGGAGCGGCACGGCCGCCTGGTCCAGGCGCCAACGCGCGGTGTCACGGGCCACGACTGGGACGGATCCGAGCCGGACTGGACGAAAGCGAAGCGCGGGTACGGGGCGATCCATTTTCACGAGGACGATCTGGACGATGCCGGATGGGAGACCGATTTCGCGGTCACGCTACCCCCCAATCTACGGTCGGGGGTGTACGCATTCGAGTGCCGCGCCACCGGCACGAATAGCAACGAGGCGACTGACATGGTGACGTTTATCGTGCGACCAAGCAAAGAAACAACGGCACGGACCGGCACCAAAGTCGCGTTTGTGCTGAGCACATTCACGTACCTAGCGTACGCTAACGAGCGGCTGGCAGACCCGACGCGCGCCTCGTACATCGACATCGGGCCGGGGTTCGATCCGGCGACGGCGCTGCTCACGGCGGATTTCTACCGCATGCGACGGCGAATGGATCTGGGGCTGTCGTGCTACGATGTGCATAATGATGGGTCTGGGGTCGTGTTCTCTTCGGCGAGGAGACCTATTGCGAATATGCGGCCGGGGTATATTAGTAGGCTATTTTTCCCAACCCCTTTTTCTTGGAGTTGTTTCTCTGAAGCTTCGTTTCCCCCTTAACACTCTATGAAGTGCGACTAGACTGCATATGACTGACTGAGTGACTGATAATGCATGGTTATAGTGTGGGCAATGTCCCGCCCCCGCGAACTCAGCGCCGACACCCTCTTCATTTCCTTCCTGGAGCACTCCAACATCCCCTACGACATACTCACGGATCACGACCTGCACACCGGCGGCGTCGACATCCTATCCCCTTACCACACGGTGATCACCAGCTCGCACCCGGAATACCCAACCCTCGAATCCCTAAACGCATGGGAAGGGTTCGCGCGTCGCGGCGGCAACATCCTGTACCTAGGCGGCAACGGATTCTACTGGGCAGCAGCAACCGACCACGCGAGACCATGGCGTCTCGAAGTGCGCCGCGCGGACCAGGGCGTTCGGACTTACACGCTTCCCGGCGGAGAGAGGGTCAGTAGCCTCACAGGCCAGTGCGGCGGCATGTGGAGAAGTCGCGGGCGGTCGCCGCATCTGCTGTTCGGAGTCGCGTGCTGTGGGGAAGGCGTTGGGCCGGGAGTCCCGTATGCGAGGACGGAGGCGTCGAGGGACTCGAGGTACGAGTGGGCGTTTCAGGGCATCGGGGCAGAGGAGCTGCTAGGGACTGAGGGGCTGGCGGGCGGCGCGAGTGGTGATGAGATTGATAGTTTTGATGTCGCGTGTGGGAGGTGAGTGCTGGAATTTGTCTACCCCTGTCTTCTATTTCCAAGAGTACCTACCCCTTTTTACCTTGGGTATCTTAACTTAGCAGATACTATCTTCACTACCTATCTCCAGCATCAACCACAACATCCTCCCAACAGCATCAAGAACCTGCCCTTCCCTTCCACTCCTTCCCGAGATGCTTCCAGGAATACCATCCACTAACTCCACATCCTACCTTCAACAATACAGCCCGCGCACGGCAACAGTCCTAGCAACGAGCACGGGGCACCCTGACGCATTCGGGATCATGCCGGAGAGCGTGACGTTCCCGATCGGCGGGGTGCTGGGGACGCAGACGCGCGAGATCCGGTCCGACCTCGTCTACTACGACACGCACGCGGGCGGGGCCGTGTTCTCGGTCGGCAGCATCAACTGGTTCAACTCGTTGGCGTGGGACGGGTTCGATAATAACATCGCTCGGCTCACGGGGAATGTGGTGCGGGAGTTTATACGGCGGAAGGAGGGAAAGGGGAGTTGAGATAATGTGAGAGAGGGTGAAGGAGGGGAGGGATAGGCAGGTAGGTGGCTGTGTGCTATGTTGGAACGGTTCGTGCGTCATTCGTCTAATTGGGTGGCTTTGTTGATGTTTGGATTGAGAAAGTGGATCTATAAAACACTCTATTCTTAATATAACATCTTACAGAAGACTGTTAGAATAGCCGCTTTGGAAGGGCACGGCAATAGGGGTAGATATAGGTTGTTAAAACACATATAATGGAAATAGGGGGTAACGGTCTAACTTGAGAATATAACATCAAAGTATCAGAGCTGGGATGAAATGAATGTTGCTTCACTTAACTCCTTGAAACTTCCTATGAATTAGGCTATGCAAGACATAGACTTAGAAAAAGAGGCAAAGTTGGCAAATGTACAAGAGTCTCATTATCTATATAGCACAGAGTATCAACATCGTCGCTCGTGACAAACTTTTTGTTTCGCCAATCTTTGATCCAATTCAAAGATGAGCTAGGAATGGGTAAAAGAAACGCCGTCCAAATGCGAGGTGGACTTTTATAACAGCACTTCCTTCTGGTACCGGAACAACGCCAACCATGCAAATACACACAAATCCCATATGAGAACAGATTTACCCCGTATAATAGAGGGGTATCATCGGATTAGTTAGTAGTCTCGAAAGACGGCTACCAGGTCATCCAGTTTGTTGACCTGGCCGAGGAGCTTCTGCTCGATCTCCAGAAACTGTTGGTATTCGTTGTAGACGTCGCCTCTCAGTTTCTCCTCTTCCATCCCCTGAACGTCCTTTCGTTCAGCAACGTCCAGTACGTTCTTCTTCTTCTTGCGCTCTACATCCAAGCGCTGTAGACAACGAACCATGGACTTATAGATGTTATCCAGCGTTCGCTTAAGTGTTCTCTCCTCGTCGAAGAACCAGAAGAATATAGTTCGAGCTGCAGCACGCTGATTATCTCGGGGCACCTCTTGCACGTCGAGGAAGCCAGCCATTTCCATCTCGACCATCTTGACATGTACATCGGGCCTTCTCATCAAAGCGATGTTGGGTAACATCTTATCGTCAAGCTTGCCTTTCTCCCGGAGAACTCTAACAAGGCGGAGACCCTTACGGCCGAAGGATTGCTCGATCAGGATATCTAGTTCTAGAAGTCTCAGGTAGGCCATGAGATGTTCGAAGTCGACAGTCCATTCGCCCCGGTTTTCCCCTCCACAGTGACGCAGAAACCCTTCTTTGCTTTCAGCAAGGACTAACAGGTGCTGTCGCATATGGCGCATCCGCTGCGCACGAACTGATGCGGCATCGTCTAAATGTTTTCTGTCTCCTTTGATACCATTAGACCCCGGCCTCGAGTCCGCAAAGTCATCCGCAAATCCATTGGCACCGAATCCAATCTCATCGCTACGGTCATAATCTTCGTCGTCGGATCCTATGATTTCGTCACCCGCCTCTAGACTCGCTTGAAGAATTGAGGCCTTGGGTTTCGGCGGATATCTCCGGATCTTCTCTGCGCATTGACGATCCACCTTCCCTGGTGATGCAACTCCAATTCCTGTTGATACATCTATAGAAGGGCTGAGATGCTCGAATATCTCGAGAGTGTTAACCGAGGGTCCGGTGAAAGTATCGCCGTCATCCTCGGTTTTTGTCATTGGATCGGCCTGACATCGATTGATCTTCTTGCTTAACGCTGTAAGCAGAGTTGCGTAGACTTGTGCTGTAGTTTCTCCAATCAGGTCATCAACATATTGTGCTAGCCTTACGTTTCGAAGCTCAACAAGGCATTTGTCATAATTGACTCGGACAACAATATCGGGCTGAAAGAATCGGTCAGCATACTTTCATAGCAATATATCGCTCAACACTTACATTGCACATTAGCAAGTCCACAGCCCCAGTCCCCGAAACCCCATTGGTTGCGCCATTGCCATTGAGTAGTTTCCTGCGCTTCACGCTGGCCTCATGGTCAAACTCAACCTCAAGACTTCTCTTCATGCTTGTCCGACCTTGCTGGAATTCTTTCACCTTTTCTGCGACTGCTACTTCAAGCTCCTTTTTTTGTTTGATGCCGCGTATGCCGGTGGGAAAATCGGTCTTCAAGACTTCTTGCTCTATAGCAGTCTTCAAATCCGTGGGAGACTGGAACATCATGGATTGGACTGGTTCAAGGATGCCGGCAGCTATTAAACGAGCAAGGAGTAGGCAGGCTTGTTGTGTTGTGCTTTTTTCATCGTCTTCGTTCTCAGAGCCGTTGACGCCGCCTCCATTAACACCATTTACATGGTTACTGTAGCCGTTCAAACCAAAGTCATCATCGTCGTCCTCTTCTTTCACAATGCCATTAACCTCTCCTTTGGAGTGATCCTTAAAAACGTCGATCAGGTCTGAGATCTTGATATGGCCTAACAATAGGACATCCTGGACGAGACCTTTGGCAAGATCACCGTATCTGTCGCGGACCATTTCAAGGATTTTGCCGGTCCGTGCAAGGTTATAAAGGGCATCGGGGTTCACATCGTAGTAGGCAACGGAGGTGTCTGGATCGGTTAAATGAAAGACGGTATTTTGCTGAACAAGAACAGCGAGGCCATGGCGGACTTGTCGCTGGTTGAGCCCAGTATGAACAGCTAGTTGTGCGGTAGTTGATCTGCCTTTCGAGAGCAGGGCTGCGACTAAACGCTATTATACGTAGAGTATGTAAGTGGATATGTCATCAAATACAGGGATTTGTGATATGGATATGGATATGGAATCTGGATCGTGCATTGGATTGGGGGGGGATCCATACCGAGGGGAGTTGACCATAGACCTCGCTCACAAGCAGAACACAGAGTTCTGCAGCATTTTTCGTCTGCGCCATAGGTTAGTTAGTTAGTTAGCTATTGAACAAATGGATGAATCAATCGACAGCTTGAGTAGTCATTAAATAGGATTGGTGCAGCAGGTTAGAGCACGTGCACTCATCCTAGAAATGAAGCGAGAGGGTTGACTCACCACGAACATGACTGCAAATGTGACTGCAATGCGATTGCGATTGCGCCTCTAGATAGTAATGGCGACAGCTTTTCTAAAGATGATAATAATTACTTCTTGGTGGAGGAATAGGCTACTAGAGATCCTCTCACTATCTCTAGAGCTGCCACAATTGCTACCGAGGTGTCATTGACGTACTGGAGAGGGTTCTCTCCAGTTAAGTCTTCTTGTTTAAGGTGGGTTAAGATTGGAAAGGCTGGAAAAGAAGTTCGTATGGATGGTTGATCAATCACTTATAAAGGTTATAGCTCTTGGAGATAATAAATTTCATGGCGGGGTCGCCCACCCAAGAATTCTCTTATTGCTTTGCCTGCATTAACTTAAGCCTCACATCCTTGCGCTAACATACTTTTCTAGGTACATCTTAGGTATGTATGTATGTACATAGTTAGTTGGGTACCTTAGGGGATTAAATACTTCGCGTTACCGTAGGTATTCAACCTGCTAATGGCAGCTGCCTGGCGAATGGCTGACTAAATAGTGGAGTTGCAAAGCGTTTGGTACAAACCAGCTGAAGCTGTCAACACTGAACAACCGATATTTTACCGTGTCTAACCAATTGCAATTCAATGATTGGACGGACCATCTTTTTGCTTTGGACGAAGCTTTGAATCTGATGATCTCGACTGGACCGTCCTTGCCGTCGCAGACTTTCAACCCGACAACCCACTAATCCGTAACGGCCATTCCTCGCGCCCTCCCCTCTCATAATGTTTACCAGAAAGGCTCTGTCACGGGGTGCACAGCTTGCTGCTCGTCAGCAGGGCTGCTCGAAGCTTGCTCAGCGACGTGGTTACGCTGCTGCTGCTGCTACTGCCACACCATCATCCACACCTGCGTCTTTCACCTACGACACCTCAGACATTGCCGGCGTCAAGGTCGCTACCAGAGACTCCCACGGTCCGACTACCAAACTCGCCGTCGTCGCTAAGGCAGGAACGAGATACCAGCCCGCTCCCGGTTTGACTGTTGGCTTGGAAGAGTTTGCCTTCAAGGTACATGGTTACTTGGGCCTTCGTGTTAGCCTACGATGAGCTAATTATATGCAACTGTCACAGAACACCCTGAAACGTTCCGCTTTACTCATCACAAGGGAGGCCGAGCTTCTGGGAGGTCAATTACTCGCATACCACACCCGGGAAGCCTTGGTGCTCGAGGCCCGCTTCCTGCGAGACGACATCCCCTACTTTGCCGAGCTACTGGCCGAGGTCATCTCGCAGACCAAGTATACCAGTGAGTGGACTTGAAGCCATTGATGGAAGAAGACATGCTCAAACGATTAATTAGCGCACGAATTCCACGAGGACATCGAAAGGGTTATCCACCTCAAGCAGGCTAGGCTCGCTGGCGATGTCTCTGCCCTTGCCCTCGATGCCGCACATTCGGTTGCATTCCACAAGGGTCTCGGTGCCTCCCAATACCCAACGCCTTCGGTAAACTACAAATCCTACACGAATGAGCACTCGATTGCTTCCTTTGCCGAAGCCGTTTACGCGAAGCCGAATATCGCCTTAGTGGCAGACGGTGC
This sequence comes from Eutypa lata, assembly GCA_022661535.1. Classification (NCBI taxonomy): domain Eukaryota; kingdom Fungi; phylum Ascomycota; class Sordariomycetes; order Xylariales; family Diatrypaceae; genus Eutypa; species Eutypa lata. Next base: position 865,165 of record JAKULF010000013.1, on the reverse strand, counting down.
TTCTACGAATGCCCTGTCGAGGTGGACCGAACAGTTCTTCAAGAATGTCCCTGCTTCCTCCAACAGCTCCGTGACTCTGAACACTGAGGCCACCAAGTACTTTGGTGGTGAGCAGCGTATTGCCCACAGCGGAGGAAGCTCCCTCGTTATCGCCTTCCCTGGCTCCAGTTTCGGCACCTTCAAGCCTGAGGTTGCGGTTCTGTCAGCACTGCTTGGTGGCCAGCCCAATGTGAAATGGTCTCCTGGTTTCAACCTTCTCTCCAAGGCGAACGCCGCCACCCCTGGTGCTACTTCCACTGCTACTAACCTCGCTTACTCGGATGCCGGTCTCTTGACTATCCAGATCACGGGTAGTGCCGGTGCTGTCAATGCGCATGCCAAGCAAGCCGCTGCTGCTCTCAAGAGCATTTCGGAAGGAAAGGTCAGCAAGGAGGACCTCACCAAGGCGATTGCCAAGGCCAAGTTCGACGCCCTAGAGGCCAGCCAGTCAGGCGTCTCTACGCTGCTCTCTGCCGGTACCGGAATTATCCACACCGGCAAGCCCTTCCAGATTGTCGAGACCGTTAAGTCCATTGATGGTGTCACGGCGGAGAAGCTCAAGACGGTACGTGCCTTTCCTATCTAATTGAGTAGTTCAATTTACTAATATTCGTCTTTAGGCCGCCAAGTCCCTAGTGGATGGAAAGGCTTCGGTGGCTGCGGTGGGTGACTTGCACCAGTTGCCATTTGCGGAGGAACTTGGTCTTACGGTATAGACGGGGAGGATATAAAAAACATATTGTACCAACAGATCAACCCACAGCTGTAGTAGAGTCGAGGCAAGCACATTTGCATATAGTAAATCCCTTAGAGTTCTTTGTTCAATTATGATGAGCTTTTGATGTTGATAGTGATATGTAATATCAAGGTACGAGGTAACTAGCCTCCACATTGTCTCTTCACCAATATACATATGGTTTTCCCAAAATTCATGGTGTATCTACCGGTATCAAACTGTAATTCTATATCGAAATAAATCATTTGCAACGCTTCGAATACACAATACATAAATGCCTACTGTGATGTAGGTAGGCATCCGGGGTAGCGGTGCCAAGACATTGAAACCTCTAACTACAACTAATCACGTGATTGGTCGGCATCGGAATTCTTCGGTAGCTCCATATCGTCTCTAGCACTGGTCTTTTGCTGCTGGGTGAAGACCCCAAAAGCCAAGCTAGGTATTTTCCACTATCAGAACAACAACCTTCACTCTCAACCTTAAAAAATCCGCCCCAATTCAAAACCCTCAAAGCATCCGTCAAAATGGCGTTCGCGTGGAAAGCCGCTGGTCTGACGTGAGTCCCCCCAAGTTAACACGTTCCAATTGGCGCTCCTACCGCATTTTCCCTCACTCTTTGCGAGGAGAGAAGAGGGACAAAAGAGAGAGACAGGCCGCTAACCCGTACGTCCGGCCGATTTTAAACAACAGCTACAACCGCTACCTTGCCGTCGCATCCCGCGTCGTGCGTCGAAGTCTAAAGGAGGACAAGCGAATCCTAGCCGAGCGACGAGGCGAGTCGGACCTGCGATTCTCGAAGTGGTCGGTGAGTAGTAAATCATTTTTCGAGTTCAAGAGCACATATTGCAACGCCCAACATGTTTGATTTGGTAGGGGCTGGGACGATTGAAGCAGGAAAGAAGAGAAAAGAAGAAGAAGAAGAAATATTGGTTGAGAACGAAGTGCTGATGAGGGTTTTATTCCCGCAACTTGCAGGAAGGAAAGCAGGGCGACCCCAAGAGCTTGACTGAGGCCAACAACGCCATCGCCGCCCAGAACGCCTCGAGCGGCTCCTCGTAATCTTCGGAATGACGGCGTGAAGAAATATCAGGATCTCTTAGTGGTGGATGGAGGAACGATGGTGCATGCTGCATCCGACGAGATGGCAGATAACTAGACAATGGTGGACGGTAACGAGCGCTAGATCTGCCTCGTCTGCTTCGTGTATAGTTGTATAAATAAAAAAACCAAACATTTCCTTACCAATTGCTCATTTTATATAGGGTTGGTGAGTGCATTTAGACATCTAGAGCTCTAACTGTGGATGTTATCAGGTTTGTGACAAGTGACCTGTGCCTCCCTGCTATGCATGATTTGTTACATCGGCTTCCTGCGTTTGCAACTGATTGCACTGCAACCCGCCCCAGGCCTATCCAGTTGGATTGGATGGTTTATTCATTTATACTTCCTCTACAAAATCATTTAACTCATTCCCAACCAGTCATTTGAAACCACTGTCTTCTTTTTCTCGTTGCCAATTTTGTTGTTTGTAGCCCCGATATTCGACAATAACAGGAGGACTTCAAGTGGTTTACCAAGTACTAACTAACTAGCCTTGTCTTGTTGGTAGGACTCAGCAATTCACCAATAACAACCCGAATAAAAAGAATGTGTCGATGGGCATGAATTCCAAACAGCAAACCTGATGGACATTCTTCCCGTGCATTAAAAGCCAGTGGAACGCCGACAATTTTAGGTTCATTTCGAAACCTCCATGTATTTCACGCAAACACAGCAGCTATTCCAATTTATAGTAGGTAATTTTTTTAGCGGGGCCTCCCTGTTCCCGACTTCGTCCTTGTCTCACTTTGTAACTCGAGAGCTTCAACATCATAGTATTATATCAAGACCGTGATACCGTGGCACTTCTTAATACTGTGCAGATCCGAAGAAATTGATAGCCTCTAAAAGCGTTCCCTAACGACTTTTAGAATGAACACCAACCATAATGCAGAATTATTCAACAACACCCCCGCATGTAACCCATCCTGGGATCATAGCCAGAGATGTGACTAGAGAGTTCTCCGAAGCTGTTAAGAGTACGTCATCGCAAATTGCCACGGGGGAAGAAAGGAAGTGCAGAATCGCTGATACATCTGTACAGAACTCGCTCCTGGTGATCTCGTCAAAGATGACCACTTTACATTATTCGAGGCCGTTTCGGCCCTCGAGGTGGGTGCCTTAAAGCCTTGTGGACGAAAGCCTCGCTGCACCCCGGTTCCGTCGCTAACCGGACTTCTCAGATCATGGACCCCAAGATGGACAGTGGTGTCCTCGCCGAGGGAGAGTCTCTCGACGAAGAATATGATGTCTGTCGCGACCTTCTCCCAGAAGAAATCTTGGGAATTATAGACCAGTTGCTGTGCTTGGAGGTATGGTATTCTGATGGTAGCTATTCTACTTGAGTTCCGGGCGTACTAACACGCAGTATATAGATGGCATGGCATCTTGGGTACCCGCTCTCGCAGACACTGCTTACGAGCGTCTATATTGAGGCACTTCTCAACCCTACTCCAACGAACATAACCGAGGCAAATTTTGTACGGGATCCGGAACTCCGGAACAAACAGCCAAAGCTCCTGTTCATTTTGCGGGCTTACTGTGTTGGTCTTGTCAAAGCTTGTCACTATGTTAACGAGATAGTCAAGGAGGAATTATGTTACGAGGTTAGTAGTCACTCTCCAGGTACCCCTATCCGTCACCAGACTAACATAGCGTAGGAGGAAGATTTTGTTATGAACACATACGACCGCAGTCTACTCGCTGAGTTACAAGAGGCTCCCATCATAGATTTGATACAGAGCGCTCGAAGCGATCTCCGAGCTTTACGAAATGACATCGGGGAGGACATAACGACTGCGCTTGATCTCCGCCTAGAGCTGCGAATCTCGTTTCTCAAGGCCATCGATCTTATGGCCCTGCGGAATGCCAATCCCGATTCACTGAAGACCCCATGGATCGAAATGCAAGGTCTTGTTGAGCATATCAGCGGACAGCACTCCCTTGGCAAACCAGTTCCCGAGGCGTTCAGCACAAAACTACAACGACATTTAGCGAGCACGATGCCTCCCCGCCCCATGGTCCAAACGAGTTTCGAAGAAACATGCACCCACTTCGGACAGATGTTCCGAGACGGGGTCGACATTACGGAAGTGTTGAAATACTCCGATCCCCAAAGCCTTCTGGTTCGTTCTCATGCCCTAGGGGGGATCTGTGATACTAACTGGTACTTCAGACATTCGTTGCAACATTCCAAGCGCGGAAGCCTCAACCCCTGGTCTTCATCCGTATTCTTCTCCAGAGCCTAGTGCTCAAGGATATGATTATTGTAGGGTCTTTCAACCCCCGCCAGATCCTAGACAATGATCTCTCCTTGACCGTTCTCCCCTGCGGGAGGCAGTTGGACCCCTCTTACGACAACATAGAAGTACCCAGCGACCCCCGCCACCAGATCTCGGCGCAAATGGACATCTTCCGGCAGCGCGTGACCGAAGCCTACCTGGACCTCTTCCGCATCTTCTGCCAGAACCGATGCCGGGTGCGGCGCACGCTCTGCCACTCGATCCACGAGTGGGACATGCTCCAGATCGACGTGGAGGAGATCGACCAGCTCCTGCAGGTCGTCCTCGACGACGCGCCCCTCACGACCGAGCGGGGCGACATCGGCTACCAGCTGCCCCTGTCGTCGTGGGCCTACCTCTACAAGCTCCGGCAGATGGAGTGGATCGTCCAGCTCGGCTTCGAGCTGGCCGTTTACCAGCCCGATGAGCTCGCCGCCATGTACTGGTACCTGAACTACCTGGCCAAGACGCGCGCCCAGCATGGCGACCGCATCAAGGCCTTCACGACGCGCAGCCTCAACCAGGCGCGCACTATGACCGCCAACAACACCACCACCACCACCACCACCATCGGCACCAGCGGTAGCAGCAGTAACGCTTACACGGCCGCCAAGGACCGCGAGTACATGCGCTCCCTGGCGTACATCCGCGCGACGATGCTCGACGCCGCCTGCACGTGGGAGTTCGCGGACGGGCTCTGCTGCCTGTACACGGCGCTACAACGGCTGAACCTGCTGCGCCCCTTCGCGCACCCGCGCCCCTACAGCGACGACGAGCACCGCTACCGCATCCGGATGCGGCCCTTCGCGGCCATCTCGCTGCCCCAGCTGCCGACGTTCGCCGAGTCCGCCCGCGCCACCGAGCAGCCCGGGACGGGGCTGCCCGACCTCCTGGCGTACGCCGAGGGCGCCGTCGCCGGCGCCCGCAAGGGCTACGAGGCCCTCGCCAAGATGAGCGACCAGCAGGCTTTTTGTGTGAGAGCCCACGCGAGGTGGTTGGATGATGTGAAGAGGTGCCTTAAGGCTGCTATTGCGGCGAATGTCGTTATTGTTGGGTTGAGGAGAGCGGTTGCGGAAGAAGGGGGCGATGAGAGGGGTGAGGATGAGGGTGAGGATGAGGGTGAGGGTGGGGGTGAGGGAGAGGGTGAGGGTAAGGGAGAGGATGGTGAGGAGGATAAGGAGAAAGGAGGCAAGAAGAAGAGGAAGAGAAAGGGGATGATGGACTTGAGCTCCAAGTTCAAGGTTGAGATTCCCGAGCCCGGTCAGGGGTATCATGATTGGTGGATCGTGCCCAAGTTGATCCCTGTTCGTGCCTTCATCTAACTAGGTAGGCTAGACTAGGTCAGGTTACGGTTACGGGTACGGTTGCCTGAAGACAGACAGACAGATAGATGACTAAGATAGGAGAGGAGATTGTGTGATTCGAGTTATGGGTTGAGTATGAGAATGAACGAGTGGTGGTCTGGTATTGCTGCTATGACTAGCGACTGACCGATCAGCTGGTTAGATGGCTGGCAGGTACCTAGCTATGGGTAATAATCACACGGATGTTTTGAAAGTCAGACAGACTGTTGTGAGAGAAGTGTGTTGCTATATTGTTCATCTGAGGTTCGTTCCAGGCAGGGTCAAATTATTTGCATTTGGGGATCACCAACTGGCTTTAGATTGCCTACTCAAGTAGTATAGATAGAACCTCTCCTCCTTAGGTACTGAGTAATGCCGACACCTATTCGTACACTACAATATATGCGTCAATTACATACATAACACAACAGAACCCCTGTGACTTTTTCTGTCCTGCTTGCTCACTATATACACCATCTAACATCTCGGTACCTTTCTTTCCATCCTCTCCGCCGACCTATCACCACAAAACCTTGGCCAAAAGGGGCAAAAATGTACTAATGTCGCCGACCTTGGGTGATGAGGCACTTGATATGAAAGAGCCTGGCAGGTCTATACGTACAATAGCAAGAGATATTACCCGCGTATTGGGTGCCTTTGCTTATTCGCGTTGCTGTCATTTAGATGGTTTTCCGAGCAGCGACCTTACCCCTCAACCGGACGGTTTGCTCATACAGCACATCCTTAAACGCGAATAGGAAAGCGGCTGTCAGAACGCTCTGGGTGATCTTGGGACCAATACCTGTATTTCGAGAAGAATTAATATTAGCAACCGATTCCTTTCTCTCCACACAAAAGTAACAACAAAAAGTTCACGGGGAAAAAAATAAATAATCCGTCCACTCACCCTTGTACAAACCACCCCACCCCTCCTCCCTCACAACGCGCCCCAGCGCCCCCGTCACGCCCTCGGCCTTCTTCCCCTCGCCGGGGGCCGCGGCATCCGCGACGTGCATGCGGCTCTTGACCGTGATGTAGGGGTACGTGACGCCGGTCGCGAACAGCTTGCCCAGGGCGCCGAGGAGGAACGCCATCGTGGGCGTGATGCGCGCCGTCTTCTGGCCGGTGGCGGCGCGCTGCCGCTTCTCCACCAGGTTCTTCATCTGCTCGAAGAGCGTGTACTGCAGGATCGGGTTGATGACCAGCACGAGCGCGGGGACGACACCCCGGAAGAGGGCCTGGGGCCCTTCGGCGCGCAGGAGCGCCAGAAGCGTGCTGATCGTGGTCGGTTTCTTGCCTGTGGGCTTCTTCTCCTCCTCCTTGGATTCGGCCTTCGCTGCTGCTGCCTCCTCTTCGCCTTCCTCTAACTTCTTCTTCTCCCCCTCGATTAACGTAGCGTCCTTCGTATTCGCATCGGACTGTGCGCGCGCCGCCCGCGTCGTCATGCGCGTGTTCACCACCCAGATGGGGTTTGTCATGATGACGGTGGCAGACCCGGCGAGGGCGCCGGCGAGTATGCTTTCGATGGTGGTAAGCTTGATCGTAGAAGCGACCCTGCCGGCACCGCCGCGACCGGCCGCGGAGGCGCGCTTCTGGAATGCCGCCCGCGTCCACTCATACCAGTAGTAGTAGACGAAGTTGGTGACGCTGATGCCGAACACGGCGCTGTCGAGCCCCGCGTACAGGCCGGCGACGCCCTCCTGCGCCACGATGCGGCGCACGGCTGTAAGGAAGGCCGTCTCGGCCCGGCGGGACTCGACCTGCGCTCGCGTGGAGAGGGTAATTAGGGGGTAGCTGTTGGCGGCGCGGCGGTGATCATCATCACCTTACACGTTAGCTGCTGCTATTGCGCACGCATGGTACTTTGCCTTTTTTCTTGTTCTCGGTGTATCTTTAGGGCCGGTGACGAGAGAGGTATGGTGTATGAAATGGGGTACTGTGGGATGGAATAGGATGGGGTGCATGCGTAAGTAGCCATTGCGTGCGAGCGGGTGAAACACGGTTGTATGACGGGTGATGTAGGGAGTTTGGTATAGGCAGGAGGAAGGGAGGTGAGGGGAGGGGACCGAAGTGCGGGTCGTCGGAACGTACGTCAGGACCATGGATAGTATACCGCCGCCCGCACCGGCAAGGGCGTGGGCGACGTTGTCGTTTTGCGGGATCACTGGTTTAGAGGCCATCTTGTTTTTTTTCTCGCTTTCTCTTCTTGGTGTATCGTCGGTACCAGAAGACTTAATAGGGAGGTGATTTACCCGAGCGTGTATGATGACGGTAGCATTAGTAGTATACTAAGTGGGTAGGTAGGTATGTACGTCGGTCGCGGTCTGTCACGGAATCGATCAGTCAGACAGTCAGTTCCCTGTTCGTCGGAGCCATCGGTTAGGCAATGTCTGTTATCGTTAACTGATCCCGAAAGTAACAATGACTACTAGGTGTGTAGGTAGTTAGGTAAACTTGCGGCAGAACGGGCAATGACGGCGGCGACGTTGTGGCCGCTTTCATACTAGGTGAATCGGCAACTCGACAGTAACGAGTCAACGGAAGTTGACCATTGTTGGAGTCGAATGCCGAGGTTGAACGCCCATTGCATCACCGGTCGGCCCCCTTGAAGGGAAGCCGAGCCTATGAAACCAACCTTGGAAGAGATAGCGGGAATTATCCAGGGTCCACCGTGCTGTCGCCGTATCAAGTATTGTACCTAGAGAGCCCTAGGGAGGTAAAAAGGCACCTTTAGCACATACATACACCCCGCAATTTGGGGGCGTAAGGTCGAGTACTTTAGCCAGGCCAGGGCTTTCGTTAGGCTTGCTAGGGTTGCCCGTAAGCAGTAGTTACATGCATAGTTACACACATACATACTTCGTACATACATGAAGGTTCCATTAACCTTGTCGTTGGCCTTGTGAATTGCATTTGATTTTTCTTCGGGAGTCGGGAGTCAATGTCACATGCCTGCATGCGAAAATCGGCACCGGTCTCCCAGTTCCTACATATCCTTGTGAATGTCAACGGGAGGGACATAACTACCTAGGTATGTAGTTACATAGGTAAAGTTCTATTAATATCAGCCCTGTGAAGTGAAGATCAAACAAGACAGGCAGGAACTACTTCACCCACTCTCTCAATTCCGAACAAGCCAGCCAGCCCTATATCACTCTCCATTTATAGATTATCTATCGAACTGATTATCCAGTACCTATTATACTAAAGTAGGCATTTAATGGCTTACTCATCACCTATACCTTTCTAGATTGAGGGTATCTATGCTCCCCTGTCAGCGTGACAATATTCATATAAAATTCAATTAAACTCACGCACGAGCCATAGTGGGATGTACATGCCTAATTCTAGGTTATATAAGTCACTAGATCCTACAATGTAATTGGACCAATCCTGGACATGGATTTGGTGTTTCGGTATAATCCAATCGAATTGCATTCCGAGTTAACACCAAGAAGACTCGGGGCTCCTGCAAGTCCTGTTATTAAAAAAGCAGGAACCGTCAGATGCAAGTCACATTCAAACCGGAGAGATCTGTTCAAGACATGTCCAGTTTAGGTTGTCTGCTATCCTGAATTGTAATATTGGGCTCCAGCAAGAGTCGGCACGATAAGTGGAGCAAATGTAGCTGTTAAGTCGTAAACAGAAATTATCGTGTCCTAGAAAACTATTATTACATACAAGATGTAGTATGGGATGAGAGCCAAGCCATCTACGCCCCCCTTAGTACTCATATCGAGATAGGCCGGCATTTAGAATTAACTAATATCATCCTAACTCATACAAGTCTACATACGGCACGGTACTAGAATTAATTACCTACATGCATACATTTACATATACGTATGTGCCAGCACCGTGAGTGTACCAAGTTATATGTAGGTGTTACTGAGGGTTGAAAGTCCTAACCATAGGCGATGGTGATAAAGTGAGTTGGCGCTTCATCTTGATTGATTGGCCATCTAAATACAACCTTGAATAGTAAGTCTTAACGAAGATGGAGTGCACCGACGGAGGAACGAACCTCGTTCGGCCCGCTCCCGATGGACCACCAAGATGGGTGCGTAAGCTGCTAGGTTATTGTAGTTACGTACGTAGCCGAAGTTATAGTAATTCTATAAATCTCTTGTTCCTTCTTCCCCCCCGTTAAGCCTTAGTGCTAGGATACCTATATAGACTCATAAGTGTAGGAATGATTCCCCTTGGCTGCCCTTGGTTTTCCCTAAAAAGCCGATGGACCCGTTAGTTATAAGTCGGTCTAGGCATAGGGAAAAAAAGATTAAAACCAACCATTGGATATCACGTGAGAATGCTATGCCAAAAATAGGAAAAGAGTAACACTTACCCCGGACACGCCAGCAAGGATGTGATCCAGCCTCCCGTCTCAAACTGCCTAGACTGACTGCTCAAAAATAGGTAGGGTGAGACCCCCACTGACACGTCTGAGAAACCGTTTATTGAATCTCTCATCAATCGAGTCATGAACGAATGAAAGTCGTTTAACTAAGAGTTTATTCTCTTTTTGTTCCTCTTTCCATTTATTGTGCCGTTTGGTTGGTTCACTCAGTTTGCGTAGGGCGTAGCGAGTGAATGAGTTGTTTTTATCTCTCTTAAATTTCGGTCGCATTTACCTAGTTAACCCGTTTTTTCCCCTTCTCCCACCTTGATCAACATAACATACATTCATAACTGCGGACAGAGAGCACCGTGAGAGACAGACAGACATTCCCGGACCAACCAAATCAGACAAACTGGAACCAAAACCCTCATTCATGACTCTATCGAACAGATGGCTGAGATAGGAATTAACAACCATAGACGGGCTCGGTGTTGACAGGTAGACCTTTTATTTGATTATCAATACAGACATACGTACATACATACAAAATCAATATCTTGTATTTCAATTCCAGCATTGGAGTCAATTAAACGGCGTCCTAACGCAAGAAGAAGGAAAAAATATTTTATTCATCACCGCCGCACATCAGCCTTTTTATTTATTTATCCTTGCATGGCCATCAGTCGTCGATGAGAGGCAATCGTTGTCTATTCAAATTATTACCGCCATTATGGCAATGGCGATACAATCTAGCATCAACGGTGTCCATCACCCTATCATTCCCTCACCTAGGACCCCGGAGTTGAGATCGACCCTACCCAGCAGAATCGTGACAAGTACCACAATAGAGGATGCTTACGTGAGCTTTATTCTCTACTGCAATCCCGGCGTGCCCACGGACACAGATACTGCCAACCTCAGAGAGGCCTTCCGGACACCACCCAAGAGCGGCGGGAAAAGCTTCAGCACTTACAATCTGTTTCAATTAATCAAGCAGCTTGATGATAGGGAAATCAAGACCTGGGCCGAATTAGCTTTGAAGCTAGGCGTGGAACCACCGGATCAGGACAAAGGCGAAAGCTCTCAAAAAATACAGCAGTATGCTGTCCGATTAAAGGTATTTCATGTTTGAATCACTTAACTCACTTCTAAGATATGTACCTAGCTCACATGTCCTAGCGATGGATGCACTCGATGCATGTTAACGCATTTTTTGATTACTTATTGGACAACCCGCACCCGTACTGGACGCAGGTCCCTTCGGGTTTAGACCCTATTCATGAGGATGGCAGGGATGGCGTTGCCGCCGAGGATGACATGGCTCTACGGGCATTATTACCTCACATCAGGCCACGGAGGGGTAGACGGAAACCAGAGGATGATGCGTTAAATAAATCACCATCTCAACGACCGAGACTAGAGTCGCCGCCACCGCCGCCACCACCTCCGCCTCCGCCAGCGCCGGTATCAAATAATGAAAACAGACAATCCCGTCCAGAGCCAGTAGATACATGGACACCTCATCCGGATAGTCGAAGTGCTTTTATCTTCCCGCCCATCGAACAGCCGCGATCAAGCGTAGTGCCAGGTCCCGAAACTATGTTCCCTTGGAATGATTCAACACGTACCCCTTTATCTGCTTACCCGCATTCAGCATTAACCCCAGCTACGAGAGGCTCGTTCTGGGGGGACCCGTCCGAGCCTCTATCGGCCATCACCCCATCTAGAGCGAAACTAACTCGTCGCCACGGAGCAAAGGTTGTGTCTTCGGCTTGGAGGAGCGGAGGATCAATGGCGGGGGCAAAAGCTAGGGGGAGACCTCCCATTAATAGGTTCAATGAGCCGCTTTCCGCTTTCCCCGAGGAAAACAAAAGTTTCCATGCGGTAACCCTCAATCACGGACCACCTACTACAGGGACGACACCCGTAGCAACATCCGCGCCGTCTTTCCGACCAGATTCGTTACCGCAGCCCCGCGAGCCAGATCCCGTCCAACCCCCTCCGCCTACATCAAAACCCAACAGGCCCAGTGGCCTCTCACTCCAGGTGCCTGAACGAGTCGGCGGGTCCGTAAGGCTCGCAACGCCACCGCCACCGCCAGTTGTGATAACGCCACCACCCGGAGCTACTACCACTAACGGCAACAAAATAGCGCAAGACAACAACAACAGGAGAAGCGCCCCGGCGGCATGGAACTACACGATGCTGAACCCGTCGTCGCCGCTGTTCACGAACCCCACGCCGAGCGGAAACGAGAACTGGAAGATGGAGATCAACTTCGACGACGACAACGTGGGGAACTGCGACGAGATCGAGTGCCTGTTCGCGTCGGAGCTGCTCGACGCCGACTGGTTCGACCCGAACGGGGAGCCGACGGCGGTGGCGCCCATCGAGGAGGTGTTCGCGCTCGTGCGGGCGAGCATCGAGAACATCTCCAAGGCGGCGCAGACCAAGGAGCAGTTCCTGCTGAACCTCTCGTGCCTGGCGGGCGCGGGCCACATGCTCCGCACGAGCAAGTCCAGCGTCCAGCGCAAGTACGTCGGCCCCGACTACACCGACTACCTGTGCGGCTGGAAGCTGCAGTACGGCTCCATCAAGGGCAACTTCTCCTCCGTCGACCGCGTCCCCCACTCCCGCTGGAAGAAGGACTACCAGCGGAGCACCCAGCCCGGCATGCCCTTCCCCTTCGACGGCGACGACGTGCCCGCCGAGGGCGACGCCGCCGCCATGTACTGGCGCAAGCGGTACACGGGCCTCCTGCAGGCCGTGAAGTCCCGCAATGATCACGTTCGCGGGCTCAAGAAGAGCGCTGTCCAGCTGATTAGGAGTCCCCCGGAGAACGTGTAACGAGTTAGTGGTTTTTTTTTTTTTTTTTTTTTTTTTGGGCGTTGGGGCGGCGAATATTCGAAACAGAAACAGAAAGGGGCGAAAAAAGAGTTATGTTCGCGCGAGCCTTTTTTCTTTTTTTTCTTCTTTTTTATACTTTTTTTAGTGGGCATCTTCTTAGGAGCGTTACTGTCCGGATCGGTTGGTTGGTTCATTGGTTGTGTTCTCGGCGCCATACTTGCTTGCTTGCTTCATTTGCTTCTCCTGGGACTTTCTCGTAGATATTTTTTTGCTTGGTGGTGGGTAGATACCTGTAGATGTAGGTGGAATCTCGTGTGTGTGTGGCATCTCCTTGGTTCTTCTAGGAAACATGCGGTTGCATGTATGCGATGGTTCAGGGGAAGAAGGGGGGGGCTGGGGGCGTATCATCATTAGACGGTTCTGTGCCGTGTCTCTGTTTATTACGGAAAGAGAAAAAGGGTGAAGAGGAAAAGCTGTTCTTGCTTGCGAAGTAGATACCCCCTTTTTTAGTTGAAGACAGGAAGAGAGAAGAAGAAAAAAGAATAAGACCGCCGCATCTATAGAGCGCGCGCTCTCGTGAGATATCTTGATGGTTATTCTGCCTGCTTGCTTAACTTCCGTGAGATCTCAGTGTGTGCACTAATGTCAACTGCGAGTACGACACTAATCGGTGAGAATCTCCTTTTGAACCTACCTGGTGTAGAGCGGCGTTGGTGAGCACTGGGTTCCCTATGAAGCGCCGGGTACGATATACGGAGGGAACCATGCGCTGACCACCCATACCGACTACCATACCACGCGGGCCCGCTTCGACCTCTCCTACCACTTCGTCTTCCTGTATCATCTTAAAAACGTCCGTCACGACTATCCGTGCCTTTATCTCTAACTAGCCGCCTATGTTTAGATAGGGCGAGTTCATAGGCAGTGCGTTGTTAGCGACTACAGTGCCCTTGATCAATCTAGGATGTCCGAGTGCCCGCTAGAAAGCAGGAAGGTAGGTCAGCCTTGGGCAGGTGGTCAGCCTTGGGCAGGTGATGAGGATCTTTCAACTGTTCTCGTTCCGTACATGTGAAAGAATAAGTGTGTATACTAATAAGCAACCATACTCATTCAGAATTCAAGAAAGCAAGAGTTGGTGCATATGTCTAAGCCTTCATCGTTGATCCGCGGTCGTTCCAGCACGAATGACTAGCTAGACACCCTGACACCTTAGTACAGTCAGGTTACGCCCTTGCAGCTGCCTTGCAATGATAGAAATTTTTAGCAGGCCCTATTAAGTGGTCACCATCTGAGTCAAATCTCCTTATAAAGTCAGGTCACCCCGTGTGTTTCATTTATATGAAGCAAGGGGTACATCTACGCAAGGAGAGCATGAAGGGGACAATGTACTCCTAACTGGTACAAGTGCCACATGGTAAAGCCTTTATTTCAGCCTCTCTCGTTGCATTCCTAATACGGGAAGGCAGCAATTCCTCGCCTACTACAAAGCGATGCTTATTTATAATGCCCCAACACTATTTTTCTATGATTAAGTCACTAGTAGCAATGTTACATAGGATTTGGCTGAGCATAGTCTGGGGGGCGATTTATCGGATGGGTTACCCGTTCCTACTAAAGCCCGCGAGTGGGAGCCCTGTATTAAGTTGTGTGAGTAGTACGCGGTATCTAGCATTTGAAGGCATCATCACGTAGTATTAAACTAGTCTGTACGATTTCAATGCGTCGACTATGTTAGTCTCCATTGGTGCCCTCTTTTAATCGATCGCATTCGACCCAATAGAACATTCAGCGTTTGCAGCATAGGTGCATAGTGTGCGCGTAATCATCTGCAGAAGGGCAGTTTTCATAGTATTCCTGGAAGCATATACTCAATTGCCTATCTATATGCAGGCTATATCCTCTGCAAATGCTAGTTGGCCGGCTGGGTAAGCCATGGTTACAATATGCGTGTTACATGCAGTTCAGGTAGAAACTCACCGAAGATCGGTGTAACCGGAGGGTGGCCCTCAGCTATAGTGTCTGGCTATATTCGAAAATGAAACTAAAACAAAGAGTATTCCGTCGTAGTTGATTTAGATGACACCAGATTCTAAAAACGCTTCCCTGTAGTCGTCACATCAGGTGTCAGGTTCTAAACTCTCCAAGCTAGTATATACTCGTTTCGGTTATCTACTATTTATATGAGTCGTCACGCCGATGGCTACACCGAGTCTTACTAGTAGTAAGCTGAATGGGCGCCGGCGCGAATCTACAGTTTCTTCACAGCAGACCGGTGGGAATAGAGTCATAGATATGCGAGTACAGAACACCGACCGACAGGATTCACAACCCGTCATTCCCATATCTTCTAACGAACCATCCTCTGACTCTCCAGGTGAAAAGAAGGTGACCAAGCTTCTCAAAGCAGCCCGGGCCAGGTCATCCTCCAAAGTCAGGGAGTTGCTTGACCAAAAAGAAGACCGGGACTGGTTCAATGGCAAGATCGCGAACACCACGTTATTTGCTACACTTAACGGAGCACTGTCCGCCATGAAAAGCAAAAAGATCAAACCGGAGGACCTCGAAAGGGTCCTCGACCTTGATAAATATACGGTCATTGTGGAGCGGCTTCTTCAAGAAGGTGCAGGGGTGAACGTACAAGACCTTGACAACTGAACCCCTCTATTATTGGTTGCCTCTGGGAAATTTGCAAGCTACCACAACTAGGTCATCAGTATCTCCGACTGGCTTCTTAGCAGAGGAGCCGATATTGAAGCAGAAGATCAAGACAAACGGACACCATTGGTGTGTGCAGTCACCTACAGCAATGTCAATCTCGCCAAGCTACTTCTTAAGAAAGGGGCCAATGTCGAAGGCACAGATAATAATGGACGAACGCCGATGATGTGGGCAGCTACTATTGGCAGTCTTGAGCTTGTTGAGTTGCTACTCAGCTATAATTCCAACATCCACGTTTTGAATAGTAGGAGGCGTGCCGCTCTCCATTTCGCTGCCCAGAATGGTCACGCCGATGTAGCCAGTCTTCTTTTGAAGAGTGGTACAAGCCCTTCAACCATTAGTGACGGTGGTTGGACGCCTTTACACAATGCAGCACAAAATGGGCACGCAGCTATAGTTCGACTGTTATTAGAGCATAGGTCGAGTGCAAAGACTGAAGACGAGGAGGTCAACCCGAATTCGCAGCTGTACAACGGAATGACTCCTTTACACTGGGCGGCTTTCAAAGGATCTACAGAAGCTGTTCAGGTTTTGTTAGCAGTCAAGCCAGCCATCAATATATCGGTCAAGGACAGCTTCGGCCGAACACCAATGCTCTGCGCAGTTGAAAAGGGGCACATGGATCTTGCTAAGATGCTATCTCCAGCCCATGCTGCTGACAGACTGTCAGATGAAGCCCGTAAGGCATGTAGTAAATTCGAAGCTACAGTAGTTGATTTTAAACAATCGGCTAAGAAACAGCAGGTGTACAAGCATTCAATATACGAGCTATTGTATGATTGGGAGAACAATGGCAAGCCCAAGGTTACGACTTTGGGGAAGATTGTCAAAAGCCAGCTTGAGTTCAGGTGGATTCATCTTTCCGCTAATAATGTGAACAACTTACTCTATCATCTATTTATTGTAGTGAATCGCATATCGACGTCTTGCTATAGATTGCTTGGGCTGAGGTGCGCACCTTAGTGCTCCTGTAAATACAGCTCTATTCCACTAACAAATAAATATGTAGGCTCTTCTTGCAAAGCGACATGAAGAAGGGGGGTATAAAGAACTTGAGGCGTTCAAGGCCCTAGAGAAGTATTTTGACCAAGAACACCGAGGTCGATTCCCGCATTCACATTTTATGAGGCCGTTCTGTCATCGCGTTGTTACACCACAACCTAACAGTTTGAGCGTCAAGACAGATGATAGTGATGAGAAGGATGGTAAGGCGAGCGGCACACCGGATAGTAAGGTGAATCACAAGGCTCGTGGCAATGCTGATGACAAGACAGTACTATTCGTGGGTCAAACCCCTTCGCAAGTACAACATTCCACTAACAGGGTAGATGCCATTTCTCCACTATGAAACTCATAATCTGAGGGATACTATGAGCAAAAGGATCAAGAATGTCTATAAAGACCCAGCCAAGGTGGACGTTGATGAATCTAGACACGCCTTGCTCGTCGGCGCTTATATAAGAGCCACGCCACCATTACAACCACGAAGAACGCTTGATCAATATTTTTACGACGGGATCGATACGACTTCAAGGGATACGGACCAGGTCGTTTACAGGTTTTGCGACAAACACAACTTGGAGAAGAAGGTGTTCATGGTAGATCAACTATGGCTTTGAGTCCTAGGAAAAGGTAAGTATCTTTTACTGGCTTCAAAGTTAGGCCTCAAAGCTGATCCTATTAGATTTGGTCGTCACATGTTTCCCAGAACGTTGGGAGCAACCCAAACAAGATCCACTGAACGTGGTAGACGGCATCATCGAGGACATGAACGCGAAGACACGGCCGCCAATATCATCGGTCCACGACCTAGCATTGCTGATTATAAACCGGTGCTCGGGCGCGTTTGACAGACACAGGATCAATGACCAGAATTACCAGTTCCTGGAAATGTTTGGCAGTTCTATCGGATCCATTGCCGATGAAGAGAGTCAGCTATTCAGAAATTTTGACGAAGCATGCAAAAAGTGGATAGAGAACAAGGGGGATTCCCAAAGCCTCCGTAGAGATAAACCCGGTGAGAGCCGCCACAACGCAGCCAAAGACCGCTCAGAGTTCAATGAAAACAGCTCTATGAATGACCAAGATAAACTCCAATATGAGTTGCTGAACATAGCGAGGGAGACGTCCCTCTTGACCGAGATTGAAGATATCCAAGACGAGCTGCGGATCATCAAGGTGATACTCGACTGCCAATCGTCCGTGCTCAGAAACTTCGAGGCCTCACTGGAGCTAGAAGACGTAGGAGGTGGTAGATATCCTGTGACGTGGGCTGCTGTAGTTAAGATCTATAAGTGCCTCGAGGTTAACCAGAAGGATATAATGCGGATGGACGGGCAGACCGCCAGCCTGTACAACGGGCTGATGCACCTGCTGGATCTCAAGCAGAAGCACTGCAACGCACTGGAGGCACGGTTCGCGGGCGAGCAGGCGGCCGTCACGGCGAAGCAGGGACAGAGCATCCTAGTCATTACCATCGTGACCATCGTGTTTCTCCCGCTGTCATTCATCGCCAGCTTCTTCTCTATCGATATCGACAGGTGGGTCAACGGGCTCACCGTAGGCTACGTTTCTAAATACATATTCGGCATTGGTCTGGGCATCTCGATCCCGCTGATCGTCATGGCCCTCACCCTGTCCGAGATAAAGAGGGCTGTGGGTGTTGCGATCTTGGGCGCTGGGCGCTGGTTGCATGGCCGTCGCCAGTGCACCGACAATAACGGGTCGTCGCGAAAATTTAGCCAGGGGGAGGAACCGGTCGCTACGGACCACAGAAGACAATCCGCCATGCGTCCTAACGAGCTGCGCAGGATATTGAGCCCATTTGGCAATGGAAGACATGCTGGGGAGGATCTTGAGCGAGATGGAGTTGTCGTCCGGGGGGTGAACGGCCACAGTAGGTAAATCTTTTCTGATGAATGTTCTCTTAACTAGGGAATGCTGAAGAAGGATGGACCCCAGGGGAAGACTGTCGTCGCCGGCTAAGTTTCTGATGTATGCTCACGTACTACTGGGCGTAGTATCGGATCAAGGACTCTGTAGTCCTATGAATTACGTCGCCCCTATCCTAGCATAATATATGTACTAACTGATGTCTTCTACCGCACAAGCTGGTCTGTCGCCACAATTGTGTATAAGAAAGGCTAAAATGCTTGCAGGCCGATGAAGGATATTTCATAACACAATATGCTTGACTTTTAGGAGCTTGGTCTTGGCGTAAACAACCTAGTCATGATCTGCGTGATCATAGTGGTCAATTTGTACAACCTCACATACTTAGGAAATAGTACAAATCTCCTCATCATGAGGGATGAAAATCCACTCATCAATATAATAAGTGGCTATATAAATAATAAGTATGATGTGTCTTTAAGGGGCATGTCTGAGGGCATATCCACGTCCACACAACGTTGAGCCAGAACAAGCCAAAGATAATCAGGCCACACAGAATTTAATTAGATTTAGACGGTAAACTATGACTCTTTGCTCCTTTCTTCTTCAATTCGCCAGGTATTCACTTCTAGAACGATCTTGTGACATCGAGATCTGCGTAGGTATTCTGCTGTGTGCCGGGTCTTGGCAGATACCCAACTAAGAGGCTCGAGGGAAAATAATTCATATCGTATGTACCTTGTAACTAGAATAGTGCATGAGTATCGCGAATATTCAGCCATAGCACGCAAAGTCTAGCTTCTAGCAGGCCTCTTAGGCCGCCCGCGCATCTCTAGGCATCCTTGGGACCTTCCCGATAAGCACAAAAAACCGTGAACGCCAAGCTCTGGGCAACAATCCATCTTATCAGCACAATTAACGGCAGATTTTCTCACGTGTAGTTATTGAGTATAAAAAGGTAATAGTGGTATTGGGACAATGTGACTTCTAAAAACCAACTCTCTTCATTCTTAAGAGGCCCCTCGTTTGCAGCTATGAGATTCTATCAAGCATTGGTGGCTTTGCTGCCATTGACATCCGGCGTCAGCGCTACGTACAAGACGGAGGTCACATCAGAGAAGCTCCAAGCGGAGATTGCAACGGAGAAGTGAGTATACCAATTTGTACATTTAGTATATGACTATGCTATCGATACTAATGAGCACGACTGACAATTCATATTAGCCTCATTGCCAACCTCGAGGCACTGCAGGAGATAGCGACCGCCAATGGAGGTAACCGCGCATTCGGCCTCCCAGGCTACGCCGCGTCAGTGGACTACATCTGGAGTCGTATCTCGAACATCACGGGCACGAAGGCGTGGAAACAAGATTTCCCCGGTCTCTTTAACGAGGTCCAGTCAATAGAGCTACGGGTCGACGATGAAGCGGTCTACGTTTTCGGCTTGACATACTCTCCGTCTACTGAAGAGGGTGGCATCACTGCCGAGCTTGTTCTCGGGCCGGAGGGCGAGGCAGGTTGCGATGCAGCTTCGTACGAGGGATTAGACGTTGCTGGGAAAATCGTGCTCGTCGAACGTTTCCGCTGTCCGACTGGTGGCACGCTGGCTGGTCGGCTATTGCCTGCTGCAGCCAATGGGGCCGTAGCTGTATGCTTAAAGGTGTTGATCTTTTTAAAGTTATTATCGACTGACTCGGTCTAGGTTATTATATACAATAATATCGCCACGAATACCACCGCTGGCACTCTCAGTGAACCAAACTCTGATGAGTATGTGCCTGGTGGTTTCATTAACCAGGTTGATGGCCAGGCTATCAAAGCGCGCTTGGAAGCGGGAGAGACGCTTGAGGCCTACTTCCAACAAACACAGATTATCGAAGAGAGAATCACACAGAACATATTTGTCGAGACCGAGAGTGGTGATCCCGACAATGTCATTGTGGTATGCCCCTTTATATCACTATCAAGTAATAAAATCGGGCTATAAGCACTAACAAAACGTCAGCTTGGAGCGCATCTGGATAGTGTTCAAGCTGGACCTGGGATCAACGACGATGGTAATTAAAAGCCATCTATAATATGACTTACATGAGGAATGTGACTGACTACTCGTCTAGGCTCTGGCACGAGTCTCATTCTCGAAGTGTTTCTTGCGCTAGCAAAGTACCAGACTAAGAATAAGGTGAGGTTTGCCTGGTGGGGTGCAGAGGAGAATGGGTTGGTAGGTAGTGAATACTACTGCTCGACTCTGCCAGCTCCTGAAATCAACAAGATCCTGGCCTATCTCAACTTCGACATGGTTTCAAAGGGATACTTCGGGATCGGCGATGGCGACGGAAGCTCACACGGCAGCGTTGCACCATCCGGATCCGAGGTCATTGAACAAATCTACGTCGATTACTTCACGGGCAGAGGGTTGAATGTGACATCTGCCATCATTACCAATGGTAGTGATTACGCCTCCTTCTGGCAGTACCTTAATAAGCGGTACGCACGTCCTCATCCCCCAACTTCTCAACTCCATTTTAAGACATTTCATTGTTTGTGATTGAGTGATAGCTAATACATGAATACGTAGTATGTAAATTTTCGAAGCTCGGAAATTAAAATGAAAATCTACAATAGATAGAATGCTGACAGATAAAAGCATTCGGATTTTTACACACAGGTACGGGAGTTGAGCAAGACCCATGCTATCACCAAGTCTGCGATACAATCGACAACCCGAACCCGGAAATAATTACCACAAATGCACAGGTGAGTACCTAATTGATATCTCCTCTCTCCCCAAGATGACAATCGATGAATACTAGCTACAAATGCTTATATCGTGCTCTGATCGAAAGAACTAAGCTGACGATATGAGCTAGGCTGCTGCGCATATGGTAGCTACTCTTGCTACGGACGGAACTGAACTCATACCAAAATTTCCGATCAATGGAACTGTGCAAAGCCACGTGAAAACCAGAAGTCTACTGTGGAATAATATTGCGATTGAGGAGTTAGAAGCTATGGGTGAGAGGCACCTTGGGTGCGGTCATGATATTTAACCAGGGTACTTTAACAGGAGAGACCCCATTGGTGGAATAATGACCTGACAACCTGGTTACGTATCAATACAATTATAGGTTTATTTATTTTTATGTGTTTTGCCTCTAGAATTCCAACGCGCCCCAAATGCCCCTGAAAAATGGATGAGCTGGTCTATATGGTATTGTTAGGTTCGCAGGTTAAGGTTCCCTTCGCAGTGGTGTAGATACGTGCACGTGTTTGAGGCGTATTCATCCAGCCCGCAGCGATAAGTCATTAGTTCCCACTCAGCCACTACGTGGTTGCGTGGCAAGTGGTTTGTTGACTTTAGGAGCCGAGAATGCGAGTAAATAGAACTAAAACAGCACGAGGCAACGCCTCGGAAGATACCCGACCTCATCTGAACCAAATCTCTCATGATGACTTTGAGACAATGGCTTCAGTGTCTAAAGAATTGAGATGATTAATATCTTGCGTTCCTTTGGATTAATCAACTTGGATCGTTGGTCCTCTGTACTTACCACTTGGGAGCATTAATTGAATGCCTCATAATTATGACTCGTTAGCAAGTCGTAAGGGGTTATTAATTATTGAGCAAAAGAATATCTAATGAAATAAGATGAGCATAGGAAAGATTGATTCTCACTAGACTACGTGGATCCCGGAAGGGAATGCCCGCATGTGTTTCAAGTTTGGATGCACATGTACGGCACATGATCTATCTACAGTTGCAACGCAACATGGTGCATTCTCAGAAATCCATTTACAATAATATTCATATAAAGTTACGGGTCTAGAAATGCCCTGCATTTCTTCCAAGAAACATTTCAATTCATTAGTTCAAATTAGGGGTGGCAGGTGGCAATCCTATCTTCTAGACTAGCATACGCACCCCTTATCCCTAGATGTCGTCCTAGGTATGCGGTCCACAGGGCGAAGAGCCTAGACTTCTGAAAAATCGATGGCATAAATGTAGAAGCTCTCATGCGAGACAGCAATGAATGGTACCTAAATCAGTTGTTTCATATACCAACAGACGTGGGAAGCAAGAATTTGAAATGCAGGACCCTCGGCTAGCGCCATGCATCCATAGATGAGGCTGAGACATATCCCTAACAGACCCAATGGAAGGAACTTAGTGAGTATACCTGTCTGCAAAATTATTACCGAATAATTCTGTCAGTTGTGAAGACATCATACAGTTTATGGAAGTGAGGCAAGCTTGGGTTATTTCGTAGAGAAAACAAAGCCACAAGGTGGAGGATATCATGAGCAAAGCACCTAACTAGATGGCTACAAACCCGATTGAAGAGCCCTTCATTATTTGGGTATTCTAGAATGGCGATCATTATGTTTTCGCGTTAGTAGTTGTCATGGATGAGAGACACACCATGACACACTAATAGCAATATCATTCCAAAGGGACCAGAAGTTGCCCTTTTTACCTCCCAACTGGAATTATTACTATGCTCTCAGGGGGTTAGGTATAGTCGTGAATGCAATCAGCCCACACAAATAAGGGGAAGTAATTTGGCAACATGTGTATCTAGCATTCCATCAATGGATGCATCTTGTGCCATTAAATAAAGTAGAAGCCCGTCAACATCTCACTGCGGTTTGTTTTCAGTAAGTCCCATTATCTCACCGTCTCGTTTTATAGGTGTTTTTTTCTTGATAAATTTCTTCCAACTAGTATTCACTCATTCACGAAGTCAATTGGCGGTTGTAGCCTTTCGCGCAGCATGGTCTCCTTCTATAGCGCGAGGGTCACAGCTCTGGCTGTGGCCTGGACGTTAACTCAAGTGGGCCTTGTGAACGCTCAAGGATTCTTCTATAAGGACCTAGGGCTATCATGTTCGGCGACGCAGGGGTTTCAATACCTGGGGTGTGCCTCAGTATCAATTACCCAGTCGGACAATAACGCCATATTCCCCTATAGTCCTGGAGATCCAGACATCGCCGGCAACAACATTCCTTCGCGCTCGTACATTAACTATAACGAAGGCAGCCCACTCAACAATACCTACACAGCACACTACTGTTCAGATGCTTGCCGTGCTCATGGCTACAAATATGCCGCCCTTTTCGGTAGCAATGGCTGTAAATGCGGTATGAGTCTCACCCGCGGCTCAATAACAATCGACCCAGACCAGGCCGAGTCCAACTGTGCCGCTGAAGTGTGTCCGGGAGATAGTGGAGAGAACTGCGGTTCCTCTGCTTACGCTCGTGTCTTCGTCGACCCGTCCTTCCCGGATGAGAGCACGCTTAGCAGTGGCTCGGCGCAACTCAGTGGCTGGCAACAAGTTGGGTGCTTCAAGACTCCAAATTGGGACTCGATTGAAAACGCTGTCATTGACTACTCGGCCGCAAGCAGCGATGACTGTCTCAATCGGTGTGCTGACTATGGGTATCCCCTGGCTCGTATGGTTCAAATAGGCATAGGGTAGGTGTGACAGTTCCTGAAAGAAGCAAACAATGCTGACACGATATTAGAAACATCAAGTGCAATTGTGCCGCTGATTTCGGGTTTGGTGCCCGAGCCTTTGACGATAGTATTCTTGGGGAATGTAGTTACAGTTGCACGACTGGGACCATCGCGTATGTCAATCTTGAAGTGTTTTTATAATTCGTCGCTAATCATAAACAGTGCATGCGGAGGCCGAGACTGCTGCGGTAGTGACTATTTTCAAATATATCCCGTCTACGCCAACCCTAAATTCATGGGGTGCAACATCCCTAGAATCCCGGGTTACGCAGCAACGGACTCAGTAACGCCTACATTCACATCGTGCTTCGCTACGCCGGCATTTGTTACTAAAAAGACGACAGCCGTGGTTTACCAATCGGGAGGAGCTCCCGCTCCTACAATAACGAGGACTGTGTCTTTCGTAGCTACTGTGACTCCTGTCGCTGGAAGCAGTGCAGATGACTATATCAACTTCGGCTGCTACACGGGCGATAATGATTTCACCGGTGGTGTCGACGCTGGCCTCACAGGCACTTTCAGTGTCGATACATGTGTTGGCGCCTGTAAAGGGATGAATAAGGAATTCGCTGGTATCCGAATCCCGGCTTCTGGCAGCCCTGTCTGCCGTTGCGGATCCCAACCACCTTCCACCAGTCCGAACAACATGGAAAGCTGCAACAAGATTTGCCCTGATAATGACCATCAAAACTGCGGTCCTGCAGCAGGCTTGCTGGTATATGCTACTAGGGGCACACCTAATAACCCTTGGGAAACTTCGTGGTCTTCGACATATTCAAGCACCCCCCGTTATAGTTGTACAAGTATGTCAACACAATATCTCCCCATGCGTAGTAATATGGTTGAGCTAATCAAATCTCTCTAGATGCCCCCAACAGCGATGGAGATCCTGTTCAAAGCACCACTTCTTCTGCGACGACGACTTCATCGACGACCTCGTCAACGACCTCATCAACAGTCTCATCGACTACGACCTCATCGACAGAAAGTACTACCAGTTCGACAATGAGCACCACTTCTAGTACGACATCATCTACTGAATCTACTACAAGTTCCACTGCATCTACGACGAGTTCTACTGCTTCTACGACAAGCTCCACCGAAAGCACTTCTTCATCTACTACATCTACCGGAAGCTCGACGACGTCAACTGGATCTTCAACCAGTTCCACAGGCTCTTCTACCAGCTCTACAGGGTCATCCACAAGTTCGACCGGATCTACGACTTCGACCGGCTCTACGAGCTCCACCGACTCTTCGACGAGTTCAACCGATTCCACGACTTCTACGGGCTCTTCCACCGCAACTACGAGCTCCTCCATCTCAGGTTCCACCACAAGCTCTGCCACTACAAGTCCTTCTACTTCAAGTATGTCCATATCACTAACTTCATCATCTCCTACAAGCTCCGATCCACTCCACCCAGCCGAAAACGCCAAATGACTTCCGCTTCACTTTCGCCCAGCACATCAACACCAAGTTCATCCGTATTGCATAGATCAATGCTAATAAGTGTGTCTACTCTAGGTACCTCTTCATCGGGGACGTCGAGCTCTATTTCAGGAGATTCCGGCAGTTCTAGTTCGACTTCGTCGGCCTCAGGCACGGGAAGCTCAGCAACGACGAGTTCAGGTGCCGGCGGGTCATCTACCTCCAGTGCCGGTACAAGTAGCAGCAGTCCAGGCTCAGGCAACGGTGGAAGCAGTACCTCCAGTGCTGGAAACCCCGGAAACACGGGAAGTTCCAGTAGCGCGATCGTCGGTCCTGGCAACACGGGCTCTAGCTCAAGTGGTGCGGGCAACGGCGGAAGCTCATCGACCACGACCAACGGTCCGGGCGCTGGAAACACAGGAAGCAGCAGCACCACCGCCACGCCTGCTTCTAGCGTTTCATCGAACCCAACCAGTGACGGGCTGGCAGCCACACCTACATTCACGGCCGTATCGCGGGCAAGACGCGCGTTTGCCGACATCTTCGACACCGACATTGTGCCCGATGGGGAGGCGATCCTCACCACGTTCAATATGGTCGACCCAGACACGGACGCGAACACCCCAGTCGAATACGTCGTCCAGTACTTCGGGACCTACCTCGTCAACCCCGCCTCCGGGTCGGGAATCAAGAGCCCCTTTTCAGGAAACTCCGAAGTACCAGTAGACGCCGAAGCAGCCGGTAGCGCGTCGAGCTGCGCTACGGTATGCGCTGAGCTGGGCTTCAGGCTGTCGGAGAACCTTGCCGGTGATTGCATGTGTGGAAACGAGCCGAACTTCCCCAGCTTGACGGATGAGCCGAGATCGCGCGCTGATATCCCCTGTCCGGAGGACAGCGCTCAGATATGTGGTGGCGGTGTAGCTCTTGTTGCACCGGGCGATTCGTATGTTGACATCATCATCGCTGTACCATCCAGTCAGGCCGTCATCAAGTTTCCAGATGGCACGACTTCCACCCCCAGTAAGTTTCCCCATCACATATACGAAGTAAGATGAACTTTGTGCGCTAATAACCGTTCAGGTGCTTCAGGTCCTCCAGGTGCTTCATCAACAGCTAGCGGTAGTCAGACGTCGATACCAGGAGGCAGCCAGACAACTTCCACTGGTGGAGGATCAAACCCAGGCGGTACTCAAACCACCCCTGTCGGTACGGGGCCAAGCACGCCGGCCGGAACTGGGCCATCGGTTTCTGGTAGCCAGACGACCCCGGTGGGCACTGGACCTGGTAATTCTGATGGACCGGGTGGCCCAAGTGGATCTTCCACTGGCCCTATCGGCACCGGGTCTACCGGTCCTATTGGCACCGAAACTGGTCCGGTCGGCACTGCTACTGGCCCAGTTGGCACTGAAACTGGTTCTGTCGGCACTGCTACCGGTCCTGTCGGCACTGCAACTGGTCCTAGTGGCACTGGGCCTATCGGTACTGAGCCTACCGGTCCTTTCGGCACCGAAACTGGACCCGTCACCGAAACCGGCCCAGTCGGTACTGCTACCGGTCCAGTTGGCACTGAAACTGGCCCTGTTGGTACTGCTACTGGCCCTAGTGGTACCGGTCCTATCGGCACTGCTACTGGCCCAATCGGTACTGAAACTGGACCAGTCGGCACTGCAACTGGTCCAAGTGGTACTGGGCCTATTGGTACTGGGCCTATCGGTACTGAGCCTACTGGCCCAATCGACACCGAAACTGGACCAGTCGGTACTGGTCCTATCGGCACTGAAACTGGACCAGTCACCGAAACTGGACCAGTCGGCACTGCAACTGATCCAAGTGGTACTGGTCCTAGTGGTACTGGGCCTATCGGTACCGAGCCTACCGGTCCTTTCGGCACCGAAACTGGACCCGTCACCGAAACTGGCCCAGTCGGTACTGCTACTGGCCCAGTCGGCACTGAAACTGGTCCGGTCGGCACTGCTACCGGCCCGGTCGGTACTGAATCCACCAGTCCTGGTAATCCAACTGGCACGGACTCCGAAGGACCGAGCGGCAGCGCGACATCTCCAGGTCCCGGCGGACCCTCCGGCAACCCCAGCGGTCCGTCCGGCGGTGGCGGTGGAGCTTCAGGCACGACACCCGGCGGTGCCGCATCATCGTCCAGCAGCTCCGGGCCTTCCCCAACCATCACGGATATGCCCGACACACCCCTCATTCTCGGCGTCACAACCGGGGTGGGCCAGCCAGGCAACTCGACCAAGCGCGGGCTGGCTTCGTGGTTCAGCCGGCGCCAGGGATCCAACACCGACGGCTTCGTCGGTGGTGCCGGCCCCGTCAACCCGCCTTCTTGCGACCAGGCTCAGACGTTCCAGGTTCTCGACGGACAGCTCGTCGCTGGTGATGAGCAGGTGCGCACCGACGCTGGAGTGGACTTCATGGAGTTCGCTGTCTCGCCCAATGGTACAATCTCGCGGACTTTCGCCCTCGTCGACGGCACGCTCCATTGGTTCAACGATGCATTCTTCGGTGGCGAGGCCGGCTTCTGCAGCGGTGCCTCGGGCCAAGTCTACATCACGTTCGGTGACCCGAGCACCCGACCTCCCGCTTGTACACCAGCCAGTCTTGTTGTATACCAAGGTAAGTTATTCTACTTAGTACGGTTTCTTGTACTGAATTGCGTGCTAACTATTATCCATTAGCTTCCCAATGTGTGGACGGCCAGATCAACCCACTTCCAAGTGGCGGCGGCGGCGGCACTATCATCGTCGGCCCGACTCCCTCGACTTCTGGCCCGGGTACTGGCCCTACGGGTACGGGCGGTGCCACTACAACCCCTGGTGGCACTGGAACTGCTGGTGGCACTGGAACTGCTGGTGGCACTGGTACTGCTGGTGGCACTGGAACCGGTGGCGCGACAACTGGTCCTCCAACCGGTGTCCCAACTGGCGGTGATGGCAGCGTGCCTCAGTCAGATGGTATCTTCCCTCTCGACGCGAGCCCTGCTAACGAGTTCTGCGTCACCACTTCGCTTTCCTGGGTGCCAGGCCAGCCCACTTTCGCGGCAATGGCTTGAAGTGCCAACCATCATGGTATGATAGAACGAAACGAGACCTCATGAAACTGGGGCGGGCGTACAAGTTTATTTCGAGAAAATGTTCAATTTGTTATTCAGGGGTTTCTGCTTT
Organism: Eutypa lata; assembly: GCA_022661535.1. Classification (NCBI taxonomy): domain Eukaryota; kingdom Fungi; phylum Ascomycota; class Sordariomycetes; order Xylariales; family Diatrypaceae; genus Eutypa; species Eutypa lata. The sequence goes on along the minus strand of JAKULF010000013.1, from coordinate 836,743 downwards.
GTAATAGGATAGATAGACCGGGGTGGGTAGGGTCGGGAATCGGGCGGGTCGGAAAGCACCGCTTCGGACTTATTTAATGATCACTAATGGGGTTTTGTCTATTATCAATGTATTATTATGCTTATTCATCTCCGGGCACAAATAGGTATACGATGCGCCCTCGATAATGTCAGGTTTTCCTTCAGCATTTCATTTCAGGATTCCCCTTCTCTCCTTTGTGTGATAATTGTGATATGCTAACTATATTAAAGCACTACACAGTAGGTTAGACCCAATTATCTTTTTTAGGATACTGCTTAATTATTTGCACTGTATCATACTAATGCTTCCCGTGCTCACGATGATTTGTGAACATACAAATCTCCTTTAAGACCTAGCGACACAGCAGCGTTGGTCTGTCAATTTGCTATTACTAACAAATATGTCCTACTTGTACTTTCATACAATCTACTAGTGCTGCACATGCGGACATACAAGTAAGATAAAGATCGAGAGGCAGTGTTGGTAATGTAACTGTTCCTAACGTTCAATTCGGGTTCTTAATTCACTGCTGCATAAGTATATCTTCTCATGATGCACGTACTGCCGTCAGCCCGGACGAGCCAAATCGGCTTGGTGTCTCAGCGAGTCCAACTTGCTACTCAGACAATCAGGTGTCATAAGTAGTCGGGATTCTTATGTAAATTGTAGATTACAGGATTGACTTTCCGCCCAGCTTTATATCATCGAAATCCGAATAACGTATGTTTATCAAATGCGGCCCCTAATATATTAACTCGAGATTATCCATACGACCTTACACCGTTAGTATTTTACCCTTATCAACTTTTACTAAGTGCTACAATGACGTTGAACTCTAAAACAGGCCATATCATGCCACATGGAGTGCCTCTGCCTCAGATAGATTTACCACCATCAACCAAAACTGTGAAGGTCAGCATCATCGACACTACGAGCAGGCTAGGCGGGCTCCCTGCAACTGAGCTCTTCGAACCCAAAGTAAGGGGATTCGACACCTTCCTCGGACCCTCATATGCCTTCCTAGTCGAACATGAGCCCTCCGGCGACAAGCTGGTCTTCGACCTCGGCATGCGCAAGGACATATCGGACCACACACCCGCGATCCTCGCGAAGTTCGAGGGAGTCGACTTGCAGGTGACCAAGAACGTAAGCGACATCCTCGAGGAGAACAACGTGGACCTGCGGTCCATCAAGGACATAATCTGGTCGCACTACCACTATGACCACACCGGCGACCCGTCCGTCTTCCCGCCCTCTACGAACCTCGTCGTGGGACCCGGGTTCCGGAAGATAGTGGGCGCGGGCTACCCGCAGGACAAGGACTCGCCCTGCGCGTCCTCGGCGTGGGAGAACCGCAACCTTGTCGAACTCGACTTCACGACTGACGTTCGCGCTATGAAAACCCGTGTCGGTGGGTGGAAGGCTCTCGATTGGTTCGGTGATGGGTCTTTCTATGTCTTGCACTCGCCAGGCCATACACACGATCACCTGTGCGGGCTCGCGCGCACGAAGCTAGCGGCCGCTGACTCTAACTCGTCGACCCCCAAAGATGAGTTCATTCTCATGGGTGGCGACGTGACCCATCATGGTGGAGAATACAAGCCAAACGAGCTCGTGCCGATCCCAGACTCGATTGCGCCGGACCCGCGTCGGGCGCCGTTCTCGAATGGGGACTGCGTCTGTCCCGGGGAGCTCTACGCACAGCGAAACAGACGGTACGCCCGGGATGAAGACCGCTGGCGGGGTCCGTTTCTGGAGTGGCAGAGGGAGTACTCAGACGACCACGAGGAGGCACAGCGAAGCGTCGGGATGCTTCGAGACTTCGACGCACAGGATAATGTTTTTGTCATCGCGGCCCACGATGGCACCCTACTCGACATTGTGGATTTTTACCCTAAGGATGCTAAGCAATGGAGGGAGATGGGGTGGAAAAGGGAGGCGTATTGGAGGTTTCTGAGGGATTTTGAAGAGGCGTAAGTACTCCAATTAAATAGGGGTGAAAGAGGAATAATTGGGGAAGTGACTGTGTATTTGCCCGCCCTTATGGTCCTATGCGACGAATCAGTGTCCAATTTATCCAATTTCGAACAGTATCATTAAGTCTTGTCGCATGTGTGGTTCTTAAACCGATAGCCCATTTTGGTATAACGCTTTGTAGCGAAAGCTTAAGCTTTCAAACATGGAGATAATAAACATTGTTAGAAATTCTACAATGATATGAAATATAACCTCTAATATATACAATGAAGTACACCGCTATTCAAGCCTCAATCATGCAATCAGACACTCACGTCTACATTCAAGCCTTCTTCTTTAAGTCCACCTGGAAGCCATGCAGTGTGATCGCAGAGCCCTTGCCATCCTCATCGGTCTCGATAGCGAACTCATCGATCGACCGAAACTGATACACGAACCGATCCATCTTGCCCCAAGTGGCACAGCCGGCATTCGGCCAGAACATAGCATCCTCGTACTCCGCGATCTCCTCGGGTTTTCCGACGTCAAACACAGCGCGCCAGGCCGTCCGCGACCCCGATTCTAGGTTTGTTGGGTATAGACGTACATTCACGGTAACATCCTTAGTGGGCGACGAAGACAGCGCCCCGTACCCGGCGTAGTTGGCGATCACGTCAACGCCACGGACGATCCACTCGGAGACCTCGAACCCGGGACCCGCTTCGTCAACCGACAGCGTGACGCTCGAGTTCGTCGCATCGTCGCCGTAGGTGCCGGCGATGAGCGTGGCAGCCTGCGATCGGCCCGCGGCCTCGACAGCCGGCAGTAGCGCCTTGACGACAGCCGAGAGCGTGCCGTCGACGAGACGGTTGTTGGACTCCGCGCCTCCGGACAGGATCGTCAGCACGAGGTCGTAGTCAGGAATCAGGCACAGCATGTTGTTATACGTGTTCAGGTTGCCGGCCTTGCAGTAGAACTCCACGAGGCGGCCATCGGCCGTCGCGGTCGTCGAGCGCAGGATCTCCCAGGGGGCACCCATCGCCAACCCGCTCGACGACGTCGACGCGACCGGCTTCATCCACTTGCGGGTCGCCGCGCCGTCCAAGATCTCGTGCTTGAGGATACCGGCCCCGAAGCGCAGCAGGTCCGCCGTGTTGGAGTAGAACCCGCCGGCGGCGTCCTCGTACCCGAGGCTGCCGCCCCACCAGGTCTCGCCGAGCGGGATGAAGCCCCACGCGTCCTGCTCGGGCCCGGAGTGGATCGTCGTGTTGGTCATGCCGAGCGGCGCGAAGATCTCGCTCTGCACGAAGCCAGCGTACGTGCTGTTGTCGGACACCGCGGCCTCCACTACGAAGCTCAGGATCGAGCTGGCTGCGTTCGAGTACACGGGCGTCGTGAACGGCGCGTATACCGGGTGCCGCTTGCCGAAGTCGCGGAAGAACTGCGCTCGGTTGCAGGATGGGAGCCCGAGGACGCCGGCGCAGTTCGGGAGAAGCGTCTTGTTGAGCTCGGGGAGCCCGAGTTCCGTCCATGATCCTGGGACGCCGGACATGACAGTAGCGAGGTCGGCCACCACTAGTCACACATTCGTTGTTAGCAACGTCTAATGGAATTGGACCGACTTACAGATGCAATGCGATACCCAAATAAAATTGATGAAGAAAAAAAGACTTACAATCTGTTCCAATACCGCTCATATGGGACGCGAGAGATCCAATAGTAACCTGATCCCACTGCACAGCGGTAATGTCATCGGCCTCCGACGTCTCGCCCCTGAGCAGGCGGAGCTCAGGAACGTACTTGGTGACGGGGTCGTCGAACTTGACGTCGCACAGCTTCAGCACAGACAAGACCGCGAAGATCTTGGAGATGCTGCCGAGGCGGTAGACGGAGTTCGCGTCGATCTCGTGCGTGCCGTTGGGGTTCAGGTACGCTGGCGTGTGGTGAAGCTCGAGGATCGGCGACTCCTCGTGGATCGACTGGAGAGCCACCGAGATGCCCGTTGCGTTGAGCGCCGCGGTGATGTTCTGCTTGAAGGCGTCCTCGAAGCTCGCTACGGCGGACTGCACCGCCTCGTGCGATGATGGGTTCGTGGGCGCGGGGAGGACGGGGCCCAGGGGTGGACAGGCGCCGTTTACTGCTGCGAGAGCAACGGGTAGAATGCCCGCCAAGGCTAGATATGGTGATAGCATTATTGCGATAATGGAGTCCGTGAAAAAGATTATTGAATTATAGATTAACTAAGTAAGCAAGCTCTCGACTCCAAGGCTTGAAGAAGAAGAAGAAGATGATGATGACGATGATGGTATCTACCAATATGGACCACTCTAAGAGAGAAACGCACATAGCTCTATATATGGTCTTTGCTTATGCCCTTTAAAACCCAGCTGGGTAGCTATACAGCTTCCGACATACATAGTGTCGATGAAAAGTCTCGCGCTAGCTGCAGCGAGGCTCAGATGCAGTCCGATATAGTCTACTTAGCCCACTGCCGAAATTAAACCAAGTGCCTTAGCTGATTCCCGGGACCGTGATAACCTAGCAGCTCTTGAAGATGCGGCCGCGGACGTCAGAATAAGGAGTCCCAGTAGACTAGATGTGGACCTCCGAGCCCGTGGACTGCATATTCGGACTCTTCCCTCAGCCACGCTGGCTGGCGGGTTGGGTGGGTATCTAGCTGAAGCTGAATAAAGGTAAGGCTAGATAGATAGTGTAGAGGAAGAGACGAGATCTACATGATCTCACCCGAAACAAGGTTTATGGAGATTAGCATGCACATGTCGATTTACCCTTCCATGTTTGCCGGTTCCTAGGGCTGACTTTCTCTTCTAGTGCTGCCTGTTGGTTATGAGGCTGGACCTGAGTGCGAACGGTGCCTGGCAGGATATGTATTAATAATAAGTCTCCATAATAATGTTCTCATGGCAGGTCTGTTGATTGGCCGGTTCGGAGTAGTCGGATTGGACCCATAACCTTAACTTCACAGTTTCTATATTTGGAATTTGCAGGGATCATCAAGGCGTTGCTTAGCGCTTGTCTGAGCTTTGCTTTTGCCTAGCAAGTCCCCAGCTTCATACAATGCTGAAGATAGCTTGTTATACCTTAACTAATAGCCAGTATAATATCGCAATTAGTGGCTCCTTGGGTTAGGGTTACATGTTCAGAGCTGGGACAATTAAGCCATACTTTTTCAGCAAGTGCACCACATAGTTATCATCTAGATAAAATCAAGAGAACCTTGAGATCTTGATAAAGAGTAGAAGGGGTGTTAGCAAACCTGCGAGTTGGTATGTCATAGGCAAAGCCAACTAGGTCGAAATAAGACGACGCACTATAATAACTACTTGGATAGAATACGTGAAATACATCTTTCAATTTCAATATTCACTTGCCTCGTCATGATACCATTAGAGTTAACAAGTCATCACAGCTGTATAGTTAGGTATTCAACTAATTTGTCGCGTAATTTTATATATCTGTACCGACTCCGGAGATTGAAGCTGTCTTGTTACATAAGGGATGAATAAATGTTATGATAATTAGAGAAAGAGTGCTACCTATGTTTGATGATACACATGGAAATGACGTACCTACCTACACAGATATGGTTATCGGATGGCACATGGTTAACGTGCATGTGTTGATACATTAGGCTAACTATGTATGTATTGTGCAGACTGCGACATACATGCATTAGTAACGGTTCAGTACGGATATAATAAAGAACATGTTGTAATCCGAATCTTAAACTCATTTAATTGCATATTCCTGAATCTGTTTCATCGGTCTAGCTGCAAGGCTTAGGGGGAGACCCTTGGGTCTTGGATGACGCTAGCGAGTTGATCTTAGCGTGGCCATTTCCGCTAAAGGCGACCTTAACTATCGTCAATCAGCACCCATCAACCTCCGATAAGCGCAAGCAATCTATCTACAAGACAACTACGATTCAGAGTGTATACGACGTTTATCCTCCATACCTATATTCAAGATATCACCAGATTTCAAAGGCAACCCAACCCCCGTTGATCTCTAACGAATTATGCGTCCAAAGATGCATAAGACAATTGCGCCTTGATGATGCCGGGATTACATATCGAGTCGGACGGGAGTATCGGTGATAATAAAACATGGCAAGAAAAAGAGCAAATCGAAGTACAGGATGAGAATGAGGATGATGTTATAGAAGAACACAAAGAGGGTACCGCTCCCTGGAAGGACATACCAGCAAGGAAACCGCGGCAAGAGCGGAACAGTCATGAATACTTTACAACTCCACCAACGACTGCCATGGCAAAAAGGACATCATCCTCCTCATCCTTAGCGACTGACCCCTTTCCTGATCTCGAAGCTTCCTCAGCTACACCGACCCCGACATCAAATCCGAGTCAAAATTCGAATCCAATCGAGCCTAAGAAGCCACGTACACAGTCGAACGTAGCGTCAAGGAGGGATAGTCACGAGAGTGTTCGAAAACTATCTGCTTCCCAGATGCAGGCCTTGACTTCAGCTCCAGAGTCTCTGCCTATCGCCATCGTACCCCCAACACCGACTTTACGGAAACCGAATGGAGTAGACTACCCCATGTCTGCAAGCGTAGTTGAGTCGAGCTCTCATAAACCCATCAGCATGGCAGAACAGATGGAGAACGGTCCGCCAACCATTCCGAAACAGCGTTCGCAGAGAAATGGCACGTTGAATGTGGAACAGGATATTTCTGCAACGACAGCTACCGAGTTTAGGCGACCTGCTTCAATACGGACTCTATCCACTCCTCCCATTAACCGGAGAACACATACTCCCAGCACTTCGGTACCGATAATAAACGCGGCACGGCGTAATTCCTTTAATCCCCTCGCGCGCCCTGCTCCCCTAAATCTCAGTGTCTCTACTTCTGCATCAGCTAGGGGGCCTTCGAAAACCTCGGCATCTTCAAAGGCTGAATCCGTTGAAGCTACTACTGCTTCCGCATCGACAATAGCCCCTCCCATACCTCTTCCGCCAATGTCTCTCCCAACTCATCTGCAGCTCGAATTGGCAGGTCAACGGCCTAGTCCGCTGTATATCTACCAATCCCATGCGGCTGACGCGATATACGAGTCCAGCGCTGTGAAGTTTGAGCGGTTGCTCAATATGCTGCTCTTACCCGCTTACCTAGAAAAGCTGCTGGTTTTCGGCGCCCTGGCTTGCCTCGACGCCTGGCTTTATACTTTCACCATCTTGCCCATGCGATTCTGCATCGCGCTCTGGGTTCTCATCAAATGGTGGGGTCATGTCATCTGGAAGGAGACCCGCTGGCTATTTGGGTTTGTCTGGGAAGGCGTCTGGAGACTGTGGCGGAGGGCACGAAAGGGCAAATTGTCACGCGCAGGAATTGATAATAACGACCATGCCAGTGAAACTGAGCGCAGCAGGAGTAGGCCCAGGGGGAATAGTGCTGCTAGTCATGTCAGTCATGCTAGCCATGCTGATTCGACTACAACAACTATTCTAGACACTCAGCGTCCTAAGGGGAACGGAGTTCTTCATCCACCTAAGCACCCGATACGGCCTTTATTTCGACATCGGAGGACAAAATCTACGCCCTCGGACTTAACCCATTTCCACAAAGCCGATCTGCTCCAGGGCGCCATCATTATCTGCAGTTCCTTGGCTTTGATCAATCTTGATGCTAGTCGGATGTATCACTTTATTAGAGCGCAATCCTCGATGAAACTTTACGTTATCTACAACATTCTCGAGGTAAGCATAACTGCACACTGTTGATACTCTACCAGCTAACGCTCGACTCAGGTTGGAGACCGCCTTCTAGCAGCCATTGGACAAGATGTCATCGAGTGTCTTTTCAGCTCCGAGACTCTATCTAGGAATAGTTCTGGACGATCTAAGATTCTCCTACCCTTTGGCATGTTTGTTCTGTCGTTGATCTATAACGTGATCCACGTGTTATGCCTATTTTACCAGGTCATAACTCTGAACGTGGCAGTGAACTCCTACTCAAATACCTTGCTCACTCTCTTAATCTCGAATCAATTCGTCGAGATCAAAGGGGCGGTATTCAAAAAGATAGAAAAGGAGAACCTATTTCAACTGACTTGTGCTGATGTGGTAGAGCGTTTTCAGTTATGGGTCATTCTGCTCATCATCGGTATGCGCAATATCATTGAAATGGGAGGCCTGTCCGTGCCAGGAGCAGGGGGTGAATTGGACAATGGCTCTACTGGTCCTGGACCTATTCATACAAACTCGATCCTGCCACACAGCTTCACAGTGTGGCCCTCGTGGCTCTTTTCGGGCGAGGTCCTCTCACCGTTTTTTGTCGTAATCGGTATTGAGATGTTGGTCGACTGGATCAAACATGCCTACATCAACAAGTTCAACAACGTCAGGCCTGCTGTCTACAACAGGATGCTCGACATCCTGTGCAAGGACTATTATACCAACGTAAGTACTCCGCAAATCTTCACATGCATGTATAGCAACGCTAACACGATTCAAAAAGGCCTTCGGTACCCCTTCCCTCACGAGACGAATCGGCCTACCAGTGATCCCTCTCTCCTGCCTCTTCATCCGCGCCTCCATGCAAATCTACCACATGTTTCTGTCGACCTACTTACCCCCACCGATCCCCACCTCCACCATGGAGCTATCCGTCGAATCCTCCGCGCCCTCTTCGCCCGCTATGGTCGCCGCGCTCGAGCGCCTGGACACCATCATCCGGAACGCGCTGGGGCGGTCCGTGCACGGTGATCCTCTCGGCAATGCCACCGGCGGCGGCAGCGGTACCGCAGCGCACGCGAAATCCTTCTGGGCGCTCTCGTCCGACGACGCCATCGCCCTCCTGACCATGTTACTCTTCTTCTTTCTCGCCTGGACGGTGCTGTTGATTGTCAAGCTCGTCCTCGGCATGGTGCTGCTCCGCTACGCGCGCCGGAGGTACGCTGTCATGGTGCATAAGGAGCAGCAGCAGCAGCAGCAGCAAGCCAGCGGAGAGCCGCTCGCCCAGCCGGGCAGCAAGCGTATCGGTCCCTGGGGCGCCACCGAGGTCGGTGATGATCGCCGCCGTTGGCTCTATGAGGATGATCCCGATGGGCTGAGGCGTATGCGGGAGCGCGAGAGGAAGACGGAGGAGAAGTTTAGGGATGGCGGTGGTGGCCCTGGTGGGAAAGGAGGCGATGATGGTCTGGCGAGGGTCTTCCGGTATGAGATGGGTGTTTCGAAGAGGATTTGGTGATTCGTTTCGATTAGATTAGACTCGGTAGTCAAGATGAGATGGGGCTACTTAGACGTGGAAGGGGGGCAATGACTAATTAGCTACTTAGCCAGCCAGCAGCCAGCTAGGTAACTGTGACTGGGGAGAGGATGCATCATGCATGGTCGGGCAATGCCCCCCACCACCTCCTTCACTCCATTGTTGGAATACTTGTGTACCTACTTAGATGAGCAAGCAGATGAGCGAGCGAGCAAGCGAGCAATGCGATGGTTTACTTGAGCAACTTGTTTATCATTTATCATTTGAGTGGTTTCTGTTCAATGCGTTGGGTGCCATGTGGTTTTGTGATATCAAACCCTTTCAGTTTTCCTGGGTGCCCTCCCTATTAATACTCTCTATCGTCATTATTAGAGAGAGGTTGGGACGCAGAATTTCGTTTCAATATTCTTTTCTATATATTTATTACCACCTAACCATGCATCATATTCCAGATGCACCCACCCCTGCGCTCCATTTTACACGCAGACTAACGCACACCATACAGGTCATACCGACATTTTTATTACTATGAATTGTCTCAACCCCGTGCTACTTAACAATGCATCATGGTGTACATCGCATCGAACTCACTTCACGAATGGGGGTAGTTTGTCCGGGGTTATCGAAACGATTACTTCGGCTGGGCGTCCGTCTCAGGCATCGGAGAGACAGCCCTGTGCGAGGGAGAAGTGGGAGGAGCAGGAGAAAGGGCGGGAGTCGGAGCTGGATCCGGAGCCGGAGCCGGAGTCGGGGTTGGAACCGCCTGTGACCCGGGCATCTCCGGCACCTGGCCATCCCCGGCGACCTCGAAAGTAGGCTCCTGATGGGGCATCTCATGAACAGGGGGCTGCGGTTGCGGTGTGCCGCCGACGTACAACTGACTGAATCTGGGATCGATCGCTTGCTGCTGCTGCTGCTGCTGCTGCTGCTGCCATAGACCACCATTTCCATCCGGTTTCCCAGCGAACATCTGTTGCTGTTGCACATCCGAATACGGTTGCACCCACTGCCCATTCGCCCAGTAACCCCCTCCTCCTCCTCCTCCTGCACCTCCTCCTCCTCCCGCTCCCCCATCTCCCCACACCCCCGAAGTATACCCCGGGGCCGGCGATCCCGTCGACGGCGCGAGGAACGAAGTCGTCGCGGTAGCCGCCCCGGGACTCGTCGCTTCTGCGTGCGCCTCCCGCACGGCGTCGAATTCCGCCTCGCGGTTCTGCCGCGACCGCCGCGAGTGCCAGAACGTGTATGCGGCGATCAGGGCTCCGATGATGGGGAGGCCTAGCCCGACTCCGACGCCTACGCCTGTTTTGCCGCTGCTGGATAAACCGCCTCCCCCGTCGCCGCTGCCATCGTTGTTGGAATTGTCGTCTCCTGAGGAGGGCTCAGATTCCGATGCGGCAGTTGCGTTGAACTTGGGCAGCGCGATGGCTGGTTCCCAGACCCCCGCGGAGGATTGGTGGACCTGCACCATGCTCCCGTTGACCATGTAGAAGATCCAGATCTTGTCTAGGTTGCTGTTGTACGCCACGGCGAAGTCCGGATGCGGAATGTCGGCGCGTGGCCAAAATTGGGCTGTGTTGTCGTCGCTGCTACCGGGTGCCTGGACTGTCCTAAACGTGTCATTGTAGTTACTGTTTTCCTTCAGCTGATACAGCGCTGAGTCGTCGCCGATATAGAAGATGCTGCGGCTGGCTGAGGCGTCAAATGCGAGACCGAGCTGGGTCTGGTTGCCGTTGTACGAGTCGAATGGTCGGTCTCCCGTGAAATTGTACGCAATATCGCCGACCAAGGTGTTGTTACTCGCTTCTGGGTAAACTATGTCCTCATCATCGTCTTTATCCTCGAGCTCGTCATAAAACTTATTCGCATCATAAGACCGACGTGGAAAGGATGCTATTAGAAGATGTCAGTTATCCAACCATTTTCTCTCACTCCCCCCCTTCCCATACCAAGGCCCGTGGCTGCTCCCAACACTTACTCAGAAGCCAATCATTGTCCCGCGAGGTGCAGACCTGGATGCTAAAATTTAAGGAAGCAGAAGCTATATCGACGAGACTAGTAACCACGGTTATGCGGTCGGCATTTACAAAGCCGGCTTTCATAGACGCGCCCAGATGTTGCTCCTGAGTGACGTGGTAGCCATAGCCCCAGTGACCTTCACTGGTGTCAGATCTCCCTGTGTATTGCAATATCGAAACGCTGCCGTTCTGGTCCCGATAATATATACGGTATCCGGCAGACTCCCCGAGATTGAGAGCCGCCAGATCGGTGTCTAGTCGGGGGTCGATGGCTGGTTCGATGTCATTAGACACGATCCAAGCTTGATTCGGACTCGACACGTAATGGCCGGTATCATCACAAGTGAACAACGCCTGGACGATGCCTCCACTTGATGCTATATAATGAAGGGCAGCCTAGTTCCAAGGACCTCTGTTCAGTTATATTTCATTTCATATGACTTTAGGGATGGTGATTAAATCAGAGATCAGGTAGTTTCTCACCACATTATGTCCATCAGACTCATAGCCAGTACCGGCAATGCTGGAATTATTCGCAGGAGGAATATCCAGGTGGAAAGCGGCTGTGTCGTTTGCAGGGAAAATAGGCGTGCTATTGCTGTTACATAGGCTGTAGAATATCTTTCCGGTGGAATTGTCATACATGGCAAGCTGCGGAGCCCCAAGCCCCGTATACCACGTTGACATCGACCGGCTGTGGCCGCTTCCAGACAACAACAACCAAACGAAAGTTCGGAGAAACCCCAGCCATGTGAGCGTGAGCAGCATGCTGCTGTCTGTTTGTCTCTTGCTGATAGGAGAAGCTATAGTATAAACGAGGGCAGAGACGAAATAATAATAATAATAATAGGCTCAAGACCTCACGACAGTCAGGTCTAAGTGGTTAAATTTCCTTGCATGATATGAGAGTGGCTATGGGGAAAAGAACGAGAAAATCTCTGGGAAGATCACAGCTCCTCGGGTAAGGGAACCATCCTGCCTACCACTTATATGACCTGGGGGGGCTGAATTATAGCCATGCACGTTACAGCTCTCCTCATCTGCAGTGAAGTATGCAGTTGGGCGCAATAAAGTGGAACTGCTGTCGACTCCCGTGGTTGTCATTGGACCCGTTCTATGGCCCTTGTCTGTGTCAAGTCTGCAGCATCCGCAGCCTCGCGACCCCCTCACCATAGTAGCTCGATAATTGGATTGATCCTGAGCTGAGGTGTTGGTCCGGAAAACAACGTGCATTCGAATGCAACCCTGTGCCTCATTACCGTTATTACTGCAGGCAACTGTGCCTCCTCGCGAGTCACGACCGTGCGTGGCTTCGTTGGACTCGATTGCAACCCCAGATGCAGGAGTCTGTTTTAATTCACAAGTTATGCTTGCCCGGGCCGTGTTTTCTTCACTGTTACATGAAATGCGGGAGGGGACGTGTCACAAATAATGCAGTTAGTTGCCTGGCCTATATGTGGCCCCCTTTCAGACAGTCCTCCGATCAACTTGCAGCATCATCGAGGCTAAAATAGCCTAGAGTCTCAGCTTACCCCATTCCTGTGTGACTTAAGGTCATGCAGAAAGCCAGTCTTGTTGTTCATCTTCTTGCAAGCAATACTACTTGGAACATATGACTGGCCCGACACGGACAGGAAGGACATGTACGACCAATGCAGCCAAGACCACATAGGTATCGAGGCCAAAGCTTTACACCAACGGCTGGCCTGAATAAGGCTGTAGAGAAACAATTCTCATCAGAGGGTAGTTGGTACTATTAGGCCGGCAACGAAAGACCTTACTTCCGACTTCGTGCACTTGATTATACCGGGTGGGAAAGGATAATGTTAGTGTGGTTTTGGGACAGGTAGGTAGGTGTCAAAGTGTGAAGCCTTGCGCTCTACTCTTTTCACCTTTTCGGGGTTTAACCCGTGTTTCTTTCATGCATAATACTTGTTGATCAGCCGTCAACACAATCTATTCTCATCTATTGAACAGTCTCTAATTATAATCATGTGAGCGACTCATTTTTAAATTTAGAACTTTATTATGGTATGAGAAAGTGACTTACAAACAAGCTGCGTTTACCTAACAGCCACGGCCCCCCTGCGCGTCGCAACAACATCCTCGTATGCTTCCCGTAGTTCAGTGGCGAGGCTCTGTATAGATTCTTTTGCATCTTCAATCTGAAACTGATCCAAGTCTGCCACGAGGACATCTAGTGCAGAGTCACCTGTAATGCCTACGGATATCGTGGGATCGGCACCCTTCTCAATGAGGAATTCGAGGAAGATTTCACGCTGCAAATGTTCCACAGCATCCATAATATTGGCGAAGGGCTTCGATTCGACTCGCGACCGTTCTATCTTATTCATTTGGCCACAGAGCTCGTGCAGAGCCGTATGACCGCCTTCTTCCCTACCTAACACCCTAGCATTGATATCTGCACCTTGTTCCAGTATCGGCTCGATTGCTTCATGCCACGGTTTGCGCGGTGGTGTCGAGGATCCGGAAATGCAGTCACAAGGGATATAGTAATTCCAGGCACTCATGATGACAATAGTCAGCATGTCAGTATAGCTGTAGATGTCGAGGCTTTCCAAGAGGATTGAAGTCAGAACCTCTCGTCCAGAGTCTATCTTCTTGTTTTCTCTGGTGTAAATGCATGTTGAGTTTCGGACAGGCCTATGCTTGATCAGCAAGCGACCCACGTGGTCACGCGATATACCTTGATCCGCGAGAAGTGTGATCATCTCGGTAAACCTGGGCTCTGAAAACTTCTGCAGGCCCCACTTGTCGATGAGCAGATCGATGGCTGTAGGTGCCCCGTAGTAAATGCAACCATGGCGTTTTGGTAGCGAAAACATTGAGATGTGGTCATCGCTAGGAAGACGAGCACCATGCACAAGTAACCAAGTAAGTTGTTTAACTGGGTTTGGACGATGAAAAGACTTGAACGAGTCGACTGAGTCCAAAAATACTAGTAATGGTGTGATGTAGCAATAAGAAGTGTGGTTAATTGGGCCAGGTCTCCAGTACCAATTTTCCCGAAGCATGACAGCGAGGCGGTTGTTGATATCCGCTCCATTGTCTACACACAGCTGCATCATAACTCTACCGTGATCTTCGACAGCCATTGTCTTGGCTGCCGCGAAGATGGGGATGTGTAATCCTTTCCTGGGGAGATATTCCACATCCACGCCATGGATATCGGCACCCCTGTCGCGAAGAAGACGGAATACTGACATGGAGTTGGCGAGAATGGCGGCAGAGAGCGGAGTCAACGCGTCTCGGTACTGATAGGGTCGCGGCTTATTAATGTCCACGCCCTCATCGAGGAGGCGCCGTATCAGGTCAAATGGCGTTCCGGAACGGGACATGATGAGAGTAATCAAAGGCAAGGCGGTGTCGGGGCCCTGCTCAACCTTCCGACAGCGTTCGTCGATGGCATGGTCATAGAGCAACTGGATTAAGCTTTCGCTCTCTTCGGGATCCATATGGGGAGAGCACAGGTGGCGAATCATGCGTCTAAATTCAACGAGGCCTTTGTTTCTGTCACGTGTGCCCATCTCAGGACTTACGACGCAAGCGCCGAGTTCGATTAAGAGTCTGATGGCTTCACCGCGATGTTTCTTGGCGGCTATGTTAATTGTGCTGGTGCTGTGATGGCCCTGAATCAAGTCGACTGATGCTCCATATGTGACAGCCAGACGAATGGTACTAAGCTGTCCCTCACGACAAGCCCAATCCATTGCTTTATTCTGAACAGCCTTGTTACTGTACAGAAATGGTTCCAATAGTTTTTGAAGACTGCTGTTGCATGACATCAACCGGGTGATTCCATCCTGTCCCAACCTGCCAAGAACGTTATCAAAGAGCTCCCGTGGGAGCGATCCGAGTCCAGACATGGTTTGGGATGGTATGCTAAAGCGTTGTGGTTTAGTCTGGATCATTCAAACGTCATATTTAAAAAGAAAATTATTAGGAATGTAGGTTAAATCAGGTGGAATGAATGGAGAGATGATGTTGGTCTGAGTTATGTAGTACAAGTACACAATAAATTGTGTGTGGCGAAGCAGCGAGCCGTGGCTGAACGTGACTGGAATGTTCACCCCCCTGATTATAAATCTCGTAGGGCTGGCAAGGATCTCCTACCTCTAGGGTTTATAGAATTTAATGTGGTTTTATCACCGGCTAGCCTTTATTATAGAGAAACCCACGAAATCAGGATGGATTTGTAAGATTAATTTAGTTGAAGGAAGTTGAAATTTACATAGATAAAGCATGACGATAAACGGCGGATATATTAGACGAACTTTTAAGTATCATTCGGCCGATGTGAAAATGTACATATCATGTGAAATGAAATTAATGTTAAAAGAGGAATATACATATGTGTCTTATCAATTGCACTACTACACCGTGTCTCCCTAGCGAATAACTCTTTGTTGTTATTATCAGTTGCCGACCATCATCGGTCCTGTCTCCTGTCTTGTAACCCCCCCCCCCCCTTTTTTCTCTCTTCTTCTTTTCTTTTAATACTCCTAGCATTACCACTTGCTGCATACGGGTATCATTTTCTTATTTTAAAACGCTTACTATTATGCATTTGAAAGCAGGTTTGGAATCACGTTAAAACAAACGGCGGTGCTAATAGGTTTAAATCGTCTAGAAAGTTCTTGGGCATACGGCAATGCTTGAGATCTTTATGGCTTTCGTTTTATATGATTATTGGTGGGTTAAACCCCGATATCACCGAGAATGGACAATGGAATCCTAACCCAATAGCATATGTTATGGCTTTTTCACAATGCAGAACCGCAACCTGGTACATCTAATCGCACAGACCCCAGCGTTGTGACAAGCGAACAAAGAGACTGAGTACTTAATATTTATCCTCTAGAAACACGCCCTACAGGACCAAATTCTTCAAATGCCAGTCAAAGCTTTCTTGACCAATGACCCTACTCACCATATTAATCCTCCAGTATGCCATTGCAATCGGGCTTAAAGACGGAGCATCCGTCTACTCCAAGTGAAAAACACCTAGGAGTAAACAGAAAAGAAGACGCAACGCAGGTTCACCCTGACAGTAGAAACACTGGAGATCAAAATAGTTCGCAAATTTCTTGGCCACCTGAAGGAAGCGCGCAGAATGGCAAGGGTGCAGATAACGGATATCCAAGAGGGGGAATGAATGAGAACTTGATGAGGATACTGGGGGAATTGAAGAGGAGCAAGTGTGTCTGGGATGCTGGTAGAAAAGATGATTACAAATGGGGTCTTGAGAATCTGGACGCGAAAAGTACAGGCATCATGCGAATGACAGAAGCGCTTGCAACTGGACTCACCTCTGCAGCCAGCATCAATGCTATCATTGACAATGAGCGGGAGCTATTTGCCCAAATTTACACAGAAATCAAACGACTTAAAGGCATTGAGTGGGACTTCGAAATCTTGAAGGATAGAATAGCACGCGTTCCACTCGCAGACCAGCAACTATTAGGAGGTGATGTCATTAAACCTGTGTTTGATGCTTACGGCAATCTTCGGAAACCTGGTGAACCTATTGACATTGTACACCATGATGCAATCAAGGTCAAAGAAAGCTTTCAGAGGCGATGGAGATATTGCTCTACAGAGGACTGGGGACCTCTTAATCTACATGGGTGGAGGGAGGGGCTTGATGTCGCTACCGGGGAGTTTAAGGCTGAAATATACGGCAGCGATGAAGGTTTACCTGCCGGTTCCATGCCCTTCTCCGATTGTATATCGCCCCAGCTCTTGCTTTATCGATTAACGATTGCCTTTGGCATGCCGCCAGCGAATGACGAGTTTGACAACCACAAGCAATGTTGGGCCACCAGGCTGGAGCGTATTGGCAACAAGGAGGACAGACTAGAATTCTACGACCGCAAGGGCGTTGCTGATGTTACATATGGAGGCGGGGCTAAAGGAAAAAAGGCAGCACTGAAGTTAATGAGTTGGTTGGTAGGCAATAACATCTCAAATCCGTATATCTACTCCTTAGCTGGAAACCCAGTATAATCTTCAACACCTATAAATCCTACCTAGTCGGATAAGCATCACAATATAATTATTATTGCCGACTACACCATTTCAATTATCAAAACGAAAGAAGAAGAAGAAGAATGTATATAATGAGATGTTTCGAACTGTCGTACTGCGTTCTGACACCTCTAGCGGTTTATATACCAGTAACATACTTGTAAACGTCATGATTAGGAGAACATCACAAAGTACCTTGAGGAACAATAATGCTGGGGAGCCTCTTTAACCGTTTTATTACACAACTTAAACGTCAATGTGATTCCAATTATGCTAACCCCAAAACAAATCACGGATCGGCGGAGTTCCCCAAAAACCAGAAAAAGCATGCGGGGGACCAGGATGTCCATGGTCATGCATCATATCACATCACATCATGGTTCCAGCCATCCTCCGTCGTCTTAATACCCAAATCTAGATTAAACCGTCACTTTTGGCATTGAAGCCCCCGCCCCGCCTGCCCTGTTCCTGACTTCAGCCGCCTCAATCTAAATGGATGGAACCACGCGGATCCAGAAGGGCGGGGTGCGTCTTACCATTGCATGCGCGTGTGGGGGCCAATCAACGTGCGGGTAATTTGCTCCTTTTCATTACCGCAAACATGGTTCGCTCCCGACCACGCTCCGCGGGCTCATGGAAACGACAACTGCCGATTTCCCTATTCGGGTAGGCGAGGAAACAACAACGACGCAACGGCGGTTAATAATGAGGCAGAGCGAAGGATGAAGAGTTGATATTCGGTAGGCAGCAGTAGCAAAGGGGGGGGGGGTGGTCGCCGTGACGATATTTAAGATATATATAAGACGTCTTCTGCCTACACTACTGGAAGGGCTGGAAGTAGCCTAAGTACGCCCACGTAGGCCATACGTCGTAATTTCACTTTCGCTAACAAACAAACGTACGATGGGTCTCATTACTCGGCTCGCCACCGTCGTGGCTGCGCTTGCTGCTAGTAGTGCTGCGGCTCCTGTCTCTGCAACCGCTCAATATTGCGATGAACCTACCGGCGTGTGCTACTCTGAAGTCACTATCGGAGTAGCTCCCATCACTTGGCGAATCGCCATCCCCGCCGTAGAGGAAGGACCTTTTGATGTTCTTCTTCAAGTGGTTGCACCGAAGACAGTCGGATGGGCAGGAATCGCCTGGGGCGGCGGCATGTTGTACAACCCTATCTCGCTCGGCTGGGCAAACGGGAATAGCACCCTTCCGGCGGCGCGCTTCGCAACGTGAGTAACAGATTCCGAGCGTTACTTAGGTTACGAGACAACTAACGCTTTACCTCAGTGCTCATGTTCAGCCCGAGATATACGATCCAGCGATGCACACCGTGCTTAAGGGATCTACCGTAAATGCAACCCACTGGACTCTGACCACGTTGTGTCAAGGATGTAGCACGTGGACCCACAACGGTGGTGCTAGAGAGTCCCTCGATCCCGGGGCCACGGCGGCAAGCTTCGCCTTCGCGGCATCGGCAACGCCTCCGGTTGATCCGTCCGATCCCTGGTCGCCCATCGGCATCCACTCGGAGCACGGCATCTTCACCTTAGACTTGGCAGCCGCCAAATCTGACCAGTTCGACGCTTGGATTGAACAGTTGACTGGTTGACCGAGGGCTGTTTTAGCTACAATGTTGGCGGTTCGGATATTGTGGGGTTGTACGATTACAATATATCAATGGCGCATCAAGGGAGATACGAAGAATGTGTCTTGGCATAGGGAATACATACGAAAGAGAAAACTGGTACATATGTTCCGCTAGGGGGCGAAGCTTAGAGTCACGAGTCAATACATGCATGAAGTTGTCCAAGATAGATCGCTTGCGATAGTTCGTGATTCATGTAACGACTACTTTTCACCAGCGCAATCCTACCCCTGACTTAGAGCATGCGATTCAACATAGTCGATGTCCCCTTGCTTATCTGTATTCCGGTCATACGGAATGGATTAGGCAGAAGAATTTCATGCTTAGCGGATTGGCGTCTGGAGGATCCTACTTAGGTAGGTAGCTGAAAACATCGGGTTATTTGTTCCTCCGTTCTAGAGTTATTGTATATAGGGGCACTAGCACATTGTGAAAAGGATACTTAGAACAAGAGCTAATGTCATATAAATACAATCTCCCGCACATCTTCGAATCCGTTCACATGTATATTATATGGCAGATCTAGTGAGGCATGGTTTGCGGGAGAGAGTCATCAAATCCTTGCTGTTTTATCGAAGGATTCCTCTCCCCTGTTCGGCATTATACCTACCCCACTTTACCGTATCCCGCTCTAGCTCTAAGAAAGTTGTCAATCCTCTATGGATATTGAGGAGCTGTATATCGTTATCATGCCGCCTGGGTGGCTTCAAATCCATGGTTTTCCCTTGACACAGACGGGCAGAAAGTTTCATACCGCTTTGTAGTGTTTCTGCATGCATAACAAGTCTCTGCATTGTCATAATCGTAACCTTAAATAATTGGCACATGTTGTTTTAACTTTTTCATGCTGCATTAATAACTCTTGCCCCTCCTTTCGCCTTTGCCAGTTTCCAATATCGAATCGCATGCCCATTTCATTTTCTCAAGATCTAAACTTGCAAAATAGGGAACAAGCTTGGATTACTTCCCTATTCGGGGTTTCAGATTCTTTTATATCTTTCGCTACTATGGATACTCAAGGCACCAAGTTAGATCAAAATTTCGCGAGTTCCCTAGATCATAGCGGGACTCGGGAAGAAGACCATTCTCAGGGCGCGTATAATGGATTACTAGATGTTCAATTCGACTTCGAAAATGACTATGCCGGAGAACGCGAGAATGGCTCTCGACCTGTCACTTCCAATCAAGACTCACCCAACGCATATTCTAGAATCAATCAGAATTCTTCGCAACAACCGGACCCAGAAACAGAGCTGACCATGCCTCTTCCACGTGCAGAACCGGTGGTAGACAACGTACACAGGCAGCGTTTATCTCTGCGACTATTGAAGGCCCCCATCGACGAAGACATCCTCCCTCTTATTCATTCCCGAGCCCGTAGCGCCATTCGTCTCCTACGTGGTGGCTCGAAGAGGCCCAAGAACCCGTTGGCTTCAACTTTGATGCATCTTCCCGTTGAGCTCCATCTCCTCATCAGTGGGCGCCTTCGGTACAGAGATGCACTGGCGCTGAAATCAACGTGCCGCTATTTTCACCAACTGGTAGATCCAGGCGAAAGGCCCAAGAAGCCCAGTGGTTTCAAGGAGGGGAGCATGAAACTCCAGCATCGTAGAGGTATGATGGTTACATACCGGATCAGAATCTTCGGCTGGAGAGCAGACGATGTTGGCTTTCTTGTTCGTGCATACCCCTGATTTTTTTCTTCTTCACGCGTTCCTGTCGTGTGATACTATTCGTGTCTTCTTCCGCAAACCTATCACAGGCTACTGCTGACTATATATCATAGTTTTCATCCGGCCTGTTTCCTGATACGTACGATCCTACAATTGACGACTGTTACCGCAGGCAATGCGTGATCGATGGTCAAACATGCATGCTAGAGACGCTCTCCATGCCTGGATTTTCGGATTATTGCCAAATGAAGAACTTGGTTCTAAAAGCCTCCGACGGCATAATTATTAGCTACAGCCCGCTCAACCGAGCCTCCTTTGAGCAAGCTATGCACGAATGCCGCCAAATGAAACTGCAACTCGACCTGCTGGATTTAGGGACTCCAGTATTTTTACTTGGAATTCTAACGCACCCCAATGATATAATCCAGCGCGATGTCACCACGCAAGAAGCACGTGAACACACCCGCTCGTTAAGGTTCAAATACCGCGAGATCCATATTCCAAATCTTGGCTCTAGCCCTTTCAGTGAACCCTTTTATGACGTCGTACGTTCTGTTTGGGAGGCGGAGGAACTGTATATTGAGGAAAAGAAGGCCTGGGGAGACCGCCACGCAAGTTGTGCGTTTCCTATAAGCAAGAGGGGGGAATCTTATTTTTATAAATTAATAGGGAAATGAACTAGCAACTCCGAAGTTCATCATAATTTATTTACTGGACGCTGGTATCAGGACTGAGGCATCTATTTCCCATTCCGCACCTTTCAACATCATGTACTACATCAACCCCTTTTACCATACCAATGACGATGTTAAATGGTTCAACCAAATGACTTCATTGTATTAAGATTAAGACATTGCTTTAAACTTAGTGTTTGGAGATGATTATCAACCACGATGGATTTAGAGGCATCATAACAACCCTCTTCCAACAAATAATACCAACTTCACAACGAATTATGTTTACTCGCAATCCTAACACCCACCAAAGGTTTCTGCAAACTCCAACGGTATTATTAAAGGTATTGCTAAACAAATAGAATATCATATAAACAACTTCGTTGTTAATTAGAAACGAATTACTATAAGTGATAGTACTAGATTCCTTGCCATCCCATCTTCTGTTCCTTCAACTTGAACGCATATTCTCCAACCGGGGGTATTGTTAATATAAGCCACATTGGGGAAGGTTCAACTGGCGATTAGTTTCAACCTGTTCCTTCTCGGTTAATAATAAGTTATTATATATTAAATTGGAAGTATTACGACGCTTATTATAACAGAATTGCTATTTGCGCAGTGGTTTTAAATCTATTTGCGTAGTGAATAATATATGCAGCTGCATGCTACCTGTCATAGTTGTCAGCTCCAACCGCCGTATGCAGGAGACACCCTATGCAAATCACTAGATATTTACAACTGATTTATCGTACAGAAACACTTATGCATCATTGCAATAAAAATGATCAGTGTAACTTTTCATGGTAATGCATCATAGCAACATTATGTAGGGAAATTGACGGTCTACGCGCTTTAATTGCGCTGCAGGTCTAAACACCTTCTATAGCTGAAGCTGTCGTGAGCCATAACCGACTTAGTAGTTAATATAAACTGCGCCGCCACCTAACTGGCCTATCTACCTACCTACCTACCTACCTACCTACCTACCTACCTACCTACCTACCTACCTACCTGCCTGCCTACCAATCTTTGAAGGTATTCACACTTCAAGCAAGCTGGCTGCAACAGCAGCTAGGTGGTGGTAACAGCTAACTTATAGGGGTGGCAGAGGTGGCAGTAACTAGCTGGCAGGTGATGGCAGTTGAAAAGACTATTTATTCACTGCGCAAATAGCGATTCTCTATTATAATGGCTTGTAATATAAATATATTCTACTATCTAAGGAATATTACTTACGCACTTATCATTGTGGGTGCCTTTCTATCTAGTTGTGGTAACAGCCCATACGTATTAATCACCGCCTGTGGGGCCTGATGATATGGGCTTAGGGGTTGACTCTGGCTTAATGGGTAGCTTGCACACTCGAGTAGCTGTTGCACAGACAAGATTTGAACGCCTCGAGTTCCTCCTCGTGGTCTTTCTGTCTTTTATCCATACGGTGGACCCCTCGACAATCCCCGTATTAATTTCATTTGTCGTTTCTTAATTGGAAAGTTTCCTACTCTGTCAGCCACGCACCGTATTGGACTTCTGCTGCATCTGTTTTCTACGTACTGGCAAAGGTCTACTTCTCACAAACCTCATTCTATCATCTTTACACCACTCCTTCCCATTTAAATCACTCTTTTCCGACAACGTTTAAATCTAGAAGCCATCCATTCCAGTTGATATGGAGGCGGCAGGAGCAGAGGCCGTTACGCAATGTTTTGTCACGGCGAAAGTAGGCTAACTCTCCCAGCATTATGAGCACCAAGGTAGAAACTAATTATGAATTTAGACGAGGGCTTCACTATGTGAAACATTGACATGTTTCAACAATCACCAAGGTGGTGTAACTACTACTGTGGTGAATGAACAACCCGTCATATCCGGAATACTATTGGACAAATTTTCCGGAACAAACGTCCATATCTCCTCAAAGGTGATCGTGTGCCGCTTAGCGACCAGCAACCTAGGGAAGCCTACAAGAACCTACAGTTTGCGATACCAATGGGGTCAAAACAACCTCCAAAGTCAGCATCCCTTGGTTGTCATATTTGGCAGAGGGGTATTCGAGTCCTATGGGCTTCCAGCAGGTGTCCAGCCTGACATTCAATATATCACGGTTGGATTCTGGACTGTTATTTCTATGTGGTCAGTCCGAAACGCCACAGGGACAGACATAATTATTCGACTACGGCATATCTCGGAACCCGGCGAATCGTGGATGAATAGTATCAACGAGCACTTGGAAAGCAATCCTACAAATTCGAAAGAAGGAAATAACGAACAAGAGCAGTTGTTATGTCATACAGTCAGCGGCGAAACTTGTCGTAGCTGCGGGATCTACTCAGAACCCGTGTACACAGAAATGTGGGTTTGCCTAAGTAGTTCCTGTCAACGTTTCTGTCGCAATAATGAAGGTGGTGAACTTCCCACCAACCGCACTCTTTCGACCGCTTTTATTACAGCACCATCTATTACGAAGGAACTAGTTACGCCCAAACTAACACGGGAATCACGAGCTTCGTTTCAAATGAGCCTGTCCGATGAAGAAAACCAAAGAAATTTCCGGGACTTCTGGCGCGGTGACTGCTGCCCTCGGTGCAGAATGGCTTCACACTCGTCGTCGTACGCAAAGCAGATTTGCCCCGGTTGTGGTTATACCAGAGATGTGAAACCACCGATTGTTCCTCTCTCATACTATACTAAGGACGACAATGATGCCTCCTCGGGCTCGGCAACAGTCCCTTTACTCCACTATCAGATCAGCCCTAGCTCCAGCGACTGTATTACCTCGGAACCTCCTAAAGAAGGAGCAGAATACTATATTTACCGATTCCGACTTCACCTCGAAGACGAAATCATTCTTATGCGTCCGAAAAAAGGAGTCAGAACAGCCGCTCGTGGCGTTGACGAGATCTACCAGGAGATACAGCTACAAAAGGATAAGGGTGATGTTAATGTTCGTCGGCGGTTACTTGGAAACAGTGGTAGTCAGATTCATGTAACCCGTCATATGATTGAAAAATACGGTCGAGAATACAACGCGGGATATGGGCCGGGTTTCATTACATTTGATGACCCCTGTGCTACTACGATCAACAAAATGCGGTTGACCGTTGAACGGGCTATCAGGTCAGAACTTAACTCGGATTTGGAGTTCAATGAAGGGGTTCTATGCACGTACTTCTCAGGTATGGCAATGGGGATCCATGCCGATGACGAGGTGGGTTTACGACCCTACGTAGCCTCCCTCGCACTTGGGGCATCAGCGGAGATGGAGTTCTACATGAAACCAGAATACGATTCCGGAAAATCAGGAGAGACCGGTCTTCGACTACTTCAAAATAACCCGTTAATTAAGGGTTGTCAGCAGCGCACCAAGCTTTTGGAACTCAAAGAGCGGCATTCTCGAGGAGAAATAGACCAGATCACATTCGAAGCAGAGTGGCAGAGCATTATTGCACAGAACCGCTTCTCCAAAAGATCACCGCGAAAGATCTTCCAGTTTACCCAGCAACATGGAGACATCGTCCTCCAACGCGGCGAGGGAGTGCAGAAATACTACCTGCACGCTATCAAACAGCTGCTGAGCCTTTGCCGCGATTCCTTGACACTGCGGTATGTCGAAGACGAGCATGACGTAGAGGGTAACGCTCGAGGAAAAGAGAAGATAAACAGGAAGAGGCGAAGATCTCCAGGTTAGGCAGGGCGTGCAAGGTTTTCATTTTGATGTCTCACGTAAGATTCCAGTTGGAGCAAGAGGTTACTTATTGCTGGAAGAAGGCAGCTATGTATCCAGATTACAAACCAGCCTTTAATTAGGTAAGGGCTGACAAGGATGTGTATTATTAGGTAGGACCCAGTGGAAAATCTGTATAAACCGCTGTATTATGACGATCGATCGGACCACTCCATCGTCTTGGCAATCCAAGAGTCTGGAGTATCGCAGACCACCATTTCACCTTCTCCCATGCTGATATCGGAAGTACACTACTTTGATGAAGCTGCTATTAAAGCAAACAACACCATGATATCGCACAGCATAGGTGAATGTCGTATGTATCAATACATAAAGGATCACAGGATTTGAAATACTTTCACCGACACTGCGGACGCTGCGCCTCCGCGTAGGATAGCTTGATCCTACGTCAAAGGAGGTTTAAATGAACCATATACAAGTTTCTATAAAAGCTACTCTGTACAATGTGAATTTTACTGGTGTCCCTTCCAGCGCGATATAGCTCCTGCGTATTTGACAGACGATTCTCATAGGCCTCGCACTGTCCCATTGATCATCATAGCGACCTTCTTAGACAATCCCTAGATGCTTTACGCGGCGGCGGAAGAGGTGGGTGGCGGGCCGCCCGGACCGCCCGGGGGACCAGAGTTACCGTTGTCCACACCACCTCCCTCGTACCAGTGAGCGGCGGCCTGGACATTGTCATTGTAGTCCGCAGAGTTGTCGACACCGACGAGGATCCAAGAGAGGATGCCGTCGGAGGCGGCATCACCGAGAAGAGCATAGTCCAAGAAGATGTCGTACTCATCAGTCGCCTCGCCGGCAGCGATGCCATCGCTCAGGTTCTCCGTCAGTTCTTGGGTGTTGGAGATATACGGCTCGACGGTCTCGACGGCAGAGATCAGGTCCTGGTCCCAGAAGAACTGGCCGATGTGAGTAGCGACGCCGCCGTCCCAGGTCTGGTTGGGCAAGATAGTGGCCTCCTTGACGGTCAGGACGTGGATGTGGGTGGCGCGGCCTCGGTAGTGGCCGGGGAACTTAGTGTCGAACTCCGTAACGCCGTCTACGTCGGTGACCTGTCCGCCTCGGTGGAAGGTAGTGTTGAGCCCACCCTGACCCGTAGAGCTGACGCCGGAGTAGACACCCATCGCACTGGCGTGCCAGATATCGGCGATGATGTCTGACACGGGGGAGCAGTCGGCAATGTCGACGAACTGGAGGACGAGGTGCAAATCGACACCCTCCTCGCCGTCCGAGATGTCGGCCTTGAGGACCTCTCCCTCGACCCAGTAAGGGCCGATGGTGGTCTCCTCAACCAAGGCGCAGGTCGCGTTGCCGGCGAAGATGACGTCGTTCGGCGTGTCGAGGTCGTAGCCCAGCTCGGACTGGTCGTGCGAGATAGCCGCCCACTTCTCGAGGGCAGCCTGGTCTCTCTTAGCGATCATAGGCTCTGTGGTCATTATAGTTAGTCAATGGAGTCCACGAGGAATTTGCCTAGATGTCACCTACTGTGAGAAATGCCACGCTTCTCACGGAGAACTCGAGCAGCCTCGGCGCGGCGCGCAGTGACACGGTCACGTCGAGCGACGAACTCCGGGTCCGAAGCACAGTTCTTCAAAGCGCGCGCAGCCTTGAGATGAGCGGCGTGTGCGATCTCGCCCTCACGCTTCAGCTGCTGAGGGGTCGGGGGCGTCTCTCCAGGGTGGGCATAGGCGACGTTTGCCAAAGTGGCAGCGGCCAGAAGAACCGGAATAGAACGGAAGTTGACCATGATGACTCGAATTTGCCAGCACTTGAAGATCTGGAGACTGTGAATACGCTGTACGGAAGGTTGTTGATCACAAGAGAGACTCGGCGATGGGAACACGGCCCCTTTTATATCTTCGCATGGTCGGCGGCTCGATGGAAGAATTGCTCATCCCCTGGAGCCTTTCTCTACCACGGTTTCTCCCGTGTCACGCAATAGTAATATCCAGAGCATAATAACCACATGCATCTAGATGCCGTGATGTCTTGGCCTTGTCCTATCTTTGCGTTGTAGCTGGCGGAGAAATTCACGTATATGGAGGAAGGTCAAAACAGGCCCTGGGACCGGGACAACAACGGTCTTGGCGGCTCCTTTTGTCTATATTTGATGGTATAAGGAAACATATCTATTAACAATGGCAAGAACCTGATTGGTCTCGCTTGGTGGGGCCGGCTAGTACCCTGTACCGGCAGCCTCCCACATTCCGATTAACCCCCGGTTCCAACGCCCGACTTCATGCAGGTCAACGCGGCACTCTTGATAAAAAATCCTTCCAGATCAGGAATTCACGTCGCTGATTGCACAATCGTCCTTCTCTGAAGTGGGGATGTTTCAATTATGGATGCGTATTCTAGTCCCCAGGAGTCCAGCGATGGTAGGGGGAAAGAACACGGAGGATAAGATAAGTGGCGTTCGGAGCGGATGAGAAACAACTATTTTGGAAGGAGGCGAAACAGCCTACAACCCCAGGAGATCTCCGCGTTTACTACGCCTATCAATCTATTACCCAATCCTTGTAGGTCCCGCTATGCCGGATGTCACTGTCAAACGTCTTGTTGATAGCCTCAAGCGCGCAATCGAAATACCTACTTTACAACCCATGGATACGCTTCCAACCAGGGCAGAAGGTAGATGCAAATTGATCTGCCGATACAACCGGGCTGTTACAAAATAGGATATAGCTTACGTGGACATGAGAATCTTTGTTCTTTTGAAGATTCACATGCATGAGGCTGTCCGTCTAAGACCGGGCCCGATGCTACTTCGGTGGATAGAGCAATGATACATGCCCTTTGCCACTACACATTGAGACAATTGTGAGATGAAGACCTTCGTATGTGTTATCACGAAGATACAGGCTGCTAGCTGCAGATAATTTATCTACTGCATTGATCTTTGGTTGGCTTGCTTAGGTTTCTAATTCTGTACTCTATAGATGCTAGATCGCAAGGTACACAGAAGCATGAGATTATTTGTCACCTCGACGGTTTCACGATGCCTCGACTGCCATACTTTACACCATGGGCAAGCTCATGGTGCGCGATGATGTTGGCGTCATTTTATTTCCGGCGTCGGTGTAGACCACTAGCAGGCCTTAAAAATATGGGCAACGAATCAAATTGCAAACAAATCTACTGACCTGGTGTTACATTTCAAATTGAACCTCAACGGCTTCGTTCGGGCTTGGCAGCTCCACAAGATCTCGCCCTACCTTGTCGACCTTCCATTTTGTTAATATCCCCACTGCATAGGTTGCATGGAATACGTCGTCGTCACTATCTACAAATCATGCAAAGCGCCAAAAAAGCGGTCGGTCGATTTTTGATGCCATCTGACTGATCCCATAGGGCAGTTTGCTTAACAAATCTCTCTTCTCCTCTCAATACTTCGTGTTCAGATAGTATTCTGTCTTACTAGACTAACACGTATCAAACAGCTACTTGTCTTCATTGGGTAGATTAGGGATACGGTTGAAACGATAGGACAGTTTCCTCCTATCCTGGCGAGCATTCACTTCGGCGGAATTGTGCCAATACTCCCTTCATTGCGCCATGCAATACAGAACATGCCTGTACTACGGCTAATAGACCATGTTGAAACTTGCCATCATACTTGTGAATGGGGCAGTAACTTCCAACTAATTTCTAACACAATACCGTGCCAGGGGTGATACTCTTTCGAGTGCTACATGGGAGGCTCGTTGGAGACGCTGTGTACCCTAGATTGATATATAGCACATGTGTTTGTGGCATAATAGAGTGTCAAGATACCTATACCACTCTCATCCTCTAGGGAAATACGTCGAATGAGCAACGCGTCGACTCGCACACATGTATGATCATGCACTACGTACATAAGTACTATGCATTCACAATGAACTGCACCATGTCTAGGTAGGCTACTGAATTCGGGTTTTAGAAGAGACAAGAGAGGTTTTATCGATGTGATCAAGATGAAATTGAACGTATCGAAGTAACAATATTGCCTGACATATGGAAGAAATTAACGAGTCACCTAATCCCATGCCTAGTTCTCAGTCCCTTGAACTAAATCCAACCTTTCTACGTAGCTATAAACTAGATTCTGATTCCTCATAGTTGTTCACCGTACTCGACCATTTTATCACCGATATACAATATTCATTCCCTAATAACCCAGAGCCCGATTACCATTTGACCCATTTCCAGACGATTCCTACGCGCTTACACTTAGGATTAGTAACAGGTTGAAGACTATATTAGCCTGGTATATGATACCCCTGTATCACGCAAAGAATATACCTTTCTTGTCTATGGATCTCATTATTTCGTTGTATTGACATTGGGCTTTAGTGAAAAGATAATATCACCAACTACGTTCGATGCGTCGATAAATATCACACGGTTTCATTTGTTTCAACTTTACATCGGCTTTGCAATACATATCTACTACTGTCTCATACTTATTACTACCAATCTAACGGATGATAGGGGTCATTAATACTAGATGAATAAATGGATCCAGTTTGGTCTCCCTCCTATAAGCCCTTTTTTCTACACTTATATACTCTTGGCCTAACTCATGGAAGATGTAGGAAGCTTTGGAAACTGCAGCTACTAGACTGGCGAGCAACTGTGCTGGTAGATGATCATAGTTCGGATGTATAATAGTCCTAGTCATGGCCAAAAGGATCTCCCCAGGGACGGTGGTCTTCATGGTTGGGGGTGGCAAAGAACACCTGGGCAATAGTTAGGAATGCATCGAGAATCCTAGAATTTATGATTGACAAGAGTGTAAATCTTATGTGCAATATTATGGTACCACCTGGTAGGATTGGCGATAATAACAGCCGAATGAAAAGTCAGAGTTGAGATCTGTACTACATTCATATATAATATTGAATTCGCACCCGTTTTACAACCAAGCCGCCGAATGCATACCTTACAAGCGCGACCTTAGGTCGACTCAAAGGTTCTTCAAAGCGTATTTCGCTGTCAAGATAGTCCAGGAGAGCTAACGGTTTCTATTCGATCCATGCCGAGGAGAGATGCTTCGATACCGTACTAGTCACAGATATAAAGTCGTCAGAAGCCTCATCTACATAATATACAGGCTGGCAAGTAATGCAACACACTCCACCAGCCGGCCATGTGAATTTGGCGTTACTTATGATGCACCTGCACCTTCATTTGGTAAGTTGCGGTGGATGAAAATGGCCATATTGCATAGTGTGTTGTACTCGTTGCATGAAAAGTAAGGGTCAAACAAAGCAAAGCTGAAAATAGGTAACCCCTTTGCTAAGGTGTCATGCGCCACACCTGCGCCACAAATGTGCCACACCCACTGTACCCGCACCCGCCACAATTTCTGCACACGCCACAATTTTCATCTCCGCCACATTCCGCGCATCCGCCACAAAAATTCACAAAAATCCAAGCCACAAAGTTATTCGTCCAAGGGCATAAGGCCATGACTCCTGGCAGGCTACACCTACCTAGGCACTAAGTAACCACTCACATGTTAATGATACTATACAAATGTATCATGTCAACGAACAATAAATCATATAAGCTACATTTGGTGTCCACATACGACCACCAAGTATAATATCAATGCATCGCGTTGCAATAACTACAATATATAAAAACTTGATATTGATAAGTTTGTGAAGGTAATGAACACCAATCGTTATCCACGCAGTAATTTTATTGCGTTACTTTCCAGCCTGTATACTTAGTGACCAATCTGACGTAAAAAGCGATGCTGGAAATGTTAAATGTTGATAAAAGAGAATTAACAGACAGATCAACTACAAAAACAAGTTAAGGTATTGTTTTTGTTAATTGCAACGCAAACCTAAGTTCCTTAGGATTTATGCAAATATATGGATGTTGACCTTTTCCCCCCATTGTTGACGGTGTGTTATTAGTGTTACGTGCAGGATATTCCTCGTTTGCAAGGTCATGCATGATCATGCGAATTCATGAATGGTAATTAGCATGCTAGTGGCATAATACCAAAGGCCCTGGTACCTATCGCTGCGTCTAAGTTGTCGAGTACCATAGCATTCAGGCATCAATTCATATTGCTAAGCTAAGCCAATATTCGAATATTGGATACTTAGCTTGCTAACAGAGGCGGAGGTGTCATGTATCTGGGTCAACTCCTTATGCCAATCTATAAATAATTGAACCCCTAGCCTGGGAGAGGGGTCCTGCATAGGAACGGGGGAGGGTGGTGCAACGAAATTGCAAGTTCAGCTGTCTAACAATATGTCTAACAATATACCTACATGCGGTGTTGCAAAAGTGCGCTGCTCCCTTTCTTAAGGTCTACCTCTAAGCCGCTGATCCATTCCGACCCTGCCACAAAGAAAGTGCGAGTAAAAATCTGTTCTAAATCGAATTGACTCAACGGTCGTTGCGATTGCAAGCCACCTTCAAGGCCACCTCCATTCTAACCTATAATATACAGTACCGTATCTATAAAGCCATGTCCTTCAAGTCCAGCAAACTCCGATCCCAAAAGAACCCTCAAAGATCCATGGCAAATGCGCCAGTAATACTAATACAAGCTTCGTGCCTCAACAAATAGCACTATAACTCAATACCAAACGCCTCCGGTATACGATCCGCGCTTAGAATAGGAGCCCCGCTGGCCGTAGGACCCACGTTGAGAAGACCCACGCTGGCCGTAGGACCCTCCACGCTGCGAAGAGTACCCACGCTGGCTATACGATCCTCCACGCTGACTATACGATCCTCCGCGCTGAGAGGATGATCCGCGCGTAGTCTTTCCTCGCGTCGAGCTGGTCTCTCGTTTGACGGCAGGCTTCCGGATTGCATTCGGTTCGCGCGCGTCGGCGTCACAGGCGCGCGTGAATTCCTTCAGTAGGGACTATGAAAACCGTTAGCTACTTGTATACACATGCATAGCACTATCGGACGAATCGACTCGATGCTCTACAAGCACGGACAGAGACATTTCGAACTCGAAAAAATAAATAAAAGGTAACTAGAACTTACATCGAAATCATGATCCTCCAGGGACGCAAACTCAGGCAGCCTGTCGAGCTTAAGCCTTGTGACACGGGGGCTCTTGATGCCGAAGGCGACGCGCGCCAGGAAGCGGGGATCATCACGGACGTCGCAGGCATCGAGGATCTTCATGATGGCATCTATATCGACGGGGCGGTCTTCGGGTCGCGGCTTCGGAGTCAGCGTGACGGGCTTCCCCGTCAGGCAGTACGTGCAGTGGCCGCAGGTCGTCCTCCCGTCGGGGAGCCCCGTCCCGAAGTGCTCGGCGAGCGTGAGCGCGAAGCACCGGCTGCCGGTGATGAGGCTAGCGACCTGGTCGATGCGATTCAGGGCGTCGACCTCCCGCGCTTCCATGTCGGCGTGCAGGCGGCCGGCGAGGTCGTCGATCTCTTCGCTGCTCTGGGGCAGCGGCTTGAGGATCCTGTATTTGTTCTGCACGCCGCTGACGCGGAGGATGAGGGCGCCCGCGTCGTGGAGCTCGTTCAGCCGTCGTACGATATCGTTGCGTGGGATACCCTCGCGCCACGCGACGGCGCCCACGTCGATGTCGTACCACTTGACGGCTTTCTTCGCGTTGGCGAATATGGCTTTGCCCTGGCGCGAGGTTTCTTTCTGCGCGAAGTAGCCGTACTTGGTCGTGGCTTCGTACTTGTACGAAGAGTATTCCGGGGTGATGGCTCGGATCAAGCCGAATCGGAGTTCGAGTGTCGCGAGGATGATGGTGAGTGGGCTGGCTCGGATGTCGTAATCTTGGCTGAGCTGGTTGTGGACGACTTTGAAACCCTCGCCATTCGGCACGCTGATCACCTCTTGGCTGAAGAGATCTTCTAGTAGCCCCTGTATCGAGTTTCGGGACGGCAGGTCGCCACGCGCGAAGTTCTCCTTGATGTAGAAATCCTCCCGGCAGATGTATAACACACAATGGCTTTGCAACCCGTCTCTTCCGGCACGTCCGATCTGCTGACTGTACTCTTCTATAGTAGAGGGAAGATCGTAGTGAATGATGTTACGGATGTCGGCTTTGTCGATGCCCATACCGAAGGCGATGGTTGCGACCACGATGGGTATTCTAGATGCCATAAATTCGTCTTGGACTCTCGTCTTGTCCTCCGTTTTCATACCTGCGTGGAATGACATTGCATTAAACCCACTTTTCCGCAGCTGACTGGCAAGATCTTCGGTTTGCTTCTGTGCTGTGACGTAGATAAGAGTCGAGCCACGATATTTGTTTAGAAAGTTCAACAACTTTGGGTACTTTTCCTTCTTAGTCTTGAACGATTTGGCAAATAGCTGCAAGTTCGGCCTGTAAGGAGACGTGCGATACACATTTGTCTCCTTAATCTCGAACGCATTGCATACATCCTCGGCAACCCGGGGTGTTGCGGTGGCAGTGAGACAGATGACCTTCTCAGCTTTTACCTCTTTGGTAAAGCGTGCAACTTTCAAGTAGTCGGGCCTGAAGGAGTGTCCCCATTCTGAGATACAATGTGCCTCATCGACAGCAACCAGGCGAACGCCTCCTGCGACATACTTCATACTCTCAACGAAGCCCTCATTGTTTAATCTCTCAGGAGCGCAGTAGAGCAATCGCAGTCGCCCTTCTCGCATAGATGCGTTAATATCCTTAGACTGCTCGTAGGTCTTGGTAGAGTCTAAACAATCGGCGGCGATTCCTCTGCGCTTCAAAGCATCAACTTGATCTTTCATGAGCGCAATCAGGGGCGAGACGACAATGGTGATGCCTGATCCATTGGATCTTTGACTACCGTCCTCGGTATCGAGCTTCTCAAAAGCAATGCCTGGTATCTAAAGAGATTGGTGAGTTATAAGGGCTATAGGGATTACACATAAGTCGAAGGAATATTCACCTGGTAACACAATGACTTCCCGGCGCCGGTTGGGAAAATGACTAGGGTATTCTCCCCCCTCAAGACAGAGCGAATGGCAGAACGCTGCTCATGACGGAAGTCGTCGTAACCGAATTTCTCTTTGAGGATTTGTCGTGCAATGGCGTCGAGGTTGGCATCGCTTCCTTCAACCTTTGTACGTTTACTCACATGATTCTGTTCGGATTGATCATGGTCACTGTCATCATCTGGGCGTGAACGCTTGGACGAAGAGACAAGAGTATCGATGTTGACATCTGCCAACAAGTCGTCCCCCGAATCATAGTCTGACATTGTCTTAGTTCTAGCCCCTGGCTGGGCTGGGGCTGGCGTCTTGATGTGGAGGTGATTCCCCGAAGGACGCGGGCGCTGTTGCCCCACTAATGCGGCTGTTGGGTTGCTCGATTCCACTCAATGTTACTCAAACTTGAATGGTCCTGGTTGGAGGGCAGATGCCATTCATAGCGGAGATATTAACTTTAGTAACAATGGCAAGTCGGTTGTTCCAAAAGTAGAATAGTACTAGGTGGTATTTCGGATGGTTTCCGGAAGTGTTTGTGATTCTCAACGGCGATAATGAAAAGTACCTAGGTAATTAGGATGATGGAAGGTTGTTTACCTAAGTAAAAATACGTACGTGACGCGGTCTGTCGCGTTTGACTGATGGGCGCACAGGCGCTAGACTCCTTAGGCTTAATGTCGGATTTAATTCCTTCGTTTTGAGTGATGCTTAGGTACTACTGTGACACCTGCCACCAATTGTCGCCAACTGATATCACTTCGCTATAGGATCTAGCACCCGCCCCTGAGTTGCCACTATCTAACTATGTAGTTAGCATCACTCTTCGTTTTTCGGTTGAAAAACACGATTAAAACAAAACAAAACATTAAGTTCCTTCAAATAATAAACCATTTTGCTCCAAGGTTTTCAAACATGCTTTAAGTATAAATTTATAAACCAAAAAAGAACGAGTGTTATATTTGAATCTAGCTATTCTTAATTAGTAGAAATCTTGATAAGCCCTTACTTTTGTTTGCGACCGTAAGTCATACCTAGCTGATCCATGATTATGAGACAGGGAAGGTTCTTGCCATCATATTGACAGATGCGGCGGCACTTTTTGAGCTTTCCTTCTAAGAGCCTAGAACAGACTTGCACCGTTAAGGGGCGCGATACGCCACTGGCCTTATAGGGGGCCACGAGGTTCAAGAGGAAGCGCTCGTGTTTTAAGTTGCTGTCACTATATTTCTATACGCGACGCAGCCTTGTCTCACTCGATCGACAGATGGCCAGTGTCCTGGAGGTTGACATTGGCTGAGTGAATTTTGAGTTCTATATATGGTTACACAACTGTCTCTTCTTCTAAAGACCTATTCTTTTGCATGGCAACATTTCCTGAGTTGGTCGCTGGTCCCAGGGCCAGCAGGATTAATGTATTAGCTACTACCTTCGGAAACCGTCGTCTAAGTACAAAGAGGGTAGGGGTTCCTCTCATCTGTAATCACAATTTAATCCATCCAGTTCAGTCAAAGAGAGTCAACCATTCGAATGCACATACGTATATTTACTTCAATGTCCAAGGCGTTGATTACAATGAAGATCACGATCCTTGCCACTCTCGCCATCTCTCTCACTCCCCTATCTATGGCATGGAACGTAGCCGATTACGAGTATGTAGACGACTGCGACCCGAATTCCGACGGTTCATATCGGTCCTACTGGGGAGACGACCCTAGAACGTGCCATGACTTCGCCCAAGGAGACGTAAGCGCCACCTGCCGCCAATTCCACAATGGAGGTGCGAAGTGGGAGGACTGTACCTCGGAGATCAAGATCTCGGCCAGTGTTGTGGTGACCGACACGAACGCGTGCGAGTTCTTCACAGATACCAGTTGTAGAGGGCTCTCTAAGGTTGTGCGTGCCTCCGATTGCACAGAGGGGGCTTTCAAATCATTTGCGTGTGAGAGCCTTCAGCCCGATCAAAACATCAATTAATAGGAACAAGTGAGAGGCGTCAACGAGATACTCCATGTCATACAGAACATCTGATAAAAATCCCACGTGGTCTTGATTGGAAATTGGTAGGCAATGTGTTGAAAAGTTAATAGTTTTCTGTTGTTGTTGACGCGAGCTAATTGTGGGAGGATGGGAGGGGGAAGGCAGAATAAACCAGCTAGGTTTATTGAAAAGTGGATGGGGCTTACCATGAAATGCAAGGCCCCAGGTCGATATGAGATCCAATGATGTCATCTTGCCCTCATAGCTTACCTATGCTGACAAGAGAGGTGGAACCTCGGTGAAAACATCGCTTTATAGACACCCCAAAGGCCTCATGTCGTCCCTAGGTAACATCAAACCACACATACCAACCACTCCATGGCGTAGGCATGATGGCGTGATGCCATCAACGTGTCTCTCGCATCTGAGAGTTAGATCAATGTGATAGGAGACTGGTTGCATTCTAAGAAGTTACTATCTGATGACTACAGTAAGGCGCCGATAAGCTACCTTATAGGTTAGACGCTCTGATCTGCTTCAGAGATCCCTTGCATATTAGTCCTATGTGTGTAGTTCCTCACAATTATCCCCCCTTCAAAGCTGCTAACTAGTCCCCAGCAGTGTAACTCTAGCCTCGACTGAAAGGCTGCAAAGGGTTTCCGACCCTCCACGACGATCGGGAAAAAACCAATCAAGTCCCTCATCAAAAGGCTAACCATCTATGAATTGCCCTCGCATTGACCTCGGGCAATAAACATCTTACCGGCTAACGATGTCGTCAGGAATGAGAGCCCCTAAGTTGATGATCTGCTGTCCGGGGCCAAAGCTCCAGGTCCATGAATTCTGGAATTGGTCCACACGATATCATCATCGTCGTCGTCTTCTCTGTAATTGACACAAGGTGTTTCGCTGTAGACTTCGGTGGTGCCTGCGGTTTTTTCAGCCCGGCCCATTTTCCTCCAAGCATACCGGGCCACACTTTTGTGGTTCGTGCCAATAATGAAGAATCGGGGTCCAGTGTAATCCTGAACGAGATGGTTTAACTTATCCCCGCGTAGGATAGCACATGACCCAGGTGTGTAGCGGACTCTGACGCCAAGTTGAGGCACGCAAAGATCAGCACCTGAGATAGTGTTAGAGAAAGCCATCATGGAAGAAGACAAACGAGTTGCTAGATTTACCTGTATATCGGCCGAGCGTGAATAGTCCGGCCATGCCCCCGCTGATGTCGTTGATATCTTTGTGTCGTTGGGTATATCCGTTCACACCCATTGCGAAAAGACTCATAAAATCTTCTTCATCTGTTTGAATCTTCTCGTCAGGAGGGAGGTTCTTCAGAATCTCCACGCAATCGGCGTAATGCTCGGGATCCAACGGCTTGACCAGGAAGCGGATCACCGAGGTAGCCTTTCCTAGAGCAGCCTTGCAGAACTGAGGGAACAGTGATCTGCACATGGACTGATCTTGACTACGACTAAATACAGCGTCCATGGTTCTGAACACCCGAATGCCTTTCGGGTCGTATTGGCCCGACCAACAGCCATAATGCGCAACAGCCATCTTAGCGTGCGGGAGCTGCTCGACGGTAGCTTTGGCGGGATCCAGCTCCGGGTGGATGCGCCTGATATGCTTGTCTATCACATGTCGACGAGTCTCAGGGAGAGGAAGTGGTACAAAGAAGGACCAGTTATCGAGACATCGGGTAAGAAGGCGGACAGTAGCTTCGCCGTAGAGAAGTTGCATCAAGCCAACTACGTTAGCAAATACCGTCTGCCGATTACGGTCCGTGACGACGAATACGTCCACATCCACCAATTCCCATGCATCCTCCTCGGCGGCAATACGGTCTTCAAGGTAATTTCGGAAGAAGTCCTTATCGTAGGCTCCACCGTTCCATCTGCTCTGCCAGTTTGACTTGACAATACTAAGAAAGTCGTCTAACTGGGGTCCTGTATCCGCATGAGTCGCACGACAATGTGTACGTTCGTCTTTGCTCATGAGCAACCAGTACTTTTCCCGGGCGGTCGATCTAAGGTCTTCAAAGAACTCTTCGTCGTTGCCAGTAGGCACTACAGCAGCCCCGTCTTGCAATAGACTTGCCATAAGGTACTGCTGAACAGAAATAGGCATTTCTGGCTCGTTAAAGGCGAGTTCGACTCGCTTCTTCGCTTGATGGCAGCGGCTAGCTTTGTCGTATGTGGCTGGGACGTTCTTGTCAATGTCATGGGCTTGCATAAGACGCACGCGCTTTGCACCAAGTTCGAATTCCACAATAGTTTCTTCCGTAGTCTTCTTGACCAAGGTATACCGACCGCCTGTTGCCGCATTTGCTAGCAGTTCGAGGTCTGTGGTAGGGATCTTCTTAAGCAAATCCCCGAGCGATTGGAGTAAAGGAGAATCGGTGACGGTGCTGTTCATGAGTTCCTCGAATATGGGCTCCATAATACCGAACTAATTCCATTCAATATCAGTCATAACTCGCAATACTAATAGGTGAAATGGGGAATCGTATTCTATGAAGGTGCGGAGGAGGGGTTGATGTACCATGCGATCATCTTTTGGGTGAGCAACATTGCCAGCCCAAGACAGATAGACCCCGTATGGATCACCCGGGATTTTGGTGTGGCGCTTCCCCAGAGTGATTAGGCCAGTTTGTCGTCTCTCCTCATCATTTAGCCCAGCGAGAGTTTTCTTTTTGTGGGTGCGCGCACCATTGGTGTTACGCTTCCCAAGAAGGGTTTCGATTGTCTCTGAGTCCGGTAGACCCGGGGGCGCATCTGCACGAGCGTACGGCATGATGTAGTGTGTTAACTACCCTAGATAGCCGTGTCAACAACGAAGATTGGGAAAGAGATCTTCAAATAAAAAAGGTGATTACAAGGAAATTCGGATGTGACTAGGGTGCATGCGAGGGGTGTGGTGGAAAGGCAAACGCATGGAATTCGTTTACGTCGGTCAATACCTAAGTAGGTATGTACGGATATGCACGGAGAAAGCTTGGCGTACCGCTTTTTAAACTCTTATTAAACAGGGTAAGTAGTACATATATTTAAATATGGAAAGTACATTGAATATAAAGGTGTTGTGGACATCATCCGAAGTATCTTAGCTCCTTTCGTTCAAGATGATTTATGGCTACAAGTGACGTCTTTATAGTCCTATGCGAGATTCAAGATAACTTCACTAGTCGTTAACCAACCTTCAAACCTTCAAATGTCCTTCAAACTTGGAAAACAGATTTATGGAATTAGAAAGTAAATACCACCTACTTGTCAATAGTAAGTTTCATCAAGACAACAAGTAGCCTCATGAAAACAGCAAATCTACACATTACAATCGCAATTTTATATTGTGGCAACGGAAAATGCTACTTGAAATCATTCATAAGTTGTTGCTGTTAAATAATGAACTTTGTTATTTGTGCCATATCCTAGGTATGCCTGTCATGGTTATCAGCTCCTACTTACTTTACGCTGGAGATATCCTTATTTATGCTTAATTTTAATTGGGTAGTTACCTTTAATAGCTAAAATAGCTACGAAACCGTCGAGTTGAGCCATGACCAGCTCTTAAAGCTGAAGCTATCCTGAGCTATGTGTTGGTGTGCGGTGTAGATGGCGAGGAGGGCGCTACCATCACCTAGCGCAGTTAATTCGAAGTGCGAGTAGCCTGAAAGGTTATGGTAGTGAGAAGGATAGGTGGTAATGGCAGGTAGGTGATGACGTTAGTGGTACCTAGGTAGTTTCCAGCTGCATAGATGGGATACAATACAAAGTAGCGAAACTTTAACTAGTATTACATTAATATTAAAGATAGAACTTGGTGCATATATGTGCTTCGGGATAGCTTCATGCTCATAGATCTTCTTCCGAAACAAATATCAACAGTGTCGTATATGCCGTTCATATATATTTTCCCCAAAATATACGAGATTCTTTCCCGGTTACCGATGAGTAAAACTGTCTTTAGTTGTCAGGCAGATAAAGTGTTTACTTATCTCAATTGCAGACTAGAGTATGGCATAATTTAGCTGTGGCAAATTATGGCGTTGCGGCTAGTGTTTGTTATGCCATGCTTTATGTAGTTTGAGAGGTGGATCGGAAAAGGTGTTAAATAATTCTTGGCTTATTTTTACAGTTAAAAGCTATTTATAAAAATGCCGTAATAACGATTAAAAAAGTTAAAAGAATTATGTTAAAGATAACACATTAAAGGCAATTTTTAACATGTAATTTTTAAATTCTTAAAACGTTAAAAAGATAATTAAATTAAAAAATATACTTTATAAATTAAAAAGTTAAAAGTTATTTAATATCTTTTTCGATTTATCTTTTAAATAATTAATATTACTTATTAATATTTTATTATTAATTAATTAAAAAAGTAAAACTTAATAATTAATTATAAT
Source organism: Eutypa lata (assembly GCA_022661535.1). Classification (NCBI taxonomy): domain Eukaryota; kingdom Fungi; phylum Ascomycota; class Sordariomycetes; order Xylariales; family Diatrypaceae; genus Eutypa; species Eutypa lata. The sequence goes on along the minus strand of JAKULF010000013.1, from coordinate 796,398 downwards.
TAATAAATATTTAAATAAATGTTTATTAATATTAAATAATATATAATAATATTTAAAGATTTCGATATTATTAATCGTAAATATATTACTTTATATATTAAAATTATAAAGATATAATAAAAATATTAAATAAATATATTAAATTATATAATTTATTTTTTTAAACTTTATTTTTTAAAGTATTAAAAAGTTTTAAAGTATTTAAAAATATATAAATATTTATTTTTAATTAAGATTTTATTATAAAATTAAAGTTATTAAATATAATAAATATAATATTTATATTTTAATATATATATATAAATTCTTATATTACGAAAGCATTAAATATAAAAGAAAATTCGAATTTTATTAATTATATAAAATTTTAAATTAAAAAAAAAAGAAAATAATAAATAAAAGTATACGATAAATGTAATTATAAAAATAATTATTTAATAAAATTACGTATTAATTAACTTTTATTATATTTATTATAATAATTACGCTTTATTATAACTTTTATTAATAAATTTCTTATTAAATATATACGTATTATAATACTTTAAAATTAAATAATAAAAATTTTATATTATATAATATAATAAAGCTTTTTATAATAAAAAGATTATATAATAAAAAATTTATAATACGTAAACTTATAATAAAAAAGTTATTATAAAATTTTTAAAAAATTCGTTTTATATTTTAATATTTATAAAATTTATTAATTATTAAATAATTTCTTTTTTTTAATTAATTAATTTTAAGTTTTAAATTTTAAAATTTTTTAAAATAAATATATTACGTAAATATTTAAAATTATAAAAAGTAAAATTAAAAAGTATAAATAATTATTTTTATAAATTTATATTATATTAAATAAAAATAATAATATTTTTATTTATTTATTTAATTTTTAATTTTTTTAAATCGTTTTTTATATTTTTATAATATTATAAAATAACGATTTATTATATATAATTTTATATTAAATTAACGAAATAAATTTAAATAAATTTAATAATTAAATATATATTAAATTAAACGAATTTAATAAAAAATTAAAAAGTTAATTTATAAAAATAAATTATAATATTAAATAAAATAATCGAAATATATAATAATTAAAAGATTCGATTTAAAATTTAATTATTATTTTAATTATTAATTAAAATATAATATATAAAATAATATTAAAATTAATATTAATATTTTTCGTAATTAATATATTATAAAAAAATCTTTTTTTTTAAGTTAAGAATTTTATTTAATAAATTAATATAAAACGAAAATTAAATAAACGATTAAATTTCGAAAAGTTTAATTTAAAAATAAAAGTTATAATAATATAAAAAAAGTAAATTAAAATATTTTAATTAAAAACGATTTTATTTTTCGAAATTATAACTTTTTTAAAATGTAAAAATAAAAATAAAATCGTATTTTTATTAAATTTAAAGTTTATTTAAATTAATAAAACGATATTTAATAAATTACGAAAAATTTAATATTAATTTTAATAAGTATTTATTTTTTATAATTTTTAAATATAATGTATTTTTATTAAATTAATAAATAATTTTTAATAAGTTATAATTTATATAAAATTATAAAAATTTAATTAAATAATATTTTTTAAAATAATAATTTAAATTTTAAATAATTATTATTAATTTTATAAATTTATAACGAAATTTTTAATTTTATTATTTTATTAAAACGAAAATTTTATTAATTTTACGCGTTATATTTATAAAATTCTTTATTAATTATTATAAAAATATCGTAATATTTATTATAATAAAAAAACTTTTTTTTTTAAATATATATATTAATTATTTAATTATTTATATATAATTATATTAATCGATAAAATATATAATAAATAATTAAAAAAATAATATAAAAAACTTTTATAATTATTTATTATAAAATCGAAAATAAAATTTATAATATTTTAAAAATAATTATTTAATTATATAAAATTTTTATTTCGTTTTATAATTTAAAAATTTTCGAAATTATATTAAATAAATTAAATATAATATATTTAAAATAATTAAATATTATTATAATAATATTAATAACGTTAAAATTAAATTAAATTTAAAATTTAAAATATAACGAATAAAAAGTTAATTTTATAAAACAATATAATTATATAATTATAATAAACGATAATATATATTTTAATTATAAAATAAAAGATTATTAAAAAAAAAATTATTAAAAAAAAGTTAAGTTTTTTAATAATAAACGTTAAAAAATAAAAAAGTTATTTTTAAAAAGTTTTATATAATAATAATAATTTTTAATAAATAAAAAAATAAAATTAAATCGAAAATATATTTTATTAATAATAAAATTATCGAAAATAATAAAAACGATAAAAGTTTAACGAAAAGATTATAATAAAATAAATTTAAATATAAATAAAAATTAAAAGAATTTTTTAAATTATTTAAAATTAAAAATTAAAAAGGTTATATTTATTTAATTAACGTAAACGTTAAAGAAAAATTTAAATTTATACGAAATAAATTTATAAAAAAAAGTTATTAATAAATTTATAATTTATTTAAAATAAAAACGATAAATAATTACTTTTTTAACGTTTTTTTTAATTACGATTATATTTTTTATTATACTTTATAATTTTTAATAAAAATATAATTTATATATAATATTATATAATTATTTATAATAAAAGAATAAATAAATTAAAATTATAAATTTATTAAAATATATTAATATTAATTAAATTTAAATTAAAAAATATATTATATATATATAAGTTTATAATATTCGTTAAAATTATATCGAACGAAATATTTTTAAATAAATTAATTTTAAAAAAAGAATATATTTGATAAATTTAATATATAATATAATTATAATAAAAATAATAAAAATATAATTTTAAATAAAATATCGAAAAAATTAATATTATATTTAATATTAATTAATGAAATATTATTTCGATATATAAATAATTATATAATTAAAATAATATATATATAATTAAAAGAATTAAAAATAAATTAATATAAAAAAATATTTATTAATGATTTTATAATTAAAGCGTATTTATAAAAATATATTAAATAATTTTTAAAATTATTTAAATTCGTTAAAAAATGTAAAAATATTAAAATAAAAATTAAATATTATATCGATATAAATAATTATATATTTATTAAGTTATTATTACGAAAATATAATTTAATATAATTAAAAATAATATAAAATTTCGTATAATAATACATTTTAAAAATTATATAAAACGATTAAAGATTTTAAGTAATATTAACTTTATTAACGTTTAAAAAATATTTAAATAAATAATAAAATTAAATAAAAATAACTTTTATATTATTTAACGTTTTTATTATAATTATTAAAAATTTAATAAAATTATTTAAAAAAACGCTTATTTATTATTAAACGTAACGAATAAAATTTAATAAATAACAAAGCATTAATATTATTATTTTATAAATTTTAAAAACGATTTTTAATATATCGAAATTTATAAATTATATAAAAAAAAACGATTTTTATAATTTTATTCGATTTATATAAATAAATAATAATGCTTTTCGACTTTTATAATGCATTAATAATCTTTTAATTTTTAATAAAAAAAATCTTAATATTATTTTAAAAATTTATTTTAAAAATAATCGATAATATTATAATATAAAAAGAAATTTTAAAATAATTTTATATAAAAATAAAAACGTTATTTTAATAATTATTAAATTACGATATAATAATTAACGTTACGAAATCGATCATATTTATTCGTAAAAAAATATTTTTTAAATTTATTATATTAAAAAAAAATATTAAAGTTAATTTAATTAAAGTATTAATAATATAAAAACGATCGAAATTAAAAATTATAATTAAAATATAAGTTTTCGTTAATATAATAAGTTATTTTCGTTATTTAATTATAAATTATTCGAAAATATTAATATTTTTAATAAAATTAATTAAAAAATTAAAAAATTAAAAAATTATTTTAAATATTAAAATTAAAATAACTTAACGATAAATTCGTAACGTAATTATAATAATATTTATCGTATAAAAATTTAATTAATAAATTTTTTATATTATAAAAATTAACGCTTTTTAACTTTATATTAACGTAATTTTTTTATAATTTTATTTATATAAAAAACGAAACGAAATAACTTTTTATTTTATAATTTATTATATAAAAAAATTTATAAATATATAAACGAAATATATAATTTAAAAAAAAAAAACTTTTAAAAATAATATTAACTTTATAATATTAACGATATTAAATAAAAGAAAAAAACGTAATAATAATAATAAATTACGAATTATTTAAAACGTTAAATATAAAAATTAAATAATTAATATAAATCGTTAAATTTTTCGATATTATTAAATATTACGATATATAAATCTTTTATAAATAAAATAAAGCGAATATTTTCGTAAATTATTTATTACGTTTTATTAAAAATATATAAAATTAAATATATTTAATCGAAAATTAATTTAATTTCGTTTAAAACTTTAATTAATTAAATCGAATCGATTTATAAGTTATATATAAATATTTTTAATATAAAACGATATTATTATTTCTATTATAAAAAAGAAAATATATATAAAAACTTTATTTTTTATTAAAAAGAATTATATAAAATAATAATAAACGAAAGATAATTAAAAGAATTTTTATATATAATAAATATAATAATAAAAATAAAAACTTTTTAAAAAATAATTAAATATAACGATTTAATAATAAATTTAAAAAAGGATTTATTATAATTAAAATTATTTAATTATTAAAGTTTTAATAAAAAATGTTTTAAAGTAATTTTAATATTTAAAAATTACTTTAATAATATAATAAATTATATTTAAATGCTTTACGTATTAATTAATAAAAAAGCTTAACTTTTTATTATTTAATTTATAATTAATTATATTATTTATACTTTTTATATATTAAACGATTAATTATATATTTATTAATTAATTTAAGATTTTCGTAATTATAAAATACGTTATAAATTAAATAAAAACATAATTCGTATTTTTTATATAATTTATTAATATAATATTTATGATTAAATAAATTAAAATAACTTTTAATTATTTAAAAAAATAAATTAATAATAATATTAATACGTTTAATAATTATAAAATACGAAAATAATATTAATAATATAAATAAATAACAAAATTTATTATATTAATTTAATTTTATAAAAATAATAAAATAAAAAAAATTAACGATAATATTAAAAGAATTATATTACGAAAATATTAAATTAATTTTATATTAAATTTATCGTATTTATTTTAAAAAATAATAACGATATATAATAAAATATTTAAATTAAGCGATTATAATAATTACTTTTTAATATTTAAAACGTAATTTTTATAAAAATAACTTTAAATAAAGTTTTTTAAATACGTTTAAAAATCGATCGAAAAAAAAAATTTAAAAAAGAATTAATTAAATAATATAAAGCGTTTATAATTAAAAATTATTATAACGATTTAAAAGTATTACGAAATCGAATTTAAATATATTTATAAAAAAAAAAGTTTAATTTAAATTTACGTTATAAAAAATTAAATATTATAAATTCGTTAATGCGAAAAAAAATACGAATTTTATTACGATAAATCTTAAGTTATAACGAATTATTATTTAAAAAATACGTATTATATATAAAATTTTAAAAAAATCGCGTTTTTATTAAAATATAATAAAATTAATTTATTTTTTATTTACGTAAATAATAATTATTTTATATAAAACTTATAATATATAAATGAATAATTATTTAAATAAAATTAATAACGTTTATAAAGTTTATTAAATTAAAATAATTAAAATAATTATTTAAAACGAAAAAAATAATATAAATTTTTAAAATTAAATAATAAAAATTTTATATTATATAATATAATAAAGCTTTTTATAATAAAAAAATTATATAATAAGAAATTTATAATACGTAAATTTATAATAAAAAAGTTATTATAAAATTTTTAAAAAATTCGTTTTATATTTTAATATTTATAAAACTTTTTAATTATTAAATAAAATTTTTTTTTTAAATAATTAATTTTAAATTTTAAATTTTAAAAAAAATCTTAAAGTAAATATATTACGTAAGCATTTAAGGTTATAAGAAACGAAATTAAAAAGCATATATATTTATCGTTTTAAGTTGTTATTAATTAATAAGTTATTTAAGATTTATTTTAAATTTTAATTTTTCTTTATTTTATAAAGACGTATTTTTAAGTATGCCGTAACTCCTTTTTAAAAAGAATCAATAGGTAGAGTATTATAACTATATTTTACCAAATCAGTAACCAGCCATTTATCTTTGACCGTACAGTTATGGAGACTGCTAAAGACGGCACCTTCTGTCCTGCCCCTCACGATATTAATACGATGATACTCGTGTTCAGACGGTATCTCGAGATACTATCCACAAGACCCAATTCAACCCTAAGGACAGTTCCTTAGGCAGTATTATTGGAGCTCGTCTCAATTCCGGAAGAATTTCACGAGGTAGGCACTTCCGTTCCTGTATATGTAATTACTGCTGCGAAAAGAGAAATATCTAGTCGTGATGTAGCCTTCAGAGACCACGATGTGTCAGGCTCTCACATTTGTTGACCTTGGCTATACCTACTAGTGAACAAGAGAAAGCCAATGCTGGCCAAGACCACTAGGCTATCTTCCTTCCTTTTTTTATTGACCTCATAGATAGATTCTCTGAGGTTCTCCTTCTCGAGAAACTTCCATCTGAGGTAAATCCTGAGTAGACTACGCTAACAATTTCTAGCTTGCAAATATGTTTGGGCTGTTACCTACCTCTGGTAAACGTGAAGAAATCACCTCCGTTAAAAATAAAGAAATGTGGCAGTTCCGAAGAAACAGAACGCTACCGAGGATGATTTATTTAATCTGGATGACGAGAGTCATACGACTGAAAGAAAATCAGTGGAGGTTCTCAATATAATGGCAAGGGTTGAAGTAAGTTTACGGGGAACCCATGGTATGGTCGGTTACGTTGGCTAATACAATCCATTAGTCAGCCATCTGTATACACTCCTTTGCGATCAAAGTTTGGGCAGAGGTAACCCAAGGAGATCTAGACCCCATAACGGCCACGATCCCCACGACCGCTCCATTTCATATATTAAAATCAGCTCCATATCCGTTTGAAAGATAGCTTGAAGGAGGGATTATTAGGATTTGCGGCAGTCCGTACTGCGTTGACCAACCACCGGCATCAAGTCATTGAATTATAGGGTGCCTCTATTCTCGGTACTGGGAAAAAAAACAATGACCTTTACAGGAGGGCAGCATCAAGAAACCGGCCATACTATAGCTTACCATTGATGACAGGGATGAGATCGAGTTGCTACACTAGAAGCTCCGGTGACTCAACGCAGCAAGAAAAACCATCTAGCATGAACACAGCGGGCAATCCCTCCTAAGATGAGAGGCACGAAGTCATATTCAACATCTATCTCAGGTACTTCCACGGAAGATTGACATTATGAGCGGTTACTTTCGGCACACTGTATCAAAAGTACAAGTCCCCTCCGCGCCGGCGCCTCCCTTTTCTAAAAGATGGCAGAACCCTCTGTTTCTCCTTCTGCTCATCGAACGCGTGTGAAGAGAAGTAAGTAGTGATATCGAACCCGCCGTCCGGCTTTAGCAAGATACTGATAGATTCCTGCAGCCCTCTGCTCTCGTCAAGTCGCAACCCCTTCTCCGCCGCCAGCCGCATTAACAAAGACAAATACCGCTTGCTATACGCCCCTCGACCCTGCCTCTCCATCCAAGCCGTGAGGGCCTTAGCAACACTTAGATCATCCCGATCGTATTCGCGCACCGGTAGGCTCCATTTGATGCCCGGGAATTCTAGTCCCGGGGCCACGTCGAAGTAGTAAGAGTAGCCCGACAGCATAGGAGATGGCGTCGATGTATCGATGCCGTCAGCTGTGTGTGAAGGCGGTGGGAAGTTATAGGGCGATCTGAAGCCTGCCGGGCACTCGGTTTCAGAAAAGCCATCGGGTAGGCCTAGAATGGCCTTGACCAGGCTGTGCAGCTCAGCTAGCTGCCGCTCTATATGCGGTGTCTTTATGTAGCCGCCAAGTGTCATGATATTGCGCACGCTCGCGAAGGTAGTGTTCGGCGATTTGAAATACCACATTAATCGCGACCCAGCCTTGTTGTCCACACCTAGTCTGAATGGGGTCATCAGCTTGCCCTCGTCGCTGTTGCGTAGGAAATCGTTCACCATGGGGCGCGCTGGAGAATCTAGTTCGATGCCCGTCATTAATTCCTCGTGAGCTGAGGTCGGTGGCTGTATATAGGTCTTGAAGTTGATACTATCGGGCAAGAACTCCGCTGCAATGAACACGGTGCTGTGCATGGTATTGCCGCTTTTTGTCGCTGCTGCCGGATTCGTGCTGTGCTCGAATAGCATGGATGTGAAATGGTTGAACAGTGTATTGTCGATAGGGGCAGAGGGGATCGCGGTTGCTAGGCGGCCCATCAGGTCTTTGGCAGCTAGTTGGCATAGCGGATCAAGCTCCGTGCCAGCATGAGGGCCGATGGGCTCAAGATTATACCGCACTTCAGGTTTGCCACCGGCCTGCGGCCACTTCCATGAGTGTTTGATTGGTGTCCCATCGGGCTGCATCTGAGATTTCCACGATGGTGCCGCTCCATCTATGCGAGGCGCAGGGCCCATGTAGGGAGCCTAAATATACAACTAGGTTATTATGGTACGACGTTGTCTGTAGGTAAGTATTTTGTGGAACATCTAATTATGGCTTACTTACACCCAAATGATAGAAAAACACGAGTGCTTCGATCTGCTTATCGAGCGAGTATTCGGCCTCCTCTAGCATAAGGGCTAGATCAAGCCCAGAATACCTCCACCAGAAGTTAGTGTCGGCATCCCTACTAGGCAAGTACTGTGTTATTGTGGTCCATGCCACGGTTGTATTGATGTTGCCTTCAACCTTGGCCGTATTCGTGCCTTGGGTCCCGCTGATTCCGTTCATCGTAGACATTATGTGAATGGCTGTCTAGGTTTAACCGTGTAAAGATATTAGGTTTATGGAGAGGACTACATGAAGTCTGGTCTTCCTTGGAGATAGAGGGAGAAGAAAGATACTTATAAAACTTCTTGCGTAGCTGATTCCTACCTTAAGTAGATACATTATCTAGCTATGCAGACCCTGTTTGCCACTGTTCCACATGGTAATAGATTCCCTGAATCAATATTTACTGTCTTGCAATCACAGTGTAGACCCCCCTTCAATCGGCTCTGAGCCTTCTGCAACATGATCTTTAGTCCTTAACTAGGTTGTTGCCATGACGATACATGCCGCCAATGAGCTTTAAACCTGAATACACGCACTGGAGTTGAATCAGCCTCATAGAGGTCCTTAGCAGAACTATAGGCTATAGTGTAGTCAGGCTGCTTATGGGGATTCTCTGGCTGCATGATTGTTCTCCTTCGCGTCCATTGCCTAACTTGGGGCACATCCCGACAGTAAAGATACCGTGCCGAGATATGGACTCGGATCTATCGGTAAGACCCAGATACCCGGGTCCTGATTTTCTTAGCACTTCAGAGTGATTGACGGGATCTGAGACATTGGTGATCACATGGAAAGCCAGTAAATATTACTAGGAGGGTAGTTGACATGCACCTCCAGATGTTTGAAAGGACGTTTGCTGGCTCTCCTTATGAATAAGTGCTTGTAGTATGACTATACCTAGTTTGTAATATACTCCACTTTAATGTAATAGCAGGTATATATATATCTGAAAGGGGCGTGTTATCTTTGACTCGTCAAGACGAGGCTTCTTTTCAACATACACTATCAAGGAGATGACCATAGTTCCACTACGCTAATTATAACCTTCATATTTGCAACATGACAACACTTCTCAACCTCCCTATCAATACTTGAAACGGCTTATCTTCTTTCTTCAAGGACTACCTAGATCTGCAGCCTCATCACTATGGAAGAGATGATCACCAGTAAAAGTCAAACCCAGCCGATCCTCGCGAATCCTGAAAGCATCAGGAAGCCACCGCCTCAAGTCCTCGTCATCCCGGCCTTCCATCATAGCCACCAACGCCTTCGCACACATCCAACAGGTTACCATTCCGTGCCCCTGGAAGCTGCACGACATCCACAGGTCCTCCTCACCCGGCATCCCACCAACAAAGGGGTATCCATCCGCGCTGTAGCCCATGATGCCAGTCCACTCCTTACGTATGCGCCCGTCGGGGTGATCTTCTCCCCAGCTATCCCCGAAGTACCGCGGAAGACTATCATGCAAGTAGCCCCCTATCGGCGTATTAAGAACGGTATCGTCCGTCGTGCCGAACTCTTGTATCCCTTCCTCAGGTGCGGCTACTCCACCACCCCCAATGATGATATCCCCCTCAAAGCGGGAGCCCTTCGGCCGCGGAACCATGTACTCGTAGCCGCCTTTGTAGATGAAGCTGTAAGATACAGGCAGCCCGTCATGTGGCATATTCTGACCCGGTCGTTGGGCTGTGATCTGGCCACGCAGCGGAACTATGATTCCTTGTAACCTCTTCACCAGTCGAGCTGTATACCCATTCGTAGCAAGCACCAATTTTTGCGCCTGTACGATCCCCCTTTCCGTCTGAACCTTCCACCCACCACCACTATCACCACCATCCAATCTCTCAACTTCCAGCACCGGCGTATTCGTCTGTAGATTCAAGCCCCTCTCAAGACACATCTTCAACAGCCCAACAACAAACCGATACGCACTAATACTGCCCGCCTCGTAACTAATGCCCCCACAGACGTCCTCTTCGCCCCCCTTCCCGCAATAGTACCTATCGCGGACCTCGTCGGGGGTATGTATCGCATACACGGACGCATCGTCTCCGGGCATCGCGTCCTTCATGGCCTTCACGGCCAGCAGGTCCAGCTCCCACTGCGCGGCGTCGTAGACGACGTCGACGGTCCCGCAGGGGTGGCTATCGCACGGGATGTGGTGCTCGCGCGCGAAGGCGTGCACGGCGCGGATGTTGGCCAGCTCGAGGCGCGCGATCTTCGCTGCTGTCCCCGTGCCGTGTGTCTGCGCGTTGTGCATGAAGGAGCGGTAGGAAGCCGCCTTCGTGTGTCCGCCTGCAAGTCACAATTTTTGGGGGGTTAATGTCAGCTTCTTGATCGGCCGTCACTCACTGCGAACTATAGGCAATGTCACAGTGACTAACTAGCTACATCTTGCAACGGATGGTATGAAAGGTGCAATTTAGTAGTATGTGTATAGTTCCCTACCATTTCGACCCGTTGCTCCCGAGCACGCCTGTCGCGCTTCAAGCATCACGATAGTACGCTTGGGGTTGTTTTGCAGCAGGTTCCAGGCGACGGCGGCCCCCGTGATGCCGCTCCCGACGATGACGACATCAGCTTCCTCGGGCAGTGTTTCAGTGGAGCGTAGGTCGGCGATGTGGTCCGGTGGGTCCTGCCAGTACGACGGCGTTGGGTTGTCGCGGGGTAGCGTCACGGGGATGGCTGCGCGTTTCTCCATTTTCAGGGGATTTTGAAGTCAGATATTGATGTGGCCTAGAATGATAATGAGGTATAAAGGAGGAGAAGTATTGTAATACAGGATAACGGTGATATGTAATAGTTAACAACAGCTTTTGGGGAACTTGCAGAAAGAGGACTGACTTACTTACAAGTAGTTAAAGCTCTGGTTATACTTGCCCTTCTTGGCAAGTCACTAGTTATCTATAGGTCGCGCTTATCTGCATACCAGTGACTAGACTGTACACTGGAATCGGCCAACTACCGGGTTTGCGGGTTGGTTAGGGGTCATATGATAATATTGCACGGTGGTCGAGTGCATCTACATTTATCAATGTCACGGTAGATATTGCCGTTCTGAGGTAAGGTGATAGCTTGCTGCAAGCCACATGCAGCTAATATATCGATGGGAGAGGGGATTAAATCGAATAACTTGTTTTATTTTCATACTCGGCGCTTCTCATACACGGCATACTTTAAGTATGTACAGGTACTGTGTAACGTTCCAAACCTGCGCAACACTTTTCAGCACTACTGTCCACGCTCTCAAATGCCCATCATGATCACTGCCCAAACGGAATCGGCTCATTCGAGCTATGAACCGTGACCTGCTTATGGACCAGGAACTCATCGATACCGCTCGCGCCATTCTGCGTGCCCCAACCACTGCCCTTCACGGCGCCGATGGGGACAGTCGGCTGGTCATTCGGCGTGGCACTATTGACGTGAACGACGCCGAACTCCAGCCTACTCCGCGCAATCTCGAAAGCATGCAGCAGATCCTCAGACCACAGCGCGGCGACGAGCCCGTACGCGCTATCGTTCGCGAGCGTTACGGCCTCCTCCTCGTCCGCCACCACGTACAGCGTCGCCGACGGCCCAAAGGACTCCTCGTCGCGGAGGCGGTGGGCGCGCCCCACGCCCGTCACGATCGTCGGCCGGAGGCCGGTCTTCGTCTCGCCGAGGTACGCGTTGTCGCCGACGAGGTACTCGGCGCCGTTCCTCCTCGCGTCCTCGAGCAGCGCGTGGGCCTTATCGGCGAAGGCCTTGGAAGCCGCCGAACCGAACCCGTTCCCGTACCGCGTGGCGACCTCGTCCTTCAGCAGCCGCACGAACTGCTCCGCGACGTCCTTGACGACGATGATGCGCTCGGTCGAGAAGCACACCTGGCCGTGGTGGACGAAGGCGCCGAAGGCGGCGAACTGCACCGCCTTTCGGAGGTTGGCGTCCTTGAGGACGACGAAGGGGCACTTCCCGCCGAGCTCCATCAGGATCGGCTTCAGGTGCTTAGCGGCGGTCAAGCCGATCTGGCGGCCGATGGCGGCGCTGCCTATGAACTCGACCTTGCGAAGGGCCGGGTGCGCGATGATAGCCTCGGTCACGGCCGCGGCGTCCTCGCGCCGCGCCTGGATCAGGTTCAGCGCGCCCTTGGGCAAACCGGCATCTTCGAAGAGCTGGACGATCAGGCGGTAGAGGGCGGGACAGAGCTCGGACCCCTTCAGCACGACGGTGCAGCCCGCGGCGAGCGCCGACACGACCCCGCGGGGCCCGAGGATCGCGGGGCTGTTCCACGGCGGGATGATCAGGACGGGGCCCACGGGCCGCTTGACGCTCAGGTAGAGGCCGCTGGCGTCGGTGGGCGGGAGCGTGCCGGTCAGGGCCGCGGTGGTGGCGGCGGCGATCTCGCGGATGGTCTCGGTGCCGTGCTGCGACATGAAGCGCCCGTAGTCGAGCATGCACGACGTCTCGAGGACTTGCATCTGGGCCAGCGCCTCGCCGCGGCTCTCCATCAGGTCCGCGACCTTCAGGAGGACGCGGCGCCGCTCCCCGTGCGGGGTCCGACTCCACAAGGGGAAAGCAGTGGCTGCGGCCTCGACGGCGGCGATGGCGTCGGCTACGTCGGCGCCCTGGGCGTGGTGTGCCACTCGGTCCTCGGAGGCGTTGACCACTTCGATGAAGCGCGAGGGCTGCAGGGGCCGGGCTTCCCCGTTGATCCACAGGGGGACTACTTGTTTACCGGAATGTTCGACGAAAGCCATTGTGATTACCTAGAGTAGGACGTGTAAGTGTTAGTTACCTAGTATTTGTTGTAGGTGTCTAATAGTGCCAAACGGTCAAGTAGGTATATGTGTGTCTGCTGCTGATTATTGTCTAGCAAAAAGGGCATGTAAGGAAGGGGAGGAGACATACATCCCTATTTATACATGCCATTCCCCCTGTCTGCCCATAGCAGCGTACCGGAGTTAAAATGAATCGATGGTCCAATTCGCCATGTCGAATATCCATGTAAGGGCATGTTGGACGTAACTACTACAGACATTGGTGAGATAAGCCAGGCACTCAATCCTGTCGGATTTAAGCAAAGGTGATTAGCACTTACGCGACCTCAAGGATTCGGAGTGCATTTTCTCGGTTGGAGCCAGGGATTTGGAGGGCACAAATCCGTAAATAGGCATGGCAAGTAAGGGCTTTCGTCAAGGTATAATCGGAAGGCGACTGATTGTATGGAAATATGGGTTGACTCGGGGCTCTGGGCTTGCGATGACTTATAATCCCGAAGGCAGGCGTCGGATCTAGCATTGATGATAGGCCACTACAGTAAGCTACACATGTAGGTGGGCTGGTAGGTAGCCGTTGGTTCACGCGGGCTCCGCCCCGTTTCCATCATCCCCACTGTCCACACCCCGCTGCAGTTACTTATGTTTAATATACATCCGTATCATGATCCCTGAACTGAATTGTTATGAAAAGTACTGTACAGAAATAGTGCGAAATTCAGTCTAGCGAAGCCGCCAAGCCACAAGGAACCAGACATGGCAGCCCGCCGCCGCATCACCTCTACCATCCATGTCTGTCTGTAGTGACGGTTATCTGTAGGATCGGTGAGGCTTAAACGCGAGCCGATAATTAATGATTATTAGGTAATATCCGTATGTAGTGGGGCTATAGATCCGGGATGCAGGGATATGACTTGACGTCAATTCCTCAGCGTCAGCCAGGCAGGCAGGCCAGGTCTATAATCAATTACTAAGTATTATTTAACGTGAACGCTGACGACATCCGATAGCTTATCAGGGCGCTTATCAGAGTAAATATATCCAGTCGCAGACGTTCAGAGCAGTCTATGTCAGTCTCTATGTCAGTCGAGTCTCTTGTAGAAAACTTTAACCCATTCACCATTGCAGTTCAAGTTCGTGTGTTGAGATGTTTCCATTAACACTACGAAGAAGGTCTATGAAACAAGTCTAAAAAAAACCACCCTTGTGGAATATCCTACAAACAATACTGCCAATCTAAAAAAGTAGTGCTGCATGAGTGATGTCTGGTGACCATAAGAATAGGTATAATATCAATAACTAAATGAAAACAAAACTTTTGTTACCAAAAAAACAAGTCACAACCAGACAAGTCAAGTCAAGGGGTATTCCAACACCGTACTCCAGTATCCCCGTGAACCAATCCGAAAGCAAACCCAACTCTCATCAGCCGGAGCTAGTCCTCGACGACGAGGCGGCCGCCCTGCGACGAGACGTCGGCAGTGGAGTTCTACGTTTTGCGGGCGGCGCGCTCTGCGAAACATCCGGGGAGCCTTCCTCAGCTTGCTCGGCACGGTCCTGCGGCCCCGCGATGCTCTCCCGTGGGAGTTCCTGTTCCTCATCCCGTAGCTTTCTCTTCGCCCCCGCTCCTTTCACCGGTCCTCCCGGGGTGGTGGTATCCTTGGCATCTTGCGCCTTCGCTCGGGCTGTTCTCCTAGTCTCCTCCTTCGCGATGCACAATCCGCGGTGCTCCTCGTCGTAGTCTTCGCGACCAGGGTTGAGGGCGCTGAGGCTGCAGCCCAGCTGGCCCTTGATGCAATCTCCGCACTTGAACGTCCCCGATACCTTGGGGTCTGTGGGCACCATGCAGGTTTTGTGGCTCTTAGCACACCTCTCGCATGGCTTCGATGCCTCGTGGCCTCCGTTGATAATCCCTACGCCTTTGGCCCTCTCACGCTCGCGCTTACGCTTAGTGGACGGAGAGCTGGTTGGGCCTGGCGGGGAAGGTTGGGCCTCGTTCTCATTAGGTGCTTCTGAGGGAGCAGCCGAGTTGGATGATCCAGCACCATGGATGTTTTCAGGTCGCGCAACAGCTGAGGCTGGGGAGTGAGAACCTTCGAGCACAGTATCGCTATGCCGCTCTTCGGGTCGCCGTGGTCTATTAATCGGGTTGAAGCGTGTGCCCAGGTTCTCTTCAGCCGGTGGATTTGACGATCTGGAGGAGCTCTGTGCGTCGTTGTCGTTCTCGGATGAAGGGCCAGCCTCTGTATTGTGTCCCGGGGAAGTGGTATCTGAATTATGATTGGGAGATGACTCAGTCTGCGTGTTGTTATCCTGGTCGGGATGGTCAGGTGCTGGCGGTGTTATGCTACCCTCCACAGTGATGTGACCCTCTTTCCAAAGAACGTCTCGGATGATGAACATGGTCTTGGTGACGAGGCATCTCACGTCCTTCGTGGGTGAAAATCTCCAATGTGGATGTTTCCTATCGTAGTCAGCGGCCACATCCTGGAGTCGATAAATGATCCGTATTAGGTGTCCCAGAGTGTGGTAGCTTCGGCCCAACTCGGAAAAGATGCCGCTATCGCCCGGGGCGTCATCTAAGTTGCGCCGAGATGGACTCAACAAATCGAGCCTCCTATTGATGCTGGCGATTGAAGAAATCTGGTTCTTCTGGTTCGAATCCGACCATGCTTCTGCCCACTTCTTCAAGCCAAGGTCAATTTTGTCGACCCATATAAGCGCCAAATCCTGGCGGGGATACCGGCCATCGCTGATGGGAAGTGGGGAGAGGCCCGTGTCTACAATCCGGGTGAGAGCTTCCCAACGTCCGTCTAGATCAGCCCGGTAGATCTTCTCCAAGACATCGGGGAGAATGTTGTGGTGGCGGGAACAGTGACCCAGGACACAGCTAGCTCTATCCCAGATTGGGATGGTTCTAAGCAACTCCATATGGGCTGGGTGCTCTAGACTGGTTAGGTTTGAATTGCATGTACGACATGGCTCGTCTAGCCAACGTCCAAGATGTGTAATAGACATGTCTTTAAGACGATGTTTACTTGAGAAAAACAGGTTGATTGTATGCAAACTGTAGATTCTGTAGAGGTTGAATGGGTGGAGAAGGAAAGATGTAGCTGTCGAGAAAGTTTCCGCGAAAGTGTGGTGTTGAATTGATGAGAAGGTTGAATACGATTGAGAAGCAAGAAACCGGAGAGGTTAAGAGCATTAAATAATAGAATCTGTAGTAGTGCGGGTGCAGCTACTGAAAACTTACGGGCAAATAAAACCATCTAAATCTTTGTGCACGAGCATTCTGTTAATCTAGTCGGGTTGAAGTAGCCATTCAGCAGCTACCAAGCCAATTGCAATGGACCACGGGAATATGCTTTCAAACTCTACTTAAGGCTACTGCGATGCGGCAGCAAGGTTGACAAAGCATCCACAGTGTGCAGCTGCAACATTACAGCAGGGACAAAGGTACCTTATTGGGCGTTTTCTATGGACAGGTACAACCCGATGGTAAGTTCCCCGGAGATAGCATGCTTCGATTTCGTGTTGTAGGGAAACTCTAGGGGTGTTCATTGAAGTTAGCTTGTGATTATCCGCAGCCTAATCATCTGAAAACAATAGGAACTTCCCGGTCGGTCCCAGGAACTCTAGATGGTGGAGGTGGCAGTGAGTTTAAAATTGACGCGTTTTTTGTTCATACGCGGAGGTAGGTGTTCGTGTGTTTAGATAATCCGCAGGTCCTGTTCAATATGTATCTCCGGAAGGCAAAATTTGCACTACTTAGGTAAGTAACTTCATAGTCACGTTTCCGATACCAATTAGAGACCCATAGACACGTTCGTTGAGGGGAGACATTCATCATGTTTTCTCGTCTAACAAATTTTATCACGGTAAGAAAACTTACCATGATCGAGGAGGTGCACCTAAGAATTTTCCCCAGGTGGGCATACTTTGCGCAGGAACTCTGTCGAGACCCATGTCGACGACGATGATAGACTTCAGAAATGAAATCTTTTTAAATTTAGATGCCGCATACCTGGATAGCGCGAACGTTTATTTCGGTGCTTTCTCTTCCAGCGGTATCGACGTTGCGGTACTTCCCATTGTTATGGAGGCATGCTGCTGCCGAAAGGTAATGGCGATGTCCCTAGCCACCTTATTGTAGTCTAGCTTCATGTAGGTAATCTGTATGTTGAATACTGGTGAGGTTGATGAAGGGAGTGTGTGGGGCTCGCAAGAACAAGGCGTATATCATTCCTCTTAATATCACTATTTTCTGCAAATTGGGTACCTAGGTATATAATAGACTTAATAATAACTTCAGGCTGGAGAAGGTAGCATTCCTCTGAACTAGACCCTTCACATGGATGTATTTGCCTGCATAGGATGGCAGTGGGGTTTATTACATCCATCGAAGGAACGAATCAAGTGTAAGGTGTCTGTACCTACCTTTCTGTAGTCTAAACGACAATGCTGGGAAGGCGCGCACCTTCATCTACAAAACGGGAATATGGTAACTTCGAACGGCCCCCAAAAATGGAAGGACCACGGAATGTAGAAGATAGAATGAGGAATAATATATTGTATATCGAAGACCTAATATCTGTAAGCAATGCATGATGCCGTCAAGTATAGGAACTTGAGAGCCTTCGGGGGCGCTAGACTCACCAAATGGTACTGACCCAACATCCATAGAGTAAATCCAACATGTATTGGTAAAGTGACTCTGCTAATGTGTTAGTGACTTATGACGTAATTCATCTATTTCCGACCATAGTCTAATGATCTACTTTACGAGAAGCCATTCGATCTTCAGAGCTTTTGAACCCTTCCACCCTTCGTCTCTTTCCCCTTACCCACCTCTGAAGACGACTTGTTTAATATTCTCCTGCCCTATTTCGAATATAAGGATATCAAGGGCAAGTATTCGTTGTATATGTTCTACAAGATACCAAGTCGCTTGGAAGGCCTCTCAATAGGTTAGTTGTCTGTCAGCAATATACCTCAAAGTTGGGTGATGAAACTACCTCGATGGTTCTCCCCTTGAAACCACCAAATTCTCATTGCGCTATATTATACCATAACGAGCAACGGCAGAAAAGCAACTAGGTATTCTGTTGCTGATCACAACGGCGCATGAAGCACACTTAAGGTTATATATAGCACGAACCAGGAAAATCGCGGAGGCAAGGGCAGCATCATCACAGATGGAAGACGGCAACGTAGTCTTGCGACATCGTTCTTCCACTATATGAGATCCACGTATCGCTCCACAGCCTCAATAATGCCACGAGCAACTACATTTGCGTGTAGTTAGGGGCAAGATCGAGACTATGTATGCAATGCCCAGCCTTGGTATAATTCTTACTATTCTCCGGGCACACACTTAGGGTTGGATTCGACTGTAATCCCAGCTCGGAACCAGAGAATGACAACAATTCAAGTAAGTATCAACTGGCTCTAATATACCATCCTGGAAAGTGGATTGGAATCATAATTCCTTGTCCGACGGGCTGACGTGGTGAGAGAATCCAGTGGCCCACCCAGCCAAGCGATAGAGGTGACGTTGATTTTAACTATAAATTCAATTATGTCAGTAAGGGTGGATGACAAGCAACATACCTGTCAAGTGCCTCATCACTTTCCGGTTCCAGTTAAATCCCGGTTGTTAGCTCATGCGGCTATTCCCGGCCTTGTTTGTCTCCAACAAGGTACAGCCTTGTAGCTAAACAAGGGAAATAGGCCTACACTAGGGGCGAACTCCAACCCTGGAGGGGTACTTCGATACCCATCGTTACATCAAGCTTGATATTGCACAACAGCTAACAACTTTGAAAGCAGAGGTGGTTTTTTCAGCATTTTTCGAAATGCAAAGCCTGAGACCCACGCTTGACTAGCACGGGAGGAATAAGGGGTTGGATATTGAGCACTTCCAATCAGCATTCTGTGAGAGAACGACGATAGAGTGGTATACTACAATACCCTAGTACCACAAAAAAGAAAGGAAGAGGAGAGAGAGAGAGAGAGGTTCAGCTCATGTGATTAATCTTGGATCAAGCTCCACTAGGATACATGAGGCAAGTCCTCCGTTGAAGAAATCAAGCACATTTGCTGTAGCTAGGAATAGGGGTAGATCTTCAGTTGTCACATCTATCACGACCTCTTCATATTGCTGATTCCAGCTATAATCACGGCGCCGAGATGCTATGATGACTCAGGAGAACTCCTTTGCTATTTGTCCTTCTCGCAAATAGTGTACTCACCGGAGAGCATGGGATAACTTGGGCAAACATAGCGTTATCGAGCAAGATGATGCAACGATGATGAAGGTAGATGTGGATAAGGAAAGGATTTTATAAATCATTAGCTACGAGCACTAAAGGAAATACAAACATCTATCATCTCTATGTTCATAGCTTAGACTACGGATTTGAAACTTTGTCGAGGGACTCCAGTACTTTCGTTCAAAGATTTGAGCGAACAGTCAAAGCTGTAATGATACATCACACAGTACTATGCAGCCTGGCAGATTTTGTATATAATGTGGCATCTCTCCAACATTTGTTGTCACTGTTCCTTCTAGTGAACAGGCTCAATGTACTATCACACAGTAATATAGGACGAGGAAGTACTAACTCCGCATGTATACGCGATCAAAGTTGGTCAGGCTCTAACATACATCACGCCACAGGAAAAGGGGAGCTAGGAAGCATATTATTGAACAGCTTGTCTACATTATGTGGAAATACTCCTATGTTTTGTTAGCACATGGAGACTATTGCTGATACAGTCATCCAGGTACTTTGCTTATCAGTGCGTCAGCTAATTAGATTTATCTACACCTTCATGATGCCTAACAGGCATATTTGCTGCCTTATCGATAAAATACATAGTTAGTCATGCGTCAGTACATATACAGGTCTCGTGATCAGAAATGTATCAAAGAGAAGCAATGTACCCATATGTAGACAAGAATGCAGTACGTACCGGTACTTAACAATTGTTAGATAAACATTCGGATCAGAACCTCCTGTGTGGTTGAACTAACCTATGCCTTTGAAAAAGCTTGTTATTAATAGTAAAAACAAGATCCACGCTAGCCTAGAGCCTCCTCAAAAATAACGTTAGACTTCTTCAGATGGTAGATAACCTCATAAACTTCGTCTTTCCAAAAAAGCTTCTGCTAGTTAGCGTGACCGTGTGCTGAAACAATCTGAAGTTTATGTGTGCACGTGATGGTGGGAAACTTCATTGTATTCAATGCTGAGTGTGCATGTCTGGGGTGTCGTTTTTCCATACTGCCTAGCTGTTGGTTAATTATGTGATAGCGATAACAGGTTGCATGGTGCCTGGGAGGTGCTTTGCATGCAGTAGATACAAAGGGTTGTGAGTCATGGGATAGGGAGCTCTGTAGGTATGTATGTAGTTGTTAGATTACCATGCAAGCCTTGCTACAATTGCTGTCATATTCGTCACTGCATTGTGCATCGCTTGACTACTAAGTAATAAATAGCAAACGCTGGTGAGGAAGCTCAAACAGAGCCAGTATCTTCACGTAATCACTTAGAAATCAAGCCAAAGAGAAAATCAGACATACCAAGGTCTCACACAAGGGAAGAACAAATCTACCAGCATATCACATATCACAAGTCCAAAGACCTCAGAAGCGTAGAAACAGTGTTTCCTTTTCTATTCAGCAAGTCCTGTCCATCGTACACTATAGCAAAAGCCATGCTGCGCCCTGTGTCCCTCAATGCAATGTAAAGCCTCTGTAGCTGTTTGGTTCCATCATCATCATGCACTGTGAAACCAGACCATCGCAATTCAGAGGATGCAAATGCCAATCTCAATCAAAGCCTTCGTCTCAATGAAAGCCTCCCTCTCAATCAAAGCCTTCCTCACAAACATACATACTGAATCTGTAGGACCGTGAAACCATGACTGCCATCGCATCTTAATGACGGCCGCATGATTTATGTCCTTAGGGTTTAATACAATAGAAGCAAAGAAGCCTCATATATCAAAGCCGTACAAAGTGCCATCCTAGAGGTCGAAATCTGGGAGAGCCTGTCCAAATATCAAGCCCTTGCTCATGACGAAAAAAAAGACGTGAAATCGTGATCGTAGTCGTATCTTATTGACTCATCGTTCGCGTCATATCGTCATGTTCGTCGCGTTCGTCGCGTTCGTCGCGTAATTGTATCATAGGAAAAGGGAAATAGGAAAAAGAAGAACCGAAACCGAAGAAACCGAAACCGAAACCGAAGAAACCGAAGACCGAAAACCGAAAACTGAAAGTTATGAAACTGTGCCGAGGTGAATGGGGAATTCGGGAATGTATGTCCAGTTGAAATCAAAAGGTTTCAACGTCTGCTATGTCATATTGGGTGTAATGTGTATAGGTGTGTGCATAAACCTCTGCGGAAATATGTAATCGTTGCATGTCTGTGTCGAGAAACATTTGTCCAATCGGTCCATCAACTTTCCAAAGTTGACGACAAGAGACTTCCAAAGTCCATCCGTTATCCAGGTGTTCATGATACGAGAACGTCGATGGACAAACTGATTGACCAAAAGGACTGACTAAAGCTGGCGATAGATCGATATTAAGTATCGCCAAAAGAATCCCGGCCTAAGACGAATGCGCTAGAGCATTCTAAGAGCTGTTCTTATCATCCTCTGCGATCTTGGCCAGGCTCTTGGGCGAGGAGCGCAGGGAAGCCGTCCGCTCCCGATGTCGGCGACGGATAGTGGGAGAGAACTCTTCATCGCTCAGGCCATAGGGGCCTGAAGGTCGTTGGGGACTCTCGCCGCCGTCCTCATCTGCTGGCTCGTACTCGTCGTGGGTAGAGTACGGCTCGTGGGTGGTAGATGAGTCGCTGACGTCACCAGGAATCGAAGAAGGAAGTTTGCTTTTTCCCTCGTCCTTGGCCTTTCCCTTAGCCTTGCGACGGTTCTTGGTTAACACCTTGTCGGCATTCTCTTGGATTTTCTCCTTGCCCGTCTTCCCCTCCTCGTCAGACGAGGTGTCGCTGCTAGAGTAGCGGACGCTACGATCTTCTAGGTAGTCTTCGTCCGCTGCCTCTCTCTCAAAGGTTTGTCCGGTTGGCGTGCCGAGACGGCGACCTCTGTAGTTGACAACAAAGTCATCGCGAGCTGCATCAGGGACCGATGTGGGCTCGTGATCGGTTGACAACTCACTGGGGGTCTCAACGTTGTACTCAGCCTCGCTATCGTCAAGACTGGATACCCCATCATCGTTACCAGCACCTTGAGCAGACCCAGCGTCATCGCTAGAATCGTCTTCGGCACTGCCATCATCGGCAGTGTTGCTGTCGACATCGCTGGCAGCATCATCGTTGGCAGCGCCGTTGTTGGCAGCATTGTTGTTGGCGGTGTTATCATCAGAGCCAGGGTCGGAGTCTACAAAAACGTCGAAGTCACTACCGCGAGGGTCGATAATGCGAGCGCGGTATCCGTAGTTCGCAGCTCTACTGGTACTAGCGAGATCTGGAACGTAGATAAAGGAAGGTAGGACCTCCCCTGGGCCCGGATCGCGAGGGGGTGGCATGTCCTCAAACCCTCTGGGGAACTTCCTGATGATCAACCGCGCATACGACGTTAGTGAGTGGTCATAAGGATCTTCATCGTCTGACGAATCGTACTCCGGGTGGATGTAGGAAGTAAACGAGTTACTTCCGACGTTGCCGTTGGCTTGGTCTGCGGCAGGATAAGCGCGGGCGTCCGCTTGGGCCTGAAGGATCATCGGGTGCAGGACATCGTTCCAGCGTTGCTGCAGTCCTGGAAGCGTGGCATTCCAATTCTCACGGCATGACATGCAGAATAGGACGGCGCTCCAATTATGAACTAGACCATTGGCGTATTCGCCAACTTGCGAGACGATTCTGATAAAGTCTTCATCTGCCTTCATGTTTGGTTGGTCTGAAGGGTAGGTACGGTCCACCGGCTGGCTGGATTCGCCTGCGGTCTCGATGGCTTCACGTGCAGCCCTGTATTCACGTGCAGTCCTGTATCCACGCGCAGTCTGTCTGGATTCGCCTGCAGTCTGGGTAGATCCATCTACATACTGGTTGGATTCGCCTGCAACCTGGCGGGATTCGCCTGCAACCTGGCGGGATTCGCCTGTGGTCTGGCTGGATGGACCTGCCATATTGCTGGATTCACCAGCCGTCTGACGAGACTGTTTAGTCATCTTCCTAGCGTTGGTGCTAATTGCTAGAAACAATACAAGTTAGCCGTCTAATCATCACCGACATTAGGAATTCAAACGATAAAGAAATACCGAGGTCGCCGTCAATGAAACGTCATCGCAGTTAGTTAGTCAAAGCAGAGGTTTTCGAAGTGGACATAAGGTAGCGAGCGTAGTAGTACAGTCATCGATATTCAAGCATGCAAGTCAATAGAAGAATGGAAATAAATAAGTTACTTACACTTGATAGAATTCGTTAAGTCAGGGAAGAAAGACTGGGCAGTCAAGTGATATCTTGGTGACAATGGAATAGGTAGTCGCGATTACCAAAGTTGCTGGATGGCTGTGTTGGGCAAACCGACACGGAAGGAAGTCGTCGACCTTGAAGAAGAAGGTACTGAATGTCGAGTCAGAAACTATCACAGTTTTGATGCAAATTGATGTTGATAGATGGATTTGATGGAAAAAGGGGAAATCGGCGATAAATTAAGGGGATCGGCGATGAATAAGGGGGATCGACGATGAAGATGCAGATGGAAGTCGACGTCGTTGAAGTAGGATGGAACAAGAAAGGTAGTAGGGTTTATTGTAGATTGGGTTGGACAAAAGGTTTCGGTGCTTGTATGTATGTATGTGTGTATGTGTGTATGTGTGTATGTATGTATGTATTGAAAAAATTACATTGCCGTCAGGTGAGCAGGACATGAGGGTGTATCAGTAACAATCAGGCTGCAGGAAGGCCGACGATAAGATAAGGGTGTCGAGGGTACTGCAGTAGCAAGCCAGGGCTGCAACAGCAAGATAATCAATCATGGAGGGATGGCTTTACCGTAAATCAGATCACTCAGATGGTTACAGAGGCATCTGGGAATAATGGTGAACAATAGGAAGATAGGCTTGAAGGCGGGAAAAGTATGGTAGAAGAGAGACAGTGCTGTGAAGGTGATCACTGGGGAGGAAGTGCAGTACTGAGGGAGAACACAGTAGTATTTTTCCCCAGGCAGTAAGTATTTAACATGGATAAAGAGATGATAAATGACTTGTGGGAGGAAAAAAAGATTCGTTAAGCGAATGTGGAAAGTTGTGCCAGGAGGAAGAGGGAGATTTGTTTTCGGTCACAAGGCAAGAGCGACGATCAAACTAGGATAGAAACTTACCAGTAGAAGGAGACGTAGATTTCAGATTGTTGTTCTTCAGTTGCTTGTTGTGAATCACGAAAGGCGAGAATGAATGAATCAACGGCTGGGGATATGTGAAAAGAGTGTTGCTGTCCACTGCGATGAATAGATCGGAAAATTGATCCCAAATGTTGTGGAAAGACAGAGGTTGAAAAATTTGGGAGATGGTTGTGGGAGGAAACAAAGGTGCCTAAAATACCTGATCAAATAAATCAGGGTACGCAGATACCTTAGCGCGTGAAAGTAACGCGTCTCTGGTCCACGTGGTTTCGAAAAAAATGTTGCTGGGAGACGTATCTGAATAACCTTGGGGGGCATGACTGTATTATTCGGATGGGCTGTAGAGGGTAATCACATTCATTATACCACAGGCGCTTGGACCACACCCTCAAGGAGGCTCAGGTAATTTATATTGATGTATTAGCTTCTACCCATTACAGTACTTGTTTCTCTGGGTCATTAGTTCGAATATCTGTCTGGCTTGGATTACCAGCAACCAGTTCCGAAGCAGCAGCCAAATTATTAGTCTCGATATCAGAGACTCCACCTAGGGGGCTTGTATTCTCCTCAACCCGCTGATCCTTAAGGTTCCAGCCGCCTCTCCATCCAATCCAACCCTTCTCGTGAGGTCCCCGTAGCATAATGACGATGATCCCTACAACCATTTGAGCGATGTTGAGGGCACCAGAATGCGTCCACCCCCCGGCCGCATAGAGTGCGTTGCCTGCGGCTGTGCCAAATAACTGCCCACAAAAAGTGAATACCATGTAGACAGCGTTAACAGCATTTTGAGCTTTCGGGTCAACATTTGCAAAAGCCATTCGATTTGTCACAATAATCATATTCATACCCAGATCACCCAAGAACGCCCAAACGACCGGGCCTGCTAAGGAGAAGGTCCCTACAAAGGTGCCTATGCATATACCTGCGAGGGTAACGACATGGGCGATGAGCAAGGCACCGGTCGGGTGAATACGAGAAATGAGGAGCCATGAGATTAGGGGATTAAGGAATACCGGCGAAATTCCAATGAGCGCGAAGAGGCCGATTGCGAGCGGACTCATGTGGAACACGTCGGCCAGCTGAAACGTCAACGTCGTCCAGAACGATGTAAACATCCCCATAGTAAGGAAAGCGAGCAGGGCAGACTGCGTTAGGACTGGGTGGAGGAAGGGCATCTTCACGATCTTCCAAAGTATCGCAGGGTAGGAAGTTCCAGGTCTCAGAACAGGATAATCAGGCATGAAGAAGAACAGCAAAACACAGAGCACAATCTGCAGACCAAACGAGACCCAATATATGTTCCTCCACGAGGTGTACTCGGTGACAATCCCAGCCAAAAGTCTGGCAACGAGAATACCGAAGACCAGTCCACTCATCACGATGGATATCATGGTAGCTCGATGTCTCTGCGGCGCATATTGGACGGCCAGCGGAAACATAAGCTGCGGCGTAACCGTCAAGGCTCCGACAATAAAGGAGAGTCCTAGAAAGGTCTCAAAAGATTGAGTAAGTGTACATCCAAGCCACTTCATCCGTTAGCACTACGTTAAGGGGGAGTTGAACAAGGACTTTGCTAACCAGCATAGATGTTGCGAAGTTTAGGAACAAGATGAACGGCCGCCGTTTTACGATATCCCCAATGGGAACGATGAACAGAAGACCACCAGCGTAACCGGCTTGCAACACAGTCGGGATCAACGAAGACCGCTGATCCGAGACCCCGAATTCGTCTGCGAGGATATTCAGGATAGGATGAGCGTAGTACAGATTCGCTACGCTGAACGATGCCGTCTGGTAAGAGTCGGTGGATTAGACTCGCTGCAAGAGAAGGGACAATACGAGAGGAAGAACACGAACCAGCCCGAAGAGAATATTCATGCCCCATGTCAGATCGTGGTTAGCATCAGGATCCCATTTGACCCAAGCCGGCGTCCATCGCAACCAACTCGATGGATTCTTGGAGACCTGACCCTCTTGCGAGGCGTCCTCTACGCGGTTATCAGCTCTAATCATCGTGTCGCACCAATACAATAAAGCACACGTAGGGAGCTGGAATTTGCTTAAATGTACTGGAAGGGTGTTGGCATCTATACGTGAAGAGTTTTCTTTCTCTCTGCCTCGACAAGTATACTCGGTAGTTGAAAGAAGCTATATAAGGATTTGCCTATATTACCGACCTAATAAATTTTACCCCTGTCAGTGGGTCTATGGTTACATCGCGGGATTGCTTGGGGGAAAAGCCGGGGGGAAAGCTGGGGTAGAGTCGCGATAGATGCATATCATACACGGGATACTCCGCCGCTAAATAGTATCTCCTTGAGTTTATAGTCCCCAATCGTCTAAGTCCGTAGACCGTAGATGTTTGTCTATCGGACTTTGGTGTTTTAATGGTGACTAGCCTTTCTAAGTTATAATAATCGATGTACTATTTTCCTAACCGTCCGACCCCAGTGTAGATTCGAACAGGTTTAGTGATATATGCGAGTGGTGTCTCTATGGTGCCATGATAACGAACATGATCGCCATTCTTCCGATTGCGAGTGCTCAATATTGACTAATTACCATTAGCTGGCTTTAATTTACAACGAATTTTTGCTCAAATGAGGTTTTCGCTATTAGAGGAGGGGCGGCGCAGTCAGGGTTGCTCGAATTTCCTTTCCTGGACCAGTCAGCGTTGACTGGCTTGCTTGCTTGTCTGTTAGAGATAGATGGAGGTCAACGAGCAAAGTAAATTTCTCGCGCTTATAGCCGCTTCGTTACCTTTCTGATGTCCCAGCTACTATTTAGCACGTATTCTGTCAATAATGACATTATGATTGGCATAATTATGTTAGTAGGTCCCCTCTTCATAAATTGGATAAACTGCTAAGTCTCTACATTTTCAGGTGCAAATCAACTAACTACTTCGTATCAACCAGCAACGGCCATCGTTAAAGCACCATTCTATACGTGGCCATCGATTTAACAATGGGCAAATACAGCCCTACAAGAACCTTCCAGGCCAAAATACAATTGTTTGCCTAACTTGGCGCCACAAAACTCGAGACAAGCGACTGACGAATGTCTCAACAGGCGCCTGATAGTCTAGGGCATGTCCGTGGGGATTATGTATGTCCAAGAAAGACAGGGTGGATCGTGGATACAGAGTCTGTCACGAAATATATCCGACATCTATCCATTGCAAACATCTCCTACTATATTACATCTTTCCTAACACTTCTAGGAGGGTAATATCTGCGCGCCTACGGAGCAAGCAATGGTCATGTTTCGCGCAAATTATATCTACGAGATGAATCAGGCGCCAAAACTAGAGATCTTCCCAATGGAACCATAACGTACCAATAATCTACCGCTAAGTATTTACATCACTTACATCAAGGGCTTGGCACCATGTTCTATTCTCTGTCCCAAAGCCCATACAGTTTACTAATTTATGTGATTACCCAGTTCAAACACTATCGTCCAAATCTAATCCTACTGACACTTCCGTCGTTATCGCCGCTTTTTACCTATCCACGAACAAGAAGTCCCGTCATGCCACCATGAGCAGCAACAACGATGCCTGGAAGCCATCCACCTACCCGCCGTCCAAAACAGCTCTCCTGTTCCCTACCAAAATGTGCTCGTCAACATGATCCAAGACGTAAACCGGAAGCAGAAGCTCACCAAGCCAGCCAAGGCGCTCCTAACGGCGGCGCAGGAGCACAGGCCATCGTGCATTCCCTAATGGGCACGATTCGCCCACCACGAGCAAGTTGACGGGGCAGTGGGCTTCAATACATAAGGTCACACTGTCGGCTATTCCCGAGCTAGTGGCAAAATCCAGAAATCTCTTTATGGCGGTAACCAACAGTCCCGTAGGCAATCGTGAGATGAGAGCGCCTCCTTGTGAGGGCTAGGGCACAGGTCTCCTCTTGTAGCGAAGACGATCCTGCAGCTCCTGCGGGATGGATTGAGCGTCAACCATCTCATACTCGGCGGGGTCGCAACTGGCGATGCCATCTTGGGCGCCGCCACCCATGCCACCGTTTTGAACTTCGTCATTACTGTTGTGAGGGACGCGTTGTCACACGGGGAATGGAGCCAAGTGTTGTTAGTTGCAGGATATCTGCAAGGACAACCAACATGCCAACTGCTAGCAGGTCATTCGATGATGCCGAAATTCAAAGATGCCTAATACCGCCAACACACATATTATCAGCGGTTAGGACGGCAATAGGATAATAAAGATGCGCACCGTAATTTGTAAAAAAGAATAGTCGACCCCCTTACAGTCGTACTGAAAAGATAGCAGGACTTCACGAATATTAGGATCAAAGAAAAATGTTAGCTGGATAGGACCTTAGTTCCAAGCCCTACAGACCTTGTCACACGCGTGCTGGGACCCTGATCAGCACGTCCCTCGGGCTCTTTCCCATACAGTCATTTCGACCTTAACGTAGGTGCCGACGTTTAGGGAGGCGGTGGGCTATATGATGGGTTGAAGGGGTGGTAGTTGGCGCAGATTGTCCACCTCAAGGCTTGAAGTACTGCTGGTTCCTAAATATAAGGTTGTTTCTCTTCGTCTTCCCCTGGAGCACCTAGACAGCCATCAATGCATTTGGACGGTCATGTAGATCAAGGCCAGTACACAAGACCATTTAGACACTACAACAAAATCGGCTGACCCGTTTAATATTACGGATCACGGATCTAGGTTAAGCGAACGCAGTTGGTATTCCGTAGCACAGACAGCACGGCATAAAACATTGTATCTAGGAAGCTAACGGATCAGTTGTGCTAAGCAACAGCGTCTTTCTCCATGATCCAACCATGAACAGGGCAACACAGTCTCTTTCTATATGCGGTAAACTCTTTGCTGGGATCCTTCTCTACAGCATCAATATTTAGAAACTCAAGAACCCAAAATCCACATTTCTCGTACGTTGTGCGGGCTATCCAGTGAACTCCACGACTGCTTCCAAACCCAACTCATCTGCCTTTTCAGTCCCCATTGCGACATTAAGCTCGCAGCGCCTCGGCTCCTATAATTAGACTTTGCAAAGCAATGCGACATCATTTGACGTTTCCTCAAAGTAGATGGAAAGGTGAAAGGCATGAGAAGATTCAGGCCATTGTGCTGCCATGCCAAGCATAAGCTGGTTGCCTATCCGTGGAATAGGGTCTAATATATAGTCTCACTTAGGATCTGCGTGCGTCTTCTTCCCAATATTATCTTCCTATCATACCCTTCAGGCAACCAGGAAGCTGCCAGCGCTGGTTGTTCTACCGCATATGGATTTGTCTTATAGATATTCCACTGCGCTCCACTAATCACATTGCCAGTCGCTTCGTCTTTGACATAGATCCAGTGGCTGCTAGGATCGTTCCGGTGGCATCACAATCGACGGGCGAAACACTCTTCTTGGGAGAAGACTTTTAGCGTTTCCCGGAAGCCATTAAATGTCTTGCTGTAGGTTTCGTGCTCTACTTCAACCACTAACTTGAATTCCTAGTCTGTTGTGGGTTTGCGGAGCCGTAGCGGCATTGTCAATTGGCAATGGAGCGACAGATTTTCGTATGAACGATTAGATAGTTAGCAGTGCGGGGAAGTTCTGTATCTTCTGCACCTTCTTTGTTCTCGTTCTTCGTCCAGTGATTCCAACGAGCTAATCAATGGACGTCTAATTCCAACATCGAATATTTATTGTAGGGAAGGTAAAGAAAATCAAGTGACTACGCCAATGATACCCATCATAGCAGGATTCTACCCTCGTAGATGTAGGCCCCTATCCAATATCTAGGTTTAAGAAAGCCATCTCTGTCCCAGTCCGTACCCCACACGTGGTTTATGTGTGTACGTACGTAACCAGGGCCAGGATCCAACTTCCATACTGAGTCATCAAGTTCGAGTGTGGCACACCTTACTGAACTTGTGCGATGTGACGGGTGGGAATAATTAACACAAGGCTGGCTAGCATCCACATTGACACCAACTACATGTCATTTACGCAAGTCAGAATAGATCCTGATAAGGCTCGCGATGTATTCACGGCAATCGCGGTATTGAATCGGCCCAGATATATGCTGAGTCAGACGCCACGTGAGCGAATTTGCACGTTCTCGAAGTTTTTGACGTCGAGGCAATCTCGTTGAAAAGTAAGTAAGGCTTTTATATGTCAGCAATGGAATATACCACCACCACCACCACTACTGCTTATGATCATATAATATACGGTGATATATAGTTGCATCAGGGATCGAATCTACCAACCATGAGGTAGCCAATAGCTAGCGTGAACCAACACACACAATTTCTTATCTCCATCCTCTCACGTAGCCTACAGTGGGGGTGCAAAGTCTCGGTAAACACCGTTTTTTCCATACAAACTTATACATTTCAACTTTAATTATCTTTTAAGATTTATATGACAATAAATTTATTTAAAATCATATTATATAAATCTTTATATTTTAAATAAAACGATGTAAAAAGATTTTTAAAATTCGTTATATATATTACGTAATATAAAATTAAACGTAACGTAAAAGATTAAATAAATTTAATATTTAAATAACTTACGTAATAAAATTTATAAAATAAAGATATTTTAAAGTTAAATATATTATATATAAAGTATTATAAAAACTTTAATTTTATATTTTTAAACGAATGTTTATATATTTATATTTAATATTTTATTTTTAACGAATTTTATATAAAAGTTTAAAAGTATATATTTTTACGACGTATATTTATATTAATATAAAACTTTTATATTAATATCTTTTATTATTTATATATATAAAAATAATTTTTATAATTTTATATATTTAATATAATCGTTTTAATATTAAAAAGAAAAGTATATATATAAAATAATTAACTTTTTACTTTAATATTTAAAATACGTATAACTTTTTAATTCTTTAATTTCTTTTAATATAATAAATTTATTTATATTAAGCATTAATCAAAGTATTAAGTTACGAAATCTTATAATTTTCAATATAATATTCATAAAGTTATGATTTAATAAACTGAAAAGGAAAGGGTGGAGCAAATGGGCTGTAAAGACTAACCCGAGACTTTTGCACCCCGACTGTACCACACAGCTGTTCTTCTAATATCTATCGCTATATGTGTCGGTTCGGTTCGGTTCGAATCGTGCAACCACGCAATTCTGGAACTTGGACTTTTTTGCAATCCCTATGGTTCTAGGCCTTAGGGATAAAATAAAAAAAAGCAACGTATGCATTAGCTACATGTCCGAGTTTCTCTTTGGCTTGGCTTAGGAGATTGATTACGTCACTTTTTAGTACTTGATTCCTAAGTAAGAAATCATGCATATGGTGCCGGTCTTAGCGTTCTATTCCTCCCAGGAAGGCTACCTCTTCTTCTCTGGGGCGGACTGTTAGGCCAGCCCTAACTAAGGGCTTTCCGGGTTGAAAACCTCGGATCAACCATAATTTGACTACCTCGATAGCAATACTGCCTTCCTATATAGTATGAATCATGCTTCGATACCATATAGTAAGATAGCGTCCTTGACCAAGGCTCAATGAATTATTCCGATACGCATGTCTCCCTAGAAGACAGTTCCGACAGCCATGGAGCTGTGGTGAATATTGTCTCTTGGCTTCTCCTTATTTTCAGTTCCCTCGCTGTCCTTACTCGATTAGGGACAAAATGGGCGGTCACGAAACAGTTTCATATGGACGATGTCATGATTATAATATCACAAGTAAGTCACATCATGCTCAAAATTCTATGGTGTTCTAATTGTTCTAGGCCCTTGGTATTTCCCAAACCATTTCAACATCTATTGCGGTTGCAAACGGACTGGGAACACACCTTGAAAGCCTTCCGAGCAACAAAGTTATAGCTTTCCAAAAGGTGCATGGTTTCCCCTTCAACACAGTCGTATGATTGCAAATACTGATTTGGAACAAGTCGTTTTATGCGGCAAATGTATTATTTGTAGCAAGCCAAGCTCTGTCGAAGTTATCGTTGGTGTTCTTTATCAGAATACTTTCCCCTATCACTCTCCACCACACGTTAACTTCGGTCCTCGTTTGGGCCACGCTCCTTTGGTTGTTGACTTCAACCATGGTTCTACTGTTCCAGTGTGGCGTCCCGGAGGTCTGGAACTTGATGGCGAATAGCTGTAGAAACCAGCTGTCGATATGGTATTATATCAGTGCGACGGACATTTTACTCGACATTTGTCTCATATTATTGCCTCTTGGGGTGATATGGAAACTACAGACTCGGTTAAAGCGTAAACTTGTGATTATCTCATGCTTTTCGACCCGGATTCTGTAAGTCTTCGAAGGTACATTATCCCAAATCAAGTACTAATACTCCCCAGAACGGTTGCCGCGGTTAGTTGGCAGATACAAGCATCACAGCAACTCCCGAACCACGCAGACGCGACGTTCTTATATTGGCCCTTCGTTCTCTCCATGGCATTAGCCCAAAGTCTCGGTATCACAACAGCCTGTGTTCCATATTTAAAACCATTTATGGACAGTGTAGAGTCGGGCATGATCCGAAACGATGACATTCGACGACGTGGGAAAGACTTACAGTCGAGCTCCGGATATGACCAAAACCAACCAGGAAGTTCTGCCACTTCGAGCCAGCCAAAATCTCCCCTTGCTGCAGGACACGAGTTACAAAACCTTAGAAACGAGGACACTAGAGCTACTGTTTCAATTACAGTTGGTGGAACAGAGAGTGGGCGTGATTGGGAGAGTGCCAGTCACTCTAGCCAGGCACAACTGATCAAGCAAGTCAAGACATGGGGAATCACAAACTCCCCGGCGCCTGGAAATAAGGATTGACCAACAGTCGGTTCGGACGAGAGCTACTAAGACCCTACTTAGGAATCTTGTCAATCTTCTCTTCAAATCAAAATATTATCATTCCAGCTAAAAGTTGTGGCTTACCTGCTGTACTAGTTAGATGACTCCCATTTGATTATGACGTTAACACACCAGATCACCAAGTGAGCGTGCAAACGCTTATCTGATATATCATGGCATACGTAATACGGCTTAGTTCACGGTGTGGTAGGGGTGCCGCAAATCCACATACTTCTCCAACCAATATGTGCCGTGTTATCCCCACCACCATCGCGTACACGTTAAGGCTGTATGTAAGCCATGCATCCTAACTCCATATGGTACTACAATCCAGCAATCAGAGAACATTATATTTCCGTTGGTGTCAGCAAGACAACACCCTCTTCAAACGGTCTAATGAAATCGCTTATCTGAAAATCCCTCGCTTGCATCCTTACGAAACGCAGCTGTAAACATTAAGAACGTGTTGATATTTTTGGAAGATTACCGTTAGCCCGAGAGAGTATGTCCTACTTGCTCGTTGGGTTGCCATTACTGGCCAGTAAAAACCTTTAGTCAGTTGCGCGATATACGTGCAGCTTTAGCATATTCCAAAGGAATCGTCACATACTGTGGCGCGGCTGAAATTTGAAGTTTCTTCCTCTTCTATTGTGTTAAAAAAAAACTGTGCATATTTCGGCATATACTTTTTTATTTGTTCCATTCATGTTTAGGGGGGTTCATCCGTCCACCTTGCCCAATCCCAGCCAAAACTTGCATCAGAAGGGTCGCAATCTAAATTGCACCAATTAAATGATAGACACCACATCTTGAGGATCTGTAGAATGATTTCCGTTGTCTTGTTTCATGGCTGGCGAAACATAAGCGCGGAGATAATGACACAGCGGGGCACCAACGACGAACGGCCATATGTGGTATCCTGCTCAAGCTACAATGCTTAGTAACCATAGGCCAATCATCCTGTAATATTTTGGCCTTTTCTCTTCTAGATATTATTACATTGTAGGCTTTCGGAACCACCCCCGGTTAATATCACGCACAAATGGAAGCATCGGAAGCCTCTCGCTTCCATAACACAGGTATAGCCAAGATGTCGAATACCTATGAAATGGATGCCTTCAAGGGCAACAGCAATGAAGCGACATCCTCTGAGCTCAACACTGAGCAGCCCCCAGCCGAAGTCACAGTGCGGCGAACAAGCGTCCTTATCGAACGCGATAACAAAACCCTCAAGCGCCTGGGGAAAATACCCGTGCTCAAGGTAACGATATCTTCAACATAGCTACCCCTCAATCCCTACCTATGTTTTTGTTGTTGATCTTCTGTGTTCGCAGCGAAGCTTTGGCTTTATGTCCATGCTCGGTTTCAGTTGCACCGTCATGAATACGTGGGAAGGCGAACTGCTGTATGCCTTACGTCTATGTATGTATGTTTTGTTATCAATAGTCCTAACTCCGTTCGCAGGTTATTTACCTTGTCGTTCCAGAACGGTGGTTTCGCCGGTTCTATCTACGCCTACTTTATTGTCTGGATTGGCACCCTATGTGTCTTCGTAACCATGGGAGAACTAGCATCCATGTAAGTCATCGTCTCTAGTAGAGCGGTTTACAAAACGTGAAATAGTAACACTCCGTATAGGGCACCTACATCAGGCGGTCAGTATCACTGGGTATACATGCTGGCGCCTAACAAGTCACGAAAGTTTCTAAGTTACCTTATTGGTGAGCCTACTCTCTAGACCTAACTTGGCTACTTACGCTGAATCATTCCAGGTTGGTTGACAGTCATCGGCTGGCAGGCTGCAGCAGCGAGCGTGGGCTTTCTTGCCGCCGGCCTCGTTCAGGGGGTGGCCGTAATGAGCAATCCGAGCTATGAACCAAAGCCTTGGCAGGCAACGCTACTGTTATGGGCCGCTATTGCATTTGCAGTATTCTTCAACACGATCATAAGCGCTGCTCTGCCTAAGGTAGAAGGTTTCATCCTGATAGTTCACATTCTTGGGCTCTTTGCCATTCTAGTGCCGTTGGTCTATCTGAGTCCCCATAGAAGTGCCCAGCAAGTCTTTACCGTCTTTTTAAATGAAGGCGGATGGCCGACACAGGGGCTTTCGTTCATGCTTGGAATGATAGCTTGTGTGTTTAACTTTATCGGTATGAGACCCTTTCCACAACCGCCTCATTAGGATACCATCCGCTAACTAGAATGCAGGTGCGGATGGCGCTGTACATGTCAGTAAAGCTGAACGATTCTTTCGGGAGGTTAGGGTCGCTAATATTTCTTTACAGATGTCTGAAGAGATTCAGAACGCCGCCGTGCTTGTTCCTAGAGCCATGGTTGCCACGGTTCTCTTGAATGGGGCTCTAGGACTTGCTATCCTAATCGCTGTCTTATTCTGTGTTGGTGATGTGGACAGTATTCTCGCGTCCCCGACTGGATACCCATTCATGGCGATATTCCAACAGGGTGTCGGATCAACAAAAGGTGCCCAAGCTATGGCTTCAATTCTCGTCATCCTAATACTCTGTAGCATTATCTCTGTAGTTGCTACAGCGTCTCGAATGACTTGGAGCTTCGCACGTGATAGAGGTTTACCAGGCTGGTTCTATCTTAGCAAGGTCAGGATCAACGTAACCTGAAGGCAATTGCTACGCTAACACACCGCACTAGGTTGATACCAAGACGTCCATTCCAATGATGTCCATCGCTTTGACGACAGTAATCTCCTATATCCTCGCCCTGATCAACATAGGGTCTTCTGTGGCTTTCAACGACCTCGTTTCATTGACGATAAATGGCTTGTACGGTTCATATTTCATCGGAAACAGTCTTCTCCTCTGGCGCCGTGTGGCTAGACACATACGCCCTTACAATAGCGAGGATAAGGAGCTAACCAACGTTTCGAACGACAATCTATCTTGGGGACCTACCCATATCCCGGAACCGTTTGGAACTATCATAAATGCATTCGGTTGCATGTTTCTCTTTGTCATGTTGTTCTTCAGCTTCTGGCCTCCTGCCGTTAACCCCACAGCTGCGACTATGAACATGAGCTCCGTGATGGTCGGGGCCACGGTTATATGGTCGGTGATATACTATGCTATTTGGGCACGGAAAGTCTACACGGGTCCTGTCATTGAAATTAGTTAAATTAGAATATCTCCCTACTTCGGTGTATGGGAGAGAACATAAATGTACGCAACCTCCGCATATTAGATGCCATTCCATGTATGTCAACCGAAACAAGGTGTTTGTTCCCTAATAACATGGGGTCAGAACCCTTCGTAGGCGACGTATCCTAGAAAGAAGCCGACAGGATGCTACCCGATGGGCAGGTATGTACTACGCTTTCGAGGGGAGGGGGAACCAAGTTTCTCCTAAATTAAAACCAAAAGCACTCCTCAATCAGTCCCGCTTGCAGACACAAAAACTACCAGAACTGCCGCGCAGGCCGCTGTACCCAGGATGATATCCGTCCTCTGCCCATCCGTCAGCACCGCCAAGCTGGTCGCGAAGGTATGTAGCAATCTTTTGAGAGAACCAGACTTACGGAGCATAATAGCCTTCTGTAGATGCCCT
Source organism: Eutypa lata (assembly GCA_022661535.1). NCBI lineage: Eukaryota > Fungi > Ascomycota > Sordariomycetes > Xylariales > Diatrypaceae > Eutypa > Eutypa lata. The sequence goes on along the minus strand of JAKULF010000013.1, from coordinate 758,926 downwards.
ACACTTTGCTCGTTAGGAAATTCTGATCCGTGGGTGGCTGCAAGGCTGCGAAGTCATCTTGGCTCATTACCGGTAGCAAGTCCTCCCCGTGCCCGACGAATGGCCGCTCTTTATTATCGGCCCAGCCGCGGAAAGCCCCGAAGGCTCTATTACCAGTATAGCGACGACTAGAAGCTCCATGTGGTCCATGTTAGCTAGTTTAGTCGCGGCAGTTAATGTTGCTGTTCTGCTCTTGCAACGCTATCACGTTAAGAAAACGACGCTGTTATAGATAAATACGCTACTAGGTAAGCCCACAGCCGCCGCTTCCAGTGTGGGATTCCTTGATGTACCAATCTAGCGTGGACAGCAAAGTGAATATCGTCAACTGCATCCGAAAAGCAAGATCTTGCTCCTTTGTGAAGTTCTAGTTTGTAGATGAACGCGTTAATAAGTTGTCTCCATTTTTATAGACGCGTCGACCGTGTTGACAAGTCTGAACCGTCACATTCGGGTTCTTCCACTTCCGCAACTCAACTACATAAGCTAGCAATCCTTATAGAACGTACGCAAGTCACTTTGTGCAACAGATAACCGGAATTCTTTAATGTATACAAGTGAATTCTTGGTGAGCTTTAGCTATCGTTAAGCCTGTGGTTATCATTTAGCTAGTAGGACCGGGAGGACCCCGACACTCCGATAACGACAATGCTGCACCATAGTTGGCCTTCCAGACCTAGAAGGGTCACCGAACTGTGACTCATAGGACACCGTCGTGCAGTTCGACTCTGGCGGTAAGGTAAAGGCAAGGGTTTACTACATATTGATATCTAAGAGCCTTCTCCACAGTCAACTGCTGCCTAAGGCCCCCTAGGGATACGCCTGTCAGTATTCTCGGTATTCTCGGTATTAGTCTGATATGTAAGTTGCCCGGTAGTATTTGCTTCTATGTATATATAAATATAGGACGCTTCTCATGTAGTCAAAAACAACTAATCAACAATTCTTAAACTTCAACATTCACCTAATCATATCAGACCCCAAACCAACAGTACTTCTCCTACGCGGCGGCTGCCATTCTGCGTCAACATGGGACCGCACGACATCGCACCTCCAAAGCAAAGGGTACCACTGCATTGCCCCATAGCTTGCCTTCTGCGGCAGCGAGAAACCTATCACGTCCTACGAGTCCTGCACCGTTCAAGTCCAGGCCATTATTGCTGAGGAGACTTCTGCGGGCCGCAACGCCATGCTGGTAAACAACTCTCTCGGCGGCTTGGTTGGCTGTAGTGCCGTTAGAGGCTACACTGCAAGCAATCCGTCCAACCTAGACGGACGAGGCGGACACGTCATCGGCATCGTTCAGATAGCGGCGATGACCCTACGTGATGGCGCGCCGCTGGCGGAGGGCCGGGATCCCGTCCATCACCCAGGTAGAGATCGATGAAAATGGCTGGTCGACGATCAAAAACGCCAAGGAGGTCTTTTACAACGATATGGAACCCGAAGACGCCGAATACTGGGATGGCAAGCTCATGCCCAATTCGGGGTGGGTAGGGCATCGTGACGAGGACGTGTATGCTGGCTGGAAGGACGCGCCGGTGTGGTATGTGGTGTGCACCCGGGATAAGGCGATTTCGCCAGCTGTGCAGGAGAGGATGGCGAACATGGTCCGCGAGTTGAACCCGGATCTCACGACGAGGATGCTTGACGCGGGCCACAGCCCAATGCTGAGCAAGCCTCTGGAGACTGCGGCGATCATTGATGAGGCTGCGAATGCCTTTATGGTCTTGAAGAATAGCTAGAGGGTTGGCTTGATCAGCTAATGCAGTTTATTAAAAAGATATATAATTTTCCGTTGTAAATAACTGAGTAGGCCAATATATTGGCATATGTTGCAATAGATGTGTCCAGGGGAGCGTAGGGCTCTTGATATCCGATGGAGAGTTTTACTCATGTGCATATATAGTCGAAAGGGGTAAGAGACGCCCTGGACCTGGACATCGTTACTGCAAGGTTTCCACATCAGAGTGTATGAGTTCTGTAGATATATGGGAAATATTATTATGGATGAAATGATTGATCTCCAGGAATGACCTAACAGCGCCTAGGAAAGCCTATGCTTACCTCATCCGAAGGCGATTCTTTGTTCAGTGTGTCATAGCTTCTTAGGTATGTAGCTCAAAGACAAACTCGACATGAATCACATTGTTGGCACCGGTCATTTGACCTACATGATTAAGCACTGGCTTTTTATGTCACGCATTCACTCTAAATTCCTGATCGTTAAATCTTAACCCGCTGTCTATAAGTACGCATCCCTCTGCCCTCTTCATAGCCTCCCGCTATAGCACTACCAAGTACCGAAAACGAGGATATATCATTATCTATTATTATATACTGCAGCCACCAAGCATCTCGCCATCTCTACCAATCTATTCCAAGCAGGACTGGCCAATTCCGACTAAACTCCCACGACTCCATTCTACTCAACATGCCACTGTCACGCCCACGGACTAGTAGGCTCCGCAGCTCGACTGTTTCAATCTACGTCTTCCTCGCCTCCTTAATTATCATCGTTATAAGCACCGCATTCTTAGGCCTCTCAGCAAGCAGAGCCAATAGGAACCCCGTGCGTGGTGAAGGCAGCCGCTGCGATAACTCCGATGACCCCGTGTTCTGGCAGGGGCTGGCTCAGATGCTGTTGCGGATCTCTCTGTAAGCAGCTTTATTCATACGGGTCTCTTAGACAACCTCGGAATACGTCCAGTTTATAATCGTTCCAATGACTGTAAATAATCAGAGATAGCTAAGATAACTAACTCGGGATGCCATAGGGTCGCTGGCCTCTCTGTCCTTGCTATACGGGAGCGTTATAATAACATCCAGAGCAGAATACGCTACGTCGGGTTCTTCGTCTTAGTCGCTGCGAGCGTTATTAATGGGGTATTGGGAATGACGGCGTATGCTATATTCTGTACAAACGGAGGGTGGCTCACGAGCCTGATACTAGGGTGGATGTCGGATTTCACCGCGACTTGCGCGGCTTTGGAGCTTGCTCGGGCTCTCTTGGATTTCCAGTGATGGCTGGAGCCTGGGGCTATTTGATTGAGGGAGCTATTAGCACCAGTCAGTTATGAGAAGTGTTCAAAGGTGGCCTAGTTATTGTTGTCTTTGTCAAATCTACATAGTTGTTTTAACAGGTAGCGGCGACTTGGTAGGGAAGCTGTTGCATGTTCACCTGGATTTTTGGTTTTCGACATAAACTTCAAGCTTAGTACAATGGTGGTATCAATCGGTAGCTACGATGTCCTAAGGTTGTGCAAGCAGTCCTTCAGCAGTGACTCTAATGATCTTTCATTAATTCATTCGTTTCATGAAATCCTCCGAGCAGATGTGCTCAGTCATGATGCTCTATTGTACAACCGCAGCTCTCTAGGACATTCTTTATGTGCCTGCTGCGTGAAGTTCCTCCCTGATCTTCATCTCTAGTCTAGTTGTCCTTTCCTGTTGATGGCTCCTGTGTCTTGGTGAACTTCTTCTCCACGGCATCGTCCATAGGGCCCTTTGGGTTCGATGACAAGTTCTATGAGTGCGTTAGTGAATATGCTATGCGGGTCGTGAAGGGAGGTCAGATGTACCTTCAGCTGGTCCTGTAGCTTGTTCTGCTTGTCGGGAGCCTCATCAGTTCCCTTGCCAGAGGCAGGTACGTCGTTCAGCTGAGCGCCGGTCTGTCTCTCAGGAGGGGGGGATTGGCGGCCTTCACCCATTGTGATAGATTGTTTGATTGGTATGTGGTGGGGTTTGTAGACTTCTATTGTGCAGAACGGTCTAGGTGTCAGCTTAGTTTAACCAGAAGGAGTCATGTAGGAAGCTAAGACTTACGATTGAATTTGTAGGATTATCAGCTTGTGATCGATGGAAGGATGATTTGTAGAGTTTGTAGAGTTTGTCAAAGGAGGAAGACAGACGGATAATTGCTAGTGCTAAGAGGGAATTAAATACCAGATTCCGTCACTTAGGTAAAGTAGAGTAAAGAATGTACATGTAATCAACATATCGCAGTTTGACATCACAATTGTGACAGTTAATTGGGCAATCATTCAATGCCGTCATGTCTCCATATACAATGCACATGACGTCATAGCCGTAGATTCACTTTATCACCGTGCGACATCAATGAACACCAAAGTGGGGGGCCGTTTAAAAGGTTCACCAGTCTGCCAGTCTGCCAGTTCACCTTCATACTGATGTCAGTCAAGCCACAGCATACCATTAACACCAGCCACGCAACTACCTACCAATCACCAACCCATCAGCCCATCACCCTATTCCTGTGCTCCTCTGTCTTACCCAGTCTTCCATGGCAGCTTTCCTAGCAAACATATTCCCAGCATATTTCCAGAACCATGCTGACAATCACTTTAACAAAGTATTCATGTCAGAACTTCATCCCGGTAATGTCTCATACGTCATAAGCTCAAGTAATTATGTCCATACAAGCTACAGTCCCCAGAATGAACCAGTCTATCTCAAAAATTCCCTCGTCAGAATCTTTACTTTGCATCATCAACCAGGACTATCCAATGTGCAGGGCGAATCGCAAGAAGAGCTTTCATGCCAGTTATGACCACGGTACCTCAGACTTCCAACTTCAGACTTGAGGGATGCTAGTCTACCGTAACCACTAGTCCAAGTAGCCACCAGTCTACTTCTATCAGGCGCGCAAGAAGCTGGTAAAGTTCTTGGTGTGTGAGCAATCTACTCTTCTAGCTACTTACCTATCCTGTCTGAGTTCAGTTCTCGATAGAAGCTAGCATATCCAAGACCTCAAAGCCGCGGCCGCTTCCGTCTAGGAGTCATGTTCCATAAGCGGGTGACGTAGATGCCCCTGGTCCGTTCCTGTGCTTCCTGGATGAAAGAGTGCAACGAATAGTTCCGTCCCTGCATGATGGTTCCGTCGTATCAAGATTACATGGGAGAAGAGCGGCTATGACACTATATACGAGGTAAACAGACTACTAAGCGGGATAGAAGCATAGTCAAGACGAAGTAGATAGAACCCTAATGTTTTGGTGTATCATCAATCATCAGTTGTGTTCTAGCTGTCATTTCGCGATGTCTTCATCAAGTAGGTTCTATCCAAGGGGTTAGGGGGGTTGGTGGACAATAGAGCCGTACAGACTACATATGTATCTACCTAAGTACCTAGGCAATAAGTATACTCTGACCGGGGGGTTGGAGTTTAGTAGTTTGAAAGGGTTATCAAATACATATAGATATTCCGGGTAAATACAAAGTCCACTGGGAACGACCCAAGTAAACATACTCAAAATGAAAGCAATCCCAGCCAATATATACAAATATCCGTATCCTGCTATATAAACAACCGATATTGACGATACTTAAGACCTCTCATTGGAGTAAATATGAAATGTGAAGGACCCAAAGACACGGATAATACCCGTTCGTCAGTCCTTAGCCAGGGGAACGGGTAGAATTGGGTAACTCTAGTGACTAGGTAGTAGCCAACCCCTAAACTGTAGGTAGCTTAGCGTAACCCCACCTCCCCCGCTACAGGTGGCATACCGCATCGTAACATCCAACCAAAGCCATCCACCACTCGCTACTCAACGCGACTCGACTCTTTTGACCCAAACCAAAGACACGAACTGCAAGTCATCAGCTGTTTTGATGGTGACTGTAACATCAACAAACCCAACAAAAAAAATTCAAACCTGAGGCCTGTCTGTTTATCATCTCGTCTGTCTTCTTAGGCAGTCCCTAACTACATCACAAGCTTCTAGAGGTACTTAACTAGACCATAGTTACATTTCTTTTTTAAACATCAATCCATTCGTTTCATACTTACAAACTTAGACTTAGCTCTAGGTACCAACGTTCACTTACACACACATTCCTCGCAATCACAATCATAATCGTCACCTTCATTCTTCAACATGCCCGACCTCAACTCTGTCCCACCATCTCCCCACATTCTTGCGGCGTCTCGGCGGGCATCTTCAAACCAAAACAACCAACACCCGCAATCCCACCCGCCACCATCCTCGTCTCTCGATTCATCTTCATCTATCAACATCCTCCCCTCCAACCAACAGACCGTGAACCAGGGCTTATCAGCTACCGCCTCTCTCCCCTCACCACCCATGCCAGCAGTGTCCGGAATGGCACCACCTCAGATCACGGGACAAGATAACACCGGTGTGGGAGCAGGACCCGGCCCTCTGCGGCACCCACGCCCCTTGACGGCTGCTGAACTGCATTCGCAGCTCGAGCAGGAGCAGGAGCTTTTGGTACGTTTGTACTCTACTCCACTCCCCGTATCACAATGACTTAGATAGACAATTATACATATTCTCAGAACCGAGGCTGAAAAACAAGAAAAGAAACAAAACTAACCTAACCTAACCTAACCACTCCAGGTAAACCGCCTCACACGAGACCTAACGATCCTCCGTGCCGCGCAAAACTCCTCCGTAGTCTCCAACGCCTCCTCGACCAGCACATCAACAACAGCCGACCAATCGCAACACCCGTCGTCCTTCACCGACACGCACCTGATGTCCGGGCCGGGGTTCCCCATCCCCAGCACCACGGGCGACCGGCGACACCACCGGACGAGCTCCAGCGCCAGCGCCCGCAGCCAGAACCAGGTCGGGGGTTCGTCCTCGTCTCTGGGGGCGACGTCGGCACCGATCTCGATCCCGCAGCCGCACTCCGGGAACGCGGCGTCCGTGCTCGAAGCGGCCCGCAACCCGCGCGGCATCAGCATGAGCCGGCAGAACAGCACGACGTCGATCTCGACGTCGCACCGCGGTAGCCGCAGCCGGAACCACTCGCCGCAGCCTCCCTCGTCGTACGGGCAGCACGGCTACGGATCGTCGTATCACGGGGGAGCAGGCGAGCATGGTAGCGGGTACTTCCCACCACGGAGCAGCGGGCCTGTACCCCACCATCACCAGCAACAACACCAACACCAACACCAACAATATCATCATCAACAGCAGCCATCATCCAGCGCCGCGAGCACCGCTCCCGCCGCAACACCCGGGTCGGAGCTCTCCCCCGGCCTCGTCCCAGCCACGCTGCGATACGAGGAGACGGCGCACTACCGCGCGGAACTAGAGGCAGCGAAACGCGACAACGAGGCCCTAAAGCGGCGGATCAAGGAACTAGAGAGGCTTGTGCGAGGCGAGCAGCAGCAGCGCAGGGAGAGTGGTAGCGTTAGCGGTATCGGTGGTGGACCACTTTCCGAGACGTCAACAACGACGACAGGCGGCCAGCAGGGGACAGTAACATCAGGACCAGGGCGGAGCAGCAGCGAGAGCGCCAGCACCGCCGCCAGCGTCAGCGTGGGCGGCGCGGCGGGCATCGGAGGCGGCGGCACGGGTATCGCGAGCACCAGGAGGGCCGGGGTCGAGCGCGGCGCTAGCACCACCAGCTTCGTGAGCAGCGTTGCGGTTGGCGTTTCCGACGAGGAGCTCAGGGTCGGGGAGAGCGCTGCGAGTGAGGGGTTGAGGGGCAGGGGCGAGGGCGCTTCTCAGGTGCAAGCACAAACACAGACGCAGGCTCAGTCTTAGAGCTCTTAGGGGTAGGTAGAGTTGGGGAGGTGGAAGATGGGATAGGAAGGGGGGTTTTTTTGGAATTAGAGAAAAGAGGGGAAAAGAAAGTAGGGGGAGTGTGAGTGTGTGAATGGATGCACAGATATCACGGTACGACACCAATGCTTTTCTATTGCATCGATGTGAGATCACAAACGATAAAAAAAAGGGCAGCGAAAGAATAGTTAGATGGATCCACACTCAGGATCAGAACAGCCCGACCACTAAAAAGAAAAACACGGTGCTGGAAGCATAGTTCCCTCCCTATCTGCCCTTTCTACCCGAGACTTAGGTAGTCTACTCAGTCATGTACGATGGGCAACCAACCAAAGTCTTCTTCACGATGGTGTTTGGCTGAGGGGGGAGGTTCTGTTATATTGGCTTTTAAGTTATGCTAGGTATCCTAGGCTAGGCTATGCTAAGTGACGTGATGAGGAAGAGGATAAAGGAATAGATTCAATGATCATTACGAATCAGGAGTACCAGCTACGTAGGTATGTAGTAATCGAGCTTTTATTCGTAAAATAGTTACCAATCACCTATCTACTACTTACAGCGTAGGAGAGCTACTGCTGCAAGTTGTTATTAAACAAGATATGAGGATCATGACGAGTCAAAAACCTACGGTAAGCGAACAAACAGTATTGTTACATGTCAGGGTGATTTATCACACTGTCATTTCCATTTCTCAGATACCATTTTGCATGCATTTCTCAGCTCATCCATAACGAGGCAACTTCACTACCTAGGTAGGTACTCAGCTATAACAGGAAAAAACAAGAATAACAAAAGCCATACAATTCGTTACTCGGGAATCTCATTGGCAAACTCAATTCAGTGCGGCAATAGAACGTAGAAAAATTCATAATTTCCGATCGTCGTCTCGTGGTATGTAGCTACTAGGCTACCTGTTGTTGATATTCCTCATATCATTTTCATCCGTCCATCGTTCTGCTCATTCATGTCTCCCCCTGTCCTTCCGATTTGACAATCGGCGCATTCATGACGTAGCTGGTACGACACGATTAAGACTTCTCGGAACCGGGCTCCTTTGCAGGGATTGCCTCGGTGGTGCCAAGCGGCGTAGATTCCGTGGTGCCGGCCTTGGGTACAGGCGCGGCTGTCTCAGCTATTCAAGATGGAGTAGTTAGCATACATTGACACTCCTATGATCAAAGAAGACTTCGTTCTCACGGGTGTAGCTTACAAGTAGAGGCCTCGCCAGCCGCACCAGGAGCACCAGCAGGTTTCTCCTTCCCGAAGACCCTCTCCAGCCCGGACGCCTTGTAGGCGCTACCGCCATGCTCCTCCTTCTTGAGGTCGGCGAGGCGGCGGGCCTCGGCGTGGATGTCCTGGACCTGGCGCTGGGAGTCGGCGTAGAAGCGGACGAGCTTCTGGCCCGTGGGGCTGCTGGTGGCCTTCTCGAAGTAGGACCCCAGGCCGGAGAAGAGCGTGTTCGCCCGCGCCGACAGGCCGTAGCTCTGGTCCGTCGCCTTGGCCCGGTCCGTCGCGTGGTACTTGGCGTCCAGCCCCTGCAGCGTGTTGCGGAACCGGTCCGTCACCCCGTGCTTGTTGTCCAGCTCGATGGCCCGCACCAGCGCCGCGTCCCCCACCACGTACCCGTGCGCCAGGTACTCGGCCAGGATCCGGCTGCGCGGCTTCTCCTCCTGCGTGATCTCGTCCGTGTCGCGGTCGGCATTCGTCGTCGTGGTGGCAGACTCATGTTGCGGGGACGAGGAACCACCGTCGGCCGAGGTCACGCTGATTTGGACGCCGCCGAGTTGGGTGTTGTTGAGGAGCTGGGCCGTCTTGGCTGCTGTCGCCTTCTCGAAGGTCACGCTGGCGTCCTTGGTCTTCTCGTCGCTGGTGCTGGTGCTCGGCGTCACTTGGATGTCGGTGATCTTGCCGCAGAAGCTGAAGAAATCTTTGATCTCCTTGTCTTCGGTTGCGGCGGAGATGCCCTTGACGTGGACGGTGTTGGCAGACATGATGATGTGGTTTGGTCTGATGTGATGTGGTGTAGTGTGGTGTGGTGTGCTGTTGTTGTGGTATAGATAGATAGATGTAGGGGGTATCAATAATCAGAAAGGTTGATTAGAGTGAAGAAGCGTGTATGTAGTATGTAGGTTGCAAGGTGTGGGAAATGGATGAAGGATATGAAGTTAGTTACTTCGTTGATGTTTGTTTTACTTTACGTAGTGGAGGCCTCGATCACTCCCAAGTATTTGGGATGTTTGGGTATCTGGGTATTTGGCGTGCTGTGGCTGAGTTTGTATAGTTACGTAATGTAGGTAAAGCAGGTGCAGGTGCAGGTGCAGGTGCATGTGCTTCCTGGAATGTTCGTGACGCGTATGTATCTCCTCAACGAGTGAATTGAGTGGTGTCGTATGTGTCGCAAGTGCGGGTGATGATGCTTGGCGGTTTCCCATGAACGAGGGGCAATACCAACCCTGTTATTGACGTCAGCCCACTACCGGGAATTCATTATGACATGTTATTTGTGGCGCCATGGGGCAGTGCATGTGATGTGGCGTTTCACCCTCTGGCCCTCGCCCTGTGGCCCTCCAGTCTGTCCTGCCCCGGACCCTGCAAGATCTTAGGCTCATTGTGTAGTTACAATATCAGCCACAGACCCTGCAGAATTCTAGAACCTGGATGCCGCTTAACTACGTAGTTACGCTCTACGTTGAAGCATGTGATAATCTCAAACATAATATTGCTTCTTTAACGTTTAAGAATGAAAGTTCGAGATTAACATATATTTAGCACCGTGTTGATCAAGATAACACATGGTAACTAATCAACCGATACAACTTCCGAAATACACACATCATACTAGTAGAATTAACCTCAGGCAAGGTCTTGCTGCTCATGGCATGGTCGGCTTCAGTCTGCAGGTAGGTACCTATATAAGACTTTTGACGAATTGGCTTAAATTGGAAAAAGCTTCCATGCGTACCTACTCATGCCAATTTGTCAATGAAATCGTCTGAACTTAAAACATTGAATTGAGAATAATTGTAGTGCTGTATTTATTACCCAATCAAATGCTCAGAATACGGATTAGTATCACAAGAAAACCCCGGCGCTGTAAACGAAAAAAGGCGTTCGTTGGGAACGTTGTTGATATGGTGACGCGCACGTGCACCAAAAAGGTGCCTAAGGGTTCGATTTATTCGACTGTCAATTTCAAACAGTCGCAATCAGAGCATTCAATTATCAGTACCTACATACATATATGTATGTGAATGCCACAGAAAGGTATCTTGAAAGCTCGGCCGACGCCTCTTTCTATGTTACCTACCGATGTGACTCTGAGCTGCTAAGGTGGTTTCCATCACAACGACCAGATCAAGACCATCTACCAAATAACACCAAGTCAATGTTCCTGCAAATATCCCATACTGGCTCAGTTTTGTTGTCGACGCTGAATCCATATCCATAAATCTTTCGATAACTTTATCGTGCTTTTTCTCGGACTTCCCAAGACAACCCACGACAAGACATCGAAGTCCACAATGGGGTCTCGAACCTTCGCCTTGCCCAAGTGCCCGGGAGAGCACTGCGACTGCGAGAGCTGTACCGTAAGAATGATTGGCACGGGCGGGGCTGTGGATAACGGATGGCTTCGACAACACCAGGGCCCAAATCAAGTTGCGCACCAGTATCGAGTATTCAGCGCAAAGCTTGCCATGCTCCAGGGTGATGTCTACCTTCCGAAAGTTTTCAATCCCACATTGTTTGCACAGGGCAACGAACAATGCACTCCGCAAACCCTGTTTCCAGAGACTCGCTGTACATGGTCTATGTTCCCCGGCTTCAGCCCATATCGATTTCGACTCTTCAGCGAGCGGCCCGTTGGCCCTCGTACACCGATTAATATGCAGCTCATCTTTACAGACGGTGCCTGCTCTAACAACGGCCGCCATGGAGCAAGATCGGCTTTCGGTTTCGCACTCTGCTCCCAGGGCCGTGAAAATACGCGGGGATGTGTTTGTTTTCCAGTTGAGAAACAGGGGCCGGATGGCCAGCCGTGTAAACCGACGAGTAATCGGGCCGAACTCCGTGCTGTTATTGCCGCTCTAGAATGGCGGAAATGGTACCGAGAAGGGTGGGAAGCCGTCGTGATTGCGACGGACTCAACCTATGTGGCCGACGGGGCGACGAAATGGGTGTCTGGATGGATTGCACAGGAATGGTGGAAGTCAGATGGCAATAAGGTCCTCAACAAGGACCTCTGGATGCGCCTTCTGCAACTTTTCCGCCAGTACGCAATCCACGGTTGCGAAATCATAATGTGGCGCATCCCTCGATGGCAAAACACATTAGCTCACAACGCGGCTGCACGTGGCCTGGAGAAAATGACAAAGATTATCGAATGGAAAAGCCACAGAGATCCAATGCTGGATGTTGACCAAGACTTCGACTTCTAGTTAAGATAATGCTGGCGAGGGAGTGTTTAGGGCTGACATTGGTATCTTGTGTTTCAGGGAAAGGATGGAGTCAGTTACTGGGTATAAACTCAGTAAATGACCTCACATTTCACGTCAGCTACGTCGGAATGAAGCGAGCGTGTTGACAAAAGCACGTGGTACCATTACGCTAACCTAAAATCCGGGGTCGAATCCCAGCTAATAAGGCTACGATGATTCGGACAGGATAGCCAAGAAAAGCCAAGGATAACCAGAGGCCACCATAGGATCTCAACCTCCCGTACGGAGGTATTTAGTTTGCAGTTGTTGTACACACTTCACTCCGGTCTCATTAGAAGGCAATATTCTACTCCACACAATATACACCCTAACCTAAATATACTGCTGTCCCTTATGTTGATATTACATGACTATACTTCTAATTACAGCTCTGATTAGAAGCATTCGTGCCCGTAAGCCAAGTGAAAAAAAAAAAAAAGACGCTTTGAAGTGATCCGCCAGCTCCATCGTTGAGGCCTGGGTGTTCTAGATTTGCTCGGCGCACTCAGGCGCACCATGATAAAAGATGCTTAAAGGGACAGTGCAGCGTTCGAGGCCCAGTCCATTCGTGCCTGGGATTTACGGCTATGGCCGCTTCTCAACTTAGCTAAGCCTATTACAACCTTTGATTGTTGCTAGCGGGATATCCCGAGATCGTGAAGCTGGACATTATATTATAGGGAAATAACAACTCGCCGTGCTGGTTTAAAGAGAAACTGTAGACTTACCAGGCGGAACTCGTATTGTATGGCGATTTTTCTATTTCGATGCCTGATATTACCTCATGAAATAGTCCATTATTTATAATAAAGATAGGTAGGAAGGAATACAAGACAAGCTGAGAAGCTCTATAGAACGAAATGTCTATAATCTCCCCCGTGTAGTTAAGTCAGCTCAGCTATGGCTGGAAGCAAACTTCATGCTAAACGAGGCGACTAGTATGCAATGGCCCATGCCGTCTTTATTTTTCCAACTCTAGCCTCATACATAAAGGACAATGCATCGGTCGTTGGAGATATCACTCTTCAACATGCGAGTGAAGAATACAGGGGAAACGGGGTCCTCACGACAATGAAGTTGCATAAAAGGCCTTCGAGGTTGCGTGTAAGCAGTCTCTCATCACCTCATTCCTCATCGCCTTCACATTCACATCACCAGATCGATTCAACCAAGTCACAACTTCTTCCCCTCTACCTATTATTCACAATGAGAGTTATACTTCCATCTCTGCTGGCGTTAGCCTGCAAGGTAAGTAGAGTAGTCTGCTACTGTTTCTCCTGCTCGGCCTTACCTATCTATACCTACTAACTTCATACCAGGTCATCGCCTCCCCAGTCGAGGGCATCTCTCTCTTCGGCGGCGAGGAAGAGCTCCTCGCCCAGGATACCGTCGATTCTGTTTCGTCCTTGGAATTCGTCGGCCCCGTAACGTCCGGCGGACCCAACGTCACCCTCTACGGGACCGCCAAGGACATCTACGAGCAGATCCTCGTCCTCAACCCTTCGTACCACGTCTTCGACTTCCCCGAATACGCCGCGGACTTCGCGGCCGACGGCATCACCAGGGAAGACCTGGACACGAGCAAGAACCCGATGCGCGACCTGTTTTCTCCCAAGAGGGAAGTCGCTACTCGCGCCAGCCAGGTAAGCCAGACCAGACAGACAGACAGATAGAGAGAGAGATATATATATATATATATAGGTCTCCCCCGTTGTATCTTGATGAAGGTGGTGGGATGCTGAAGCTCAGTCGGTGGCAGTGTGTTGACATCTAACTAATGCTCCTGTCCATAGTATAATTGCAAGATCGGCTCCTACGTCGGCAACTACGAAACGCAATGCGCGGAGGGCACCGTGTATCTCCAGAAACTGGGCAACGCGTGGTGCGGAGCCAAGGCGAAGAGCTGTGCCCGCGTGAGCTGCTCTCACAACTGTGGCATGTACCTCTGCAGCAAGGTCAGTGTTTTTTTTTTTCCTTCCTTCCTTCTTTCTTTCTTTTACACTAGTATTCCCCAGATGTATTGTACGTGTGATTGCAAAAAAAAAAAGCTAATCAGGAAGTGGGTGGACCAAAACAGTTGACCAAGGAGAAGAAAGTGCACTGCAAGAGCATCGCCAAAGACGTCTGGGATATCGCCGGCGAGTGCGGAATAGAGTTTGGCGAGGAGATCTTCACGGTCCTCCGGGCTAGAGGCCGAAAGCACTTCGACAGCCACAACATCGAGCTCTCGTCCCCGAGTTGCTAGTCAAGTAGCGGGAGATGGGTGCCATTGCCCCCCTAACTAGGGCCGGGGCTTAATGGTTGGCAGCGGCTTCAAGCTTGCGGTTTGGCCCTGCGCCATTTTCGATTCTTTCTTGAGGAACCCGGGAGGGATTCCTGTCGTGGCACTAGCCATACAGTTGTAGATGGATAGGTTAGGTTCAGGTGAAATGGATGTGATATATCACAGTTGCTACAACGGACGAAGCCCTAAAGCATACAAGCCTAACGTAAATATAAATTGTTATCACTCCCATCCCATGACCTGAACGGCAGGCCTAAACGGTTAATGAAGAAATTGGGGTATTGTCAGCTCTCCTCCTCCAGTTAGGCAAGGTCCCGCCCCGTGAAAGAAGTTATGGAGGTAACGAGTATGTCATCGAATTATCCAATCACTTATCACTTCACCAGAAACTGATCCAACAAAACAATAGTTCACGCGCAGGTAGACGAAAGGGATATTATTAGGCGCTGATATGGTAGCAGCTACATATTGCCAGCCAGCACACCCGACGCGCTGGAGCCTATATGTGATACTTTTAATACCAAGATCGCCCGATCTAGACAACCCGTCTGCTTACTTCATACATGTCTACGTCCCTATTATTCACAGGTAAGGTCCCTTTGTTAACGACCTAGCTTATTGCGCTGCTTAGCTACGGGAAATAATCTGTTCCATATCTTGCGTAACAAAGTCAACTTAACTCCATTGGTAAGCCCCTAATGTTACTCACGAGCCTCAACTGCACAGTATGGTTCGGATCGAAGCACTGACTTCAGGTTCGGGGGGTGAACATAAGTACGTGGTGACTCATTCATTGGCAATCGCGTCGTGGCGATAGGCCGGCACGTTTGGAATCCGGGAGGCTGAGTGACCGGCAACGCGCAACGATAGTGCCGCCGGACTTTCGTCCGCCGCCAATTGTGGGCCTGCTTTCGAGGCGACATTATACGCGCAACTCAACAGGTCCGAGGGTATACCTCCCTCATACCTAGTTGGTGAATTCAGGTGACTAGAATGGGAGGCAACCAAAGGGAGGGAAATAGGTTCGGGATTGGAGTAAGAAAAGTAAGTCGAGTCAGATAGCAAGCAACCCACCTACATGTAACGCAGTGATTCACTCTATTCGGTGGATGGATGAGCAAGCACTTAAATCGCAAGGCTAGCCGACGACGAGTAGCATCTACGCATAGGTGCATACAAGCACAAGCAGAGCCGCACGCGATGGGGTGGGATGCCAGATGCAAGATGTGGGTGGCACACCGAAAAGTTCCGACGCGATGCGATGCAATGCAATCTAATCGGCTAATCCGGCTCCTCGAATGGTACGGCGGGAACGGGACCTTGCAACGACTGCTGCCTTGTTCAGCTCAAGTGATCCTGGCGTAAATAGGGAGGTTGGTGAACCAACCCATCGTTCAATCAATCATATCGGGAGATAAATGATGGATGATTGATTGATGGATGATGACGGACCCCATTCCACCCAATCTCGGAGTCACCCAGAATAGCCCACTAGGAGTGTAGTCGTCATATCATCCTACCTGCTTGTTGCACCGAGGCAGGTAGAAGCAGCTTGCGCGGATTTTTAGTTTGGTTGGTATTGCACTGCTTGCTTCCTTGGTTGCTTTGCTCACTCTCACTGTCATTCTCATTCTCATTCTCATTGCGCGGCGCACAAGTGGCGAGAATATTGCGTGCGACGCTGGGGCCTCGATCACCCCTAGCTTCCGGAAGGGACCTAGGTAGGAAGGGAGGTCAAGCGCCAGCGACTAACCTAGCTGCCCAATAAGTTGCGGTATATTGGGATAGGTAGGTAGGTAGGTTAGATATTATGTGAGTCATCCATCCACCGGTAGTTCTAAAATAAAACAGCGGTGGCAGTCCCATCATATCACATATCCATACCCAGTTATAAGTGTTCTAACCGACCCAAGGTTACACAGTCAGCGATAGCATCACCGACCGTATCTCGTGAGTTGATGACTACTTAACTACCTAACTACCTACCTACCTAGGCTGCTAGGTAACTAACGAACGGCAAAGCCTGGGAAATATCGAGAACTGGAATTCAGGTGACGGACCTACCATAAAAATCTAAAATGTGTTTTGGAGATGGAGATGGAGATGATAAAAAAAGAAGAAGATGGTGTAGGGCTGTTGGCATTAAGGGCTTACTCCAAATGTGATTCAGTGTGATTGAGTATGAATATCCCACGTCGCATTCGCGGCCACCATTTTTTATTTTAACCTATGAGCCTGTAACGCTACTACATGTATGTACTAGTAAAAAGGGCCTATCCGGGCATGGCTCCGCTGCTATGTATGTAACTATTCTGGATTTGTCATTTTGGTGCCGAAGAATGAATGACCCCACACGCCACAATTGCAGGTAGGTATGTACGTAGGTACTTAGCATACATACATGTAGGTATGGCTGAACTGGAGGGGCCGGGCGTGGCAGCATGGGGCTGGGGGGCTGAAAGAATAGAGGGGCTGAGGGGTAGTTACATAATCACTCTTTTAACCCCCTGGTCTTTTCCCGCTTTCCCAGCATTATGCGAATTGTTGGGAAGTATGATGTCATAACCATGCTTTTGGGTAGAAAAATACTAACTAGATGTCAGTCACATGTTGGAGAATGGCATTGTTGTTTGTCAGTTTGTATGTAAAATGGTAGGGCAATTTGCGATTCATAATGGAACGACGTCAAAATGCGGCAACATTCCGGAACATCTTGGAACCTTAACCTGAGGTGTGGCGAGCCCTACCTACTGTATGTACGTATGTAGGATGTAGGTATGTGTGTGGTAGACCTAGCAGCCCTAGGTACCTAGTGTAGGTAACAGCGACATCAGGCCGGCCGAGGTTCCCGTTAGTCCGCCCGTTGAGTCGCGCTGAATTAGCTAGGTAGTGTACATACATACATGCACGCGTATGTATATCTGTTTGTATGTATGCATCTTATAGCATACCTAGCACAATACCTACCAACCAACGAAGGTAGACTGCATACATCATGTAGGTACCTAATGCAATGTAATATTCAAATCCAACATACAGGTGTGCATATTGTATACCTATATGAATGTAGGTATGTAAGCAAGGCTACCTTATGTATGCATCTTAGATATATACCGACGTATAATAGATGTAGGCCGGCCCTGACAGAGCTGGCAGCAGAATGCTATTTTCACATGTTTTATATCAAAATTAAAGATATTATAATGACAAGGGGACACACAGCCACAAAAACGGTGCGTCTCGGGACTAAACTAGGTAGTGACTGGAATAGCGCTACTCCTAGCGGACTAAAGTATCTACCTACATACATATCTCATAACTGTAGGTGGAAGCTAGTGATCAGTGACACGTCAACAAGCATCGACTCTCCAAATAGTCGGGTCAAGTTGACGTCTTTTCTATCTTCTCTTGCTGGCTGGATCGTAGATAATGGAGGGGTGGTCCCAAATCCTGCAATCGCTTGCTCCAAATGCCAACTCAGGAGAAGGTGAGACTAGATCATGCCAATCTATAGGGAATCGAGGAATCTGGCGATGAGTACGCAGGGGATTGTGGAAACTCATGTAGGTAGAGTCTCCATCCGTACCTCGCTAAATATCCCCCGAGATAAAACAACCCCATGAGCTCCAGTCGTTAGTGTAACGTCATGTTAAAAAGGTAAAAGCTCATTCAAGCGAGCGCAGACCAGGATATCTAACGCCGAAAGAAAGAAAGACAAAAAAGAGGCAGCCTATACGGGTCGGGTGCACCGCTCGCTCGGCCAAATTATTCAACGTTGCTTCGTGTCCAATCTACGCGGATCTTCGTAGGTACGAGAGGTAGCCCAGGTCCCTAATTCGGGTTGCCAAATACGATAGGGTAGATAGATTGGCGTATCATATGCCGTGATAAATTGACACCATTAACGCTTCACTTCTGAAGAAACAGCCCGCGGGAGTATGGTTAAAAACCACTTTACGAAGAGGGGGTAGTAACATGAATTAATTGATAAACATTGTTCGAGAATAATTCGAACAATGGAGGAAGACACGATAAATGGATGTGGCCAGGCGCAGAAGTATCAGCGCTTTTCGTCATTCACACGTGCGGGTCGAACCGCGCCTCCGGTTGGGCTGCTGTCCATCTCGGAGTGGTGTGAATACGATATGTTTGATAGGTTTAACCAGACGACAACCTCACACCACACCATGGACCAACAATCCTACAGAGATTCATGTCCAACGAATGCGACTTCTCGTGCCATTGGGCTTAGGAATGCAAAAGCAGGCTCCGGACGATAATATAGGGACTGTGATATTAAAAACCAAATTTCGCCCAGCTACGGCTTATTGTTCTCGTGATTGGGCTTGACTGGTTGATGGATGGTCGCATTGGACTACGTGATGCGCTCGTTCCTACAAACTGACTAGATGTGCCTTCACTTCGTACCTATTATTAGGGAAAATTGGCGCTTAAGATATATATTGACTACAATATTTTTGGTTTTTTTCTCACGATCTTAAAATTTTTGTGCGCCGCGCTACGTCACAGGTAGCCGACCAGGGTCGCATTACCTTTCGGGCGTCACTCCGCGACGACGTGCATGTACCTTTACCTGTCCTCTGCAAGGCATGAAGTCAACCGCCCGGAGGCAGGGCGACCTGGGTGCAAAACTCTGCATAGTCATAGTTAGCGATATCGTCGCTCTGGCATCCGTCTCCAAGAGTCGGTGAGCGGAGGAACAGGAACAAAGGGCCCGGGATGTCCTCGAGCTGCTGGCTGCTGGTGCTGCTGCCCCTCTCGCGAGACAGAAACAAGGCGGTTGATTGTCTAGGAAGGGCTCCTATTTTCGGTGGGCGTGGTTCTTTTTTTATGTATTTTAATTTTTTTGTTGACACACATCATCAAACCACGCCCAGCCTCGAAAGCGGTCGGCCTTGGGTGGAGCGGGAAGCGGTCTTCGTTATATGAATGGCTGAAACCTGGCTGTTACCATGTCACTAGCTGTTGGGTTAGGGGAAGGAACGCGCTCTAGCGTTCCGTTTCGCCAGGAAAGCCTCCAAAAAAAAAAATTTGTGGCTCGAAAAGGGAAGCATTCGCTGGCTGCTGGCTGTTGAGGAATTCCCGTCCCGGCCAATCGGAAGGTGGGTACTAATCAGCCATGCAAGCTTGGCCTGAGATTGACCGCCATTGACCACACAGATTTGCAGGACGGATTTCCTCCGCCCACAGGCATTGGGCATCAGGGCATATATTGTATGTACATCCCATCGCACACACATACCTACATAACAAGGCACGCACAGCTGCTCGTCAGTTTTTATGAGTCACAGTTTCTTTTCTTCAAAGGAGAACGGCCTGGCCGATGATGACAATGACGATGCCATGCCTGACATAGCGAGGAATGTTTAGTTGCGCGAGCGAACGAGAGGGGTACGCAGATATGTAATTAATGCCTGCTTCTGTCTGGTCGATTCGAAAGGGGTAATCAATCTATGTAGAGAGCGAAAAGGAGGAACATAAAAAAGTTTTTTACGACTTACATATATTAGGCAGTTATGCGCGGGCATTCACCGAGATAGGATGACAAGGGTATCACTTTAGTGAGCAGGGTACGCTCAAGCCACCTGGCCTGTTGAAAATAGCCTTCATGTGAATGAACTAGGGGAGGGAGGGCAGCAGAGGGAAGGGGGGTGCAGTTCTAGAAGGACGGGAAGATAACCGGGGCACCATCATAAGGTGTGGCTTTACCGGTGTAGTAAATGCAGAGTGAGCTAATGCCAAATGGCCAGTGCGGGTGCTAAGAAGGGAAGAAAAAGACGCCAATAACTGATCCGTTGCTGGACAGACCCGCGGCAGTGGATGTAATCTCCGTCAAGGACAAAGTTGGTCCACCGGCTGTAAAAGAGCCATGCGGCTTTATCTTGCTAAGAACAGTCCAGGCCGTACTGTATGGAGACACAGCGATCTAGTAACAGTGTGTGTGTATGCATGCAATTTACACGTTAAATAGGGGGGGGGAGCTTGTTTAAGATGACTACAAGATAAAATGTAGGTATGTACGATAACTAGGGGATCTAGAGCGGCAGGTGTCGACATGATGGATGTCCTTCCTCCAGAGTTCTTATCTTGCATGTCGCAATGCAAGTCATATCAAGAGGCTCAACCGAGAAGATACATAGCTTGTTTCAACACCTCGCGGGTAGTACAGGGCATCCCACGGGGATGCTGATCTGTGCACCAAAGCGATCCTCTATGTTTCAGGCATTGAGGCTCTTCCACGGCTCATTTCTCGTCTACCTACATACATAGAGTCGCTACAAATCTCGGAATGATTCATAACTGATAACCCCGATTCGGCAGCTCGGCAAGCTCGGCCACTTCCAAGCATCAGCACAAAACGCCATGAATCTACCACCCAGGCTGCCAGGCTGCCATGCCAGGTGAGCACGTCCCGGAGATATCTATCGGATACGATAATGTACCAACAAGGGATGGGGAGAATAACACCGAGATCTCGGTGCTAAGTAAGACAGGACTCCCTTGCCACCAACACATTGACCAACTGTTTGATCTTAGGAGATCGTAGTAATTAATCAGAGGTGGACGAAAAACGCGTCTGTTATCAATAAGTTCTGACGGGTGCAAGGTCTTGTTTGACACAATTAAACAATGTTTGCATGTAACTACACGAAACGAAACGTATGAGGCGGCGCATAGTTAACCTGTAGGTACCACATGACAACCAGTTTCATTTCCAGCAAGTTTTACAAGATTCATCCTGTCATTCTTGTTTAGAGATCACAATCTAGTTAATAGGTATGTGTAAGTTGATAAGCAGCTATCTTAATTCATCACTAGTGACGTCTTCTACGCCGGAAAGGCTAACTAATGCGAGTAATTTAACATGCCATGATTCAAAATAGAAAGGCTGAAACGGATACCATGTCTGCATGTTCACTGGCAGGCTGCTCACCAAACAATTGCTACGACTGCATAATAACCAATGATACTCATAATCCAAGCCTTGCAATGCAGGTGGTAAGGCTGGTAGGCTTGGGCCTGTAGGTTGTCTGGTTGTTTAGGGCATAACAAGGAAGGCCATTGTGGGAAATGGGGTTATGATGCAAGCATAGGTTAGACTAGGTAGTGATTGACCCAGCATACGCAGGGTCAATCTCTGATCTTTGTCGATTGCAGCTATGAGAATCGACGATGATTGGCAAAGTTTAGGCCCCGTAGTGGACACGGGTAGCGGTCTCCCACGTTTTCCACTTAGTTTCCCCCGCCATGCACGAGAGGGGAGATGCATATGACCATGAACTATTTCGAGCAACGCTGTTCATTCTTGACGCGGGGTTACGTCGTTTCTCGAGACAGTCCAATCCGTCCACGAATGACAGCGGTCCCCGCCCGGAAGGTGGTTGGAGTAAGGTTGGGCACATGGTAGAAAGTCACCTCAAGCTTTATCCATACATTAGTGATATTTAACCATATACCTAGTACTCTCTAAGCGCTGGATGGCACCCTAAATTGTAAAGGTGCACATTCGCTCGCTTCCATGCTTACTCAGTCAGATAGGTATGTGCTGATGAGAGACCGATGAGATGAGAGTCTGAGCACTGAGCATTCAACGATGGTGTGTAAGAATTTTAATCAACACCAAGTTTGTCAATGTCTCTCCAATGATAAATACTCTTATCACACCGGGCTCCGTGGTTCAGGTTTGGGGTCACTAGTCAGTGTCACCGATGGAAAGCGACCGAATCTCAAGTGGTAAGTAAATATCTAAGAGCTCTAGGCGCTAAAGTTGATCGATCTGGTAAGATGGAAATAGGGAGGCTGGGTGGCTAGGTATATGGTAGTAGGTCAAGATAAGGCAAGGAACCATCGTGATAGTAGTAAGTCCTGTATTCACGCAAGGCAACATAACATATACGTGGGTTAGCTGTTAAGCAAATACATGTTGTACGCACACAGGTATCTCGGAGGTTGCCTATCGCTTCTCGTTACTGTTACCCAATAATACTACTACAGAGAGGGAATAAACAGCAGGTGTGTGACAGGAAAGTATGGATAGGTAGTGAGTGAATTGAGGGGGCGAATAAACCACGCAATAAACCTGCCGCCTTCCGGATGACTGATTCTTCCATACTTATACCTACATGGGATGGAATCCAAGTCTTTTAGCATCAATCATAGTTCTCGTTAGTTTTCGTCATTGTTCATTTTTTCTTATCCATTTCCATGGTGGAAGCGAGGAGACGACGTAGGCAAACTAAATACATACCCCGCGTTCCGTTGACTTGCAGATGCGTCAAACAGGTCCGGGCCATCGTCACATGAATCTCCACTGCTACTACCTTGCCGCATACATACCTACTGCAGCATCTTCCGAATACTTTAATGGACAAGGCCCCGCGCTCAACCTGTCAAGCAACCAAGTGTATTGGCTGTATTAGACGCAAATACTGACAAACAAATCAATTCGCATACCACGCGCTATTAGAATCCTCATTACCTTTCATTCACGAAAGGATACTGATTAAGACCGGTTCGATCAAGTTGCCACTAGTTGGGTTTTCGCAATTTACAAACGTTGCTTTGCGGCATATACAAGTATCACTATTAACTATTCACCGGCACAAACCAACATTGCCTAACCTGCGCTCCAATCAAACAATTGAGAGGCCATTGTTCTCATCTCCGCTATCCCCGAAATCATAAATCGACGTTTGTCGCCGTTAAGTTGCGCAGTTAATATTGCTTCGCCTATCTACATAGTTCCATCCAGTTCGACACCGGGTTCTCAAGCCGTTCAAATACTCGGTACACGGCCAAATCTAACCGGATCGATCAATTCAAGACGGAGCGAACGGAAGCTTCGGACCCATCTGTGGCCAGTGCATCTCGTCGTTTATCGTCAAATCCCAACATCAATTACGAATTGCCGACGTATTTCAGTTGCCTAGCGGATTGCGCCTCAACGATATCTTTTTACGACAAGGGCTGACGATGGATCTTTAATTGACGATCCCATAAATCTTTGAAAAAAAATTCTCTTATACGGCCCGTGTTGCTGGGACTGACCTGACCTTCCGCTTTCCGCGGGGACGTCCATAAGAAGTTTCGTGTCGGCGACGCTACCGAGTACAATACAATTTCGCTAAAGGGCCAGTGTAATTTTGGAGCGACCCTTAAACCTTGTCAAGACTTGGATATTCCGGGAGCCCCTAGCCATCAGGCTACCAACATTTTAATACACTACGATTTGATCTCCGGCAAAAGCTCAAAAACGAAAACGAAAATTTTTTCTCGACAGGGGGATTCAGAAACAAAGCGATCCTCGAGCATGGATAATAGCGACAGGCCTTGAAAGTTATCAAACGTCAAGACCCCAGCCAAATGACTAATATTCAATCAAGCAGAAGGTGGCTGAGTCAACTTTAATGATCACTGTTACATTTGCATCCACAGATCATTGTTCCTGGAATATCGCACCATACAGATGCAATTATGCTATTGCTCTGCCTCAATTTGCTCCTATTTTGAAAGGCGATATTACACATCACTGCAGTCAGCAGTAGTGACTCCAAGAATTGCAGCGAATAAAAAACGTCAAGATCCGCTGCAATAGGAGCTGAATAGTGAGCGACAACCGACCACTGAGAGCAATAGAACGCACCAGACGGGCGACCAGAAGGTTGCTAAGCCCGACGGGTACGACAAGCACCCGCCTAACCAATACCTACCCGACAGTCCGGTTAGCTTTGGTTCCGGGGGGTCCTTTTTGGGGGGGCAAAGTGCGAAAAAGAAGAGCCTGGGACGTTGTGGCTGGTTCTAGGAGTACCTAGCACTAACTACGTACTCAGAAGCAAGAAAGAGGCTTGCCCACCTGAACCTCTGTTACCCCCTTGCCCCCTCATTCCTAGGGGGTGTATTACTAAAGACGGGACTTTGGATTTCTCACTCCCCCTCCATTACGAAAGTAACAATCTTGGCGCCCAAAACAATCCAAGGTTCCTTTTTTTTTCTTCACTTTTTTTTCACTCTCAACAGGGCACCCTTGCCCCCTTGACCACCCCTCCCCCTGTCTTTCAAATTTTAGTGGTACCCTCGTTAGTACCCAAAGCAGGGCGCGGTGGACTAGTCCGACTCATCCTCGCACCACAATAATATTATTAAAAGCCATCATTGCCCAACCACCCCCATGATTCACACTTTTTATTTTTTTCCCAGCTTTGGCTTTTGCCATATTTATTGACTACAATCACAATTACCATTGATTATTCATCGACTCATTCTCTCAATCGATTACTTGATTCTGGACATCGAACAGTCCAGAAGTCACTAGCACATTTTCCCTATCAAAGTCGACGATTCATCGACTTTGATGCCCAAGTCTTCCTTAGCCGGGGGATATTGACACTATAAATCTTGACATGTTATCATACAGAAGAAGGTTCTTTTCTCCTCTTCAAACCGACCACATACCAAGGTGACAGGGTCACTTCCTCCGCGTCACGACACAGGCGCGATTTTGAGATATTTTGGGAAAATCAACAAAAAAGACAACATTTCGATCGATACCACGACATCGCCGACGGGGGCGATTGGAGATTCCGAGTCGAGTCGAGAAAAGTTGTTTGTAGTGCTTTGGATGTCTGCGAGACATCGCAAAATCTAGGAAGATGAGTTACGGGTCACCGTATGGTACCACTCCACGTGGAGACTACAACAACAACTACTACAGCTCTCACAGTCCATCGCCGACCCCCTCCCCCCACCACTACGGCGGCAATTATTACCCTGCGGCCAAGACACCCCAGCGACCGGCCACCCGAGCTCACGTTCGCGGCGCCAGCAGTGGCTTCAATGACTTCCGGCCTTCGACAGCTTTCTCACCACGCTACAGAAGTAACGGCGAGTACGCTACAGGCGGCGCAGGCCCTAGCCCGAAAGTGAGTGCACCGCGAAAGCAAAGTTTCTCTAGGGTTCCACATGAACATCATCATCCGCCGAAACGCGAGCGCCGCCGTTCTTATTCCTATTATCGGGCCTCTTATGGGGACTCCGACGAGGACGAACTAGTTGAGGTCCACGGCGTCACCTATGTGTTGCTTGCTCAGGATGGGAGAGGCAGACACGGGGATCGTCACCACTATGCTGCTGCTGCTGCGGGACATGGAACTGATCACTACTACTACCCACAGGTCTACCCGGTCTATTTAGAGAAAGAGAGGACAGAGCACGCCCGCTATGAAGAATTGCCGCCGCGATCAGCCACCAGGCTCGGCAACCACACACGAACACACGTTCGTCATGCATCTTCCACGACTGGTCACGCGCCACCCGTTCGTCCTCAAACCACGCGCCCCTCCATCTCTCAACAGAAGAAGGCCGCTGTACCTCCCGCTAAAGCAACAGAGGCTGACGCGAAGAAGCATAAGATCCCAGCTGGCTACTCACTCAAGAACTGGGATCCCACCGAGGAACCCATCATGCTCCTAGGTAGTGTCTTCGATGCCAACTCATTAGGCAAGTGGGTCTACGACTGGACCGTTTACCACCATGGACCGTCAACTCCCATCGCGGACGTCGCCGGTGAACTTTGGCTTCTCCTTATCCAACTTTCCGGAAAGGTCAAGCGTTCCGAGGAAGTGATCCCCACGGTTAGAGCCCAGGAGAACAAGGAGATGCTTGAGGATTTCATCGAGAGTGGTGAGCGCTTGATGGACAAGCTCCGGTCCCTGCTAAAGAGATGCGAAGCCCCCATGCTAAGAGCCACCAAGCGCAAGAGCTCGGCCGAGCTTGGTAAAAACTCTGGAGTCGAGTTCGTTGAGACCATGTTTGGCCGTGAGAGAGAGTTGGAGAAGACTGAGCGCTTCATGCAATCCGTGCGCCTTTGGAATCTCCGTTTTGATGCCAACTGCGAGGATATCCTCAAGAAGCCCACCGCTTAGATATCCCATGGATCCCGGTCTTCCATCTTTCCACTTGCCAGGAGGAATCCGAGGTTTCTTATGTCATCGGACCCTATCTATTATACCTTATACCATATACCATGTCTGGATCCATCCACACCTCACTGGATCTAATACCTCACCACACCTTAGGCCGTATTCAGGCCCCATCATATAAAAACACAAAAAAAGATGGCGTAGCCATCGTGTACTAATAGGAACGGATTTCCTGCTTTGGGTCACTATACCACTACCGGATTGGCGCATGACCATGCTAGGACGTCTACGGTTTCCTTTCACTGTCATATTACACGCTGCCTCGGGGCACCTTTTTTTATTATGCATCGAACTGGAGAAGGGCCTGGATTGTGTTTCCTTGTTCTTTTATTTATGATACCCCAGATCGAGGAAGGAGGAGATGAGCGAGCGAGAGATCGCACGCGGAGCGACACTTATACCTTTTTTATTTTTTGTTTACGTCGCCCGCACGCGCAAGCCCGCTGACGAAGAAACGAGCGTTAGAAGGTTTCACGGGACCATTTTCGGGAATAGAAAAGTTGGGATTTGCGGAAAGTGGATTTTGATTAATACTACTTTTGCGCGGGACAGCATTATTGTTTTTGGGGTTTATACGGAGGAGGATTTTATTTTGTGCACTTGGCGCCTCCTATCGTCTTGATGCACCGGTCATGAGCTATTGCCTCACTGGACCATGAGAGTGTTATAATGAACATTTGCGTTGGGGTTTGTTTTTGTTTTTTTGAGTGGATTGGATATCCACTGGTACATTTGGGGGAGAGCAAGCGAAATACTGTACCAGATATTTTTGTCGATGTTGGAGGAACAACTTTGTGGGGCGTTATCGTCGATATCTCATCATTCTTGCCGAGAGAAGGATCTCCGCTGTAGTAACTATTATATGTGTTTCGTCGCGGGGTCTGGTTTTTTTGCTGGCTGGCTAGATATATACCCTCTTATACCCTTTTCTTTATTACTATTTTCCTCTTCTATAGTTTACCTCTACACAACAAATCTGAGATCTGCTCTCAAACAAAAAAAAATAAGGGAAATTACACATACATACCACTCAGTCTCTCTACCTAGCTTTCTAGTTTCCACTCAGTAGTTAATGGTTTAAACCCCTTCACTTACAAAAAAAATTTGAAAATGAAAATTCGTGGGCGAGTCCTTGATAGGCTCGCTTATTATAATCATTGTCTTGTGCCCCTGGTGATAATGCATGTTCTTATGCGTGTTATGTTCTCTTATAATACATAACCGAGAAATAAATAAAATCTCCTAGCTGCATCATGCACGATGTGGGATGGGATGGGATGGACGATGCCATTTCCTGGTCCCTGCTTGCACGCGGTCTACATACGTACGGCGCACGTGGTGGTGATAGCGGAACCCACTTCCCGGATTGGTTCGATAAGGCTGATAGATTTCTTTCCTTCCTTCCTTCCTCCCTCCCTCCGTCCACCGCCTGCCTCCACGTCGGGCCTTCATGCACAGCGCGAAGCGAGAGAAAGAGGTCTTCTATCTCTTTTCGGCCGAGTGGAGTTTTTTTGGTGGACCGTCAACGGGCTCTAAGGTAGCCGGTTGGTCGGTGGGTAAGGTGGGTCTAGCCTGCATTGCGCTGCGCAGGCCGCAGGCACGCCGCCGAGCCCGATGCGTAGGTAGTGTAGGTAGGTAGGCAGGCGCGGTAAGGCGAGGCGGGATGAGGCTAGAGGCTGGAGGCAGGATGACATAATTACCTATGTATGTAGGTAGGTAGGTAACCAATTACTGTAAGTACCCGTGGTTTTGTAGATATGCGCTGTTTTTTATTATCTATCTAATGGGGGATGAGATATTTGGTGATCATCATCACTGTTTACTTACTTATTCCGAAGTTTAGCTACGTGTCAAAAACTTCTATATTGCTTTCATTTATTTACTAGGTATATCAAATGTACTGAAGAGACCTTGCGCCGGGTGCCGTATATTCAACATCCACCACGTATGAGTCTCTTTCGTGGCTTCCAGCGTTCACTTGTTGCACGTCATTCACGGCATTATGGGTTTTCTAGACAGTAGACCTATCTGTCTGGATGCGTATTGTGATTTGAAGGTACCTATCTATGGCTTGCTACAATACGAGATATATAAAGTATCTAGTGCCTGCGTGTTACATGGTTAGATAGATGCACAGGTTCCAGACACAGCTACGTATAATCGAACAACTGTATCAGCTGTAAGTGAGCCTGGGCTTTCTGTGATGTGGATGATGGATATAGCAACCGACTTGTTCTCATGTGAGGGAGTAGGTCATGTGCTGTGCTAATAGGTTGTTTGTATATATGCTTGATGACAACTACATATTCCAACTAGATATATACAGGTGAGGAGGGCCTGTGTCCATACACCGCCTGACCCCAGTTCCACGTAGTTTTTTCAGTTATCCACAGAATTCCGAAACTCTTTCTTACGCGAATATGGAATGGCATTCGTTTACTTAGTTACACACCGAGGCATCTTTGCTAAACCTAATGAATTCCTTTCTCCAGCAAACAACCTCACTTAAATACGTGTCAGTGGAACCAGGTATCTGGAGGAATTTGAATTGCTACACTTCTAAAGACTGTTCTCAGCTGTTCCCCATCATGTCTATTGGGTCTAACATTGCCACCTTTTCGACGTCGTTCATGTGACGATCGGTAACGAGCCCCTTAGAATCCGTGAAACGAACACCTCCTTGATCTTATCAGCTAAACGTATCCCGAAGATCATATTGAGCTGATTATGTGTATAGATATGACTAGATATCTAGCAGCAAACCTTTACGTGGCTTTTTGATATAAACATTTGAGACTACCTACCTATGTATGCTGGAATGCAGTTGAGTGCCGATATAAAAAAGAACAATAAGACGTTGAGTATGCTGGTTAACCGAGAAGCTCCACCCCAAATCCACAATAGAATTCTAGAACTTGAAATATTCCCCAATAAAGAGGGATAGTCTCACAGAGATAGGCATTGAAACATCGTGGTTCCAGGAATCGGGGTCCAAGTCAATTCGGTGCGGCAAGAATGCCAAACCATAACAATAGATACATATCTACGCCCTATAGAATGCTTACTAATTAGCGCTATTTGGCTGTTTTTGTGGGCGATAAGTGCGGGCCCCACAGCGCACACATTTCGATAACCTAGTTAGCAACTTGTCGCTTCCTCTGTCTACATCGATACCCCTGAAGCTGACAATGGCAGGTAGATAGCGCATTGAGAGTGATGTTCTCTTTTAACTTTGATTAATAAACCCTCCATTTTCAGATTGATTAATAAGTGCTACTGTTCGTTCGTATTGCGCATCGCGTAATTGACCATCCTGTCCGGCCCCCCCCCTCCCCTCGTGTCTCGTCGAGGACAACATTGCGCCACATAAAGATGGGATGGATATACGACCTGGCGGGCTTTTACTGTACGAGAAATTCCCAAAACAACATATCATTCTGCTTGGCTCCAGATATCTAAACTTGAATGCATTCTCAATACCTACCTACCCAGCCGCAAACCTCCGGAATGGATTCCAATTCCATTTTATCAAACGACCGTCATGTCATAACCGGTATGAATGACGCACAAAAGTAAAATAAAACAAAAATTGATACCCGATCAGCCAAGAATTCCATCAGTTACTCTAGGGCTTTTGTTTTCTTTGTAGGGTTTGTTAGTAATTGCATGGGGCGTCATCTTAATTTCAGTTTGTTTTTAATTTCATTTTCTTCTTCTTTTTCCGTCTATCGGCCCGGTGGATCCTACGAGAGAGGGGTGTGGTGTGCGTTTATCATCCATTTCCAAATGATACCAGACCAGACCAGACCAGGGCCCTCGACATGTCTTTCTCTTTTTCTCTCCCTGGCCCTGGTCCTGGTCCTGGCTACGGTTAAAGCATCCGTGCACGAAGGGTCGCAAAAAAAAAAGTAACCAGGGCTGCCAGGGCCGCCTGTTGGCCTGTGAGCTGAATAAACATGAGGTGCAGCAACAAAAAAAAAAAAAAAAAAGCTTGGATAGCGGGCAGGCTTGAGTTGAGTCTTTCTTTCTCCAATATTATTTTCTTATGATTCATTTCCAATGATCGCCAGACATGTTGGGACAATTCAAGCTGAATTTTTTTGGATTTTAATTTATCGCCCACCACTCCACCACGAAGCCAACAGAAAACCAATATAGACGCGGCTAACTATAGTTACCGTTAACTAAGTGTCAACTGCATAATCGCGTTGGTGTAACTAATCCCCCCCTTTTTTTTCTCTGACGCTATATTTTTGTCCAAAATCGCTTTTTATTATTGGTCGCCTTAGGTAGGTATGTAGGCAGTAGGTAGTTACTTCGGCTTACATACGCCACGGACTGACCGTGGAACGCGCGGCTGACGTTCCCTGTTCACTGAGAAAACCTCCTCGCTATTGTCTGACGCTCTTATATGCTTAGCTGAGGACATAACTACATGTACCTAGTACTAAACGTGGTAACAATCCCACGATGTCACGAAGTACAGGGTATTCGATCCCATCTGCCGTGCACACTGTGCGTCAGCTTGTGGCTGGTGAGGCTCTCAAGTACATAGTTAACGGTTCCTTCCTTCCTTATTTGACTCCCGTCTACCTATTCGTACATTGTAGACTATCTAAAGGTGACCAAGGGAAGGGGGCGTGGATGGAACGTTGTGCGACACACCTGTGGGTGTTTTGAGACCGATGATTATCGCGGGTGGTAGGTGATGGTGGTGTGCAGTCGCAGCCTGAGTCTTCTCTTCCAGCCACACAGGTTTCAACTCCTTGGCATGGTGATTGATTGATTGAATCAATTGCGCACATCATCCGCTCGCTCGCTCGTCGCTTTGGGGGTTTCTTTTTGCTTGGTAAGGTTTGCTTTTGCTCTCTCTTATCACACTTGCCAGGTACGGTATCTACCTATCTATGTACATACATACATAGGTACCTACATGTAGTCATAGCTCCTCATTTGTTACCGAGGTAAGGATCTCAAGCATCACATTGCGGCCCAAGTTCAGATGAAGTGGTGGGGTTTTTTGACGTCTCTAGTTAGGTAGGTATTGAGAGATTTCATCGGTATCACATTTCACGATGCATCCATCATCAATTATTTGCACATGTGTTGGTTGCTTGCCAGCGCCTGTATCGCCAATCACAGGGTGCGGGACGGAACTATCCATAGCACACAAATAGTTTGGGGGCTGTGAGATGCAGCAGCCATGTGCGCAACACATTAGTTAGTTGGTCCTCGTTAGTGCTGAGCTGCCCTTCACTAAAAACTTACCTAACCTCTTGGTAGGTTGGTAGGTACTTAGGTAAGGTATGCGACGATGTTCATGTCAGTTGTACGTAGTTGCGAAGTGCATACATTAGTGCCGTTCTTTATCAACTGGCATGTGTGGTCTGTGACCGAAAATAGCTACCATGTTTTACCTTGGTAGAACGAAGAGAAAGGTAAAGGGTGCCATGCACTTACTCGCAACGTCAAATCAGAAAGCTCTCCAGATTGTTCCAGTTACCTAGTTGTAGTATTACACATTTTTTTCTAGTCTTTTTCTATCGCAAGGCTACGGCTATGCCATGCTTAAAAAGTCTTTTAAGGGGGGTTGGCACTTGTCCTATGTGGTTGGTCTATTCTATTTTTATACATACACGCTCCTCTCCCCTCCCCTCCCCTCCCACCTGCATCTAACAACGTGAGTTGGATGCATCAAGGATGATAGTCTGATAGTTAGTATCCCGGCTTGGAGAAGAAGAAAAAAAGCAGTTAGTCCACCCACCTTCATTTCCCGTTTAGCTCCCGTTCCCGCACGTGTCAATGCAATTAGCCTGATTTTTTAATTTTTTAATTTTTTTCCCCTCTCGTTTCATAGCGTCATAGTAAGATCTCAATCGAACATGAAGGAGATATTCATATTTTCATATGTAAGATTAGTTAATAGGTGGTGGGTGGGACGGTACATTCACTCAGATCTCACGCACTTGCTAACGTTACTTCAAAATAGTTACCTAGCTCCTGTCTAAAGGAGACACCAAAGAAGAAGAACACAGAAAATATTTCGGACTTAACATGTTTTCAGTCCCGGTAATTATTGATTATATCGCACTCTCTATGCTTTCTCCATTGGGGTGACACATCTCAGTGATAGCGCAAGGCCAAGGTCCAAATCGAGCGACTACCCCCGGACGGCATCCCGATGGCCCACCAATAGGAGCCGAGTGTGTGGTGACATGTCGGAACGGAATGCTTTCTTTCGCTTGTCACCTTCTATGAATCCTAGTCTAGTCTGTGTATGATAGTCTAAGTGATATCTACACCAACCACCAGCCGAAAGTGAAAAAGGGTAATAAGAAGACGAAAAAAAGAGGCTGACGCCTATGATGACATGACTATATTATCGCATCCTACGTAGTTATGAAGAGTAATGTTTAATGTAAGTAAGCATTCCATCCCCCACTCCCAGTACCACCATTAGCTCCTAACTACCTACTCACTTTCCTCCCCACCCCACCATTACCACCATCGCCGCCGCCGCCGCAGCGCTGCATGTGGGTAATATAGGTACTCATATGTATGCAAGTTTATACATAGATACGTACATACACATACATACACACATGTATGTCTCAGGGCGGAAAAGGGCATGGCTGGCGGTAGGGATGGAGAGGGGAAAGGGGAGACGAGGCTATCATAGGCTTATCTTGCCGACTCCTATTTAGGTGGTTAGTCGTTAGCTGAACCTGCAGCGTAACCCTAACCTCACCTCGCCTCAACCCACCACCATTACAACCACCTCCTCTTCCTCCTCGCCGTCTATATCGTGCTAACTAGGTATGTTTTGTCGTGATAAAGTGACTGACTGACTGGGCTAGCCCGGCGATGAGGGGGAGAAAGATGATCATTGGCGGAACCCCTCCTCCTTCCGCCCCATCCGGACCCGAGACGGTGGTATCTATCCACCCTCTTTCTCTTCTATCGTCGTAATATGCTTACGGGGAAGGAAACATACGGCTGGTTGGTTTGGAGATTTTCGGTGTCGTCAAGTCCTATCAAATAGCCTGAGAACATACGGCTGGATGGTATGGCTGGCTGGTGAACTGAAATCTGTTAAATACTCCCCCCTTTCTACTACTTGCTACCAATTACAATGCGTAGCTGGTAAAACCGTAGAGTATGGTAAATGATATTAACTGCATATGTACATAGTAGCCAGCCAGCCAGCCATGTGCTCAATATGTCCGCTTACCTGCGTTAGGCCGCTGCTGCTGCCGCTGCCGCTTGCGCACGTCGGTCGGTTCCCATTTCCCATTTTCCAATTTTCTAGTCCTCCATCGTTCTGTTACACGACGCTGCATGACGCGTAGGTATTACCCCATCTAACTTAGCCGGCCGGAATGTAAGTAGGCAATGGCAAGTTCACCCTGCGCTTGCAACTGCATGCTTCCCATTGCGTCTCTTGCTGCGGCCTTGGTCATGTAGGTTATATGTAATCAGTAATGGCCAGCCACAAGAACTGCGGGCCGATGTTTATCTCCGCCTGCATGCAGGTGATGGAACTGTAGGTACATAGTTACCTACCTCCCTCATACCGTTTGTGAAATACCGTCGCACGAGCAAAGCGGGGAGGACGCAGGCAGGCTACATAGGTAGGTATGTAGCAAGTGGGTGAGCAAAGAATACATGCATAAGTACATACGTAGATGTGTTCGTTCGTGCCTGCACAGGTGCATGAGCTGATGGATGGATGGATGGATGGACGGATGGGACGGACGCAATGCGGTTTTTCCCGCGCGGGGTCAGGGTTGGGACCCGGCTGATCTCAGAGGTAGGCAGTTGGCATCATCTAGCCTCATGTCGTGCTCTCTCTTGCACTCTTCTTCAAGAGAGCAAGCAAGCAAGCCCAGTGTGACTTGGTCAGTCTATCTGTCTGACTTGATTGCCTATGTTTGGGTCTCGGTGTGTGTTCTCTGTGTCCATGTGTCATGTGCTGTGTTCACGTGGTTTTTTTCTTTCTTTCTTTTCTTCTTGTGCGCCACGCGACGTTGTGGCACTCTCTACCAGCGGGGATGGAGGTTCTTGGGATGAAAAATAGGGGAGAGGAGGGGAAGGAGGGGAAGGGATGACTCTTTTGGGATAACGTCCGTCTGGGATGGTGTAATCTATTGTGGCTGTAAGTATGGTACATGCTGAGCCTGTTGCTATTACTGTTCTTCTGAGTCAAGTAAGATGTTCTTCGTCAGCGGCTTAGGTGTAAAACAGACGATGCACTGAATGATTGACTGATGGCGTGATGAATAACCAAGGAGGTGTAGGCGTGAACATGTGCATGTTTAGGTCTCGCGTGGTAAGTAGATACATACGTAACCATCAGCTCAACGTTTCACTTGTGCGACGTAGAACTTTCTTCTATATATGCCCATTTCGCAGGTCACACTGTTTCAGAGACCAGGGTAACGATGTACTCCTAAGCTGGTTCAGAACGCCTCCTCAATTTTCAGGCGTGTAAATGACTTCTCAGTTGTATATCTGCTTGAGAATAGCAAGCCTAGAAACCTCATAAGTACATATACATGTAGGAGAATTAATATACGTCGTTTGAGTCTGGGCGCGAAGGTCGTCTCAACTTTCCGAAACTGATATACTGTACCGCTGATGGGTTAAAGTTGCTATGTATATATTTACTATTAGATTGGTCGTAAAATGAGGCAGCTATTAAGACACTAAGTTACACTCTAGTAATCCAATAACAGTTCGATACTAATAGTTAGTACATTGCGGTTGGTAGTTACCATTGAGTAGAACCACCCCCTCGTTGACTCGAAGGAGAAATTCGAAATTTGTTATATGCTGGCAACTTCAAGCACCTTCAGGAACAACAGTAGAACAATTATAGGAGGCATAGGAGATTCTCAAAGTATGGCTACTATTCCCATCGGAAGAAAGATTTTAGGGTAAGATTTCATCCAGCCAACCTGTCAATATCCAACCCCCTAGCAGATGTTCGGTTAATATCCTAGCTACTCAATCTCGAACATTACATGTAATTAAACAGAGAAGAAACAGATTATTTGGGGGAGGGGGGAGGGGGACGACAACCGCCCTTTGAATACCGCATAAGTTCCTCACTTCAGTTACATGTTTGCACGGAGTTGCATCTGAAAGGTTATTCTAGAGGTCTTAGTAGGCCATGGGAGAAATTGAGATTTGGTCGTCTGATTTTAGACTCGATTGTCCCAGTCAGGTTGAACGGGATAGCCCCTGACGAAGCACTTCTACCCTCCTTTATTTGCACCATTCAACATAATGCCACCCTTGCCCTGAAAAAGAAATATAATAGCTAATGACTATTGCGCGTAAAATGCGTTGGATCACAGAATACCAATAGCTTCAGAGGGGTCCTGTGTATCCGAAGGCCGTACGTGCCAAAGCCAATTCGGGCATACGTTACAATTATTCTTGTGCTATTTATGGTGGTCAGCTAAACCTACAAGAGTGTATGTACAGTTAGGTGGGTGCTACCTGCCGGACCTTATATATACTCACGAGTTCGTCCTCTATTGCCCTTGCGTGTCCCGACTAGACACGACAGTGACATACTGACTCGCTCACATTCAGCAGCCCTGACTTTAGATAAGGACGAAACTATACAATATATTGCGATACTGGGAATGAAAGCTATGGTAGCGAGAAAATATTCGTGTTTTAGGATATTGCACAGTTGGTTTTCCCTGTTTTATTTTTATTTTTTAACAGTTCTCATTACTGTCGTTGTTAAGAGATAAGTTATACTCCAGGTGTTTACGGTGTAGGCCAAGGTTTTAAAACGGTTTGAGTGGGAGACTGAGTGGGAAGCTTCGGTAACAAAGGTCTGAAGAATTATAAGGGGGGTCTGACAGTCTATACAAAGGGGGCTCCGCCCTCATGAATTGGAGTGAAGCAAGCATTAATGGCCATATCTATTCACCCCAAGTTCTGGTACCCCACCCTCCCGCTCTGTGACATACTTCCACATGACAGTAGTGATGGGGATAACGTCCATTTGAATTACTCAGTCATAGAGCGTGGTCGTTCGTGGGGAATATTGGGGGAAAGAAACAAGAAAAAGAAAAGCACAACCGTTGTTAGCACGACCCTGACCCTGCGATCCACCAATGTCCTGGTGTTCCTGTGCTTTGATCTTCTTGTACTGTCTTCCGTTCCCCTTGCCATTTGTTACTTTTAGATGGTCGGTGCGCTAAAATTTATCTCATTGAAAATCCATAACTCGTACTTATTATATTATGCTACCCGATATCTTCTGAGCATGAAACGACTTCCCATAACGCACTACACATTATGCTGCTTGTAACAATATTATATGCTCGTCCCCCAGCCCCCTCCCTATGTCTGCTCAGCCGGAAGCTCTACCGGCTGTTGCTCCAGTACTTTGACACCCCTTCCATCTATTTCATATCTCTCTTGGCTTTCAGCACCAGCTTCCAACATTCTAGTTCCACCCCGTGGTGGATTGCTCTCTAGTTCTGGTTTCTCGTATTGTTCTGCCACCGGTACTTCGGCTGATGGAACAGGACGGGACCGGCGCCTCCAAAGTAGGAAGAGCCCGACAGCCAAAAAGATGGCGAAGATTCCAACCCCAACACCAATGCCGGCTTTGGCCCCCGTTGAAAGACCCGAACCCGCCGGACCTGATGGCGGCTGAGAAGCAGTTGGCGTTGTAACGGCAGACGCTCCGGTTTCTCTGATAGTAGCAGAAGTAGAGGAGCCTAGAGTGCTGGCTGAGGAGACGTCTTTCGGCTGTATACGAAAGATATCGCTCTCCCCGATCTTTCCATACGGCCACGGATTTGTTTCGCTCCCATTCTGCACATATACCTTCCACTCAGGCTCGGTGGTGTTAATATCAAGAGGGATGGTCCAATTGTAGGAAATGGACGTGTCTCCGCAATCATTAAAATCGCCCCATTCACCGTTTGGGAAGGTTGCAAAAGTGGTGATCAATTGCTTGTCTATTCGGTTTGGTTAGTTCAAATTGTCTCATCATTTGTGATACAGAGCTTCTCTTGCAAATGTCTAGCTTACTTAGAAGATTGATAGTAGCGTAATCCGGGTCGCTTTGATGCAGACATGTGACCCAAACGCTGTAATAGTAGTCTCTTCCGTGCTCAATATCGCGTTCCTTCAACGTGGTGAACGTAATAGCAAATGTTTGGCCAGGATGGTAGGTGCTATTACTTGTAGGGCTCCAAACAATGCCCGTCAAATTCTGGCTCTGACATGTCGGTACACCTTGACCCTGTGGCATTTTTCCCACCTATAGATTTATTCGCAATGATCGATTTGTAGGTAATTTGGGTTTTAGCCGAGGTGATAACGAGGTCTTGTTATTTTGCATGGTTAAATGAGGTGAAGTGTCCCTACATAACCTGAGAAGGATAAACAAGCTGGCTCCCTGGTCGTATTTGTCCATGCTAAAAGTGTGATGTTGGTCGCGTGCTGTTGACCGGATTTCCCTGACCCCTCCCAATACGATTCAAGGGCTGAATGAGTTGCAACCAACTGCATAAAGGCACACCAATGGTTACCTTTGAGATGGGGCGTATTTCGGCTATCCGCTGACAATTGGTACAACAATCGGGTACCCGCAGATCTTTTCAAAGCAATGTTAATAAACATGTCAATTATGCAATGTATGCATGGTGTAGGGGTTTGTCATTTCTTCTTGGGTTCCTAGCCTTTCTCGTAAACCGGTTGGCGATAGGACAGCGCTGTGACAAAGTGCTATTAAAGCCGGGTAAGAATCTTCATTCAAAAGTACGACATTGGTGGCCAAAGTCATCGCTTATTCCGAATCTTATCCCAGCTCATAACATATACTATGTGGACTCATGATCGAATTCAAAATACTGCTCTTAGGTGCCCCTTCGGAATTTCTGCTCAAGCATGCTGGTAAGTTATATAGACCCTGGTGGTGATGCTGCGTGATGCGCAAATACGGATTCAAATTTAATAAAACAAGAGAGAAAGAGACACATTAAAAGTTACAGGCAGGAACAGCGTGACTTGTGATGTTAAAGACTTATACTACCGTAAATATATTATCTTTTGCTTTTATATCCCCCGAGCTTTGGTATGCACACCTAGTGCTTAGGAGATGGAAAGCTCTTCGCGAATTGCCACTATATACTATATACTATACCAATAAAAGCTCGAGCAGCATGTACCTAAAATTTATTATTACTACCAGATTGTACCTTAAAAGTAATGCGAATATATTAGTTGATTGAATCAAATGTATGTTCGCCAAACGCCTGGATGCTTATAGGGAGACTAATCTATCGATCCCATTAGGTATTTCTGTGCAATGCTGCCAGAAGAGTTAATAAAACAGGCTAATTAGACTGTATATTGTCGTAATTGCAAGTGCATATATGTATTCAACTATACGCTTAAGTCATCTACAATGAGGAAAGCTGGGCAGAAGGGGCAGAAAGCCGGTTAGAAATACTCCAAATAAAAGACAGGTCCTGTCGTAACCTGCTATGAATTGTTGAATTTGAGAGTACAAATATTAACTATCCGTCCATATTATACTAGTCACCTAACATCTGGTCTCTAACGGCCAGAACGGCTATATAGTATGGTTCTTGAGTCATAGTATTGTCCGCTACCCTTGGGCATTCGCCAAGCCCGTACACTTGCAAGGCGAAGACTATGCTAAGGCGCTAAATGTAACAGACTGCCTTTAACTACTCTAAAACAGGACCGGAAACTATTATCTTTTAAATAACGGGACGTTTCCTTGGTGTAGAGAAAGCTCTCTGAGAGAACATTTCGAATTAAAGAGGTCTACTACAACATATAGTAAGGTGCTGGTGGCATACGATATACCTATGGTTATATATCGTGGACCTCGTGCATTTTGCGTTTTCATCCGCGGCTAGCAAAGAATGAACATGCATAGTTCTGCTGACAAGGAACAACCTTCATTGGTACATGTTTCTTTTTGACTGGGACATATTTCTCATTCGGAGTTTGGTATTGCCTCTACATCTAACTCGAATTGAACTATATGGTCCCTTAGCAGGGTTAATAAAACATCTTAGGCACTATGGGCTCTCTACAGTTATAAGATCACAGCATGGGAATATTCGTCAGCAATTGCGAAAGAGTGATACTCGCTACTGATTCCTTTTTGGACCACCTGTCCGCAGCTGTTAGCACCTGCTCTACATAATCATCGTACATGCCACCCATCTAAAGGTAGTTAGTTAACTGCTACTTCCAAACGTTGTGAACTTCTTGAGTTATCATTTGTAGAAGATGAATACAATGACCACTAGGTAAGTATGCACCTTCAAGCTTTGGAAGCTAGGTAGTAATAGCTTCGTCAGAAAACTTGGCAATATCCTCGAATGGACCAGGTCAGAGCAGATTGAAGCAGATCAAAGCAAACCTGTTAAATAGGTTAAATCAAGTTCGAACAGGTACAAGGTATCAGTAGACCAGAGTAGACAAGACAAAAAGTAATCAGTGAGCTGTGCAGGTGGTAAGTATCAACCTTCTGAAACTGTTGGAAGGTGCACTGAAGACTTATAGAGTCAATGACTCGAGGATTTCTGGGGGAAAACCCAGGGAAGGTTCCCCACGCGTAGAGAGATAGGAACATACTATTATCATCACCTATTTTATCTGTAACTATGTCCACAAGGGACTATTCCTTGACATCTCCTAGTAATGTACGAAGTAGTGATAAGTGAGAACATGTATGACGCGCATGCGAAGGCGACAATGTGGCATTTAATGACATACTTATCAGACAAGCATAATCATCTGCCCACTGCTCTTAAACTCGCACGCACACGACGAGCTGTCAGTCAATGTAGTTTCTTATGCCCCGGGAGATGTCGCGTGACCTTTCCCTAGCGGCGTTCTTATTCATCACACGTAACCACGCAAATGGAGATCGAAGTGGAAAATATTACCTAAGTCGACCCGGCACTTGGAAGATCATTGACAAAGAAAAATTTAAAAGGTTCAAATCCCTCTCCCAACTTAGCCAAGAAGGGTTCCGCGCACACGGTTTTATTCTCCACCCCATCTCCTTCCAGGCTGAACAACGTGGTAAACCTTGTAAATGGCCCGAAGAGTTGGTTCCCTGTGGGACTGATTTTGTGGGTACATATTCAGATCAGTCCCTCTTTATTGTCCGAGACAGACCAGACAGTCAAGCAAGTTCCAGTTCTCTGGGTGGCTGCATCGATTATACTTTATGGCATCCTCCTCAACATACGCAAGACACCAACGATACTAAGTCCAATGGGGAAAGATGTCATCGCTTGTTTGTGGTTTGGCGTCTCGCGCCGTCGCATCCGATCGTCGGACTACTATAAGCGAACTATTGCCTACCAGTTGCTAACTACTCGGACCTAAGCCTAGCGCCATGATGAATAGCGGCCTGAGCGGAATTGGACTGATTATGGCGGAATATGGAATATGGGGGAGGGGGACGCTATTGGCCCGGCGTAGATCACCGGCGCATAGACAGCTCTCGGACGGGTAAGTTCCCATGTGCCAAGTCCCATGCGTTTATGCCTTTCTGAGAAGGGATCGTCTTTATTATTTGGAACTATTACATACGAACTGCCCGACAGCTCGAAGAAGGGATAGAGGCCAGCCGGCTTTTCGTTCCTGCAGTTTTAGCGCTACAGTCAATGCTAATTTTCCTAGTTAGTGACCATCCGGGAGTGGGTGATCGTTCGGATGATGACGGTAGTTGAAAAAGACAAAGACTCCACGATATTAGGTTCGCCTAGCAAAACTTTGTATCCCTGACTGGTGTTTAAGTGTGGTACGTCCCCCGTCGACAGTAGCGAGGTTAGATAAACCCTTGAACGACATACCTACGACCAGCATGTGCTGATACCGAGAACATTCGTGCTTCGCTCTCGTGGTCTCCATTACTCCAGAATGGCGGGGAAGGGCTCAGCAATCGACGACGAGTCACAGGTCGGCAAGATTACTGCTATTCTAATAGCCGGGTCTGTGATATCATTATGCGTGGTGCTATTGCGGTGTTTTACACGGACGCGTATTCTGCAATTATTTAGCTACGAGGATGTATTCATTGTCTGCGCCCAGGTTATGATCATTACCGAGGCGATTCTTATTGGACTAGGTACGTTCGACTTACAGACGGAAAAGGAATGGAAGGAAATGATGCTAACTGATAATCTTCTTAATCACTAGAAACCAAATGGGGACTCGGCCGGCATTCGTGGTTGCAAGATGAAGCCGAATACTTCCCCTACATGAAGGTCTTCTACGCCAGCATCGTCATCTACAGCGTCGGCATGTGCTTCCTCAAGATCTCGATCCTGTTGCAGTACCGCCGCATCTTCGCCGTGGCGATGATGCAGAAACTGACCCTCATCGGGCTGATATTCGAGGGGTGCTGGGCCATCACGGCGACGTTCCTCCTGGCGCTGATTTGTGTCCCTGTCGCCTCGTTCTGGGACGACAGCATCGAAGGGAGATGTATCAACCAGCTTGTCGTGTGGTATCTCAACGCGACAATAAACCTCGTTACCGATTTCCTAGTCTTCAGCATGCCCTTGCCCGTGATATCTAGCCTCCAGTTGCGAAAGCCGCAGAAAATCATGCTGATGGGTATCTTTTGTCTCGGATTCTTGTAAGCCGCCACCCCGTTTCCCCCATTCGCTCCTTCCTTATGGATCTATCGAAGCCGCCTCGTTTGACCAACCATTTTTTTTTTAATTAACTAATGAACCATAGCGGCTGCATAATCTCGATCCTACGTCTGCGCACCCTCAGCGTAGCCGCCGAAACCGACGACCCGACGTGGGACAATGTGGACGCCGCGATCTGGTCGTTCTTGGAACTCTCGATCGGCGTAACGGTGTCATGCCTGCCCACCCTGCGACCCCTACTGGTCAAGATCACGCCGAACCTCTTTGCCTCGATCACACCTCGGCGGAGTGGTGGTAACGTCGTCCACGGCACCGGATCTCAGAACCCGTACCACTTTCCCTACCCGCACTCGCACTCCCGCTCCCACGGCGGTGGCACCGAGCTGCCCTCGGCCCGGACCTGGACTCAGTCGCAGTCGCGGGCACGGACCGCGGTGATGTCAACGCAGACCCAGACCCAGACCATCAAGGATTCCGATAGCACGAGCGATTTGTTCGATGGGGCTGGTAGTGGTAGCGGGATCGCGAGCAGCCATGCTAGGCCGTCCGAGAACGAGGATAGGTTGAACAACAATAGTACCTATAATGTCGAGGTATCCAGTGGTACCAAGTCTCAGGGTTCAATATGGAGTAGTGGTGGCCGCTCGTCGCGTTCGTCGGATGAGAAGAGGCCCGGCAACAATAATAGTAACAAAAACATCAGCTGGGGAGGCATCACGGCTACGACGCAGATCACACAGGAGGTGGAGGTCGCACGCGATCCCGTCTGAAAACATAATATTAACGACTTGATTTTTAAAAAGCCTTGTTCTTTTGGGATGTTTGCGGTAATGAAAACACTGTCAGGTGTAAATAATGAATTCACTTGGGGAATACCTTGGACGGGCGGGCGTCTTAACGTAGATACGACTTTGTTTTTCAAGTACCACGTTTGGGAACGAAACACACCTAGCTAATGTCTTGTATTAAACATATATACTACTGTCACAATTGAGTATATATACACTGTTATAGCACCATCGTTATAACGACGTCGTTTTTTAGCGAGTTAAATGCTAATGCTAAATCCGAAGACGCAAAATTCTGCGTACATAGTTCTCAAACTTGAAGTCAAACATGTGGAAGCGTCAGACGGCCAGCATAGTATTGACTGCTCCGTCAATATTAGCATATAGAACCGGAAAATTAACAGACTGGCAATACAGTATGACGGCTACGACCGTGAGACTTGGTTAGTGACATTGAGCTATTGAATTGACATGATGACTCGCTGGAACGCTTGTAATATATAGCTATTTCATTCCCAATCAGTTTCAGTCAAAGCAACTCCTGCTGATCTACAGTTGCCCTCCCACTATAAACTAACCGGCAGAGACGTCCCCGTGGCAGAGACGTCCCCGTGGAAGAGGCGACTTGATTACCGAGCCTGTTCCCGACCTCGTGTCTGATATCAAACCCAACGAAATTTGAATCTTAGAAAAGCACGTGGTATTCAACTAACGCCTCCTGACGAAGGTTGTAATATGCCTAGGAAAGAAACAACAGCCATGTCTGCCACATCACCAGAGGATATGTTAGCTGACGGCGGACGGCTATAGTGGTTACTGCCTCATTACTATGCTCCCAACAATAAATGATATAAATTTTATTTACTTTAAACCGCCAAGTCAATACTGTTAGTATCTTCATCGAACTACAACGTCCCTGTTGCTGGTGCTTTGTGTTCATATTTTGCTTGAGGTACAGGAACGTATTGCCAGGTGAACGTGTGTCATACAGTCAAAGGAAAGGAACAGATATTGGGGTGAATAGATATGAACATTAACGCTTGCTTCAGTACAACTCAAAGAGGTGAAGCACCCTTTATATAGGTCTCCGGCACCTTGTTAACGAAGCGTCCTAATTAGCTCTCACTGCAAAACGGAGGTTTATACTTTATAGCGTAATCTATATATTTATATCCTAAAGAACACGTGAAGATTGTGTACAGCTTGATTTTGGTAGAGAGGCTCCTCCCTAGTTAGCCGTGGCACCGGCTTGCCTTCAACGAAGCACCGTTATGGCACGTGTGGCTAACTAGCTTAAGGTAATCCCGTCGAGTATAGAAAACCGAAAACGTATAATTAATATCCCGTTTGTCTTTATCTTCCCTTCCATCTTTTCCTTGACGCTTTGTAACTTGCTCAAGGGTTTATTTTGTGACCGGGGTGCGACGAATGCGGTTGATTTGACGAGCTTTGAAGTTGTTTTTACTGTAGACGATAGATTCGGAGATGAGCCTTCCTGTGACAAGGGTGTGAAGGCTTGGAACTGAGGCTCTATTCAACGAAGAATTTTCTTTGACCTTAAAGTCCATGAGGTCCTTCTGTCGGCTCTGTACGGCTCGTAGGGTCGTCTAATTTTATGCACACAATAAAGGTACGTTTCTGTAATATCCTTTTGCCATCCTAGCCGCTGATGACAGCTGTTGGCTCGTATTAGGCATCTATGCATTCCTGAGATCGTCGCATGGCCTCCAAGTGTTGGTGTGTTGGCTGTCCTTTGCAGCTATCCTGCAGCCAACAACATT
Source organism: Eutypa lata (assembly GCA_022661535.1). Lineage (NCBI taxonomy): Eukaryota > Fungi > Ascomycota > Sordariomycetes > Xylariales > Diatrypaceae > Eutypa > Eutypa lata. The sequence goes on along the minus strand of JAKULF010000013.1, from coordinate 714,309 downwards.
TGGCTCCATTCCCCGTGTGATACTTCCGTAGCTGTAGACCTGTTTATAAGTACGTATTATTCTTGTTTCTGACCGACGGCGGATGTATACGTTCCATGAACGAGATGCTTGGGCGTCCTATTCTCGAGTGGTTGCTGTTGCTACTACTCTTGCGCTGTAAAAACGGAACCGTTATTGCTCTAGTGGCAATAACGTTATATAGTCGTATTGCGGTGTTATTTAGCTGCTGGGTTGCCGGTGCAACTGTACTGAAATATGGGAGGGTAGGATGGTTGTAACTCTCGAGCTGCTACGCTGACGAACGGCCGAATTGCTGCTACGATCGTTCTGAGGGCTTGTGAGATTCGAGGAGGGAGGATGGCCTGCACCTATGTGATCGACGCCGTGGTTGTATGGGCTGACTTGTTGCGCTGTTGGACCTTTTCTCCGCTAAGCTGTTGGGCTGAGCTGTTGCGGCAACGGATCTGGAAGCTTGTAGGACTAGTGAACTCGTCATCGTGGGGTGCGGCCTCAGGCTTTTGCGATTCCCGGTATCAGTATTTTGACAAGCAAGTAACTGGAGAGAAAATGTCTCCCCAGGTATATGGTGCCCAACGACTTAGCAGAGAGATTGATGCCGTCTTCGTACGTAGAAGATATCAGCGAATAGGACTGCAATGGCGCCGAGTCAGCATATGGTTCGCCGAGTGAGGAGAGAAAGTGCTCGTAGAGGAAAGAAAGAGGGGTAGAGACTTGGACCGTTGAGTAGATATGTGGATAGACCGTTTGGTTGAGTGAATAGAGAGCTCGTCGAGCAGAATGCATAATTGGCTTGTGAAGTACCTAACTAGATGGAGAGAGAGAGGTAGGTCGTCCGGTGAAAAGAGAAATGGGTCGTTGAGTAGGAAGAGGAAGAATAGCTGGATAAGTAGATGGCCTGACCGTTGATTACTAGAAGAGATGCATAGGCGACTATGATGAAATATTGCGAACCTTGTCGTCGTCGGAAGAGAAGGTGTGGTTTTGGGCCTTGGCTGAATGGCTGGTTAGCAAAACGACTGGCTTGCGTGGCATAAAAAGATCGACTACCCCATTGTCTTCCTACTAGAAAGTCTAGGAGGTCAGATTCCAGACTATCAATACCGTGGTCGTCGCATTGTCACTCTGACCTCTACGACGTTTGATTGGCTGGCACTGTCCACTTCCAGACCCTACATCCTATCAGAGACACGATTCTAGACTCCATGAATGTATTATTAACACAATCCTAACAGGCCCTTAATTAATTATATTCCCGAACTCTTGGCAAATAGATAGCCGAGTATTAATCCCCGGTATTTAGATTATTATTAAGATTTTACCCCAGGATTTAAGCGTGGGGATGGGTTCCACCGCGCTTAACATTTTCGCACTTGCCTAATTTGGAATCGCATCGCTTTAATTTTAATATCGCTTTATGTCGAGGTGTCGACGAAACACTTATTCGAAATTAAATAAATGTAGACAAGAATTTGCAATTGCAAATATCGAATTGGATTTAAGGATATTTTATTGGTGGAAATGCAATAATTCTAATGGACCTAAAGGCCTCTCTCTATCTTGATAAGGTACAAGTAAGCAATGGTAGCCGGTAATAATACTCAGGCTCCTTCTCTGGGGTTCGATCCCTAACCCCCCCTCCGTTAACCCGCTATGGCCGCGGGAAGTAATGATAATAAATAAAGCAATGTTGTTGTTGCATCATCGGGATGCTAGCAAGCCAGTCCTGGTTAAATGGACTAGAGTTGTGGTGCCCGCTATGATATTGCACTCTCCGTGGAGAATACACTGGCGGCGATGTTCTGGTGCAGGTCTCCTGTAATAAATTGACCGTCATTGACAGTTGTTGGTAGGGAAGAGATTTATCTAGGTAGCGCGTCGACGCTTTGGTCGAGCTTCCTGCTCCTCCTCTTCCTCCTCATGATACTCCTGCTCAGTTTCTTTCTGCCTGGGTTTCTTCTTCTTGGGCCGGTTGGCCTCAATTATCTCTTTCTTTCTCTTGTTTCCAGCCTCGTTGACCTCTTTACGCTATGTGTTTTGTTAGAATCCGTACATAAGAGGAAATTGAAGGCGGAATGAAAAGAATGAGAGAGCATACCTGGGTTTCACCTTTGGTATTCCAAGCAAGTCTGGACACAAATGGGGTATCAAATAGCGAATTCACCGAGGTCTTGGACACCTACATATTGCATTTGTTAGTAAGAATTGGTAAAGAATGGACAAATTCCTACCCTCAGCAGCTCGAGGAGGCCTTCCCACCGGGACGTAAACGTATCGTGGTTCTCACGTTCTGAAAGCCGGTTGTCTCCCCAATAATCATGGACTCGGCATTTTCCCATCTGGGCATCCTTGCAAGCCTCCTGTAAGGAAAATAATTAGTTATCAATATATTCTTTGTTATAAGGGGAAGCATTTACCAGCAACTTCCAGCCCATGATCTCCAACTCCACGTCGCTCCATCGTTTTGTCGTTACTCGATTATAGCCGGTATCCTTTCGAAGACGGCTATTCTTAGTAGCGTCCTTAAGGGCGTCCTTCATTTTCTTTGCTTCGTTACTATTCTCGTAATCCATTATAGCATTAATTGCCTCAGTAACGAGCTTGCGTTGGCCCTCATCGTCGCTAGGATATCCATCGAGGCTTTTAGCATGGATATTATATTGCTCGAGATACCGCTCATAAAGCCTTCTACCTTGCGCGGCATTTTTAGCATAGCCTTGGAAGGTTCCCGTCCTGGAATCCTCTTGGAACGGATCTTTAACCCCTGGGTTTACTGGGGCAACAGGCGCGGTGAGAGAAGGAGTCGTATTGTTTGCCGTTAAAGCCATTCCTAAATTTCCCTGTGGTAAAGAGGGGGTGTTATTACCGTAAGAAGAGAATCCCGGGTTCGGCATCATGTTGTAGGACGGATTCGTGTTGTTCTGCGGACTTATGTTGTTCTGCAGGTTTGCGTTGTTCTGGAGACTTGCATTGCTTTGCAGACTAGCATTGCTCTGGAGACTCGTGTTGCCCTGCAGACTTGCATTGTAGTTGTACTGTGTCAATGGGCTCTGTTGTGGAAACGGGGTTTGTTGCAGTGACGGATAGCCCTGGGGCGACTGGTGGCTTTGAGGCGGCTGGTAGTTGTAGCTCTGCAGTGGCTGGTGGCTCTGGAGCGCCGGGTAGCTCTGGAATGGCGGATAGTTCTGGAGCGCCTGGTGCCCCTGGTTTGTCCACGCATTCTGCTGCATAGGCTGTGCGCCAAGGCCTGGCATCGGTTGGCTCGTCTGAGGAGCCGATGCGAACTGCGACAAGTCCATAGCGTCTCCAGGGAACGGCCACTGACTTTGTCCGCGGACTAATCGGTCGAAATCTACCGCATTATCGGCGACAGGTGCTTGAGCTGATGACGGTCCGTTATTAGTTTCAGGAGTTGGAAAAGAACGAACTTGCACGGGACGACTAGTGGAAGAATCAGGAAGAGCAAGAGCTGGTGATGGATTGTATGCCTCAAAATCAAAGAACTCCTCAAAATCAATGGGGTCTTGACTCGCCGTTTCAGCAACAGGCTCCGACTCCGTGGCGGTACGGGAACGGCCAGCCGGTGATAGATTCGTGTAGGAGTGTGTAGGGAATGGTGACTGTTGAGATGTACCTGCGGCGTTGCCTTGGTTGAACCCATACTCATCACCCCATCTATTGTTTTCTCCCTGATTCTCACTCTGATACTCCATGCTGGGCAAGGTGGGATCCAGGTTCATCAAAGGATCCATTTTCGGCGGTGAAAGACAACGCGTTGGGTGACTTGAGGAGCTTGGGAAACCCAAAAAGAACTCAAAATCACCGAAAAGGCACTGGAAGAGACATGGTTGTTAGTGGTTTATAATTGGAAAATGAGATAGAGATAGTAGGGGTTCTTTTAGTTCTGCTATCAGTAGCGGGGAGTAGATTCTGAACAGGACGTAACGATTTTATTAAATAAAATATGCAAATTACCTGCTACAAAGCTTGTGCTAGTGAGAATGACGTTCTATTGTAGAAAGGAGAAGTCTCGTGATATAGCCTACAGACTATAAAGGGGTTGAATCGGCGATAGTGTCGTCGGAGTATAAGAAGGACGAGGCAAGATAAGAATATTGTTCGTAGTAACGTTAAGTAGTCTGATGACCTGTAAAGAGCTGGAAAAGAACCGCAACCGAAATAGTAAGTGTAAATTGAAGAAGCTATGTGAATAGTTAGATACAGAAAGCTCGCAATGAAAAAGATAGACCAAGGAGGGTAGATAAGAGTAGATGGTATGAAAATTTAGATCTTGTTGAGTGATGGGCAAGGAAATGAAGAGTTCAGGTTTATAAATATATTAGGAGATATTAACTTGCAGTAGTAAGGAGTAGCCTCGAGATGGCTCCGCTAAATCGATTGATATAGAATGAGCGGGATGGGATCTAGTATAAGCCCAGATAGGTTGTGACCACAGCAGACAATGTGATATGACTGTTCTCGTGACCGTAACCAACGCTTATAGGGCTGGCACTAGGAGGTTTGCTTGCAGAGACTATAATATCGATGGCGACAATGGGCGCCAACTGAAGGGAGTATGACTGGAGGTCTGAATTGAATAATAATAAGTGGTGAAAGCCAAGGCCTAGAATAAGTCGTTATATATTCGGCGGAATGGAAAAAAAGTAAAAGCAGATATCGGTAATGACTGTAAGGAGTGGATGTCCCTAATAGTAATTGAAGTAGGAGATGAAGTCCGAGATGCACGGCAGCATGGGGTAATGATAATAAGGCGAAGAAGTCTAAGAGTTAAGAATATTCCGAATATGAAGGCAAGCCACCAACATTAATGGCAATCGTGAAGATCGCAGGGTTCAGAACGTCGCCGATTGATATAGGGGGGAAGTCGCCGATTATAGGGGGGACATCGCCGATATAGTCAATTGATATAGAAGACTATAGCGTCGCCAGTGAGAGAGTAGATATATAAAAGTCTGTAAGGTTGGTGATGAATTAATAAAGTGTACGATTTGGAGTTGGCCGACTATGAGAGGTCGAGACGTCAAGAAGATGGTGCATGTATGTATGTAAGTGATAGAACTGGAAGGCACGGTTACGGGTGCTCCTTCCCGGGTTGATGACTCAGTCGAGGCGGGTGTGAAGAACGCCAATGAGGTAGAGGCAGTCACAAAAGTGTATGTGTGTATGATGATTGAGTGTATGATGATTGATAGTAGGAAGAGACTTGGAAGAAGACTTTGAGAAAGAGTTTGAGGAAGTGGAATGGAAATATGAGTGGTAGTGGTTATGAGTGGTGGTGGTTATGAGTGGTAGTGGAGATGGTAATGATGGTTAGGTAGATGGTGTGGGTTTGTGGGAGGTTGTGTATTCACCAGCAGTGGTAAGTTTTAGTAGTAGGGCATGAGAGACTGCACTTCACTATGTGGGAAGGAGCCAAACAAACTGCAGTCATATGCATGGATGCTTGTGACCCAGGTACTTCACAGAAGTTCGGATGGTTTTTTTTTTGCTGCTGGGTATCCAAAGGTGAATGTAGAGGAGGAAGGGAGAAGGGGGCAGTGCTGGTAGATAGCTGATTCACGACTCACCTGCAATGTGTCTATGGAGAAAGACCCTGATGACCAGGAATGACTATGCAGTTAATGAAATGCGTCTTCAACTGAGAGAGAAATAACTTGAAGATATCATAGATGATCACTTTGCACCGTATGGTAGCAACATCTAGGATCAATGGAAAGGAGGGTTGAGTGGGAGAACTATGTAGGAGTCTGAGTGGAAGAATTATGTAGAATGCTGAGTGGGGGAACTATGTAACAGGGTTGGGTGGGAGGACTATGTAGTAGATGTGAATAACTTACCCAAGGCCAAGATCAAGTATGAAATAGGGCAAGTACGAGGTGAAAGGGGATCCTTTCTGGATGTTTGTAAAAGTACTTGAGTAGCGTGGCCCGAAGGTGTGATGTGTAGTCAGGGCTGCATATTTCAGATGTATTAGTATAAAGAAGAGGAAGGATCGGTACTTGGTGTCCTTTCTGGGTGGTAAAAATGATTACGTAGTCGGTAGAGCACTGCAACAACCCACTTGGGATGGCAGGAGCGATATAGTGCCTAGAATAGCCCCAGATTCCCTAGAAAATTCCAATTACCTGAAAAATGGTTATCCGTAATCGCGCCGGTTGGTGAGAAGTCTATGTAATCGGTCTGGCAGAAACGGCTACGTAGTCGTTTCTGTACTACAAAGGTGAGAAATGATATTTTGTGTGAAAGTTTCGTTTAAAAGACGATATTCCGATGATAGGTGCCGTGAATTATGGAATAAAGGAATAGGTGAGGTTGTTTGAAGTAGTGGTAGGAAAGAAAGAATGAAGTTGGTGGGAGAAGGATTTCAGGTTGTAGTAGAAATGGTAGGAACGAGACCCAAGATAATGACCTCACAACTTTGACTTACCTACCTAGACGTGGGTGGAATGCCTGCTTGGTATCTAGAGAATGACGGGATATTGGCTACGTTCTTTAAAAGAGATAACCGGTGGAAATATCTTGCAAAAAGAGGATGTAATGGAGTAAGAAATATAAAAGGATTATACTCCATTCAAAGACGGGTAATAATTTGGGTTCAAATATGAAAGATATTTGGGGAGGAAAAGAGTACGATTAAATATTTTTAATCGAATATGAAAATTTATTTGAGGTTAGAAAACTCCCGGTATTACCTCGTGGTTGCTCCTTCCCGTGGTCGTGCCTTCCCCTTTTACCCCTTATCGCTATACGATTAGACATCTTGCTCCTGGCTGAGCAGCTCCACAGTGCGTGGCCGATGTAGTTGACCTCGGTGGGTACTCTCCCACGCGGTAGCAAAGAAAATGCTTACCACCTCTATATTAAATGCGTGAAGATGGGATCAAGACTCCTCGATATGTTGGCCTGCAGTTCAGTAGCCTCGTCTATACCGAATTGAGTAATTTCCCTGTTAGCCTTGCCTTACCTAATGATCTGCAAACCCGGAGACCTATGCAAGGGCAGTAGATGCATCCACATCCGGCTCCGGGTGGAGACAAACCGTGTGACTTGGTGGGTCATGTAACTAAAACGCTCATCAAGGTCACTCGATTGGGGGATTTGGGGGATAGTGACAAAAAGGGTACATGTGACTGAACTTCGCAGGGGGTGGGGGCTGTGCAGCTAGCCGCTATGGAATGTACTCTTCATCCTATGTTCGATGACTGTGACCAATAGGTGAATTGAAGATTATGGATAGCCCGATGATGTCCTGTGATTCGTACATGCCACAGTCTTCGGGGCTCTGGGGCTCTTCCCACGGACCTACCGTAGTTTACCTGTGCTGTGTTCCATAGTTGACTACCAATGGCAAAAAATGGCAAGCCAAAGCAGGAAAAGGCTGATTCATAACTAATTTGAGTAGGAGTTCGTGATGAGGTGATTCAACACGTGTCTAGATATTAATTGTTCATCGTGGCATATGTTCTTCCTCGGTTCTCGTACCTCTCTTGCTCTAGGGTGAGGGGGCCAACATCTCGGGATTGGAAATGATTGCTAGGATAGTCTCGGGCTCATGTTATTGTTTTGGCGACTGTAATAGAAACATAGTAGAGCATGGTGATTGTAGGGCTATTGCGTGGAGTGTATGACTTGATTTCTGTAGGTGAAGTTACATGGTGATGATTACTAGCGGATCAAGTTTCTGTAACAGAGCTGGGCTATCTCGCAAGCTGGGGTATTTCGCAAGTTGTTGATGTGTAACATGAAGAGGATGGAAGATGGAGGATAGATGAACTTCGGTTCGGAGGGCGTATTGCAGTCAACGGGGTAGATTTTCCACGAGAACTCTGTACTGTGTCGCATTTCAATCGTTAGGTATCGGAGGGCGCGGTCGGCTGGCTTCGAATGGACTGCTAAAACAAGATGGTCAGCGCGTTTTCTAGAATCAAGTTTACCTCTACAGGTGAGGGAAGCGCATGGGTCGACCCTTGTCGCAAGGTGAGGAATGACGATGATGGAGTTCACGATCTTCTGTTAGAGTCGCAGTACAACTTAGAGTATTAATCAATCCTACTACTTCCACGATGTAGGCACTGGTTGAATGCCGCGAGATACGGTTGTGCGCACCATGCTAGGGATATCTAGACAAATAGAGAGGTAATAGTACTGACTGGTCGCTGTGTAGCGCTGTAGAAGCCGGAGTCCCAGGTGTAGAAGCCGGAGTCCCAGGTGTAGATAACAGGATTCCGGGGGGTTAGCCCTCTCTTAACAAGGGAAGCCGCCTTAGTTAGACAGGCTACTCAGTCGCAGGTGAGAATCTGAAATGGAAAGTAGGTACAGAAAGGTCATGGTTAGAAAAGTGAATCTGTAACGTTCGTTTGCGACTTTCTTCTTAGGTCAACACAGTTTGGCGATAGTTGTGATTCGGTGGCCCCCGGGTTGTTACCTCTATTGTTACTGAAATGCGAAGCCGACGACGAGGTAGTGATCACCTCAAGCCCACTGACTTCAAAGTTTCGCTGGGTTCTAGGGATGATGACTTTACTGAGGCCTGTAAACTTCCGCAACATCGTCTGCGATCACAAAATCAGCTTCGCAAGGCAACATCAACCCAAATTCAATAGCAGTAAAATTCCGCCCCACGAGAGTCGCCCGTGATCAATGCTTATCTGTCAAGGTGCTAGCGGACGAGGCAATCTTTGACGGAGAGGGCGCCTTGAACAAGTTTGAACCTTTTACCTGATCTCCCTCAGGCACAATTAGTAGAATGCGATCCACATCCTGCGCAGAGTTGTATTCCCCTTGCGAAGCTGACTGCCACCCTTCCCGATGATTAGAATACAAGACTTTCATTTCAGGCGCAGTTCAGGCTCTGGTGGAAAGTAACCGACCCATTTTCAGCATCGTGGGAGCAGGTAGGTGGGGCGAGCAATAGCTAACAATCTCTGTAGAGAATGCCTACGAAAGTACGAACTCAGCGATATTAAGTATTTGGCTGAAGCCTTTGCTGTGTGCGAAAGATGCGCTCGAAGACGATATCCTACGCCTAACCATGCCGATACCGAAACTCCCATTACCCAGTCCTCGACACCGGCCGAGGAATAGGTCTTTGACACCTCAGGTGAGTGCTGCAACACAAGCCTGAGGTGTAAAACAGACCACATACACACTCTCCCCCCTTCTCTTCTCTCATCCCTATTTTCCTGCATAGGACCAAGACGCGCAGCCTAGAATACCGCCTAATAAGGGTTTGCACTTCCACGGGACCGACCCGTCAATAGACCTGCTGTTTCCACGGCCTCACCTTTTGTTTTTGGATCCTGGCTTGTTCCCTCGTAAGGGGAAAAATTATAACCACATAGCGCCGATCGCGAGCTCAAATGGAGGAGAGAACGATGTCGGTTTGATAACAGGTATGCCTACGGGTTAGATCTGCGGAGATACTTTGTACAATAAATGTTAGATATTCACAGACACCGGGTTTTGTGAACTATAGCTAGATAGCTCGATTGCCTCTGCACGCCGCATGCCCTATGGGAGGCCTGGGCGACTTTGCCGCCCCCTCGCGGCGTTAAATACACCGACCAACCAATCCCATCGTCCAGTTCACAATCACGAAGAACGGCGTCGCTGAAGCTCCCGTCATCGCAAAATCCATCGAAACCATTACTACCGAGTCCTCCGCTGATCACCGATCACCGAAAGTCCTCTACCCTTCACCACGATCGAGAATATTGCCACAGAGGCTCACGTTGCCAAGAAGATCACATTAAACAATTGGAACAATGGATGGAGATGGTCGAGGGATGGTTATGAGTATGACGAAAATACAAGCAGATGATTTGAATACCTTGGTACAGCTCTGGATGGAGGGGATAGATGATAGAGGGGATAGATGATAGAGGGGATAGATGATAGAAGGAATTTGTGATGGAAAGGAATACCTGGGAAAGATGGGCTCATAATCAATATCATCACCAGCAGCATGACAAACGTTTCCAATCCAATACCCTACGAGATACCCTACGAGAATACTACGACTTCGTGTTTTGAGGAGGTTGTCACAGCAAGCACACTCGGGATACCTTCTTATAAATGGATGCTGGGAAATTCGAGGTTCGTTTACGGAAAGAAAAGTCATAAAAGCAGCCATCGAAGAATGGGAGGGTTGTTGCAATCACGTACTACAGAGACGGATACGCTCAGCTCAGCTGTTGTTGCATTGATCTCAAGAAAAGAAGAACAGGAATCCGCAGTACAGATTGTGGTCCTTTCGAACCCTACAAAAGTGGACGTGGACCTAAGTTAGCGTGACTTTCGGAGGCTCTACATGTAGGGATCAACACTACAACAAATGAGCCTCAGGGTGCGGTAAACCATTTGATACTACTTTATTCCTACAAATTTGCCTGCTTCGCAGCCTAGGGCTGGTTGATCTCCCATAAAAGGAAGTCTATTTTAATTATATTTCGGGGTAGATAAGCAATAGATAAATATACTGGAAAAAATTAACTTCCTCCAACTCAGGGTTTAACGGGGTCACAGGGTTTGGCATGCTGAGTAGGTGGATTTATAGAGATAAGGCGGCAAATACTACGCGGGGCCGGGCCGAGGTGATGATTCCATGCCCCCGGGGCGTGGTATACTGGGGACTAGAATACCCCGCCCTGTAGTTTACCCACTAAAGCAACTACCTACAAGATATGGATAACATACCTACAGTGCTGGCTGACATCCGTGTAAGTGAATGTGTTGAGCTGTATTGCGGACATGACCAAATGGGCAGGTGTTCAGTATCTTTTGCGGGGCCAGAATGCCTGAATTGGTCTATCTGCTATCTACCAATAGGCCTATAAGTCCTAGCTATTAGGCATGTATTGTAGCAATGACGATGGTAGACACAGCTATTAGCTATCCGTTCCGGCAATGAAAAGGGTAGAAACAGTATTCTGACACTCAGCGGCCAAGATTACGGGTTCGTCTCTGTATCCAACCAGGCACCTAAGGCTACTGTGGATGCTCCCTAAATGTGACAAGTTTGTTGAAATACAGGATAGTGAGCTTCATTAACGTAGGTAACAACTCTCTAGTACCTAGGTAGTAGTAGGAGTAGTAAGAGTAGTAGTGTTTGACCCCCCGGGGAGAGGGGGTACGAGTTGGCAAGTGGCTTTCAAACTTAACCTCGCACGGGATATTTTGGGCGTGCTGAGCTAGGTCTATCCTCCATCCATAATGATAGCATGTGTAGCCTATTTAACAGATCTAGGTATACTGTCTCTTTACTGAGTTGGTGGTTATGTATATTATTACAGCATCTCCCTTGTCGGTTAGCGACAATGAACTTTTACGGACGCTCCCCATACGATGTCTTGGGGGGGCAAGCTTCCACTTCTCCTACATCTCCCATTCGCGATTCGCTAAACGCCATCATTACTCTCGTCATATCTCGATGGCACTACTGCTCTGCAATAATCTTTACCTCGACGATAGCTAGGATCTAGACACCCCGTACTCACCAATTCCGCCGAGCGCGCCGTTGTAGCGGTGGCTTGATCGGGTCGCGCTTCGCCTGCTCCCTTACCGCCGTGTTCACCAAAGGTCTTTTGTCGTAGGATCGTGGGCCCCAAGTCGTGGCTCTTCATAGTATTAAACAGAGGAGGTTAACTTAATGGGGGACAGTCCAGTCACTTGCCCAGGTTGTAGGTATTAACAGCTATTCTACAAGTGAGAGGAGTGTCTGCTTATAGACGCGATCAGCCAAACTACCTACTTGGTACTGGTACCATCTACCACCCGCCCTTTGACCCTCAGTCCAACAGAACCTCCCACGAAGTTTGTCTTTGTTTTGATGAAATCGATCCCCTACTGACAGTTGACAGTGTGCTTCTCCAGCTTCCCAGTCACTTCACAGTTCGTATCGGCGGTAGACGTCCTCGAATCCTTCTTCTTTTTGTACTCGCGGGGTGGGGGACCACCTTTGGAACAGGCAAATGCATAGGTACCGACAATATTCAACAGTGGATGGGTTCCGGGCTTCAGGGCGCTGCTTTCGGGTGGTAAAGCCGGCGGCCTCCGAGGCGCTAACGGCGGCGCCCCAAGCGCTGCCTGGGGAAGGCCAACTGCCCTGTATTGATTGCTCGATAGGCTCGGTAGGGGTTGTTATAGGGGACTTGGTAATGGTTTATTAGTATCGTGAGTATCCGAATTCAGATTTCGAGGCAACCTTGATCGTGAAAATGCGGTTGAAATGTAACTCTAGGAAGGGAAAAATGCATACTAATATGGTGGTTGTGCAATTAGTACGCAGAAGCCACTGCACCCGCGCAGCGCCAGAATGCGAAATAGTACCTACCTAGCCTAGCACGTCGTAGGCATTGAACTGAGTTTCATGAGCTGGGCCGACTTAGCCCTAGCAGGATTGATATCCATACTGGCCGTAACCACGATCGCCTCTCCGCTCGAGTAGTACGCCTCGAATTTCCCTTCCTCCGGCCTTCATTGCAGCACAGCATCGTCATACCCACTAGCTGTGTTGCCTCAGTACCACAGCCGTCCTGTTAGAGCAGACACGAAGACAGACATGACGAACTCGCCTTTGAGCGACAGGTTAAAGATGTGGCGCGCGATGCTACGGTATTGGTTCCGAGCCGCGTGGTAGTGTTCGATTTGCGCGTAACGACCATTGCCGCTGATGCCACGGAAACAATCTAGCAATGGAAACGATGAGAAGTTCATCTGTAACACCTCCGATATGGGATCTTATCTCTTAGCGATAGTCTCCGCTGGTAGCATAATGCCGTAGGCGTGCTACCGGCACTCCGCCATACTGAGCATATGGTGGACCTTCTGACAGCGTTAGATACCATCGTGAAATCTGTACGCTTGTATCCAATAGTCCAGAACATCCATTGACTCATCTCCAAAAGAAACGTCTTCTTAGGTATGTAGATATTGTGCCAAGATCTCCAGGGATCAGCAGTTCACTGAACCTATCTAATACACTGGTGGTTATAGGGAACTAATCTACTGATTCCTAGAAGATCCTACGCTATTGTCCCCCAGCTACAATTTCTTAGTACAGCTAGTCGGCATGCGCTCGAAGATTCAGCAAACGAACGGAATTGGCTACACTGAAACCTATGCTAACGTAGTCAAGTCCTCGTTCGAATCACATCACCCTTGCCACCACGGCAGCTTTGGGTTGGAAACGAGCGCAGGCCGACTTCAAAACGGCGTTTCCGAAATAAAAACTTCGTGGGCCCTTATTTGCGACGCAACCACTAGGTATTACCGTCTGGAGGTGTCATGACTTAGCCTTCAGTCACTGATGTAGCTAGCTAGTTACTGGTACGATTTGCCATGGGACTCCTCGACGAGCTGTGAATGGAGGATATTTGGATACAACCAGAGAAGTCTTGTCCATGACAGACTTGGATTATACATCGCCGTACAGGCAGGACAATGATTCTTAAAGTTCAATCAGGAACCTACGGCCTTCTAGGTTTTGTTACTATTCTTACCCTGTCCATCAGACCATGTCTCACTGAACCACGCACTAATCGTTTACAATGGGACTGTAGGATTCATGCTGACATACCAATTTAATAGGAGAAAGAGTATGCCCTTCAGTACATTGAATACGCTTTGCTCGACGGACTGGATGTTTGTGGCCTTGGCTTGAGTCCTCTTTTACTATTCTCCACTGTTAACGGAATGCTAAAGGCGAGCTTCCAAAGGCTGTATAGGCCCATACAATTCGCAGCTGACACCTATCTAGCCTCTAACACCTCTATCACGCGGATCGAATAGTTCCTCGAAGCCTACAATAAGAACCCTCTATCTAGAACCCTCCGCCGAGGCTGTTCCGACTCGACTATACCCTTCCCACACAGCACCTGTAATTATAGAGTATTCGGGATCCACGAACTTACAGTCGAGACCTACACTTTCATCCGATACGACCGACCAACACTCAACGGACGGGTTGCCCTACACGAACGTTACTCTACGATACATCAACATATGACACGACATGACACGATACGACTCGTTATTCGCGATCACCGTTAGCTTAAGGATCTTCCTCTGATGAGCGGCGGCAAGAGGAGACTTGATATCGTCGGTAGCCGTCGGTAGCCGCCTACAGCTACCACCCTTCACTGGGGAGAATACTACAAGGGATAATTAAAAAGAAATGAAGCACTTCAAAGAGACGGGAGGTACTAGACAGTAGGACCAAGGCAGACGGATTGTGGACAGCGTCGGGGCGGCAAGAAGAACAGAACATTTTGACAGAACACTACATGGTCACATGGTATCAAGGGACAAGAAACTCCTACTGGACTTTGTTCCCGAATACTAAAGTAGTATTGCGTTTCTTTAACAGACCGAGGGGGGAGATGGTTAGCACGCTGGAGTGTGATAGTGTCATGGACGAGAAGGACCTGAATAATTACCACTACGCCAGTACAAGGTCGGAGTCTGGACCAAGCGCATGGGAGGCCTGCTGTGGCAAGCAGAGGACTAACTACGAGTTCTAGACGCTTTTGGACAAATTCGATAATGGGTATCGCTACCAAACCGACAACCACAAGAAAGGCCAGAGTGGACAGGACAACAACAGTGCCAACGATGCGGTATCGTCGATGCCCAGAGTGACAGCATGAAAGACCCCCGCGAACCGTTCAACACCCACTAAAGGAAACGATTGGGAGTCCCTTGAGTTTCAATGCGGGAACCTACGGGCAGCTTGCCCGAGATTGCAAAAAGCGAAAGAAAAATGACAATGGCTCCCCATAATTACGGCAACAATAACGGTAACAGGAACCGCCAGAACAGCATGGCAAGAGATGGGAATGAATGGCTCGTATTAGGTACTTTCCGATGTCTGGAAATATGGGAATCTACAACAAGAGCCGAAAGGACGAGATTGGTATAGACCATCAAGTGTTGGCGGTAACTTAGGTTAGGTTGTATGTGTAGGGCTAGGTACATCGCACATAGTCCATTCCAACGCTCATGGTAGCGCTGAGCCCTTGTATGAGGATTGTTAGATAAGTGCTTGCGTGCATAAAGTGAATTCTAGCCTAGCAAAGTCCCGATTTGCTCTATGAGAGACTCTTGGTCGTCGCTAAATGCGGCGGTTACTGTATTTTAATCGTGCTATCTACCTTGGATAAATGGCACTTCAGCATAGAAGTTAAATTCAAAGGAGCATAGTATGCTGGAATGAAGATTCGCCTTTCGCATGAGCCCTCTGTAGTTGATAGCTTCACAACACATTTCCGATAGTCTTTACAATCAAACGGCTAGAACGCAACTCTTTATACTAAGTGATCTACTACGAACTATTTAGAAGTTGGGCAGAGGCAGTTAGAAATCATTTAATCGATTCTGCTGGTTGAAGACTAAAAAGCGAGCTCTTTCCAGGTGCTAGAAAAGGAGGTGGAAGGTTTGCTTTTATACTTTAAATCCGAGGCAATTTTGAAACAATTGTCATTTAAGTAAATTGATCAGATTAAATATATTGCTTGAACATTTGGACATAGAGTACATTTCATTATGGGATGTGAAACAGTAACAAGGATGGCAAGGCAAGCAACTTCACTAAGCAAATGACAAAATCCAGATATTACTGACCAACTATATATTGCATAAAAAAACACAGCTTATATGCAGATGGTCTGAAGATCTATTATCTAAGCTGGTAAGTCATTGCACTGCACTGCACGAGCCACCCAAGTGCATGCATGCCTTGTGATGCACCGCCACTTTAAATTTGGTGCGGGTGTGGGGTGATCACGTGAATTGGGGATTAGGCCAATCTCCTTTGCTTGGTGATTAGACTTAGAGAAATCAACTACCTGCAAACCACTAATTCAATCTTCTGTGTAATTTTTCAGTGCATTTTAATACCATGCCCCTAGGATTTGGTGCGTTGTATAAGGGAAAAGTAAAGCTGTATCCATCATATGCGCCACATTTGTAGCCACATCCGTCGCACTCGCCACATCCGCCGCACTCGCCACATCCGCCGCACTCGCCACATCCGCCACATTTGCCGCACTTGCCACATCCACCGTAAAAATAATGACCATGGATCACATATCAACATCGAAATGCGACAATTATCTTCCGAACCAAGTTAACAATGTTATTAATTACTTGTTAATAATACCCTACAAATATGTAATGTTCATTAACAATAGACCGTCAAGCCACATTTGTTGTCTGCGATGTACACCATGAACGACCTTTAATGCAATGCATTGCAAATAATTGAACTACACCAAAGATTAATTTCGGTACGTTACAAAAAGTAATGCGCACCAAATGGTACAAGTAGTGCAATAACTTGCCAGCCTAGATGCATCAAATTTCAAAGTATACTAATATTCCTAATTCAACATTTAATTGAACTTCTTAGACACAAGTACTTAGGTTTAATTAAAGAGCTATTGTTTGCCATTAGATGCCATACCTTTGCTTTCCGGTAAGCGATAAATAAAAATAAAAGGTCTGAAAGTTGTGCAGAATAATTTGTATACCTATTTTAAACTATCGGGGGCATGTCAAGTGGCACGATATAATAGTTTAATCATTTATTATAAGACTTTTGTATTTTTAATTAGTGTGGTAGAAGATAAACGTTCTTCTTAAACGTAATGGTGATGTACTTCGTTTGATCTGGCTAGAGTGATACCTTTTCAATCGGCGCTTGGTCTTTAGGAAGGAGCGTCGGCATTTGTATTTGCAAGCTACATCATGGCACATGTATGTCTATTAGATGGATACATGACATCCATGGAGATGGGTGATTGAGCCTCATCAATGAGAATCTTTCCAAATCGATCCATCTTGAAATCCGATATTGATCTACAACTTTGAGCTGAATATCGCCTGCTGAATAACTCTGCAGTTAGCTGCGTGGGTGGGGTGATCATTGCGGAAACCTTATGGCCTATGTGGGTTGGTGATCAGCTCTATCTGTGTAGCTGTAAAGAAATTCGCTCCTGGTTCAGGAGTGTGCAACCTAATTCTGATGTGTTTAATATATTTTGAGATTATTTGAAAGGAGAACTGATAGGTATATTTGATGCTAGACGTGACGTTGGCCGACGAGAATCCATAATACGTATAACTAGCCCTGGTGTGAAATATGTTCCTTTAAACAGTAATTTCTGGATCTCTTAGTTATGGTTCTATTCGGCGGCGTGCAGTGGGATGGTCGCCGTTGTGAGGATCGGAGGGCAAGGTGGTTATCGTGGGTTCAGCTCCTATTTAGTCTTAATTAATACTTATAAGTAGGAAGAGTGGGTCGGCCAAGTCGGTGTTGGAGCTCCCACCCTTCGAACCTCCGTTAATGGCGCTTAAATTAGGAAGATAAAAATCACTATCTACATCTACCTTAGTGTAAGTGATGTTTGAGTTGCAAAGTAGACCCGGGTGGAAAATTACATTTGTGGTTAGTTCGCATTTAGTCGTCGGAAGTTGTACCTGAATATTCACAAGCAGGATACCCCTAGTCGTACCTTCCTGTTTTAACGTCAACACGCCATGAAGAATGCTTCTGAGCCACCACCTAAGATTATTTCAAATTTAGATGAGAAGCCAATCAATCTTCTTCCATCTATGGCCATCCCCAGACATCTAGGTCAGGTGGCTAGTCGTCTCTCAGAGTAATTATGGATAGTGGGAAAACAATTAGTTTGACGCTTCAAGAGAATACCCATATGCTCCATGGCATTGCCATCGCTGCAGCCGTTTCGCATACTGTCACAATCTTGCGGCTGGAACCTTGATTCTGCCCGAGATATTCTTTTGGTTGGATGATGAACTCCATTGCTTCTAAAGACTGAAATTCGATATAGGGTCAAATGAAATAATAGAAGCGCAGTCTCTTGTTTCAATTACCTTGTCTATTCGAAAGAGCCATGCTCAAAATAGAACACATGTCGTCGGGCGAGTCACGTGATCAGATTCCTCGACGGACCTGTTCACGGGAATGTCATCCTGTATCACGGGAAGCTCTGAAAATTATTACTTAGCGAGGCTAGTGCATCTAGGGATCGACTAGGGCGAGGGGTGAGGTATTGCTACATATGTATGTATGTATGTAGTAAGAACTGTGGTGGCATTATTGGGTACTTACCTTGGGTTTGCGGGATATGTCCGGGCTCTCCCGCTAGTCTCATCTGGAACCTCTTGGAGACATCCAGTTCAGCTAGCAAAGAGCAAACTCTGTGGTCGACACCCTTCTTTAGACACTGCTTGGAAAATCGCAACAGAGTACCCGTATCACATGCTTCCTGGAGATGCAGGGGATCGGCGGCACCCAGAAGCTCCTTGTAGAACTCGTACATTATGAGCCGATCTCTCGGATTGAGCCGAAGCCCGATTCCGTAAGTCTCGGCCGCGTCTCGGAGCTGCGGAAGAGCGCCGACGGCGTTCACGTCGTCAACTGAGATGTAATGGCACAGTCTCCAGACTAACGGGCGCTCGTGCTCAGGACAGGAGAGGAAGGCGCGCAAATGAGGATACGCCCGGTCGATTTCGTTCCCTTTTCCATATTTGTCGAAGACGGTGGGTAACGTGAACGTATCATATGCCCGCCAAAATTCACCAAAAGGGCACTTGGGAGAATCGGGACCAGTAGGACCGTAGTACGGTCCTCCAAGACTTTCGAAGTATCTTTTCAAGTGCTGATGATTCCCGGCTTTGAGGGAATTGTACATACTTCCGAGCCGACCTTCGGCATGTCTCAATGTGCGGGGGCTCATGTCGAAGCTGGATCCGACACTGACGGGGAATCCGAAGGCGTACCAGATATCTGCGTTATCCCATGCCGAATTTGGGTTGCCGTTGTCTAGGGCGAACGCAAATAATAGGAAACTCTCTTTCTTAGAGACTGGCTCTAGTTGCTGAAATGACTTATCTTTGTCTTCGTCCTCGAGGTATTGAGTAGCGTTTTCCACTAGCCTTTGCCCATAGCCTGGCCCAAAGGGCATGCCAGCAGAGTCTGGCGCGCTTTGCTCAAGCACATGAGTGTTTCGAAGGAGCCAAGGATAATAACTGCCTCTGCTGCTCTCGGGAACCTCTTGGAAGCACCTCGTAATGTTTGCGAGAAGTGTGTTCTCTCTCCTCCAAGCATCGACATGTCCGCTAGGTACATCCAGGTACTTGAACAAGCCGGTATAGACCCCAAGGAGATGAGAGACTTAATTCTGAGTCTTGCAGCGGTTAAAGCCGAAATCAGCTAGAACTTCAGGGTCGTCTGGAACTTCGTCCTGGATGCAGTTCTCGTACAGGAAGCCAGCTGTTGTAAGGGGTCTCTTCCGGCATCCGAAGATATGATTAGAAAGCATTTTGTCTTGACACGTCTCGCTGCAATACCAATCTCTGCCGCAGAGACTACAGTGTCTCGACGTGGATTTTAAACAGCGCTGGCACTCTGCCCAGCTATCAATATCCTCGTTTGGAGTAGATTGATGTATTTCCTGGTTGATGACCTCTTCGTACTCGGGTGAGTCGGCCCTTTTCAAGTGTTAGTACAACATGATATGTAAGGGAGACCACAGACCTTTCTATGACGGCGTCTAGCATAAGGTGCCCCCTCTCATCATGCAGTCTTTTTCTGATCAGGTTAGAGAGATGCTGGTTGTTTGTTTGTGGAATGGTTGTTGCGATTGAGCTGCCTCCGACTGTAGATTCTTTTGAGTGCAGTCGCGGTTCTACCCGTTCGAGAATAACATCTCTAGGCCTATGTTCCAGCTTTTGTACGGCGGAGTAGATGGCATCTGTGCTGGACTTTTCTAGTTTGTTCTGTTCGGGCACCATCCACAGGTTGTATACCTTTCCGTGGCATCCTCTAGTATAGAACAACCCAACTGAGTGTATGAACTCTGCACAGAGTAGGCATGAGTGTTTACTGCACCCGATGTAGGGAACTGGCGTTGAGAATGGTATTTTCCGTCGTGCTAGATCAAGCATGAGCTGAATTTCGGCGTGCATTTCGGAATTCGCGGTTTTCAATCTGTGGAACTTGTTCGCTAACGTCGCTTTGGTGTAGCCCTGTGCCTTCCCCCCCCCCCCCGGTTGCATGATGATTTTCACTTGGTCGTTCGTATACTCTAGACCTAGGGACTTCAAAGTCTGAGCCACAGTCCAAGGTCGGGTAGCCGGTTTCTTTCCGCGGGATACCGCAGCGCTAGAGATAGTAGACAGCTCCGCACACCTGATCTGTAAATTATCAAATCCCTCAACCCTTTGAGCGGCTCTTATGAAGGTCTGGGAAGCTACGAATGGGCGACCGAGGTAGTGAATGGCTTCGGCGAGTGTCGCACCTAAGGCAGGATTTCCCTGATGCAATGTCTCAAATTCGGCAAGATTGTAGGAACCCTTGATCTGATATGCTTGCAACACGATTGGACTCAGATCGTCTGGGTTGCTGCTCGAGATAGACAAAAGCCTTGCGATGTCTTCCCCGAGAGGGGACCCATTCATACAGCTGACCAATTCTTCGTGGTTGGGCTCCAGCGCTTGTCGAAATTCAGAAAGATAATAATGAATTCTAGATTCATATTGGGCAAGAAGTAACTGCCACAATTCATTGTTTTCGTCATCAAACGTGATGTATGCTATCAACATAAGCAACTAATAAACCAGTTTGATGGGGTTGTGGCAGTTCCTAGACTTACTTCCACGACGAGAAATATTGACAAGTATGCACTGTAGCTGTTTCAGGAAGGTCTTGTCATTTTCCTTGAATCCGCAATTCCTAGCGACAGTGATCTCCGCCCCATTTTGACTTTGAATCATTAAAGTGGCAGCAACTTGATAACCACCTTTAGCTAGCGACATGAGCTCTGACAACCGATCTAAGAATGCACGCTTCAGTTTTTCATCGTCGAAAATAGCAAGCGGTTGTCCTTTTACTGAATCGACGTCATCGGAAGGCTTATCCTCTTCAATTCCTTCGGTCGATGAGGCGAATGGAACAGGATCACTTGCTTGCCCTCCATGGCGTAGTCGGAGTAGCTTTGTATATGCTTCAAAACGGCAACGATCTAGTCCTTTATGTTCCCAATGAAACGTCTCCGTCATATTGAGTGGCGGTAGAGGTGAAGGGTAGAGATATATGCGATGCGGGGAAGACGTAGCACTGACTGCCTCTGTTTATCTTGAAAGTTGACCAGTCATTGTACACCATGTCCAATACGACCCCCTACAGTAAGATTCTTACAGAACCAATCAATGCGAGAGGATACGCGCAGTCCATGTGACTTCGTGTCGGTTTCGTATCGCGGTTCCTTAGATATAGTAGCACCCATCGACCTACCACATATCACAATCACAAATACCTCCCAGCCAGAATAAAAGATTATTATGTTACTATTGGCAGACTTACCGGATCTTTAAGGCCAGGACAATGTTCCCTTAGCAGACCTAGAGCGAGTATTGAATCAGTTGCTAATCTGGCGAATCCGACTATGCTCGAATTCTCCGCACGACAGAGTTCTGTGCGGGCGGACTGGCGGGAGAATCATTTAGTCCTAGTATCATGAGCTACATAACGCGACAAGGAACAACGCAAACAATGTAGAATTGTCGAACTGTGCGACGGACGCAAGGCATCAGTTACCATAAAAGGAAATAGAATTTATATTTGATCGATATGATTGGGCAAGCTTGAACAACTAGTGCAAGCTAGTCATTCTTGATGTCGCGCAACTGCTACAACATCACTGGGAATCGGTAAGGTTGGATCCTGGGAGAAAATTAAAAGCGAATTCACTTGATTCACCGGGAAGCAACTTAGATTGAATGGCCACTTGCCCATTAAAACTATCTTCGTGTATAAATACATGATGGTATTATCACATACATGGATGTATATTACACTGACACTAGACAGTGGAGACCTGTGTAAGGGTGGAACATGCATGCCAGGTGGTTGTTCTGGGCTGCGTAGCACCAGCCACCCCCGGTGTACCGGATTTAGCTCTCGGAGGGTACTCGTTGCAATTGCTGAGAGCAATCCGAGCACTGCCGTTTGCACGGTCCCTATACCGGTGGCTGCAGCACACGAGCGGGGCCGGGTGGTGCGGCGGGCGCAGGACCCGTCGGAGGGTGGCATATTCTTATGGTCGCGCCCATGGATGCCAATGTCTAATCTGTTAGTGTGGTGGCAGATCGTGCTTGATAGGATGAATGTGCTGTAATATGTCCCAATTGCAACACATTGGAGGTCCACATTGACTATGGAGTCTCGCTTAGCTTAGGGGCAATGCGAAGAGCACGCTTCCTATCCCGTTTCTTATAATGAATCTTCCACTTCGGCGTCTTCGGTCGGGCAAATTCCGTTTATAGAATAGCCAAAGCGGGCATCCTATTCCTGTCTCTGGGGTGCCAACCCATTGAGACAGTCGTTGAAGACTGGGAAAGGCCTTCTATTTATGTCCAAGGTGACATCAAGGAACTAGCTAGGTTCCGAACGTCAACGTGAAGACAATATGTCTTTCTCGCCACCCCCATTCCACGAGGGTCTAGGACCTGCTGCAGCTCTCGTAGCCGCTACCTTGGAGGGTTTGTAATCCCTCGGCGGTACATAACTGACAAGGTCAATAAACCTCTCAGCTTGCAGGGATAAATGGGCACGCGTGCTGGACAGAGAGGGTCCGCGGCTAACGAGAACCTCTGGCCGTGGCCGGGTACTCGCCGAAGATTCTGCGGCACAAGTTAGTTACGAAGTGCTTGGTATGCAGATGGCAGAGAAAGAGCATGGAGTAAGTTACTTGATAGGCTACTATCAACCCTTCCGTAGCCATATCGGCTTGTGATGCCAGCAACTAGTCTGGTGTAATACTGACTCCGTTAGTCTTGACGATCTGCACCTTCGCGGCGCTGGGACCCCTAGCACGGTTGCTATTGGGGTCATGCCTGTGTAGAATAAGAACGTAGTGTTGCTCCCTGGAGCTCTTATCATTGTAGTGTGTTTCTCCTCTGGAGCTAGTAGCGCATCTTGGTGTTGTGACGGTGGCTGGTTTCTTGGTTCGTCTCGCTCCTCCAATCAACACACATACGTCTATACCCTCTGAGCTATTTTCCGTAATGCTTTCTTACGCAGAAGGGTGGTGGTTCACCTGACTTGGTGCCTTTATCGCCTCTGGCTTTATTGGGAGGGAACAACCAGGGCCCGTGTGGGCATAGGCAACAGGAGGGCTGAAAAGCCCGCCCATAAAGCATGGGAGGGATGTCCAAGATGTCCAGCAAGCGACAAGCTACCCTTCTAGCCAACAAGCCATTGTGGCTTGTTACATGCGTCCCGTAACGCTGGAGCCTCTCCTTGAGCCTCTACCTCTTTGGTTTTGGCCTGCCTTTGCTTGGCTCCTTAAGCATGTGTGAGATTTCCATCTCGTCGACAGTCTAGATGTCAACGAGCTCCTCTGGACCTAGGCCCACTCCAGTTTTTTCTCCTTCTGCTAACTAGCGATTGAGGCCACCTCGGTGGAAGGTTTGTCGTTGTTTCTTCAGCTGAGAAATCGAATCGTAGCGAAGCCAGCCACGTGGACGTGATGGCAGCGGGTTATTTTGGAAAGGAACGACTTCATCTCGTCGCTGAAGGAATGAAAAATATGAAAAGAAGCATGCAATGGAAGGCATAGCCGTGCAGGGAGGAGAAGTTTAGACGGGAAGCCTCTGGAAGCTCGCCAGCAACTTGGTGTGATCTTGCTGATGAAATTCATAATCAGAATCCCTTGCAAAATCAGTCCAACTGCTCCAACTGCTTGAAACTACCACTAGTCTAATCACTTCTAAAGGAAGATGGTTAGGCCAAACGTAACATTATGTGTGGTAATCCAGTAAGGTTTGCTCTTCTATGACCTTTGTCATATTTAGCGTCACACACCTAGTAGTGTATTTCCATGCGTGTAGGGGTCATTCTCTATCCAGCTCTTGGTGTTAGTAAAATCCCATCCTTAACTCGTTTCGGGAGCCTGCATCACTGTCTAGTCTAGACATTGCACATATTGAAATGATAGTGCTAGAGACAAAGAGGTCTTGATATAGACTAAGACGGGAAATAAAGGGGTCAGAGAGCTTACCTAACTTCTGGTCTGCACTACACAGATTGACATAGGAGAGTTATATAAAGCATGGAAGGTTTTTATAGAGCATGGAAGTTTTAGATAAAGCATGGAAGGGGGGGGCAGAATAACCGTCTGCCTGGTTGGTGGCTAAGGTAGTTGCTTCGCTGTATCAGACAAGTGCTCCAGGCCCAAGTGTCTACAAGTAGCCCTGTCGATGAAGTGGAAAGAATCTGCCAATTCTTTTCCAGTGTCGTCGCTGCAAATCAAATGCAAAGGTGTCATTCCTGTCTCCAGGCAAGGAATGTTTGGTGAAGCCCCGTGCTTCAAGAGCAGTAGCAACAGTGAGTCCCAAAAGTCGTCGTGCTGAGGCTCGCGAATGGCTGACACTAACGCCAGTAACCGTCTGAAGATAGACGTACCTGTCCAGGTGAAGACATCAACATGCTTGTGTGCGCTTGAGTTTGTGTGTGCGTTTGATGCGGGCTTGAATGTGAAGCCAGGTGATCTTGGGCCAGACTGAATTGGCAGCATGCGAAAGGCACAGGATACCCAGAGGTACCTTGTACCGGAGCAGATGGAACCAATGCTGGGGATTGAATGGTAGCCTAGGCTACCAAAGATCGGTGGCAGGAATCCTCTTTAATCAACCATTGTTTGATCAAGCCACGATATTTGGCAAGGCTTCCGGCGAAGCCCCTGAAGTCTCGTCGTTGGGACCTTCTTGCCCCGCTTAGCTCCCTTGGTCGGTGTAGGCGCCGACGCCTTCTCCGAGGCAGTCTTACGCTTGCGCGGAGCCCCGGTTGGCTTCCGCACAGAGGGGGTAGCAGGGTCTGCTCCCTCTCTGGAAGCTGAGGCGGCCTTTGCCTTCTTCAGCTTCCCCTTCGCGCTCTTTAGGACTGGGTAGAGACTTCGCGGGTTGCCATACCCCATTGACTTCTGCAAAATACCTGCAGATTGCCTTCGTTCGTTCATCATTTTCCATTTCCTCTTTTCTTGGTTTTCTTTTTTTCCTTTTTCTTCTTTGCTTTTTCGGGTGGTTTTTACCATTTTTATTCTTTTAACTTTTCTGCTTTAGTTTGGTGTCGTTTCTTTCTCCCTTTTTTTGCTGCAACATTGTCGATCAATGGGAGGTTGTTCGTCTTGGGTATAAGCTTCGTCTGGTGCGCTCCTCGTTTGGGCTTGACCTAGTCTCTGTGACCTTTGGCGATTTGTTGTTATTGAACATAGAATTGACAACTAGTTCTTATATATATATTTGACCCACGACTGCTTTGAGGTATAGGTGGCCGGTTCGGCCTGCAGATTATTACATGTTAACTCTAATAAAAATAATGAAAAGTGGTTGGATGAGGTATTTCGCGTCTGGTAAGTTCAGAATCGGAAAGTGTCTGTGGTGATGGAAGGTAGACGTATTTAAGTTGTACAATAGATAAGTGTTGATGGTAGCAACGATATGGTAAATGGAATCACATACTTACGTGACCCTAAGCGGAATCTAGGTGAAACCTGGGATAGATTGTGACTGAGAAGGTACGGTATGCTTCAGGTCTTCGAAAGCCTATCCCGATGGATATTTTGGCTGGGTGGGTTAGATTATATTTTCGTAGAACTCGTGAAGATTGGAAATGAAGTTGGAGGAAGGGTATAAAATAGAACGATTTCTGTTCACTAGGACAAGCTTGATGCTTGGTGATTATGAGGGTCGAGGGTGGTCCTAGTGATGGATGGACATAGAATGTTGTGTACAATATTAATGGAACAATAACGCGTGTACTTCCATGAAATAAGTATACAAGGGAGCGATAGACCCGGATCCGTATTGGTTGTAGCAGTAAGCAAAAGAAAAAGAGAAAAGACATACCTTCTTCAACTGAATGATGCCCCTACCCTAGATATCCTTAGGCACCAACGTGTATTCGGTGACAAATGGGGTCTTGTTTCCCGAGTTCAAGCTCGTGGCATTAGAGACGAAAAAAGTCAAGTCAGAATGTATCAAGGATTAATCCGGTCGATGTCGATCCAGTATGGATTGTACTACTTTTTGGGTATCTCCATTTTGATTATGTTTGTATACGCCCAAGTATGTGTCTGATGCGGGGAATACTAAGAGAGGAAAAGGAAAGTGGTGGATGAAAAAAAAACTTTTAACCTAGCCAGCAAATTTCAGGCACGATACATGGTGGCTGGGGGAAAGTCGTTTAGAGCATATGAAATTACCCGTGGATGCCATAGTTACCTAACAACTGTAGTTCTGATGCGGCATGGTGTTGGTACGGATACTATTGACTTCAATGGATAGATAGAAGGCAACGATAAGAAAAACATAGAAAATATTAGGGCATATTAGTTGATACTTGAAAACTTGTAGGTGAGAGGAAAACCTGTTACTAGCCTATTTACTGGTGTATCATCTTGGCCAGTGTACGTACGATGGGGATACATAACTAAGTACTTACATAGACAGTCCCAACTTTATCTTTTCTCATCCCCCGGGCACTCACTAGCTTTCTAGGGTATGGGTATGTACCTACCTTCAACATATTATGCAGTGCGTAAAGCGAACATGTACGCGAGCAGAACGTTTTCAACCACTGCATACATAGATACCCCATGGATATATTCTTTCCTAAGTGGAATGCTACGTTTAGAAGCAATAAAAATATTCCTGTATTGTATTTATGCTTCGTTAATGTTTACATGTGACAAATGGAGGGCTACTGTATCATCGTATGTACGCGGCTCAGTATCATCACACCTAGCGGCTATTAAACGACTTGCTACTACAATCTCATTACAACTAAGATCTAGAAATATCCTCCATTATCTCAGCTATTGAACAAATGATACCATCCGTCTCTGGCGAGTTAGATCCATGTACACTGAAGTCCTCACCCGGAATGTCTCTCCTGGCTTGAACAGGCTGAACCCCCAACCTTGCCATTGCAATGACCTACCCCAAACAAGTGGCCTCCTGTCAGACATATTGGCGCTCAGCCAGTTGGCAGTGGCTAGGCTACGATCGCCATAGAGCTCCTAAGATTTGCCCACCAGAAGGTGATGGCTAGGAGCCATGTACTTATCGTAGAAAGGAGTTTCCACGCCGTGACCTGAACTATCTAGCATCACCGCCATCCCTCTCCGCCACTAGGGGGTTCCTTCTTCATCTTGCCTTCGCTCTTCAACCCCGAGCCCCTCCCAATTACCGCGGAACTTTGAAGCCCTGGCTAGGTGGGCCAAGTAGCGTAGATTATCTGAAAGAAAAATGCGGGAGGTGGAAGAAACCTTGGGAGGGGGTTTAAATGATTGGGAATATTCGAAAATATCGGAGGTGATCTGCATATAGCTTTCGTCGAAATATTGTATAAGTTGGGGGAAGAGTCAATGACCGCGCTTGAGGTCTCGATTATGCATAGTGTACATAGTGAGCATCGCTCGAACTCTGGATGCTTCTGCAGAAATTTGCACACGACGCCTCCCGTGAGCTACCTATCGAATGTGCCGTTTACTCCTTCTTGAACAAGCCGATTGTCCATTTGCGGGGTCCTCGGCGCCGAATTGCCGCACCAGGACAGAATCTGCAAAGAAGTTCGCTCATCGTGATCCTTGGCGTTGACATCCACACCTCCTGTCGAGATTCTCGGAATAAGAGAGGCTTGCTAGATGGATCTAAAGTGTATTTCTGGAATAGAGATTGAAACTTCCGACAATGGCCGTGGTATTCCAGTAGTCCTACCACCTCGTTTAGTGCTACCGCATCGAAGCCGTCATTACCAGGAACCATCACCGGTATATAGAGGAAGTGGCATAGTCCACCACAGAAAGAGGACGACTGATCCATGTAGGTGAACGGTATCTGGTAGTCGTGGATCTAAACTGGTCGTGGCATTCTAAAGTTATATCCCAAGAATAGGCATCACACGTGATATTGTCATTTGAAGAGCCGTATGAGATAGATAAAAGCATGAAAGTAGAATAAAGCATGGAAGGGGGGTTAAAGCATGGAAGATTTTAAAGCATGGAAGATTGTTTGTAAAGCATGGAAGAGAGTAAAGCATGGAAGCCAATATCAGGTAATCCTTTTCATATGCTTCATCTATCTCCTACGGCTCTTCAAATGACAACATCACAGTATGATCCATTCAGAGGAATAGCTCCAAAATTGCCACATGTCTCTGGCCGAGACCATAACATCAACTTTGATTGCGGCAAAAACTGAGAGGTGTGGGGATCAATGATGCAGCCTTGCTGTTCGGGTCAGGATCTACACTGTCAGGAGTCAGATGCTGCCACTACAGCTAGCACTACCATCGCCGTTGCTAACATAGCCTCGAAGGAAAATGGACACTAACCATTGGCGCTTGCCTGTGAGAGGGACTGGTGCGAGCCTACTGCAGTACGAGACGCTCTTCTTCTGAAGCATGTCAAGGCCATGATACCTGAAAATGCCGCTCTCAAATAGCCGGAGTAGAGCATAGGGACTGATAGGGGATCATTGGCTCTCATTCTGAGAGCCCCCGTCAGGACTTCTTGAAAGTTTGTGATGGTGGCCAAGTCCAATGCGAATACCGTTGGCAAGCATACAGAGCAACTGCTGTATCTGGTGTTCAGGTCAGTAGATTGTTTACAACAACATGGGAATGTATGAAACAACTGCTAGGCGTACCATAACAGCAAGTGTGAATAAATTCACAACTTGTGCTAGACTTAGGTTGACAGCTGCCACCTAAGACAGGCTATGTAGCAAGTAGCCTAGTCTAGTCTAGAGCTTCGGCACCACTAGGGCGTTGTCTCTCCATTGTCAATACAACAATATCATCTTCTCTATGCAGAGCTCCTGGTGCGCAGTTTGATACGAGAAGGGAAGAGAAGAAACACTACAAGCATGGTATGCCTAGCTTTGCGTTGTGTTGTGGTGTGATCATGGAAGAGACGTCTCCATCTACGCTGTCGTAATGCAATACAGCAGGGCCAACGGTGCTGCGTTGTTGGTAGACTTATTTTTGCCAGCAACATCGCGAGTGCTCCGGTTACGGTGAACCCCATTACCAGGCTCAGCAGCCGAAGTTATGGAGTCGTCTCCTTTCTCCTTTTATCTCGAGGCAGATGCCAATATATCTACCCTCCGGTGACCCTCAGGTGGCTAAGTTCTAGTCAGAACGGCTAAATATTCGCCTAGTTGCCGAATATTCCGACAATGCTGGAGATTGAAGGCAATGAAGTCGTCCGCTTTGCCTTTCTATGCACACACACGTCTCGTTAGTTTGGGTGCAAATCGTTGAATCCAATGCAAGGCAGTAGGATACTTACGAAGGAAGTCTACCCCTGCACCTAACTGAATGTAGGGGTTCAATGAGATATTATACTTTGAAAGAGGTTTCCCATTTCTCTTTTAAGGGCTCTGGTAAAGGTCATGAAGAGTTGTTTGAATGTCATTCATATAAAGCATGGAAGGTTTGTAAAGCATGGAAGGGTTGGGACCATCTGAAAGGGAGTTGCAGTGGAAACAATGATGCGCTGTGTCATACATTCTCAGCCATGGCACGGTAGAAGGACCCTGTCAAGATTCTTAAGAAGTATTGTGGCTCTATCGACTCCCTGGTGACTGTTTGCCTGCGTTGTGGGTGGGAGACATTCTTGCTAAGGTTCAATGAATGCCTTCGTAGAAACTTGGAACGTGTTTGGTCGATAGACTTCGTATGCTAACAATGTAGCTTGATGGGGAGGTCATTAGTGCAGATGTGGGCTACCTCGAATCAAATAGGATGAAGAGTAAGGGTAAGCAAGAGCTGTTTCTGTGAATCAGAGTGACAAATAAATCACTAAGTTCCCTGTCGACTGGGGCATTCGTCGTTGGCGTGGAGTGGATTTGGCAGACCTCGAAAGGAACTGATTGCAATCTTTTCGCGTCTGTTGGTGTACCTCTGATCGTCGGACTGATGAATGCTGTGTTGAGTTGTAATATAAAGGGGAATATATATATATATATATATATGGGTAGTGACGATAAATTATCAATGCGTCCAGAACCACAAGGAACCATGAGAGTCGTGCAGACCAGCAACTACTGAAAATATGAGAAATCTTCCAATATGGGATGCTGAAGGTAATGACAAGTGTTGGGAAGATGTTGTTACCTAGCTGTAAAGTGACTCGAGAACTAGAGATGGAATGCGGGGAAGATTGAAAGCTAAGGTTGTATCTTGAAGGTTGCGTTAGATGTACTGGGTCTGGAGTTTTTTTGATACAAGTACTCACCTGGGATATTCCTCGTGATGGAGTGCTATAAAATGCAATTGTGCTTGATAATAGACAATTGCTTTGGCCAAGTTTGTTATGCATTGATGGTGATGGAAGGTACGGATGGCAGATGGCGAATAACTTCTATCGCAGCATTAGTCAGTCATATATTTACTAAACAAGGTTTGCAGTGTGCTCGACACAGATACAAACAATAGAAAAGAGAAGGAACGGATATTTCAGGACTGGTACGGTCTATGGACATAAGATGTATGGGTGATGGGGGGTTGTAAACAACGCGTAACTGCCTACTTGGCATGGAAGATACAATTATAAACGCATTAATGACGTAGCGCCGGGAGGATAAAAGGCAGAAATACATGCTACACCGATCTTGGGAGAACCATAACTTACGGCTTACGAGACTCCATGGTATTACTTCTTGTATCTGATGGATATCCATCATATGCGAATGTTACAGCTTGGTTTGAAAACCTAGGTCTTCTATTGCCGTGTCCTAATGTTAAGTGATGCAGGTTAAATCGAGGCGGTGTGTGTGTGTGTGTGTGTGTGCGGGTGTGTGTGGGAAGGTATGGCCTAGAGTACTGTGGAAAGAGAAAGAGAAGGAAAAGGAAAGAAAAATACCTACCCAGCCAGTGATTAACTACTTAGACTAGGCCCGAGGTAAGGCGCAGTTAGTCACACAGTGGTTGCTCCTAGAGTCACTAGTATCCGCTTCTATGGGTGCCTTGAACTACAAGAGTCCTTCCAAGCATTTGGTCAAAAGTACGACCAAATCTGGCGGTCTCCCTTCAAGATTAGTCTGTACATACACACCATTATTTTAATGAGGTATACAAAATGGCAGAATCTATGATAGTGTAACCAAAGTGCACTGTGACATTCTACAATAACGGTCTGGAAGAATCCACGATATGATTTAAATCATCTTACATACAAGTATACACGCATTATACTAATACGTATCGGAGTCCATATCAATATCTAATGTCGAATATCTCTATAGAAAGTGTGTAGTCTAATATAAGCACAAGTTGAAGGGTGATTACAGGTATCTTGGGGAAACCACGGATCATACACACCCTTTACAATTTCGACCGCGCCTGCACTAACAAGAAACTTCTTGAAGTGGATCTCGACTTTCATGTCCAACCCAATAGCCTCGCCGCCTTTGCATCGGCGAGCCGAGGCATTTCATATTCCCCGACATGAACCATAGCATTTTAGTCTTACATCTTGACGCATCTACCTGGTGCAAGCACCTTCATCACTACGTCCCACACATGTGTGACCTAGTCAACGATACTAGGAGGACCTGGTGCTTGAACCCGTATTTGAACGATTCGGACTCCAGCTCACCCCTTTTTAGCAGATATCAAATGCCCTGGTGCCACTACCGCGGCCGAGGATCTTTTGGCAATTTTAAGGAGGAGAGTAAATCAGGCGCCTAGAGGAACTTGCCTCGTACGGTCCAGAGAAACGGTGCCGTATTCTGCGTCTAGGCGCTTCTGCCCAGAAAATGTGCAGACCACATTCTTAGTAAAATTAAGAGCAAATAATGCAATATGTGTTTGATATGTTAGGGGGTGGGTAGTGTCCATCTTCTTCGGCAAAGATTCCCTTCATCACTGCTCTCGCCGCCCTGTTTGTCTTAGGCAGAACGATTACAGCTCACTTGAAGATGTCGCCAATTGCTTTTGAGGTAGAAAGATAGATATTTAGTCGGCTTCCATATTAAGAGAAATGATACAAATAGCTAGGTGGTTGGAAGACCACTAGATGAGTACCTTGCCATAACTGCCATGCCGTAGACAGATGATGATAGGCAAAAACTACAAAAACAATCGGTTAACTGGGAAATTTGAAATCAGTGACTCGATTGCGCAATATCTAACGTACAATACTTGCTAAGGTATGTCAGGCTTGTAAAACTAATATGGCATTCGAAGGAGGTCTGTATTCTAGACGTCAACGACTCGCTTCGTTGTAGCTCGAAAAGTGGAATTAAACATCTGTGAATAACTGTTAAAATACGCGGATAAATACTGGTCTCGAATAGCTCTCGGAAAGTAAGGTATATATTATTATTTAGAAAAGTTTGCACTAACTTGGCTACAAGCCCGAATTATATATTAATCCTTATGCCTTAAGTATTACACGTAACATTTTAAGATATTTTCGGTATTTAACTTTTTATTGTTATTATAAATCGTTATTAAGGTACTTTATTTATTAATACGCTTTTTTATATTAATAAACGGTTAATTTTTTTAAAACTTTAAAAAACTTAAAAAATTAAATTATAAATTTATTAAAATTAAACTTTTAATTTTCGTATTTATTTTCGTAATTTAATTATTTAATTATTGATTTTATTTATATCGTAATATTAATAATTTTATTCGTATATATACGTTTAAAATTTAATTAAGTTATTATTTATTAATAAATCTTTTAATTTTATATATAAAATTTATAATATTATTAATTAATACGTTATTAATTATATAAAGTTAAATAAGGTTTGAAATTTTCGACTTTAAAAATAACGAAAAATTTTAATTAAAAGTTATTAATTATTAATTTTTTTTTTATATTATATATTATAAATATTAAAGAAAATAATTAATAAAAACGAATTTGTTTAATAAAAGTTAAGTTAATTTAAAAGTTATTTTAAATTCTTTAAGCTAAATGTTAAAAAAAAAAGTTTTCGGGTTAAATAAATATAATAATTATAAAAAAAATACCGCGATAATATAAAGTTTTAAAAAATAACGATTTTTTTTTTTATAACGGAAATTTAATAAGTATTATTTTTTTATTATTTTAATTAATTTAATTTATTTATTAATTAATGTATTTTTTAATTTTTTAAATAACTTTTAAATTAATTTTAAGTTTAATTTTATTACGAATTTATTAAAAGCTTTTTAATTAAAAAGTTTAATAAAGTTATTTATTAAATTTTTATTTATTTTAATATATTAAACTTTAATATAATTATTATTAATCTTTTAACGTATATAATTATAATCGATTTAAATATAATACTTTTTTTTAAATATTATAATTTTTTTTATTTATTTTAATATATTTATATTATTTTTTAATAAAATAATAAGTTTTTTAAATATTAAGTTAAGTTTTTATAAAAAGTTTTTAATATTAATTATTTTTATTATTATAATATTTAAGATTATATATTTAACTTTCGTTATATAACGAATAATAATCGTTTAAAATTTCGAAATTTATATAATAAAAGTTTTTATTATATAAAATATATAACTTATAATTAATTTATTTAAATTAAAGTTATTATTATAATTAAAATTTATTATTTTAAATAATTTAAAATTATTATATTTATAATATAAATGTTTTTTATTTAAAGTTTAATATTAAATCGATAAATTTATAATGTTATTTATATATTTTAATAAGCGTTTAATATAATTTATATATTTTAATAACGAGTTATTTATAAATTAAATTTAAATAAACGTTATATAAATTATATTAAGTTTAATTATATAATTTAAAAAGTTAAACTTTTTAATTAAATTTATATATTTAAATGTTTTGTTTTTAATAATAGTTTTTTAATTTTAAATTATATATTATTTATAATTTAAAATAAACGAAATAAATAACGGCTTTATATTATTTATATTTATTATTTAAAGCGATTTTTTAATATATTATTATTAATTTAAACGTATATCGTTAATAGAATTTAATTTAATAATACGAATATTTAAAAATTAATTAATTTTGCTTAAGTTTTTAATAATAATTATTTTAATAATAATTTTCGTAAGTTTCGTAAAACGTTTTTTATTTACGTTAAATAATAAAAAATTATTAACGTATAAAATTATAATATTATTTATTTTAAAATTTAAATAAATAACGTCGTTTAATATTAAAGTTATAAAGTTTAATTACTTTAAAATAACTTTAATTTTTATTTATTAAATTATATTAATTTATTTAAGTTTATATAAAAGGTTTATTAATTAAATAATATAATTTAAATCGTATTTATATTTTTTTTTTTTTTAAAATATACGTTAAAATATTTTTTTAATAACGAAAATATTTTTATAAATAGTTTTTTTTTTAATTTATTATTAAAATACGTTATAATAAAGTTTATTTATATAATATATTAATTATATAAAGTTACGAAAGTTATAAAGATTCGTTAATATATAATTTAAATTATAATTATAATAATTTCGTTATAATTAATATTTTTTCGTTATATAAATTTTTTTATATATATACGAATTTTTAACTTTTTAAGGTTATTTATTAATATAAATTTTTTTCGTAATATTTATATAACGTTTATTAAATATTTATATATTACTTTAATTAATAAAATAAATTTAAATAATCTTTAATTAATGTTTTTTTATATTTTTATAAATATTATTTTTATTTATAAGTTTTTTTTAAAGTTTATTAAGGCTTTTTTTAATAACGAATTATTTTTAAATATTATTATTATTAATTTATATATTTTTAAATATTTAAAAAAGTTCGATATTTTGTAAAAGTTTTCGAAAATATTATATCGTTTTTTTTTAAATAAAAATATTATTTATATATAAAAATAAATTTATATTATTATTTTAAAAGCGTTATTAAAGTTTATAAATTTACGTTTTTAATTATTTATAATATTATTATTAATAAAATTAAATTTAAAATTATATTTATTAATATTTTTATTTTTTTAAATAAATCGTGCTTAACGTAATTTAATTATAATTTTAAAGTATTTTTTAAAAGCATTATATATATAAAATTTAAGAATTGTTTTTTTTAAACGATTACGTTTACGTTTAATAAGTTATTTTTTGTTTTTTTTATTCGTTTCGTTATTAAATATAACGTTATTATTATTATTTTAAATATTAACTTTTTATTTATTTTTTTTATTAATTTAATAACGAAGTCGTTTTTAAACTTACTTTAAAAATAATCGAATAATGTTTTTTAAGTTAAAAGGAACATTTAATTTCGTAAGGTTTTTATATATTATAATATAAAGGATTATAAAAAAACGTTTTTTTTTTATTAATTATATAATATAATTACTTTTTTTTTCGTATTTTAAAAAGATGTTTTTTATATTTCGGTTAATTAATTTTTTAAATTAAACTTTTTTTTTTAATTAATAAATATAACGTAACGTAATTTTAAAATATATAAATGCTCGTAATAAAGTAAATAATTATTATTAAAATTTAAACTTTTTTAATAAATTTTCGTAAAAGTTATATTTTTAATTAATAATTAATTTATTTTATTAATTATTTTAATAATTACTTTTATAACGTAATTTTAAAAATATATAAAGATTTTTATTTAAATTATATAAGTTTTAATTTCGTTT
Organism: Eutypa lata; assembly: GCA_022661535.1. Classification (NCBI taxonomy): domain Eukaryota; kingdom Fungi; phylum Ascomycota; class Sordariomycetes; order Xylariales; family Diatrypaceae; genus Eutypa; species Eutypa lata. Next base: position 678,534 of record JAKULF010000013.1, on the reverse strand, counting down.
TATATAAATTTAATAACGCGTTTTATAGTTTTATTTTAATATTAATTATAAAGTAACAATAATCGAAATTTAATATCGCGTTTTTTATAAAATTCGTTTATTTTAAATATATCGAATTTTCGTTTATTATTTAATTTTAAAATTTAAATTATTTTTTTTTTATTATTTTTATTAAAAAGTTAATTAATAAAATATTAAATTATTTTTTTAATATAACTTCGTAAATATTATTAAATATTATCTTTGGTTTTTATTAATTTTATATTACAATATCGGTTATAATTTTTAATTATTAAATTATAATATAAGTTATTACGTAATAATACGAGTTATATTATATTTATATTATATTATATAATTTCGTTTATATAAGTTAATTTTTTTTAAATGTTTTTTAATAAAAACTTTTTTATTTTTATTATATTATAAGTCGTATAAAATAAAATTTCGATATTTTTAAGTTTAAAATTTATATTATAAAATCGTTTAATAATTTAAATTAAGCGTTTAATATTAAAGTAATAAAGTTAACGATATTATAAAATGATTTTTTTTATAATATTTTTATTTATTATAACTTTTTCGTTATTATTAAATTTAAATATTATATATTAAAAAATAATTAATTTATTATTATTACTTTTTAATATATATTTTTATTTATTATTATTAATTTTAAGTTTAAATATATTAAAAGTTTATAATAAAAATTTTCGTTTTTTTATATTAATTATTATAAAAACTTTTTTATTTAATAATTTTAAAATATTATAATTTAAATAATTGTTTTTTTTATATTATATTTTATTAAAAAGTATTTTAAACGAAAATTTTTTAATAATTAAAGTATACGATATTATTAAGTTTAAACGAAATTTATTAAATTTAATTAATTATTATATAACGATGTTAATAATTAAAGTATAAATAAAATTTATTTTAATATTAATAACGAAACGATTTTATTTAATATTTTTAATTGTTTTTTTAATTAAATCGTTAAAGTTATTAATAATATTAATATTTAAATTATTATTTTATAATAATTAATTTTTCGTATTATTTATAAAATATATTTAAAAGATTATTATTTAATAAATAATAATCGTAACGTTTAAAACGTTTTTTTATACGATTTTTTCGATATTTTTTTCGTTTTTAACGTTTTTTTATTTAATAAAAGTTAAAGTTATAACGTTTTTTAATTTAATTTATCGATATATAATATTAAAGGTTAATTTATTATATTATTTAAATAACTTTTTTAATACGTTTTATTTTATAAAAACGATAATTAAAAAAATAAAACTTTTATATATATTTTTAAATTCGGCCGGAATTATTAAATCGTTAAGTTTAATTAAATAATTATAATTATTATAATCGTTATTATTATTAATAATTTTACTTTTATTTTTATTTTTATTTTTATTATTATTATTTTTTCGTTTTTCGTTTTCGTAATATTAAAATATATATTTGTATTTATTATAATTAAAGTAAAAAGGTTTTTTTATCGTTTATAAAAAATTTATTAAATCGGTTTCTTTTTTATAAATTCGATTTTTTTATTTTTTTATTATTATTATTTTTTTAAGTATATAATTTCGTATTTTTATACGATTTATTAATGTTTTTTATTTCATTTTAAAATTTAATATTAAAATTTTTAATAAATTTATAAATAAAATAATCGATTATTTATAATATAAAATTTATAGTTTTATATTAATAAATAGTTTTATTTTTTACGATATTTATAAATATCGTAATATAAATGATTTTATTTAATTTTATATTAATTAATTTTATTTTTTTTATATATTTTTAAAATTATATAATAAAAATAAAAAGATTTTTTTTATTATATTTAAAATTATAAAAATTATTTTAAGTGTTTTATTAATATATTATATTAATTATTAAAAAGATAAATTATAAAGTTTTTAACATTTCGATTTTTAAAATTATATTCGTAATTAATTATTAAAAATATTATTTATAAATTTTTATAATAACTTTTATAAGTTTAATTTCGACGAATTTAAATAATTTTATATTTTTTTCGTAATCGATTTTTTTTAAAGTAAAATTTAAAATATTATATTAAAATTTTTAATTATTAAAATTTTTAAAATAGTTTTTTTTTTTAATTTTAAAAAAAAAATTTTTTTATTTTTTTTTAAAATTCTTTTCGGTAAATTTACGTAAGTTTTTATTCGTTTTTAAAAATTTAAAAAAATAAATTTTTTAAATATTATAATTAAAATTATTTAAATTTAAATTATTTAAATTCGAATTATTAAAATTTATATTTTATATATTTTTATATTATTTATTAAATTTATTTACTTATTAACTTTTTTTATAATAATATAAGAAAAAAAAAGTATAATTTTTTCGTTTATTTAATTTTATTATTTTAATATTAATTAAATTATAATAGTTTTTTAATAAAGTAATTATTAATAAAGTTTTAAATTATTATTTATAAATATTATAATAAAGATTTATAAAATATAATTATTTAAATTATAAAAAATGCGAAAATTTTAAATAAATTTAATATATAATTTAATTTATTATAAAATTAACATTATAAAAAAAAAAAATATTTATATATTTAAATAAAAAAAATAAATAATTTATTTATTTATTTTACATTAAATATTTAAATAAATTTTATAATTAAAGCTTTAATAAAGTAAACATTAAATTTAATTTTACTTTAAATAATACATTTTTTATATTTAATATTATAACGTTAAAGTATTATAAAATAAATAAATTTATATTTATTAATAATTATATATTTATTAATATTTATATTTACTTTATATAAATTTCATTAAATATTAATTATATATTTATTTATTATTAAAATATAACGTTTATATATTTACTTTATATTAATTTATTAATTATGTAATTAAAATTAATTTTAACATTACGATTATTTATACGTAAATTTAAATTTTATATTTATATACTTTTAAATTATTTTATAATAATATTTATATCGTTTTAATATTAATTTATTATCTTTTATTATTAAATTTTTATTATTAATACGATTTATTTTTTAATTTAAGCTTTTTTTACGAAGTTATATATAATGCGGTTTATATTATTTATTATTATAAAAAGTTTATTAAATTTACGATAATTTATAAATATTAATAAAAAAAAAAATTATATATTTAATTTTAATAAAAAAAAAAGATTTAATATAATAACGTTAAAAAATTAACTTAAGTAATTAATTTATTTATAAGATTTTATAACTTTTTTATTATTAAAATAAAATTATTTAAATAAGTAAAAAAGTCGTTTAATTATCGAAATTTCGATTAAATTAAAAAAGTAAAATATTAAATTATAATTTAATTTAATAAAAAAAAGAAAATAAATGCCGCCGATAACGTAATCGTTATAATTTTCGATAATATTAAAGATTTATTTATTTTTCGTTATTATTAATATCGATTTTCTTCGTAAATTCTTTAAATTAAAATTAATAAAACGTCGTTATAAATAATATATTTATCTTTATATAAATTTTTTAATTATTAATTTATAAAATTAAGATTATTATTATATTAAAATATATAAATAAATATTAATTTTAAATAATTTTTAAAAAGTAAAATATATATTATTATTTAAAGAAATTTATATTAATTTAATTATAAGCTCGAATTATATATTAATTCTTATATTTTAAATATTATACGTAACACTTTAAAATACTTTTAATATTTAATCTTTTATTATTATTATAAACCGTTATTAAAGCATTTTATTTATTAATAATAATTAATAATTAACGTTTAATTTTATTTATAATAACTTTATAATTAAATTAATTACTTCTTTAATATATACTTTTTTTAACGCTTAATGTACTTTTAACGATTATTATAATTATATTTTTAAGTTTTAATTTATTATAAAAAATTAAATAATTAAATAATTAACTTTAAACTTTTATAAAACAAATTATAATATAATTATTATTTTTATTATATTATTTTTTTTTTAATTTTAACTTTTTTTAATTAAATAATATAAATAAATTTTAATATAAATTCTTTTATATTCTTTTATACTTTTTTTATATTTTTTATTCGAATAAATTTTAATTTTAAATTTAATATTATTTTTTTTTTTTAATTTTATTTTTTTAAAAATTATAAATAATTATTTATTTTATTATTCGTTTATTATATAATTAAAAATTATTACGTTAAATAATTTATTAAGCTTTTTAAAAAAATAATTAAACGATTATTTTTTCGAAAATAAAATAAAATTTAATTAATTTTTATTAATAATTTAAATATATTTAAAGTTAAATTAATTATTAAATTAATAAAATTAAATATTATGAAAATAAAACTTAACTTTATAATTAATATATAATTTCGTTTAAAGTCTTTTTTAATAAGTTAATTATTTAAAGCGATTTTTTTTAAAATAAATTATATTTTAAATATTTTAAAATTCGTTTTAATATAAATTAAAATTAAAAATATATCGTATTACGTTTATTTAAACGTTTAAAAAGAATTATTTTTATTAATAATTTTCGAAATTTATTTATAATACTTTTTTTTAAATTAAAAGCGAAAATAATATTTAAAATATAAAAACATTTTAATATTAAATAATTATTATACGTATAAATTATAAATAAAAAAATATAATATATAAATTATATTAAAAAAATAAAAAGTTATAAATTTTTTAAATATATAATTATTATAATTATTTAAAGTAAAAGATTATTATTAATTAAAATAAATCGATTTAATATATAAAATAAATACTTTTTTTAATTATTTTAATTTAATTTTAATATTAATTTATTTATTTAATAATATAATAAAATATTAATTATTATATTTATAATTCTTTTTATTAAATTATTATTATTAAACGTTTATATTATTAAATATAATTAAAAATAAAAAAATATAATTATTAATAATAATATATATTATAATCGAAATTTATTTACGTTTATAAATATTTTTTATTAAAATAATTTTTTTAAAAGTTTTATTAAATATAAAAGCATTTTTTTATATTTTTTATTATTTTAATTTCGTTTATATTAATTTTATTTTTTTCGATAATTTTTTTAATTTTAAAATTAATTAATTAATTAAATAATATTTTATAAAATTTTAAAAAAATATTATTTAAATATTTATAATTAATAATAACATTTTTAATAATTCGTATTTTAAAATAACGTTTAAAAAAAATTTTTTTTAATATTTATAAGTTTTTAATATTAATTAAAAAACATTAAATAAAATTATAAAATTAAATATATAACGATATATATTTTAAAATTTTTTAAATAACGATTTATTTAATTAAAATATTTTTTATTTAATTAAATATTTTTTATTATTTTTAAAATTTCTTTTATTTAATTTAAATATTTTTAATTTAATATTATATATAAATATATTTAATTTAATATATTTTAAAAATTATTAAAATAAACTTTTTATTTATAACTTTATTAATTATTTTTATAACGTAATATTATCGTATAAAAATTATATTATTAAAATCGTTAAAAAATAAAAAATAAAAAGATATATTTTTTATTTTAAAAAAATATAAAATAACGATATAAATTTATATTAAAGATAAAGTTAATATTAAACTTAACGTATTATAAAGCATTAAGCGTTAAAAGAAATATACGTTAAAAAAGTAATTAATTTAATAATTACTTAATATAAATAATATATTAATATTTAAATCGATAATAATTTGTTTTAAATCTTAAGTTGCCGTATATATATTTTATATTACGTTAATGCGTTATTTTTAAGTTAATTAAATCTTTAAGATCGATGCGAAGTTATAACAGCTTAAATTCTTTTAATAATTTTTCGCTCTTTATATATTATAAATATTTTATTTTAAAACAAAATAATTCGTAATAAATTTAAAACAAACCCGATAAGCTTAAAGTTTTATATACGTTAAATTTATAAGCTAATATATAAATAAGAATTTTTGTTATTTTTTTAAATTTAAAACGAAGCCGTACGAATTAAAACCGATAAATTACCTTGCAAGAATCACCTTGTAGAAATCACCCTGTAGGCGCGTCTCGATACGCTCTTTGTATGCATACCACCACCACCGCCCTGATCATTTGAAAAAGAGCCGTATAAGTACAATTTAGTATGGCGGAAGCTTCGAGCATTATGATTTTTCTGATCAGAATGGTAGTGGTGGTATGCGACCAAGGAGAACCTTTAGACCTATAGGGTAGACCTACAGACCTACAGACCTACAGACCTACAGACCTACAGACCTACAGACCTTTAGATCTACAGGGTAACCTTCAGACCTACAGGGTAATCTACAGTCCTACAGGGTAATCTACAGACCTACAGTCCTATAGGGTAACCTACAGACCTACAGTCCTATAGGGTAACCTACAGCTTACAGACCTACAGACCTACAAACCTACAGATCCGGACTAGGTTACGTAAGCCACCTGTCCGGACGGTCACTTGGTCCGTATGCTACCACCATCACTTGAATCAAAAAAATCATGACGCTCCGGGCTTCTCCCATATAATGTTACCCTTGGACGGCCCTTTCCGAAATGATTAAGGTAGTGGTGGTGGCATACGGACCAAGTGACCGTCCGGACAGGTGGCTTACGTAACCAAGTCCGAACGCCCTTCTCTTTAATATGCCACAACCACTTGTCGCATCGTTAAAATCATAACGCTCCGGGCTTCTGCCATACAATGTTACCCTTGGACGGCCCTTTCCGAAATGATCAGGACTATGTTGATAATATGCCAGCCATAAAGGCATTCGGACAAAATAATCTCAACATGCAAAGCTTTTTGAACTTTAATCTTATAGTTATTATTTTTGGCTAAGGTTATAATAAAAATATATATATATTTATAATCGTTATTTAATTTTAAATTTAATGGCTTAATTATTTTTTTAATACGTATTTTTATTAATTAATTATTAATAAAAACGTTACAAAAGTAAAAATCGATTTGTATAGGAAAAACGTCGTTTTTAACATGCAAAGGGCCGAAATTTACCAAATTGGATCAGGCCCTTCTCGGTTGGGATTTGGGATTTGTGGGTATTTTTCTGTATTAGGCTTAGTGGGTACGTAAGATACATACAACCAGCCGAGAAAGGCCTGATGTATGAGGTAAGTGATAGCTAAGTCAGCGGATTTCCACCAGGTAGCTAAAGCCGGAGCTCTCTTTCGATCTATCCCCGAATTCCGAACTCCCGCCCCACGGCGTTCCAAGACCCGGTCTACTTACTATGGGCCACCTCTTGCTTCTTCAGAGTCTACATCTACTAACTTCGCAGCTACCCTTCTATCCTACCTGCGTCACCTACTCGCACATTACGATCGATCATGGCTGATGAGTCATCCTACAAATTCATCCATAAGCTTCGAGGCAAGCGTGTCCTGATCTTCGGCAGCACGTCCGGGATTGGCTACGCCGTCGCGGCAGCGTGCGTCGAACATGGCTGCACGGTGATCATCTCCGGTTCCAACGAGCCGAACCTCACGAGCACCGTCTTGCGCTTGAAGACCTCATACCCGCACATCGCGTCGCCTTCTTCTTCTTCTTCTCAGGTCATCATCACGCACGTCTGTGATCTGTCCAAAAAAGAAGACCTGGAGTCCAATATCCAGGCGCTCTTATCCGCCGCCACGCGCGGGGCAAAAGAAAAACTCGACCACGTCGTCTTCACGGCTGGCGATGCGCGCTCCCTTCAGTCGATAGCGGAAGTGACTGTTGCTCAATTTGAGAAGAACCAGGTTGTTCGCAACATCGCTCCTATTATCGTCGCGAAGTACCTCCGACAGTATTTAGACGTTAGTCCGGATAGCAGCTACACTCTCACCGGAGGGTTCATTGCCACCAAACCCCCGCCCGGGTGGGGTCTCCATGCAGCCAGCGGTCTCGAGAGTTTGACGAGAGGATTTGGCCGTCGACATGACGCCCGTCAGAATTAATCTAGTCGCGCCGGGGGCTATCAAGACGGAGGCCATGAAAGGGGTGCCAGAGCAAGCCCTCGACAGTCTTGCCCAGGCAACGACAATCAAGAGGCTAGGTCGACCGGAAGATATTGCTGAAGCCTACCTTTACCTTATGAAAGACGGTTACATAACCGAGAGCATCCTCCACTCGAACGGCGGGAGATTCTTGCTCTGATATGCGTCAACCTGGTAATATAAGACACACTCTATCTCAGATCTATATTCTTTGCAGCGAGTTTTATTTTCTTCAGATTGTCTTGGATCCCCCAGCCTCTCCCGTATATCTATACATTATCATTGATTTCGATGTTAGTATCATGATGAGCTTTTGAGTATATATTAACTACCTTCTTCGCGCAACGCGATGGACTAGGAAGCTAGCAACTATGTAGGCTTGAAGCCCCTTGTTTCCGACTATGTCTAGTTCATCCCTAACTCACATCATGATTCTATTTTCAACCGCAGGTTATAACTATTTAATTGGTTCCTGCGGCTTATGTTGGATATCTCAGTACCTTATGGGATGTATTATATGGAATTTATCGAGGATTAAATATGCTGCACCATGCTATCAGATGTTGGGGTGTTATATCAGTTAATCTGGATTTCAGCATCTAAAACATTGAGTAAATACTATATACATAGATACAAGTAACGACATTGATATGTCGGCCGAATTCTGATTCTTATCAATTGTAATATTGAGCACGCGCTCTCTCGCTACGACACCACACGTCTCCTACGCTTGTGGTCCTTGTTCCTGCAAACTCTTGAGATGCTTTCGCATACAACGGTTGGCACTCTCGGCCGATTTAAAGGTTCTGCGACACTTGGCGGTCTGCCCCACGGGCAAGAGTACTTTCCGCCCTGCGTGTCGGGGTGCTTTTGTTTGCGGCCGTGCACGCTGCTCGTGTGAACGACGAGCAGCCCCGGGGAATCAGCGAGGTAGGTGGCGCCGTCGTCGCCCTTGCCGGCAGGGAAGAAACATTGGAGTCCAAGATGGAGTCCCCTCTGATATAGCTTAGGGTCCCCGATGTCTTGAAGCGCTCCTCGCACTCGTTGCACGGGATCGGGTTGTTGGAGGTGTCCTTCTTGACGGGGGGCTTCTTGGCGGTGGTGGTCTTCTTCTTGGACGACATCTTGTTGTTGTTAAGAATTTATAGCCCGATGGCTCTTTTGGATGGGGTAATTTTGATGTAGTAGCGCGGAACCTCTAGGCTAACTACTGCACCTTTCTGTGGCAACCGGTAACCTAATGTCAACCTCCACAAGCAGATGTTCCCTATCTTTAGCCGCGCCTTTAAAAACCGAACCCTCCCCAGGCAAATAGCAAATTGGGAGTGTCGCCCTCCCGTGTTCTCACACTCTAAGTATAAGGACTGGTCGGCAACTTTAGATCGTGTGCCCCTCCCCCTCCTCGAGGATCTCGTTGATTACCTCGGCCTTAAGAGCTGCCTTCTCCTGCATCTCCGCCAGTTTTGCGGCCGGGAGAGTTTTGACAGTGGGAGCGTGCACCCTGATGGTGCGAGTTTTGCCTTAGCCGTTGCCTTGGCCTTGGCCTTGGCCTTGACCTTGGCCTTGACCTTGGCCTTGACCTTGGCCTTGATCTTGGCCCTGACCTTGGCCGTTGCCTTGGCCTAGGACACTCAATAGTCGAGTGTCAGTGGATGATAACAAACTTCCCAATGCTTCCTCCAGGCTCCAATGCACCACCACGGGTGCCACGACTGTGGCAATGATCCTTGGCCCTAGCTTTTCCAGCTGGCAATTAATTGGACCAGTTCACTTCATTACTGGTAAAGCTCGAGAGAGTTTATTCAGTAGAAGATGGATTGCTGTACTGCTATTAGAGTGAGAGCGCCTTTGCGAACCTTCTGGCTCGTGATTTTCTTGGGCAGAGGAAGCTTTTTCAAAAGGGCATCCTCCACAAGTTGTTGATAAACTGCATCTCGGTCTTCCTCTGTCATGTCAGTCCCGGTGTATATACCTTCAATAAGATTAGCATGTGGTCCTACGAATTCGGGACCTTCGAATACTTTACCCTGTGGATGGAGAAGTTCACACACTGGCATAATGCCGATATCACAGACCTAGGCCTTATGCATAGAGCCACGCTCAGTCCTCAATCTAGAGATCCGTCCCGTTCCCCAGGTCCTTCGGTGCTGGCTTAGGTGCCGGCGCTGGTTCGAGATGAATGTTAGCATCTTGACAAACGTGCTGTAGGTGATAATATAAAACTTACAGCAGAGCTTCGCTATTGTGGTCGTGGCCCTTGACGCCGGTCGTCTTCGTTGACGATGTATCGTCTGGACCAGCCCCATGGCTATAAAGCTTTGTGAGGGTTTGAAAAAGCATGGAAGGATTTTTAAAAGCATGGAAGGTTTTTTTTAAAAGCATGGAAGTGTTGGTAATAGAGCGCAGTAAGGTCTCTAGAACAGATGGCTGGTTCTTGAAGGACTCATATTTCTGACCCTCTTACTGGATATGATCGGTACCCGCTTTGGCTCCTCTGTGCCGGCGAGCGGGCCGTATCCAGGCCGTGGTTCAATGCAGCGCGCCCCAATATTTAGCACCTCGGGCCTCCCATTCCCAAGCACGGAGCGTTGCCAATACCTGGTCCTTTCTTGATAGCAAGGACGTATTCCTCGTCATCCCCATGGGCATATAGCTGGCGACGATATGGGTTTACTGTCCGGTAATCCGGCGAAATACCTTAGACCGTGTGTCAAAGGTGTAGTTCGTCCGTCTCTTCCCCTCCAACTAGGCTCAAGCCCGTGGCGGCCACAGGACTCTGTGCGGTTGCGAGTACCGCCTGAATTCCGTAGAATACACGCCGTAGCTTAGCGTAGGGCTTGTCGCCGGCCGCAATGGACCCTTTGAGGAGGCCGAGTCGTGCACTAAAGACGAGAGATGACAAGCCGAGATGAGTTATGATACGACAAGTTTTCTAGAAGAAATTGCCGTTGCTGCTCGGGTGCCAAGGATGCATGACAACATTGTTCTGATGACACGACATTAGGCTTGATGGTTTTTTGTTGTCACTATAGTCGGTGACTACATTTTCATTTGGTGCCATCTTTAACATAAACATGTAAGCAAATGTGGAAGATAACAAAGAAAATGAACTTACTTGTGTATCAATAGATAGACTTGTTTTTAATCCTCGTTGAAGATCAAACGGGTACCAGAAGTACAATATTTCTCTTTCTAGACGAGTAAGCCCAAGCACGACAACTGCTACCTAGCTTCGGTAGCCTTGTTCTTTGTGTACTTGGTTTCGAGGTCCGTTTCCTCTTCTGATTAGGAGTTGTGGAAACGCTCGGGAGTGCAAAAGCAAGTTGAGAGGGTGGTTTATTTTATGCAAATGCATATTGGGTGGATTGTACTCTGAGAGAAAATGGTTTGGAGGCTTTTTCTTTGTTTGGAATGGGAAGTATGACATTGTGCATCATGAAAACATAGAAGAGATAGTTCACACTACTTTACCAAAAAATTGACACAAATTTGATTGTAGGAGATGGGGTGGACTGTTGATGGGTCCCGGGTCGTTCTGTAGTGGTGGCAAGACTACGGCGGATGAGGGGAAAAGAAATTACATGGTGGATGGATGACATGGGAGGAAGGGCTTTTTAGGGCCGGTTAATTCTTAATGCCTAGAAAATGTCAGGGGCGATTTAACTTTTCGAGGGAAAAGAAAAGCGAGTTTTTCCTGAAGTAAATGGTTTCCATTGGCTGCCTAAGATTGTTTTAGACAAACTAAGAAGTAACTTATACCATGCATGTCACTTTCAAAGTATCTTGTCACTTCGGGAGATGTAGTTATGTTATGGTCATTAATCGGTACATACATGCTCAAGGGCGTGCGTTCCAACTGACTTCGGATGGGCTCCTTGTACACTTATACGTGTTTAAGTACCATTGACAGAAGCGATGATTAAATTAGCGTGAATAAATTTCAGTTCATCACATTAGAGAATGATGCCCATAGAACGGTGGCAACTTGACTGTCTTCGAAATTGATCATAGCTATTTTAATACACCAACACTTTACTATCAAAGTCTACTATTTCCGCTCCACAGCACTGAGCCAACCAACCAGCTTATTAGTTACGTATGTTGGTCTACATTCCGATGTTTTTCATCAGACATTACGATATATCAGATAGATAGAGCTGTCCACTGCGAAGTCTATATTCTAGCCTAGCATAGAGGAAGAGAATATATACGGCGTGGATGAAGAAGAACCCATTTTCCGACATAAGTAGATATGCTCCAAGGAGTTCTACATCCGTAGATCGATTACGCACTGAGCTTCTCTAGTAGCCTATAGGATCGGAACAAGAAAGACATGGATGGCAACGGATGCGTATGTTCGTAATCTATAGGAATATATACATGCAAGAAGATATACCACCCACAGAAATTCCGTTAACCTCCTTTTTTTATCCAATAATCAAAAGTAGCGACCGACAAATCCAGAACTCAGGAACTACAAACAACTACAACCACAAGTCTCTTTCCATCTGTTAAGAAATATGATACCCACAGAATGGAAGGTAGAAGACCCAGCCTAGGGTGAGGTATAACGACCGTTGTCACCTCCGAGACCTAGCTAGTCCCCGCAAGAGCGAAACGGAATCAAGGGATGACTGAGTCCCAACCCTGCTGCAGGGCAGGGCTGCTAGCCGCATTCTTAAGCGACGTATCGATATCCGTGCCCCCACCAACAAAGATACCAAACGGATCACTGTCCGTGGAGGGATTATACGGGCAGTCGGAGACCGCATCGGGGAGGAACTGCCAGTACAGCGCGGGGAGCCCGACGGAGTTCATATCGGCGGCCTCGTGGGGGAAGCCCTCGGCCGGGTTGACATTGGTCGTGTTGACGCCCCATTCTTCGACGTACACCAGCTTGCCGTTGGCCTGCTCCACGTACCCCGGCGCGCTGCCCGCCCAGTTGCCCGGGTACCCCGCGTACCGGTGGATGGAGATCAGGTCCACGGCGTCGCAGTCCGTCACGGCGGAGATGAACGTGCAGTCGTTCGAGATATCGCCGCCCACGCCGCCCGTGGACACCAAGATCGGGTTGTCGGCGCCGAGCTCCTGGCGCAGGTGCCCCGCGCGCCCGCAGAGCCAGTTGTGTGCGTCCCCGTTTTTGCAGGCGCTCGGGTCGGGTGTCATGGGCTCGTTCTGCGGTTTTTTTTTTTGTTAGCATTGAAGAATTTACTATTAGAGGTACGAGAGACGATGGAGAGATGTTGCGAATACATACCTGCAAGTTGAAGCTCAGAATGGCGTCGCTCCACTCCTTCCAGACCTTGCCCGAGGTGGCCCCCTTGTAGTTCAGGATAGCGGACAGCCTGGAATCATAGGCGTCGAAAGCCTCCTGTTTCTCGTAGAAGAAGCCGTAGCCATACGCATCATAGTAGACGTCCCTATTATCCACGCCAAGCTCATTAGCGCCCTGTTTACCACATCTCCCCGGGGTCGGGTCTGTCCTTAAGCCAGCTTGATACTTACTTGCGGCCGTCGCCAATAAGGGAGTTGGAATCATGCGGCGAGATAACGACCTTCATGCCCGCCTTGGCGATCTTATCGATGACCTTGTCAAGGGCGTCGAGCGTCGCGGACTCGTACTGGCCGATGGCCTTGTCCTCGAACGCCGGGACGTAGGCGAGCTTGCTGCCTTTCTCGCACCCGGGGTTCTGCCTGTTGACCCAGACTCGGATCACCTTGGCGCCGGCCGATGCCATGCGCGAGATGTACGAGTCCTGATCGGAGTCCGACAGCCCCGGTAGGAAGTACAGGTTCGTCCCCATAAAGGAGTGGCCGTCTGCGCGAGGAGCCGGCGAGGCAGAGGCCAGCGAGAGCGCCATCGCGCCGAGCGCGACGAGGACGGATCTCATCATTTTTGGTTTATAAAAAGTGATGCAGATTTCGAAGAAAGCGTAGCAAGGAGCTGCGAACTACTACTAGTCGTTGCTATAAAGTACCGTCTATGCAGGTGGGATACTGACTGGAGAGAAGCTTCGTGGTGCTGCTGGATTGTTTCTTTTTCCAAGACATCGGTGATTGAGGTCTAGTATTTATAACTGACAGAATGTTCGTGATGGTTTGTTATTGAAACCTGTTCCGCAGAGTATTTCTCGTTTTGGTCCCTGCAAGCCACACAAAGCTTGACGGCGACGATGATGGTAGTACAGGTTCGTTGCTGGCGTCAGTATTTCGCAAGGGGGATATCATTAGCACCCCACGAACTGATCGGCATGCAGAGTTACCTTATTACGGTATCCTCAGCGCTACAGCTCTCAATCCCGAATAGGAAGGCCAGCCCAGCCAATTGAGCTAATGACGTTGATCCCTCTCATCACCTAAGCTGAGAGGCTGTTGGTGAAGGCTCTCCTTCAAGTTCCGGTGGTCGGATTGGGGTCGTACTCGTTCTATTCAGACATGTTAGAGACCTGTATAACAGTGAATGATAGTCAATTTTAATCCTTTAGAGAGCAGCCTTGGATGTTTAGTTGTAGGCATGTGTATGGTAGGGCTGAACTCCCCTGAATCGTAGCTAAATTGGTGGAATAAGGATCCCGGTGGCCAGCGGGGCTGTTTTTCAGCTTGAGGCCACTAAGCCCTAAATATAGTGGATCGAGCAAGCTTCGGCAGTAGGTTGATTTAACTCTAATTGCCTCTTAATACTTCACCCCATCCGCCGTGAGGGCCATAATCGAGTTCGTGAAAGTAATAAACCTCTAGTTATCCTAAGCATATCGGCAATAGAATATATTCCGTGGAAGCTGTCACAGCAGCGAAGTGACGAATTGAATATTAGCGATGCGGGCTTATCTCATGCTTACTACGCTGGTTCTAGTGCATCAATATAGTTTATGAAATAGGCGAGACTTACTTATCTCTGGTCACTGAATGAACATGCCCCGCGTTCGAAGCTAAGTATAGACGATGCCTATCCCTTCCTTCGTATTTACCATTAGTATTCCTAGGACTATCAGGATGATTGGCTTCTAGTTTGGTCTACCTGCAGCTGACTGGACTATCATTCCTATCCTAGAGTCCTAGACGTCCTTCTTGTGCAACTTGAAAGTTCCGTGGTCGTATGGTAAGGTTGGGCGGCTGGGACTGGACACCAGGTAGGCGGCTTAGCGTTAGCCTCAATTCTATTCTTAGTTCTTATTGTCTGGAATGCACCTTAGGTATTGAATTCAGGGGGCCCACCGCTCAAGTCTCTCGATGGTTACACAGAACGTACATCTTATTCTTATTCTGTAATTTTTGGGGGATTATGTCATGCCAAGCGACCACCTTGCCAAAATATGTATCCCCTTCGTGTACAAAGTAGGTCAAGGAAATGTTAGTATCTATTAGTCTAGCTGACGATATCGCAGTAGAATTGTCCTTGAATTTGAGGACTACCTATCTATATAATCGACAATCGCATCACAGATTATGAGTGGAGATTCATGTTTTTCTAGTGCAGGAGATGATCACTCTGATCGGCCTACCTGGCCGTATGATCAGGCCACATCTTGAAATGATACGATGCCTTTTGTTCATTTCGCTACATTTCTACAATGCTAGCCTGTATTTCAAAAATATGTCTAGATCGGCACTCAATAGAAGTCGTATATTAGTTGTACCGGGGTTACGATACATGAAGCTCATCTGGTGTTGCACAACAACTACGGGTCAAATACGAGATATGATAGTGAAGAACAACCTTCTTAGCAAAAGTCTCCAAGTGTATTATGTTGTAGCTATTTAGAGACGCTTAGGCCGTTTAAATCATCATTTTAGTCCGCGGACCTATGGTGTTGGAGATGTAGAACAAGATACGAATCTGACTGCTGCTTCTCGCTGTAGCTTTATTTTATAGTTATTACACTCGCAAGTCGAATATGTCCGATAACTGGCCATGGGTATACGCCACTTCGTCCTTTGAATGGACTAGTAGAATTATCGAAGCAATAAAACTTGAAAGTGATTTTATGCCTGCCTGTATGACTATATTACATAAGACCCATGTTGCACAAGGTGTGTGTTGACGATTATCCCGCCACTGACAACCCCTATTGTCTTAGATAATCCCTCACCTTACCCCAACGCCCCTTCCGAGCAATCCCAAGGTGATCAAAAGGGGCAAGATGATCTAGAGAGTCCCAATATCTGTCAAGTATGGATCTTCAACCCATCTTACGCCCGAATGACGAATATAATCAACGGGGGAAGCCCAAACGATCGGAATAAAAACCAATAACTTCGATTCAGTCAGAGTTTAGTGTGCGAACATAAGAGACTCTGCGTTTCTCCAATGTCCAGTGACGACGTGCGCACGCACTAAGTCTTTCGTTCCAGTGCTTAGGGGAACAGATAACGTTGCAGAGGAACATATCCTAGGGAACATTTTTCTATGAGGCAATTAATGCCGATACCCCTGACCTAGGCAAAACAGTCGCAAGGGTGGACGCCGATGCCAGTTTCTCCCAGTGTACTTCATCGCGATACGTCCCTCGCTCTCGTTTTCACGACCGACGATTAGCTTACGATCCCCATAAGCAATAGCCGTATTTAGGATGAGGAGGCGCATCGAATGTTCCATGCATGCTTCCTGGCTAGGATCATCGTACAGGGTCGCGTAGCTTTACCAACTGAACACCTCCTCGACCACGTTAATGTGAGCCTTACCTCCTTGAATCTGTTGAACATATTGTAACCGACCTCCTGTTGCGTCGAGTTCCAGGAAGGGTTGACCGCTAGGTAACTCCAATTTATCAAGGCCATTGGTGCCAGCGTAGGGTTCTCTCAGGATGCTCTCTTCGATTTCGTTTATCCGCTCAGCAGCTTTTGCGACCAACAAGCTATTCCAGAGACCCTCTTGCCGCGATGTTGCACGAAGAAGGCCAATCGCTTTTCGACGAATTATAGGGTCCCGACACTCACTAGCCACAGTGTAAAGAGGGATGATAAACCCCATATCTGAACAGAACGAGGTTGTTTGCCCTTTAGGGTCGTTTTCAGCTGACATAAAAGAGACAATTTTCTCGCCAAGGACAACCATTTCCTCCATCTGCGGCATGAAATCCTCCCAGTGTGACCGATAACCTGGAGGTACATGCTCGACGTGGAACGAGACATAGGTGCTCAGAACATTTAGCTGTAGCACAGCTACGGCAGTATGTTCCTTTGTAGTAAAATGCGAGCTGTTCGAGACTACAAACTCATTCAATGCGAGCGAGAATTTCGACAATAGAGTGGCGCAGTAACCTATATGGGATTCGATGGAAGCAGGGAAATCCACGGGGTCAGCTGATGATAGCTGAGCGGCGAGGCTGCTAGTGAAGAGACAATAGCCATATTCGAAGAGGTTCTTTGCCTCCTGAACACTGGAGAAGGAGAAAGGAATGTCATTGTAGGCTCCCCCAGAGAAATAACTCTCATAAAGCTTGAACTTGTAGTCTCGGATTATCTACATCGAACACATCAGCTAAAGTAGAGACTAGGATGACAGAGCTGGATCTTCTTACCGCTGTAACTCGTGGGTCCAGTCGTGCAAATATTGGAGCAAGAACCTCTAGTGGAGCGTAGGAATCTATTTCACTCCTTGATCCAAGCACTTCGTGTTGAAGTACTCCATTGCGCTGGTCGTATGCGATTTCGCACAGTAGCTTCGCGCCACTTTGGATATGGGACATTGCCGCGGCATGGTGCCCTTGCATGTTCTGGGAGCATCAGCATCTAGCACTAGATAGGAGTGACAGCAATGTGAACAATGGAATGTACCTCGAAACAAGCGAAAAGAATACAGGAGATGAGGCAAAGATCAACGCCCCGCTCTCCATTCTGAGATAGAGGGACTAAGAGGTCCCTGATGGCGAGATTGTATTGCTCCAATGCAAAGGCGCCGTTGGCATCTGCAATTGCTGCCTGATGCTCAGCCATTTCATGGCACGATCCTATGGCTACAACGGCATGATGCACAGCCGATTCGTGATATGCGGCTCGAAGAACGAGTCGTTCCCAGAAGTCAGAGCCGAAAAAGCCGGCGAGTTGCGGGCATGTTCGCTGCACAAAGAATGCGAACGATCGTTTTGATTGTGGAGAGGCTTGGATCCCAAACGATGGACCTGTTATGACAGCCACAGAGTCTAGGGTTACAGGTGACCCATGCGACGGTAGGTCATGAGCATAGCCGTCGCAGACGCGGCGCGTTGATATGCATCTGAGACAAGCTGGCTGTGCCTCATCGCATTTCACTCGCCGTACTATAGAGGTACTTCGAATCAGTCAACGGCTAGAGTAAATAAAAGTCTCGAGTTCGCGTTTTGTGATCCTTACTTCTACAGGTTAGGCAACCCGACCGGGTCTTCGGTCGGTATGCTCGTTTTCTTCTCCCTTTTGCGACCTTGGGCATCTGAAGGGTATGATGATGAGAATCTGATAGGAAATGTTATGAAAATAAGCCACCTAGGGCATTTACCTCTAGAGGCTAGGCTCCGTTTTTTATCCGTGCTATAACTCCCCCACTCATTATGCCGGGGTAATTGACATTTGTTTGTACCTGCCTCTGCGCATTTATAGTTAGATGCCCCTATTCCAAGCTCATCCTTTCAGCTTCGAGCTTCGGATCAACATGATTCTTCCCATTCTGTTTAGAGATTCCCAAAGTATAAAATTAAAGAATATTTCTAATAATAAACAGTTCAATTCTTCCGGCCAGTCTCCTATTCTGACAAAGCGCATCAAGCTCTGAATCGGGAAGCCCCGCTTTGACTGCCAATCGTCGTGTACAACCACATAAATTTGAGTAGGATGGCCTAATGGTAGTTGTAAATCGCTAGCACCTCTCGTACTCGTAGGGACCCTGCTCTGTAACCTAGGCATCCCGTCCGTATGGGTCCCGGGGATGATAGATTCTTAACGACTCCAGGCATGAACATGGTTATTTTAATATAGAAATATGGCCCAATTATTGCAAACATTCACAAGCTCTGATTGGTCGGCTCGTAAGGACCCTGTCGTTCTAGCGGTGTTTGACCAATCAAAGCTCTGTATTCAGTTAGTATATGTGGATGCTCGTCGTTAAGTCCGGCACCAGTTTATAGGAGTCGGGGGACTATTACCTGTAAATAGCTATATTTCGGACGTCATGACATCGAAGTTCAGAGAAGTCGAACACATGTATAAATATATGTATCTATGCCAGCCCCTTCTCTCCAGTCACTCTCCACAAGTCACTCTCCATAAGTCATTCTTTCCAAGTCATTCGTTTCCAACCCCTTATGATGGCATCTACATTCATTTTCGCCCTGCTGGGCTTATTCCAACTTGCATTTGCAACCTGTTCCGAGAGCTGTACTCTGGATCAAATATCCCCGTCCAAGACCCTCACTTGGTGTCCTTGCAATGGTGATTTCCTCTGCGCCAGGCTTGATGTGAGCGAGCTCTCCCCCAGCCTTTTGTCTTGCATGCTGAACGTGTTATATAGGTACCGCTTGATTACCAGAACCCTACTCTTGGTCGAGCTTCGATCCCCATTGTCAAATATCCTGCCCAATCCAATTCTTCCGTTGGACCTTACCAAGGCATGATACTCCTTAATCCTGGTGGACCTGGAACTTCGGGTGTTGGCGAAGCTCTAGGCAATGCGACTATCCTTCAAGTTAGTACTTGTTTTTTTTTTCTTTCTTACCTCCCAGATCCAGCTTTGTTCCATGAGTGATAACTAACTCCCGTTTGATATGGGATAGACCGTGCTAGGGTCGAATTGGGACATCGTCGGTTTCGATCCCAGAGGCATTTGGTTCAGCGAGCCTCTAGCTAGCTGCTCGGCCAACCTCACTTACGATGAGAATACTGCGTTGGCGTCCAGGTCTTCTCCGAGAGTTGTAGATGGCTATTACGAAAGCTATATTCAATACGGCAAGAAACTTGGCGAACAATGCGAGGAAATGATAGGAGGCGAAACGGATGCTGGCCCGCACATGTCTACCGCAACCACCGCAAGGGACATGCTCAGCATTGTCGATGCGTTCGCAGAAACAGAAGATGGCAAAAGAGCAGTATGTGACTTCATGAGTCATTTTTACCCCTTTCTTCTTTTGTTCAGCAGTGGTCACGCCCATATTGAGCCAGTTCGCCAGCAACTCTCTCGGATTGTTAAGGGCTCTCCCGCTTTCATCCGTCCTTCTGGAGGTGGCAATTGCTAATTCGCATTATTGCAGTCTAAACCTAGCCACCTTCTGAACTACTACGGAATCAGCTACGGTACATTCCTTGGGCAAACCTTCGCTTCTATGTTTCCCGAAAGAGTGGGTAACGTGGTCCTAGACGGTGTCGTGAGTCCCGAGGGCTTCTTAACCAACTACACTTCTGCCAGCGTCAACCATCTGGATGGCATCATCGCTTCCTTCTTCATATATTGCCACGAGGCTGGACAATCGGAGTGTCCGTACTATACTGGGTCTACCCCAGGAGATATTCACGACCGGTTCAACCGGTCTTTCGCACAGCTTGATGCCCGGAAAGCGGAGGCTGAGGGTTGGTCGAACGCTACCGACATCGAGGCAGCATTGCTCATACTGAAGATCGGAGTTTTGGCCGTGGCCGATACGCCACTCTCATTATTCAGCGTGTTGCCTGAGGTCCTACTAGACCTCGAGAGTGCTATTTATACACAGGATATCAGCACTTGGGTAGAGCAAGCCACGGAGGTCTTTGGCGCTACCTATGAGAATCCAGAGTGGTCTCTCGGTGTTTTATGCTCTGACCAGGACAATGCGTGGTACAACAAGACACTGGAGGACTTGAGGCCTCAACTTGAAGAGCTTGAAAGCCAAAGCATCCTCGGGGAGATTTGGAGCAGGACGATGCTTGGATGTCTCGGTTGGTCGATAAAAGCCACCGAGATATTCAGTGGGCCCTTCGGCGGCGACACAGCAACGCCCATACTCTTTGTCAGCAACACTTACGACCCGGTCACACCTATTGACAAGTGAGTAACTGGCTCCCTCTTCTACCTAGTGTTGAAGCTGACTATAGAAAACAGTTCGATCTCGTCGGCGCCGAACTATAAAAACGCCGAAATTCTTACTATTGACGGAATGGGGGTGAGTGCAGTATCTCAGTCCTGTGTCACATTTTTAGTGCTGACCAATTCAAAAGCATACCACCAGTGCTACGGCAAACCTTTGCGGCTACGCAAAAGTGGCCGCCTACTTTCAGACGAACCAGATGCCTGGGAACGACTCCTTCTGCCCGCTTGAAACAGGCCCGTTTGGTATCATCCTGAACGGAACTTTGACGGAGAATATCATGCAAGCTGGTTTGTCGGATCTTCATTGAATACTGAACTAAGGAGTAATGTGAGGGATTACAAGTTATCACGGAAGAAGGCCATATATGCATGTCACTATCATCCCAGCCCTTATGCTTCGTCGCTTCTTCCCTTCAACGAGCAAACTTTGTTTTTCTTCGGTAATACTTGTGGTCGTCATGTCTAGATGATGTTAATAAATTCCACTGATATTCGTATTGTTTGTCCCATTCCTTAGTTAGTATTGAAAATGTTGGAAAAGCAGCTTCGGCGACTTCCGTTCCAGGCCTGTCAGTGAGCGTATAAAATACCCCCCGCCGATAACGATCGAAAGGAAACTTTAGCATGATGCCCATCGACAGATGCTTGATTAGACATCGCATCCTTCTAGTCCCATCTGGTGTAACACTTGACCTCCCACCAGTCCTGGAATATCCAGCCATCTTGGAATCGATGACTTCGGCAACTTCTTTATATTTGATAATGATGTTGTATATAGGGAGCATGATGGGCGGAGATATGGCTTTATAATTAGAAACTACAAATAGTCTGCTACCTTACGAACTCCCATTTGATCTCTAGACTATATGGAACATCTGGGACTGCGCAGAATTATGCATATTAGCCTCTCCATCCATGACACCATGGACATACGATTCTCCCACAAGACTCACAATCTCAATACCCTCTTCAGGACCAGAAACAATCTTCATATCCCCACCTTTACTCGCGTCTTCAATCGAAAGCATTCTTACAATAAAAGGTGTATCAACCCCATACAAGAGACAGACCGCGTCCCCAGCCACAGTGCCCGGCGGCACTAAGGCCATATAGCCACTCTGCGTCACGGCGAACGCGCGACCCGCGCAACCCTTGGCCCTCGTGGTATTCCACATCAAAGCGACGCGTAGGGCTTCGTTCTCGAGTCCGAGGGCTCTGAGCTGCTCTATCGACGGCACGGTGTTCGTGTCGTCGTGCAACAGCAGCGCTGCCGTTTCCTCTCTATCTTCACTCGCCTGCAAAGCTGCGGCGTCGAGCTTCGACCTCAAGAAGCGCTCCCACAGCCGACAGTGCAAGCCGAGCTCGGGAGGGGCGGGACGCGCCCTGTCCGTGTCGCCAGTCAGGCAGCGCCAGAAGGCCTCTTCGACTGGCTGGCCCGTGGGTGGGTATGGATCCTGCACTAGTGTTGTAGCCATTTTGCGGGCACTCATACTGCAACATCTGGAGTCAGCAATTCTTCTATATATATATATATGGCATGTGTGGGCTTTTCTAGAGTCCTCTGCTCTTGAAGATACGCCTTCCAAGGCACTGAAGCTAGCCACGAAGTGTAGAAAATAACCTGAGAAATTACTTACTGCCCCTTAAAGAACTTAAGCATAATCTCTCCATCCTTTTCGGTTGGAAGGCCGCGGTTTTGGTCCAGAAAGGTTAGAGTTGGACCAACGCAGTTGATTGTGTCGAAACGGTGGCCTTTAATGCGGAGTATAAACTCCCCATAGAGAGATAGGTTGCTCGGCCATTTAATCTCGAGAGTAGACCCGGCGGAAGCGTTGTATCTGGAGTAGCCGCTACTCCTTATGAATGGCTGTCGGCGGGTATCGTAAATCGATAAGGATGTCCAATCTGGCACCCAAGATGGGAGTGTTGTCAAGTTCCTCAGAAAGCCCATTCCAGCGTTTGATAAAATCACATTGGGATACTTTGCGACAAATTGCTTCGCGACAAGTGTATAGACCTCCTTCACGCTTTTCGAGTAATCTGCCACTAGCCACCCGTGGACATTATCCGCTGGATCTAGCATGCCTAACAAGCCATAAATCTTATCCACGACCTCGGTAGAGCGGAAACTGGTGGTCATGTCAAGGAGAGATACCAAATCGGTATAAGTGAAGTCGTGATTCCGGCGACAAACTGCCATCATCCTGGTATTGAATTGTCCCACAGCAGCAATGTCTTCAAGCCCCGGAAGGGGGCTACTTGACAGCACTACACTAAAGGTCGGAGACAGCCACAGTTCGGCCATAGTAACTAGGTGGTCCCAGTTAAGAGGCTCGCCGGATGCCAGAACCTCTACCGAGGATGCCGTAGCGACCTCCTGGACGACCCATACACGAAAGAACCAAGGATTGGCGAATAGATTCATGAGCTGCATCCACCCGGCTAGGACATCTGACTCTGATTGCTCTCGGAGGAACTGGAGGCACGTCTCAGTTGTAGTACACGTGTAGTGATACCACACTTTCGCGAGCATGGTGCGGACTTTTCCGGGCTCGTGCACCCCATCCAGCCAGACGACGGTCTTGGATGCACTGCGGTAGATGTCCCGCATCAGGGAGATCTGAGAGCCCTTCTCCTCATTGTCGCGCTGGTTAATGCAAATGGAGTCGATCCAAACGAAGCGGTCTTCCTTATAAGAGCTAAGATGATATAGAACGGCAGTGACGGTCGGGGCTACTAACATAACCTTTCCACTAATGAAGATGGGCTCTGTCTTCTCCCCGTCTCCCCAGTGATAGGAAATCGCGTCGTAGACCGGATCCAGACGTAAATCGATCTCCACCAGTTCGTACCGGAGCTCACTCAAGGGCCGTCTCTTGAGCAATCGGAGTAGCCGGATTTTCTTCGTCTTGTCAGATTGGCCTTGGATAGGAATGTATACATAGTGATTGACGACGTTCTTCCAAAGGTGGTGAAATAAGAAGGACTTCAGCCGTAGACGATACTTGCGCGCTAACCTTCGAAGCCAAGGGAGCTCTGAGGATGGGAAATCATAGTTCACCACATAAATCATAACAACAAAAAGAGATCCCCATAATGCGATATAAGCCAGAGCGACAGCGGGTAGGCGGATGGCTGGATTGCTGAGCTGCTGTATATCCTTCAGACGATCTTGTATACGACGGGGAATCCCACTCCATGTTTGCACGTGTCTCCAAATGCGCTGGGAATCAGGGTTCCGTTTAGCTACCTGGATTGAGGCCTGGACGAATGCAGTGATGACGAGCAACTTCAAAAAAGCATTACATCTTGGTGCGATGACAGCCGTTATAGCATAATTTGCAAATCCAAAACACAGAGATATGGTATTGACGACGAGGCCAATCCATTGATGCACCGCAATCTGCCGGCGCTGTTGGATGCGGTGGGTTGCGGCAACAACAAGAGTAGAAATACCCAGGACAAGAGTCACTTGCGTCTTCTTCGCTAGCCCAATCAAATCTGCCGTAGTCGAGAGTAGGCAGAAGAGCCACCAGTACCACACCCCACGCCTTAGGCCGAGTTCAACGGTGAAGTCAGCCATTTCTCAATTGACCTCGATTATTGACAAAAGGTGAATTGTCGGCTATTTGCGCGTCCTGGAAGGGCACAACGTTAAGATGTCTCGGGGAGCAGTGGCTCAGCCGCACTGCAAAGATAGGTAGCGCGCGACGTCATAGCTGAATGTATCGTCGCGCATACAAATGAGATTCGCGGAGATCACGGGTACTAAAAAATACAAAATCCATTACAGACGCCAGGCGAAGAATGCTCACACAATCGATAGATCATAGGATAGAAAGTTGTTTCAATAAGACCCTAATGCTTTGTTACGAAGATAGTCTCACTCATAGAAGGTTCGCAATTGAAGGGAATGGCTTGAAAGCCCTCTATTTTGGTTAGATGCCGACGCGCTGACTGCCTGGGCTCCGACTACTAGGTCTGCAGCCACTTAGCGCTACTGCGCATTTGAGCTATTCCCCGCAATCACCTCGTCGTCCTTCTAGTCTGTAGAGTCGCATCGCCGGTAAGCAGAGATGACAACATACCAAATATGGCGTCGATGTCCGTCGTGGCCATCGAATTAGAAAGGGGTGAGAAGGCCAGGACAATGCCAAGATTTAGGGGAAGTCGTCGGTGTTTCGACCGCCTGCTCCGCTTGCTCCATTGCTCTGTAACAAAGGCGTTTCAACAGGCTCTACTTACCTACTAACTTAACCGAGCTGTCGTCGGCGCTTGCAAAACACAGAACGAAGAGCCAACATATTGAAGTCATACAATGAACATGGTTAAAAATATATTTGTGAAGAGAATACACCGAATCGAGTGCCGCAACTCTGTCCTTGCAACACCTAGTCTACATAACACATGCACCCACTAATTTCCCCTGAACCTACATATGTAGAATGCACCAACCAACCCTACTAAATCTCCTACAAGCTTTCCATCGGGCTTATGACACGACGCTAGCCAGTTTCGTAACCTCATCTAGAAGCGATTGGTCCTCACTGGCACCGTTCGTGAGGACCTTGTCGCGCAAGTGGTCGACCTGGAGACCAGCGTCCGTGGGCGGGTTGCCTTGTGCCGTCTGGATACGGCTGACCTGCATCTCGAGGAAGAACTTGGGGATCTTGATTTGGCTGGGGTCAGCACCGATGCTGCGAATGCCCGCCTCGGTAGCAAGGTAGACGTTGAGGCCGTTCTGGAAGAGGTCGAGGTCCGTGTCGGCAAGGTTGCCGCCGTTCGAGTCGGCCGTCGAGAACGTGTTGAGGGCGAACTCCAACGGCGTCTGGCCCGCCTGGCTGAAGTCGATCGAGTCGAACGTCACGTCGCCCGACAGCACATCCGGCACCCCGTCGATCGTCGGGAACGACGTGTCGCACTGGATCGACGATGCCAGGCTGTCGGCGACGTCGGCCACCTCCTGGGGCAGCTCCGTGTCTCCGATGATGAAGCAGGCATTCGACTGACGGCCCGTCTTCTGTGCGCTCTGCGGAGCTCTTTTGGCCGCTGCGGAGGAGGCGGAGCTGGACGTGTGGATCGGGATCTTCGGGGCCGCGGCGGCCGCTCCGAAGATCGTGGCCAAGGTGAGGATCTGTGATTGACGCATGGTTGATGGCGTGATTTTGTGCGTTTGTGTGTATGTGTGTTTACTCGCTTGATATTATTATGTAAGAGAACTGGCTCTTGAGGATAAAATGAAGCGATTAGTTAATATGTAGTAAACGATAGACTAGGTGTGACGAAAAAGAACGATTGACGGTGTTTTAACTCAAAACGGTAAATAGAAATGAAGGTAACCCTTTCCAGAGGGATGGATGAGCAGCAACAACAAGACGGGTTGATGGAAGAACTGACGAGATGATCGCCAGTCGAAACAGCACGCCACCGATCTTTTATAATTCTTGCGCATCTCTTATTTCATGATCAGCAAGGGGGCTGAATACCACCACGCGAGAGGCTAACCCCAATTGCGGTTATTGGGCCTTTCGCGACACAGCGTCTCGAAAGACGGTGGACACGGTTTGAGATTCGACTAGGCTTGCGGCAACCCATACCGAGGCTGTCATGATATGCCTAGGAGGCATACCTAGGGCTAGGGCGACGAAAACGGGATGTAGCTCGCGATTTTGAGCCTCAATGCGCGATAGCCGTCGGCGTCTTTCTGTTTAGCGACCAAAGGGCCTTTACCCCTGGTCCCCTTAAACCGGGGTTCCAGACTCAGGGATGCAATTCTCGCGCGTTTCATCCGAACTGCACCCCGGCTTTCAAGATCGACTTTACCGCTTCGGATGTAGTTGATATATTAAAACAGAGTTAGCTCCCTCCATATCAATCCTTTTCTTCTTTGCCGCTGTTGAACTTGACTTCACCCTTCAAACATTGGCGGGCTTGGCAACTCTACTTTGGAACCAAAGGAAACACACAATTTCGGACCTGCTTTCTAAATTCGATACTATTAATGGCCAGGAGCAATTATCGATCTTTAAATGTTGTATATCGATCAATTCAATGATGTCTATAAACTAGACTCGCTTAGCTGTTCCGTCACTGTTCTCATTGCAGCGAAAGATGAGCGATATGTATATGCATTCCCAATTGAGATGGTGTTAGCGATAATTGCACACTCAAGTCGTGCAAAACCACTGTTTGAGAAACTCAAGGCACTATGCCACTAAAACAGACATCGTAGCAATATCAAAGTTGATAGAATTCCAGTCTCAGAGCCGACGGCCCCTAGAAGGGGTCAGCATGGACGCAAGAGCAGCCACCTACGGTTTCAACGACAAAAAGATCAGGGGACTCATTTAGACTACGCTCCCAGACTAAGGTTATATACAACATTAAAGTCTCGGTCTTCTGAAGATGAAGATGTTCGGCAGCTGCTTCGGGGTTCGCATTGCTAGGTAATTATCGCTGTCCATTTATGTATGTCAGCCGCATAGCCTCGAACGCAGCGCAGCGACTATCATATCGGCTGATCGGTTATCGGTCTTGATCCAGCCAGGGGGCCGTTTCTTCTAGTTAACCCCGGTACGTTCCACATCTGCTCTCTACTCTGGCTTGCACCGTGTTTGGTCAATACCTAGCGCGGATGAAGCGATCTGAAAACATCACCTTTCACCTTCAAGAAACATCATCACGACCTGCAGCGAACACTAAGCCATATTACCCATAGAGCACGTTACGTTTAATGTATGAAATGTGGTATCAATCTACCATTTAATACATACATATTCCTGTTGTTGATAGTATGCTACCCTCATAGGCCTAGGTTGGGATTCGACGACCACCCGCGTTGAAAGGCTTCCAAACTATGGGAGCAGACCTGGTGAACTAGATAGATGAGAACTGGTAGAACTTGAAGCGTCTGAAAGATGCAGTGAATTGAGATACACAGTTTATAAACACCTACAAATTCCTATGATCTTCTCGTACTGCAGCAACTAATCAAAAACGTTTATTTAATGATTACATGTATATACTCAACATAAGGAGCTTACTGCGTAGGTTAGCACCGAGTCCACACCATTGGTTTTATTCCTTAGAGTAATGCCCCGCAAAGGGTCAAGTATCGGTTAAGGAAGCGACATGGAGCAAAATAAACGGCGTTCTCATTATACCAACTGACTCACAAGAAGATTGACGTAAACTAGCCAAGAAAACATAACAATATATATGCGGGCCTTATTGGCCAGCCTTGCTGCGTACACGCCTATGTCATGGTCCAACAGAAGTGAAGGGGGAACCCTTGCGTCAGGAAGGATTGCTCTTGCATATAACTGCATACGACAGTTGGTAACATCACAGACCCCAAAGCATGGTCCTCAGCCAGCCAGCATGCGTAATACTTAATAAGGCAGAACAGTCTCAGCCAACATATAAATGTCAAAACCCCAAGAGGAACAATAACGCGGTGTCCACATCTAGTAGACGCAATTGTGTCAGCTCCGCTCTACCCCTAATTTGCACTCCTCGCATTCCTCGTCTACCTCAACGCCAGAAGTATACGAACAACTCTGTCAAAATAAATGGCGAGTTCCAAAGGCACAATTCTCCTCACAGGTGCGAATGGTGGCCTTGGTTGTGGAATCGTCTCCCAAATCCTCTCAACTCCCGAACTTGTCCATTATCACGGTGTTTATGCCGTCCGCGACGCCTCTTCTGCGTCTGCACTGAAGTCTACCCTTGAAAGAAGACACGTCGCCCACTCGTACGAGATTCTATCATTGGAGCTGTCACTGCTTGCCGATGTGCGCGAATTTGCTCAGGCTCTTCACGCTCGCATAGCAACGGGCGAGATCCCACCAATACGTGCGCTCATTTTGTGTGCCGGCTACAATGACTTGGGTCAACAGTCTGCCACCAGCGAGGGCTTCGAGACGAGCTTCGCATCGAATTACCTGGGACACTGGTTGCTTACGATGCTGTTGTTGCGAGACTTGGACGTAGACAATGGTCGGATCGTCGTTCTTGGTAGCAGCTCTTACGAGTGAGTACTTATATTTGAATATTCTGTTCACATTGCAAATAAGCAAGAATGACCAGATTGTATATCATTTGACGGGGGCTAATGAATCTATCTTGGGTCTGGTTGATGCCTATAGTGTCAACCACCCTACTCATAAAATCGATGGCTGTTATGCCGATGAAAAGTGGAAGACTTTCTTTCAAACTGATAACATCGATGCCATTGCTAGGGGTACATGGAGTAGAAATGAGGGTGGGGACCTTCCTCGAAGAGCCGGGGTGCGTCGATATGGCGTCTCTAAGATGTGTTTCGTGATGATGATAGGGGAGCTTCAACGCCGCCTCGACGCCGACCCTGCTCTGAAAGCTATATCCATCACTGGCATTGATCCTGGCGTGATGGGTACCGGTCTTGTGCGTCGGGGTAACTGGTTCACACGGGTCCTTCTTTGGCCTATCATCATCCCCTTCATCGCACCTTTTCTAACCTGGCTTGAGCCGAATGGTCACGTCCGAACTATTAGTAAGTCGAGCGCTGATGTGCTCCAGGCCGTTTTCGAAGCTAGCCCCGAGCTAAGAGGCAAATATATGAATGGTTCCGAAGTGCAGGAAGTTGTACCTGAAGCCGCGGATACCAAGAAAAGGGAAATGGTTTGGAGGGATAGTGTGAAGTATTCCCAGCTGACGGACCAAGAGACTGCACTCATGTACTGGACCTGAGGATATGCATACACAGAAACAAAGGAATTTTACTTATAGCAAGATATTATATCGTTAAATCTATTAATATTTAACCAGTGGAGGTCCAATTCCACGGAGCCTTCCCTATATACTCACTTATTGCCCACTATATCTACATGTCTATCCCAATTATTTCATGCTGGCAAACCCCGAATCCGCGTACATCTCATATGATAGGCTTTCGTGCCACCATGAGATACATAGGCGTGAAAAGCTTCTTGCTGCCACCATCTACCAGCGCATCGGCACCCCGGCCAAGGCTCTCCGCCGTATCTCGCGTGCCCGCGGGTAGGACCCGGATGGTCTCGAGGAGGCTCATGAAAGAATGCGAGACATTCCTACCCCACTTGTTCATGCGCAGTACCGTGAGGAGATCCCATAGATTCTGCGCGTACTTCACGTCGCTACCCAAAGGCCAGTACCATGGGGCAGGTCCATCATCCTCGGCAGCGAGATCGTGGTGCAGTTCGAGCTCAAATCCGGCGGCCCTGATAGCCTCGAGACCCTCAGCTATCTTCACCATTTGTGCAATCCCGTTCCCCTGCTCGATGTCGAGCCGGATCCGTCGGTGCTCCAGGTCGTCGTTGTCGTAAGCGTCTGTCATCAGCCATTCATAGACACCGAAGGTGCCACCCGGCTTTAATACCCGAAAGATCTCGCTGTAGACTCCTTGTAGAGATGGTGCATGGACGGTCGCCTCGATGGCGTAGGCGGCGTCAAAGGAGTTATCAGGGAAAGGTAAGTTCTATATACGCCAAGACAGGACGAAAGTTAACGACGTATTATTAACAACAGATGGAATAATACTGATCTGAGCGCATTGGATAAAACTTACCATGAAGTCCCCCTGCTTGAAGTCAAGCTTATGCGATAGCCCTTCTTTGGCGGCGTAGCTGGTCGCACGCTGAACCTGGTACCCATTGATGTTTAAGCCAGTGACGTGGCAGCCGGCGAACTTGACTATCTCACGAGCAGGCCCGCCCACTCCACAACCGACGTCAAGCACCCGCATCCCCGGCTTAATATCGATGCTATGAGCTAGGTAGTGCTCGTGGCGCGCGATAGCCTGCCCGAAGGGTTCTCCGTGCGCGAACCGACAGAAGTGGAAGCTCTCGCCCCAGGCGTATTCGTAAAGGTCAGTGGCTAGGTTGTAATATCTGAAGTCACGGTATTAGAGGAATTAAAACTAGGAAAGAACCTCGCATCAAGTATAATATGTGCGAAAAGGTGACGATACGAAATATCCCGGTGGGCAAGTATCAACTCACTGTCGTGTCAAATTCGCGTAGTCCGCTGTCCGGGCTTCCCTAATGGCCTCCGTCTCATCCTCTGCCTTCTTGTTGTCCCAATGCTGGAAGTACTCTCCCATAGCGACGTTTCGCCCGGCGCTGTCTTTATTCATCATAGCTCGAAGACCACCCTGGGCCTTGGTCGAAGTTCGGTGCAGCGCGTGATCGAAGGCAGAGTTTTTGGCGTTCTCGGCCGTAATCAGCTCTCTGCTGGTACCCATCGTGTCGAGTTAGATGCTTGGAAGAGATGCAGGTGCGGAAGAAAATTGTAGTTTAAGGGGCAACAAAATCGTCAAGATTAGAAGAGACAGAGTTATGGAGCCCAAGAGTAGTAGTTAATTGGAGTATTGACCTTGATTTCTCTACAGTTTATATATAAATTCAATCTTCTTTAAGTATACCACGTAGATAGTAGTCACGATAATATGCAAATATGTCGATGCGAGTATTCTCGTAAGGGGCGCGAACACGAATACGACGCTAAGAGGACCTAAGAGTGGAGGACACCCGAACACGATAACATTTACACGACTTCGCATTCGGAATATCAGCAAAAAAACGTCAACTCGCTTCAGAGATTATGGTCCTCTTTTTGCCAGCATCGTATTCCCAAGCAATCATTCTAAAATGAGCTCCCGTAAGTAAACATTGCGATAAAGAGTTTCATAGATGCACGTGTAAAACTTTACAGCTTGAATATCTCCCCTGTCCTTATTTTGTGGGGTTTAACAGACGTTCTGTGGTTTGGCTGCTTGAGTTGGCACTAGAATAAGGTTATTCGAACAGCATCTGTTTGAAACATCGCTTTCTGGACGTGGTCCTAACATGCAAGGCCCCTGAAAGGAAATCTATAGCAAGTGGCAATCTCCCCTAAGGGTGCTACGTACTAAAATATTCAGCAAATATCTATTACCCTCAATGGCTATCATCCAGGGGTCTGCATTATCATCTTTATAGTCCTACTTGATACAAGGGCCTTGATGACGAAAGTAGAGGGCCATTGACCTAATTTACACAATGTTGTAAAACCGTAAATAATTCATACCGGTAAGATGTTGCTCAAATGACAATGGCTAGATTAGTATATAACATAGATTAACAATAATTCTCTGCAAGGCGTGCCCGGCTCCTTCCTTTCAAAAAACATCTACTCAATTCACCCAACGCTGCACATGTAGCGGGAACAACTGTATAGATAGATACATAAGGCGGGAGCAATCGTATTCCCCTTATGTACCTTGATAATTTGACTAGCGTCTTTGTCAGTTGTACCCTTCTGACAGAGGTACGGTAGCATAATGACAGTAGAGTTGCATCACTACTTAGACAGTAATGTGATTCCAAGTTGGCCATAATAATAACTAGGCTACCAATCAGCAGATGAGGTCCCCAGGTGGTGACAAAGGTGTAATAATGTTAACTAAGTTATAATCTGCAAGGCCTTTTGATACTTGTTATTTATAACTTTAAAGGTCATGTTATGTCCACAACTGGTCATGATAATGGCGTAATCAAGGTACTATTAGGAAGTCTCATGTGAATTGCCTGTATCAACAGACCGGTACACGGCTCAACGCGTCATGAAGAGACTTGACGCGTCCTGCAGAAATCAATATGCACAAATTTCAAATTAGACTTGACGCGTGTGAACACATGAAATCAACTTGATACAGCACAATAAAATTACCAACGGTATGTAACTTTTGCAAGTACTTTTCTCTACAATTTCCTCTGCTATGCTTACTCGTGGAAAACGTAATACATTTAACTCTGCTACCTAGCAGCATTATGATCTAGACATTTCGCCTAGCTACTTTCGTCGAATTGCTTACTCGAGTCCAAACTACTTAGGCAGCCAGAACAATCTTCAGAGGCAGAACTAAGAAGTTCCCCAAAATCTTTATCGTATGCAGTGGACAGAGACTTTCCTCGTTGTCACAATTTACTATCTTTCTTTTAAGATAAACCCTACTGTTGGATTACTCCAGTCATCATAGAACAGATTGTCGCCTTGATTTCTTTTTTACACTTTCATTCTCTTCGTTTCCTTTCTTTTTTCTTTTCTTTTTTCCAGTTATACAAAGCTCATCAATCTCCACATTGAAGCAACAGATCACCAACACCCTCTTAGTCTGGTGCCCCCACGCCCCTCTCGTGTTCTACTATTCATTAGGATATAACAACGTCATCATATGACTCAACACATGCAACCCATGGTGAGCATTTCCCACGCTTGAGATATAGTGCGTCGCAGACTAACCAACCAATTGGTAATTCAAGGCTACCACTCGACACAACCTCCTAAGCATTCTGCTCCACTTTCAACTACGATACCACGAGTCACGAGGCCGTATAGCCGACGTTCGGACTCTGGTGAGGCCAACCGTGGGCCACCGACGCATGACGAGAACGGCGAAGAGATCCAGATGCAAAATACCCCTATACGTTGACTACGCCGTTGAATTCTCCAAACTATTAGCAACGTCGTATCCTCGACTAAATTCTGCTGATATGGTTGGCTGCATCATCGGATGCCGGCTACCGCTCCAACCTCCCGAAATCACTTACCATGCCCGAGATTGACGACATACGCCAAGTTTCAGCCCTTTCTCCTGCTCCTGCTCGGGGGGCACTGGCGCTGCTGCCGAGCAAATGCCATCAATCCTAGGCCTAGGTTTAGAGAAGGCAAGTTTTGGTGAATACCAACAAATTTAAGGATCATGCCGTTAGTTTAGCTTAATGGGAGATAGCTGCAACGATGAGACTTGCTGGAAGCAAAGATTAGGGAAATACGCAAAGGCACAAACGAAAATCCTAGGAATGAAAGGCCAATAGGATCTATTACGTGTCAAAAAACATAAAACCCACAAAAAACCCGAAAAAAGATAAAGAAATAAATTAAATAAAAAAAAAAGAAAAAAAAAAACCCCCAGAAAAAACCAAAAGAAAAATAAATAAAAAACATAGAAAAAAAAAAAAAACATCCTCCGACTCGACCAGCATCGATGGCTTCTGCAGCCACGAGTACCAGTACGATGAGCAACGGCATCAGAACTGTCAAGGAGAGAGAGAGAGAGAGAGAAAGAGAATGCCGTAAGGGATGAAAGAAAAAGAAGAAAATTGCCTTAGCTGCAAACGTGCTTCTCATGACGGAGACTGCCCGGAGGACGCTGGAGTTCAAGAAGTCCTCCGGGTAGCAGAAGAGCAAGGCTGGAAGCGATGCAAGAACTGCCAGAGCATGAGGAGGTGTCAGGTTCTACTGTCGACAGCATATCTTCATACACCAAACAAGTAAGGTCTCAAAGAAGACGAACGCCTTTTCCTTCGGCAGAGTCACGAGTTGGGACGCTGTCGTTGAGGAGTAAGAGACCCATGGACACCAGGCTCGCACCGAGTCAGCTCTGCAGTGAGTTTTCACATTATCATCTCCAACCATCCCAACACCAGCCCACTACGAAGCCCCCAATAACCATTAGGAAAAATGCGGACACTGACATTAGGTCTTAGGTGATGCGGTACGCTTCAAGACAAACCTCCTACGAGAGTGTATATAGCTTTATTCCTCTTCAACGCCCAGCTACTTTCAGTGAGTCACTAATTATCACTATATTGGTTATTGAATGTTAGGACTCTCAACTGACCAATCCTAATTCCACAGAACGGAGGAAGAGGACCACGGATACTGGTAGCCAATCAAGGCTCCTGGCCAGTCTGCAGTAGGGTTTTCACTGGGGTCCCAAGTGGGCCCCAACTACGACGAATTACTTAGTAACGAAGACACATGTTCGGGTCTTAGGCCGAGTCCTATCCCGTTTCGCTGCAAAGAAACCCTCCCAAGACGGGTCACCAGCAAGGTTGCTAGCCTTCCAAGTATCCCGGAAACTCATGTATACCAGCTTAGCTACTACCTATATGAAGACTTCATTCCCTGATGTTATGATACCGATGATGCAAGTGTGCAAGAAGTTGCTCTTTCTTCTTTAAGGTCCATAGTTAATAATGAGGTATTTGTCTACTGGTCAAAGTTAAACTACTGTTTGGAGGCAAGTTCCTTGATGTTAAATCTCTGTCCATCTTTGCTCTTATATATTGACCCTACCCCGTGGGGTGTTCTATCCCTTCGTGATTATGATAGTTATGCCTGGTTTCCTGATTAGTGGACAAAGAGGCAAAGTACCATAGATGATAATTCAATGTCAGCATTAGAAACCCCCTTAATACAAGCCGGTGCTGATAATTGACAATGAAGCTGAAATTAACACTATGACGATGTGAGCCTGCGTTTTGGATACAAAGATACATATTATTAATGACACAACTGTATTCCACCACTCATACCTATATACTAGAAAGAACCTCTAGCATATATACCTACCGAGACAGCTAAACTTGGGGATGACGGCACAGTTTGAAATATTAGAGATCCCTCGGAGTAAGACTCCTAGAATCTATGCTTGTAGTATGTGATTCGAGTCTAGCCTAGTACCAATAGACTAGATCATGGTAGAATACAATGCCTGAAAAGGTGAAAGAAAAGGGTAATACCACCTAGTGAAAACAGGGCCTAATATCGTGTCCGTTCAACCCCTTCCTTTCTTTCTTTCTTCCTTCTTCTCTCTCTCTCTCGATTCACCAACACCGAATACACGGCTCCCCTGCCCAAATCAGCATGCTCGCGACCTCATCCCTCTGGAACTCCAGCTTCTCCCGCGCGCGAACGTAGTTCAAACCCGCCATGGTAGCGGTGGAAGTAGCAAACGCCATGGGTTCCCAATGACGAAAGGTTACCGAACCCGACGGCGAGGACAAAGAAGAGAAGACGTTCATAGCGCCACAGCTCAGGTCTCGTAGCACAGCGTAGTGTGTCTCGGCATCACAAACTAGGGTGTATAGCTTCTCAGCCTCTAGAAACAGGCGCTCCTCGTAAGGGTCGCGGAACCGACCCTGGTGAGCGAAGGGCACCGTGATGGGAGCCAGGCCGCCATTGCTAGTAGCGCCACTGCTGATGTTGCCGTTGTCGTCGCGCCATAGGAGTTGGTCGAGGTCGTCGCGCCATTTCGGACTTGCCGCTTCTCGGATCTCTCGTTCCTCGAATCCAGAACCATATGGTGGTGGTGATAGCAACTCCTCTCCGTTCATGTCCACTTCCATCGGCTGGGGCTCTGAAACCGACATGCCGAGATGTTCTCGTCGGTGGTGTCGGTGCTCTAGCACGTAACGCTCGCATTCTTCGGGCTCGACGTCGGTGAGGGGGTAGCCGTTGCGTCGTGATGCCTCGAGGGCTGAGATGCAGAAGCGTCGCTCTGTCAGGGGCGCGCAGCAGCTGTGGTATTCGCATGGAGTAGTAGCGGCTGCTGTCTGCGGTTGCGAGATCTCGCAGCGGTGGAATGTCGTTCGTAGAGGGTTTGCGTACATGCGCAGGTTGTTGTTAGGGTCCGGGAGCATCATCGGCGTGCGCACGTCGTGGTGCATGCGGTGGTGGATGATTATTCGGCACATTGTTGCGGTTGTTTTCGTACGTGTGTATGGTAAGTGTGTAATTGTATGTATAGGTGATAGTAGAAAAGAAGCGAGACGATGAGGATTGATTCCTTGGGTTGTGTTCGTCTCGATCTGGTTGTTTCGTTACTTGGGTTACCGACTTATTAAAGATGATAAGAATGAAAAGAAGGTCCAAGAACCGGCTTGGTTGGTGCCCGCCTATGGTGACGAGTGGAAAGGTAATGTAAGAGGCTTTCTCTGGTCGAAGACCTGTATACGTGTTGGGTATGAAGGCGGAGTGCCGATAGTACTTTCAGCAATTCTTAGAAGTATTCATATATACAATAGGCCTACCGACGACGGAAGAGCACACTGGAACCAAGTAACGAAACTGTGGAATGGAATAACAAAAACGATGACTACTACTACGTTCCTGACAACCGAGGAGCGCCGACATCCCCCGGAATTTATTCAATTTTCCCAAGAAAGAAAGTTCATCATGAGTCTTCGACAGTCTTCAGTGGACATCGAGAAAGCGCGGCCCAAGACAAGGACATTCATGTCGATATCTGAACAAAACAAGTCGTTTGTCTCGGGTAAAGGCTTTCTAGCAGCTACAATGCACCATTGTTGTATTCTCCATGATTCTTTATTTTCTCTTTCGTATTAGATGACGATAACCCTTATATGGACACATTTACCACAAGGGACTACGTACAAGGCACGTGGGTGGTAATGGGCCCCCGGTCTCTAAGAAGGCCTTGTCTATTTAGATATCGAAGTTCAGGACAATGTAGACATTGTGATGAGCTGCTATTATGCTGAGTACATCATTGAATAATCAACAATTCTAACAACTCTTGAATTAAATGTAGATCAGTAATTGTCAGGACCGTGACTTCCAAGGTGCCCATGGATGACTGATTACCTACCCCCTATTGTCATACAAACGTCTCATGCTTGAGGTGATGAAGAGTGACTATACTACACAGCAATCAAGTGATTCATCACTCTACTGCAATTGTAAATTGTAAATTGTCTCAGTACGGAGATGATCTATACAAACATAGCTGCCATCTACGCCGGCAATGCGATGACCCTTCCCTAGCCGTTGAAAACGCCTGTGTTTCCTCGTCTAGCTTTATCTATACACGTGTCCCGTCCATCCATCTGTCTATTTGCTCATTTGTATAGACCGAATGACTTCTTATATACAAACAACATCTATATATTAGGCGCCAACAGATCGTATTTGACGCAATTTTCGACCTATAATAAGAAATGAAAGGTTAGCGTATGTTTCAATTTGCTATCAAAGGTGCAAGCAAATATCGTGTGAAGTAGCTGGAGAGTAACTGAAAAGGGGGAAATGGAGAGAGAAATGAAAATAGGATAGGGAAAACGTACATCCTCAATACTAGCCTGCATGAACCGCCTGGCCTCCAACCCGGCCCAAACAAAGAACATCGAGTAATCACCACCCTTCATCATAGCGGCACCGCTCTGGGCGCCGAGCTCCCGCAGGATAGGCAGCGAGGAACTGAGCAAATCCATGCTAGGGTCCAGATTGCGCCCGATGCCCTCGAGCAGCAAGATACTAATGACGACGTTGACGAAATCGCCCTCGAGGCGCACGTGGTGGGCGCGGACCATGTCGAGAACGCGCTGCAGGACGTCGCCGATCCGCATGTTGCCCAGGGCGAGGGTCTGGCTCTTGACGCCCAGCACCAGGTGCTGCATCTTGAGCGCGAACACCTCGCTGTCGACAACGGCGTCGGGCTGCCGGCACCGCTCGCACATCAGCTGGCCGGCCTTGTAGCCGTCGAACTCGGCGACGGCGCGGAAGAGGTCGAGGAAGTTGCGCCGGTTCGTCGCGTTCAGCTCCGTCACTAGGCCCGTGTCGATGAACACGAGCTGCGGCCGGAACCCTTCCGCGTCGATGCGCGCGAGCTCCGCCTCCCACGCTGCTTTGTCTTTGCTCTTGCGGTGGGGACGCAGGCGCGCGAGAACCTGCTCCGTGACGTCGGGTTGGTCGGCCGGATGCGGTGAGCTGTGGCTGGTGGTGGTGGTGGTGCGATCTGATGGCTGGTGGGATCGACGGCGTAGACTGATATCGGGCTGGGAGGTTTCGTAGAAGCGCACCATGATATTCCCGGGGTGGAGGTCGGCATGCACAAAGTTATCGAGTAGCAACATGCGCAGGAAAGCGTCGAGGCCCTCCTGGGAGATGTCGCGCTGGAAGACGCCGCCGCCATTCTCGAGGAAATCGGCGAGGGGGATGCCCTGGGCGAACTCCTCGACGAGGACCTGGCGGGTGGTGAACTCGAGGTAGGGGAACGGGAACCAGGCCGTTGAGCGGTGGCGGAAGTTCTTCCGGAACCGCGCCAGGTTGGCCGCCTCGATGCGCAGGTCTAGCTGCAGCTTCATCATCTCCCCGAACTGGGCCACCTCGTCGGGCAGCGACAGCCACTCGATCGTCGGGATCACGTTGAGCATGGAGGCGAAGAACCACATGATCCGGAGATCGCGTCGCACGGTTCGCTCCACCCCCGGGTGCAGGACCTTGACGGCCACGTAGTGCGATGGCACTCGTTTCGGGCTGCTCTTGAGGACGGTGTCCACGTTGCGGCGCACGTTTTGCCGGAGATTCCGCGTGGTGTCGGACACATCGACGTCCCCGGGCACTGCAAGATCGGGCTTCAGTCTCGCCTTGTATACTTGAGCTATCGCGCCAACACCTAGCGGCTCTTCCTGGAACTCCTCGAATATTTCCTCGAATTTCCGGCCGTCGAAAGCTGCTCGTACGATCCGTTTCGTAGCATGGAGCGAATGTGCAGGAGCGTTAGAATGAAGTTTGGACATGATCTCGCACATCTTGTTAGGAAATATGTCGGTTCTAGATGCTGCCCATTGGCCGAGCTTATATGAAGACATACGTTAGCTTCAGGGGCTGACCAGTTCAGCCACCAACCTCGTTTCTATTCTCTCACCTTGATAAAAGCCGGGCCTGCCCATTCCATGCTCTTCACCAAGAAGCCATACCACCACAATGTACCAGATCTCTCATTATCGTGGTTCGACTGCCTCCTACCAACCCATATTGTAGGCACAGCAAGTATAACCGGTACAAATATGACGACTAAGTGGAGGAATCTGATGCCAGTCCATAGAGGCTCCCAGATATACAAATCGAGGCATAACAGGATCTTGTGCCTGACTCTTGAGAACCCCTTGTCGTTATCATCCACCTTCTTTTTTATCTCCTCTCGGGATACCTCCAGCATGCGCCCTTCAGCCGTCTGCTCCGTCCCGCTGTTCTCTTTCTCGGAGAGCTTAACAAATGTGGCTGTTCCTAATGCGCCTCCGCCTGCCGCCGCCTTCAGGACTTTCCGGGTGAGCCGGGAACTCTTCCACGTTGAAGAACGACCCGCGAATTGGAATTGGAAAGCGTTATATTGTCGAGTAAACTGGATAGGGGCATTGCTCGGCGTTGAGATTCGAGAGTAAGCACGACGGGCGCAAAACCGGCCAAGAAGGATTGCCGGCCTCATGGCGCCAGGGGTTGTGTTAGGAGGTGAATTTCAGTTTGAAAAGAGCCAATTGACATTATTACAAAGTCATAGCTTTTAAGGACATAGTGAGAAGTTGCATATTGAAATTAAAAGTAAAGGATATACAACCGGCTCCTTGTTCCTTCTAGGTAGGTAGGTAGGAATAAAAGAATGAGCTCTAGAAATCAAAGTGCAGTGAACAGAACAGCGCTATCATCATCCAATAGTGACGTAAATCACTTTTTAGTTATTGTATTTCGTACCTGCGTACTGTACCCAGGTTGCTGGCACCGTGCCAGGATTAGCTAACCATACCCACCTACGCTAACCAGGTCCATAGCGGTTGAACTCGGGTTAAGCATGTGAAATGATTCAGGTTCCATAGGCCCTTCCATCAGTCATTCGTTCCGTCTTCCTCCGATCTTTAATGGCAAAAAAGGTGGGTGATATAAAAAAGTTCGCGACTGCTTATCGGTGCATTTCCCTAGTTATCAAGAACAATCAGCGATAACATCATCTTGTCCAATCCACCCTAACAAAAACTCTCACTCATACCTAACCGAATCACTACACCACGCTGTCGCACGCCCCCTATAACGACGACGACCTTCAATAAACTCTCATAGAGAAAATAGAATACCTATCCAAGTCTCACCATGGGCTGGTTCTGGGCAGACGGTCCTCAGCCTCAAGGCCAATCGCCATCGCGCAATGGCATGTCACCACCTGTAAGTCGCTTTCACATCTCAAGAGGGTATCTGCATTCACGAACTCACACAATGGCAGCCAGGATGCCCGATGCATAAACACCAAAAGAGCGCCGATGCCCTAACGTCGCCGCCACCTCCTACTACAGCCGGGTGTCCCGTCCCCCATACCTCGTCCCCGACGACCTCTTCATCTCCCCCCTCAGCTTGCCCCGTAAAGCACACACCGGAACCCTCGTCGCAACCATCGTCGCAATCCGCATTCTCGAAACTGAACCCCCTAAATTACATGTTCCGCGACCTCTCCCAAGACCGCGCCCCGCAGCAAACCCAAGCGCTCCCGACGTCCCGCGACCCCTCTACGATCCCGCGCGGCGACGGCTCCGGTCAGAACTGGGAGTATCCCTCGCCGCAGCAGATGTACAATGCACTGCTGCGCAAGGGGTATTCGGACACGGATGTGACGGCGGTCGAGAGCATGGTCAGCGTACACAACTTCCTGAACGAGGGCGCGTGGGCCGAGATCATGGAGTGGGAGCGGCGATTCTCGGGGGGGTTGACGAGGGGGTGGCGGCTGTGCAGTCGCGGGGAGCAGAATTTCGAGGACCAGGCGAGGCGGCTTGGGTGTCAGAGGGAGCTTGAGGATCTTCAGCCCAGTCTGATGAGGTTCCGGGGACGTCCTCAGGATATGACGCCTAAGGCTGCTATGCTGCAGGTTATGGGGTGGATTTATCCGGGCGCTTTTGCGTAGGTTTCTTTCGTTTAAGTTCTATAGTTCTTTTTTCTACTTGGATTGTCGATGTGCTATCTAAGGAGGGGGCTATGAGTTAAAACGTTGATTTGGAATACGTCGCTAACTAAGGTATTTATACAGCACGGAACCGCCTTTTGACCGCCATGATTGGTACGTTTCGCGCGACACCGACGGCCAGCAGAAGGAGGTCCGCTATATCATCGACTACTACTCCGGCCCCCCTGAACCGACCGGCGAACCCGTCTTCTTCCTCGACGTACGACCGGCATTTACGCCGACTGGCGCAGCCGAGAGAGCTCTACGGTGGGGATGCGATACGTGGTGGAAGGCCTCGGGAGGTGATGTTCGCGAGGCTGAGAGACAGCAGGCGGCATTGGCCGGGAAGTAAGCCCTACCTCTTTTTAGTACTCTAGGATGAAGGGGAATTCATAGCGCATCAGGAGTTTGTTTGTCTAGTTGAGGGATTCTGTTGCATAGATGTATAGTATAATTGGTTCTTGACGGGCTGGCTAGCTTTGGGTGTCGGGAACCCGGAAATCGGGTCCTCTCTTTTGGTAATGAATGCATCACGACTCTATGATATTGGGGAGATATCTCCTCCTGCAACAGTTATCTATCCTCGGAATTTTACTCATTTTCAAGTAGGCCCAGTACTTTCTTATATACTTTTTGGGCTATTGCACACATATTCCAGTTCTGGCCAGCTCATATTATGCCAGTATGCCATCCAAAGCGCAATGTTGCTTCGTCCCCGTGACCCTAACATGGGGGGGTATCATCAGCGGCTAGGCTAGTTAACTGGTTGTTAATTCAATTTCCCGGATATGACCCTTGCTGCTCCCCTGACCCAATGGGTATGTGGTCATTAACTACCTACTTTGACAAATGACCAAGAAAAGCCTGAAGACGTTCCTTACGTATCACAGAAACGATTAATAACGTCGTATAATTACAGGTTTCGGTTTCTAGAATTAGAAATAACTCCTTGATTACCTGTCTTCATCGGCATTGGTAACATCATCCATCTTACACTGCCTGGTTTTTTGTCTTACACAACCTGCCTCCATCCAATCCACCCATCCATCCATTAATCCCTATTCCGTCACACGGAATTTGGTCAACGTGTCCAGAATCGCAGGTGTTGGTGGCGCCGCCTCGCTCCCAATCTTTTTTTTTTCTTCTTTCTCTTATAAAAAACCCCATACCCCTCCACATGGCGAAAAGAAGAGGAGGGGAAATTTGAAAGATTAGAGAAATGACTAACCTCCTCTCAACCTACCTCCCCCACTACGAACTATCGCTCTTCCAACGCCTACTCCTGGTTTGGGCCTTCACCGCCTGCGGATTCGTAATCGTTTTCCAGGTCGCGCTTTCGTGGGCTGATCCGCGACCGCAGTGGACTGTGTTAAATGAGAGGAGCAAGTGAGTTAATACAATTGTCTATTTTACGGTGCTGCTGCTGCTGTTCCATGATTTCTCTTTCTTTCTTCTTTTCTCTTTTGTTTCTCTATCTTTGATCACCAACCCAAAAAAAAAACAGAACCTGCCAATCAGCCCCCACCACTCTACCTAGTTAGGGAGGGTTCTTTATCTAACCCCTGTTTGTGCCCCCTGCTCTTCTCTTTATGCCGTCTGCCAAAGAAATTTCCAATGCAATGCGTTCATGCAACCAGGAAAAAAAGGAAAACGTTGTGGAATTACAAAATACTAACTCATACGCTTCTGTATTAAGACTCTACTGGTATACGTTCTACGTACTCGAAGCCTTCCTGACGATGCAGATCTCCTACCGCCCGCTGCTGTGGAAGCTAGAGGAGGGGCTTGGGCTTGGGCTTGGCAGCGATAGCATACGGGGGACCGAAGCCCTCCTGGACAGCCTGTGGATCGGTCTGCTGGGTCTCGAGGTCGCGATGGTCGCCGGCGTTATAATATCCAGGATAATACAGATGTTCAGTCCTAGATCCAGGATAGGACAGAAGCAGAAGGCTTTATGAGCGAGATATTGGTTCGGAGCGATTATGAGAAACGAATGAATGAATGAGAACATGTATATACCTGCGATTATCGACAAAACAGCGGAGCTGTCGATCATGGGGATTCATCCAAGCAACCAGATGCAGATTATTTGGGCTGCTTGGGCTAAGGTCACGCTAATAATGGCCAGAATGGTCCAATCTTATACCGCCTTCATGGAGTAAATAAATTGACTTTCACATGATCGTGCCCTGCCTATTCGTTCTTGTGGTGTTGTAGGGTTGCTTCTATTGTGCTGTGGTAGTATGAGCGCTGTGGTTCAGTCCGGGTGCAAGCTGGGTGTAGTCTTACAATATAATAAGAGGGCCTCTATGAGTGAACTTCAGACAAGAAGATAGATGCCAACTAGAGCACGGGCTAGAGTACCTTCAGTATCTAGCATTTGTGTGCCCTCATTCCTGGCTTCACTAGCTTGTTATTATACCTCCCCTAAGCAAACTCCAAGGTCTCATATACATGGGCTTGATCTTGCATGAGGGCTTCGAGCTATGAGTCTCTCTCATACTTCTCGTTCTCGCCTGCACCGCCTTTCTCATATCCATCTGTATCCTCTAAGTCTTCATACTTTCTTTATTTACATGGCGGCCGCGGGTTGGCTCCGTAGGAAGGTGGTATCATCCTTGCCTGCACCATGTCTGGTTAGTAAACCATAATGTATCGAGACTACTAGCTACTGGGCTCAGACTATGTTTGTGGTCGGTGGCTCAAAGGGGGGAGGGGAAAAGCCAAGCAACGTTGTGTGATCCAAGGTATTTTTAGGGCTCTGACCCTAGCAACGCTCTTTCTAACAGTCGCAGCTGTGCATGTCACGATCATCCCTTGCAAGCAGAAGCTA
Organism: Eutypa lata; assembly: GCA_022661535.1. Lineage (NCBI taxonomy): Eukaryota > Fungi > Ascomycota > Sordariomycetes > Xylariales > Diatrypaceae > Eutypa > Eutypa lata. The sequence goes on along the minus strand of JAKULF010000013.1, from coordinate 634,016 downwards.
CTCAGCAAGTAAAGGGACACGATCCTTTCAGTCGGGGAAGACGAGAGCCAGGAGACTAATGTCATGACTATTTTTTATAACTCCCTATTCATCATGTTTAACCACTGATAACTACCATCTCAGGGGCATCATTGAGTCACTCCCCATACCAACTCCTCTGGGGGTAGCAGACCTCTCTCTGTGACTTTTTCCTGGCGTTTCTCCTTCTTGCTCCTGTGTTCATTTTGTCTTGTTCTTTTCCGGGTCTTTGATCTAGCCTGTAGTGAACGACCCACCGCCTTCTGCTTTCCACTTGCTCAAGTCGATGACCTTGTCTATGTGTTCTGCTAACTGGCAAGCAACCCCTCCACCGCATTTCCCACACCTGCCTTGACTCCTGCCTCGTCGCGCAGATCTGCAACGTTCTTACCCCCTTGCCAATGGTGGCACCGGCCATATATACACCGTATCCTGTGCCTGTTGCTGGGTATGGTGGAATCCCGTCGATTCGTCGTCTGGGAACTGATATTTTCCCCTTCTTGGTATCATGATTCTTTGAAGCATCTTGTAGTTACTTGGTTGCTGGCGTGCATCTTTGTGGGCCAATGGAGGGTGTTGCTATAGATTGGATTCATTATCGTAAATGAAGACGTTCAGGGTGGCAGGAATGTGAAGGCGAAGTAAACATACTCGTTGCTGAAAGCGCAGCGTACCCCTGTCTTCATTACATTAAGTGTTTCCCTCATAAGAGATCTGGAAATGATCGCTAAACAAAGTAAGGTTAGTAACTTACAGATACGTCATCAGCACCATGAGGATATAATTACCATAGTAACCCATGCCGTTCTTCCACCAAAGGCGACAAGGGCAGTGTTCTAGGTTGATGATCCAGTGTCACTGGCGTTCCTAGCCTAATGCTTTCGGCCATGTGTGAACATGCTCTGTTGGGCTGTGAATCTTTCTTGGTTGAGGTTGTTGGGATGTCCGATGTCGTTCATCCAACCGTATTTAATCTTGCCGTTGGGCTCGCAGAGAAGGGAATCAGACGGCCGTCTACACACATTACGAAGCCACCTTCAGTAGCGAAGGCCTGGCTATATATTGTGCCTTAAGCCATCTATAAATGCCAATGCTTTCGCTTGGCCTTCGGTATGGTGTGGTATTGTTTATCTAATGCCCTATCCTTAAATAGTGTCGAGTCTAGTGATATATTAGAGGTGTACATTTGCCGGGCAGTTTTCATCGACCGAATGTTCTAGGACTGACCCTATTATTTAGGCTGACTCCGCTCACATCAAGACTCTTTCTAGATGCATTTCAGTGAGCTTACCAAAGGAGTTCTACTCTGGGATACTCTGTGTGATGGTCGGCATGAGATCATTGGTCTTCTGTGGTTTATAAATGGTATTAAGTCAGCCTGGTTGCGAAATTGGCACAAACAATGATAGATTATGCAGGGGCTGAGAACAATCACCTCAAGAACACGTTCCTCTGCCCTGATCCGAAAACCTCTAGGAACTTATTGCGGTAGATATATAAAGCTGTTGCCACTAGGGCAATAACGGTCCCTTTTTTTTTTCGCAGTGCAGTGGAACTACTTGAGTTGTAACGAAACGGAACCATTGCTAAAGTCACAATATTGATTGATAGAAATGTTATGGTAATTCCATGGTAATATATGGGTGGAGATGATGTAGATGTAAAGCTTGGGAGATGGGTCAAGAGTCGTGAGTGGGTTGCTGTTTGGCAAAATACTAAAAAGTAAAATGTGTGATATTGTAGTGTTTGTACTGTGGTCTGGTTGCCGTGACTAATTGCTGTACTCGGTAGGACTAGCAGTGTAATTGGTCACACTTCAATAGCCTTCGACTTTAACAACATAGAGGTAGATCAAAAGCCAATAATAATTCAAAACACAGTGTGTCGTGGAAGAAAGGGAAAGCTATAGTGACTACGCATGATCTATACAGGAGGTCCCAGCACCAAAGCAAAAAATAAGTAAAGACAAAAAAAAAAAGGATATATATAAGTCGCATCACATGTCTACACTACAGACCAACGGGGACTTTGAAAGCTGGGGAGCTGGGTTGATAACACCACAGCCCCGAAGCATTGAATAATCAGTTCCTGTTATGAACTAGATAATATGTACTTATGACAATTTGCCTATTTCTGGATTATTCGTGCTATTATATCCGGCTCTATTATCCTAATATTAGATCAATACGCGTTTTCCCCGCATTCTCCCAAGCATCTTGATTTATCTGACCGATACCCCGTCTATACGCAATCCCCCCTTGCCGTTCAATCCACATAACGATATACCTCGTAGTATCATTCACGCTCTCGCTAGAGTTGAAATATCCACCTTGTGCTAATTCAACTAGCTCGATCGGAACCCTCAAGCCGTACGATACTAACTTGTCGTCGCACATAGTAGGTTTTATTTTGCCAACATGTTTGTCGTTCTCATCACATATTGTCACAGAGCCAGTACTGGACCTCTGATACCGAGTCCAAAACCAAACACTATTAGTGACACAAGAAATAAACGATGGCTCGATACTCCTTGCTCGCGAACAACTTGACAGGGGTATTGGAAATGTATACAGATGCTGTGAATCGGACTCATGGGTATAGTAAAATAGACGATTTAGCCAACGTGTTAAGTCACACAAGTCGTGTCCAGCTGGACAGGGCTGCAAGTCGAGTTCATTAGATGCAGAAACGCCATGACGCAAGGATAGTTTATAACAGCTTCGACAAAAGTGAGCAATGCTTGTTAAATCTGACCGGAGCCATCTTTTCCAACCATCCGGTACTTCTTCGTTTGTATTGCCTTGAAACTGTTCTTCAAGATCGAACCACTGGCACGGAACTGGAGCGCCTTTATCGCCGAGTTTCTCGTGAGTGTACCACTGTATTGATGACCATATTCGTTCGCGGTCGCCATTTGGCTCCATCCAATCACGAGAGGTATTGATGGAACGTTTCCACCAGTGATTGGCCCAATGCGGAAAGGAAATATCTCCTTGCCAACCAACCCAACTCCAAGTTGGGAACGCCTTTGCAGAGTCCGTATTGGACGTGCGCCGTACGACGCGACCGGATTCCCAAAGCAAGGCGAGGTTGAACTGAATAGTTGGAATCCCGGAGATAAGACCTTCACCATACCGCAATTCGAGGACCGCAAGGATTCCAGAGAACGCATCCAATACATCTGCCGGGCAGCTCAAATTCCTTGAAATGAACGGCTTCACCGCTGACATCCATTCATGTACGCTGGGTATAATGTTGCTAGTGTTTATCAGAGCGTTGCTGGGAGTCTTTGTTAAGATCCAATGCCGCCGGGTATTTTGATCTCGTACTTTATCCGAATTGAAGTATTCCATCTTAAAGCAATCATTGCATTCCCATCCAACAAATCCATCATAGAAAATGAGTTTCCGGCGTGAGAAAGTCTGCTCCTGAAAGGTCCAACCTCTAGATTCATATATTTTGATTGTCTCAGATCCATTGTCGCCAAGTAGTGGATATTGAATAATCGTCGCGTCGCGCCCTAGTCGAAAGGGATACCGTTTTATTTGTCTGGGCCCTGATATTCCCGGGATTCCTAATAGCCCACACATCGCACTATCCCCGTTGGCGGCAACGATGGTTAGAGTCGCATGGCTATAGATGCCGGCCATCTTGCGAAGCTCTGAATGTTTCGGCCCGTCATCATCTTGAATAATACAGAGTGTATCTACCCAAAAATAGCGTTCCCTGAGGCGAGTGGATAAGTCCATTGCATGCTGGATTGTCAAGGGCATCTCGCCCCTATCTTTAAGTGTCACAATAGCAGACCCCTGGTCTAGGTGATGGAGTAGCTCCACAGAGCCCTATAAAGGGTGGGAGCACCCCCCTTCAGGTCCTAGATGCTTTCTTTCCTCTTTTTCTTCTTTAGAGCTATAGCAGAGCAAATACAAGGGCATATTGATTGCGACATTAAGTGCCCCAGGAACTTGGAAGTCCTTAATATTTTGCTTGGTAGTACATAGAGGTTTGGCTGAGCCCCAGACGTAACTAAGAGCAACGTACGTAGAGCTATCCGGAGCCGGCACTAGGCAAAGATTCCATAGATCAATGAGCCAGGATGGTCCATCAAAGTGCATTTGTTCAAAGACTGTCGATTTTCGGCATCTTTCGTGGCTCTCCTCGCATTCCGTTTTCCATTTCTTGAGAAGGGAAATACTCATCCACTTACTGTCTACCCGGGGAGATACGCAATCTGGAGACGGGGCGAAAATCACAAATGTCCCTCTAAGACAAAGCTGGGCGGTGGTATTCCCTTCCGTAATGTCAACCCTAAATTGGACTAATTGGCTGCTCCTTTGCTTTGCAGCTACAACACGTATATTCTTTACACTGTTGCCATGAAAGGTCATCATATTATTATCAGGCCAAGGCATTGATAAGACTTGCTCGTGCTGTGGGCAAGCTGGATGATTTAGGAAAGCTTTAAGTCTTCCAGAATACGCCGTCGAATGTTTTTCGTCTCCCGCCTTCAAGCATTGGCGAATCCGTAAACATATTAAGCATGGCCCCTAAGACATAAATTAACCCAGCTCGAGGTAGAATTATTCGCGCACACGATGCGTCTATTCTAGTCAAAATTCAATTTGGAATTTCCACTTACTCGCTTTACAGGAGGCTTGACACCTTTAGGCGCTAGTCTTGTCTTCAATTTCGTCACTCGGCGGGACGATCTAAGGGGATATCGAGATCTACCTCTACTCTTCCGACTCTTCAAATTGTGGCTAGGCATAGTGCCAAAGGAATGATAGCCTTTTGGTAACGGGAAGCGAGCAGGCACTAGACGACAACGTAGGTAGAAGCTTGCTGCGATATGAGGTCGAGAAATAGGGCCGGACTCGCAGGAGACCTCATTTCAGTTGTTAAGGAATATGCTAGAGCCTGGAAGCGGATAGTTTGACGTGTTGGAAGTGGCATTTTCTGATTATGCCTTTTTCTCATGCAGGCTGTGCGCAGCGCCACCCAACTGAACATTAATACAGAAATGATTGGTTATTGGGTTTTCTGAGTGGCCCCCTACCCCTCTAAATATCATCTAATACCCCATTCAGGTGGTATGGAACGGTCGGGCGAACTATGAACGCGTGAAGCTTCCGATTAAGGTCAACAATTTAACGTGTTGGCGTAAGAACGTACACCACATTTCCAGTTGCAGACTCAATTGAAACTATTTGTCAACTAGAAAGCTCATATAGGCAAAGGTAAGAGAACAACAAATCCTGTAGGGTATTTCGTTGACGGATTGTTCATTATAGGAACATAGTGCATATTATCTCTAGTTTTCACAATAGCCACCCAGCTCAAGCGCATGACCTCCATCCTTCCACTTACAAGAACTTGCGAATGTTTATCTAGCTATCTTCCTTCTCAGTCTTCTTGTCCTCCGGGGCCTGGAAATCCTCCTCGTAGGTCATGAAGGCATCATCGTTGATGCCACGGTGCCTCCACACGAAAATAATGGTCTGCACAAACAATGCGATCGCAGGCGCGGCCCAGGCCCAGACGAGTGTCGGGTCAGTTATGGCGGGTATTAGGATTTCGCCGAGGGCACTGCTCAGAGCTGTCATGAACAGGAAGAGTGCCACGACCGTCGCTCTCATGTGTTCCGGGGCGCGGGAGTAGGCGAGCTCGTACGAGGTGACGTTGACGAAGATCTCGGAAATAGCGCCGAGCGCGACGTTGGGGATCTGCCACCAGATGTTGATAGGCGACACTTCGTCGCAGGTGCTAGCATTGTAACCGCTGTGGGAGGCAGCTTTGTTAGCATTGACGAGGGAGTGAGTGAATACACACACGGACGTCAAAGCACTTACCAAGGACTAGTCTCATATACGCGGTACTGGACAATGGCACCGATTACGCCTGAAATCGTGGCTAGGACGAACCCAAGAGTCATCCGATCGATACGCCCGAACTTTATGTTCCTGCGCTCGAGGAACGGATACACAACTTGGGCCATCAAGGGTGAGACCACGATGATTACCAAGGGGTTGAAGTGCGACAGCAAATCGTTGGGAGCCCCATCCGAAGTCATCGCCGCTCCCTGGTTGCTCGACACGCCACTGATACCGCCATCATTCAGGTACCAGATGGGGATGTACAGGAAGATCTGGACGGCCTGCCAGGTGCGCTGGGCGTCGCTGACATCTTTCTCGGACCACGCAGCGGGAGTGTCACTTTCGGCTAGCGTGGTGGGCTTCACATTGTACCAGAAGTTCTTAGCGAAGAGGTTTCCCTTGCTCGCCTTCAGCGCGGTGGTGGTGATCTTGATGAAGCGCGTCAGGTCGGAGCCCTGCGGCGCCTTCCGAACGGTCCGCTTGTACATCACGGCCAACAGGATCGGCAGAAGGAAGTACACGATTCCCGGTACTAGGTACGCGAGCCAGAAGCTGTGGTACTTCTCGATGTAGACGACGGCGATGGAGAAGAACGCGCCCACGTTGACGAAGGCGTAGAAGATCAGCATGATGTGGCTCACGGTCGTCTCCGGGTCGACGAGCACCTTCTCCCCCGATTTGAGCACTTTCGTGTACTCCCGCTGGTACTTGTACTGGTCGATGACGGTCGGCGCGACATTGGGCTTGAAGATGCCAGCTCCTATGGCGAGGATGAAGAAGCTGACGAGGAAGGGCGCGACTCCTTTTCCTGCCTGCAGAAGGGCCGGCGCAGCACCGCCAACTATAACTTGTCAGTATGTCTTTATAACGCTTGTAAATCATTTTTATCGGGTTCTTGAGATTGGCTGACAGCTCCAGCTCTAGGGAGCCAGGATGATGATCTACGTACTGTGAAGGGGTCAGTCGATATCCACACAACGAATATAGCCCCGTGAGGCAGGTTACTTTGAAGCACACTGATCCACGAATTCGACAGGGAGTTGCTACATACCTCATGATAATGTGGGCGAGACCACCAATGAGTACACCCCACACGATAGCTTGATAACGGCCGATCTTGGTATCGGCAATCCAAGCCCCGAAAATGGGGATACAGTAAGACAGAAAAGTGAATAGTAAAGTCAAGGCGGAAGATGCTTGGAGGCCCATGTTGAGGGCACCAGCGTGACCATTGGGGTTATTCGGGTTGATAGCACCAGTCCCGGGACCGCCTTCGGGGAGAGGGAACTGGATATAGTTGTTGAAGACGGCCTTGACGCCATAGTAACTCGCACGTTCCGCTAGTTCGACGAAACACAGAGACCAAGCCACTATGGGGATCGAGTCGTGGACTTTGCGAAGCGTTGTCCGCTCCTCCTTGGTCGGGGGCGGGTACAGCTCGAGATCGACGATCTCATGCCCTCCGTCTTTCGATGAACCGGGCCCGGATTCGACATCCTGGGCTGCCCCAGTACTTTCAGCGACTATAGACTGCCTCGCTGTCGACTTTTCTGGCTCGACGACGTCTTTGACAGCTAGGCCGACAACGTTCTCGGCGCCGATAGAGTTCGTGGCTGCATTACATGTTGGTTAGACATTCAAGAGCGAGTTTGAGTGAGCATAGTTAAACTTACCCATCGTGTTTAGGTAGTATAGTCTAACAATACGAGTGGAAAGAAGGCGAGAAGGGCACGAACGGGGACACCATGTCCTTCGTCCTGAATATATAGATATATAAAGTTACATGGCGTGGTGCCTTAATGTCGCGACGGGCGTAACGTCGGACGACCGCCTGGCTAATGTGGGAAGGTGTAGGCCGATAACGACTTGAATAGAGTTCGTTGCGCCATTGCATTAGGGTACTAAGCTTGTATAAAAAGTACTGGAATTGTTTAGTGCTCTTGCGTGATGGCACCTCATTTGAGCGACTGACCGGGTATGTTACCGTACGCAGACCAACTACACTAGGAGGACCCTCATGTAACCCTAGTCTATTACCTAGTAGAAACTACATACTCCCCTAAATGCATTGTCCCAAATGGCGTCAACCCGTGGTTAACTTCCGTCAACGGGTTTTATACGCACTTCTGCAAATTCGACCACAGATCCTAGGTCTAGATCGATACACACAAGTCAACTTAACCTCACTACAATCCCAGTAACGTTGCATGTTCGTATTTAGAAGCCGATGGCGATATCATGAGGCTGCTCAGCTGCTCCAGCCCATTAACTTCAACTAACTTTAGATGAAGCACCAGTCCGGAATCCGGTCCCTTGCGCACAGGATCCGGCATCTATCGTACGCATTGCCGGTCAATAGCTAACGTTTGTTATCTTGATAGCAAGCGGTGGTGCTCCATATTGAGTGCGACTTTATCAAGATACTACCTAGCATTATAGAGTGATCGACGTCTTTCTCTTATCGAATTGCCGGGATTGTGCAACACCCCGGCTCCCACTTTCCTTCATTGCTGGTATGAACATGAAAACAGCAAGATCCTTCTTCGTTGTCCAATTGCGGGAGGAAAAGACGTCTTTCTAAGGCAATGAAATATCCCCACCGGTGTATTATGTAAAAAGAATGACGCGAGGCGAGACCAGGCAATGTTTAATATGTTGATTTTAACAATAATCTAAAGTTAAATAAGTTCACACAAGTTTCTGAAGACGCCCCTCTACAAGAGTTCAATATGGATGTCTCGCATTCGAGAGCTAGAGAGATAGAACCCGATGTGGGATCGGTCATGCAGCCGAGCAGAGATAACAAATGAACCCAACTTCGCGGGGGGCGGGGTACTTAGACCACAACGGGTTCCTCAAATGGATTGCGATACAGGTGTATACTAACTTCATAACATATCTATAGTACGGATGTATTCTCGTTTTGGTGAGGTTTGATGGCATATCTGTTCGCGGGAGCACTAGACTTCGTGGCTTGACGTAGAAGATAAGCATCGCCAAGGGCGGAAATGCCCTTGCCAATACCTTCTAAATTTCTTGGGGAAAAATAGTCTCAATTGCGATAGCTGATGTCTTGTCTGGACACGAACACGACCGAAGCATAGCTCATAAATATTCAAGGGAGCTGCATCTCTGATTGTGTCACAAGCTACACGTAAATTGTTGAGGCTTAAACCCAAGTTAGCCGTCGAAGTAGGTTTTTCTTTCTTTTTTTTCGAAAAGGAAGAAAATCCAATGAACTTCGTAATCCGGGGTAAATCTCTTGGTTGCCGACGGGACAACAGATGCCAACGCTTGGTAACAGACGCCAAGTATTGCCATGGGATCTAGTAAAACGGCTCGGCAGATCTAAGTACCAGCACATGGCTGTTGTCTTCGCAAATTGCGAATAGAGAATGGGGAGTAAATTGGTATCGAGCAATAAGCTCATTGATTCTGTCTTGGCTTTGCACCGGTGGGCGACTCTCGAGAAACATTCGGGAGATGTTGTTGCACTGTCATAGAGCAATGACTATGTTGGGGAGTATTTCTTGGCGCGGCGACAGCTGGAAAGACTCAAGCAAGTTTTCAATTCTATATTCAACGATAAACACCAACGATATCACCTCCATTTAGTTGGGTTACTGACTGAATTACTAGAGACATGCGAACTAAGTCGTCGTTGCATTCTATAATCGGTAGCATATCTGCTGCTTTAGATTTTTGGTCTGCTAGTCGCTAGCTCAATGATAGGAATTCAGCATAGTTCATCTATGCTCGTAGGCGATACACTCCTCCGAAAGGTAAAAACGCCCTTTGTTACACATTTAGCATTGACAAGCTGTTTCAATGGAGTTGCTAATAATGATCATCGGTTCGTCGATGTATTTGCTCTGCTCTCCCAGGGATGGGGTCGCAGCGTATCGTATCAAGCAATACCGGATATGTATAATACCTATGGAGTAGGTGATATTCCAAACCAACCAGCTAAACACATCGTCCTATGGAAGTAATAATATGTAGTTTCAAGGGGCAAATATTGTTCCCACGCTCTTTTCATCAGGGATGTTTATCGGTCTCGCTGGCGTCCTGGCTCTCAAGAGTTGTTACCCGGTGATGTTCTATGGGGCTGATGAGAGAAATCTCACTGAAGAACGCAATGTGAAACAAGAATATCACGGCTGCTAGCGACGTAGCAGCCACCACGCATAACATCAAAAACGCCGCCGACAAAGTATAGACAGCGTGTGTCCAAAGGGGCGTGCTCAACCAAGCAGGCCACAACCGAAAGAATTTGGAAGCAAACCGCCACCCAGTAAGAACCATCCAGTACCCTTCGAGGACCTCTAGAAACCCTAGGGCGAGGCATGCGAGTAGAATAAAGGCCTTCCGAAAGCGTGAGCTCATGTAGGGGATAAGCCATCTGGTAAAGTACGGTTGTATGGGGCCCTTCTTGGTGTGCGTTGGCTCTGCATCTCCTCCGTTCCCATGCGGCCTATTTGCGATTACCATCATCGCAATCCACCAGGCGAGTATCGATGTACCCATAACCCAGAAAACAGGTCGGCATACGTACTCCAAGACGTACATGTCGAGCTCGTAAGCGCCTTGTAGGGCTGGAGAACGAGTCTTTCGAGGTGCTGAAATGAGCATGTCTAGATTTTCACTGGTGATGTTAAGAAGTGTCAACAGTATAACAACAGATGTATATGGGCTGGGATAAAAGGGTGGGTGTAGAAGGTGAATTAAGGTGGTAAGTAGATTGTCTGATTATCTCGCTGAAGGATTTCCGTCTTTACATATACGCACTTGACAGCTAGGCTAACTCTTCATGACAAGTAACAAGATGCCTAATTTACGTGTTGCTTGGTTGTACTCCACATACAATGTCACCTTACTGGGTGTACTAAATATAATACATGGATGGATACTGTACATCGAACATCAAAAAGAAATATCGCAAAGTATCATGACTGTAAACCAACGTCTAACGCTACTTGCTTTTCTATAACTCTGTTGACCCAAGGGAAGGGAAAGGGGGAGGTGTGTTTTGACTGGCGCAGTACGAACACAATGCTGCCCCATGTATGGTGCTGACTGCCTCGCCGGTAGTCCTCAATAAGACGTCGCTCCCGGACTCTTGTTTGACCCGGACATGCGCAACAATCTAACACACATAGACCAAACCATCCGGGCCCACAGCGGCCGATAAGCTTTGTTGCATGGTGTAGGAGGCCCATCTTGCACCTCGTTGTTAATATTGATAATACTGAAGTAAATGCTACATGGGGTATACGGCGTACATTATCGCATTTGTGTCCACCCGCAGCACTACGGATTTCGTCAATGACAAAGAGTTAGTCGAGGCAGCTAGGAAGGGAACAAATCGTTAGACCATTGATCCGAGGTGTGTATATGTTAGTATTACCTGCATCTGAGAGTTATGGGATAGGGGGAATGCTTGGCCAGGAGAGGGTAAGTAAGATAAAGAATTGCATCTACCTAAGTATAACAGAGCTCAATTGATGATTGGATCGCTCCGTATTATTGGATCAAGTCCACAACAGCCACTGTTCTATTCAAACGGGCGGCTTATGTGAATGAATTGTTCCTTGTTTCGTTGTCAATTCATTGTTGTTGATACGCACGATGAAAAGAAACACCTATTTTAACATCCCTTGGTCCTTTAGATTACAAGCACGCAAATTCCTTTGTGGTCTTATAAAATGTCTTCGGTTAGTAAGATATGAGGAACAATGGCATTGTTTCTTGAGTAAATCTATATATTAAAGTAGGTCGTAGTAGGTGATGAAAGACAAACTATCTTACTTCTACACAGAAGTACGATTACATACAGGGAGAAAAAGAAGAGAAAGATCTGCAACAAAGTCATATCCATTAAGAAATTGGTCAGTAAAGTTAACCATGGCACCTTACATTGAAATCTTAGACATTTCAGACGTCTCGCATTCCTATGGGCCGTGTGAAAGTGGGATCTATTTCCGGGTTCAATACGTTGATACTATCGACAACCAGCCGGTCAAGTCTATTAGGTATGTTCGTGTCTTTCCCAACGACCCGCGTCCAGCTAAAGGAACTGACTATGATATTCTTTATTCAGACTTCCCTTCCGGAGATTGGAACTTTATCGACATAGTACGGGACGAAGTGACGGAGACCCCTATATTTTCCAACAGTCGAAAAGTGGATCTTTATAAAAATATCCAAGCATGGCACCCTTTGTCGATCGACTACCTTGACTTGGAGAAGGTGCCCCGGTCCGGTGAGGATTCCTCCGACCCCGAAGACAGTCACTTCTGGTTGGTGAAACATGATCTCTTCCCATCCCACGTTTGCATGAAAACTGCGAATATTCTTGGCTGGAGTATGTACGAGATGAAGATGGAGACATCCTCCTATCGGGAGATCGAGGGGAAAGGAATCGCGCCGAAATTCCTAGCCCACGTCACGGAGAATGGCCGAATCATCGGGTTTCTCACGGAGCCGATTACAGATGGGCGCCCGGCCAATCCTGGGAAGGATTACGAGGCCTGCAAGAATGCTCTCCAGAAGTTGCATGACGAGGGACTTCTCCACGGGTTCCCCGACGAGGAAAGTTTTCTTGTGAGATCCGACGGGACGGCTGTGCTTCTCGATCTTGGAAAGTCGCAGCCAATAGATCCAACCATTGCCGAAGTGTGGTTTGATCGGGAGATGCGGGAACTCAAGGAGTGCATGGAAATTTGAACGCAGAGACGATTTACCTTGAGTGGTTGCGCATGCAGTACTTGCTGTTGCGAGCGAAGTAGTGGTGTTTTTTAGACTCCCGTCTGCTATTTACATATAAACCTGATAGTTATGCTCTGTTTTTCCTAAGTTCCCCTGTTTCTAACAGTGCGCGCTGTCTGTAGAAAATTAAATTCCCTGCTTGATATAAATTCATTTCCGGTCTGCCGAACAAAGGGTAAGAAAAATGTAGTCATCAGCAGCAAAAAGTTATACACATACATGTATCTCTCTCTCTCTCTCTGTCTCTGCAACTAATAGAGTTCAGGTGCCAAAAAAGTGACATCCATGACTTTCTTTCTAATCAAAAATGCTGGACACTGTGGGAATTGAACCCACGACCTTTCACAGACGCGCTGTTCTTAGAACAATATGCGAAGCGAAAATCATGCCTCTAGACCAAGCGCCCTTTCTAGCATTGTTGATTGGTGAAACAAAATTTTGGTAAGATACCTTATATCACTTAGTTATTGTGGGTCTCCTGGGGACCCTTTTTAGTATGAAATGTCAGCGACATTACTTGAAAACAGGTCTTGGAGCTTGCATCACCTTCGATAGCTGTAAAATGGGAAAAACTTCAAGATTCGTGTAAATAAGTTCTTTCGGTTTGTTTGAGTGATTATCTTGCTTTGTATTCTTAAACCCATTCCCAAAATACGGGTGCGAAAGGCGAAAAGGGGTTCTTATTGTCAGTGCCAGATCCAGGGAGATGTTACTAGTTCCATATTCTAGCCAGACAACACAATACAGCTATCTGGGAGTCCTGAAATGGGCTTTTTAAGATAAAGGTTATCATTGATTCATAACCGGTAGAAGAGATAGGATGCACCTATAGGCCTAGAAGTAGACCGCTATCATTGCAAGTAACGGTCATCTATCTCGACCCCTAATGCAATCATCAACCTATTCGAATGTGAAAACCACCCCACAACCTCTATAATCTCAAGGATCTCCTCGTCTTTGAAGCCCTGGACCTTTAAAGCTTCTAGTTCTTTCTTTCCCACGTCTCTTGGTCTAACCGCCAAGAGTTCCGCAAACCCGGCTAATGCCTTCTCCCTGCTGCCAAGGTCGCTCGCTATATGCCAGTCCAGAGCGACCTTCTTCGCTTTCAACGTAGCTGCTTCATCTCCCCCAAGCGCTGCTGCTAGGCCAAGTGTGTGGTGAGCCCGGCAGAAGCCGCATCCATTGGCGGCACTCACGACGACGGCAAGTATTTCACGGTCCACCGGATGCAACTGCGTAGTGCGGTCTGAGAACAGGTCCTCGTAGTGAGTGATGAAACGGCGCAGGGTGTCTGGGTTCAGAGCAAGAGCTCGTGTCCAGTTATCGTTGTGGTGTTTTTGAATTGTTTGCTGTGCATGTTGGGGGAGGGTTGCACTATCAGGGACATGGAGTCGGGAGAATGCACGACTAGATATGGGGGATGCATGGGGTGCGGCGGATGCTATGGTAGAAACCGAGGTAAGGGGGAAAGTTAAGGTCCGCCTAGTTTGTAAAATGAGACGATAGGGGACGGCTCTACTATACGTAGAAAGCATGATTGTGATTTGGTTTGATAGCAACCGTTCGTGGTAATACAATGAGACGAGTTGTGTTAACTCACAGGATGTCTCTAAATATACAGTCGCGCAATAAATACAATCTTTATATGTGCAATTGTATCATCCCATAGTACGAATCATGGACTAAAATGGCGTCAGGTCGATCCCCACGATAGGTTTCCAAGCGTCTCCATCGGGCAGAACAGCTCATCCACCATACACCTCAACTGATATTGAACCACTTTCACCTAACATAGCCTGAAGGGCATCTATAGCATTGCCATACCAATACAAATGAATAGATAATGATACTAAACCCCATTGCGTAACGCAACTTACTTGACCTCACACTCCTTTTTGGATGGGTAGGCAATTAGACTTGCCCTTTACCACCCAGAGGCTATTGTCATTCAAATAAACTAGATTGGCATGTATTCAATGTTGACGTAAGATAGTGTTCTACGCCGTCATTGTACAATATACGACTCAATTCTCTCTGGCTACCTCAGCACTATTCTAAACATCCATGTGATACCCGCGAACGTACTACTATGCCTGCACTATTCTTGCCGTGCACCAACGTTCGCGTTCAGACCGGTTACCACAGTCGTAAATCATCAACACGTATCGACCAAACTAGACATGCCCCTATCTATATATCTTGCATTCATTGGAAGGAGCTCCTCGCCCGTAGAGCGGGTCCAAACTTATACAATACGAACGGTATCGGCAGCATACCTATCCCAATAAATGCAAGCAAGCTAGTAGCCCATGGTATTCCAAGCTTCTCGTACATCTGGATCGTAAACATGGGGAATGCGGCCCCAAAAGAGTAACGCAAGAGGCCATTCGCAGCTATTGCAGAGGCTCCATACATTGCACCATACGTATCGAGTAAGAATGTCATACCACCGAGCTAATTATATGTCTGTTAGCCAGATACTATTGGATGGATGGGAAGTGTAACTCACAAAAAGCGTCACCGTCCCCCATCCGAATGGAATGCCTGCTATGATGGGCACCATGAAATGCACATCAGCCCTCGCCGTCCACGCAAACCAGAACAAAGCGACGGGGATCCCGAACGCGCCCATCATGCTCACGTAGAGCCTCTCCTCGGGCGGTGGCTTCGCAGGCGCACAGGCCGCCTTCTTCTTCTGGTACACGATCTTGTCGATGAGCGCGAAAGTGAAGACGGCAAGCAACGTCCCGACGAAGACGCCCAAGAACGCCAGCCCGATCTGGCCGGCCGAGAAGTGGTAGACGTTGATGAACACGAACGGGTAGCTATCGAAGAACGCAAACAACACGCCGAACACAAACGAGTGGTACAAGGCCCAGCTCATCACGATCGGCTCCGTGGTCAACATCTTCAGGGGCCGCCCTAGCGTGACTACGAGTAGCATCTTCAGCGCGGCCGCGGGCGGCGGTTTCGGCGGTCCGGGCAGACCTTGCCTTTTCGCTCGCTGCGCGAGTATGATCTTCTTGCTCGTTTCTTTGCTGGGGAGTGCCAGTAAACCGATCGGACCCGCTATGAGCATCATAACCCACATGAGCCAGCGCCAGTCCCCGCGGGTCTCCATGGTGTAGCCGCCGATGAGGGGTCCCAGGCTGGGGCCGAGGAAGAACGTGGACGTGAGGAGGACGGTGGCGAGCCCGCCGCCGTGCTCCATATCCCAGATGTCGGCGATGGTGCCCGCGCCGACGGCCAGGGCGGGCGACCCGAAGGTCGAGGAGAGAAAGCGACATATGATTAGGGTTTCGATGTTCCTCGCCAGGCCCGCGCCCATGGTGAATAGCAGGAATATGGGCAGCGTGATCAGGTAAACGGCCTTGCGACCCCGGGTCTCTGAGATGGGCGCCCCGATCACCGGTCCCAGGGCAAGACCGAGTGCGTACAGGGAGAGCCCGAGGAGCGCTACCGGCTGGCTTACGTGGAATTCATCTTCGACGACGAATACTCCTGGTGAGTAGATGGATGTGCCAAGGGATCTGGGGGACCTTGTTAGTGGATGGGTGACCTTGACGATGATCGGGTGGGCGGAGAGGGAAGAATTGGGCAGGACCTACACGGAGAAGCCATACAAAGCCGGAAGCAGCGTATGGTATATCCTTGACCCAAGACTCCAGTTCTTGGGGTTGGCCGGGTCAGTAGGACCATCCCAGTCTGTGATAGCATCGAGTTTATTCTGAAGGTGAGGTCCCAATGGCAATGGCGTTAATGAGTTTATCGACTGCTTCACCGATACTGTCTTATTATTCTCAGACCAGGCTGATGGCTTGGCTGATTGTGGTGTTGGTGGCTCGTCCCATGAAGGTTGCCAAGCAGAAGCATTGATCTCGAGGTTTTCCATCGGGTACGACCCGGCGGCCTGCCGAGAGTGCGATGTCATTGCTATCAGGTTGTTGAAGGCAGGATTGAAAGAGGTTCATTTACACAATTGTGTGGATTAGGCTAATGGATCTAGCTAAGCTTTTGGATGATGGCTACCCTGTTGTGAAGAGTTCGAGCGATTGCCTATAAACGTCCTCCAGGATCGTGGAGACAGCGGACTACCGTGACTGCCGGACCACCTAAACACGTTCAAGGGATTCTCGGCGTCCAAGTTGGGTACAAATAAGACATTGAGCTACATTGATTCAGTAAAGGAAAGAAGTACAAGCTTGGTCGGTATGAAGATGGGCCGTGATAGGTAAGGAGTTCATGACGCAACATTCGTAATGAATGGATTCAAATACACGCAGCTAGACGGCCACGGCAAGCCTAACACGAGTAATCGATATTCTATCCCTAACATCTAAAACTTTCCAACTTCTAGAGGTAGGTATGCATCGTGGTAGGAATGGTGTTAAGAATGCCAATCCCTGTAAGCCAGCCGGGGCCAGTGTCAAGCCGTAGTGCAGCCTTATTAAAGCGGAAAGTGACACAAACTGGTTTCCAACCATACAAAGGTTGGCATTTTTGCTTGAAGTGGATCTAGACGTAGATGCCGAGGTAACTCTTGAGAGAATGCCATCTTCTCACTACTTTAAGTGCCATATTGTTACCTGCTATACGTGACATGTCAGATCAGATCAATCTACTTTACGATACATACATGTATGTTCCTTATCTACACCATGTGGACCACTCCCGCAGCTGTGGACCCGTTTTTATTTACCTCGGGAGGCGCCCTAAAAGAGCGGGTCTTACTCGGGACCGCTAGCTATGGTAACTTAAGTTAGCGGGGCCTTTCAAGCTGACATCTCACCTGAAAGTCGAGACCAGGTCTCCCTTCCTTCAAACAGGGGGTTGTCAGCTAAATCACAGCCACCACTTGATATGCCACCAGTCATTGCTTGTTTGCGGGGTTATAGGGAGGGTTATGTAGGCTGATGGGTAGGGATGGGGAAGTAAGACTAGAACCCGACCACAGATCAACTTCTAATCTACTTCGTACCTAGACTGGTGGAAGGTTGCGCTGCCTATGTCAACTTCACGAAGCCCATTCTGCTACCAATCTTGTAGAACAGACACGATTCCTTTATTATAGAAGTAAATAATAGCAATGGCAGCGGTCAAATTTAAAACTCAACTAGAAGCGTCTTCGTATCACGCTCCAGGAGGTGGAGAGCTTTACAAGCCACTGAGGGAGAAGATAGTAAAGCAGGCGATTGAGCAAGGCTACGATGAGGCTACTATGATGGAGCACGGAGTGGTATGGGCAGATGGTGAGTATATGGAATACACCCTATTTCCTGCTCTAACTGGTTTCAAAAGCTACCTACCCATTCCCCTATCAGGCGGTTTCTTCGGGTCGCGGCCTCTTGAGGCTTCATGAAAACAGCATATACTGACTCAGAACGCGACGTAGATCAAGACCCATGGGGCCACATAATGAACGCTGGGTTCCCTCATTATGCTTCGGCTTGCAATTTCCGACTGTTCGAAAGCTTCGAGGAACACCTGAAGGATAAGTTTCAAGATCTGATGAAGGTGCGAGGTATCGGTGTCATTGTGAAGTCCTCTACCATAGACATAAAGAGGCCAGTATCATACCCAGATTCGGTGAGTACGGCCCCAGACGATGCGAAAGCCCTTCATTACTAAGATCTTTCCAGATTATCGTTGCGAATAGATTGGATGAAGTCAAGCCCGACCGATACCACGTCACAACTACCATGTGGTCGCTAAGGCAGCAGGCCCCCGTCGCCGAGTCGAATGGATGGGTAGTCTTCTTTGACTACTCCAAGGGAAAGCCTGCGAACCTGATTGAGGCAGGCGGAGTTTACGCGAATCTTCATGCAGCACTTTATGAAAAGAGCGAGATCACCAACCAGAGGAGGGCCGAGTGGGCAAAAGCCCATCCTAAGAAGCCTAGGGGTCCGAAGCTGTAGGGAGCTCGGACATGTGCATGTTACTTAGCATAGCCTTCAAATGTGTATTACTTCATCAATTACTGCTATCAGAGTCTCTGAGTTCGATTTCTCAATGAGAGGGGCCGATCATCATGTACACACTCCAGACTTCCGCGGGCTCGTGTATGTCTACAACTGAGATCTACAGCCGAGATAACGGATACACTATACCACGAGCTCAATTAAACCCGTAGCTCCTGTGACAACAGTTGTGTATAACTTGTCTTTCTAGCCAGAAGCACCTCTAAAATCTAACTATATTATAGTTCCGAGCCCCGGTTGTCCTCCAACGCTGGGCACCTTCTACCAAGCTCAAACTTGGCTGTCTCTGGCTCGACATCAATACCATCCTTGTCACCAGGTGGATATGGCCTCTGGATCTGATATCCTATGTGAAGTGACATTCTGTCGATGTAACTATTCGCTTCCGGCGAATAGTACGGCATCTCTCGACGCGCATATCCAACCGGCCAATCGTCATCGAGGTAGAACTTCTTCACATCCTCAACATAGAGCGTATTGAGGCCGTGCTTGCCCGCTCGCCCTAGCACCCCGAACATATTGCCGTACTGCGCCAGCGAGCAGATCGCCATCTGGTTCCCGAAGCGGAAATGTGGATTGTTGGCCTTGGAGTCGTTGTGGCGCCGGTGGTGGTGCTCGGCCGCGTCTTCGAACGATAGCGTCTCCCCGTCCTTGGAAGCGGCGATGAGCTGGTTGAAGAGGGTCATGTTCATGTTGACATTGTCTCCGAGCTCGCGGTCGTTCCTGGTTGGCGCAGCAGGGCAGTTCGTGTCGTATTGAACCTTGTCATCCGCTAGCATGTCCAGGTCTATTCGGTCTAGTCCTGGGTGGTTCATTCTCGTTGGGCCTAGTACGACCAAGATCTACGCAAGTCAGCAGCAAGTCGCCAGGTTTTATCCCATGGCCAGGTAACTTACATTCTCATCGCCGAAGTTCCAGACGACTCTTGCAGCTTGTGCTATCTCGTCATAGCTAATGTTCCGTCCTGTTCGGTTGATATATCCTCTGTTCGCAAGAGTGTTCATGGCAGGGCACGATGACCTCCGGTAGTGCCCGTTCTCAGACCCGTTGCTATGCTTTTCATGGTAGTGTTTCCCCTCGTCCCATGTGAACGGGATCTTGTACGGAATTGGATGCTCTGGATTCGGAAAGAAGAGGTCATTATGTCCGATTGCCTTCTGATCTTGGATCCCTACCAGCGGCTCTTGCTCCGGCCATGATGGTATTGATAGAGTAGTGCGTATTGCACTTAGCAAAATAAGTGTTCTCATTGAAAAGCACATTCTGTTAATCATAGGAGGTGATCAGAAGGTCGAAGCTCAAGCATGAGATACAAAGTCTAATAGCTGATGCTGGCACTTCGCTAAATCGGCGGATAAGCTATTACCTCCGAAACCTAGGCCGGAGTTTGTTAGATCCCCATGGACACCGTCAGGATCGTTGAAGGATTCCTTGTGTAACAAAGGCTTGCATACTGGACATACACCCGCCAATCTTCAACAGGGTCCATTTCTTTGCCTCATCCTAGCAACAGACGCGGCCATCTTGAAGATATAGAATAGCCATAACAATATCCTGAGAATAACTACATACTCACTAAGTATCTAGGTAGGTTAACATTTGTACTCTTCACACCACCGATCATAGCACTAAGATAACCCAGGCGTACTCAGGGTTGATGGCGCTGTTCTAGAATCTCACGGCTGACTCAAATGAGGCACAGCACTATTAGTATGCTACCCGGGCGTGCTTATACGCCACAGAGTTATTGTACGACACACGTAAACGCACGGCACAGGGATGCATATCTCGTGTGTAGAGTAGGTACTCGTATGTTTAAACCAGTGATGGGATGGACATAGGAATCGCCTAGTAAGATCGCTTCAAAACCCGCCTGCTATGAACATTGCATATGCTAACGTGCTAAGTTGGCGCGTAAGAATTCCTGACTGAATTGTATCTACTGCCTGATTTTGAATCCTGTAATAGCTGCCAAGATGCGTGAGTGTGTGTGGTTTATCATGGCGATGGTTTACAATCTTCTTATCCCTCTAAGGGATCAGTCTGATCTTAGGCCAGTCATGAGTCATCTATAACGAGCGAACGCCCCCTTTCTTCTACGTTCATTTCGTCGTTCCTGAGTAATCCCCTTCGTTCTTACGTGCCATCATGGTTTCATTCATACATCTTGTTTTGGCAGTTCCAGCTGTAGCAGGTCTACCGCTAGCCAACCTGCAACCCCTATCATCTAAGTTACGTGGGCAATCATGGCTGGGTCCTCAATTGCCAGTCACCTCGCCTATACAAAGGTTACTACTTCCCAGTGAAGACTTGGACCCTTCCTATCGAAGAAGAGAAGTGGAAGTCCGGAAAAATGGGTTTTTATACGGCCCTTCCCGACTGGGGAATAGTTCTTACTTTCCCGCTGGAGTCCTTGGTGATGCTATGGTACAGCAACATCAGGACAAGTGGTATGCGGATGCAGCATGGCTTGTCAATACTGTCAGCGAGGAAGCAGCTGCTGCACTTAGCAATATTCAAAGCGTATGGGTCCCAAAACATCATATATCATAACTCATAACTCATACTAATGTTACATAGGCTGGGGGTATAAAAGAACTATCAGATTATCGAACTCTTTATGACGGACAGTGGCAAGGCTCGGTGCCTACAGGCATTGCTCGCGGAGAGTTTACCAACTTCACCTCGGACTTGCTCTTTGCTATGGAGCGACTATCGACAAATCCTTATGCCATTCGTCGGCTGCATCCCACAGCCGACGTTTTACCTTTCCAGATTCATGACGAAACCGTCATGACTCTTACCGGAACGGGAGTTACGGCTCTTCACGAAGCCGGGCGGCTGTTCTTTGTAGATCACAGCTACCAGAAGGACTATCCTGTAACCGAAGGCAAATATGTTGCTGGCTGCCAAGCCTATTTCTATCTGGATGCTATCTTGAATCAACTACTACCCCTAGCCATAAAAACAAATGTGGGCAGCGATTTGATTTACACACCACTAGACGAGGAAAACGACTGGCTACTGGCAAAAGCCATGTTCAACCAAAACGACCTCTTCCACGGGCAAATTTACCATCTCGCAAACTCACACGCTGTAGCGGAGATTGTCCACCAGGCGGCTCTCCGTACAATGAGTGGCAACCATCCCATACTTGCACTTCTCAACCGCCTCATGTATCAAGCATACGCGATACGACCGGTCGGAGAGACCGTACTCTTCAACGAGGGTGGCTACTTCGACCAGTCGTTTGCTGTCAATAACAACGGAGTGCGACAATTCGCTACCGACTTTTATCCCGTAGCTGGTGCCTTCAGATCCAACTATTTCGAAGAGAACCTACGGCAACGAGGTTTGCTAAACAGCACATACGGCCCTGACCTACCTCATTTCCCATTTTACGAAGACGGCTCGCGGATATTCCCTGTCATCAGACGATTTGTGCAGTCCTTTGTGGCGGCTTACTACGAGGCTGATGCAATGCTTGCACTAGACTGGGAAGTCCAAGCTTGGATCAAAGAGGCAAACGGCCCTGCTATGGTTACCGATTTCCCACCTGCTCCTATAGAGCGAGTTGAGACCCTCGTCGATATCATCACTCATATCGCTTGGCTCGGTGGAGTTTCCCATCACGTGCTGAATTCAGGTGAGCCTGTGGCTACTTCAGGGGTTCTTCCCCTACATCCGGCTGCTCTTTACGCCCCTCTGCCTGAAGAAAAGGGCGTCAAAGACCTGCTTCGCTTTTTGCCCAACGAGCAGAAGTCTGTTGAACAGATTGCGCTGTTGGCTCGCTTTAACAGGCCTCAGCTAGTGCAGAGCCAGGAAACATTGCTACATATGTTCGATGACAAGACGCTACTGGCACGAGGGCGGAGAGAAGCCATCTTTGCGAACGAACGCTTTATGATGGACATGAATGAGATCAGCGAGCAGATCAATGACAAGACCTTCGATGGGGATGGTCTGTGTCAAGGCATGCCATTCGTGTGGAAGGCAATGGATCCTGCACAGATTCCGTTCTTTCTAAGCGTGTAACTAGATACTTGCTTACATGGTATAGGTAGATAACTTTTCTCATTTTTTAAGATACTCTATAGCAGAAGCTGGAGAGAAGGGGGAGGAACTTTCGAGTGTATTGTAGATAACTACATACATATTTACATGATCATATCGAGGACGGCGTCCTTGGTATTGAAATAACGTATTTTAAAAACTCCGATAGCTCACATGCAAAACATGATATCCTATACCAATCGCTTTGCCATCGACTATATTTTCAGCTCCTTTAATTATTACTAATCGCAATTATGATTAGTCAGTTGATTCCCATTTCAGCCGCGCAACGGCAAAGCGGAAAGTCCCATGCGTCATCGTATATAATCCCAGGTGGAGAAGGAATATATCCTAGCCTGTGGCTTAACAGTATATGCATCTCTCGTGTTGGGCTTCCTGCTTACGTGGGGTTTATAGTAAGCAAGAATATATCTGTCCGGCTTTGAGTAGGAATGCGGGAGTTAGCATAAGTCCTAGATCTTGTCAACACTATTCTTTTCTGATAGTGCATTTATCTCCGGATGATAGGGTTTGTGAAAGTTCTATTGGTTCTGCGTAAACCAAGAGCCCTATGAGGCGTTTTTGGCGCGTTTTCACTGCATCAAGCTGAAAAACGGGTTGAATTACTAGTTATATCATGTGTCACATTCTAACTCCAAGGAAAGCCAGCAAGGAAACAACCAGCTACAGCAACTACTACCTCTAAACATGGACCTTTCTGCGAGCGAAATTGTTGGAGAGATGGTAGTCGACGTCAAGCATCAAAAAGAATCATTAACATCGAAAGTGGTCGACCTCGCCAAAGCCCCTAGTTGGATGCGACATGATCCACTGATAACCAGAGCATACCGAAAACAACAAGATTCTTTTCGAGGCTGCCTAGAGTCGTTATGGTACATCCACAACGAGTCAGTTAACATTTGGTCTCACTTGAGTGCCGGACTATTTTTCCTAGCCATGACAATCTGGGCGACCTTTCCTGCCCTCCATGGCGGCTATTCCTTCAAAGAAGTAGACTTGAGGGCCGTTCAGACATACCTGATAGGAGCTACTATTTGCTGCATGTTCTCCGTAGGTACGCCCCCCTTCGCTTGACTAGTTCGTCTTTTAATCCAACTGACACCTTCAAAGGCCTTCTATCATTGTGTAAGCTGCCACTCGGAGGGTGTCTCGAGGCGTTGCTTGAAGCTAGATTACCTTGGTATTGCATCAAACATCACCTCAACATGCATCTCTGCAGCATACTTCGGTCTTTATGAACAACCCCGGCTCGCCAAGTTCTACATCACCATCATCCTAGCTTGTGGTTTAGCAGTGTTTTGGGCTCTGCTTGACCCCAGTGCGGATGGGCCACGAGCTGCACACTTCAGGTATGTGATCCGTCGATTGTATTGGGCTAAGCTGATGCCGATTCCCAGAGCTGCCGTCTTCATTGCTTTAGGGGCTAGCGGATTCGCACCAATCCTTCATGCTGCACTGTCACCAGCTCTTACATTAGACGGCTTCTCATTGGAGTACGTGATTGCGCAATCCGCTTTTTACTTATTAGGAACGGTGTTTTACGTCAATCGCATCCCTGAGAAGTATTGGAGCGGAATCTTTGATGTCTGGGTAAGTTCCCCACGGTCAGCTGCGGCTGATGATCTAGCTGACAAAACATAGGGTGCTAGCCATCAGATCTTCCATGTGCTCGTCAATGTAGCACAAATCATACATCTACTAGGCCTGAGAAAGTCTCTGATGCAACATCACTTGCTGATGTGAGACATGATGCTATATCGCCGGAACTGTTGGGCGGGACGTTTACGTATGGTTGTGTAACGGTGTAAGCTGGTACTACTCAAATCAGGACAGGGGTAAACTACACAATTGAATACATAGCTACAATGTACCGAATCGTAAATTCTATGTATTATCTGCTTATCAATATGTATTACAATAGACACACCTTTTTATATAAGGATTAAAATGTGGCTTGCTGCGCAGACTATCATCCATCCAACTCCGGAATTCCTTCTAACTCCGCCAAGTCATACAGAGTGTCTTCTCACCAACATTGCCAGCCTTGTTTCACATGTAATCCTACTCGATGATCAGTCGCCGTCGTTACGAGACATGCCTTAGGATTATTATATTGTCCTGATGGGAGCCTAGCTCTGTTTAATCCGATTGTCACACGGATTATGATGCATGCAGGTGATCAACATGGGGAGGATGTACATGATATAGCATGTGATGGTGTAAACCCTCGGCTAGGGCAGTGGTCTTGAGAATACCAAGCTAGGACTGATCCATAAAATTGCCCGTCTGGTGCTATTGACAGGACGATATTCTCCATATCCTTTCACGTTGGCCCTTACAGTATTATTTCTATAGAAATGCTCCTTGGTGGATGATATAGCATTATCTCTATCACTTACATAGCTACTAGCTGGCTAACTCCTTGTTATCTTATTCAAACACTTCATGATGGAAGGAGAAAACACTCTAGAACAGCCTTCTGGGCTTATAAGCCGATTTATTGATTTGCTCAACCCTAATACTGTCGTTATTGGATTGGTAGCTGGTGTAAGTGCTCAGGGAGCCAGTCAGTGCGAGAATAGCAACACTGATAAAAATATAGTTTACCCTATACTGGGTTGGCAGTATCATCTATTATGCCTATTTCCACCCGCTCTCAAAGTATCCAGGCCCAAGGCTATGGGCCATCACACGCCTGCCGTATGCCTTCTACCTCCAAAGGGGTAGGTTGCCTCAGACAGTCAAGGCTCTTCACGACAAGTATGGTACGATCATTAGAATTGCACCAGATGAACTGAGTTTCATCGAGGGGTCAGCTTGGAAAGATATCTACCAGCCAAGAGCTGGGCATGGTCCTTTCGACAAGTGGAGCATGTATCTCAATCCCGCAGTCAACGGTGCCTATTCTATCCTCACATCACCAACTCTACAGGGACATGCACGTATAAAGCGTCAACTCAACCATGGGTTCTCAGACAAAGCTCTCCAAGCTCAGGAAGGGATGTTCCAAGGCCACGCAGACCTGTTTATAAGCCGTATTCACGACGTCATTGAGTCTGGGAAGAAGAACCTCGATATGCATCAGTGGTACGCGTGGGTAACCTCGGATATCATGGGTGATCTGGTCTTCGGCGAGAGCTTTGGCTGCCTTGAAGATAGCAAGGACCACAGATGGATTAGCATTTTGATTCAACAGTTTACTTCCGTTGTTACCATCACCTCCTTCCGCTTTTTTGCACTCCCAAGGAAGCTATTACAAATGTACATGCCGGATAGGATCCTAGAGAGACCCCGGGAAATCCATGAGTATGCCGTGGAGAAGGTCAATAAGCGTATCAGCAGGGATACCGAACGCCCGGACTTCATGTACTACATGCAGCGCGAAAACAAGGACAACACCCAGATGTCACGGGAAGAGATCGACACTACACTGTCGGCCCTTGTCGTTGCCGGCGGCGAAACAACCGCTACTTTCCTGTCGGGAATCACGTTTTGCCTCGTTCAACATCCGGAGGTTCTCCACAAACTTGAAAACGAAGTCCGCACCGCGTTTAAGTCCGAAGACGAAATCAACGCCGTGTCTACCAACAAGCTCGTCTACTTCAACGCCTGCGTCAAGGAAGGTCTCCGGCTAACACCCGCGGTCCCCTTCGGTCACCCGCGCACCGTCCCACCAGGTGGCGACGAAGTATGCGGGAAGCGCCTCCCTGGCGGCGTACGTCATTTCCCACCCCCTTACATACTATTTTAACCATCTGCTAACTGTCTCGTTCTAGACCAAGGTCACCATCATGGCCTATGCTATGTACCGCTCGGAGCACAATTTCAAAAACCCCAAAACCTTCGACCCAGAGCGCTGGCTAAACTGGAATGGGTATGATGACCAGAGCGCTTACGAGCCCTTCTCGCTCGGACCGCGCAACTGCATTGGTAAGAACCTTGCGCTCGTCGAGCTGAAGATCATCCTCGCGCGGGCGATTTTCAACTTCAATTTCTCTCTGCCCGAAGGGAAGAGCGATATGGGCTGGGAGTGGGGTGATCAGAATATCTATATGCTGTGGAAGTGCGAACCGATGGTTGTTCAGGTCACGAACGCAAGAAAGGGGGTTGCCTAAGTTGTGATGGTTGGTTATGTTGTTATGAGACTATTTCGTACTGTTTGTAATGGTTAGCTTTGATTATTTAGTTTTGTGAAGAGGTGTTGCGTCAGATGAGCCGTCATATATATCTCGCGTATATCGATAGGGGCTTGTTTTGATTCAGTAGTGAGCTCAGGTTATATCTATACATGGCAATATGTATACATTTAGTGAATCAGTTGCGACTATATTATACTTTACATATATGTGCTATACTTGAACCTTAAGGTAGTAATTGTACTGAAAACATGAAACTTTACGTAACATGGTCGTAATATAATGCATCTGCTCTACTGAGATCTACGGAAAGGTGAAAGGAGAGTTAAGTCAAATTACAACAGCCGCAAGGTGGGATGCTGTTATAACCAACGATCCTTGAAATATTTAAAATCGTCACCAGGGGATCTGTACATGCACAGTAGTAGTCGTGTTTATCAAAATACAAATGTTGCAGTAACAACTAAAACTGATATTCTAGTTCATTTACTAGATAGTTACGGATGATATGCACTTGCGTTTTCCCAAAGTGTCCGTAACGCCCTATCATGAACTCCAAAATCCCAAGCCAACTCCATCTGTTAGGTAAGAGTATCATAAACCCCAACAGTACCAGAAAGCATAATCCCACCAAGACTATCAACGGAATCGCGAAGTAACCTCGGTATGTAATCAACCACCACCAGACCCAACTACACCAGAATGTGTGTGGTGACGCTGTAGCATTGCTTACGACCAAAATTTGAGTGACAAACCTGCGCAGCCTCTTGGGCGGAACTCATGATATCCCTCGCACTAACAGGAGCTGTGATATATCCATTCTTATAGAGGACATCTAGGACTTCGAATAGCCACACCCTGTTGTATCATACCATAGAGTTAGTAAGACCTTTAATTATTATGATATTTCGGGGACTTGATGGCAGTGCCGAAACGACCGGCGTAAGTTATAACCACTGAAGGAATATAACATAAGGAGATCATACGCCCTTTGATTAGGGAAAGAAAAGTAGCCCTAAGTACTCACCTGCAGTTAAATGACCCATAGAACCGGCGGTAGGTCGACTTTTCGCGCACCACCTCCCGGCCTTTAGAACGGATCATGCCATATACATCTTCAGAGCTCACGCCGTCGGGGATCTGAAGCTCGTACATCACGACGAGCGACTTGCTGTCGGCCGGTTTCCACTCGTATCTTTCGATGTAAGCCCAGTTATCAGTATCGAGGCGCAGGTCCGCGTTCTCGGCGTTCATATACACGGTCTCCGTGCACCCACTGTCCGCGAACTGAACGAAAGCCCAGTGCTGATGTCGAATTAATGCGTCAGACCTCCCCATGAACATTCAAAAGGATGGCGAAGGAACATACATATGGCTCATTGTCATCGCGGCGCTCTCGGTAGTGTAGAGCTAAGTAGACGGCGTCGGAGTCCAACGTGGATATTGTCTTGAAGGATGCCTGGGTGCTCGAACTGGAAGTCGCCATTATGTCAGAGATATATATAGATCAACACACAGTAGGTACGTAAGATGACTTGCGATATTCACCAGTCTGCTGGAGCCGATCTGCGATTGCGCCAAAAAAGACATTGTGGCATAGAGGCTAGAATTGCCCTATTTATTACATACCCGTTTCTGTGAAACCTTCCGAGGAATTCGTACCCGTGAATCACAGAATGTGCTGATGCACTCAGCCGTGTTTGACAAACAACGACATGATTCATCGATGGTGGCCCTGGAACCCATCGGGGTCCCGTGACGGTAGTATAAGGTTATCAGACGGATGGATTGGGACGACGAAGATTAAGCGTAAGTGAAGAGGTAAGTGTCCATCTCGAGATACAGCACTCACGTTATTCCTGCCGTGAATCCATCTTGGTAACACAACTAAGACTTGTGGAAAGTACTAGTTCAATAGTTGAAACCTCAACCTCTGCAGGGTACACTGCAGTATTTATACCCTTTGGTAGATGTGAATGCGTTCCATCTCTTGGCCAGTAGCTAGTCCAGTTGATCACGAATAAAACTGACAGTTTTATATTACTTACGAAAACTTCTTGCGTATTATGGTCATAGATTACATGGTGATAGTAGTCATGAATATGCCTAATATGGATTCAACACCGCACTTTAGTTTAGTACAAGATAGGGCGATAGGTCAAGTACAGAACAAACCCATTAGTAATATCTTACTGGCCGTGAAATGATAACCGCGGCATAGCAAGCTACTTGAATGCCATGCCTCTATCTTCAACTGCTCTATGGATGTAGGTGAGTGAAGGTTGATCCAACACCTGACCCCTGAACTGTAATGATAGAGGGGGTTCCTGGTGGAACCTAACCCCACAAGTTGGTCCAACTGGCCGATAGCGGGTTGTTAACCTTATCCTCAGCCTCCAAGGGCAGAAAGGCTGAACGTGAGCGGGAAAGCTTCTGGTAGGGATCTCTGATGGTGGAGGTAATGGAAACAGCAACGTAAAGCCGTACCACTATTCAATGACGATCTGGAGATTAGTGTAACCCTTCCTTGCCTAGTGCTTATTCACTCTTGAGGAGCAACGAATCAAATTAAGATGAGCAAAAGCCGTGATCTCGTTCCGTTCCCTATACTACCTAACACACGATGCTTATCGGGCTCTGATCGGAGCCCCGACTTCTGAATGGCTGCCAGGGCTACGTCGTCCTACCCCGGCACCTGCAGCATCTAAAGTGGTTTCACAATTCGCATGATCGCGGCATATACATATATAGAGTTGCTCAAGTTTATGGAAGAGATTATAATTTGCCGTAAATGCATTTAAATAGTATCTTCGAATGTGTATACATAAGTGCCAGAATCAAGTTTGTTGGCACACAACCGCAGAATTGCCGAAGGCATGCAATAAAAATCCTACAGAAAAAGCGCTTTTTTTCACCCCCTTACGCATGAACCAATGTCCAGATCCCCTTTTGTGTCTTATAGCTTAGATGATGGTATCTTCCGATTTCTGGTGACACTAATTTGGCTTTAGTATCGTGTCATATTTCGCAAAAGGCATATGTAGGTGAGAACTTACTTCGAACCCCGACTGCTAAAGACCGAGTCGATGATCTCTCCCGAGCGAACCGATAAGATAGATAGTAGGGTATCACTCAACTGCAGACATAATATCAGCATTTCAATTGTTCATGCAAGAAGCGCCCTCGAACCGAGAACTTACCCCGTGTGTTCCTTCGCAGCATCCCTGCAGCCAGATCCCCGACCCCGCGGCGACCTTTCCAGGAGCAAACTGAACACTGTAGTCACGGCCAACCCTCACGGGTCGGTTTCCAATCTTGGACTCAGTCAGCTTGGTCTCCGTCGCGCCACTGCCATTGACAGCGGTCGCGACGGCGCCAGCGACGGGCTGATCGGCATCAGGGAGTAGGCCCTCGACGCCACCCATCATGGTCAAGTGGGCGCTCCTCCGGTAACCCGTGGCGGCGATGACTAGGTCGACTTCGAGGATCTCGTCTTCGCCGGTGCTGTCCGCGCCCATGGGTCGGATCCGGAGCCGCGCCCCCGGCTGGTTCGGTGGGGCTTCGAAGCTCACGACGTCCGTCGCGCTGCGGATGCGGTGTGGCCAGCGTCGCTCATCCGGTCCCAGCTCCCGCCGCTGGTCGTACATCCGCTCGTACAAGCGCTCGATCAGCTCCAGCCGCACGACGCCGTAGTTGGTCGCTCGCGCGTCTGCGAGTAGCGCGTTCCGGTTCTCGGCGGTTCGCGCGAAGAGCGAGTCTACGAAGGAGGGGTTGAAAATGGAATTCACGCTGTGTGCGACGGTCGGTCAGTATACGCCGCTAAGGGGGTTGGGCACCGATGAATGGTGCGTTTTAATCACTAGTGGTAGTGACGGTGGTGGTGGTGGTGGTGGCACTAACTAGGAGTGGGGGTGTGGGGTGGGCGGTTGGTAGGTAGTAGGAACAGAGACTTACAAGGGGGAGTCATCGCTGGGCTTGAGGAACTCGGATCGCATCACTAGGGATGTTTGGGAGTTGGGGTATAGCGTCTGGATGTTGTTGAAGATTTCGGCGGCACTCTGTCCGGCGCCGACAACGGCGACACGATATGGCGCATCGCGGTTGTTGAGGAGCTTCGGGACTAGGTGCGAGTACTGAGATGAGTGGACTACACGGGGGTGGTTGAAAGGTAGGCTC
Source organism: Eutypa lata (assembly GCA_022661535.1). Lineage (NCBI taxonomy): Eukaryota > Fungi > Ascomycota > Sordariomycetes > Xylariales > Diatrypaceae > Eutypa > Eutypa lata. The sequence goes on along the minus strand of JAKULF010000013.1, from coordinate 602,993 downwards.
TTGGGGATGGACGGCTGGCCGCCAATAGCGACGAGCACGTTCCTGGTCCGGTAGGTCGTGGTCGCTCCGGACCTGATGTCCTTGGATGTGACGGTGAAGTTTGAAACTGGCGTTCCCGAAGCACCGGCTGGCGACACGGAAACGACCTCGTTTTCGTACTTGACAACATTGTTGAAGTGAGACGCGCACCAGCGGAGGTAATCCTCGTATTCGACCCGAGCAGGTAGGAATGTGTTTAGGTTCGTGAACTCGACGAGGCGGTCATTCTCGTGTAGGTAATTCAGGAAGGTGAACTTGGAGGTCGGATCCCGCAGACTGGCCATGTCCTTGATGAAGGAGATCTGCATCTTCGCGCCAGGGAGAAGCATGCCAGCATGCCATGCGAACTGCGATTGCTTCTCTAAAAACAGCACCTTCGGCCCTGATCCATTCTGAGGCTTCGGGATCTTGCCGCTCTCCATGAAATCATGGAGCGCTACTGCTACTGCCAGACTGGCCGGGCCAAAGCCGACGCAGATGAGGTCGTGAACATCTTCGGGGGAGGCCGGCCGTAAATGGGAATTCCTGGAGGAAGAGGTACTATTCACATGACTATGTCCGTTCGGGCTATCGGTATGCGGCGCCATGGTTACGTCCTGATACGACTGTGACACCGGTAGTGATATGTATGCACAACACGATAGATAAGGAAGAGGTGAGATTATAATATAGTACCCCGGATCCGATCATGCAAGAATTATCTGTACGTAGATCGAAGGAGGCGATAAGGTTTCAAGGGAGATCTTCAGAACTTTTTAAGACGCAGGACGGTTTATTATAGGATTAACGTTGCATGGTGTGGCCTAAGGTACAGCCGAATTTGAAAGGGGGGTATAAATGACGTGGGGGACGAAGAAGTACATCGGACTGAATTTTTTTTATTTTTAATACGGTGCCCATAGTCCAGAATAATCGTATGTACTTGATCCATTAGAAAGACGGTCTAGGGAACAACTCAGAGACCCAGCGCAACATGGCACAATTTCCAGGTACGTTTCAGACTTAGCCGTAAAAATATCGCAATGGAGCAGGAACCCTTGTCTTGCTGGCGCTGCAATATGTTATTGTTCATCGTGGTATAGCTTCTGGAACCACCAGAGAAGCTTTATACGTGGGTAGGGTGATTAACGGCAGAAAATCCGATTTAGTGCCTCTCTTCAATGTGAACTAGTATATAGGAATACGCGTCTTCATGTGATGGAATCATGTCTAGAGCTCTATTGTATTTGGGCTTAAGCTAAGACGGAGCACTTGTAAGATGAATAGAAGACGAGTACTCGAAAAGCAAGGGAAAATGATCCATTGAATAGCGGAATAGAATCGAAAGAGACTTCCGCATCCATTTGGTATGAAGGGGTTTCTACCCATCACTAAGCGGGAAAGAGAGGCGAGTACCGTCACGGCCAAGTGGTGGGTAAATGTTACCTAAGTTAGGCGATAGTCTGCTCGATCTAACATATAGCAGCAAGTGGTGTAGGGGCGGAGAAGGGATGAGAATGCAGGTAAGTCGATGCAACCAAGTGGGCCACCATATATAGGGTAGCTTGGTAACTTGATCGCAAACGATGAGCAATGGGCGACATCGGCATTATCTTCGGATCAGATAAGATGGATCTGCATGGCACTAGCCTGGATACCGTGCCGTCGCCGAGGGAGATGGGGCTTTTCCGCTCGCACATCCATGTCTTTACCGGGCCGCGAATCAATCCAAGCATGGAAAAAAAATAGGCTTGGGTCAAGCTCTACTTGAGCTAGACATCGCTTATGTCAACAACGGCCAGGGGCAAATCGCCGACGGTTGTGTATGAGTGGCTGGTAACGGGCGGTGTCCAAGCTTCCTCAGTGCCGGGACTATATCACCTAGTAATATTGCTATTCTAGATCCCCACTAGATCCACGGCATGTTCACGAGCTCTCATATTGCCCCAGCAACTTGGTATCTTCTTAAGCTCACCGAAGCTCATATTGATAGTTGGTATAGTAGGCATGAAATAGATACTATGTGAACAACCGAGAGAGAGAGAAGTCGCCTTACGCGGCGTCATCGTGTGGCGGCTCAGGATATAAGGGTATGACGAAGAAAGACGTAAAAATGCATACGCAACCTGAATAGTGAAGACATTTGATGTCCTAACTTGTCCTTTTAAAGGATAATGGATCTTTGCTAGATAGAGCTTAGTCCACGAAGCTGTCTGCAGAGCTTCCGACGCTAATATAGAAGCCCATATTGTCTCATCGCTGGATACCACAGCGGTTAGAAACTGGAAACCCGGCCACCGGGGTCCAGTTGCGGAATGCTCCTCATGGATCGTCAGCGTGTCAACCACTAGCTGCAGTCGAGCCTAGATGCCCAGCAGGAGCTCATCGTACGATCAAGTAACCGCATGGCTTTGGTGTCAGATCGGGTCATGATTTTCATCAGCTTGCTAGCACACGATCTGTGGCAGAGTTGACGTTCTCGTAAGCTGACTTGGATTCCTGTAAGGTAGACGCCGACGTCGGTTGGCACACATGAAGCTAAAAAGATCAACAACAGCCAGGATTTGTCAAAAAACAAGTCATATATACATGGGAATGCAGGGGCACCTCGTGTTCTATTTGCGCAACGGGGCATCGTAACTTGTTGAGTGATTTTTATGATTCATTAGAGAATTAGCACGGCGCGTTGCTTGGGTCATGCAGGGTTAACGCACAAAAGAGCGCCGAAATAAGAAAAAAGTTTTCTCAAGGGGGTGCTATTGTCAAATTAGACTGATGGATACTAAATAGATGACATGGGGGAAGTTGTTTCTGGGTATGGCTCGGTATGGTAGGAGGGCAATTGGCCCTGTTAAAGACACAACGGGCTTCTCCATTGGGACAGGATGGAGTCTTGGGAAAAATTTTATCAGATGATCTGATAAGATCAGCCAAGATCGGAACAACGAAATAGGGATATAACGCGTCTTGGCACAAAACTAAGAACCGGGGTGGAGGACGAAGATCGGACCCTAACAGCCGACTACTACGTAGTACGTAAGTAATAACATTGAAGAACAGCTTTTTGTACGAAGGTATGTAGTGCAAAGGAATTTTAAAGCATGGTTGTGTGAAAATAGTTTATTAACTGACCTGGCCGTCGCGCAGAGGTCCTCCTTGGAACCACTTATTATTATATTAGGTACGGTGAGCCTTTGAGTTCAGTGACTGCTGCTACGTAAGTAGCTATACCTACCTACATAATCACACTCACAGTCTCCGGGCTTTTCACATTCATAGTACGAAGTACGAGTAAGCGATTCGATTTCTTCCGAGTATATCCGAAAAACCCTATTGCACTGGAGACATCCCGACATTTGCACCATACCCAGATCTGCTTTTTCTATTTAAATCAATTGCAGTTGCAACCGTTACTGAGCATCTTGATTCCTATTGGTGTGGATTATTCTCTTTCCTTCCCTTTTTCGCATCTTTGCAACCCCCTCGTCCTATCAGATACGAGCTCAGACCAAGTCTTGTAGCGAACATTTCAGCGATTCAGCTTTATGCATGTAACGTGTTGTATAATCCTCATTAACACATATAGCTTTCCGTGAATACTGCACAACAGCATAAGTATGTACATAGGTAGTTATGTCAATCTGTTCCAGTAATAACGTTTCCTGTATTGCTGTATGTAAGTATGTACCTAGAGGCTACCTCTAAGGTTGCATTCAACTTCCCACACATGTTTGGCTGAGCTGGAATCTGGATTAAGGTACCGAGGTACAGGAGGTATGTAGTTTTCCTTGCGTAATAGTATGGTATCCTGGAAATAATTATTTGTCCTCGAATGATGATGTAATGAAAGCGTACTTAGTGGGCGTCGGCCGCAGTGGGTTACAGCACTAAACTACATAACACTAAGCTTCTCTTTTAGTGCTGAGCCTTGAATCCTCCCTATTGGCAGAATCGGCCGAGAGGGCCCTACTTGGTTGGTTATTCCGTCGCGGTGGTGTGAAACCAACTTCTATTCCGTGGGATATTTCCCACGTTCAACCTACAGCTTAATCGTTACACTACCTGATTACCCCCATTTCCTGACTCCTCTCATGGGTTGTGTGTTTGAAATCCAGCTGTTTTGGTTGGCTGATGCAATAATGAGCCTCCTCCCGCCCGTGTGGCACACTCCCTCTCAGTCCATGGCATGATAATAACGCCCAGGTAAGACAAAGGTCTTATCCAGTAAGCCACCAGTCCTCGCAGTGGTTCGGTTCGAATATCTTAAACTGCAACATACCTCTATAGTTGGAAGGGTCGGCCAATGACAAGCCTTCATTACTTTCTTCATTGGGCAACACTTCTTTGATTTGCTATAGGTAGAAAGGTACCATGCATGTGACGGAAACGGTTTCGAGTAATTCGACACTCCTTATCTATCTTTGAGCCTTTGATAGGCATCGAGTTACTTCAAGTCATTAAAGGAAATTCTAAATTCTCACAACAAAGCCTAGCTTGCACTCCAATCCAAAGCTAATGGCTGGGTATGGTCTAAGTTGATTATTGGCCAACATGAGTGCAATGTGGTTAACACAGATTATAGGTCATTCATCTACATATGTCTTGTACCAGATATTTAGACTACTTTCACGACCAACTCAATAGCAACTTTTAATTCCCCTTCTTTAGGTGAGTAGGGGAATTCGTTGATCTGACACTTCGTCTCTTTCGACCATGGTACTTGAAGACCGGAACTTGCGAAGTCTGATTGAACACATCCTCTTCGAGTTACATCATTACGACTGAAGTTAGCGATGGAACCTATACAGGAGGTGGGGGATCTTTCGATCTCGAACCCTTTGCCTGTAAGAGTTGAGCGGACGCCATTCTTACACGAGCTAGTTTCGTTATCAAATGATAATGGGGCTCCTGCCCTTGATTTCCTCTCTGAAGAGGGTGAGAGAATCGCTTTTTCGTACTCGGAGCTACATGACGCAGCAGATGCACTAGCATCTCATATCATAGCAACTCTCGCTTCGCTACGGATAGCGCGAATCCAAGACGAACTCATTATTCCGCTCCTCATACGACAGTCTCCAGCGCTATATGTTTCTATCCTAGCAATTCTGAAAGCAGGGGGCGCATTCTGTCCCTTGAACCTCGACGCTCCAGCAGAGAGGATAAAATTCATATTGAAGGATGTTGAGGCAAAGATAGTTCTGGTAACTTCTGACATGGCGTCGAAGATCCCAGAAGCCAGTAGCTCGTACAAGTTGTTACTGGTTGATAAGTTATTCACAGCTCATAATGACCAGGTCTGGTCACAATCACAGGTTCCTCTCCGGATACCCAGGCCGGAAAATCTTGCATACGTAATGTACACTTCCGGCTCCACGGGTACCCCAAAAGGGGTTGGTGTCTCTCATGATGCTGCCACGCAAAGTTTGATTGCTCACGATCGGCATATACCTAGCTTTCAGCGATTTCTCCAATTTGCAGCGCCGACCTTCGACGTGTCCGTATTTGAGATCTTCTTCCCTCTGTTTCGTGGCTGCACGTTAGTGTCCTGTCATCGTTTGAAGATGCTTGAAGACTTGCCTATGATTTTAAGAACATTAGAAATCGATGCATGTGAATTGACACCATCAGTCGTCGGTAGTCTTCTCAGAAAAAGAAACAACGTTCCTTGTTTAAAACTCCTATTAACAATAGGAGAAATGCTAACTGAGCCGGTAATACGTGAGTTTGGAGGCGATTCGTCCCAAGAAAGCATTTTATGGGGGATGTATGGCCCAACAGAGGCAGCGATACACTGGTAAAGTGCTCGATCTTATAATAGGTTGTCCGGATTTTTAACTTCTCATAGTACTCTCCAACCGGCCTTCCCGAAGGGAGCAAGTCGAAATTGTATTGGAATTCCCCTCGACACTGTGTCCGCATTTGTCCTTGATTACCCTACCGAAGATCAAGATTCTGTACCGTTTAAAATTTCCCCTCATGGCGAAGTTGGTGAGCTTGCCGTTGGAGGGTTTCAACTTGCAAGGGGATACTTTAATCGTCCTGAGCAAACCGCGGCTGCTTTCATCAACAGCCCGTGGGGTCGACTGTACCGGACTGGGGACAAAGCTAGAATGCACTCGGACGGGACGATCGAATGCCTAGGTAGGATTAATGACGCCCAAGTTAAGCTCAACGGACAGAGAATTGAGCTCGGTGAGATTGAACAAGCTATTTTGCGAACTACTGGCTGTCACACTGCCTTTGCGACTGTTCTTTCAAACGTTCTGGTGGCATTTGCGGCAGTTGAGGACTCAGAGGGGATGCGGGAGCAGATACTAGCCAATTGCCAATCTTGGTTACCAACTTTCATGATTCCCGCTGAGATACAGGTTATGAAAAACTTTCCTCAACTCCCTTCAGGAAAGATCGACCGAAAGCGCCTAATGTCCGATTATAAAGTATCTATGAGCATTTACGAGACCTTAGAACCCAAAGCCGAAACCGATCTCGAGAGGCAGCTGTGTGAGATTGGGCGAAGACTACTTGGGCCCCTTATTACACCCAAGACTCGACTTTTTTCAGCAGGCCTTGATTCACTAGTAGCTATTGAATATGCCTCTATCCTTCGTGATTCGGGCATTTTCCTCAATACGGTCGACATCCTAGATTCCCTTACCATCCAAGATCTCTCTCGCACAATCCAGCGTCGTATGATTACGCAATCCAGTTCTACGGCGGCAGGAAATGCCACTAACGAGCCTATTGCTAACACTGAGAAGCAAATATCACGCTGGGGTTCCAGTTTGGGACCCTTGCTAGAGAAGATCGAGCGCGTAGACCCTTGCACCACCCTACAGACATCGATGAACGTTGAGACACTGAAGGACAATCGACTATATGTGAATCAGATTGAGCTAGAATTCCCTGGTCAAGTTACTGCGGTCGAGATCGAGTCCTGGATCTCGTTAATAGCCCAAACCAACGAGATACTCCGAACTGGCTTCCTTCATATTGACAATTCGCTCCATCAAATTGTCTGGAAGGAGCTCGACAACCAAATTCGGATAGTTGATAACTTTACTCCTTTTCACTCGTACGATATTGAAGAATTCCTTCAGCATCCTCTCCAAGTCGATATCCAGGAGAAAAGAGGGCTGGGAGATAATTGCAGAGTTAGGTTCACATTACATCATTCGATATATGATGGATGGACCATGGATCTACTCATTGAAGACATGTCTATCTTATCATCAGGGGGTAATCTAGCCGGTAGGCCACAATACAGCCTTGCTTCCAAGTACTTAACCGAAGTCCCTGAGGATCAGTTGATGAAAGCCAAGGAGTTCTGGGCAGAACACCTTCGCAACAGCGCAGCAGCTTCCACCCCCAACTTCAGGACTACGGCTATATTGCACCCTGAAATACTGACTGATATTAGCAAGATCCAACTTGATCCCGGAGAGGCAAAGCAACGAATGCTTCAGCTGTCCCTCAGTCCTCAAGTGGTTTTCCAAGCATGTCTTGGCTGGTTATGGGCAACAGTTACCGGCAGTGACGATGTAATACTCGGCTCTGTATCATCTGGTCGAACGATTCCAATTGCTGGGATTGAGAAGATCATGGGCCCATTAATCACTACACTTCCTCTCAAGATATCATTGAGGGATTGTCAAACAATAGGCGAATTGCTACAGAGCGTCCAAACCGCGAATCGAGAGAGCCTCCGGTATGAGGTACTCCCACTCCCAGACGTGAAACGAGCAGTTGGATTGCACCCGAACAGTAAACTTTTCGATGTTCTTTTCGTTTACCAAGAGTCGCTTCTTAGTCGCAGGCAAGGCCCCAGCGGCATCCGGGAGGTCTGGCACAAAGATGCTGTAGAATCCAGTCTTCTAGTTGAAATCCTACCGCTCGAAGACCATTACTCATGCCAAATGACGTGGCATTCAGATATCTATTCACATGACCAGATTCAAGCTTTCGCGCGGCATCTTGATACGTTGGTGACGTTTTTCGTACAACATCTCGATGGACCCCTTGACGCTATCGCGAAATGCTTCCCGACCGAGAGTCTTTCCCTATATAACGAACAGCCCTTGTGCATGGATATTCATCCAAGCCTGTCTGATCGTGTTGAGGAGACCGCACTACTCTACCCTAGCCATGAGGCGTTGACCTTCGCTCAATCCATCAACGCATCCTCCTCGGAACGTGAGACTCTTACATATCGCGAATTGAACTCACGGGCAAATCAGATTGCAAGACATATCCAGAACCATAATACTGCTCCAGGAGAAGTCATCGCAATAATCATGGAGAAATCCGTTCTCTTGTATTGCGGCATCTTGGGCATACTCAAAGCGGGCTGCGGGTACCTCCCGATTCTACCAAGCACCCCTATCAACAGGATTAACCTAATTTTGCAGCAGGCATCTCCAGGCTTATGTCTCGTCAACAATAGCTCATACCTATTGTCCACCACATTTCCCTGCAAAGTCGTGAACCTCGAAGATGCATCGCTGTCTAACTGTCTTGACACTAATCTAGGGATTCGAGGGGATCCTACACAGCTTGCCTACGTCATATACACGAGTGGAACCACAGGAAGTCCCAAAGGCGTTTCGGTGACCAACAGAAACATTTTAAGCAACATCGAGGTGCTATCCCGCATATATCCTCATGATCCTTCCGCAAGAATGCTGCAAGCATGTTCTCAAGCGTTCGACGTGTCTGTCTTCGAAATTTTCTTTGCTTGGGGGACTGGAATGTGTCTGTGTGCGGCAACAAATGATACTCTTTTCGAAGATCTAGAAAAGGCTGTCCGGATGCTTGGAGTTACCCATCTCAGCATGACCGTCACGGTTGCCTCCTTGTTAGATCCACGCAATGTTCCAAATGTCAAATTCCTTGTGACATCCGGTGAACCTATGACAGATGAGGTGATCGAGAAGTGGGCAGACTGGCTCTACCAAGGTAAGTTCACACCCTCTTCGAATTTAACCGTTAATTAACATCCTCAGGATATGGTCCCTCGGAAACAACAAACATTTGTACCGTGAGAAAGGTTGCGCCTGGTGATTCATCCCAGTTTCTTGGCTGGTCCTTTGAGAACACCTCAACCTTCGTCTGCCATCCTGAAACATCAGACCTCGTTCCCCTCGGATGTGTAGGGGAGTTATGTTTCGGTGGTGACCAAGTGGCTGCTGGATATCTAAAGCTTCCCGAGATGACAGCAGAGAAATTCTTTTACCATCCTGAATACGGTCGTTTATACCGCTCTGGTGACCTTGGCCGCATGCTTCCAGACGGATCCCTGATAATACTAGGGAGAATAGACACACAGGTAAAACTACGAGGTCTCAGAATTGAACTACAAGAGATCCAATCAATCGTTCTCAGCACTAGCCTTGTTCGAACTTGCACGAGCATGCTCATCACCTTAAGAAACTCTAACGTCCAACAACTAGCCCTCTTTTACGTCTCTACCGACCACGCCTATAAGCAGTTCCGGTTCCTAAATCTCACAGACGAAATCAACCATCAGAGTTTAACGATACGGCAGGCATTGCAAGACGCGTTGCCTGATTACATGGTGCCTTCCTTTATTTTCCCCGTGTCCACACTGCCATTGACGTCCTCCGGAAAGGTGGACCATGGTTGTCTACGTACCTCAGTTGCTGAACTGGTAGATGGATACATTAGTTCATGCAGTTCGATATATAGCCAAGATCACATGGAACAAGAGTGGACAGAAGCCGAAGAGATGATTGTGGAAGCTCTCGTCGGCGCGTTGCGTGTGGACCAGGGAACAATTACCAGGTGGGTTCCATTTGCTGCACTGGGCATAGATTCAATCTCAGCAATGCCTCTTTCGCGCGAGTTACAGAAAAGATTCGACACGCGAGTTCCGCTATCTTTAGTTATCCAAAATCCTAGCGTTGGGCGCCTTGCAGCAGCTATCACTGCCAAAGTCAATACCACAGATCATCGCAGACCACCGAGGGAGGAAGACTTAATCCCCCTGAATCTTGTGCAGGCAGTTCAGAAACGCTTCATCGCTGAAGGAAAAACTGTGAGAACTGTACTTCCTTGTACGCCATTGCAAGAAGCTATGCTTGCATCTTCATCTTCCGAATCGTCGCCGTCTTACTTCAACCAAATAATTTTCCAAATTCACATTCCCTCTCAGACCATCCTGGAGTATTGGACTACCATGTTCCAACGCCACGAGATCTTGCGCACATGTTTCGTTACAACGGACGATATTAAGTTTCCAATAGTGCAAGCTATTCTAGAGAAACATCAGACTATATGTGATATCTTCGGAACAAGCAATGTTCCTCTTCAAGACGGAGCTGTCCGACACTTGAAATCGCTTGCTGCAATAGTGGATTCAGGAGTACCCCCTGTCTCACTAGCAGTCATTCGTTCAGATCACTCGGAGTATCTTTCATTTGTTTGTCACCATGCTGTATACGATGGGATTTCAATGCGAAATTTGTTTTCAGAGATCGAGACATTGGCGCACGGCGGGCAGTTATCAGCTCCGCTACGATTCGAGACGTTCCTCCGCGAGAGCCTCTCTTTACCCCCAGACGTAGATGAGTTTTGGGCCCAGCAACTGCAGGGTTTCAAAACACGTCATCTTAAGAGAACCGCCACTCAGGTAGATACAGAGCCTCATGAATTAGCGACACAAGCTAGCAACCGAAGTCTCAACGTAATCGATGGCCAATTAAAAGAGATGAGTGTTTCGCTTTTGTCACTTTGCCAAGCAGTTTGGGCAGTTACAATATCGATCTTACAAGGTAATCATGATGTCTGTTTTGGCAATGTCGTTAGTGGCCGATCCATAGCCCTTGATAATATCGATACCCTCGTCGCCCCATGCTTCAACACCTTGCCTGTTCGGATGAACCTGGACAGCTCAAGGTCCACCTCAGAACTCGCCAAGAAATTCCAATCATTAAATATCGAAATGTTGCCCTATCAGTTCACAGGACTTCGTCGCATTCAGTCCCAGCTTCAAATGTCTTCGCATTTATTCGACACGTTACTTATTCTTCAGCCTGAGTCAGTGCCCTTAGATGAAGAGATATGGACTTTAAAGAGCGATCATGGCGCTATAGATGTCAGTATTTAGACCTATTATAACCCCTATTCACACTAACATTGGCATAGGTACCAATTGTTTGCGAACTAACTCCATCCAAAACGGACAATGTTCTCAAATTGCAACTTCACCGTAATTCGTAAGTATATTCCAAGAGCCTACTTCAACGGGAATCAATCTGGTGCTAATTAGAGAGCAGTTCCATATTTTCTCATGAGACTTTAACACTCATCCGAGATGTATTTCAACGCGTTTTCGATGAATGCATTGATCGCCCATCTTCACGCTTCTTAACTCCATCAAAGGTGCCCCCCGAGTGGCAAAGCCAGATTAACCGAATATCCCCAGTACCGTCAGGCACTGATACCCCTATCACCACTCCGGCGCCGTCAGAAATTGATATCAGTTGGAGCAAAGAAGAAATCGTAGTACAGTCCATGATATCGAAGCTAGCCAACATACCGAAAGAGAGGATCGAACGTTACATGCCAATTTATCGCTTCGGTCTTGATAGTATCGGTGCAGTACAGCTGTCTGCATTGCTGAGGCGAGAGGGCCACGCGATATCTGCACCAGATATTATGACAAATCCGACACTTGCAGGGATTGCATCCCGCATGAAAGTCGAGACGGAGGATGAAGAAATCTCAAGTTATGATTTCGAAGGTTTCGGGCTGGCAGTGTCCCAAGACCTAGGATCCATATCAGAACTTCCGACAGAGCTCGAGGCAGTGCTACCATGCTCTCCTGTCCAGCAGGGAATGCTATCTCAGTTTCTCATGTCCGAAGGAAAACATTACTTCAACTTTTCAAGTTGGATCTTAAGTCCCGACCTTGACACGGACAACCTGCTTCAATCATGGGGTCAATTGATCGCCAATCATCAAATCTTACGTACTGGATTTGTCCCTGTCAACCACCCTGACAGTTCCTTTGCCATGGTCATCTACCCAGCTAACGTCCTCCCTATTCCGGTTACCAAGAATGGGGATGTACTGTTCAGTATCGGGCAATGGCGCACTAAATCTGCTCAAGATGTACTGCACGGGCTTCATCAACCTCCTTGGCGGGCTGTCTTGGTAGATCATGAAGATGGCCAATCCACTATGCATTTGGCTATGCACCATGCATTATATGATGCTTATTCACTGCACGAGTTACTTCATGACTTATCCAACCTGATAGCCGGCGAAAAGGTGGATGAGAGATCTTCAATTCAGACAGGTCTATCTCAAATCATCCAGCCTGTTGAGTCTCGACAGGAATCAGAGAATTTTTGGAAGGGTCAAACTGAAAGTCTGGTTGTTAACAGCTTTCCAACACTCACGCCTCTCCGTATCGATCAACAGACCTTTTCGACTGTCACGAGTGTCTGCCATATGTCTCCAAAAACCCTCCGTCAAAGTGCTGCAGAAGCAGGCATAACTCTTCAAGCTGCTCTCCAGGGTGCTTGGACTCGTCTGTTATCTGCTTACCATGGAGAAACAACCGTTACATTTGGTGTTGTACTTGACGGAAGAACAACCGAAGAATCAAGACGCACCGTATTACCAATGATATCGACTTTACCCGTGCTCGCCCAGAACCTCGAGTCAAATCAAGAACTCCTTAATTACATGTTAGAGTACAATGCCGCCATTCGACGACATGAACATACGCCTCTACCGGATATACAACGATGGCTCGGCCGTCCAGATGGGGCTCTATTTGACACTATCATTGTATACCAGGTCGGCGACACAGAAAGCCAAAGCTTACCATGGACAATTCTAGATGAAGCTGCCTCCGTTGACTATTCGGTCTCCCTAGAAATAGAAGAAACCTCTGACAAGCTCATGTTAAATCTCACTTTCGACACAAGCATACTGCCAATCGAACAAGCGAACATAATCCTACTGCAGCTTGACGCCATCTTCACCGACCTAGTCACACACCCCAATGGTAATGCGAATACAGCCATTAGCGAGGTGCCAGGTCTCTGCTCCATTCTACCCCCAGCCCACCAAGAGCTCCATTCCAGTGCTAAGCTGGTGCACCAGCTTGTTGAGCAGACTGCTCGGCACCAACCAGATGCACTCGCGTTGAAATTTGTCGACGACCTCAATGACAACGTCAGCTGTCGGAGATGGACCTACAGAGAATTAGACGAGATGGGAAATAAAGTTGCAAACCTCTTACGTTACCGTGATGTGCCGCCTAAGAGTATTGTAGCTATTTGCTTCGATAAATGCCCAGAGGCCTACTTCTCCATACTCGGGATCTTGAAGGCTGGGTGTGCATTCTTGGCACTCGACCCGTCTGCTCCATCTTCTCGACAGGAGTTCATTCTTGGCGACTCCAAAGCTTCATGCTTGCTGGTTGCAGAGGGTTCACGCTCCGATGTTGGGTTCACATCTCCTGTGCCGATACATGAGATCGGCAGTAGCGCACTTTCGTCTATGATAGAGGCGTTTTTTGATACGTCGTATGAAATCTCACCATCTGACACGTGCTACTGTCTCTACACAAGTGGCACTACGGGTACCCCGAAAGGATGTCTCATTAGTCATGACAATACTGTACAGGCGATGATGGCGTTCAAGGAGCTGTTCTCCGGTCATTGGGATGCTCAATCAAGATGGTTGCAATTTGCTTCATTCCACTTTGATGTCTCAGTTTTGGAACAGTATTGGTCATGGTTCGTCGGCATCACAGTCGTCTCAGCACCTAGAGACCTCATCCTCAGCGACTTGATTAAAACTATCTCCAAATTGGAAATCACCCATATTGATCTCACTCCTAGTCTTGCGAGGCTAACCCATCCCGATGAGGTACCAAGTCTGTGTAAGGGTGTTTTCATCACTGGTGGGGAGCAACTCCGTCAAGATGTCTTGGACAATTGGGGCCCGAAAGAAGTCATCTACAATGCCTATGGACCGACGGAGGCCACGATTGGTGTAACAATGTTCCAAAGAGTTCCAACCAATGGCAGGTCGTCGAACATCGGGTACCTATTTCCCAATGTGGGAGGATACGTCTTCCAGCCGGGTACCGAATCCCCTGTCCTTAGAGGCGCCGTCGGAGAGTTATGCGTATCTGGGAGGCTAGTTGGGAAGGGATACTTAAACCGTTCACAGCTCACTGAGAAGAGTTTTCCAACTTTGAAGGAATACGGTGAGCGTGTCTATCGCACAGGTGATCTAGTTCGTGTGCTCCACGATGGATCCATCGACTTCCTAGGCCGAGCTGATGATCAGGTCAAGCTCCGTGGTCAGAGACTTGAAATAGGAGAGATAAATCACGCTATAAAAGCTGGAGTGTCTCAAGTTGCCGATGTTGCTACGTTGGTTGCCCGACATGGAGGTCATGATAGAGACCTCCTAATCTCCTTCGTCGCTCCGACAACTACTAGCCCCTCAAGGGATCTATATATCCTCTCCGATGAGGCTTCTCTTGCTATCACTAAATCGGCCCAAGATGCCTGCAGAGGTCGTCTGCCGGGGTACATGGTCCCTACTTATGTCTTCTCTATCCCTTTCATTCCGCTGTCAGCAAACAACAAGGCCAATTTGAATAGCCTCAAGCAACTTTTCGCAACAGTGTCACAAGAACAACTACGAAATCTAACCTCCGGTACGACAGGGGAAGGGAGAGAATTGAATGACAGAGAACGACAAATATCTACTATTGTTTCTGCGATCACGGGTGTCGAGATCGGCTCGATACGACCCTCATCCACCATCTTCGAACTTGGTATCGACTCGATCACCGTCATTAGAGTGGCTAGGGGTCTCCTTAAAGCTAGCTTTTCCTCCGCAACTCCTTCGGTTATTCTAAAGAACCCGCAAATCAGCCGCATGGCTCAAGTTTTAGAACAAGAAAAGGCATCGACCACCGCGTCGCGCGTTCTCCAGGTTAAACAGTCGATTCGCGCTACCCATCGGAAGTATCTTGGTTTAGTATGTAGGACGTTGGGGGTGCCTAAAGCCAATGTTGAGTATATTGCTCCGTGCACCCCTTTGCAGGAGGGGATGCTCACTAGGACACGCACCACTGGTGATGAATCAGCCTACTTCAATCAATTTCTCTTTACTCTACAGCCATCCGTCTCAAAAACTCATTTGAAAGAAGCCTGGGCACGAGTGGTTGACTCCTGTCCGATCTTAAGGACCTCATTCATCCAGACGCCTAGTGGGTCCGTCCAAGTGGCATTGAAAGGACAGCCCCTACCTTGGACCGAGTCCCATGTTATGGATGAGCCCATTGAAATCTACATTGAAGTCCGCCACCAAATATGGGTTGAGTCAAACCAAGACGTGCTGCGTTCTCCCATTGAGCTGGAATATATCCAAGGCCCTGAAGAACATGTCCTCGCACTGCGGTTATTCCACGCCATTTACGATGCACAGAGCTTTGGCCTCATTCTTCAGAGGGTCGTGGATGAATATAAAGATACACCAAGCTCATATGAGCCCTCATTCCTCGACGTTTTGCCTTACGGTCCCATCCTTACACACAGCTCATCTAGACCGTTCTGGGAGACTCAATTCAAAAGTCACGTCTTTCAACCAATGCCGAAACTTACGAATGAGCCGTCCAATTCTGACACAACTATATCCCGGGAGGTCAAGGTTAATGACTTGGAGACGCGACGCATCGCGCTTGGCGTGACATATCAGACAGTTCTTCAAGCATCTTGGCTTGCTGTATTACAGCAATACTTCACAACACCTCCTACTATCGGAGTAGTTCTCTCTGGGAGGTCTATCATCTTCGATGGCGTTGAGAACGTCATTGGTCCTATGTTTAACACCCTGCCATTTCGAGTCGAACCTTCTGATGCGACAACCTGGCAATCTCTCGTTCGCAAGGTGCACGATTACAACACCTCCGTCTTAGATTTCGTACATACACCGCTTCGCGACATCCAGAAGTGGTGCTCACACGGGCGACAGCTATTCGATAACCTCTTTGCGTTCGATCGCGAGGATTCTTCTGAGGATCTAGGCGCTAACTTGTGGTCCTCGATCAAGTCGTCTGCTATTGCTGACTACCCTCTAGCGCTCGAAGTAGTCCTAACCAAAGAAGGGAGCTTGAGAGCCACACTTGTCGCTCAAGCCGGGGTTGCTGACGAGGATGCACTCAATGATCTCCTTAATCAGTTTCAACAGGCCCTTGAATCCATTGCTACATCTGATAGCGACACTGTGGTTCCCAATAGTAAAGGGGTGGAGATAACTGCGGCTAGTTCGTCGACAGAACTTCATGACAAGAGATATGGCAATTTGGTTTCATCCTCTGCTCAGGGAGGCACCTCAACCTTTGAATGGAGCGATCTAGCCAAGAAGCTCCGGCGAGAAATCGCACAGCTAGCAGGCTTGGCTGAAGATGAAGTTTCGGAAAGCACTTCAATTTTCGAGTTTGGCTTAGATAGCATCGATGTCATCAAGCTGGCTTCCAGGTTAGGCAATATCGGAGTCCGGGTCACCACTAGCGAATTGATGAGAAGGCCGAGAATTGAGGACATCTTGAAATCACTAGATACGGATCAAACTCAAACTGGTTTGAACACAGCGAATGTGGAACTTGCTAAATCTACGTCTAGCTTGGAGACATACTTGAGAGCAAAGGGGGTGTATCTTGATGATGTAGAGGCTATTTTCCCCCCAACACCCTTACAGGACTCGATGGTTACAGATATGGTTTTATCCGGCTTCCAAACTTACTTCAATCACGATGTGCTAGAAGTTCCTCCAGAAATAGATCTTGATCGTTTGAAATACGCCTGGGCCACAGTATACGCCAATTCCCCTATCCTAAGGACATCATTCGCAGAAGTGGCCGATCCGGAGATTCCTACAGCGTTCTGTCAGCTTGTGAGGAAAGACAGCCTGCAATTCGACCCCACAATAAGGCTTGAGAGTCTCGACGACATCCAGCCAGTCATCGACCAGGCCCGTGAGAAAGCACGGAAGACAAATGGCAGCTCAGACCTCTTCCAAATCAATTTCGCATCAACTCCAACTTCGCACTATGTCATAGTCTCAATATCGCATGCGCTATACGATGGATGGTCGCTGGATATGATGTACCGAGATGTCAGAGCTGCATATGATGGTCATTACTATGCACGCCAGCACTACCAGCCTTACCTTTCTCACCTCCTATTCAGTTTCGGAAAAACTTCCCACAACTTCTGGGCTGACTTTATGAATGATGTCCACCCGACCATTTTACAACCCAAGAAACAAATTTCGAACCTAAGTGACTCGGTAGTACACCGAGCTGAAGTAGTGTCGAAGTCTACTCCTAGAGATATCAGGGCTCTATGTAAGAGATTTGGTATCACGCCGCAGGTACTAAGCCAAGGATGCTGGGCAGCTGTGCTCGCAACGCTCTGCAATTCCCTAGATGTCACATTCGGTGTTGTTTTGTCAGGGAGAGATACCGATGAGGCACAAGACCTACTATTTCCGACAATGAATACGGTTCCTATGCGCATCATCCTTCATGGCACCGTTGCCAAATATCTACGCTCACTACAAGCTACAATGTCGGAGGTTCTCGAGTTTCAGCATATTTCCTTGCGACAGGTTCAAAAACTCGCAGATGTTAAAGGCCAAAATCTGTTCAACACTTTGTTCATTCTGCAGAACAGAGGCGAGGGTCAAAGTGAAGATAAGCCTATCATGGAGTCTATCCAGGGGTCATCCGCAGTCGAATACCCCATCTGCGTTGAGATGGAACTCACAGACTCATCTGTGATATGGCGTATTGCCTGCGATGAGCGCTTTGGCTCAGCCAATGATGCTGAACGGATTCTAGACAATCTCGAGGCTGTTTTGCGGTACTTCAGCCACAACCAAGACACTGAAGTGGTTGAGTTTGATATAAATACCGACGAAGTGAGGATATGTGGCACAGATTCATTTATTCTGGATATTGACTCTCAATTTGATCACAACATCACACCTAACACGTCACACGACATAATCGACGCATGGGCAGGTGTTGAGTCCCCTATCGTTGATGTTTTGGCTCAATTGTCCGGGGTAGACAAAGGTTCTATCAATCCCAATGATACCATCTACCATTTGGGACTCGATTCGATTAGTGCAATGAAGGCTAGTTCCATGCTTCGCAACTTGGGCTTGCGCATATCAGTCCGGGATATACTGAAAGCCCGTTCGATTCGCCAACTCGTAGAACATATCCCCAGCACAGAAGGGCAACCTAAGGAGACTGCGAATCACGCCGACCTGGTCTTAAAGGACATTGACCTCTCATCTCTACTGGATGATGCCAAAATTGATCCGAATACGGTTGAGACAGCGTTACCTGCTCTACCAATGCAGGTGCACATGTTGACCGTATGGCAAAACACCAATGGCCTGATATTCTTTCCAACCTTCACCTATAAGCTTGTCGGTCAGATAAGCCCCGAGACCGTTTCAAAGGCTTGGGAAACATTGATGATTGAACTCCCTATCTTGAGGACCCACTTTGTTGCCACTGACTCTGACTCTACCCCCTTTATTCAAATCATCCTTCAATCTAACGCGGTTAGTGAGCCCCGAACATTAACGAGAGTTGATCATGGCCGTTGGAGTTTCAAGGCAACATTTACACCCTTCGTGTCCGTAGTGGTCGAGGGATCCAAGTCAGGGGAGGCTCACATATGTCTCCGAATCCACCATGCCCTCTACGATGGCGTTAGCTTGCCAATCATTATGGATCGCTTCACCGAGCTTTGCAACACCAATTCTCCGTCACCTCCATCGGTGAACCTGGGCCCTTGGTACAAATTCGTCTCAGACCACAGTTCTTCTGATGTGAGAAATAAGGCACAAATGTTCTGGTCATCTTATCTAGCAGGCGTATCATCCCTGAACTTCCTAGGCAATCTCTGCTCAGGAGATGCTGTTCAACAAGTAGCTGTCCTCAAGAAAGATGTCTTCCCGGACCTCAGTATGCTCAGACGGTCGAGTTCTACACGTGGGGTGACGCTGCAATCGCTCTTCTTCGCCGCGTATGCAAAGGTCATCAGCATTTGGAGAGCCGGCGACGTCGTCTTCGGCGTCTACATGGCCAACCGCACCAGCTTCTCAGGGGTAGAAGAAGCGCCGCTCCCTACGCTTAGCATCCTGCCGCTAAGGGTGAGATCGCCGGATTCGAAGACAATTAACACACTGGCAGCGGAAATCCAGGAAGATCTTTATGCTATCAGTGCCTTCGAGAACGCTACAGCGGGTCTATGGGAGATACATCAGTGGACTGGGTTGAAGATCGATACATTCGTTAACTTCCTCAGCCTTCCAGAGGGTTCGACGAAGAGCAATGTTGTGTCCGTAGAGGAGGTGCCTGCCGGTTCATCGCCAGTGACGGTCAATAACGATTCGCTTTCTCGTCTTTCTAGTCCAGGTGGGGCTTGGATATCTCGGAACCAGGTCAGAGACTGTTATGTGGTAAGTTGCATCATCTTGCTCGTTTGGTCTTATTGTGTATGAAATCTTTCTAACGTGCGCGCTCTACAGAACTCAGTCGACGTTGAAGTCGCAGTTAGCGATAGATCGATGGATATTGGAGTGTTTTCCACGTCGGCTTCTTATTCAGAATCGCAGGCAACGGAGTTGGTGCAGCATATCGTTGATGCGTTGGATGAAGCAGAGTGATTGTTGTTGAAGTGTTCTTTTCTTACATCGCCACTCCAGTTTCTACTCGAGATAAAAAGTATATCTTAAATTATAGCAAGTTTCTTGAACTACATGAGCTGAATGAAATCTCACTCACTTTTCAATTCATGGCCCTCTTAGCTTATTGTTGTGTTTATGAACCCTATAGCATGGTGGATTGGGGCTGGTAGGGTAGTTACATAAGGCATATGGATTTTCGCAGATATACCTAGTAATATACCGTGATATGTCGATTCCTAGACTCAATTCGCTTCTGTATGCATTCTTTTCTCTATGGCAATAGTGTAATCAAGACAGGAAGAAGCGAAACCAAATTGCGCTCTGTACCAATGCTAACAATGTGTATATATATCAAAGCTTAGCTGGCTTGATAATCCTACACCCAGTCGCTCCTTCGTTTGAGATAACACAGTTTCCCCCCTAGCATGTCCGGGGGTGCTTCAGTTTAGCATGTTCCCCTGAATCCCTGAATCTCAGATGCACCGGGTCTACCGAACTCAGTGATCATATGGAGCTGTGGATCTTCCTCGCCAAGAGAAGATGTGTGAGTCGCACCGGGATAAAAACCGTCGGAAATGAGTATAACCTGTTTGATGAAGGCGCCCCCCGTGGGATCGGCGCTATGCTCCAGGAGCCGGCCCTGTCCGCGAAGAAACGGGTTAGCGGCGCGGCATTCCTCGAAAGAAGGGTCGCCGGGACGCAGGACCACGATTCCGCTATCGACGGTCTGCATGTCATGCAGTGCGAATAGCTTCTCGATGCTCTGCGTCGCGCCGTCGTTGATGATGTTATGGACGCCCAGCCACCGAAGAGCCTCCGGCCTCCCGCCGCTGGCCACGATGTTATCGACGATCATGTCCCGCCACCGCATCTCGGTGTACCGCGGGGCCGCCACCGCCTCGCCCTTCGTGAGCCAGATGTACTGGGTGATGTACGCGTTGGCCGACGGCGAGTACGAGTAGAGGTTGATCATGACGGACGCGCTCCCCGAGTTGGACGGGTGGCCCACCGGTAGCCTGACCACGCCGGACCGCTAATCTCGAGGTCGAGGGGCGGGAAGAAACGACCGGATGACGTCCGAACCCGCGTCTACCAGGTGCTCGCGGGTGAGGCCGTAGTCCTCAACTTTTTTGTACTCGGGGGGAGCTAGAGGGTTGGGTGGGTGAGAGTGCATTTTCGGCTGAGAGTGATGTTGACGTTGGTCCTCGGATTTCTCCGCGGGCGCTCTGGGAGGGTTTCCGCTTGCATCCACAATAAAGCAGTGAACGGGATATGATTTAGAGAGACGAAGGACTCATTTTTCTTTTCAATAGCTAACGTTAAAATATGTAAGCAAGGGTAAGACAACCTATATTTTCAATGTATAAGAGATTCATATAAGATGAGAAAGGCTGCCCGTCGCATGTAAATATAATCAACTTGCGAAAATCAATGAATGTGGAAATAAGGAAATAGGATTAGGATAAAATGGGGGTGTACTTTCCCGGAGATGTTGTGCTCTGGGTATTATGGAAGCTGCGATTGTTGATACCATTTGGTATTTTCTTCTTTGTCAACAAGATGACCGCAGGAGCGATAGCAACCATAACCGAATCTCACAACTATTAGTAGATACATAAGTAGATACAGAAAGTTTCAGTGTACAAACCATAAATTCCTCCAAGTATATGCTTAAAACCTTGAAATTTATTCCATTAGCTACTTTGAATACTTGATGTTCGATTATTGAACGTTTTGTGTGCATGTAATACGTTTATTAACAGCCATGCCAGCTAGATATACCATACGCTCGCTTGGGTGCTATCTTCTGCTATATAGTATCGTGAATGACTAGAGGTCACGACAGGCTTTCATATACCGCCAATTCGTTCCAGGTATAAATTTAGTCCATCAGGGAACCTAATCTACAGCCCCGTATTGGCCGCACCCGGACGACTAGCTTTGCTCCTTCCGAGACTACCGAACATCGATTCATTACGAGATATTGATTCACGCTGAGACGACGAGTACATGACGAAACCTACTATGTTATTCATTGGCTTTCAACTACGGAGACGTCAGGAAACCCAGAGCAAAAACTGAAGATGTCATAGATTTCGTTATTAGAACTCTTAGGATAGTGGGATATTATTGACGAAGATAGCATGCCCTCGTTGTGTTGCGAACGTAGGGTCCTTGCTACGGAATGAACAATCGCATGCCACTAATTATCACAGTAGCCGCGTCTTCCCGCGTGGATTAAGAAGGTCTCTCAGTTAGGTAACATAGCGAACAAGAGGTTGCATAACGAGGATAGTATATAATTAACTGTAATAGAAAAACAACATGCATTCATTGCGAGGTTGAACATCTCCTGGTAATTTGAATAGAAGCCCAAAATAATAAATATGTTGAACATGAAAACATTTCCGAAATCTAGATCTCGATCGAAAGTAGTCGCGACAATCGAATACCGAATTTAATAGCGCCAATGACCTAATTCACGTATCCGTTTCCAGCTCCCAAGCAGATCAACGCTTAGGAACCGATAGGGGTTTCTGTCACATTGGTAGCGTCTTCGTATCGTACGAATTCAGACATCATTAAACGCTGTTCCCGCCAACGAAATCTACTGTAGGTAGTGGTATCCGGACCCGGGCCTTGGCGACCTCGTATATCCCCCGGTCTACCCCATAAACAACCCCTGTCGCCGTTGAAATTTGCATTGCCTGTTCCTATTATGCCATTGTGGGCCCCTCTATGCATACGAGGAAGGATGGATAATTCCAGCCCTAATCTCTTCTTCCGAATCACCAGTATAGTGCAGATCGGGCAGACATGCCATCATCCATCGGGAAATCTCATGATGCCGTCCGAACGTCCGAACGTCCCCGTTACCTACTTAAGGTCGTGGAGGACTCGCCTAAGATAATGATGGCACTCTAGCTCTAGGTTCAGCACTCCCTTCTGTACATTCGCTCTAACACATCTTACGGGAAGATGCGTGCCACTAATGCGTTGCTCGTGGCGCTGTCGGCCGCGGCGGCAGTCCAGTGTCATAATACTCCCCCGCGTCAGACCCGCAACGCGACCGAGGCGCCTAGCGATGCGACGCCAAGACGGTACATCATCGAGCTCAAGTCGCGCGAACAGGGCGCTCGGGCCGCGTCGAGGGCCGCGGAGCTCTCTGGCCTCCGCATCGTGAATCATTTCGACTCGGACATTTTCCCCGGCATCAGCGTTGAGTGCGACGGGGCCTGCGACGCCGAGTCGCTGAAGGCCGCTTTTGGTGAAGACGAGGGCGACGATAGTTCGGCTGTCGCGCATGTCTATAAGTCGCAGAGAATCAAGCTTGCGCCCGCTGTCGAGGAGGAGATCCCTAGTGTTGACGCTCTTGCGGCGGGCGAAAACAACACCATCCACCAGTGGACGGGTGTGCAGAAGCTTCATGAGGCTGGTATTCTTGGTGAGGGCGCTACTGTTGCGGTTGTCGACAGTGGCATCCAGTACAGTCACCCTGGAGTAGGTATCCCAGCAATTCTCGTGTTGTGGTTCGTGTTAGAGGCTAACGAGACACATTGCAGCTGGGCGGTGGCATTGGTCCAAACTACACTGTTATTGGAGGTTACGACCTTGTTGGGTCGAGTAAGTTTCTCTCAGATACTGACCATGTTGCGAAATACGCTTCGCAACATGCTCAAAATATGTTAGCTTAACTAACCTCCTTCGATGTAGAATGGCCTGATGAACCACCAACTCCAGACGATGATCCTACAGATGAATACGGCCATGGTACTCATGTGGCAGGTATTATTGCTGGAAATAACGAACAGTGAGTGTATTGCAAGTCACGGTTGTTATATCTCGGTATTTGGTAGCTAACCTCAATCTATCATACAGTATCATTGGAGTGGCTCCTAGTAGCAAATTGCTTGCATTTAAAGTTTTCGGTAACTCCGGCTACTCCGATGAGGAAACCGTCATAGAGGGGTTTCTGAAAGCTTACGAGTCTGGGGTAAGCGACCAAGCGACTTTCCTTCCCCCTTGATTTACCTACCTCACTTTAGGCCTTGAGACTAAGAACCGGTCCTTCTAGGCGGACATTATCAGCTCCAGTGTTGGGGAGAACAGCGGCTTTACCAGTAACGCCTGGGCTGTGGTAGCTTCAAGAATAGTCGACCAAGGTGTCATCGTCGTCATTGCAGCCGGCAACGCGGGTCAAGATGGGCCCTGGCTTGCCAGCAACGGCGCGTCCGGTAAACATGTTCTTACGGTCGGATCCGTCGACCCGTCGGCCTTCCCGGCTCAGACCTTCTCGGTCGTGTACAGCCTAAATGGCGAGTCGAACAGCACGGAAGTTACCTACGTACCAGGAAACAGTGCATTCCCCGACACTATTGTTAACTTGTCCGTCGTGCCTCTGACGCTAAACACGCCAGTCGAGAATGACGCGTGTGAGCCCCTTCCTTCTGACACGCCTAGCTTCGATGGGTCAATCGTCCTCGTGAAGTTCGGAGGATGCACGGTCGATACCAAGCACGCGAACGTCGCAGCCTTCGGCGCGCAATATGTCCTCTTCTACAGCTCGGACAATTCCACGGAGAGCGCCGCAAGCTTGAATGCCACAGGTCTCACTGGTGCCGTCGGTGCTGATGTGGGCAAGTCGATCATCGACGCAGTAGTAGAAGGGGGCAATGTCACAGCTTCCTTCGACATCCAAACCACCCACTACACCGGCGCCCACAGCGCAGCTGGCGGTAAGCCCGCGCTGTATACCTCGTGGGGCGGCACGTTCGACCTAGCCCTCAAGCCCGACATCTCGGCACCGGGCTCCAAGATCCTTAGCACGTACCCAACCGATGACTATAGGGTTCTAAGCGGCACTAGCATGGCCACCCCATACATCGCAGGCGTTGCGGCCCTATACGTTGGCAAGTTCGGCGGCCGGGCGGCTCACGCCGATGATCCCGACTGGGCCAAGCGGGTGATTGCGCGTATCACGAACTCCGGACGCTCGGTGCCCTGGGCCGACTGGGTGCCCACCGCCAAGGACTATGGATTCTGGGCGCCCGCTCCGCAGGTGGGCGCCGGCCTTGTCGACGCTGCAAGCGTCTTGGGTTATACCACAGAGCTTGGGTTCGAAGGGCGCAAGTTCGAGTTAAACGACACGGCCAACTTTGTCGGAACCCATTCCCTGGACATCACGAACCACGGCGATGAGGCTGTCACGTATACATTTTCACTCCAGGATGCGGGTGGGTTCGACTCGTGGACGCCCAAAGAGCCTGGTGAGGACCCTTCATTCGGTGTTCCAGGCATTCCGTACTATGCGTATATAAACCCTGTCGAGATGACACCTGAGGTTTCCTTGCCGGACGAGATCACTATCGGACCTGGCGAGACCGCTACCACCGAGTATGCCGCACCCCTCACGGAATGCTATAGAGACGCATTGTTGCTAACGGAGAACTAGATTCACGTTTACCGCGCCGTCCGGCTTGAACACAACTCACATCCCAGTCTACAGCGGCAAGATCCTCGTAACAGGCAGCAATGACGAGAAGCTAGGCGTCCCCTACTTCGGTAAGTGAACGCTGGATCCCGCGTGGTAGTATCATCGACGTTTTAACCATAAAATAGGGGTAGGATGCAGTATCCACGACGAGCTCACGGAAGTATTTGATTACGGTCAGGAATATCCCAAGCTACTAGTAGGCTCCAGCACCTTGCCTATTGGCGATGACCCTGCGTATGTCCCATCCCTTCGCCAACGGTGAATTATTTTTATTCCCAGGCCAGAAGCTAATTCGCTACTAGGCCCATCACGTTCAATTTATCACTCTACTCGCAAGACTTCCCTCATCTGAACTCCATGTTCGCTTGGGGAAGCGAGGAACTCCGTTGGGATGTAAGTACTACTTACCGTCGTATCGACGTCTCCCAACCCCGTTCAACTCCTCAACTAACTTATGTTACTATCACATCACAGATCTTCAACGCCAATTGGACCGAGGCCGATTGGTCGTATCCGCCCGTCATTGGCGAGAAAGGCTACATCGGCTCCGCGACATCCTGGAACGGCACGGACGATTCCACCTACTACGATCCGGACAGGCATAGTGAAGACGACATCTTCTCGTTCCCGGTCTATTACAAAGTGCGGTCTGTATGGGACAGGTATTGGTGGCTCGGCAGGTTTGCCAACGGATCGCAAGTCCAGTCTGGAGAATACAAGTACGTAACGATATCACCTTTTCTCATGGAGCACCCAGTCCTTTTTTTTCTTTTTTTTTTCTGCTAACTCGTTCGCGACAGTTTCCGTATCGCGGCGCTTAGGCCTTTCGGCAACCGGGAGCTCTCCGAGGACTGGGATATCTTTGAGCTACCCCAGATTACTGTTGACTTGGCAGAATAGGCAACTCATCATACCCCCCCTTGCTGCACGCACACACAGAGAGCTAAAATCTCCACAATGCCGAGATACTTGCGAAGAGGTTATTTGCTTTAGCCTTGTGTCTCACCATAGCTTTTCTGATGCCTAGCATATAATTATCAACTCTGCCCTCTCCCATCCCCATGGGTAGCCTCAAGCATGATGACGGATCACCACCCGCATTACTGTCGTACAAGATAGATAATATGGTGTTTTGGGCCTAGATAAGCCAGTTAGAATACCTAATAAAACCAGCTAGATTCTACCTCAACATTAATCGGTAAAAGGTGTGTTGGCCATGCATCATCATCCGTGCATGGACGGGTCATTTCTATCAGACCGCCAAAGATGAAGGTGCCTTGCTTTTGCTACGAGTATCCCAGAACCTTCTGCGGTCTAGGGAGCCTTACATGAAGCAACTCTGGATCTGTACGACCAACAGAAGATTATCTAAAACCAGTAATTTATAATGGAACAGACAGGCGATAGCGCAAGTAAGAGTCGCGGGGGAGTCTGACCTGCATAATTCTAGAAGCAAATAACTTCGCGTGATTCTGTAAGAATAAAAGATTGATAATGTCTGCTCCAAGCCACAATGTAACTCTGTGCCCGGCGGACAGAAGACGAAGAGAAGATATACTGATCCATCGTTTCCCGGAACAGGAGAATAAGATACCAAGACGGGCGGGACGATGCGCAGAGGAAGGCTCAGCTCTTGTTACACAACATACATGCCTTCCAGCTAGCCGGCTAGCGATGATCCGGGTGTTCGTCACGAGGCGATTCGCCTGTGCTGCTACCTACCTACCTACCTACCTGTGGTACCCCCATTAGCAATAGTACAGAGGCGAGATCTTCTCAGACCCTCAACCCACGTCAAGCGCGCGTGCACTGTAGTATCAGTTACCTACGTACCTAATGGATAGATAATAAAAGCTTCTGGTAGTGTTAGCATAGATAGGAAGATAAAGTACTAGATAGTGCTGTAGTATCGGCCCGGAATACACTACCGGATCAGGAAGGTATCCCCCCCAAGCTGACAGTCACGCCAGGTCCCCGCACCCGGCTCCACGCTGGGGCATGTGGGCGATAAGTAAAAGGCGCATTAAGCTTGTTTTAGCTTTCCGTCAATCAGCGTCGTTGTACGGCATATGCAGGCGCGAGCTTGACAAGCGTTCCTAGGTATAGCCCCAAATGTCCCACAGCAACAAAGCTTATCTGCATTCTCATGTGGCACTGGCATGCTCGTCTGACACCCCTCAGAGGTAGGTCATGATAATCGAGGATTCACATTTGAATGATGCATGGTTAACGATTAAGGATGATGGTCGTGCCTTAATAGCTAAAGGTTACTCAACTCTAAGTCATTAGGTGATGGATGTTATGAGCAAGTATATTAATACACGATAGCTTATCTATCGTGAGAAAAGAGGAGCACACCGTAATGCCATAGGCGTAGTGTAATAGGGGAAGGTGTTAATTAACACGGCGAAAACTTGCCTGGCGATGATAAAACCTGGGACAGGTAGATAAGTATATATGCCAAGCTCCTCCATACCTGATTCGAATTATATCGTAGTTGATAGGGTAGGACGCAGGTAAGCCCTGACCAAAATTGCGTGCGCGTTGGGTTAGGCGGCAGCTGTTGGGGACGGTAAGGGTCCCGAAGGCGCGATCGGCGCTTGTTATTTCCTAAACCTATTGCTGAGCCGATGATACCATGGACACGAGCAGCCGTAGCATTGTACTTTAGACAGCGTAGCTACGTATATGCGGCGGTGCAGGTAGCTCAACGTAGCATTCCAGACATCAGTTGGAATCTTCGCAGCTATGTTAGGTAGCTGATGCTATCGTCGTATATTGAATGTTAGGAATCCAAGTGCGCCCCTCTTAAAGCTTTGTTACATGCTTCTCTGGGCAGACCATCTCCGGTTCGTGTCGTATACTTAGGGGTCCTCAGCGCTAAGCTTTACCGAAATTCCCGAACTGGCAAGCGCCAGACCTACCGATCCGGGGCGAGCCGGATCTACTATGAGCTGCCTGATCTTGGCGTGCCGGTATGATTTGACCGGGGACATGTCGGACCTCCGTATCCATCATCCAGTAAATGGCTTACCAGCCATCACAAGCGATGACTACCTTCCCATTCCTGCGCTATGCGTATCTATGCGACATGTGAGGTAGAAGCCAACAGATTCCATCCGTGGTAGACGCCCATGATGGCCCGTCCCGAATGTCCTATGCCCTGTGGGCCTCCCTGTCTTGGTTGGCAACCTCACCAAAAAGCGCCCGAAGTATTGGGCACACGACGCTTGTCATCGGGGCACACTAACGCAAATCACCCCGCCCCCGAACACGAACGCCAAGATGCTCGATATCGCGAGCTTCTAGGTATGGCGGGCTTCTTTTCAAAAGAGGAAGTTCGATGCCAAAAGGACTTTGAGAAGATGAAGGGGCCCAAGACAGAGCTTCAGGTATAAAAGCCACGCCGTCGAACAGAACATGTAGTTGTTTTGTCAGTCAGTCTCCTTAGGTATCACCTCTTGTGCCCAGACGTAACTAGTTGGGAGTTCCTATCCTCAATATGCGTTCCCTTTTGCTTCTCGGCCTCCTCGGCGCTTCAGCCGTCAGCGCGCATCCAACGCATAACAAGGGGAAGCCCGGCATCCGGCGCAGAGCGGTAGATCTCAACAAATACCGCCCGCAGACGGTGTCGGAATACAGCAACACCGTGTCCACCAAAGCGAATCCGGCGTTCAGCCTTCTCAAGCGGGAGACATATGTCGATACTGCTACTGAGCTGGTGAAGACTATCGCACCGAACACCGAGTTCCGCCTTGTCGAGGACCACTATGTGGGCAACAATGGTGTCGCGCATGTGAACTTCAGGCAAACGGCGCATGGCTTGGATGTCGATAATGCCGATTTCAACGTCAACGTAAGTCCCTGTTCCAAATATGGACTGTCCGAAGAGCTAACAGCTGGTAGATTGCTGCCGATGGAACAGTGTTCTCGTACGGAAACTCGTTCTACACGGGCGAGATCCCTGCGGAGAGCCCCCTTCAGAAGCGGGCTTTCTCGGATCCTACCAAGGCTCTAGCAGGAGCAACCAAGGTCCTCGATCTTCCGGTCACTGGCGAGGCGACCGCTGAAGCCCTCGATAGAATTGAGACATATTCTCTCAAAGGCACCTCCGGCGCTCAGGAGGATCCCGAAGCCCGCCTGGTCTATTATATCAAGTCCGACGGCACCTTGGCTCTAACGTGGAGAGTGGAGACGGATGTCCTCGACGACTGGCTGCTGTCCTATGTCGACGCATCCTCGAACGAGGAAATCCACGGTGTGGTCAACTACGTAGCCGAGGCAACCTATGAAGTCTAGTAAGCAATTAGCAAGCTAGTAAAGCATATGCCGAAACTAACGGTGGTTGATTTAGCCCCTGGGGAACGAACGACCCTGATGAGGGTGACCGCGAGATCATCACGAACCCCTGGGACCTCGAGACATCCGAGTTCACTTGGCTTTCCGATGGCACCGAGAACTACACAACGACGTGGGGCAACAATGGTTTTGCGCAGACAAACCCCAACGGTGGTAACAGTTATGAGAACAACTACCGCCCCACTAGCACTTCTTTGAGCTTCGAGTACACTTATGACACCAGCATGGCGAGCCCCTCCGCCTATGTGGATGCGTCAGTCACGCAGCTTTTCTACACTGCCAACACGTACCATGATCTTCTGCACACCCTCGGATTCACGGAGGCGGCTGGTAACTTCGAAGTAAACAACAACGGACAGGGCGGTCAGGGCAACGATGGTGTTATCCTCAACGCACAGTAAGGAATACGACTCGCTGTAGGAATTCGAGCTAATATCATCAATAGAGACGGCAGTGGAACTAACAACGCCAACTTTGCTACCCCTGTTGACGGACGCAACCCCAGAATGCGAATGTACATCTGGACGTACACTACGCCTCGACGAGACTGCACATTTGAAGCTGGTGTCGTCATCCACGAGTTCACCCACGGCTGTGAGTAGTATAAAGTCATGTGGGCCAGTAGAGAATGCTAATAGTCATGAACAGTGTCCAACCGATTGACTGGTGGCCCGGCTAACGTGGGATGTTTGAACGGTCTCGAATCTGGCGGTATGGGTGAAGGATGGGGTGACTGGTACGCCACCGCGATCCGCCTAAAGGCTGGTGACACTCGGGAGACCGACTACGCTCTGGGCGCGTGGGTATACGGAGACCCGAACGGCATCCGTGACTACGTCTACTCGACAAACATGGACACGAACCCTTACACCTACGAGTCGGTGGACGAGGAGAACGAAGTCCATGCTATCGGAACCATCTGGGCGACGATGCTGTACGAGGTTCTCTGGAACCTGATCGACAAGCACGGAAAGAACGATGCTGATAAGCCCGAATTCGATGAGAATGGCGTGCCCACCGACGGAAAGTACTTGGCCATGAAGCTCGTGCTTGACGGCATGGCACTGTGAGTTGACCCCCTGAAGACTTCTCTGCTGCCATTTATGCACAGGCCTTACTGACCGTTTTTCGTCCGCAGTCAACCTTGCAACCCCAACTTTGTCTCTGCCCGAGATGCTATCCTAGATGCTGATACGGCGCTCACGGGAGGTGACAACCAGTGTGAGATCTGGACGGCATTCGCCAAGCGGGGTCTTGGTGAGAACGCCTCTTACAGCAGCAGCAACAATGAAGAGGACTTCACCATCCCGGATGGCGTCTGCTAAACGATAGAGCCCTCATCATTTCTGCTCAATCATAGGGAGACCACTTAAGACGACTGTATAGAGAGCCAGACTACTTAGATAGGTAGACTGTGGACAATGTCTAATAGTTGATAGTAATTAATTGAAGTGAATCATCAAATGTATAGCATGTTGTTATGCTTAAGTGCCGTGTTGGTAACTTCGGCAGTCAACATAACAGGTTGATGCTTTATCATATTTGCGATTAATATATTGAATATCAGGGATGGACCACAAGTCCAATAAATGAAACAACCCTAGAATCAGACTACTACTTATAAATATCAACAAGGAAGGGTGCATGTGGTGAAAAGGGGGGGTTAAAAAGATGCCCAACCGGGTTCTCATTTTACAAGGTTGCTGATGGTCATACGGAGTATCTACTTCGTATCAATCAAGCCGAAAGCCGACTATGGATTTCTCGTCAATGGTGGGATACGACTATATCATGAAAGTTATTCTGAAAACAGAAAGACCACTTGTTTAAGCGTCCAATATCCTATAGTTACCTAGTATCGACTATTTTAGGGATCGGGCTTTCTTATTGGAGACTTCATGTTTGTTGTTGAGCACGAGGATGACGTCAAGTCCGTTGTATGTAGTATTCAATAGGCTCTATTTATTAACTGCAGCCACGCCAAGCCACCTTGGTATCCAGTCTTCCTAGATGGTTGAACCAAAATAAGCACAATCAGTAAGTAATAATACGTCGTGATTACGTCGTAAATGTTGAAACTTTCCTGTTATCTAATTTACACCTATTTTGTAGAACTCTAGTCAAATGAAATGTGTTGGTTGAAAAACGTAGTAACTATTTAACACCTACCCATTTCTTGCCATGGTTGGTGGCTCAACTTTTATTTACAGGGCTTTAGTGGTGGGTCGGGGGCCCCCGATAGGAGCCCCCTTCCGATGGCTTTTGCGTCTTAATTGGTTTAATTAATTCCTACACTACATCACCATGACTGATACGTCTACCTATTTCGTAACCAATCCTCAACCTGGTGGAAACCGATGGAATGTATCATGGCACATATCGTCGAGTTGCCTCACAGGCTTGTAGTCATAGTTTTCTAAAATCACATCTACGTATTGCTCAAGCCCATTTGCAATTAAAGCTTCGTTTCGGGACCAGTAGCGCGGCCATGGCGTCTAATCAGGATGGGCACGATAAGCGCGAGCTCAAGCAGCGATCGGTCGCCGGGTCTTTCCTCTTCAAATACCCAGATGGCGATGAAACGAGAGCTCAAGTTGCGCTGTTCCGACGAAGTGGTGACGTCCGTACATATCAGTATGATCTCACATGACTGACCCCTCTTGATATTGGGTGGGGGTTTGCTGAACT
This sequence comes from Eutypa lata, assembly GCA_022661535.1. Taxonomy (NCBI): domain Eukaryota; kingdom Fungi; phylum Ascomycota; class Sordariomycetes; order Xylariales; family Diatrypaceae; genus Eutypa; species Eutypa lata. Next base: position 570,670 of record JAKULF010000013.1, on the reverse strand, counting down.
GCAGAACAGACATAAGCTGGCGCCCATCAGTGGCAGTGTTGAGAAAGACGATGCTAGCCCATTTGCGACCGCACTGCGCGAGATCAACGAAGAGACAAAACTGGATCTTCAGTCACTGGAGTTACTGCGCGTCGGCAAACCCTATTCCTTCATTGATGAGGAAATCGGTCGCGAATGGACGATCAACCCCTTCGGCTTCCGCCTCAAGGACAAGTCGGAGGGTGGAAAGGGGGAAGACGGCATAGTCATCGACTGGGAACATGAGGGGTGGGAATGGCATGACCCCTTGAAAGTTCATGATTCAGAAGAGTTTGGCGGCGTCCCGAAGCTAGTCAACAGTTTGCGGAGAGTATGGCCAGAATATGATCTTGGCCCAGATGCCGGAAAAGCTCTCACCAGGGGCCTACAGAAGTTACGCGACGATCATGAGAGCGGCGCGAGACAGTTGGCAGGAATGGCCATCTCTACCTTGAAGGAGGTGATCTCCAAGATGGACTCGTCAACTGTTGGCGAGAAGTGGTGGGCCAATATCCGAATGGCTGCCTGGCATCTATGCAAGAATGGGCGCGAAAGTATGGGCGCTGGAATCACCAGCTCCCTCATCGCCGTACTTGATCGCATTGAGTCCATATTCGCCAAAGATATTACTTCAGCAGAGAAGATTCAACAGATACTTAGGGCGTTTGATGAGCAAACGGCCCAGAGACAAGCATCGACTAGTCATATTCGAGACAATTTCGTGAAGTATCTACAGGAGACCCTGCCACACACAATATCCTCAAAGGGAAGTATTTCCATCCTGAGCATGTCTTCCAGTTCTACAATCTCAAGCTCCCTGCTAGAAGCCGCCGCTGCTCTCGATGTAACCCTCGACCTTCGCATCTTAGAATCACGACCAAAATGTGAGGGAGCGAGCCTGGCTGCTAAATTACTAGAAGCAGCCGATGAGAAGACGAAGCTGGCCATCACACTCTACACGGACTCTTCCGCGGCCTTGGCTGCTGACGGCGTGGATATTGTCCTCTTAGGTGCTGACCGGATTAGCGCGGAAGGGGATGTCAGCAACAAGACCGGCTCACTGCCTACAATCTTGAGCGCCCGGCACGTCGCCCCTGATGTGAAGATTGTAATTCTCAGCGAAACAGAGAAGATTGCAGGCCCGGGATCCGCCAGCGAACATGTGGTCGAGGATAATGACCCTCTGGAGGTAACTGCGGCTTGGGATGCCGCTGGCGTGCAGGGGCAAGCTGCGATCGAGTCTTCTTTGCGGTCTGGTTCTGGTACGAAGCGTGTCACGGTTAAGAACATCTATTTCGAGTGGGTTCCAGCTCGCCTGATTGATGCATATGTCACGGAACAGGGACTTTGGTCGTCAGAAGACATCGCGAGGAGGTCGCAGTGGATCGGCAAGGAGATGGATAGGTTCTTCAAAGATCTATGATATAACCCTACTAGAATGAATCGACTTATAATCATGCTTATTCCATCATATGAATCCTCGAAAGCGTGGGAGAAAACTAGGTATTATGGAAACTACTTTACCATTGCCGCTTGAATTACCCCCCTATTTATCAAGTAGTCTTGACTGCGTATCCTCCCTATTAGTAGTATCGCATTGTTGATCTGCTGATTTCTATCATCGACCCTAGTGGAAGTTATCACATTATCTTCGAGCTACAGCGTCCTTAAATCTGTATAGGTGGAAGTTCTAAACACCGCTCTATAACTTCTGCTTAAATTTTACCCTGTCTAGAGACGCAGCCGCTCTTTGAACATCACGGTCTTCGGCTGACCTCGGCTGGGAACCCTTGACTTCCACGAAAAAGGACCTATATGAATTGGTGCCAGAGATACCATCAGGTTCAGCGACTCAGCGGTCCAAACCGGACGTCTAGAACACTCGTTTGAAAGGGTGCGCGTGTTAACACCATACCTGGCCATAGACATCTCGAAGCCTGGGCTATCCATGTACCATGTTCCGCTCGGCATTGCCGTTCGCAAGTCAATTCCTCGTTTTAGAGATATTTTGTTTCTTGTTTTTGACGTATTTTTCACGCAAGGGGTTTAATGTACGAAGGTGCTATGCCCTATGGAAGGTGTGGGGTTGTGGAAGTGTCCATTGGGTACCTAGATGACTGGGTAGGTAGTTAGCCTCAGACAACAACGGGGTTTGGGTTAATTACGCACGACAATGAGGGCTGTATTGTGTCAGCAGGCAAGTAACGTTAGATCGACGTTAACCATTATGTCGGGTACTTTATCTAGGGTCTAGGGCTCTCGCGCCTTACATACCTCCCAGCTCCGCGAATCAGCCCTTGCAAGCTGAGCCGTGAGCCGTGCCTGGCCTTGTGGGACGCCCTAACGTATGTGGTAGGATCCATGACTGCTGTGCCGTCGCCTGCCTGCGGGCCCGAAAAGACATATCGCGAGGTGTGGTTTCTACCGATTATTGTGGACGTCGGTGTTACGGCGAAGAAAGTCCGATGCTTCGCGCCTTCGCCTTGCGACCTGTTCATGCGCGCCCTCACGTTGGCGACATGAGTTGGAAAAGCTTCGTAATCCTAATCTTGCGGCGCAGTAGGTACTTGTCAAGAGACTCCTCGGAATCAGGTCACGACTTCACCATATCTTACTTGGCTTTCACAGCTCCACTGCAACTTCGTAATGGATTATGGCCGGTTGGGTATCCCGCTGGTTCCGGTACATGCCCCGTAGTCTAGCCGCAGCTCTCTCTTTAACCGGCACGGCCCAAATACCGCCGCTTCGGTACAGGTCTCAGGGGTATTTCATCACTTCTTTAGGCGCCTCTATGCAAACGGCACTAGTAAGTCTAACAATAGCCCCGCGCTTAGCGGATGTGATAGTGCAATCGATCTTACGATACAATACGTGATGTATTATAGTAGCGTCGTCTATGTCGTTGTCATACAAACCTAGATCATCCTATTCAGCCCTGTGCTACATGACCAGTCGTAACTCCTACCGCCCTACCATGTAGAAAACCTATGTAATTACGTACATACATACCACAGACAAGATCAAGCATGCAGCCCCGGAACTTATTGCTTTGCAAACACCCATGCTGGAAGCCAGGATGACTTGTTAGCTTCATCCGCATGCTGCTGGAGCTTTACTCTGCCCCTACCGGCGGCCTCTTCCTCCGACGCTGTCTTATTATGTTTCGGCGCCGGCTGCGGTAGCGTGCTCGATTTATAGCCATCGCTAGCAGGCGCGGCCATCAGGTCCACCATGACGTGCCCAGGCACAAGCCACATAACATAGTTGTCGATGAACTCGAAGGCCTTATTGGACCAGGCCCCCAGCCGCATTACCCGCATACTCTCGTCAACGAGCGCCGTCACACGCGCCTTGCGTATCTCCGTCGTCTGCTGGAATACCGCGTCAACCTGCTTATCTGATAGCGGCTTGCCGTCGTTGGCCCGCAACGCAGCATGGATATTGTCCCCTAGTGCGATGCTTGACTCTATGGCGTTGCATCCGCCCTGTCCGTTGACCGGGTTGAACTAGTGGCGTGTGGTTAGCGACTTGTTCAACTTCTGCTCTCATTTCTTTTGTTCTCCGGGCCACTCTCTCCGAAGTAAGTACCTTGCATATGTATGTAACTTCACGTACCTTATGTGCAGAGTCCCCGACGCACATAATGCGCTTATAGTGCCACCTATCAAAACAGTGATGGGGCAGGGGTGTCATATGAGAGACCCTCTTATTTCTGTAGAGGTCGCCAAACACCGTACCGTCTTTGACGAGCTTCTGGCTATGGGCTTTTACCATGGCAGCCTCGTCATCCTCAGAGTAGCGGGGAAAGTCAAGTCCGAGAAGTATCTCCGGGCAGGCGAAGATGAGAAACCAGTAGACAACCTCGTCTGAACCAATCATGACGCCCAACATTAGGCCCTTGTCATGAACCTGAAAATCCTCTCCTGCCTTGAGGTCGTTCGTCGGGTTGGAAATGCCAAAAATGCACCCATATTCCGTATTCACCCCTAGGGTTAGACTTTGAGTTAACACGCGGCCTGTCCAATAGGAAATGGGAAAGCGGGAAAGTGAGTATTTTGAAGAGAGAACTAGGAATGTGAGACTCGTATAGTCAAGAAGGGGAGCCAATGAGACGGACGAGCTTGCCTCTTCCGGGGTCCGGCCCAAAGATACTTGGGTCTTCTTTGCTTGCTATCCGCCACATCTCGCCCCGAACCCGGCTGTGAATGCCATCAGCGCCTACAGCTATATCGGCGCCGAATGCACGGCCCTCGTTCGTAGAAAGCTGTACCTTGTCGCCGACGTGATCTATCCTAGTAATCTTCTGGTTTGTCATAACCTTATCCTTGTTTTTGATGTGGCTGTGTAGGATTTCTAGGAGAATGCGTCGCTCAGTGAAACAGATATCAAATCCGTGCCTCACGCGTACGCGGTCGAAGATGTCGAAGCCGTATAGGATGGTACCATTGCCGTTACGGGTGGTGACGTGCTCCATCGGGTATGCTTTCTGATCAACGTCTTCGAAGCAGCCGAGCTGGTTAAGCAGCTGTAGGCCATTTGGGGCTAGGTTGATGCTCGCACCCAGTTGGGGAGCAATCTCGTGGTGGCGCTCGAGTAGTACCCAGTCGATGCCGAGCTTCTCCAGGTGGAGGGCTAGAGTCAGGCCGGCAACGCTGCCGCCCACAATGGCCACCTTAAAGGAACTCATTGCTATCTTGAATCCTCAACTCATTATAGTAGATACAAAGCTGGCATGGAAGTCTAACGCTAAATAAAACATGTAAGGGACGCCCCAAAGGCTATTTCATACATCCCACAGTAGACATTGCGGCCGAACGACAGGGTTTAAAGCGTAGAGAACAGAGAGGTGGGACCCGTCCGGGAGGTTCCGTAGACGGACCTCCGAGCTGATAGTGTAGAAAGGAGCTGGGGCGGGCTATCATGATGAGCATTGACCCCACAAAGGTACACCCGAGCAGCCCGCGACGGAAAGGCTCGAGCTAAATATCCCGATTGGTAGGCAGTGATACTCCCCCTGTGACTCCCGAGGGAACTAACGAATGCAACTGTAACTCTTCCCGTATGCATAGGCCATCCTTTTAATTTCAAACACCAGCAAAAACAGTAGGTAGTACCTAGCTGACATAGACCAGCGAGTCAGCGAGTATGTATGTATACTGCGATGTTTCGAACATTCTAAATATCGCAACTTAGGATCACGACACTAAACCCAGCCTGGTGGAGTATACGTAGTAGTCTTCTATTTCGTATGGGTTCATCTCGTCTATGTATGTATCTATAGGGGGGGAATCCTCGACAAGGGTTAAGTGGATCGCCGTTTAAGGTAGCGGGTTATCTAATAGGGCAGTGGGGTATTCAGGGGTATCCTAGAAGAAATCACAACTTTACTATGTCAGTCAAGCTGTCAAGTTAGTTAGTTCTTTGTCATGTACATATAAAACAAATGCAAATTTAGAAGTAATACTTCGTATATTCCTTCGTCAAACATATGCATGCAAGTCTTTGCACCTCTAGTAGAACTTAAATTAAATGAGGTCCTGTGTAATCGTTAAGCGAGAAGAAGGAGTTCATGGCTGGCATTATGACTATTCTAAAACATATTAAACCTTGGCCAGGAGAGTTGTTACAATAAACCGTTCATAACAAACGTAAAGTATCGAAAATATAATTCGTACCGTTTGAGCCTCAATACTATTGCTGGTTGCAGGTGGCTGGGGGGTAAAAAGGGCATCCCGCCTCTAGTATGTAGAGGTAAAAGATTGGGGAGTAGGGATTATTTAACACGCCTAGACTTAATTCGTTGATCTAATCCCTTGACCACAGTGATTCGGTCCCGAACATATGCTGGATTCACATGTTAATGTAGCATTGATCCATCCAGTACCGTTAACAATCTGATAGAATTCCTTGATTTAGAAGGCGATGTTACAGTGCAGGACCCAAGGGAATGTCTTTTGGTAATGACTGACCATCAAGTGTTTTGTACCCTTGCCAGTTGATCAACGAATATCTAAATGTGATAATGGTAATAAGACTGAGGCTGAAACTAGGCAAGTAAGCCTAAATAACGATTAAACAACTGGATAACCAAAACTTTCTATAATTTGCAAGCAGCGTCATGCTTACTGAATGGTGCCAAGTCCATGTTTATAGACTTTCTTCTAGCCACCAACGTGATTGGTAGGCTTGATGTGGTCTGGAAAAGGCATCTACTAATTACAGACTGTACTAATTAAGCAGTTTGCAGACGAAATTCCACCGAGCCTTTACAAGTCTTGCAGGCCAAGACATAGAGGGGCATACGTTATCTCGGTCTGCGGTCACGGGGCGCAAGTTAGGTTATACACATGCGAGCTGATATGCATACTACCTAAGCCTTACCCCAGCCGCTGCTTAGTGTAGACATTATCTATGTAGAGGCTAGATTGCGAGTCGTTCGCAAGGTGATCCATTCTCAGCTCCGTATCCTAGTCCCGCCTGCAACCCGCAAGGATCCCGGCACTTGGTGTCAACGGCTACCTTATCTTGCTAAATAATTTCGTCTGCTTACTCATTTTCACGGAAGCTTCCTTCTTATCCAATCCACTCGTCCCTATTACAGAATAAACGTGGTGATGCTAATGCAAATACGGTCATAGTGTGAAGAGGAACAAGACCCCGGGATCCGATTATAGCCCCGCAATTCCCACAGAGCTGCAGAGCAATCCCCACAGATATCGGTGCCGAAAAAGTTGGGTGTCGATATTATAATTATGTTATCACCCCTCCCCCCGGTGACATCGGGACCGATTGATACCGAAGAATACTTACGCAGTCCACAGGGACACGCGAGGCTTGCACAGATGATCAGGATCTAAATACATCATTACCCTTACGTCGATGCTATAGCCTATTTAGGAAGGATGCTAGTAGAAACTGCCGCCTGGGTTAGGCTGACCTAATCCTCAGATGGAAAAGTAGGATCCATTCATATCCACTATGGATCTCTGCCAATAAATCTATAACAAACAAGTCTTTCGAATAGAGGTAACTATAAACATTGCAAATCTTGGATACTATACAAAACGAATATAACGGCAAAGTCCGTACGGTACACATAAGAATGTAAAATAAGGTGGTTCCACAGACGTAAGGGTGTTCTACTACCCTTACTTAGGTCGAATAGGTATAGAGATATAGAAAAGATACAAGTTAACCAAGTATTTATAAATACCCCACTAGGGCGTGGGGATCCTGGTTCTGTAGGATAGACCTCCAGAGCACATTATTCTATATATTCAAACTCTTGAGCCTACGACATAGCATAGAGGCTGCTATGTGCTCGAGCTTAACCTCTGAAGCTAGCAGTCAGTAGCCTTATCACCATGGGCCCAAGTCGGGAAGCATGCGATCGGTGTCACGCCATGAAGACGCGGTGCGTACGGGCACCGCATTCTAGGGTGTGCATGAGGTGTGACCGGTTAGGCATCTCGTGTAATCATAGTCCTCCGGGTAGGACCGGACGTCCGTTGGGGAGCAGACGAGGGAGGGCGGCATCAGGCAGGGAAAAGGAGATGCCGAATGTTAACGGTAAGTAATAATTTCTGTTACGGTTCGCGGAGCGGGGGAGATGCTAAATGTTTGGTAGCACACATGCCCCCCACGATATATCCCATCACTACCAGTAGCGAGGACCAGATCAACACATTGCCGGATTGGTGTTCCACAAGTGGGTTGGATGACCTCGACTTCTTCACGACACAGACGTGCTCCGATACAGATTCCATTTCCATCCCTTTTCCAGACCTCCTTTCAGCAAATCCCCCATCATTGACTGCCTCCACTACAACCGGATCGCCTTCTCAGTCGCCTTCAACACTCCCACCACCAGACGACAGGAGTATGGCACATTCCCGTAAGGTAGACTTAACAGCGCCCTCACTGGAGATCATACCCTTACCAGACCACGACGACGATCTTCCTGGTCGCTTATCAGACATTCAAGCCCGGCTAACGAAACTCGTCAAATCTCTATCCAAAGGGTCAAAGGCGGCTGAGGATGTAGAAGAGATATATCGGGCTAGCGAGGCATTAATAGGCATACTAGATGGGACTTCGCCATCATCATCATCATCATCATCATCATCATCATCACATCGCCACTCGACCTCGCTAAGGCCAGATGGTGTTGCCGCCCTCCTGTTTTCAAGTTGTTATCTTAGCCTCATGAAGGCTTACCAGTTCCTCGTGGAGATGTTGCAACAGGAGCTGCGGAACAGTACAGATCCCTCAGCACGGGGAGAAAACCTAGGCGGAAGCGTAGGGAACGACCCATTCGCCTCGACTAGAGGCGCCGTGCCGTATCTTAGCATCGGTGCCGTGAGGCTGGCCATGCCGAGGAAGGCTATCGCCGAAATCAACCTACATCTCGTCTCGCAGCAGGTCCAGCATCTCAAAGTTTCTATGAAGCAGTATGCGTCCCGCGTTTCAGCAATGCAATCCTCCCAAGCGACGAGTTTAGACGCCCAACGAAGGGAATCCTGGGACTCAATAGATCTATGCGCGGCGAATGACTCTACCCTCACAGACTTGGTAGAATCGGCACTAGTGGAAATTCGCGTGCGAGAAGAAAGGTTACTAGAAAAGAACTTAAGCACGGCGCCGTTCTCTGCGCAGGTCGGTCCTAACGATGTAAAATAACAGTATATTAGATATCTACTATTTGATGTAGTTTAAACATCAACCACACTATTATGTAAATTGTCGTGTTAACGCCTTCGTTACATGGCATAATTGGTGTTCGCCATGATAGAACAAGTCACATGTTTCGGCTTTAAGATCAGTAAACCTATATTGATTATGGATCATGAATGACATGACGTATGGATATGCATTTCCAGTGAATATTGACTCGTAGCCAACCAAAAGGCGGCCGAGGAGGGGTTCAAAACAGCCCTTGTAACGCCGATTCAACTCCTAAGTATACGGAGCTTATAATACTACCCTGGCCTACAGCGCGCACGCCTGGGAACCAAGAAAACCCCCCACCTAACCCGCCGACTATCCCATGCCACTACATAGTAAGTCTACGGGGCGGACTTAGCTGATTAGTGCATCGTCGAATAATAAATGCTCGCAAGAATCTCAAAACATTGATATGATTGTGCTGCCAATTACTATCCGACTACTTTTATTCTAACACCAGCTTTTACTTATTTGTATCTGTGTACGACCTAAGCCATGGCATCATCACAAATACCAGTGTGCACCAAGACGTTCAAGCTGAACAACGGTGAGCCCGCTTCAATATATGGCTTGCATTATCCATCTCAAAAACTAATTTTGATCTCGATATTACACGTACAGGCTATGAAATTCCAGCCGTTGGTCTAGGCACATGGCAAGGTAAGAAAGGGGGTATTCGCGAACACACGGGTCCGTGCCGCTACTGCACTGCACTTCTCCTTTCTCCATAATTATTTCCTGCAGATACATAGGAAGGAATTTAGGCTGACTAAGTAATCCTGACTCCCGCAGGAGCACCCGGCGCCGAGGATGAGAAATCTCTTATAGACTCCATCATCCATGCCCTGCAGAGTGGCTACCGGCTAATCGACACAGCGCAGTCTTACGGCGTTGAGGGCACCGTAGGCAAGGCCGTCCGTGCCAGTGGTGTGCCGCGCTCCGAGATCACCATCGTGACCAAGTTCGTTCAACCCCATGACGATCCCGCCGCGGCTCTGGAGATTTCTCTTCGCCAGCTTGACCTAGATTACATTGATGTGTTCCTGATGCACTGGCCGTGGGCTACGACGCCCGACGGGAAGCCGCTCCGCATCAACGAGTCACCCACTTTCGTCGAGACGTGGAAGCTAATGGAGAAACTCGTTGGTCCGGAGTGCAGGGCTATCGGTGTGAGCAACTTTGCTCAGAAGACACTGGACGCGCTGCTCGAAGTGGCTACTATTATTCCGGCTGTTAACCAGGTCGAGCTGCATGCTTTGTACCCCAACTTGAAATTGGTGCCCTACTGTCAGTCGAAGGGGATTCACGTGATGTCTTGGAGGTAAGGTTACCGTCATTCTACGGTGTCCGATCTAATTATACAATTCTAACGTCGTGGGTTATTACTAATCACAGGACAATCGGCGGCACAGGACAAGATCCTAATATCCTTCTGACGCACCCATTGTTCACCGACATCGCCAAAGCCCATGGCTGCTCTCCCGGAGTCGTGTCACTATCTTGGGTGGTCCAGCGCGGTATCACGGTCATCCCGAAGAGCGCTAACAAATCGCGAATCGAAGAAAACAGAAGACTAGTCACGCTTACCGACGATGAGATGGCTAAGATGAATTCTGCTCACGAGACCATCATGAAGTTCAGGCTGGCAGACCACGTTCCTATGCTGCAGGTTGAGATCGACGGCAAGAAAACGCTAATGGGTTGGTCGACGGTTGATTTCGGTTGGGATGATGAGGAGGGCAATTGGCTAACGTAAATGGTCCAAACCATTATCTGTGGATGTGTAAATCACGTTTGCAGCATTTGAAGGGGCTCCTTATACCACAGCTCCAAGGGATTGCTTACACAAGCTTGATAGTCAATTCATTATCAAATGAAAAATATACTACGAAATGCGTGTTTCCAGGCTCCTAAGGATAAGACTATAAATAATTACTGCATAAACTATGATTCTATATAAGAAAAGCTAGTACGCCTCAATCATCACGTTGTAGTAATGCGAGTTTTTCCATAGTCATACAAGTACACAATATCCGACTGGTTGTCCCAGACATGTTCCAAAAGCCGACGTCGACATATCTAATAAAGCTAAGCACAAAATCCCTCGAAATACTCCTCGACGTTGTCCAACTCGTCCAAACCAGCCGCGAAAGCGAATATGCCATCAGGCCGCACCACAACTATGGCGCCGTGGTCCGGATAGACGCCATATCGGCCATGAGCCAGAGAATCCGTGTCAAAGTAGACCCTGCCCAGCGGGGGTCCATCCAGGGCATCCCAGGTGCTTCCAACAGTGCCCATGATAATTGTAGAGAAGTTCAGCAGTTGGTTCCGACGTGCGATACGGGCACCGGGTGCGTTGACCTTCTCGCGTAGCCCGGAGAACCTCTGCCTAGTCAGGTGGTGACAGCCCGCAAAGACGAGAAGGCTCCATCTCCCGTTGTTGTCCCTGTGGGTGATAGTGTGCAGGCGGGTTGGGACCAGAGGTCCAGGAGCGTAGAGGAGGGCATCTGGGCTGCGGGTGCCGGGGAAGAGGGTAGTAGCCGTCGGGGCTTGACTCAGGATGGACGCTTCGTAGCTAACTCCCAGGCCAATGTTGAAGCTCATGTTGGTCTCCAGAATACCGTGCAGAGCATCCTCGGCGGTCAGGCCCGCTCTTTGGTACTCGGCAGGCACATCTCCCGAGACGGCGGATGCGGCCAGCCTATCGATGCTGATTAACTTCAGGGTGGCGGCGCGGCGCTCGCTAGCATAGGTTGCGAGGGTCTCCGGCTTGTACCAGCCCTTTATGGCTCCGGAAAGCTTCCACACGAGGTTCGTTGCATCGTGGACGCCAGTGTTCATGCCTTGAGCGAAGACGGACGAGTGTGTGTGAGCAGCATCACCTGCTAGCAGGACATATTCATCCTTTTGCATGGTCGCAGCTACTTTCTGTTTTACGCTGATGACGAGCCGTTAGCACTTGTTCAATTTGAACTGCATCTATGGGGGGTTTGGCTTACTTGTACTGCGTCCACCAGTCGACACGTTCTATTTCAAGTGCGAATGGTTTAAGGGACTCTACGGCTTCCTTTACAACATCCTCTTGGGTTAGACCGTTGGGGTACTTGGCTTGTAGGCTTGGCGTGAGGGCAAATCCAATCCGGTAGGCGTCTCTGTCAAGTCTCACCCAGAGCACGTTGCCATGAGTCTTCGTCTCTAAAGAACCGAAAACCAAGTTGGTCTCTGGCATATTCGTCTTCATGCGTCCGTCGATACGGACCCACCTATACGTTGTGTCGTTCCCTTCCATCTTAATGCCGGCGAGTTGACGGACAGTTGACTGACCGCCATCCGCGCCAACGAGATATTTACTAATGTGAAGGGTGATTAGCTATTCAGGGGACAATCCAATGGAGAAGAATACGGTCTAGGACTTTGTGCTTACCATCGCACGGCCCTCTGGCCTAATGTAGCATGAGTGATGGAAGCCGTGATGTTATAGCCGTCGCCGAGACCAGCATCGACCTTGTAATCTTCAAGCTCCCAGCCATGATACACACTCCTATTGAATTGGGTCTTATATCTAGAAGCGAAGATGTCCTCCGAGCTCTTCTGTCGAATATTCAGGAGATAATTGTGAAAGCTGCTGTCCATAAGGGGTAGCATTGACTGCCACGCTTTTCTTGCGACTCGCTTCCCATTCCTGTATACTGCATAAGTGCGCCCAGTGAAGCCAACCTGGGTCATGTCATCGATCACATGCGTTTGCTCTAGGAGTTCCAGGGTCCGGGGGTACAAGGTACAGGCCCGGCCGAACATCTCCTGCACCTGCCGCTCTCGCTTTTCTATAATCTGGTCAATAAAGAGACAGATGACATTATTTCGGGGTTTAGAATCATTACCTATCAGGAGAGTATGAATGCCTTGCTGTGCGAGCCCCAATGCAATCAGCAGCCCAACTGGACCGGCTCCGCAGACGAGTACGTCAGTATGTTCGGCGGGCTCCATTATGGTTCTGTACGAATAGTTGGGTCTGCAAAGCTTGTAGGGTATGGCTCATTTGCAAAGTTTAGTGAATCGGTATAAACATAGCAAAAATCTAATACAAGAGATATGTGACTCTAGATCCTAAGCAGCTTTACTATTTCCAAGAGTACTTCCTTACTACCTGTAGATCGGTATGTACATAGGCAAATTCCGTCCGGGAGATCGTGTCATTATTCGGCGCTCTCGGTGGGTTTCGGAGACGGGCTTCGCCCATCGGCGGCTTTCAGCCAATCAAATTATTAGTGACTACCTACCTGGGAAATTCCGTTGGCGCCCTAACACGCTGTAAAACTGACTATTTTTGGACTGATTTGGTTAAAAATATCACCACGAGAACATCTGGTTTGAGGAGGCAAGGTGCTCTAATGAATAGCTTAATTTGCCTATCTAACATCTTGTACATTCGCTTCGAAATTGGTCGAAATTAGCTCAATAGTCTATATTTCTCCGAAAAGATCTCACATTGTAGAGCCTCTAGTTGCAGACATATATCAACATACGTGTATGTAGCTAGTTTCACTCAACTGAACCGCTCTCATAGCCGGCTATGAAGTCCAAGGCTTAGGGAAAGGCGTAGTTATTCATGAAGCGAAATACTACGTGCTTCAGAATAGTGAAGAAATTCGAGAAACTTAGGGATATGTAATACGCTTGATATATTAATCACGAACAGCAATGGTATGATTGATTTTCCCCTGTTAAAGGGGTGCGATTCTCTATCAACCAACATGGAGACATGGAGGGGTTATTAAACGGAGAATCGAAAATACCCCAAAGATTGAATAACACAAACATATTCATGGTCTCATAGAGTGCGTTAATCGCTAATTAATAGAGGTCTTACTATTAACCCCTCAGTCCATAGGAAAGAGCCGTTCATTGTTCCCCTCTCAATTGAAACAATACGAGTAGGTATGCAATTGTCACATGTCCACCGTCCCAGGAACTGTGTATGTTGAACATGATCACTACTCCCATAGCGGTTTCACCCTAATAAGGCACACCTTAGGCTTCGCATTCAGGACATCCTCGACTTCCTTGCTATCCATTCCCTCCGGTAGTGGAAGAAATTCAAAATTCCACACCAGCAGCGACGTGACCTGGCGCAGCGCGAGATACGCAAGACGCTTACCCCAGCACTCGCGGGGCCCAGCGCTGAACGTCATGTGCGGGCCGGACTTCGGATCGTAGATGACGCGACCGGTTTCCGTGTCCTCGCGCAGCCAGCGCTCGGGGTGGAATTCATCAGCGGGGTATTTACTACCCGTCCAGTCGGATGGCACATCTTTGACGTGATCCTGGCAGCTCTTGCTCCGGATGTCCTCGGGGATCGGGTAGGCGGGGCTGTCGATGGACGCACCCCACAGCGGCACGATCAGCTGCGTGCCCTTGGGGATGTGGTGGCCGAGTATCGTGACGTCCTGAACTGTCTCCTTGATAACGCCTGCGGCTGTCGTGTTGAGTCGCAGGACTTCCTCGATGAACGCGTCTAGGTACGGGATCGGAGTCTTCACAATCTCATCGCCGGTGGGGCTGCGCTGCTGCGAAAACGCCGTCGCGTGCGCTTCGTGCAGGTGAGCTCGCAAAGTGCGTTGTGCATCAGGATACATGCCAAAATGCTTGACCAAGAACGACATCGAGCTGTGCGTTGTGTCCTGGCCGCCAAAGCAGTAGCCGTAGAGTGCATCGTTGAAAATGGGCGACTTGAAAGCTGGTTTACGCCCGGCTTTCTCCGCATTAGCTAGCTCACGGGTGATTAAAATGTCCAATGCGGTTGTTGCGTTCGCGGGTGGACCTTCGGTCTTGCGCTTCTCGACGGCGCGGTCAATATATCCCTGGATGATCTCCCGCCTCTCTCGATGTGCCCGGCGAACTTTTGGTCGGAGATTGTTCAGTGGCCAGTGGAGCCGGAGTACGGGCGCAGTAGGGAACCGGCCAGTAACCTCAGCAATCACCACAATGGTGTGCAACAAGCCCTCCGGTGCATATTCGGGGAAAGGAAAGACGCTGTCCGCATCACCTGACGCGAATTTTGATAAGTCCTCAGATCTCAAGCGCTTCAGTGTCCGGTCTACGTTCCTATCTTCGCCGGTAATACCCATCGCGCTTTCGAAGATCGAGTCGGCCGTCAAAGACTCCATATCCTTGATAGCTCTGAACGGACGACCATTGGCGATCTTAGCCTTGAATTTCCATAGCTTGATCAAGTTGATAACATTTGCATAGACGATGGGTGTCGAGAGCTTCAAGGATGGGTTAGCAAGTGGCTCGATCAATACTTGAGGATGATACTAACTGAGTTGAGGTAGCCGGGTGCCATCAAGTCCTTCTGCAACCCCCTACTGGTATGGTAGTTCTTGTGGGTGCTATTCATGGACACAAAATGATGCTCGCCCACTCCGGCGAACATCATCGTCCCGAGGTAACCGCGATCGATCTCCTTGCTTCTTCTGACCATGAGATCCTGGGCCTCACGGAAATCCGAAACGATGACTACCGGATTGAAGAACGGCCCTGGGAAGTATTGCGTCACAGCCGAGTTCTTCTTCCGGCCAAGGTCGGCCCAGAAATCCCGGGGCCTCCCGCCCGCTTTCAAGATCTCAACGAAGTAAGGTGTATCTCCCAGAATTCTCCTTGCAGAGTCCTCGTTGTGGGGGATGCCAGGAAGAGGCTTAGGTAAGGCGCTGCGGTAGGCGGCATAGAGAATAATAGCAATTACAGCGAAGTAGAATGCAGGAGAGGGACTCGAAGGCCAAAGAGGCGTGGAGCCTGCTAGGCTCTCCTCGAGAGTCGCGTTCATCTTAGGCCCGCCTCTGGCAATCTCAAATAAGAAGTTCTTCTTCTAACGGACGTGAGTGTAAGTGAAGAAGGAGAAAAGGTAAAAAGAGATCAAACTTCTCGGTTTGCATCTATGATCCGGAGTGTAGACCTAGCCGTTTGTCTCTTAAAATCGCAATAGCGAAAATAAGTTCCCTATATTTCCAATGCACGAACGCTAGCCCGTATTAGGAGAAGAAACCTACATCATATGTGAGCATTATAGCAGAGTGGTCGGTGGTGAAAACCCCGGTGGTCGGATCGGTGGTTGAGTCGGTGATCGACCCACTTAAAACAGTTGTTGGGCCGGTGCAGGCCGGTGAAAATAAGCCGGAGGTTTTCCATATCTAATGATTGCAAGAACCACTTACCATCATCTGTAATATTACAAGTAACCAATACTAATTGAAATGACGTAATGAATTATCTATTCAACTTATGGTAGATTTAGATTCAATGGTGTTGGAGGAATTGACTCCTCTTATCAACGCACATAGATAGGACTCGAGGTGGATTTGCATTACTTGTCTTTGCGAGATTCAATGGTCTTTGGTTAAGTAAATTTCTTACTTCACCATTGAGTTTTTTAATATTTCGCTCTATTCGGTCCATAATGGGTACGGTACGAGCCGTCGTAGTTATCGAGGGAGGAAAAGCCGCTGCCGTCCGCGAGGTACCCATTCCCCAGATACGTGACGAATGGGTGCTCGTCAAGGTAAATGCGGTGGCCCTTAATCCAGCGGATTGGAAGCACATAGACTACGGCGGAGCCGACGCTGGATGCCGGATCGGCTTCGATTACGCCGGCATCATCGAGGATATCGGCAGCAAGGTTGTTAAGTTTAAAAAGGGGGACCGCATCGCAGGGGCGGTTCATGGTGGGTAAGTATCTAGTGAGGTATAGACTGCTACTATCGATATACTGACTGAGGGGACGTGCCTAGGAAACGGATTGACCATGATCTTGGTGCATTTGCCGAATATATCATAGCAAAGGCTGCTGTTCAGATACACATTCCTGACCATCTTAGTGATGAGGAGGCAGCAACGCTTGGAGTCGGAATATCCACAGTGGTATGTCACTAAACTTGATTCTAGGTGATGCTTAATAGCTGATACTTAAAACACATGTAGGGCCTGGGGCTCTACAAGTCTCTTGGACTGCCTTTACCTAGTTCCCCTGCTCCCGAATCCTTTCCCGTTCTCATTCATGCTGCCAGTACGGCAGCAGGAATTCTTGGCGTTCAGTATGCTAAAGCTTCCGGACTGACTGTCATTGCGACTGCATCACCTCACAATTTCGAATACCTGAGATCACTGGGCGCTGACATGG
Source organism: Eutypa lata (assembly GCA_022661535.1). NCBI lineage: Eukaryota > Fungi > Ascomycota > Sordariomycetes > Xylariales > Diatrypaceae > Eutypa > Eutypa lata. The sequence continues at coordinate 553,749 of JAKULF010000013.1, read as the reverse complement.
TATTCGACTACAAATCCCAAACGTGTGCTGCTGAGATCAAAGAGTACACGAAGAATAAGCTACGTGTCGCTTGGGACTGCATGGGAACCGGGGTTGCGATATGTGCTGCGGCTATGAGCGATGTCGAACCAGGCATCTACGGGACCATCAACCCGATGAGTTCGGAGGATGAGAAGGTACTTAAAGAGAGCTACCCAAAAATTGATAACCGAGGGTTGGTTCTTGGTTATGATGCATTTGGTGAGACCTATACTTTCATGGGTAAAACCATACCCGGAAAACCGGACTGCCTCGAATTTTCGACCATGTTTTATGACCTCAGCGAACATCTCTTGTCAGAAGGAGTCATCAAGCCTATCAAGCCGACTATAAACAAGGGTGGAAGCGGCCTTGAGGCCGCCCTGAATGGCTTAGATGAGTTAAGGGGCGGTAAGATCAGTGCAACCAAACTAGTCTACACTCTATGAAAGTTGCTGCATGTACTTTTCATGGTCTATATATAAATCTTAAAGCATTTAATAAGCAGGATAATCTTTCGACTGCAACACATAGTTATCAGTTTGGTGTCTCACTCCTCAAGACATCGGGAAGCTGGCGCTGATAACTAGTATTGATGACCGTTACCTGAGATGTAAGAAAGAAGAAAAGAAGTGTTTCGAGGTCAGAAACATACAACCGTTAGGACCTGTCGAATAACTAATTTGGGTATGTCTAAAATATGTATTACTTAAAGCAGGGTCAGTTTAAACTAGATGGTAGAACTCTCTCATATAATGGAGAAAAGGGGTTTTATACACTGTCAATACTGAGAATTCTATTGCTGCCTTCACTAGTATACAAGATGTCTATTTCCTTTTAATTTCTAATCATGCATAATAATCGAAATCTTCATCCACCAACTCCGCCGCATACCCCGCAATTTGCCGTTGTTCCTCATCCGTTAAATGGAGATCAAATTCCTCAGCCAGTGCCGTCACTCGATCATTCTCATTGAAGAACTTCTGTATAACCTTGGTTTCGCCTTTGTAATTCTGTATTAGCTCGCTCTCGGCGAGAAGAAGATAGCCTACGGGTGCGCCATCTTCGAACTTTGTCCGGAAGCAGACGGGCCGCGGAGTCACCCAACCTGTACCTAAGGCGGAGTACTGCGACATCTTACGTTAGCGACTGCTTCTTGATGAATATTTTTAGCGAGAGAGGGGGTTCTTTCCTCCTAAACATGCCCCTCCAAGTTCAAGTAATGTAGCTGGCTAGAAACAGCATAAAATGACCACAAAAACTACTTACAGCACTTCTCAGCATCTGGAAGTCGACCTCGAGCCACTCCGTCTCCGTGAAAGCCCAGACGTCCATCCAGGGGTGTGCGTCTGTGTACTTAATCTGCATGCGCCACCACTTCTGTTCTGGGTCAGACCATCCCGGGATGCTATCGAAGATCATTCGTCGCTTTCTTGGCCATATGTCGACAACCGGCTCATCGTGGACCAAGCGTACGGGCCATGGAGATCCCGATGGGCCATGGCCTGTATCTACTATGTAACGCTCCCCACCAATTGTCACGATGGTATTTAAATGAACCCTGGTTGGTGCCTTAGCAAGGTATACTTGGCGGAAATAAACTGTTACGTCTGCTTACCATGGTCCATAGCTGGGTTTGGACTTATCTAGTTTTGGGTCTGCTACTATACCAGCGGCAGCGTTGATTCGACTTCCCGTCAGGTAGACTGGAAAGCCATAGAACCTCAACAGTTTAGCGAAGAGGGGATGGACCGAGTCGCATACACCTCCTCTCCTCCTTTTCACAATATGCTCATATGCAAGGGGTGTCTGGGTTTGGATTGAGTGATGGGAAGAATAAACAAGATCCAAGTTCTCGAAAGGTATGGCAGCCAAGTGGCATTGCTGAAGTTTGATGATAGCCTTGAGCGCATCCGGACCGTTGGGACCCTGCCGCAGCCATGTTCGGACTATCTGTGGCAGAGAAATGCGGTCAAGGTACCCCTCAACTTGGTCGGCCGTTAAGGACATATTGGAAGTGTCGATTGGTATCTAGATCACAACAGCTGGTCGACAGTAGTACATAGAATTAAAATAAAATGACTCCTGTGGACAGACAATCCCCAAATCGAACACAGGTAAAGAGCTGTAGCGGTTCAAACTCATCAAGTCCGTTACTGCTCAGTGAAGAATCGAAGTAACCCATTGGTAGATTGCCATCGCCGGCCCCTTGTATGATACATCTTGCGCGAACTCTAAGGATGGAACGCATCTCGGACATGCTACCGGCAACTTGTCTACTTGTCTCCAACTCATGTTGACTCATCGGATGCGTGGAAAATCGCCGAAAGTGGGCCCGCCGATGGACCCATAAAATCCACCGGGTAGATTCTGAGCCCCGGCAGCGGTAACTTATTGAGAATACAAACACTTCGGCACACCGGCTACATTTTCATAAAAAGAATCTGAGCAGGCAAGGCGGTCGCGGATTTCCTTACTGAAACATTGTGGAGTACGTCAAGACTTGGTTGTACTGTCAATCCCCCTTTCCCCCTCTTTCAAAAAAAAAGGGGGGGAAGGGGGGGGGGGGTTAAAGGGCATAGAAACGAGAGAAAGCTGAGTTTAGACCTGGGATCAATAGTAGCACACTATATACCTAAATAGTCTGGGATGTTCGTGCAATTATGTTGTTGCACCCTTCCATCTAAAACACAGCACCAGCCTTCCGCTGTAGATCCTCCCAGCGTGTTGGAATTGCCCCCATCTTACAGATTAGATCAAGATTAGATTAAAAAAATCGATTGATATTAAATATCAGACCAATGTTGAACGAGATAGGTTTAAATCCAAAATAATTAGGGTATCTTTTTATGCATTTCAATGCTTGAAATAAGATAGACCGAAGTCGTTAGAACAACTTGGTAACCTTTTATATAGGATCGCGTAGTAGTTTAGAACTAGATTATGTGCTTATATATAAGCACCCAAGTGTAAGGATCGAGAAAACTACTGCAGGGTCGGTAGCCATTCCGTACCAACCAACAACGTGGCTAATAGTGTTTCAAGCAACGACGTGTATATCCCCGGAAAGGAGATGCTCTGCGCCTTCCTATCTCTTATGCATAAAGTACTGGGCACACTTGCATGACTAGAATTTATTGATGTAACATTCATAAACTCGTATGAGCCGGATAAACATTACGAGAGCTTGCGGGTAGTAGCTGGAAAGCTGACGATCCTGTATGAAGAGAAAGAAAACTTAAGGGGCATTTGACCGAAATATATAGTGCTGGTAAGTTTGCGAAAGGACTATTAATGCGAGAAGTTGAAGTAGTGGTTCAATTCTTTACATGGTTCCCTAATGGAAATGTAATGGTGTGTTTTGCAGGAATAGTGAAATGTCATGGTGTAGCGGAAGCTCTCCCACAAAACTATCGAATCATGTAGCTGGCAACTTCTAGCCTGAAAATTCGACATTGTGATCCCTATGAATTATGAAGGACGCCCTGTCTCCTATATTGGTTTTACACATTTACGGCTGAGCCTCAATGACCTCAATAACCTTATGGTCGACCCAAGCAGCGATAGTCCGCTCGGTGAAGGCAATGACGCGTTCCTTTGTCTGCAGGTTGGTTCCGCAGACAGGCCAGATGATGTTCGTCAGATATGAACGCTTGTACTCAATCATGAGTTCCTCGTCGCTGCGGTCGAACTTGGGTCCACCTAGGTGGTGAAGGGTCTCTAGGTAATGGTCCAGCACTTCCATTTCGTGAGCGCGGCGGTCCTCAACGCTCAGCATGGAGCTGAGGAAGTAGACAAGGTCGTGAAAGCATGAACCAAAGTGGTAGGCCGACCAGTCGAGGAAGCGCGTTTTCCCCTCGGCTGTGAAGTAGACGTTGCCGAGGTGTGTGTCGCCGTGGAGCAGCGTGCGAAATCTAGGGTTGCGCCCAGCATACTGCAACATCTTGAATTAGCTATTTCCCTTGATATATAAGATAGCAGGAATTACGAAGCTCTAAGTCACGTAATAGGAGCTAAAACTTCTAAGAGCAAAGTACTGCAGGTACTCCCCAATACCCTAGATAGGGGTATAAATAACTCTGGAAACCGTACGTATTTGTCCTGTGCCTTTTTAACACGCTTGCCATCCATCAAGTACTCGGGCAGCTTCTGCCGCCAAGGTTCTCGCACGACGCTGTCCCACGGATCGACAATGAACTTCATGGCCGGGTCGTAGTTGTTCCAGATCCCTATTAGGCTCATTTATTAGTCATTGTTAGATATCACTGTAAACCCCAAAGAGTCAAACGCACAAGGGTAATCATCTTGGCTCTTGACCCAGAACTGTGCGTGAAGTCCAGCCATCTGGGCCGCACCGTCCATCACCTTGTCAACCGGGTAGGAAGCGACCTCAGGTGGAAAGGTGCACCCCTCGTGGTTTAGATCTGACATGATAGCTATGCCTTGCTTGTCGCTCGTTCCACCCCACCATCCCTGCGGGTAACCCATGTGCTTGATAACTGGAGCAATCTTCGCGAAGAAGTCAGCCTCGCGCTGTGCTAGGCTCAAGGTCCATGGTTCAGCTGCAACAAACACCGGATCAAAGACACCCTTCACACAGATGTGCGTTGGCCGCACACTCGGATCGGCCACTTCGTCCGCATATTCGATAGAGAAGAACAGCTTGCTGCCCGTGCCGAAGATGGTTCTTGTCATCGCGACGGACTTAATCTCCTGTCCCAGCTTGGATCCCAGCCACTGGGCTGTCACCTCGGCTGGGAGCCGCGGGAGCTGCTTGGTAGAGGTCTCGGTCGTAGATGTCATTTTTACAACCTTTTGGACAAAGAGGGGAATGAAAAGTCTGAGATCGCAACTTGGGGCGACGACATACGATGTTTGCTTGACACTAGCCCTAATATAGTGGATTCTAACGTCCCAGCTACATCTGGCTAAGCAGATTTCAGGAGAAGTGCTTACGGACCCCTCAATCTATAGTACAATCAATTGGCACTCGAGCACATAATGAATGTTAAGATCAAAATCATGGTGTACTCACTAACACATAACTAGGTATCTCCGCTTTACAATCCTCGGAGATACAGGGAGTCAGTGTGATACAAAGTGAGGGCAGATGAGTAAGCGCGGCTGATGCCCACCTCCAACCATCGCTTGAATAGCAGGTTAGGTAAGGTACGCCGCACCGTTTTATCCCTATACAAATTTAGCCCTACGATGCACGTCACACGCCCAAGGCTTGTCAATCTCCCGTCAAGGGAACCTTGATACTAGGCATGTAGGCTATGTAGATTTTGGGATTCGTATGTAGCAAGCAAAACTCCTTCCAAGAATAAAACGTTAAGTATTGAAAGATGAAATTACTACTTTCTCCATCCCAAAGACTCACAGGTCTTGGCATACCGAATAGGTGAACTTATAGGGATAGAACGGTAACTAATCCCCTAACAATAACCCTTGCCACAATGATATCTACCCCTCGATCCCAATATCAAAGTGGTGTTGTTCTGAAATCATGATGTGCTGGGCTTGCTTTGCGATAGCGGAGGGTGGGCTATGGAGGTGCATTTCTGCATAGGGAAGGAAATGTAACCCAGTGGGATGACTGAGAGGGTAGACCACCCAAGGGTTTGGGTTAGCTAGTAGGCCCCATAAATGATCCTACAGGGTCCTTAGGGATACTAACAGGTTAGAGCTCTATGTTTGGGGAAATCAAACTTACATAGCATCACTTCAGCTGCACGACGGAGGCGATATGATCGAGTACTTAGGAGTACTAAGCGACGACATCCCTAAGTTGACACGATATGTCGTAGACATAGGTACCTAAGTTAACAGCGCGCCACAGACGTATGCCTCACACAAATCATTACTTTAGAATCCCTGTATTTATCCGCTAAAAACTTACGGGGGTTGTTGAGTAAAGGTGAAGTCGAAACGCTCGGGTGATCTTGCGTCTCCGGGAGACTAGCTAGGTACTTCGTAGTCTACCGCTTTTTTTGATCTAATGCAGACAGCAGCTCACGGAGGACAATTACAATTATGTTATACAGAAACTGTTGCAAAAACTCTTACTTTCAATAGATCCCCCACTCCTATTCCTTTGCCTTAACAAGAGGCGACTTAGCCACGACTTGTTTCGCCAACGCGTTCAGCGACGGTGGCTGCAAAATCTCAAACACGGGCAATTCCACGCCCGCGTCACGCGACAGCCAGTTCCGCAGCTCCACCGCGATTAGCGAGTCGACACCGTAGGCTGACATTGGCCTCTTCGCGTCCAGGTCCTCGAGCGACATCATAAGCGCCCGCGCCAGCTTCTGCAGCAGCGCCTCCAGCACGTGCGTCTCTGCCTCGCGCAACGAAGGCGCCTCTCCTAGTAGCTCCGGTAGCGGCTTCCTCTGAGCCGCCGACGCGTCTCCGTCGCTTTTCGCTTTGCGTAGGTGTGGCCGTACGAAATCCATGTGTGAGAAGACTGGGTCGCGGCTCCAGAACGGCCACTCGACACCTTGGGCGGGGTCATTCGTCGAGTGGATGCCCGTCACTACGTAACCGTTCGGCATGTCGCCGTTGCCGTCAGATCCAGGAGGCAGTAACATACATCTCTCTAATATGGCAAGTACCTCGGCCTCGTGCACGTCGGGCATGCCGAGATGGTTTAAGTTTCGACCCGAAGCACCGGTCTCGTCCTCGACGACGTAACCCATGTCCACGACCTTACCAACATCGTAGGCCGTGGCGGGGAGTCCGAGCGAGCGTCGGTGTACTGCGAGCGAGGTCTGGTAGGTGCAGGCTGCGACGTAGTTGGCCTGGCCCACACTACCGAAAAAGGAGGCCCCCGAGGTAAGCATGACAAAGAAGTCGAGCGGCTGTTGTAGGGTGGCTTGATGGAGAGACCATGATCCTTGCACCTTTGGTCGCAAACCTGCCATGAAGGAGTCGTACGGCATGTTAGTGAAGACCGAGTCCCTTAGGTCCATAGCTCCGTTCACTACGCCCCGAACAGGAGGCATGATGGTAAGTGCTTCCGAGAGAGATTCTGCAAGCTTCTTCTCATCTGCAACGTCGCATTGAAGAACCGCTGTACGAGCTCCCGCAGACTGCAACTCATCAATGAGTGTTGCCGCCTTAGGTGATGACAGGCCGCGGCGAGACACATATATGAAATTGCGTGCACCGTTCTTAAACATCCATCTGGAAATTTGTCGGCCGATTCCTCCTAGACCCCCTGCTAGGAGATAAGAGCCATCTTCACGGAAGGTGATGTGTTCTAGACCCTTGGGCACGACCTAGGTGATAATGATGTTAGCAAGAACAAGTGATCGAATTGAATATTGAATTGAAAATATGGAAGAGCGTACTGGTACTAGATCTCCCTTACGGGGTTCGAGAACAATCTTGTCCTCGTGTTTACCGTCCCGCAGTAGCTGCATGCAGTTTCTTATCTTGGAGAAGGGCTCAATAAGCAATGGCGATGCTTCTTTAGCGTAGCCGGCTCTTACGAGTTGCATGGCCTCCGCGAAGAGCTCCGACGCTAAGTTTTGGTCCTGTCGCAATATAGCGATGGTGTCAACTGCTGTAAAGTTCACGTTCCTGACGAAGGTCGGCATCCCTCGACGCCCATTCAGCTCGACATCGTTCTTTCCGATCTCGATGAAGCGTCCGAAAGGAGCGAGGACCTCCCATGTAGCCTGCAGTGCTTCGCCTACCAGGTTGTTGATAACCACATCAACACCGCGACCACTCGTTGCCTGTCGAATCACTTTGACAAATGCCACGTTACGGTTCGATAATATGTGAGATACAGGGATGCCGTAAACCTCAGAGATGAGTTGCTTCTTCTCGTCAGAGCTTACAGTGACAAAGATTTGGGCGCTGTGAAGTTTAGCGATCTGAATTGCTGCTTGCCCTGTCGGGCTGGCTCCGTCGTGAATCAGTATAGAATCCTTGTTCCGGATGCGTGCAACATGCACCAGGCTATAATAAGCCGAGATATAGGCCGAAGGGATCGCGGCCGCGGCCGTAAAACTCAGTGTGTCGGGGATTTTCTGCACGAAGCTCGCAGGGCTTCTGATCACTGTTGCCAATGCGCCTAGGCACCAGGCTGCGACGCGGTCACCCACGGCGAAATGACGCACGGCATTGCCAACTTGGGTAATGATACCAGCACATTCGTTACCAATGTGGTCATCTACGACCTCACCTAAGCAAATGCGTGCCTCTCTCGGGCTCAAGCCCACTGCGCACACCTCGATCTGGACGTAATCCTCTGGTAACTCCTCTGCTACAATGGTAGAGTCCTCGTCAAAAACAAGCGAGTCCAGCTTTCCGGGAGTTCGAATCCTAAGCTTGAGGAGTCGCTCTGACTTCGAGATGTCTTGCAACTCCGGCTCAAGTGGAGTGGACTTCGTCTTCGCGGCGATGAGCTGATCTAGTTTGGGGTTCTCAATCGCACGCTTGATGCGCAGTACACCGTCTACTTCAGAAAATTCGCGATCTACAACTCTAAGGTGAGTCTCCGGCTTCGGTACGAAGTTCTGCTCAAACACTCTTCTCACGAGATCTGCTGCACCCTGGCTGGATAATGGCTGCTGGGCGTCTAGGTCCACAGTGACGCAAGGTGTGTCTTCGTTCTCTCCGCGGAGCGCGCGGGCTACGCCCTGGAATACGGCTAGCTCCGGACGAGTTCCTTTGGTTGCTGTTCCACCCCGAGTGACCCAGACAATTCCGGCAGAGTCCCGAACGAGGCGTTGTAGGGCGACGAAGGCAGTGGGAGAAATGTCGGCTACGACGGATTTCTCCAGCTCGGCGAAACTGACAATGGCTGCCCCAGAAATATCCTCACTCTGAGATTGCTCCAGGGTGTATGATGTAACGAAAATACCAGCATCGGTTAGTAGGGCCTTAGTTTCGTCAATGATACTACTCTCCGGAGTGGCATCGGGTGTTATTATCAAAACACGAGGGGTCATCGCGGTACCGTTTACTTCAGCCTTCGTCTCGACTGCAGTGGCCACAATGACACTTGCTTGTTCAAACAGCGGGTCCGACACGTCCGGGGAGCAGGCATCGAGATCCGCGAAGTCGTGCTTGGTAAGAACATCGCGCCACTGGCCCTCGTTTAACAACGGCCCGTATTCACGCCATGGCTCGACGCAGTTCCACCAACCGGGCAGATTGCCGAACACAAGTGACAGAGACGGCATCGAGTGGGTAACCTCGAGCAGGATCAACTTGCCTCCCGGCCGGAGGAGCTTGCGAACATGGCTAATGGTACGGGACATGTCGTATGTTGCGTGCAAGACGTTAGCCGCAATGATGACATCGAACTGCCGTTCCTCGAAGCCTGGCTGGATGGTAGGGTCTTGCTCGATGTCCAGCTTCGAGAACTCCATCATGTCGGCACAACTACTGAATTTTTTGGCCGCCTGCTCAAAGAAACCGGATGAGACGTCCGTATATGTGTAAGACTTGAAGCGCGGATATCTGCGATTGCCGTACCCGCTTAGCCCTTCGAGGGCGGGCCTTGTGCAGCCACCTGTGCCTGCGCCGATCTCGAGGTACTCTAGATCTGGCGATTTGTGAGAAAGCATTGAAAGATACCTCTCTACTTTCGGGTATGTTCCCTTGGATCCTGGAGCATGGTGGTAGTAATCGAACAGCAGGTTATCCTTCATCATGAGCGCAAGTGGCTGGATTTCTTGCCTCAACACAGAAATCAAGGCTTGGCCCATGCGAACAAACATGAGTCCTTCGGGGCCGGAGTTCTCCAACTCGGAGGTCACCTGTTCGGCTCGGGCAATAACTCTCGGGTCACCAAGGCGAGACCAGTCCTCGGTCTGCTGTTCGTGTTGATTTGCTAGCGCGAGCTCACGTTGGTGCTTCATGTACCGGAAGAACTTCTGGTGATGGGGCTGCATGGTCTTCAGTTCGTCCTCTTTGATTTCTTTCAGGGCACGGTCGATGAAATAGTACGCGAGGAACTCGCGGTTCCGTAGTCGCGCAAAGTCAAATTCAGTCGGAACCTCGATGGCTTTGTCAAGGATTTCGTGGATTTCCTTCTTGACGAGGAGATCCACATCCGGCTCCCATTCAGCGCTGGCGCAATGCTTGGGAATTTCAAGCTCACCGCCGTTGCCTCCTGAAGACGAGATGGCTATGAATTTGACCCCCTGCATCTGCATAGCAGGCTCATAAGCACCTGTGAGAGCTGTAATGTTGGCGTTAGCCTCCCTAGTACCGTGTCGCTTACAATCAGCCGCAACCTGGAACTCTTGGCCAATAGGGGATGAAATGTCACCCGAAACAGTGAGTTGTTGTATCAAGGTAGGCACGTAGGGTTGCGTTAAGTTATCAAGGTTTCCTTCGGTCAGGGCTGCGATACCCATCTGAAGCAAAGCATCCATGGTCGCTGGGTGCACTAAGCGATCGAATTCGAAACCCTTCGGCATCTTCGTCTTGGTGTCTGTCACCCGCACAACGCCTAACGCTTGGCCATGGTCGGCGGAGACATCCGTGATACCCTGGAATTCGGGTCCATAAGATAACCCGACAGAGTCCAGGCTGGCATACAACTTGTCGCACGCAACGCTTGTCTTGCAGACGTCTTTTGCGCTTTGTATAATGGCACGCTGCTCCTCGGCTTCCGTAGCCGACGAGTCTTCGCCACTCTGATATACTACGGAGACAGAGCCACGGCAGTGCTCTGCCCAGCCAGCCTCGTTTGTGTAGGAGGAAATGCGGAACTCGCTCCAAGGACCGGAAACGAAATCGCTAGCTGGTTCAGGTCGCATCGAGAGCATCATCTCGACGCCTTCCTCCGACTGGGGAACAAGGAGAGCGCGCGAAATTTCGACATTGCGCAGCTTGTATTCCTTAATGGGCTTCTGAGTCTGTCCAATTTCTTCAGCTTCAACAGCGCTTAATGCGCTCATCTGGGCTGCCGCTTCTACAGCCATGCAGCAGTATCCAGCCGCTGGGTATGCGATAGCACCCTGGATCACATGTCCCTCTACCCATGGCTGCTCCGACAGCCGAATGAAGTTGCGCCAACGGGGCTCCAACGGGTTCCAATCGCTGACAGGCGCACCGAGTATGTCGGTCCGCGGGGATTTGCGGAATCGGTAGTCACGGCTAAGTCGCGACTCAGACCAGTATTTTCTAGTCCGATTCCAGCTGTAGGTAGGTAGGCTTATTAGGACTGATAGTTCCGACTTCGAAGTCGGAAAGTTGGCTGCGTGCAGGTCAGTCGGGTATCGGTGTGTATATAAAGAACCAGCTGTCGTCAGAGCGGTGACGGCAGCATCTTTGCCTCGTGCAAGCGCCGAGAAGTACGGGATCGCCGGAGTGCCCTGCTCGACACCTGGAATGCTAGCCAAGATCTGCTTTACGGGGCCTGCTAGAGCTGCGTGAGGACCGAGCTCAACCAAGACGTCAACAGTTCCCGTCTCCTCACCCACAATCTCCGTGCAGAGCTTCGCGAGAGCCCCAGAGAAGCGAACACAGGATACCATGTTACTAACCCAGTAGTCAGCTGACAAGTCATCCTCAGCCGTAACCAGTCGGGGCGTGCCAAAGGACGAGGAGAACATCGCGACTTTTTTTCGTTGCTCCCACGGGACAACTTTTAGGTCACTTAGCCGCTGTTGGTATTCGTCTGCGATAGCCAACATGTGATGAGAGTGGAAGGCCGACTCGACCTGGAGTTTTCGAGCGAAGATCTTGCGCGACGTCAGATCCTTCTGCAAGTGTGTTATAGCCGACATATCTCCCGATATTGTGACGCTGCGGGGGCTGTTGACACATGCCACGACAATCTTGCCGTGGCTGTCGCCTATGGCCTCGATTTCTTTGTTGGCTTCTTCCTCTGTCAAACCAGCAGCCATCATTCCTCCCTTCATCGGCTTAATTATAGGGGTGATCAGACCTCGGTAGTATGCGACGCACATGGCAGAATCAAGGCTAAGGGCACCGGTAGCGTAGGCGGCTCCAATTTCACCACTGGAATGGCCAACGACTCTGGAAGGGAATATGTTCCATGATGCATACAGGTCAATGAGAGCGATCTGGAGAGCTGCGCATAGCGGTTGCGAAAACTCGGCGCCGTTGATCCGTGATGACATCTGATCTTTGAGAAGCTCCTCTGTGGTGGATTGTTAGCATGCCCCTTCTCGCTTAAAATCACGAAATTAGAAGTACTCAAGAACCTACCTTGTAATGACCAGGACGATCCAAAAGATTTCACTGCCTTGTCACAGGCAGCTATGCTTTGGACAAAAACGGGGTACTGCATGAGCTCTCGACCCATCGCCCACCACTGAGCGCCCTGGCCTGTGAAGATGAAGCCGAGTTTAGGCGCTTCGGAAGGCCGTTGCACCGTTGTCGATAATGACTTCAGCTCCTCAACTAACCCTTTTTTCGATGAAGCGACTACTACGCCTCCAACATCGAGTACCGAACGACGTTCACAGAGCGTAAAAGCGATATCATCTAAGAAGACCTCTTCGTTCTTCGGCTCCTGTAAGGCAAGATGTTCTGCATGTGATTTCGCGTTGTTGAGCACGGCCTCGGATTCATGGCCGGAGATGTGGAATATCCGTGGGCGCCTTTCCAGTGGATTAGATTCCAGGTCGACAATGGAGCTCCTTGTGCTTGCCGTGTCGGGCGTGTTATCGCCCAATTCTGACGACTCTATAGATGAGATATCGACACTATTGCTTAGCGAAGCCAACAGTACCTCGCTGTGGGTAAACTCTGCCGGTGGCAGATAGGTACGGTGCTTTCCATGCAGGCCCCTTTCGCGCATATAATGGTACGCGTCGTCAAGGATTACATGGCTGTTGGTGCCACCATATCCGAAACCGTTGACGCTTGCCCTCCTCAAGCCATCCACCGGCCAGGGTGTTGCTTCGGTCGGGACACGAATCTTCCAGCCATCAAAGTCGATCGCCGGGTTCCCCTTCTCGAACCAGATATTCGGTGCGATCATGCCCTTTTCTACACTAAGGGCAGCCTTAATAAGGCCAGCAAGACCACTCGAACCTTCGAGGTGTCCGATGTTTGTCTTGACACTACCGACGAAAAGCTTGCCATCTTCACCATCCGGGCGGTATTGTCCCAACGTATCTCCGATCGCGCCGCACTCAATCGGGTCTCCTGCCGGCGTTCCCGTTCCGTGCGCCTCACAATACGCAGTTACAGCAGGATCGCAACCTGCCTGCTTGTATGCCGAGCGGATGAGGCGAGCCTGCGCCTGCCGCGATGGAAGCGTTATTCCGGTATTCTTACCGTTCGAGTTCACGGCCGAACCTCGGATGACTGCACGGATGGTGTCACCATTCCTAATTGCCTCGTCTAGCGGCTTCAGGACCACGGCGGCCATACCTTCGCCGCGAGCGTAGCCGTTGGCCCGAGAATCGAAAGCATGACATACGGAGTCGGGACTGAGGAAGTGGAGATTCGTCATCCCTACGTTCATATCTGGGTTTAGGATCGCATTCGTTGCACCCACTATGGCCGTCTTGCTTTCGCCTGACCGGAGGCTCTGGCAGGCGAGGTGCACTGCCACAAGACTGCTACTGCATGCCGTATCAATAGTCATGCTGGGGCCTTGTAAGTTGAAGCAGAAGCTGATTCGGTTGGACAAGATCGACGGGCCGGTGCCGACAGCGTGGTATTTTGGTAGGACTTCTGGGTCCTTCTTAGCGATCTGGTCGTAGTCGTTGGTGAAGCATCCAACGTAGCATCCCGTATTGGTCCCCGACAAGGTGGATATGGGGATTCCCGCATTCTCTGTGGCTTCGTATACTACCTCGAGCAGCATCCGCTGCATGGGATCCATGCTCAGGGCCTCGGCTGGCGATATGGAGAAGAATCGAGCATCAAAAGCTGAGATGTCCTCCTCGAGAAAATGCCCCCCGCGGACGTTTATCGTCCCGTTCTTCTCTCCGTCTGGGTGGTAGAAAGCATCAACGTTGTATCGATCTGGGGGTATCTCGCTCCGAGCCGACTGCTTCCTCATCAGGAGATCCCAGAACTTCTCCCCGCTTGATGCGCCGCCCGGCAGGCGGCAGCCAATGCCAACGATAGCAATTGGCGTAGCCTCATTGCTACTAATGGTTTCTGAGTGGGTCATGGTGATTGAATGTAGTTGGTGAAAAGGGGCAATTTAGTAGACTATGAATATGTAGTGTGTGAAGGACCTCTGTACCCCTTTTCATGTAAGGAGCTTCAATAGATTATATACAAATTTTACAATGCGAATATGATAGTTCAGTCAGGTAATTCTCTTTGCTTCAGAGCTCATCTTTTGATGGCAGGTCACTTGGTATACGTCTTGAAATCATGGCAATCGAGAAGCATACCTATGGAATCTCGACACTTAAAGCCACTCAGTTGATCTTTCTTCTATAAGCACCAGCCTAAAAATAACTGGGTTACCACGCGGATGTGGGACGCCGAGATTCTTCGGCTCCGATGCGATTCAAACCAAAATCCCTGCTTGTCCGGCATCCGGGGTTCCATTGGGCATCTGACCAATCATTACGTGGCCGGCCGGCCGTTGCGGCGGCTTTGGTGGGTCCTCGGTGGATTTTGAAGGAGGGAGTCGGTGATCACTACGAATAACACTTTACAGACTCTTCGAGGTCATGAGTAAATGCTACATCTAACTTTGGTATTACAACATATGGTTCCATCTGTGGCTGATTACTCTTATACTGAAATTATGTAACGCCATGAGCATTCAGGCATCGACATTCCCCTTACGCGTACCTTACTCGTAATCTAGGTATATAGAATTGTCTTCATTCTAAAGTATAGATAGTATTAGCATTTTTATTTTCATCTACTATTCATAAATAAGGTCAATGGAGTAAAAGTCAACATTAAAATGGTCCACAACTTCGACATATACCAGTTTCCACGTGCCGTTAGGACACAACCCCTATCAATTACAAAGTCACTGAATCTTATTGGCGATTTTTGTAGTAGACAATAGAAGTCTTTCCACTCGCTATGCAATTCTTTTAGTTACGATAGTACTTCCACTGGAGTTCTAAATATTCGATCCGTATCATCCTTCCCGACATTTCTGCAGGAGCCTGACCGATTCGTCTTTACGGGCCTTCCCGTGTTTGTCAACTCCGTTCAAAGCCCCGATACAGTATGTCGTAGGCCCAGAAACCATCTGTGGGTCGGGCTTGGTGACCTACTATCCTTCATTAAACACTCCTAGGCTTAGTAGAGCCTCCACCTTCGGCGAATTTTTAGACTTGTCTAGGGCAGATACCACCGTGATAGACATGGCAATGAATCAGACGAAGTATATTCCCGTGATAGGGCCACTTTCAACTTCAAAGCTCTTATCCATATACCTTAGAAAACCGCCGACTGAATTCGTACCATCTCACTCAGCTGATGCAATGAACTTTTCTCGGCTCCGCTCGAGCAAGAATATTGGATATATGCCTTGAGAGATGCAAGGCCCCGTTCACAACCTGGATTACGTTAACTATCAGTTCAGGTCAGATGTCTTTATTGTCTAATCATACCCAGGTCTACTTAGCTAACAGTCTATACTTACTACCTTACCCATTGCTCCCGTGGGAAGCCATTGCTTTACATCATTCACTACAGCCACACATATCATAGAACTCATTGTATTGTGGCAAAGTTTATATCGTACCTTTTCACAATGGGTTCTTTCATCTCCGAGCCAGAACAGCGACGCCGCATCCTGTTCGTAGATGCTTTCGATTCATTCACCAACAACATTATTGGCCTTCTAGAGCAGTGCCTCGATGCCGAGGTGGTTCTTGTCCATATCAACAATGAGGAAGTGGACAGAAATCTCAATGAAATATTGAGCCAGTTCGATGCCGTTGTCGTAGGACCGGGTCCTGGGCATCCAGCGATTCCTAGCGATGTAGGCTTTATCAATAAGCTCTGGAAGCTCGACGATGCCCACATGCTTCCCATTTTAGGAATATGCCTAGGCTTTCAATCCTTAGCTTTCTCATATGGCGCCGAAGTCAAGAGGCTCAGGCAGGCGCGCCACGGCATCGTCAGTGGAGTGTCTCACAGTGGCAGCGATATCTTTGCTGGCATTACTCATCTTGAAGCCACCCAATATCACTCCCTCCGTGTAGACTTAGGGGGAAATCGGAACAATATTGATAATTCCGGACGCGTTTTCTGGAAACCAACTGAGGAATGCCCCACACTACATCCATTGGCATGGGATTCGAGCGACGAGGTCAACGGCCCCATATTGATGGGGTTACGGCATACGACAAAGCCGTACTGGGGTGTTCAGTTTCATCCCGAATCTATCTGCACATCAGAAGCAGGAATGGAATTAATAACCAACTGGTGGACTGAAGCTAGAGAGTGGTCGAGTCTGCGAAGTCCACGAGTTGTGAACGGAAGGAGCAAACTTTCATCGAAACCCCTTAAAGATATACATTCAACCATACAAGCGAATGCAAATGGTGACTACACGAATGGGAACTACAATGGCTGCAATAGTCATAATCTTTCCCACATGGCTCGCGAGCTACGGTCGGTCACTGGCGGAGACGACATCTTTCTGCGCTGGGGAAGACACCCAGCTGCATCAATCACCCCCACTAGCGTTCTCGAGGAGTTAGACCTCAGCCGCGATGACGTCGTACTGCTCGATTCACAAGGACACACCAGGGGTAGATTCAGTATTCTCGGTCTCGTGCTCCCCGGGAAGACCATGAAGGTCAGCTACAGTGTCTCTGATCGCACCCTGCGATATGGGGTTGAGCAGGGTCAGACGTCGTCTATGCACGTCAGCTCCATCGAGGAAGTTTGGCCCGTCCTGCAGGAGGCTTTAGATCTGCACGACCCACAAAACCAGGGGCGCGGTTCCCGTGCCTCGACCCCTGGATCGGATCTCTCTCTCACCGGGATGGACTGCTACGTCGCGGGCCACTTGCCCTCGCAGAGCCCCTTCTGGGGTGGTTTCATGGGATACATCTCGTATGAAGCAGGACTTGAGACCATCGATGTAGATCTTCATCCCTCTTGCGCTCCTGGTGGTGTTCCAGACATCAACTTCGCATTCGTCCACCGTAGCATCGTCATCGATCACGCTGAGTCCCAAGTGTATATCCAGTCTCTCCTTCCTAGAGATTGGGAATGGATCTTAAACATGGGCAGGACGATTGATAGTCTTGCAAGTCGGGCTGAGATTGCAAATGACCGCAACAAAGGGGTGGTCCAAAACGGCCCCCAGACACTTGCAGAAATAAAAGATCGTAGTGCTCTCAACCAGATTCTCGCCAAGTCCCAGGTTACTCGGCCGGAAGAGATGGAGTATCGGGACAAGGTCCTAACATGCCAAGATTACCTAGCCGCGGGTGACTCATATGAACTCTGCCTCACCGACGAGACCGAAATCACCGTGCCCACCATAAACGGCAGAGCCGAGTTAGACCCATGGCAACTGTATAAGAAGCTCCGCCAGAACAACCCGGCACCGTTCGGCGCCTTCATGCGCCTCCTTGATGTCGTAGTAGTAGGCAGTAGCCCCGAGCGCTTCCTATCCTGGACGCGAGGCGGGCGATGTCAGTTCCGCCCAATCAAGGGAACCGTCAAGAAGGGGCCGGAGATGACGCGGGAGCTGGCGCACTCCATTCTCGACAGCTCCAAGGAGCGCGCCGAGAACCTCATGATCGTCGACCTGATCCGGCACGACCTGAGCGGCGTCGTCGGCGCGGAGAACACGTGGGTGACCAAGCTCATGGTCGTCGAGGAGTATGAGACCGTGTACCAGCTAGTCTCCGTCATTGAGGGCCAGCTCCCCGACGCCTCCAAGCCGGAGCAGCAGAAGCAGCACCAGCCCGCGGATGATGTTCCGAGGGGTATCGACGTCCTCAAGGCGTCCTTACCGCCCGGGTCTATGACAGGTGCCCCGAAGAAGCGGTCGTGCGAGATCTTGCGGGATATCGAACAACGGCCCAGAGGCGTTTACTCGGGCGTGCTGGGCTACCTAGACGTTGGTGGTGCCGGTGACTTTTCGGTCGTCATTCGGACGGCGGTGCGTGGCAACAGCGAGGTCTCAAAACCGAGTCAGAATGGAGTGCATGCGACCAATGGTAACGATATCAATGAACACGTGAATGGACATGGAAATGGATACACTAACGGCCATACCAATGGTCACACCAACGGTCACTCGAATGGGCATGTCAAACAAAGTGAGACATGGCGCGTGGGGGCAGGGGGTGCTGTTACTATTCAAAGCACCGACGAAGGTGAATACCTAGAGATGGAAGTAAAGGCCTCTAGTGTGCTGGGCTCACTATTGTCACAAAAGTCATAATTACCAGACGCGCGCATCGCAAGGAATTGTACCCTCACCCCTTTTCCGCAAATTTGTTGTTTTGTATTTTAGGCTATATTGAGTTATTGGGTTCTGTGGATGAATTCACCTGGCGTTTCTACATGGATGGGTGCGTAGTAGGGAGGCTGGCTTGTAAGTAAGCTCTGAGTGGGAGTCATATCTGTATAGTTGTTCGTAAATATATACTCTAGCTTTTTACTTAGATAAGAAACATTATTTATTACACGTGTATTGCATAATTCAATCACTAAGATGTGTTGAGATACTATGGCTTTTAGACGAACATTCCCAATGCCCCCCCTACTGACTATGTCATTGCAGTATGTAAACTGCTATCTCAGCAAGGCAATAAGCGGCGTCCTTTATGTAATATGAATTGAAATAAAACTTACACCTAATGCGCGATGAATTAGCCGACGAATTAACCCACAGAACTCCCTTGCGAAATAGTCCACCGAGAGGTAAAAGTCTTAATCGCAGTTCTATCCACCCTTTTAGTCAAGTATTTCGATCACCTTTTGGCCAGAGAACAAATATTGAAGTGCATAATAGTGCTAATACAACCGATGATGCATCTGGATATCTAAATACAAACAACTATATCCAGCCTTATCACGTTGTTCTATTCATCTAGGTTGTATCCCATTTGTACAGGGGCTCCTTCCTGCGTCTGAACCTCATTGTGGCCTTTAGGGGTGGCACCAAGGACACGCTATACGTCGGGCTCCTGGGTCGCTCCGTCATCCTCTCAAAGTCGTAGTGCAAAAGTATGTATGCCAGCATGACCTTCAGCATGTTTGCCGCGAAGAAGCGACCAGGGCAGGCGTGCCGGCCGGTTCCAAATGCAGTGTACGTCTTCGTCACGGAGATCCAACTCTGGCGAGCTTTTTCCATCTTCAGACCCTGCTGATCTGCCTCATTGCGCTTCTCTGAGAATCTGAAAGGCTGGAAGGTCTCGGGCTCTGGGTACAAAGTCTCGTCGTGCAGTATTGGGTAAGACAATATGCCGATGTAGGCGCCATAGGGAAGATGCAACCCCGAAGATGTCGTGACGCCTTTGGGGTTGCATACAGGCTTCGGTGAGGCCACGGTCACGATAGAGTTCATCCGTTGGGATTCACGGAATACAGAGTCTAGCTTAGGCATGTCCCCTAAAGTTCGCTTGTTCCATTGCCCGCCGTTTTTCTCCAAGCCTGCCACGATCTCGGCCCGCAGTTCTTCGATATAATCAGGGGAGTTGGCGGCAAGGTCCAGCAAGGCATGTGTGATGGCGAAAGAAGAAGTGTGGATCGAAACAAAGTTGAGGAGTAGTACACGACCCATGATCGTGTCGAGCTTCATCATGTACGGGTCGCCGCTCTGAGCAGCCGCTTCGATAGTCCACTGAAGAAAGTCATTGTACTTCGGTTTCTCAGCTTTTCCCGTCTGGTTGCCATAGAGCTCTTGTATGCGACGCTGAACCTCTGGTCGCAGCTCGCGGAAGAACCTCCATGTTCCGATCTTTTGAGGTAGGGTCCTTTTTTAGGAAAAACAAGTTAGTATCCAACTTTTTATCATATCTTGCGGAGGGTTTTATAACAGAACGAGAAAGGTAAGATATTAACTTGTTTTTAGTACTTACATAATGAGCGAGGCCAGTGGCCGCAACACGACAGGCGTGCAGCGCAACAGCACTGAAGTGAATCCGAGGCCTCGTGCGAACGTCACGGCACTGTTGACTAGAGTCTTGTTGTGACAGTTCGGTGCACCCACGAAGGCACGATTAACCACTTGTCCAACAACATCAGGCATGTCATCCATAAGGCACAACTCCTTGCAGTTTTCCGTATCAGTACCCCATATATCTCCGACGGCACGAGAAATCTCGTCCGCGAGTTCCGGGAGGAGGCTGTTGGTCTCCCGGGTCAGGGTGGTGTTGATCAAGATTTGGTGTATCGGTTGAACATCTTGGACGAGGCGCGGGTCAGTCAGAGTGAAGTTGAGCTGGAACGCATTGAGTTGGTGAATGTGGGCAGAGAGGTCTTCTTCGGGCTGGTCTTGGAACCAGGCGACTTCCTTGGGCGGGAGTATCACAACATTGCCCATATCCAGGATGGGCATGAGGCACGGCTCTTCCTTGTACTGGTAGGCCTCCTCGCACGCTTGCCTGATGTCCTGCGAATTCCTCCATCTAGCCTGGAGTCGTGGGAACCAGTCTCCCTTTCTCGCGCCAATAACTGGAAGGTTCTTAGGGTATTTAGCCCGCACTTCAAAAGGTAATTTAGGTCGAAGGACTTCGAGAACTATGCTTCCGATAACGAACAGCGCGGCTGCTACCGCGACCGCTCGCAACAAGGCGTCTACGCCTAGTTCGAGGATGGCCATCGTCAGATGGTATTTTGACGAAATATAGAACACCACAGTGTATGTCACCGTGTTTAGGCTAATGGGTAGACTAAAGACCTGTTAAAAGATGAACAGTGAACAGAATATTCCAACTATGCTTCCAGCGCGGAGCCTCCATAAGCGGTTGGAATTTTAGTCCATTCTGGAGACCGGGGGGTTATTAAGCAGAGCGACCGTACGTAAAACTCCAGCCAGGTCTCGCAATCCAAGGGACGGGTTTTGGTCCTACACTGGCTGGCGTAAATTCTTTGCGCCGACTCTTCGACCACCGATGTCATCGCCGATGCCAAGGCCACGACCTCCGATCCAACCGCCAGCTCCACCTCCACCACCGGCCTAGACCCCCGACCCAGAACTCGTCAAATGCGCCCAGTCTACGGAGCCGAACCCTGAGAAGATGTGATGGCGCAAAACAAACTAAAACAGGAATCGCACCGGTTTTGGTGGTGGAATCTCTAGTATTGAAACAGATACCTTGGATGGCATATGCTTAGCTGCATAGAAATGGAATGCCAGCCCTCATAAACGTAGATTAAGACACGTTCAAAACTGTAAAAACAAATTAGTATATAAGTATACTATTTACTTAGACCTTTATGCATACGCATCAGTCAGCCTTATACGATAAACAAATTGTTTACCAATAAACTCTTTCCCTTACGATAGATTAGCATCCCCTCTCCCCTACCCACCCCCCCTTCATTCACAAGATGGCCGTAGAAGTCAGCAGCAGCTCAATCAAGCTCGAGAACGGCGATTCAGTGGAGTAGGTGACGAAGTATCAAATTATATAATGCAACTAACAGAGGTGACAGTTCCGCGCCACCGGCCCCTTCTGTTAGCGACGATGTATACTGGTCTGCGCAGTATCTCCCCGTCTTGTCCTCTCTTTTAAAAAACGCGGGGTCGTACACCCCTGAAGAGCAGACATCCCACCTACGCTTTATCGAGAGCCACGTTATCCCAAATATCGGACCTCAACCAACCAGCCCCGATCCTGTCTATGTAGTGTCGCACTTTGGATCCTCGACATTCGAGGCCAGCATCAACCTCAACGACAAAGGGAAGCCTTGTGTGCGGTTCACCTTCGAGCCTCACGGCCCACTAGCTAGCAACACCGCCGAAGGATACCCATATAAGCAGGTGCTTGACTTATCCAGGGCTATTCAAGTAGACTTGGGCTGGTTTCATAAGATCGCATCGGAGTTCTTCATATTAAATGGACAGGATATCGCAACTGTCAAGACGATGATGCCGCCGAACCTCGCGCGCGTCCCCCAGTATTATGTTGCCCTGGACCTCAATGGTGGGAAGAGGCAAATGAAGGTCTACTTCTGTCCCTTGATCAAGCAGATGGTCACAGGGGAGAACTCAGACGAAGCGAGTTTCAACGTTCTCAACCGCCTTGATCCTGGGTTTGCAGCCCCTCTCAAGGCCATCAGTGACTTCCGGGCCGAATCTAAGGAGCCGTTAGCCATCCAGATGATCGGCATTGATTGTGTGACCCCTGAGACCGGCGCGAGAGTCAAGCTCTACACCCGCACCGAGTCCAACACCATGGATAACGTCCGAGACCACGTCACGCTAGGCGGAAGGCGGAGCGACGAGACAACGCTGAAAGGGCTAGAGGTCCTTGGCGAAATTTGGCATCTCTTGCTCGACGAGCCGCGGGGCCTCGCAGATCGCTCTATATCTAAACCGGTGAATGACCCTTCCAACGCCTGGCACACGAGTATCATCTATAGCTGGGAGGTGCAGCCTGGAAAGGAACTGCCTGAAGTGAAGGTGTATGTTCCCTTGTGGCAATACTCGAGGAGTAATAAATCCATCGCGAGTAATCTCGAGAAGGTCTTCAAGAAGCAGGGCTGGAGCTGGGGAACGGATGGGACATATAAGAGATTGCTTGTGGATGCCTTGTGAGTACTCAACCTCCTTTCTTCCCCTTTTTACCATATGGTCTTGTCTAGGCTCTTCGATATGCTAATAATTATCATAACAGTGGGGAAGAAAGTGTTTCCGATGAAACACCAATTGTCTTTACCCATATATCATTCAGCTTTTCAAAGAAGAAGGGAACGTACATAAGCTCATATATGGTGCCGCCATGCGTTAGGCCCTAAGGACTCGTGGATAGCTGTAGAAATAGTAGAAATATTCAATGAGTACTTGTATACCAGCGTATCACTTATAATCCTCTCGCTTATTTCGAAATCGCTATGAGTTGGGTGTGGTATAAGATGAAATCCGAATGCTACTGTGTTAGTGGATGCTTGTGAGGAGTCGAAATGTGCAACTCATTCATAAAGATGATAATATTAGGGTCCCTGTTGCAGGGCTTTCAGGGGCAGGTCTTGGCATCCAACTCACTATGTAGCTTAAAAGGCTGAGATCATGAATTGATAAGGCGTTCATATACATCAAGCGTCAAAACTCGCCCAAAATGAAACATTACTTTCTTTATACTTTATTGAAGAGATATCGCTGAGGGACAAAGAATCGGATGCCACGAATCTAGGACAGGCGCGTATTCGATCACAAAATGAAATTTCCGATTACATGTTCATTAACTATGACTTTTACTAAGGTACTGCTTACATACCTACATTCCTGCTTGCCACGAGTCACGACGTTGTTTAGCAGATGACAGGATCGATGGGGTGAGATCCATGACGCTATTTGGGTTCACCCAAGAGCAAATGTCCCCACCACGACGTCAAGAACTATTCCAGCCAGTCACTCCATTCCGTACAACCCGAAACGTGCATTATCTCTAGAAATGTCTTGCGAAGTGTTGAGGATCTGACGTTCCGTATTTTCTTTCTCAATCTCATCTTAGTAATACCATCCCAATGGGGTAAGTTGACAGTATTGCACGTCTCGGCCGAGTCCAGAGGACCGTAGGACAACCATATTCTCCGTTCCCGAACTGAGATGTAGAAAAGGCCGTATATCGACCATGTCGCATATCTATCGCATGCCAGTTACTAAAATTGATTCCAACGCCCATGGCAACGATGGACGTGAAGAAAGGTCTAGTTTCCTCTGGGAGAAACTATGGCTCAATACTCTCAACACTGGACGAAAAGAATGAAGAGCAGACTTCCATTGTGCCAGCTCTAGATTCGATGGGCCACGTAGCCGGAAAATCTGGCAAAAAGCACGACCCCTCAAGTCCCGAGCTCCAAAAAGACATCGATCGAGCCTTGGAACGGGCCGAGACCAAGGGTCTATTGGATTATGACGACTTGCCAGCACCATGGCAGCTCAACGAGTACATTCTGCATGGGTATCGCTTCACCAAGTCACACTGGGCGACGGCAGGGTCGGCATTCTGCATTCACAACGAGACGACCAATATCTGGACTCATGTAATCGCTGCGGTCATTATCCTATTTGCATTCCCTTTGTACATTTCCCCATTGCCTACCTGGTACGGTCCCGGCGGGTACTCTGACGTCGCTATGGCCGGAACCTACTTCCTCTGCTTTGGGGGCTGCATGGTCTGCAGCATAATGTGGCACACAGCCAAGTGCTCGTCGAGCCCAACCGCCATCGTGACATTCGTAGCGGTAGACGTACTCTCTATCTCGCTAGCATGCTCCTCGTTCAACTTCGCCTCCGTGTACTGCGCCTTCTACCAGGAAACCGCCTGGCTGCGCTTCTACCTCACCGTCGCCGGCGCCTGGTGCATCATTGGCATGGTCCTGCCGTTCACAAGCGTGTTCGAGACCCCGGAGAAGGCCGTCTTCATCGTCAACTGCGACTGGGTGCCCGTGAGCCGCGCGTGGATGCGCACGCTGTACTTCTGCTCGATGCTCGCTACTGGAACCCTGATTCCCATGGCGCACTCGACGTACTTGCACGGGTGGAAGGCGAGTGCCGAGCTGTACAGCCACTGCGTTTCCGTTTTGGCCCCGCCGTTTATAGGGGCTATGATCTACGCGACGAAGTTTCCAGAGAGCGTCTTTCCGAAGAAGTTTGATTACATCGGCTCTAGTCATAACCTATGGCATGTTTGCTCTGCATGGGGTGGAGTGAATGGTTGTATACACATTAGGTACATGCTGGAGATCGCATGGGCACGCCTTGCGGAGTCTATGATATAGGAAGTGATCGAGTGAGGGGCAAACCATAGCGTGTATATTAGGCGTTTTGTGCACCCTATCATAGATAGATTTTGATATAGACTAGGCATAAGAAGCTGTTAGATGTGGAGGCTTAGAGCAATAAATATATGCCCTTTATGTACTAACGAGGCAGATCAGCTTAGAATATTATATATAAAAAGCCAGTGAATGCCTCTTAAGGTAGTTTTCCTATTGTCTAGCTCAGTTAGTGAGGTAATATTATTTATTGAGAGTATTCGACATGATGCACGCTCAACTCCAGTGTTGTAGAGTGTCTAAACTAGCTGCAAGCTCAAAATGCAATACAACATCACATCGGAACTGTATCCGGGAACTCTGCTCTCGGCAACAGTCAGCCTTGGATGCTCCATGATTCAAAGGCTAGTATCATGAAAGAGGGCTTCTGAGAAACTGCAAGCCAGTAGAAGAGAGTATGACCGGGAAGCTCAGCATACCGATGAACATAATACTGACACTTGAAGTCGTCGAATCATATCAGGTCTATACATCGAAAAGAAGGGATCTGACGAGTTGCATTATCCTTCAGCAAATTCATACCCATGACTTAGGCTACGCCTAGAAATCGATTATATATTAGTATATATGCTTAAACCTGTGGAATGGCGTGCCATGTTATTCTAGAACAGCTAGGCTGATCAATATCTTGGAGGCGTATCGGGGGTTCCGTTAGAGCATCTCTTGGCTCAGGATACAATATACCCATCAAATCGGTGGTATAAGCTACAACTTTATCTACATAAGAGAATGTGGGCACTGGATGATCCTTAGTTACTCAATTACAGTTGTACATAGAGCGAGGAGGCATCGAAGGATTATGCATATATGTGATGGAAAGGTTAATAGTTCACCAGGTCACACCGAGGTTGAGGTCCTTTATCACGATGGTGACATCACATCATTAAACTGAGGCCCTTTTGCAATGAAATACTCCGTTATCTGCAAGGTTATGTGGTATTGATGCCGTGCTACAGTAAGGTGGTCTTTTATTAATCCAGTCATTGACAAGAAGTCACTGAGGCCATTTTGGCAGGTGCCTTAGACTGAATAGATAGGTCGGCTGCATGGTTTGACTCCAAATCCTTCTCCCCTGAGGCCATTTTCCTACACGACGAAATAAGGCTTCCTGTTATTCTGAGGCCAATTTCTAGCCTGCGGGGGGTTTCTAGTTGTGACTTTGAGGCCTTTTCTACGACAATAATTTGAGGGTTATTGCGTATATTCCTGTCTACCAATCAGGGGCCCATTAGGGTCCGAATAACAGGGTGGCTGCAGGCAGAGTCATTTTGTTGGCATATCGAGGGTACATTACCCTGTCGGGTACTATACCCTTATTTGCCAACTTAAATGATCTCACCATCCCCCATTCGCCTTTGGAGAATTTTTTTTAAGATAGTAATCGTACCCGTAACTTAAAGCTTAAAAGTCCAATTCATCTCACTTTCCTGTCATGCCAGGTTCTTTTGCATCACCTCTCCAGACATCTTCGGGGGCCGTACCCATCAACCCTCAGCAGGCCAACCATGCACCTCCACTCAGGCAAGAGAAAACCAAGGCAAAGCTTTCACAACATTTATCACATACTTAAATCCAGACACAAAGCCTCAATCGGATGAACTCAATGTTGTTCTAAGAGCTGACAATAAACTAAACCCTCATGTGTTTGATTCAAAGCTGCACACGTTTCTTCCTTCCACATACCCTCACTTAAGACAACCAACCATTAGTTCTTCCGAGGGCGACCGCGACGCTTAGAGTTGCAATGGTCTATATGGGAGATAAAATGTTGGTGTTCAGTTTCGAGGTGGCCGCAACAGCAGGTAAAGTAACCGTCTTGCTCAGACTTATCACAAGTCCTCACGTGTCGTCGAAAGTTATCTTTCCGTGTTGTTCGATAAGTACATCGGCAATGGTATGGTGGATTGCTACTATGTTTGCTTTCGTGATGGCGATCGAGGTCCTTCTTGAGTGAGAAAGACCAGTCACAGCCCTCTGATTCACACTGGAATGGACGGTCTCGTCCGACTCCCGACGAGCCCCCTAATTGTCTATGGAGATATTAGAGGATTGATAGATAATGCAGCTACTACAGTGAGAGCGTACCGGTTCATGAACCCAGCGCTAGTATTGCTACTAGCACATGGTGTTGAGCCTTGGACAGGTGAGCCAAATCTGGAGAAGCCCCTTTCAGTAACTGCAAAGTACATCTCATCGGAGCCCAGGGCTGATGAAGTGTTGAAGTAAGAGCTCGGGGAGGGGTACACGTCTTCCATTCCATTGCCGTATAGGTGAAGCCCCTCATAGGAAGGCTCCTCATACTGCATAGACGTTTGTTCAGCCACGTCACCGTAACGGGCATTTTTAGGTAAGCTGGTCGTCGGTATCATCTCAACACCGCTTCCAAAGTTGCTTAGTGGAGTTCCAAGATCCTGTGAAGGATACGGGATATGGTTAGAGCTGTGCGACCAATTATGCTGCACTTTGGGGAATGTCGTCTCCATGTTCTCGGAGCAATCCCACTGTCCTCCATATCTGTCTCCTCCAGGGCTAGCATCTAGATGACCCGTAGTATACTGACTTCCCTCAGGAGAACTTCCGTCGCCGTCACTCAGTTGAAGAGAGCCCCGCCGACGGGGGGCTGTCGCACTTGAGAAATACTGATATTCCATTCTGAAGCCAGTGAAGCTCTACTGTAATGAACACCCCTGAACTGTATTTGATAGAGTAGCCTCCCCTGAAGACTAGTCACGCGGAACCAGTAGTTAGTTCTGGTTCGGAATCTTATCATAACATGCCGCTGAGAATTTGCTTACCTCTAGCTTTTAATAGATAGTTATTATACGTTTCCTGTGATCCTGTTATCCCACGCAAAATTATCTGCCCGAAAGCCTTATACACGGCACAATCCAGAAAGGTGAATCGAGCAATAGATAAATCATCTCCAGAGGAAAGTCAGAGTGGATAAGAGGCTCTGCTGACGTTGTTGAGGCCCTCTAAAATGGCCTAAATGGCAGTCTACACTCTAGCGAACACACTCTGTTAATATCCAAAACCAGAAGTTGGGAGGCCGTGTACCCATAGGGCTTTCGTTCAGCGCTGTGGAAATCGGCCTCATATATGCACTGAGGGCTGTTCTTAAGCCGATTGGTTTGCGGCTGGTCCACCTGTCGCCCGTCCGTTATGGCATGGAAATAAAACAGGTAAACAGACGGTAGGCTTTGACCGGCAAGCAGTAAGCAAGATGCAAGAGCTACGTATGAACATAGGTCTGAGGCCATAATGGTGGACATAATTGGCGAAGGCAACTGATCCGAGCTCGATTAGACCTTGCCGGCTACGTGGATTGTGCGGTTCAACACGGGCTTTCTCCTTTGCTACCAGGCTCTCCGGACTACTCGAAATTGTGAGTCAGATAAGGCAGAATAGGGGTTAGGGAGTCAAACCCCACAAGCTACATGTACCTAATCAGCATATAGTCAATTGCCAATGTCGGACAAAATTCATACCCCAAAGTTTCGCAAGGCCATTGTCTACTTGAATACATTCTATTTTTATGGGAGAAGAGCTTTCCGTGGCGCTCAATTGATAAGAAGACCAAACTGTTACTACTAGCTCTAGACTTTGATTGAGCCCACCTAACACCTTCGATTGCTTTCATGTAACTAGACTCGTACTAGATAGCTCATAACGCAGCCATGTAAGGTGTCAAGAGTAGTAGGATAACTATGGGTGAAACAGAGGGGAAGATAGATCATATTTAAAGTATTCGACGCTCTAGATGTGTTGATAGCAGGAAACATGGAGTTATGCGTTGCATTTTTGAGGGTTAGAAATGAGGTCTCATTCAGTCGTAACGTTGTGTATATGTATAGTAACTACATACAAGTTCCCGTACCTGCCAGAAAGAAGATGCTTTTGGGTGTCTCATCAAGACTTTAAGTAAACAATGGAAGAGAAGTTCGCAACGCTTATCCAGAAAACAACAACCTGATGCATGAGTAAACTCGATGAGGAAATGGCCCGACTCCCTGCGCTGTAAAGGCAATCTGTCCACAAATCCAAACAAGAGAACTGAGATGAGAAGGCTTCACCGTGCGAACCTCCGTCAAAGAAACAATGGGTCGTTATATAGCTGCAAGTCATCATGGTCTATCCAATTGGAGAGCTCGTTGTAGATGGTGCCGGGGAGATTGTGTTGGTTCGGCAGGATATTAGGCGGAACTTCGGGGTTTAGGATGAAGCCGACGTCGTAGGCCGTCGTCGCCGTCAGTTGGGTTTGCGGGGTGGCGAACTGGCTGTTCCGGACCTGGGACCGGTCTTCAAACGTCTGGTCTCGCATGCGCTTGACGAGGGCGTCGAGGTCCTTGAGGACACGCGTGCAGTCTTTGGCGTAGTTGTTCTCCCCTCGCCCTTCGGCCTCGAAGCACTCGATGGCGAACCAGATGTCCCGCAAGTCCTGGCTCTCCCCTAAGCTATCAAAGAGCAGCTGGTTAAGTAGGAGAATGGTGGCAGCGTTAAATATATTATGCAGGTTACACGTGAGCAGTTTGTGAGATATGGTACTGTCACGGATCCACCTGCCTAGTCGAAGATTCGCTCTCGCGGCTTCGATACATTGTCGAATACGTGAGAGCTGGGCGTGGTTCTCCAGATTCCAGGTACGCTCTGTATACCGGTCGGCCACGGCCTTCTTGACAGCCATGAAGAATATAGGCCGAACAGTTAAGATCAGAAGCTAGACCCAAACTTTAGAACAGCTCCACGGACGCCGAGGATAAAACATACCTGGTTGTAGGTCATATGAAGTTCGCAGCAAGCTCGATCATTACTCCGAGTATCCCTACCCATTTGAAGCTCGGGTGGTAAATTAGCTAGCCAACCGGATAGTTGGGTAAGTGCATTGTCGACCAATGCGGAAGTGCTAATCGTTCCTCGTTCCCAAGGAGCAATGCGATACGTGTTGCAGACGATGTACCCGCATATTTTCGAAAGCTCGACATGCGCTCTCAGCCCAATAGCCGGGGGCATACCGCTAGCAAAGGTCAGGCATGGGTACAGGACAGCTGGGGATGCCGATATTCACGTACCTAAAATCACTAGGGGGTAAAAGTTGGATTGCTTCATCCTGGATTGTTGGAGGGCGACCCATCAGACAGCTCAGCCATCTAGGAGTGGGTAAGTGATCCATACGTTCATGTTGATGCCCATCAAGGAACTCACCTGTCTAGGACATAAAGTGTCCAGAAGGCTCGTTTGCCATGCTCGTCTACCCCAAACCCTCGATGAACTCCACGCATAATGGCCAGATGCATACCTATACTGACATAAAGATACGCAGTATCACGCCTATTGACCTCGATTAGGTACATGCTCATCATGGCTAGCGCGGGAAGGTCGTCGGGTGTATAGTTTGTCGTCTCCAAGGGATTACCTAGCCAAAACCTGGCTCTCATAAAGTAAGGTTCGCCGAGCTGAATTCCCTTGCTCCTGACTTCCGTTGGTGTTTCCAGGTGACAGGTCATAGCAAATGCAGCGTTGAAAAGACCGAGATATCGCACTGTTCGAGGATTCATTGCAGTATGCAGGTGATTCTCTTCGAGGCCGGTCGGATCAAGGTCGCCCCAGTAGAATATGCCACCAGAGGCGTATTCACCGTTGCCATCCTGAATAAAATATTTCAGTTGAGCCACCATCGTCTCCATGTCAGCTTGATCCGGTAAATATGTTGGGACGACGCCATCATGCTGGGGCAGAGGCCTTGAGTCGTGCGTTTGAACGAATCCCAGTGAATTTAGAAAGGTTCCTTCTGGGCCTTGAAAGTTAGGCCACGCAATAGGAAAGACAGTCCTCATGAACTCCTTCAACGCGTCAAGAAAAGTCGCGCCTGAAGTCGAGCCGAGATATCGGGCGGTCCCATCGGGGTCGTGAAGGATGCGACCTTCGCCGGTCGACGCTTCATCGTCGGTATTCTCGGTGCTCTGCATAGTGGCTGTACCAACACTGCTACCAGCAGTGACGGAGGTCGCGGGCGAAACGAACTCCCGACGATAAGCGCCATCTCTTGTCGCATCTTTGAAGCACTGCTCAAGCGACGCACATTTCTTGCGTAGCTCTTCGAACTCAGTGCGCGGGACGCTGATCTTCTCTATCGTGACTGGATACTCGCATTCCCTAGTTGAGTTTTTACATTGAAGACATGGCTTGTCTCCAGAACATTTGATGCGTCTTATGTTACAGCTATTGCCTATTACATCTCATGTTAGCGAATAGTTATCGTCTGTCATCACGTCTCTCTCTCTCCCGTCTCTGCCTTTCTCTCATTCTCGGCTCCGGTATCCGCGGTTGTGTCACATTTCCAAACCAAATGAGCAGAGCCGAAAGTGGATGCAGAATACTTATCAAGGCATCACTTACATCTACGCTAAAATGTTAGTTGAACTCCTAATATGCGGCGTAGGCATGTTGGTTGTGATGAGTTGGGGACTGTGGAGTTTGGGACGTTGGCAGACTTACGCAGTTGCGACACGCTTCCGAGCTTCAGGCGCCACCTTGTGCCTCCGGTGGTTGACTGGAAGCCGCTGGACAGGAGACCTTCCGGCACTCGAAGATCTCTTCATTTCGATTCTCAGTCTTCGGCGGGGAACGCGCCCTCGAACATATACACCATCATCTAATAATAATGGACCGGCCAATCGATAGTTTGACTTCGGTTTGAGGCATTCAGAGAAGTAAGATGACTAACTTGGAAATTGTTCGTCATGCACGCGAGGCTCAAATTATTTCGGCTGCCTTCTCTTCATCGGCGGTGGAGAAGCGACCAGGGCAACCTGACGAACGACGTGGGAGAACGTTAGAGCTTGGCAGACCATTCCTGAATCGTCTTTTTATGCAAGACCAAGCAGGGGGGTAAGGTGGCAGAGCTGAATCACATTTGTAGGTATTGTATTGTACAATAACGTGGCATACGTACGCTTTGCAAGCAGTGAGATCAGGCAGTAAAATTGAGGCTCGAGAGGTTGTAAAAACCATACATATCTCCGAAAGATAACGCGAATCATAACCGATCTTAATATAAAACATTTCCCTCTAATAAAAAGGGACTAAATTCCTCACATTTATGTCATACCCCGTTGCTGTACTTTAGCTAGTGAAGAGTTAAAGTTGGGGGCGGCTTTTTTAGTCCCCAAATTAATCGTGACCGCCCGCGCGCCCTGTCATTCAGTTGGTGGTGGTGGTAGTGGTGGTGGCTTACTCCCCGCTTCCCGTATGATAGATGCAGTGCCCTCCCCACCATGTAACCCAAGATGTCGCCGTCTTAAGAAGCGTTTCGCATGAGATTGCTTTGAAATATTCTCGGCTATTAAAAACATACTCGTGTAGACTATCTTTTGAGCTTATAGCTCCCTATATTGGTAAAGACTATAGAATGATAGACGGATTCTACAGAGGTGCTTATTATTGTTTACTAGCTTTGCAGTATGTGTGTGTAGGTACAATACTTCGTAGATTTGGAGGTAAAAAGATAGCCCACTACCATGGGTACAAGTCCCGTATACTCTACCCTTGGGCATGGACTACATAGGTACTCTTATGTAGTTGCTAGGCATGTCTTGAATACGTAGGTCAATCAATCATCGATTTGACGAGCGACGTTGATCGAGTATTACCGCTGAACGCTATCTAAGACATAAAGCTATAATTAAACGCGACTTCTCGGTCAACCCATAGATAGCTTTCAAAAGCTGTGGTTATTGAACTTGGGGCCTGCTGTTCCTGGTCTCAAGGTGGCTGCGGCGCGTAGTCCGAGCGTGATAGTTTTACTACCTAATGTCCCATTCACACTCGGCCTATGAATTCAAAGCCACTCTATTACGCAATACACGAACCCATTTCGACCGGTTGATGCCCGACGCCCTGGCCATTCTTTAATTCTGCCGGATATTTGATCGTGGCGCGTGGTGTTGGCGATGTTCCATTGTCATTACTCAGCAGGAGGGCGTATACAGCTCTAGATGGCCAGAAAACTGGATTGAAATCCGGCGTGTCACCATGCAACCCGAATCAAGTTGTTGTCATCATAAGCCTAGTAACAAGCAATCCATTAACTTGGGGATGCACAACAGTGTTCGGTGACAAGCTTTTAGAAGACATGTACGTTGCTTCGCCCAGCATGGTGATTTCAGTTGCTCATAGCATACCAGGGTCCTTGCATCTTTGATTGAGAGGTCGGACACGCCGAGAAGAGCATTATCCGGTGGATGCTCTCAGACCCCCGACATAGTTAATGTACGGCTTTCTCAGCGTCCGCTATCATCTCCAACGTCTTCATTTCGCTTATCAGAGGACAGCGTCTAGTTATTTATATGATTGATTATACGAGTTGGTTTCCATCGCAACTACGTCATACACACTCCAGACCTCCATCAGCTCCTACTTAGGTTTCTTAGGGTGAATATAATCGGTCCGCTATAGTTATAGCAATAACACTATTCGTATACACCCTCTACTTTCAGTTGCTCATTTGCCGAACTCCTGTGAAGCCGCATACGGACGAGACGTCAAAAGATGGCCGCTGCGTGAAAGGACATCTAGATAGGATGATGCCGACTCGCTCGCCAAGCGGTAGAATATAATCAAAGTCATGAAATGTGTCCGTGCGGTTATCTCGATGTCAGAAGCTATGTCAACGAAGTCGCAACGCTGTGCCGTCAGTGCTCCGGCTAATGAACAGTATCGCCGTGCATTTCCGAATCTATGCTATTCCCGAAGTATCTATCTTGACCGAGTATTCCCCTTGTTCAACGTTCTTCCCGGGCATCTACGTCAGTGACATGTTCATTAGCCAGCTATATTCGTGTGGTCTTTTAAGTTGGAGAGTCTACTCTTCCTGTTAGCTTGTTCTTTTCAAGTACCATATGTTTTCACCATGAAGCATAGAGGCGGCTTTACATGCTTATCTCAAGATGTCTCCTACGAAGCCTCAATCCTTACTTGCAAGCCTTAGGAAGGGAAGCTACTTTGGCGGCAACTGTTATATCTCCAAGGACATAAGCTATAGGCGCTTCTTCCTAGGGAGACTTGAGTAGAAGGTCATTATTTTTGTTCTGCTCCCTGTGGACCTCTACGGACAGAAGTAACGAAGAGGATACATGTCGATGGCTTACACAAGATGCGGCTACGAAAGTTGATGGGTTGTCGAACGCTACCGGTCTATGAGCATATGTGATAGCTCACTATATAGCAAGCAAAAGATAGCAGAGGCCGTTTGCAATGAGCAAATCGACCAATAGGGTGCCAGCATCCCGGGAGTCAACGTCTAACGATAGCCGAATGTATCCTTACGTGCAACCCGCACAGCCAGTAACTCACGTGTCCCTACTCCCTCGTGGGCATTTGGAAGTCCCACGCGTCTACGTTGCTAGTTGCGGCTGCAATGCAGGTTGGCAATGCAGCTCACCATGTCGATCCCCCCTTTCCAGTTAATACGAGCATTCTCAAGTGTTTGGCAGTAAAGAGCCGCGATATCTTCAATAAGGGGGAGATCTGGACGGGCGGATACTGATCCGGTCGGGATGCCCATCTTGCTCTATTGGGCCTGTTTTAGCGGTGGTCAAACTTCTTGCAAACGGAGGAAGCTTCGTGCAACCCATGGTGGTCCATAGGTTGTCCTTAAAGAGACCTAGTTATGTCGAGCTTCCTTGTCTAGATGTATAGTTTAGTCGTTGGGGCTCTGAGCATTTATTTGCCCTCGGCCCCCCTCCCATCTTCCTGTCTATTTAGGGGCTTCATGGCATCGCCATAACTGCATCTATTGCAAAGAGCATGAACATCGAGTTGCAAGGTTACAGGGGACGCCTATCAAAGATTTCAGGTAGAGGTGCGTCTTATATATTTTAACATCGGATTTCCGTCAATATCGGCTGCGGAATATATGAGATCGGTTAAAGCAGCATGCGAGATTCGCTAGGCAGCGCCAGTATGCGGCTCAGGATGGCCTTCTTCAACGATGAGATACCGGATATGAGCATAGGGGTCCCTGAATTTCCATTCCTAATTCCCTACGACTTCGACTTGAGTTTGTGGATGCCACCGACGACTGCCTCAGAATTCAGTGATGGGGATTTATCCCTTTACTGCCAACCGTCAGTCTTGCCGTTGCATATTCACGAGGGAGCCGCCCCACTCGAGAAAGACGGGCTTCCTTGGGAGGAATGGATTGAGGATGAATACATGGACGCGGATGGTCAGAGCGACAGAGAGTCAGATTACGTCATAGTTCATACTGCCGACGTGGAAAAGGCCCAGGAGGTTGATGCTGCTTCTTGCTCAGCTATCGAGAACCAGCCCTTGACGACGAGCCGGTAAGTACGCCCCAACATCACCTATTGTAAATCAATGAAGTCTTACAGGCATCTATAGCAACCTACCTTCCAAGCAAACGAGGCGGCCGCGAAGGCGCAAGAACGTCCAACCTCATCCCTGCGGAATGTGCAAGGAGGAGTTTGGGCGTCCTCGGGACCTGAAGTACGCTTCCCATGCCCAATTCACACCCTATATTTATCGAACTCACATAGAGTCAGCAAGTTAGCTAACGTTCTGCCTACGACAGCCGACATGTCAAGAGACACACTAGGCCTCTCCACTGCCAGCAATGCGATGTCTCGATGGCGGAGCGACGCGATCTGAACCGCCATTACTGGGCCACGCACCCCGATTTCGCTCGTCGTCTCGGTCTCCCGCCGCTGGAGAGTCCCCGGTGCAGGGTCTGCGGGACGAAGTTTACGCGGAAGGATAACTTGACCAGACATGTGCGTAGGTCCCATGAGGGTGGTGGAAGGAAGGTGATGGGGGCTAGGTAGGTCGTGATGAGTTAATTATTATGCCTGACTAGCTGTTGGATCAGGTAGTGGGTGATGATAGGAGCAAGAAGTTCTTTGGTAGAGAGACGAGATGTAAAAGGGGGGCTGTCGCTTCCCCGGCCAGAGGCGTTCAGCCATTATCCGGAAAATTAGGTTATGTGGTACCTGGGAGTTAAAAGTGCTTTTTAGGTTTCAATACAGTATGTTGGATCGTTTTCCCAGTTCAAAGTCTTGCCGATTCATTCAGGTGCTTAATACACTGAAGTCTACTGCTTCGAATTCGACATAAACTCTATCTTGGGATGGATCTCAGGGCCTGCACAACGTCTCGAAGGATCTCTACGATGAAATCCGCTCGGGTGTTTATGATGTGGAGGGGATATTACGTGATACATGCAAGTGATATCGGCTCTGCTACCCCAACTTCCCCTGAGGATGATTTATATATTGAACTCGGTATAGCAAGATGTGCGCACATAATACAATCAGCTCAGTTCAGCTCCGCTCTATTGCCCTCCTGTCCACGCGCTGGCGTATTAGGGGCTTCGGGAACGAACGACGTATCGGGGGCCTCGAAAATATATCCCCCAGTCTTCGGGTCATAGTGAAATGCCTCTCCATCCTGCCTACCACCCAAGCCGCCGTTGATGTTCGCGTAGCCGTCAGGGCTATATGGAGCTGCTTCAAGGGGCGACGTCGTATCGGAGCTGGCGATCTCCTGCGGTCCCGTGGGTGGTGGCGGTGGGGATGCCGATAGCTTCTCGCGGTCCGCGGCGGCCCTCCGGTTACGCCTCCTGAAGAAGACGAGCCCGAGCACCGTTAACCCAACCACGACTAGGCCTCCTACGACGCCGCCGGCGATCGCACCCGCTGGTGCGGAAGAACCGTTTGAGGAGTCGCTGCTGGAGCTATCGTTACTGCTATCGCTGTTACTAGCGCTGGCGGTGGCGCTACCATCATGGGTGCCGCTGCTGGTAGTAGTAGACGCAGTAGAGGATGGCGCTGCTCCCGATGAAGACCCCGATGGCGACGAAGACGATACCGATGATGATGCTCCAGAAGCGGACTCTGTGGTGGAAATCAATGATAAGGGCGTGGAAAGCATCTCCCTGACACGCATTGTGTTATCCAGATCGCAATCAAAGGCAGTGTAAGTCGTTCCGTCTGTACCCTCGAGTTGCCAGGTGACGCAGTATGGAACCGCAGATTGACTGTTCAAGAAGTCGTCAGCATTATGTATTTCCCCATATGTAGCACACCCCTGTTCAACTTTTGTACGCACCAACAACGCGTGTGGTACTCACTGCCGCACACTGAAATAGATTGGTAGTCTTCGCACGTCGTCCACATCGTCGACGAGCAGGAGGACAAGCCGGATGTGCAGCACCCGCGATACTCCCCGATATTCTTGCATGTGGCCTCTTCTAGGTAGCATTCGTACGTGATCCCGGCTTTTTTTTTTCCCTATCAGTCAGTTATCCCGCCCCTTCCTAGTGTGCTGGACTTCCGAAGTCGCGCAATGCGACGCAGATGCCATGAATGAAACATAGGTATAGCTTACGCTGAGCAGACCCGAATCCACACGTATCCTGGCCCATTGTGTAATCCCGGCCATGGAGTAGTTCGGCGGTCGCGAACCGTGCGGTCGGCGTGGGTGACGGCCTCAACAGAACGGCGTTCGCGCCATCTTCAACCGTCGGCGTCGCAGCGGGTGGGAAATCCAGGCGCGCGGCGGATGCTGCGAGAGTCAGGGTCTCGAGCAGTAGCAATAGTGCTAGCGTCATTGTCGAAAAGGAGTCGTCCGTCTATTTACGCAGAGTAGAAGAACCAATTATTCACTGCTACGAATTCTATATTGTGAAGCTTATAGCTGACGTAGAGGCAGACGGAGGGGAAGAGTTCCTGGCGCCTCAACTCCCTCGGTTGCTAGGCACAATCGTCCGTCTTCTCAGCTCCCCCCATCGTTTATAGCACGTGGGATGCTACCACTACCATGTTTGCCGCTGTTGCTATTGATTATCCTAACTAGGCCGCTACAGCTAGGCTGACAGATGATAGTCGCGAAGCTCATCGCGCCGTATTCCCGGAGGCCCACCATCGCCGCCTACTAACAGTAATAGGTAAGAAATAGCGAATTAAAAAAGGGCGATACTCTTTTTGCTATTCCTAGCCAATCAAATAGCTAGTGTTCCTGTAGTAGGCTGGCACTATCTCCACGGTGTCGGTAATTAGGGCTGGTTAGGAGCAAAAATTCTGGCAGGATCTCAACCTAACCCGGTGGAATTGCCTACAAGATGACCCGACTACGTAGTGAAATAGGGGACCAAAAGGGTTTTCATACTACCCACCTACCTATCTAGATAACCTCGTTGCCTCTTAGCTGAATCTCCCGCTATAAGCGTAAGATCAGGCAGTCAGGAAAGGGAAATACCAAGTGAGCACGTTCCCAGGTTCCCTAACTACATAAGTTCTACTAGTTACACCAGAAATGTATAATTGCATACTCATTAATGTCCGTATCCGGCTTACTGTTCTATCCATACTTAACTAGCATGGATCTGACCCATCAAATAAAAACTTCTTCTCTGCGTAGCTGTGTCTTCTTTGATTCTCCTTCCTATTTACCTAAGCCATAACATATAATTGTAATGAGTAATTATACTGAATTTTCTATATATAATCCATTATAACCATTTGCACTCTCTATATACTACTCCTATTATGATCATGCATGTCTTCATTCTGCATATTGAGCCTACAATGTCGGAACGTTGCAACCAGCAATGCTCCAGCTGGAGTGACCAGTCGGGCAACAAAGGCAGGCACGCTGCGCTACGTTTCGCAGCACGCGTGAAGAATGAGTTAGCGTAGCGCTAACCTGCATAGGGCATAGCATACTATCCAATCGTCTTATCTTATCGCCATAGTCCCTGGAACGAAATAACTACCCCGCCTAATTTTTTATTTCCTACAATTTTTAGGTTGAAATTTCTTTGCCCGAGTAAACAAGAGGGAAAGAAATTTTATTCCTTTGGAGCCTGCCTAATTCTTCCCTTCCTCTTATCATCCCGAGGACAACATCAATCTTTCTCTCCATTCAGATTGATGCCCTTTGACTTCCTACTACTTGTTATTTAGAGTGAAGGCAGGCAGGCTCTTGCCGACGTAACCGTCACCATGGATCAACAGAAGCTTGTCCAGCTTCTCCAGGCAACCCAGATTCGTAAGTGTCTTTCCTCTGTTTGGATGTTTTGCTATTGGCTCTCATATCCTGTTCACTTAATCAGTATTGGTCAAGCCATGATATCATGTATTACCCGCACAATATTTTCAAGCATGGCATAATTCATTTACGGCCCACTGCGGTACCATAGTATTTAGCTAACACTCTACGTCGCCTTATAGCCGATACCCAGCAGGTTAAGGCTGCCACGGCGGAGCTACGAAAGGACTTTTACCCCCACCCTGAAGCCCTTGTTGGTCTGCTTCATGTGATCGTGTCTCACTCCGAGCCGACGATTCGCATGCTTGCTGCCGTCCAGGGTTTACGACTTGTCCCCAGACACTGGGAGTCCATCGAAGCTGGTCAGAAACCTGCTATACGTAATGAGCTCCTCCAGGCCATAGTCAGAGAACAGGACGCGAAATGCCGCCACGGCCAATCACGTGTCATTGCTGCTATTGCTACCCTCGACTTCGAAAAGAATGAATGGGCCGATCTACTTACGAATATTTTTCAACTTACAATCTCTGATAATGTCGCTCATCGCGAGGTTGGATCTTACATCATTTTCAGTCTATTGGAAGCGAACCCAACCTACTTCGAGGACCATCTGGCGAGGTTGTTTGAACTGTTTAGCAAGACTATCAGGGACCCGGAAAGTCGGGATGTCCGTGTCAACACAATGATGTCTATCAGTTCAGTGTTAATGTTGGTTGACACTGATGAAGAAGACTCACAAAACCTGAACACTATCCAAGAGTTCATCCCTCCTATGGTCGAAGTTCTCAAGGATGCTGTCGAAAACGGCGATGATGAACGCATTCAACAATGTTTTGAGGTTTTCCAGTCTTTCTTGGCTTACGAGTCTGCCCTCATCTCCAAGTATTTTAAGGAGCTGGTTCTCTTCATTGTTGAACTAGCTTCAAACACAAATGCCGAGGATGAAGTCCGCGCACAGGCGTTGGCATTCCTTGCTCAGTGTGTCAGATACCGTAGAATGAAGATTCAGGGAATCCAGGACTTGGGGGCTCTCCTCATGAAGAAGGCTCTCGCAATCCTCTCTGAACTCGATGACGACGACGAGGATGATGAGACCTCACCCGCTAGATCGGCACTTGCTCTCATTGACCAACTCGCTAGCGATCTTCCCCCTAGACAGGTCATCAACCCGCTGCTTGACGAGTTCCCTGCGTATGCCAGTTCTACCCTCCCTGGCCAACGGAAGGCCTGTATCCTTGCCCTGGGCAACTGCGCTGAAGGGGCACCCGACTTCGTTTCTTCTCAAGTCCCGACTCTCATGCCTCAGATTCTTCGTCTCCTCCAAGATCCTATAAGGTCTGTTCGACTAGCTGCTCTCCAGGGTTTGATGAGACTTGGCGAGGACTTGACTGACAGCATGACTGCTCACCATGATGCTATCATGACGGCCCTTGTTATGAACCTAGACGATGCTAGCACCAACAATGACGACAGTAAGAATGCCGAGATCATTAGAGCTGTTTGTGGAGATATCGATTCTATGGCCGAAGGCTTAAGCTCTGAAATCATGAACAAATATGGTGACACTTTGATCAAGCGAATTGGAGGGTTCCTAAGCCACCAAGATCCCAAGGTCAGAGCTGCTGCTTGTGGTGCATTAGGAGCCATCGCCTCGTCTATCAAGAGTACCTTTATACCGTATCTGAAGGATACTATGCACGCTATGTCTCCTTGGCTCACGGTGGAGAGCGGTGAGGACGAGCTTGCACTAAGGGCTGCCGTCTGCGATTCAATGGGTCGCATTGCCCATGGCGTCGGGGCCCAGGAGTTCGGCTCTTATGTCATGCCGCTGCTTCAAGCTAGTGAGAACGCTCTTAACCTTGGTAACCCTAACCTACGGGAGACCACCTTCATCCTCTGGGGTCAACTTGCAAGAGTCTATGAGGGAGACCTCGGCGAGTTCCTTGGAGGCATATTCCAAGGTCTTTTTGCTAGTCTCGAGCTTGATGAAGAGGATGTCGAGCTAGACCTCTCTGAAGCAGAGCAAGGTCTGGTTGACCAAGAAATCTTGTTGGCTGGGAAGAAGCTCAAGGTCAAGGCCGCCGGTGGTGACGACGACGATGACGAAGATGCTATGGATGATGAGGACGATGATGACGATTTCGAGGACCTCATCGGAGTCTCTGCTGCTGCCCTCGAGAAGGAGATTGCCCTTGAAATATTGGGTGACGTCATCTACGCCGCCAAAGATAAGAGTGAACCATACATCCGCAAGGCTCTTGAGCTCGTAACACCCTTTGCGGCGCACTCTTACGAGGGTTGCCGGAAGACTGCCATCGGGACGCTTTGGCGCATTTATGCCTGCGTGTCCGAGACCATGGAGAAGCAGGCCGGCCAAAAGTGGGAGCCTGGCCTTCCTCTGAAGGTAGGACCAAACGCACAAATCGCCGAGCTCGGTGAAATTGTGACGACAGCTACTCTACAATTGTGGCAAGATGAATCGGACCGGTCAGTACTAAATCCCCTTGTTCCTCACCCTTTTATTCCAATGATGATTACTTCACGTTATACCCAGCTCACTCAGACGCAAAATGCGGTTGCTGAGAACACGTACAATCTACTTATCTGATTTCGGACATTCCATACGCCTTTTTATCACTAAAAACATGAAGCAATGTCCTGTTACTGACGTGCTTTTCAGGGATGTTGTCACTGAGATCAACCGAAGTGTGGGTAACACGCTCAGAACGTGTGGTCCAGCCATCCTAGGCCAGGCGAACTTCATGGAGCAGTGCGTTACTGTCATAGGGACGATTATAACGCGATCGCATCCCTCTCAGCAAGACCTCGGTGACGAGGATGAGGATCAAGAAGTAGAGGGTAGCTCCGAATGGGACTGGCTTATCATTGACACGGCGCTAGATGTCGTCATCGGACTGGCGGCCGCACTTGGTCCTCAATTTGCAGAGCTCTGGCAGGTTTTCGAGAAGCCCATCCTGAGATTCATAAGTGCCAACGAGTCTCTCGAGAGATCGACGGCTGTGGGCGTGGTGGCCGAGTGTATCGCCTACATGGGCACCTCTGTGACACCTTATACGTCAAAACTCCTACGTCCGCTGTTGCATCGTTTGTCTGATGAGGATAAAGAGACCAAATCAAATGCAGCTTACGCAACCGGACAGCTTGTCTATCACTCGAGCGATGCTCAGACCTACCTTCCAAGCTATCCTGCTATCCTATCCAAGCTGGAGCCCCTGTTACAGATGGATGATGCCCGTCTCAAGGATAACGCTGCTGGCTGCGTATCCCGCATGATTCTGGCCCACCCCGACCAGGTCCCCATTGCAGAAGTTCTCCCTGTATTGGTTGACCTACTTCCTCTGAGGGAGGACTACGAGGAGAATAAGCCAGTATACCAATGCCTGCGCAAACTCTGTATGTATCATCCTCGATACGTTTGCCTTCCGTTGATTGTTCAGCGCTAACATGTTTATAGACGAAGTATCCAACCCTACGGTGCAGGAGCTTACCCCCAAGCTGCTCCCCATCTTCCAGCAGGTCCTAGGCCCGCCAGAGGAACAGCTTGAGCCGGAGACCAGACAGACCGTCGAGGAGATAGTACGCGTCCTCTCCAAGTAGACATCTTTGCTGTTAGATTAATGATGGATGGATGGATATTGATGACTTGCATGATACCTATATGTACGAACGAAGGAATGACTGTCGAAAAAAAGGGGATGTGACGTGACGACCGGTGCGTGTGGTTTCCCGATTGCAATACACTCATGCTTAGATGATTCCCCCATAGATAGATGCTTGGTTTCCCGTCGAGACCATTAAATGAAAAAAAGTTCTTCATAAGAATGATTTACTACATGCAGTGACACTTAATTCCCCTACTACCAACCAGCTATCGTTACCTATAGGACAGGGGTGATAACAAATGTTTCAATTTCTCGAATGTGAATAGTGCACGTTGTACGGACCTTGGGGATTCGGTTCTCCTGAATTAGATGGAGCTAACAGTCCACCTTTCAAATCTGAATGTCAAGTTCCTATTTGTATGAATATTGGTACACAGTAAAACAATATGTCGAAAATCATATAACAGTGTTGAAAAAGGCAACATAAAACGTATCTGTCACCAGGCATTCCAGCTCCCGCAACTTACGGATCCATGGCGTCATTGAATTGGACCAAGTCTTTTCGGTTTTATTCTCAGGGATGGTACTAACTGGTTTATGGAAGAGCACTAAAATGGGCACAAGAATGGACTGAGTAAATGTAGCTAGCTACCTATCTAGACTCTATGTCAGCGCTGGTATTTGTATTAATTTCCCGTCAATATAGTTGAAATGTAAGAATACTATTCGTAAACAGGTCTAGTTGCAATCAGGTTATTGAGTTCACTCCCCGGACCTCAGATATGGTGTACTGGCTAACTTTGATATTGGTCTTAATACTCAAAACATGGATGAAGGTATTACACTAGGAGATGAAACGTTCGTAAGTAAGCCCGGTAACTATCTCGATATGTGAAATGAACTTTACAGGTTTATAAGGACGCCTAACTAGGAAGCACAGATGGATGCTCGTCTCTAAAGCGTCAAATGTTATACATGTGATAAGATTATATTATGAACCGAAGTGAACAAACAGTATAAGCATACAAATATTGTGTATCAGCGTGGTTATAATGTACAGACAGAATATCAGCGTGAGGACCGGACATGAATTTTAATATGGCGTTAGGCTAATTGGAGTTTGATCTTGAGTTCAGTTGTCAAGTTCACCAAGTGAAGTCTACCTAGATACTAAAACATGATCCATACAAAGCCTTCCCCTATATCAGCTGAGGGAGCTTTGGTGGTTGATACATGTTCTGATCTAATGCTATGTATGCTATGGAGCCAAACAGTATTTTGTATGCTCCCCCGAGCGTTCAGCGTCGTCATCTTCATGGATAACCTTACTTTGTTGGTCACTATTACATTCTTCTGATAGGTACACTATGAGACGTCTTAAAATATTTAACATGCTCAGTCCCTATGAAGAACCAAATACTCTTCTAAGGCGGCAGGTTGTAGCGGTCCTATTTTGGATTATGATAGATGCTATCAATAAATATGATGCGGTATGTTTGGGCCATGAAATTTATTACTATGGAAATTGGAGCCTGTCACAACCCTCAAATCCCCCGTGCTATTTACATAAATCTTTACTAATCCCCCTATTAGTATCAGGTCGAAAGATTCAAGCCCAAGTTATATGATATAGCCAACTAAGAGCCGAATACATGAACTTAAGAAGTCGTCTTTATAAAGACAAGCCTACTAAAAGGTAATGAACCCTGAGGATATCTAATGAGTCAAGAATTGTAACTTATTTTACATAATTTGTAGTCGGTGCCTATATGCCTTTCTCAAGAGAGATCTATAACTTACATTCGTATGAGCCACATGATCTTGTTTAGGACAATACACGAGGCTGAGGCTAACTT
This sequence comes from Eutypa lata, assembly GCA_022661535.1. Taxonomy (NCBI): domain Eukaryota; kingdom Fungi; phylum Ascomycota; class Sordariomycetes; order Xylariales; family Diatrypaceae; genus Eutypa; species Eutypa lata. The sequence continues at coordinate 509,276 of JAKULF010000013.1, read as the reverse complement.
TACCACAGCACAGTTTATAAACGCAAGGCAGCATTACATACAGGTTCATATTCTTTTACTTCACAACTAGCCAATCATTCGTTAGATGTAGTCGACTTTGCGGCTCTACACATTTGTTAACGTTCCACAGCCGCACGTCTGCGGTATTCGGACTCGGTATTACGAAGTTAGAAAGTCGTGAGACACGCGCAGCCACTTAATCTCGTGTAATTACAACTAGATACACGACGTAAGTGGCGCATAGGCTGGGCGTCCGGGGAAAATATTAAGCGAGAGCGATGGTGGCAGTTGGAAGAGCAATTCAAATGCCGTACCCGTGAAACGTTACCCAGCTGGCCTAATGCAGAGCATTTACTTACCCACCCCTTACTTCCCTGACGCTCCCTCCTGGTGGGTGAATTGGCTGATTGGTCAATCAGGGGACATGTCTTGATACCTAGTAATGAGCATCCATTCACGTTGCTTTCTAGGTATCAGAGAAATCATGTAAGGGGCAACCTTTAGCGGCTTGGGATCGTCGGCGAGGCCGGCCGGTATATAACCGTTGAGGTGCCCGAGGAGAAATATGCTGACATCTACGCGCTTTCCTCTCTCTCTCTCTCTCTCTCGGTGTCTAATAGAAGCGTAAACATCATTCTAAGAACTAACGCGAGAAGGCAAAGAAACAGACCCCTAAAGCCTTGGCAGCTGCCTAGGGACTAATGCAGATGCACACATGTCTGACTGAATAATAATAAAAGAAGAGAGGAAAACGAAGAAAAAAAGATATAAATATTATAGGAAAGGAAGGTGGTACATGACGTCCAGCTCTCGGAACAGGTCTTGCTTCGAAGTGTACTGTGTGTTCCCCCCATGGATAGAAACCTCGTATGTCTTGTTAAACGGGCGCTATGGCATACATCCTTATACGGCAAGGTTCGTAAGATGCTCCCCGAGACACCCAAGCGGGTTCTTTTTCCGAAACGTAGGTGCAGATGCGTATGCAGAGTTTGGCAGTCCATCCATCGTGCCCAAACCGTGATGGTGGGAAAGATATATTGGAAGCCGGGTTTCTGGGAGTATGGGAGGCGAGGCAGGTAGTTTAGCTCGGGAAGGTTTGGTAGATGAAGAATTCTTCCGTCTAAGTTGATACTACTACATGTGAAACCATGTTGTGCTACGTGCGTTTAGTTAGATGCGAAAAACAAGCTGCATTTACACATATGGGTATGCACCTAAGCGATGCTACCTTGATAGTCTAGTGTTGATGTGTGTAATGAGGAATAGGGGAGCTGAACAGGCGGGACGAGGCGTGCATGTTGTGCATGGGGAATTATTTACTTAGCAAGGTTATGATTATCTAATTCAAGGTTAAGTGTTTTTGGTTCGCCATTACCCTTGGGGTGATGTGCACGAGATTCTAACGCGCGTTTGTTTAGGAGAGGGCCTGAGGGTTGGGCATGCAGGTATGGTATTGCCGCATGTCACGGTTCCTATCAGAAAACCACGGCCCCCTTTTCCTCAGCCTGGTTCGGTTCAATTGAGGCATTTACTTCCAATTAACTCTGTAGGTAAACATATCCATCTGGCATCGGTAAGACTCGAGTGGTCATCTCTAACATTTCTAACATGGGGAGGGGTCTATGAGGGGCGAAAGATTGCAGATGACCATCCGCGCCACTCAACCTGACGTTCTCGATTATCTTTTGGCAAACAGGTCGTAGGTCAGAAGTGGCTGGTCTGCTGGTATCGGAGTTTCCCAGTTTCTCTCTTAAGACCTCCTTGGCTATAATTACATGGTAATAGAATTGATGTGGCTGGGTATATTGGTATATCTTGTCCTGACAAATTCTTTTCTCGGGGAGGGTTACATCGAAAGCAATAACATCTGCCGATTTCAACCCATATCCGTGTCTTGATGTCATCGTTTCATTATACATGTTTTTCCAGGGGTCGATGGTTGACAGGTCCGGGCTAGTCGTAGACTCGTAGTAGGCGCTTACTTATCTTTCAACTCTATCGGCGCCATAGGTGTGCCTGGCGAGGCAGCTAAACATAGGTGAGACGAACAACCGCTAATGAGCTGCCTAAGACGATGAAGCTATACCGAACGGGTGGGTGAATGAGATTCACCTGCTTCCTATTTGTATGTGGTTGCTTCTTCAATTAGAACATGTAGAACAAAGAAGCTCGAATCCATCTACAGTAGTTATCGATGATCGCGGCGCACAGCTTATCGTTCGTCATTGATCCTCCTGTAGGAGCGATTATTCCTTAGCCCCCCTCCTCCTCCCCAATCCCCCCTGTCCATTTTACCAGAATGGGTGTAGAGTTGCAGCACCCCTGCTTGGTACATTTTGAATTTATCCAATGACCGCTGCGATGTCTGCTAGTTTGGCCAAAAGCATCCAGATCGCCACCCCGGATGAGCCGCTATCCTTGGCCATCGCGGGAAGAGGGGGCTTGAGGGGTTGGCCCGCTAGCGCTCACCGGCTTAACCAGGGTCGCATTCCCAGATGCCACTCTCTCCGTTAAACTGTCAACATGAAACGATGTGATCGAGAAAAGTTGGCATTCAGGCATTATACCGTCTACGAAACAAGACATTGGTCCAAAAATATTTAAGACCTTCTGAGCGTCTTCTATGCAATTCGTCGTTGGGAGACTCCTTATCACTGTGGAAGAATGGGTAGCAGGGTAGCTAGAATGCCTGAATGCCGGGAATGTCCTGTCACATTGGCTCATTTGACGAGATTATGGTTCATTGCAACTGTTCGGTTTGACAACCCGACAGTAAATAAGGGACTGCTGTATGACGGGAAATGTTCATATTTCTCCGAGGCATTGAAGCCGAGAGTAAACACAGTACGAAATAAACAAGTCTGGTCTGCTCCAAACATTGAAACTTATTAACCGCAGTAGGGTATACTGCACTCTGAAGTCTACGCCCTTTTCCCGGAATAATTAGGACGGTATCTGATAGGATAACTAACTAGCTATGCATATCAGCGAAATAAAGGGGGAGGGTACATACTTAATCTCCTACTACCTTATGTAGCCCAGCACAATTTAGGGGGTGATAAGGTAGCAGTCGGCCGTGATGGACACGCACAGCGCCCAAGATGTTGTGGGCCACGAATGCAAGATATAGTTGCTAGGCGTAAGGACTCGCAGTAGCGACCGCAGATCTACAATTTTGTCGCAGTTAGTGGTTGTTGTGGCACCTTGCTCGTCGGTCAAACACCGTATGATCGGTCTCCAGCGGCTTCTGTAGGCCGGCAGGACGGCAGGTCGGTCTGTCTGTCTGTCGCACGATCGTCAACACGAGCCCATTGTAAAGAGCTGCAGTCCCACGGACATGTGGTGTATCTTTCTAGTAATGCAATATCTCGCCCAAATAAGGACCACCTTACGTACGTGATGTCGTAAAAATGACCAAGCCCAAGTCACACTCAAACATCTCATTGGGAATATTCGCATAAAACCGGTTGTCAACCTCAACGGCTTCTTCCCTTGATGCGAAAGGAAATCACCGTCTGTGGGTGGGATGTAATCTGGCCGCCTGCCCGTCATTTCGCCCACGTATGTAAGTAATAAGACGTGTGTTTACATGGTTAGGCATGTGAGGTGCTACTTTGGCCCCCTGGCTGTCTGGTTTAATATCGAATCCTATCGCAATCCCCCGCTATGAGTGAGAGTGCTGAGTGCTCGGTTGTTGGTGGTTCCTCCACCTGTCCACTTATTAAACCCCATACGTGACATCCCTGACTACACTAATCGATGCTTATCTTCCGATCCTTCTTGGTTTCGTGCTTGCTTGTACCGTCCACCGTCGTCTTTACTTATCAAATGTGGATTCCAGCCCCGTCATATTAAGAATAATTATATATGTACGTGTGGTTTTAATTGGCGTGGTTGGTGGACTAGGTAACCCCCACTTGAAAGTGATCGACCGTTGAAATGCGCATCGACAAGCTGAAATGCCATCGTTGAATCGGAGCTCAGTTAGGGATGTTCTAGTTATGTATTTGCTTTGTTTACAGGAACCTACTTATGTTCTGAACTGAATATAACTACTGTCATACTGAAATACACGACATGGAAATGGTCTAGCATCAGCATTCACAAAGGGACCTTTCATGCGAACCTATTTCTATATGTAGATCTTATTGTATCACACTTCCAGCTTCTAGTTCTGTTGTACAGCAGGCAAATTGGAAATCATTACCTGCAAGGTAGTAGACTTTACTAAGCTTTGTAACCATGTGATTACTATATAGCTCTCGTTGAACTACTTGTTAACTACGCAGACTACCTACTAATAGCTGGAATAACCTCAGACAACACCCAAGTGATTTAGGTAACAATGGATGTTGTGATTTGACTGTTCTATACATGATTAGAACGCGCACCTAATTTCACTAGAATGATGATATGCGATAAGCAATTCTTGCTTGAATTTGACAGTATTATTTTCAGACAATACGAGATTAATCACGGCACTACCAGATATAGAAGGGAGAACGCAACGTACAGCGTACCTTGCCTTTGCTTGGCTGCCCTCTGCAACTCTGTACGTAGGAAGCAATGGAACGCCGCCGCAAATGGGCGTGTCTCGAATCATAATCACCAATGTTTAAGTAGGTACCTAGGTAGGTACATCGCAATAGGAACAACACTGTAATGATCGTTTACTATAAGCGGTTGTCAAGGTCAAGTCCCCGTCTCCTAATACATGCATCCACACCAACTGGCATCCATGATACCTACTGCATACATTGTACGTACGGATATACCCTGGACCTGGTCAGTCAATAGTACATGCATGCATTGGTGCAGCTGCAGTAGTAAATGTATATTGCCTACCTAGGCAAATATGTATCTAATACCAAATACAATGAATGATTCATATCTGAATGGGATTGTAAATAGGACAATCCATATATCGCCTGCCTGCCATAATTTCATAATGACTGATGAATGCTACGCTACTATATGTACGTACATACCCAAATACCTACCTTAGGTATACACTTGCATACGAGGGATGCTACGTATAGGCGCGTATATAGTTAGTCTTAGGTCAATCACAGTCGTAGTTACCCAACCTCGGAACCTATTTCAAGTCCCCCCCTCCCCTCCTTCCGCGTATCCCTCTCGTCCTTCCCTTTCCCACCCTTTTACTTATTAGGTTTTCCATGTTGTTTTTATTTCCTTCCAAAAGTTGAGTGAAAGTTTCTGGTTCGCCTGGAAAGAGAGGCTACCATTGGGCTGAAAAGCATTACGCTCGCTATAATATCATCGACTGTACAATAACATCTTCCTGGCCTGTCTTCCCTCGTCATCATCATCATCATCCTCACCATCATCACCAGCATCGATCGTAGCTTTACTCCCCCTACGATTGCTACATTGTTTTATACGACAACATATACAACAACACATCGTTAGTCCTAAGCATCTGTCTTGATCAGTTTCAACAGCAACGATAACGAAAATGCGGTTCACGTTCGCTCTGGCTTCGGCCCTCCTCGGTGTTGCTTTCGCAGCACCACAAGGCGTCACGGATAAGTTGACACCGACCGGTAGTGCTCCCGCGGGATGTACTGGTAGTTTCGATGGAAGTTTTGAGATCACCGTCACTCAGGCTAAGGAAAAGAGAGATGTGGACCTCGAGGTACGTAACGACAAGTGTGATGAGCAGTTCTAATGGATTGGCCGTATGCATCGGCGTTAGGAGGATTAACTAACAAATGAGGATAGAAACGAGCTGAGTGTGGAAAGAATGGTATCCTGGTCCTTAGTTTGGCAGATGGAGCCGTCATCGACGAGCAAGACCGAACTGGTTATATCGCGTCCAACTTCCAGTTCCAATTCGATGGTCCTCCCCAAGCCGGTGCCCTCTTCACCAGCGGCTTCTCTCTTTGCGAGGATAGCACCCTAGCTCTGGGCGAAACCACGACCTTCTACCAATGCCTGTCGGGTGACTTCTACAACCTTTACGACCGTGACTGGGCTGAGCAGTGCGAGCCTGTCTCGATTGTTGCCATTCCCTGCGGTGGAAGCGATGCTGTCATCTCGGACATTGGAGACGGTCAAATCATCGCTACTAGCGTTGTCGAGACGACCATCATCACTGCGCTGAGCGACGGACAACCCCAGGTCATCACGACCTCAGTCGACATTCCTATCTGCCAGATCGGAGATGGTCAAGTTCAGGTCCACACCACGCCTTGCGCATCTGTCACATCTATCCCGACTACCACCTACATCCCGATTAGCCAGTCCTCGGATGGTCAGATTATTAACCCGACCCCGCCTACTGTTCTGCCTCCCGCCCCTAGTACACCTGCGCCGCCTGTGTCGACCACCGAGGTGCCTTCCACCGTACCTCCCGTACCTCTCCCATCGGTGGCGCCCTCGGAGACCCCTACGGTCGTCGTGCCCCCGGTGTCGAGCGAGTCGTCCACTCCAGTTTCCAGCAGCCCTAGTTCGAGCGAGGTACCGTCTTCGACCAGCGAAGTCCCCAGCTCGCCCAGCGAGACGGCTCCTCCCGTCGAGACTTCGGCACCACCTGCCAGCGGGTCTTCACGTGTCACAGCAGGATCGGTCGGTGCACTGATCATGGGTTTTATGATTGCATTTGTTTGCCTGTAATTTTACGTCTCTTTAACGACGATGCGCCCACGAGCCGTCGATAATTTTGCACTAATCAATATAATCACGGAAACATTGGAATGGGGGGAAAAGGGGAAGAAGAGATGACAGAGAGAGTTAATGCGTCGATGTGAGATGAGATAAAAAAGAAAAGGGATGCTAGGGCTTTAATAATGTTGCAACACAGTTGTCTTCTATGGATGGAGATTATAAAGGACTTCTCTTCCCTCCGTTACATTGTGACACCTGAAGCAATCTCTGAACACGAGGGAGAGGGTATGATGCATATAGGCATATTGTCAGGCACCAAAAAATGAATATGAGAATTTTGGGCGCCCACCTACTTTTCGGGTCTATAATTATGGTTTATACTTCTTTCGCCCGATGGTGACGGGATATTGACAAGAATAGATGACACCATTGACTATCATGCTAGCATGTGTCCCTTTGATGCCAACGTTTATCGTTTCAGCCGCGATCACTTGAAACTGCCATGCTGGCTATCTCTTTAAACAGGTGCCAGTCCCCATTCACAATGTTAATACTTTCGTACGGCGGCGATATGCTCGCTGTGAGGGGTAAACCAAATGAAGTGCGCCAATACAGGCCAAATTCTTTTAATGTATCCGGTCAATCCAATCTTACCTAGTCTAAAGAAGTACACGTCTTCGTTCTACAGGCCTTACTCACTCCGTCACAACTCTAGTTCCTCTCACTTACTCGGACGGTACAACACCCTTGTCGCTGTTGCTGTTGCTGGGATATTAGAATGGAGGAGATAGGACCGCATAGGTAGCTCACCCGGTATAGCTCCAAGACCCGGCAGCTAATCCCAACTCCACGCCGAGTCTCCGGGATAGCCAACGGGCGGCAGAGTGGAACATACCGAAGGTATTGATCGGCAACGTAGAACTAGACCCCAACGAGGCGCTCCTCGTAGCACAAGGGCCCTTCAGTCGTTTGATTTCCCGCCTGGCGATTATGCTCCAGGACATCGAGGAGGAGTTAGCTCTGCAACCCAAGGCAGACTACTGGGAATAGGATACCAAGGACCTCATCACGCGACTGTTTCGGCTTTTGAGGAGGGCAAACGAGCTAAGGTCAAGGACTAGATAGAGATAGGTAGAGAATCCTAATATGTGGTCATGATCGATGCAATCGTATTGTGCTATCATGACGTATACACCTTGAAGTGACTCGACCCTCCTGATCAAGTTATTCACTAGTGTGCGTGTTAGCTGCACCACTGATCAACGACTTGCTCCCAACCCAAGCAAGGGGCACATCCGACACCTCTCTGACATCCTGTTTCTCACCTTGCCCCCTCATATGGTGCAAGGCCTGCAGCATCTTGTCCACCCGGAGCGAAAGAATCCGCCGCATAGTCTTGCTTTTGACTGGGTTCTTAACCAAGAAATCTCCAAGGGCTACCTCCCGGCTCGCTTCCACAAGAGCCGGGACGCACGGGTTACCCCATAGACTGCGGCACGACTGCTGTAGACGACGAGCCGGCCAGGCTTGTCTTGTCGATGGTGTGCGTCGCCGGCGCAGCAAGACGGAGAACGTCTTCGAGCGTACAAATAATATTATCTGCTAGTAGCGCAAGACTGAGCAGGACCGGTTGCTTTGAGGCAAGACATGGCTGGTCATGGTAGTTGGTGCTCTGCAAGGAGACGAGATTAGGATCATGGTTTCTGGGGGGCGAGGCTGTCTGCACCAGTGTTTGCTCCAGTCTTGCAGTCTTTGAGAGGATTGCCATGTAGCAGGTGGCTCCTGGATGAGGTTCTAGAATTTCATTAGTAGCTGGCGTCAATGTTTGGCCTACGGTCGACCTCATATCCGGTCCACTGGCCGTTTAGCTTTGGCTGAAATGCGATTATGGTGCGGCAGTAAGTTGTAGATCTGAAATCCATAAGTCTACCATCGAGGTCAGTAGCTCTTCGTTATCGTGTGGCCTGGGAACCGAGGAGGGCTGCATGCAAGCGTCCGTCGTCTGGATGTCGGCCATGGACGACATCCGAATGGTAACCAGAGTCGCTTAGACTTCCCACTCTACTAGAGTCTATCGCATCGTCGCCTAGGTATTTCTTGGGTCGACCAAGTCACCTCAGTGGGCTATAGACACAGCTGGCTCGCCTCTGAGCGCATCGTTTGCACGTGGGTCTATCCTGGCTACATCGAACCTTGTTGTTCTGGCATCTGTCGCACGATAGACGGTATTTCACAGCATCGGCTGCACTCGCAAGTTCGCTAGAAGCTGCCCGGTAAGCGCCATCGCTGATTCTCTCTATATTGTAATAATTGTCACAAGATACCTACATACTTAACCTACCCCCTATTCAAGTTGCAAGTTGAAAGAGCTGACGGGACTGGTGGAGCTACGAGGCTACACTAAATGACTAAATCGGAGCTAAAAAGTACCGATTGCCTGTTTAATGGGCTAGTCTGCTAAACATTAAACGCCAAGCCGTTCAACTTCCAGGTCCCTGCAGCACTGTAACTTGCGATGTCATCAGCGCAACCATTAACTCTCTACATAAATACATCAAAACCGAGCAGGTTGACAGACAAACAAACCTCTTTCTTGCGCATCCTATTCAACTATAATTGCGAAGAACTCTACGTCCATTTCTGACCTACTCTTCTTAATGGTAAATACTTAGAAGATCAACCGGACCCTGCTTTTCCATTTACCACGAGCCCGCCGATCAGTTAGCCGTTCGATCGAGATGTCCGAATACTGGAAATCAACACCCAAGTACTGGTGTAAGCACTGCGGCATCTATGTGCGCGACACGAAGCTCGAGCGCACCAACCACGAGTCCACCGGCAAGCACCAGGGCGCCCTGAAGCGCTTCCTGCGAGACCTACACCGGAACCACGAGCAAGAGGGGCGCGAGAAGGAGCGTGCTAAGCGCGAGATCGAGAGGTTGAACGGGCTTGTTCCTACCAGTAGTAGTAGTACCGCTGGCCCTTCCTCTAGCGGACCGACAGAAACGGCACCACCGCAGTCACGGAATGATGGCGGCAGCAATATCTCAAGGGAGCAGCGCCAGAAGCAATGGGAGCAGCTCGTCGAGCTCGGCATCGAAGTCCCGGACGAGCTGAGGGGCGAGATGGCCATGGTGGGCGAATGGACCGTCACGAATACGCGCGTTGTAAATGATGGTGATAACAGTATACCTGGGGAGGGTGGCGAACAGAAGGCGACGGATGCAATAGCCACGGGTGTCAGGAAGAGGTCGCAGCGCGAGATTGAGGACGAAGGCGCGGCTGCTGAGGAGGAGGCTGCCATCAAGGGGCTCTTCAAAAAGCCGCGAAAATGGGGTCGCGACACGCGGCAGGCCCCCGAGGACGATGCTGAGCTGAACGCTTTGCTAAGTGGGACGTTGGTAGTGCCGCCGCCCAAGAAGGAGGGAGGGGAAGAAGGGGAGGAAAAGAAAATCAAATTAGAGCTGGCGGCGCCGGTGACGGTAAAGAAAGAAGGGGAGGGAGAAGAGTTGCCGAATATCAAGAAAGAGGAGTCTGGTGAAGAGGGCCAGGCCCTCCAGGACATCGCCAGCAAACCAGACGCGGCCGCGGGAGAGGGCGAGAAGGCCCCTGCGATCAAGGAGGAGGAAGGGGGAGAGACGGCCGTCGAGGCCGAGGCCGTGCCTGCTGTCATCTTCAAGAAGCGGAAACCCAAGAATATTCGCCAGAAGTGAAAACCAGGACGAGCGAATAGCTACATGGGACTTCCCGAATTGCCAAACGACCGAAGAATTGCGACGGCTGAGTTCTGCTATCTATCGTCTAGCTAGCTTCAGCTGATGGGGTCAGGTGGGTGGTGGTCGCGTCGGTGGACCTCGGCCTTCTATCTGTGTTATGATGTTTGACCTATGCTTGCGCTCTGAAGTGCTTGTACGAGACCTTGCGTACGAACACACACCACCTATTGAGCAGAGTGGCAGATGCCCTGTCTGCGTTTGGTCTAGTTTGGTCCAGTTAGGTCGCGGTATAACACTAGTATCCCACGATCCAGCGAGATTTCTAGCTCCGTCCTGACCATGTTGTACTATAAGGGCGGAGTACATCATCTCGCAGGCTGGTCAAGCTAGATAATCGCGCGGTTGTTATGGAGGAACTGATGACTATAGCTCACCCCATCTACATAGGGAGATAGGCAGGATATGAACGTGGATCTTCATCGCGTCCTGCCTTCGCTTTGGCAGTTTGGTTATAAATAATACATGAAAAATATCACAACTACCCATGATCCTTCCTCACGATGTGGTTACAACGTATGTTCCTCGTGTGGAAATACACAATCTCAAGCACTCTCGTTATGTTAACTCTGCTTGTGTGTAGGTATTAGTGAAGAACGTTTCCTGGGCAAGCTTACCGAATGGAATGAATGTAAGTACGTGCAGTGTCGGGCCGCGGGACGAGTGGACCGAGCTATGGTGTTTTACTTTCATCTAATTACGTCCGCTTGCTTACCCCTTCGCTGCAACTGAGGGTATCACGAGCGTGCTCATTCCTCAGGCTCAAGCCAATCCAGGATTCCCACAGCAATGTGGACATTGCCCATTTCAACTGCCTTCATTGGCTATCATTCTCCTTTCTACCTATTCACCGGACATCCGCCACCAAAGGATTTGGGACATCCGCCATTTCAATGTCTCGGCGCTTCTCGGGTGTGCTGGGCATAGAAGTTGTCCCGTGCAGGATATTTGTTTGAACCCTGACAATCTCCCCTCTCAGCCCATAGCCCTGCGATCCTATTATAAAGCAGGAAGATTTGTCTCACGATTAATTCTGTTCGTGAGCTAGAGGACTGTGGCACTTCTAGACCACTTAATAACCGTTGACGAAGTAGACAAGCTGTGTTTTATCCCTATCTTTTTCACGCCGTTCAGGACTCTTGAACATTCCGGGGAAGAGAACACCTTATAAAATGGCCGATGTTGAAGACCATGGCTTCAAGATGGCAACTGAATCGTGTAAAAATCGGCATTGTTGTTGTCTCCAGGCCAACATTCAGGAATTCTTCATCATAGTCAGTGATACATACATACCACTTCATGTTGGCGTTGAAGGAATATATAAGAAGACAGGGCACCGATGAACTATGGAGACTTTTAATTCATCACCATCACGCTCATTCGTATCATCAGCTCCTCTTCCAGCAACTCCTCCGGCGAAATTACTAACACTACAGGTAAAACCAACAACCACCAGCAGCCCAGCATGAAGTCCACCTGGTACTTGCTACTCCTGCCACTATTGGCATCGGCAACTCCTATCGGTAAAGGGAACAACCAAGCCTTGGTGAACGCGATCAAGGACCATGCCTTCTGTAAGGTCAACATCGCCATCGTCCAAGGGCTTCATAAAGACCCTCTCGGCTCATCGTACTGTTCCAGCTTCTTAGACATTCCGATGACGACGGTGTAAGTTCCTCATCTCCGTGGTCTGTAAATCTCTCTATCAATGAGACTAACACCTGTGATTTAAGCACTGAATTCGTTACCGTGACGCCGCCGAACACTGCTATTGATCCGAATGTAATGATACCGGTCGTCACGAATACACCAGCCCCTATCCCGACCTTGACGAAAGTCCATTCGGTTCCGACTACCCCAGTGCCGGTTATCAAGTCATCAACCCCAGCGGTAGTGGTCCCAACGCCCACGGTGACTCTCACCGAGGTAGCAACCGTAGACATCACGGTGACAGATCTCGTTACCGAGGTAAAAATTTTCCAGCTAGGACGCCTTCAAGAAGGTAGGTTCACTTGAACTAACAACTTGGCAGACCAAGAAGAGAACAACCACCCTGACTTCGATCGAGACCCTCAGCTGTCTCACAAGCGCCATCGGGTCCTTCTCCTTCCCGACAGCTCTCCCGGAGAAGAAGGAGACGAGGAAGCGCTCCTTCCACGACGACATCCTCAAGGACATCGGCGTCAGCACGGACGTCTTACTCCACCATCACCACGACGACGATGATGACGAGTGGATCGCGCGACCCGACTGCATCCCACCGACCTGGGACGAAGTCCTCGTCTCCAAGGCCTGCGCCTGCATGGTACTGCCCAAACCATCCTGCACGACGACCGTAACGCGGACGGCCCAGCTCTCGCACCCCACCATCGCCGCCCGGCGCGAGAACGCCGCCGCTAACAAACCATGCATCACCGAGGTCGTCACCAACACCGTGACCAACACGATCACCAAGACCTCCACCTCAACCGTCACCGAAGTCGAGACAGCCCACGCGACCGCGACCGACATCGCCTCCGGGGGCACAGGCCTGCACTACAAGCGATTCGTGCACACCTTCCCCGCGAAGCCCAACAGCGGGTTCACAGCCTCGTTCTTCAAGCGCCGCACGCCTCTAGCGGAAGGGTTCCTCCGCACCCTCGAGTGGGCCTCTCCCGACTGGCCGACCGGCCCCTACACTCTCGGCCTGCCCTCCCTCTCCGCCACAGACAGGGAGCAGTTCGAAGCGACCCAGGCGGCCGTCGTAGCGCAGGGCTTCTTCGTCGCGCGCGCCGGGTCCGGCACCTACACGTTCATCGCGTCGCCCGACACCGTCGACAACTGGGAGTACCTCTGGCTCGGCGAGGACGCCTACTGCGACTGGGCGGACGCCAACGCCGCGTTCCGCGCCATGCGCGGCGCCGACGGCAAGGATGTCGTGGGCGGCCGCTTCAGTGTTGATTTGGAGGCGGGCGATGCCGTTCCCCTCACCTGGCTCTGGGCGAACGGCGGCGCCGCCGCCCGGAGCGATCTCAGGGTCGGGCTGCCGGATGGGACGGTGACGGATGACCTTGCGAGGTTCTTTGTCAGGGCTTGTGGCGAGGAGGTCTTCAAGGTGGATGTTTTTGTCTAGGGGCGTTACTGTACATAGGTGTACATACGTGTGTACATTGGCTTGTATACTGACTGATTGGATGAAGGGGTTTCTTTCTATCTTGTTGTATTATGTTTTTTTTTTAAATATGCCTACCTGGTTAGGCTTCAAGTGTTGTTGGCCAGGTACTAGCTTGTTGGCATGGGATGCCTAATTACTTACTAATTACTAATGTGATCTAATAATTTTTAGACTATCCACCAATTTATGTTTCAATATCCGACGTGTTTCAATCCTGCTTTAAGCCCGCAGGGCTGTCGATGATGGTGGGTGGATTGCCGCCTCGTCGAGGTTCACCCCTTAGTTGCCCCTGAGAACGTCATTAGTTGACCTTGGTCTCTCCTCTATCTGGGTCTCTCCAACACCGAAGCTGGATATGCGAGTAATTAATTACCTCGAAGTAAAGGATATTCCCTTTACCATACTCACTGTATCACAGCAAGTACTTCTCATAAGATCAGCTGAGTGAGCTTACTCGGTCAGGAAGGTGGACGCCCTGCATAATCAAGCCTAAACTTGACGTTGGACCAACTTCTCGTATGTTGCTACCAGATGACAAGATGCTAAAATGTTCTGTGAAACTAGTGTGAATGCTGTACTTTGGGTTACGTAGTGCGTAGTTTGGGCCGCCGAGTAGGGGTGATTGGGGACATATTGGTAAGTGTGCCTCTCCTGGCAATGGACGGATGAGCCAATATAGATAAGCCCGAGATTCTGAATTTAAGGGATGAAGATATCTATGAGTTTTCTTTTTTAGTCGATTCGGATGATCCTCTATCTCGGCGATCTTCTGTCAAACACCACCTGCCGGCCACTTCATCATAGGACATGCAACCCGCATATGCCGTACTACAGAACAACCGCTGACATTGGATCGCGATGGTAGCTTAACCGGTTCCATTATTAGCTGGGGGCAAACATGCCTGTTGGAAATGAATGTGCTTGATTTTGAGGTCGAGACCTGAGCCTAAGAGCGCCTATCTCCAATAGTTCGTCGAATCTAACGTAAGCGAGTCCCTTCCGCATATCGAAAGTGCATTTCGAATGCGCAAAGCTTCGTCCACGTCAGAATGGAACTCCGGTAGAGCCAAATAGTTGCGCGGGCTTTCCCTAGGTCTTGTCGCCACATGTTGTGTTCTAGAATATCTATTTTCGGTCAGTAGCCTTGCGTACTTTTAATCAGCTGACCAGAGAGTTGTGGTGTGCAACGAGAGACAAAGACGGACGGTATGTATGGGGAATGAATGCTGCTATTTGTCGATAATTGTATGTCCTAAACCCACCTACATGTAACCCTGCTACCGTAGGGCTGGACAACATGGCCCAAATATGACGCTTATCGGTCCGGAAAGGATAAGGGGCTGCCACGGCTGGTTGGGGGCTTTTCAGCTCGCTTGACTGCAAGGTGATGATCTGTGATGGACCAATCCTCTTTTGGAGATCTTCTTCGGGAGGTGGGGAGGGTGGTTTCTGGGGATTGTGGAAGGGAATCGACGACATGGGAGGGGATAGCCTTGTTTTGGAGGGTGTTATGGGTGTTATGTGTAGTTCACATAAGCCTTGCTATAGCACGTTATGTTGTACGACCCAAGGTCCGTTGAAGAATGCCATATGCCAAATGATAGGTCGAACTTAGTGTCTTCTGTTATTTCCCCTCCTCTTGTGTCCTCCATCCGGTCGCTCGGCTGGCGGGCGCTTAAGCCAGAGAGATCACTAATTGTGGATTGAGTTTTTTCTGCAGTTGGCTGCAGTGTCGGGTCACAATTGAATTACGGCGTCCGGGTCCAGAAGAGTCCTAACCCCCAGACTTGGTTTTCTTGATTTATTTGAATTTTTTCCCTCTTAACTTTAGATCGTCCTTTCTCTGACAGGTTGTTTGTTTGCTCACTTCCACTCACATGGTTAAGTGAATGTTCGGGTTTTGAACCGGGTATCAACGCACTTGGCAAGCAACAACTTTAACAAGACCAATGGCGGAGCACAGCGAGCGCGCCAATAGGCCCCCCTTACGCAGTCAGCACAGCGAACAGTCAATTCAGTCAGTCATAAGAAGACCCTTATTAAACCCATCCAGAAAGACTACCCCACATCAGCGCACCACGAGCGACAACACCTCCATCAGATCTCTGTCCCAAATAGAGGGTGTCATTGGGTTCTCTCGTCATGCGTCGTCCGTATCGGCAAAGTCGCGGCCATCGGAGCCGGTTACGGGGGCTGCAGGTCTCCATAGCCCATCTTTGCCGAGCCCGGCAGCGTGGTCGGATGGAGGCGATTTAGGTTCTCGATCTCCGGCCGGCGTGACCACCCCTGACTTGAGTTCGGATCTGAACACTTGGGTGCAGCAGAAATCAAGGCCGCCGACATTGCACCACTCGCCATCAGCCTCGACTTCAGCTCCGCGACCGCGACCACGACCGCGACCTGCTTCCTTTCAGTTCGAGGATAACACCTCTTATGTGTCCCCTACCCTTTCCTCGGGTTCCATATTTTCTCCCCTTGGACGGTTTGGGCATGGCCATACTGACTCCCGCACAAATCTCCTAAATACCCCTAGCACGCCGGGCACACAGTGGAGGAGCCCGCGCGCGCCGCCGCCTTGGACGGTGCTGCAGGGCAAACTACACTGGTTTATTTGGAGGCCAGCATGGAATATGTATGTGATGTTTCTGCTCGGCTTCGCCATCGCGGTGGGGCACCATGCCTTCTACCAGGCATTGGACGGTCGACCAGCCGACAATCAGCTCGCCATGCTTAGGTACGGGTCGGGTAAGTCCTAAGAATAAATTGATATCCTACCTTTCTCGTTCTATTATAGAACCTTCTACAAGATATGATAAAGAGTGGCACACTAACTTGTGTTTACTAAATAGTGTTTGCATTTGCGACGAAAGCCTGTCTAGTCTCGGCGGTGATAGTGGCGTATAGACAGAGAATATGGACCACGGTGCGGAGCAAGATGCTCAGCGTTGCGGCCTTGGACTCCCTCTTCGCGGCTACAGAGGACTTCTGGGCCCTTTGGAATCTCGAGGTCTATAAGCAGGCCAAAGTTGCGATTGCTCTAGCAATTCTTGTCTGGTAGGTTATTATTGAGACAACAACCTACATAATTTGCGGACTGTTAACTGATTTTCTGTCAAGGCTTGCGCCGCTCGTGATTATTCTCACGGGTAATACTTTGAGCGTAGAACCCGCGTTTAGGGTGGACAATTTGACCTGCCCTAATGTCCGTACTCTCAATTTTGTTATGGAGGAACGCGAGAACTGGCGCGATCCTACCAAGATCGGCGGTCTAATTGGGCTGTCTGTTTCCATCTTTAATAGTACCACCGCGACGAACACCTCCGAGGGTTGGTTCGATTACTATACTAGTGCCAGCGACCAATTTGAACAAATCGTAATGATGGGAGCATATGAAAAACAG
This sequence comes from Eutypa lata, assembly GCA_022661535.1. NCBI lineage: Eukaryota > Fungi > Ascomycota > Sordariomycetes > Xylariales > Diatrypaceae > Eutypa > Eutypa lata. The sequence continues at coordinate 492,322 of JAKULF010000013.1, read as the reverse complement.
GTGGTAGGCCGAACAGGATCTACGCTAGACATCTGCGGTCCTGGTTGGAACTGTACGTACGTAGTAAATTTTACGGGCCCAGGGTATAAATGCGAAGAGCTCGCGAAAGGTATAGGCTCGAAGATAGGACGTTTCAGAGACCATCACCCGCCAAAAGGCTTCAATACCACACTCTTGCTGCCAGAGGGAAACCATAGCTATTATGCCTACACTAGTGGGGGAGACTACGGGGCAGCACAGATGAAAGAGGTCAGCCCCGGTGGCATGCCCATAAAGGGACCTCCGTTTCCGAAGAACCTCGGGGCCTTTAGGACGGAGCCAATCCTGTGGATCGGGTATTCCGAACGGGTAGACCCAGCGAACATACCAATAAGGCCCGAACATGGAAGCCCCAAATCTGGATGGGATGAGGCGTTCGTGCCCAAGATATTCGCATGCGAAAACTATGAGACAGCGTACACGGTCCGCTTCAACCACACGGGTGGTCAGCAGTTCACCGAGATCACTGACCGCGAATATCTAAGCCCCGTCATCGATACTCAATGGCTCCAAGATGGCAAATCCGACGACGGGACCAACGACAACACTGTGGCCTACCCGGAGATCAACTACGTGTTCCCGAATGACGACAAACAGCACTATCGCCGTGTTGCCGCTTTCCACTCGATAGGCTCTAAGGTGCGGTTCTTTGTCAACGGGACGGTAGACTCGGGAATAGTTAGCAACCCGATCGCAGATACTAAGGCATTGCAGACGAAACTGCTCGATCGTCACCACGAGTGGTTCCCCTACCCGGACCTTATGCATCGCGTGCAGTCATTCGCCGAGGATATCGTGCTCTCGATTCTATCAGACCCGCAGTTCCTAGCAGTCGTGTGGGCGACACACCCCGACGCGGGACCCAGTGGCGCCATGGCGGCCGCCGACGATTCTTCTCCCACGATGCAGTACCCGTGCGAGCGCTCCCGCTTCGAGAACCGCTACCGCTATCACGTGAGCACGCTCTGGGCCGTCTACGGCGTCGCCATGCTCGTGGCTGCCCTTGGGATTTGGTCCGGGACACGCGCCGTCGGAGAGAACGACGGCGATAGCGGCCGCCTACGCGACACCCGGTTCTCGAGCATCGTGGCCGCGACGCGCGGTCCCGCGCTCGAGAAAGTTGGCTGGAGTAGTGCCGGTGGTTCTGCATCCCGCTGGCGCGGCGGGGACCCGGCGGGCGCGGACCTCCCGGCCGACGTCAAGAACCTCAAGGTCGGGTACGGGCTCGTGCACGGAGGAGGTGCAGGAGGTGCAGGTGGAGCCGCGTCATCGTCGACGATGACGACGCCGAGGATGAGCAACAACAATGCGCTTGGTTTGACCAACCACCACCACCATCACCACACGATAGATGCCAGCCCTAGGGGGTTCGATACCCCCGCCTCCAGCAGCAGCAGCACTGCCTCGGGATTTCAGCACCACGACGAAGAAGATGCGCGGTTGTTCCCCGAGCGTGCGCTCTGGGATGCGAGGGACGTCCGCTACGGCTTTGGGCTCGAGGGCGACGTCAGCCAGCTGAGGAGCGAGGGGAGCTTGTTCCGAGGCCGCTCTCGTGCATGAAAGAAATTTAGGGGTTTCTCTTTTCGGGGATTTTTTTTCTCTTCTTCTTCTTCTTCCACATTGCAGAAAGCGCGGCGTTTCCGTGGTACTCGGGTTGATTGGTTCAATTCTTCTATGTGGTTAGCGAGCGGGTTTCCATTATAGGCACAACAAACAAACCCGCCTTCCGCTTTTTTTTTTCTTTTCTTCAATCCCCCCCCCTGCCCCTTTCACGATATCTGATACCTACCTGATGATGTGACTAATAGTATAAAATTGTCTCGTGGAGAATTATCCATAATAATGACCGTAGTGCTCGGAAAAAGCGGCGTGTTCGTGCTGGGGCTTTTTGACATGCAGACAACCAGATAACTAGACTCTAGGTAGACAGAACACATGCCAGCAATGCCAGCAGTGCATATACGGATTGACGGAGTAGGTATCCCTGATTTAACGTGCCACCGATGTAGATCTCTTTTTATAGCAAGATCTTTATTACAATATATCTATTCTCTTTCTGTCAGTCATAATGCCATAATTACCGCAGCACGAAGAGATGATATGCTGCAATTCCCATTCTCACATGCATAGTTATGCCCACTACATATTAAACTACATACTTATGTAGGCTGGTAGGTAGCTAACTTGAAGGCAAAAGGACGCTCCAGGTAGGCTATGTAGGTAAGTAATGCGGGTGTAGTTAATTAAGCCACAATCCATCAGCCACAACAACACCATCTACATAACTACCTCTTGCAGTTCTACTTATTTTCTATTTTCATTCACGGAATGGCTGAATGGGCAATTGATTACAGCACAGCTGCAACAGATCACAAGACTCGTTCAATTTCCAAACCTCAAGCTTTAATGGTTCCACTTTCATCCCAACTCATGAATACTGATACAACACCGGCCCGCCTTGATACATATCAGTTACCCGCCATAGCGTGTCAAAATCATTGCCAATGGGCGCAATAAATCCATTTCGTTCATTTCATATTCTTGCTCCATATATACTACTGCTCTACTGTGAATCATAGTCTAGTCTATGATGTAGCATATGTTACAGATTCACATTTTCCCCATGTTCACGAGGATGCGAATTGGATGGCTCTTTAATTGCTGATCAACCACACATCCCACTGAACCCAATGAGGGGTACGGAAGATCACCGTCGCGTGTTATGATTCACCTTATGAACTGTATGTGCGATATCGTGCCTTACGTGCTGATCACCTTGTCGTCACCAATGGAGAGAAATCATGACAAGTGCTATTCTACTCTCGTCGTTCCCCTCCTGAACATCACCGGCGGCATGGAAACACGAATTCGTCTAGAACAACTGGAGTCAGTGACCCTCAAGAATCCTTAGGACCTCCATCGGTTGTCAAAAATGATCAATAGGATGAGGTTCCATCGAACCTGTGGAGACTAGAGGGGGCGGTTGTCGGCAATATACACCCTCAAAGATAACTAGCGTTGGGAGTCTAGGTAGCCCCGCCGCTTCAGTGGCCACGATAGCTACCACTTGTCTCCATTCAAAGCCAGTCGTTTCAGGCGGCCAAGCCCATCAGGTGCCTAACGATTGAATTTGCGATACAGTACAGAGATCTCGAGGATAATCAGGCCCGCTGACCGTAATTCTCCCCGTGGACCGAAGTTCATCTATCCCCTTTTATGTTGCACATCAACAACCAACTGGCGAGTTAGCTAGCTCAGTTTACAGCCACCTTGATTTCGTAACCCAACTGCGGCCTACTAACGCGGCCTCTCCAGACATGTGCGTTGTGGTGGTCCAACTGAGCGGGAAAAGGTAGGGTATCACCATAGGTCTATAGGTGTATGACACCATACCGCATACCACTTCACTCAATGCGGTAATACCGTACAGACAGCAATGCAGCGTAGAAGTAACCAAACCTGCGAATTGGGTGCCATCACATTACACTGCATGATTGATCGTGGCCTATTCTCCGGCCCGGAAGCATGCGACCTATCAATCAATTGATCTTTCTGATAAGTCGGTCCTGATGCAGAGAGGCCTGAGTTGTCTTGAGACCCAACCAATCATCACCACAAGCCCTGAAAATCGCTGGGAATCATCGCGCCGAACGATCGGAAGCGCCTACCAGACGGCCCTCACTCACTCTATACTGTACTTTTCCCCTGTATGTTCAAGTGCACATCACTCAGACAAATGTATCTATGTATAGTTAGTCTTCTGTCGTCTGAACTTTGATCAACCCGGCCATGTTTAATTAATAACCTCGTTCGCATCGTTAAATTTATGAATGGTGGACTTCTCCCTAATGATTTCATAACATACTTTGTCGGTGAATCGTACTCCACAATCTTCACCGCTGCAGAATCACTGGCTGTTGGTGGCTGGATAAGCTGTATCTAAAAGTCCCTGGATTTTCCGCATATCACTTTGGAATCCGTCTTCTTCCATTAGATTTCTCCAAAAACTCCCAGAAAACCGAACTTCCCCGAGACATTAGAGTCAGTACGCGATATCAATCTCTGCTAGCAGAGATGGCTGTTGAGATCGTAACGATTGTGAATTCCTCGGGGAAGATTATCAGTAATGTGAGTTATTACAGTCAGCTCGCCTCTCTCCACAATTCCCCGCAAAGTAGCGTTTCGCCTGAATGAAACATCAAATCCAACCTGCATGCGAGAACGGACGCTTTAGCTAATAATCATGTGTTCGATAGGGTAAACAATTGTTTGGCGTATTTAAAGAAGCCAAAGCTTGCTACACCGAAAAGAAGGCATCTATCAGGGCCGAGCGGGCCGTTAGGCGCGCCCAAACCTTCGATGCCGCCCAGATTCCTCAGTATCACGAAGATGTAGAGTACGATAATCAAGCATTTCAACGACGAATATCCTACGATGATGCTGCTTCTCAGGCATCATCGCGCCGGAGCCATGGCTCGAAATTCTCACGAGCTACTCGGAAGGCACGGCCTGCTTTAACCGAGAACAATCTTAAAACACACACTGAGGTTGCCTCTACAGCCCCGTCGCGAGCTCCTGCCGGCTATCAGCCACCATACGCAGAGACTGTAGGGCGAGAAATGGCGTTAAGCCGCCCGACTCTCGCACCAACTGCTGGTATGCACCAGCAAGTTCCGATGCCTATCATGTACGAAGATGAAGTTCTCGAGCCGTATCAGGATCCGGCCCAAGCCATACCACGCGCGCGATCGGATCCCTCGATGCACAAGAAGCACAAGTCAATAGACATGGACCTGGCGTACGGCAACATCCCACCAGACTTGGAGTTCCGGACGGATCTGGACCCGGTGGGCAAGGCAATCGAGAAGGAGCGCACGGCCCGGGAGTTGGCGGCCAAGGTAGAGGGGCTGCTGACAGAGGCCCAATGCGCTCATCACACCGCAACCCACATCATCAATCACTTGCAGGGCAACCCCGATGCTGCGGCTGCCGTGGCCCTCACGCTCGCAGAGCTCTCAGCTGTCGTCGGCAAGCTATCGCCCTCGTTCCTTTCCATTCTCAAAGGCGGCAGTCCCGCTGTGTTCGCGCTACTCGCGAGCCCGCAATTCCTCATCGCTGCCGGCCTGACGGTCGGCGTCACCGTAGTCATGTTCGGCGGCTGGAAGATCGTGAAGCGGATCAAGGAGGAACAGAAGGCGATAGCGGCCGCGCGGATGGCAATACCCGCCGAGCCGCAGCAGTTCCAACAGGAGCAGTTCGAGGCGTACTCGGAGCAGGGGCAGCCGCTCTACTACCCGGAGGACGTGATCTACGAGGACGAGTACGACGACAACAACGTGTACCACAGCGAGGCGTTCGACGAGGCGCTCGTGCTCGAGGACGAGCTGAGCTCGATCGAGACGTGGCGCCGCGGCATCGTGCCCCTGGCCGCGGACGAGACGGCCGACCTCGAGCTGATCAGCCCGACGGCCGACCTCGCCATGCGCAGCCAGTTCGGCGACGACGCGCGGACGGAGCGCAGCGGCCGCACGCACCGGTCGTCCAAGACCGGCAAGTCGCACCGGACGCGCAAGAGCAGCCACCGCTCGCGGTCGGTCGACAGCAGCCAGGACCAGCGCAGCCAGAAGGACGGCGCGAGCGAGGCCGGGAGCCAGAGGACCCATCGCAGCCACCGGAGCTCCCGCACGGAGAAGACGGAGAGGACGGAGAGGACCGACCGGACTTCTTCGAAGTCGTCCTCTAGGCATACGGTCAGGGCTATCGAGGACGGTAGCAAGGACCGCGAGAACACCATCGATGTGGTTCTCCGCCCGAAGAAGGATAGCCTCCTCAAGAGTATGTTCAAGAAGCGGAAGGATGGCGAGGAGAAGACCAAGGTGCGGTCTACGCTGAAGGCCGCGTAGGTCGATTGATTGAGGGGCGGTGGTGAATGTGTTTGGGGGGTGTGTACATGTCTGTTTGTTTTGAAGATTGTCGATATGGGACGGTTCGTTACTTTGGAGTGTGTTTTTCTTCTTATGCATAGCATGTTGGCATAGGAGTTTCAGTTCTGTCTGTCTTTTACTCAATCTTTTTCAATTCTTTGTCTTTTTGTATTTGCCCTTTTGGGCGTGGGAGTTTTGGGAGCAAGCAAACAAGCAAGCATCTAGCTGGTCTGGACTTTAGATGGATGTATGGAAGGATGGATAAACGAACGAAACAAAACACAGGGCTTTTTTGACGATGTGAGAGGGAGGAAACCAGTCTCCGGCAGTCAAATCAGTCAGTTACACAGGTACAGATAATCAGTTGTCTGTCTTCTTCTTTTCTCTTTTCTTTCTTTCTCGCTGCTTAGGATGGACGGATGGATGGGTGAATGGATGGATGAGGTAACTTTTTGACGAAAAGAAAAACACGGCATTAGCATTATTAGCATGAGCATTAGCATATAGGATAGCATTTGGCGGTAGACTAGGTACCAGATAGAAAGCTAGGACTACTCGCGTCCGGCGTTTTTTGAAGAAACATGTTATACGTATCTCAAGTCTCACCCGATGTTCTGGTTGTGATTGCAGAGGCATTGATTGATAATGTTGGTATACGTATTCATACTCAATCCTTCGAAACTAAGTACATAGTCATCTTGTCCCATTCACTCCCTACCCCTTGAAGCAGTCGAAATCTGCAACACAGTCTAGTTCGAGCTACTTGAGATATCCGATACTGCTCGCTATGTTACTACACCAAAGTGTTTCAATCGGACAGAATGTTTATAAATTGGTATTCCACATGAAGGCTAAGATGTCATTAGAATTTCTAATACATCGTGCCCGTTTCTTGTGGCAATCTTTGATATTTGTATGGGTTCACCAATAAACCTTAGATGAGAAACAATAACTAGATTAGTCTCTGATTGCAGATTTAATAGTGAACACGAAAATTACCTTCAGAGATATCATAGGACGAATACTTAACATCTAGTTGTGATTATGCAGTGATCAGCCTAATGAGATGTCTACAATATTCTATCGCGGTTGACTTAAATGTCTATGGTCTTGGAAGTTACTAGGACATCAAATATATCCCCTTTCCTTCTAATATGCTTGAAGCATCTTGCTTCGTGTGATCGCCTCCTGGGGAGTCTAAGTGGCATAAATGCGGTGTCGTAGTTAATAGTATGTTATGATATGCTAGTAGTATAGAGCGTGGTGCCCTGCTTGCTGGGTGTTAAGGGAGCTCATAGGTTGTTAGAGGAGGTAGTTCAGAATAAAATACAGGGGTGACTAGATCGCCGGCTGCTTGTAGTATAGGTAGTAGATAATAAGACCATTAATGCTTGCCCTTCTTAACTATCTAGGGGGGGGCTTGCCCTTTATATATACGATGCAGCTGGCCCACTGGGTCACTGATGCCCACTGCATAGCATCAACCTTGTCTCCTCACATGAGTCTACGAACATCATGAACTGTGTTACATAGCTAATTAACTTACTCTAGTATAATTACAATGACTGTTACCACAGACTATAGCGAGTCCATTTATTAGCGGACAGATTGGTTCAAGACTGATGGGTGGTTGCATATATTAGGACAATCAACATGCTGACAAGCTTATAGAAATTGAAGAACCTGATGATCTCCTTTCTCATCGGCTGATGCTAATAATCCCTAGGTGTGGCTAGAGATTAATTACCGGAGAAGACTCGGTGGTGATGTGTACGTTGAGAAGTGAGACTTATAGCTCTGAAAATCGGAAGAATTCATGCCTCGAGCTATTCAAGGAGCATAAAACACAAATGGGGACTGCATGAAGTTCATACATACAATACCTGCTTCTTCTTGCTATTCTGTTTCTATTCCTCTATTGATTAAGATATGGGAGAATTATAATAAGCATGTGATTAAGCCGGCCGGTCTTTCACCTGAAGTGAAAAAACCGTGGGATATGTATACTTCATCTTATGCTCCGTATATAGTCTTTTTGATGGATATCAGCATATGGTAAAGTTTAACGACGATTGCTCATGAAGCAACATAACGTACTGGACATTCCTTAAGGCATTACGCTCTTGTACGTCGTCACAGAGTGTCAAATTAAGATATGATCCAACAATCCATACGAGGGGGTATGATTGACTAGGTAAAGGGGGTAGTTTACATGAACCTTCCATAGGTAGCGCCATACTGGCTGTCTGGTAGTACAATTGTTATGAGCACAACTTAGGTTGGCGCGTTGTTAGCAGACTAACATTCGGTTACTAACATTTTGGTTTGGGTTAATGTGTTGGCCTCAATATTTGAATTAGGCTTCAACTCTTCGCCCGTGTTACTTTCATGAGAGCCAACTGCATATATCTTAACTCTTGGCATGGGCCTATTGGCTGTTATGTCTTCCCCGCTATATATGATACCTATGAAGAGGGGCTATGTGAAGGAGGGTAGAGAGAACACCTAATTTGGGTCGTATTCAAGAGTCTACTAGAGGTGTAATGTTTTCTGCAATGCATCTTCCTACAGCGTCTCATGAGACCCCCCTTATTGGGTATCAAAATGGCTACGAAGACGATGAACGACTCCGGTGAACGCCGCCACCAGCAAACTAACTTGTACGAACCTCTGGTCCAGAATAGACCGGACGGAATAGCAACGAATCGATGGCCATTCCGAGCTTTTACAGCTGCAATACTGTTATCGGCCATTTTGCCTATAATAGCCCTCATTGTTTGGACCTCAAAAGTTGCGGAAAGCCCTTGGGTTCTGGAAACATTTGCAGGGGCTCAAATAGGGGGGAGGCTAAGCCAAGGTCAGGCAAAGGCACTCGATGTAGTATGTGGTGCTCTGTTTGGCCCTTTGTTTATGGCAACATTAAATTACATATGGTTCAGCAGCGCCCATGTTTCTGTCGTCAACGAGCAAACTCGCAAGGACCACGGAGTGCCACTATCATCACTGGTAGCTGTGAGCAGCACTTCGTCGGGGAGCTTTGATCTTTTCAACCTATATAACCTTCTGCGGGGCCGAACTTGGAGACTCTGCTTCTTCGCAGCTTTGACTATGTTGTCGGCCGTTGCACGTACCTCTTTCTGCAATATCATTGCCTATGAAGCATACCTTGAGGACCAGGATTCTAAAGATATAGCCACACTAAGGTCACTCAGTGACAAGACTCTTAGCCAGAGCTCAACCTACATAGCAGCTGATCCTATCAATACCTATAAGTATACGTTAGATCAGCAGGCTGACATCTCTGGAAGGATCAGTGCTTTACTTACGGGGCTAAACTTTCGGGCTGCATCATCTCTCCTGGCTGATGATAAGGCATATATCGGTACAAACGCAACTGCTGATTCAATGGGTGCTCTTCCGCCATCAGTTGTTCGCCTAATTAATGTTCCTGCGTATCGCCTGACGACAGAATGTGAACCAGCGAGGGCATCCAACCTAGCGGCTATGCAACTCGGTGGCTACTCTACAAAGATAACCGCGTCGTGGTACGTGGGCGAGAGACTTCCATCTGATTTAGCTTCGGCAGATGCAGAACAAGATGGTATGCTTTTGGCAGCCGATTACCCAGGAGTCTCGGCCAGCATCCAAGGCGCCTATAACGACTATTATGCGTTTGTTGGGTTTTCTCCGAACAAGAGCGAGGCTGTGCTAGCTTACATGTCAAGCTTCAACCTAACGCAACATATAATCCCCTCGATTTTTGGTGACGTTCATCCCGATACGTTCAATATGACGCCGTCAGGCTTTAGGGGTTCGAAAGCGATGATGACGGTTTGGGGTGTTCGTTGCTCCCTGTACCGCCAGGAGGGACACGTGAACTACTCGAGAGCCGACAACAAACCGTGGGGGGTGTCTACTGCTCATTTCCGGGACGAAAAGCAACGTGTGCCATCGTTCTTGGGTGACTGGCAAGTAGTCCTTAACTACAATGCACCGGGGGCCGTGATTCCAGGTATAGGGCCACCTCTTGCCGCAACCGCAGGCCTGCCATGTGAGGGATCAAGCTGCTCCAGGCCTCTTAGTTTCGAAAAATATGCGCAGAACTTCCTGTACGCATCCGCGAGTATAGAGCAGATCATGTACAATGTTGCGGCGGCGGACACCGCTCGCGACTTACCAGAGTACTTCTACGGGGTCGATGGAGGCAGCGAAGAGGAGTTCTACCGCATCACCTACGTCCCGCTAATTCTTCTCATCGGGCTATTGAGCCTCATAGGGGCGGCTGTCATCACGGGGTCCATGCTCATCTATACGGCTAGGACTCTGAGCACGCGGTCATTCCGTCAGGTCGACGTTCTCAGGCTGGTCTTCGATGGCGTCATGGGCCTCTGGAGCGACACGCCGACGATGGCCAAGATGAAGGAGCAAGATAACGACGCCTTGCAGGAATGGGCAAAGCGATACTTCGTCTCATACACAGAAGAAGAGGAGAGTGGGCGACGGGTAGTGAGGCTGTCAAATAACGAATGTAATAGCTAGAAAACAAGCCCTGCAGGCGTCATTCTTACCATGATTTCCGACATTTCCCCTAATCTCGCAGTACGAGTGGCTAGGCAGCTAGGCTAGCCCTATATTTCCTATTCGACCTACATAACTGGTTGAATCCATGATCTTGGCATTGGCTTCCTCTTTCAGTAATTTTCTAGAGATCCACTTACTATATCTTCATATTATCACTATCCTTTGCCTTGAGATACTTACCTGGGTGGATTTTACCCTGATCTGTATCCGATCAGTTCTCCTTATTATTAATAGGGAAGTCCTACGTAGCTAGACCCGATACTTGTAGGACTGCTATATCTATTGGTTACTGTACCCGCTCGCTATATAATCCGGGTCGATCAGTGATTGGGGGCAGGAATTCCTGGTACTAACCACATACCGGCAAGCGTTTTTCGGCTGTGCACACTGCAAACTTGGTTCGTCCTATGAAGATTCAAGAAGTTATTTAGGTACCGGTAGCGCATATGTATGGACCGTTCTGCTTACTTCGCATGCAGACGTGGAGAGTAGCTTCTATTGAATGTCAGCGTGCGGTGGCACAGCCTCCAGCCTAGCGATATTAGTTGCCGCTTCCCTTTATTTTCGGGTGCATCTCCTGATGCTTGCAGTAGGAAAGGTGCATGTTGCCCTTTTTAGACTTCTTAGTAAGATTTTATACGCGCCGCTTTTCATTTTTGTGTCTGTCTGTCTGTCTACTACATACCTAGTAGAAGCCCCGTCGCAACTAGCTTGCCTAATAGCCTGAGTCCAGGTAGGTAAGGAAACCTAACAGATTCTTTCACGTACGTTATGTAGTTATATTAATATACCTGAATGGCGGTAAGCTGATAAACACCTGCATACCTATTGGGGTTTCTCTTGCTGCGGACTATGTGGCCGCTGTTCTTAGGCTTAAGTATATAGTTGCGGTTTTACCTGCATTGTAGTAGGTATGTCGTTCAAATAGGTACCATGAAATGTGAATCCTTCAGCTGAAACATCATTGGCACAGATTCTTAGAAGTTGTGAAGGCGATACAGTAATGACAGTACCTACCTAGAGCTTTAGTGTCCAGCTCCAGGTATTCCATAACTTGAAGCATCCCTGGAATCGTCCTTAGCTTCTCGATTAAGAAGGGGAACCGGGCATAAAACCCCTGTCCGCCAAGCATTGCCCTGCGAGCTCCACGTAACACACCTGGGGATCGATCGCTCTTGGAGAAGGATCATTGGCTATTGATTGGTGCCCTGGGGCGCCGTTAGGGCTCACGTTTCAACTAGACCCCCTGCCCCTTGCGGCTGCGTCCGCCCAATACGACGACGCCCCTGAGAAAAATGAGAATCGAGACCAGGGGCATGCAGCTCTTGCTTCAGGAGCACAGACCGGCTGACGATCCTCCACCTCCCATGAATTAAAAAAAGAATATTCGATGGGGACAGATGGAATGGAATCGCCGGTTGGGTCGTGTCCGAATCTGTCTGTCGTGCATTCAACATTGTGGGTTTGGCACTTGGACCTTTGTTCTAGACTGACAGATTTTCGATATGTCCACGAGGTTATCGTCAACTTAAAATTCTCATCTCTCTCTTTGCAAATCATTTCCTATCACACTATTAATTCTTTTCCTGACCGTTCTTCCTTCTCTTTGGCGGGTTCCATTCTCTAACTAGCTGTCGAGAGACTGCTAACCGTATCATATCATATCATCTACGCTCCTTCATACTTCCAACGATATTTACAATTGTCGCCATACCACTCTGTTAACTTCTCGTTGTTCAATCGCTTTCTTAATTCCCCCTAGACGCCATGTCTGAGGACGGAGCAGCGGCACAAGCCGGACACCACCACCGTGCTGAAGCCGAACCGAGGAACATTCAAGTTCACACCATCCAAAACGATGCGAGCCATGAGGACGCGTATCCTATCTCCCCAAGGGGCGCTTCTACACCCAATCCTTTCAGCCGAAGGCAGACTGGGTTAGATATCGATGATTACTTCGTATGTTTGCTGGTAGTGATTGACACCTGCCTGGTATTGTCGCTAACAGCTGCTACAGTCAGGCCCCCGCGATATTTCCAAGCACAGCAAATGGCCACTGTTCATGCAGATGCATGGCAGTATCCTGCCTAAGATGATAATCCCGCTTCTGGTAGTGGGCATCTGGTCTTCTCTGATCACTTGCTTGACGATGCTACTTCAACCTACTGTAAACCTCGGCATCAGCTCCATCTTGCTTACCATCACTGGTTTCGTTGTCGGTTTGGGTTTGTCTTTCCGTAGTTCGACCGCGTATGAGCGATACGCCGAGGGTAGAAAATACTGGGCTCAATTGATCAGAGAGTGCCAGACGATGGGTCGCTGCATCTGGATTCACGCGCAAGAACGGCCAGGGTCGGAAAAGCAAGATCTTCTGGGCAAGCTGTAAGTCATCTGACCTGTATTTTACTATCACCTTGTAAGCTACTGGACTGTGCTAACCATCCCAGAACTGCGATGAACCTATTGGTTGCGTTTGCAGTGTCTCTCAAGCACAAGCTACGATTCGAGCCGTACACGTTCTACGACGATATTGAGGTCTTGGTGGAGCACCTAGATACATTTGCGGAAGCCGCTACAAAGGATATACAGAAACCGAAGGGCAAGAACGTATTCAAGAAGGTCGGAGAGAGTCTGGGAGTATCGTTTGCTCAGTCCAACCCGCGCAAGGAGATGAAGAAGGCCCAGGCACCGCTCGGTAACCTGCCGCTGGAAATCTTGAACTACTTGGCCGCCTATATCGATGATCTCGCTCTCAACAACCAGCTTCCCATCCCCATGCACCAAACCGCAGCTTGTATGTTTCTAAAACCAATCCTTCAGAAATAAAGTTCCCGAGCTAACTCTTTTGAAGACAATGGTATTGGATCCTTGAATGACGTATTGACCGGTGCTGAGCGCGTCTCCAACACACCTCTGCCCATCGCCTACGCCATCGCCATCCAGCAAATCACATGGCTATACGTGTTCCTGCTGCCCTTCCAGCTTGTCGGCGAGCTCTACTGGATCACGATCCCGGCCTCGGTCGCCGCGGCGGTCATCATCCTCTCGATCCTGTTCATCAGCCGGGAGGTGGAGAACCCCTTCGGCAACGACGTCAATGACCTGCCCCTCGACCTCTTCTGCGCCCAGGTCGTGCAGGACCTCGAGACCATCTCGGCGCGCCCCCGACCCAAGCTGCGCGAGTGGGTCGAGAACTCCGATAACAAGGTCCTCTACCCCCACAGCGAGTCCGGCTACGACGTCTGGGCCGCGCGCCCCGAGATGGCCATCCGCCGCGCCCTGCGGAACCGGCCCCACAACAACTTCGTCACCGGTGGCCCGGAGACCGTCGGCCTCGACGGCGCCCTGAACATCGCTGCCAAGACCACGGGCAGCGCAAGCAGCACCGCCTACGAAAAGGGCGATAACAACGTCTGAAGAAATAAAACCCGTCTCTCGAGTTATGACTGACGAGGCCCGATTTCTCCCCGAGATTCCGAAGTCATGATTGGGGTTGGGTTTGGGGTGGTTGCGTTTGTTTCTCTTCCTTGAAACTGAGCGGGTGTAGAACTGTAAGACCGCGGCAAAAGTTGTTTCTCTTTACTGGTACTATATGGTTTTTTAATGGGCGGCAAAACGGGTTTAGCATCTGGAGTTGATCTTTTTGATTTCTGGGTGTGTTATATAGCGACACAACATCAAACGGGCATAACTAAGGGCAATATATTTTTGCGTTCTTTCAGTATTCGATGCTGCAATTGGACGTACTGGAAGCAAATTGCAGATTTCGTTGATTTGGGCCGATGTACTGTCCTCCTATTCTATACACACAGGGCAGGATACGTGGTCCTATGGTTCTGCGGCCTTACCCCTATTAGCACCCCTGAATATAAGGTCTAATAGTGCGACTTAGTCTCAATGAGAAATTGCGTGACCTAGCTATATATAACGAACCTTAGGACGAACCCATGAATAGCGTGTACGGGGTATGATTGACATACTTTTCGTTAGACCGATATCGTAGTAACATATTCCAGGTGCAGGTAAGCCCTCAAGTTGAGATAGCTGGACTAACGTCTAACGTACGTGATATTCATAAGGGTGTAACGCATCTTGCAACACTTTCGCCCCCGCTGCTAGGACTGCCATGATCGCCGCCATACTGCGGGAGCTGGTTCAGGTATTCAAGCCTGATTAGGTCACTCCTCTGGTTTTGGCACTTTACAGTGACAAGGTGCCGGAGCAACCCACTGAAGCTTCGAGTTCTTAACCGGACTGTAGTTGAGGATACCTTCGCCATATGCATGCATGTAGGTAACGAGTCAGGGAAATGTAGTCAATGCCCAAATCTTTGTGTAACCCAAGTAGATCATGTCGTCCCTTCCCCTGGAGACCCATAAGCCCCTTCTTATCTTACCTACAGAGCATAAGCCCGATTACGGCTGAATGCGGGGGAGTGGCTGACACCAACGTACAACCCACGATCGATTGAGGTATGACTTGGGGGCCAAGGCCAAATCATGTGGTAGCACAACTTAGTACCTGTGCATCTCATAGGACACCTGAATGAGTCTTACTCGATAATAATATCCCGTAAGGCTGCTCACACACGGGAATACAATGGCATCACTTCTCTCAATACCCACGAATAAGTGACGATACGAAAACTGTGAAATACATGGTCTATGCTACTACTAGCGATACTATTCCAACAAATCATATGATACTGGTTGTCTCAGTTTTCGTTTTGGGTAAGAGCTTCCGTTGATGTCTATCCAGTCTTGTTGCGCCTATGCGTCTACGCACCTATCGTGCTTGACGTTGATTTACGAGAGCCTACTTGAACTAATTTGATCCGAGGCAAGCAGAAACGCAATTGTAGCGCGTGGTTAATGATTTGGTGATCTCTTCATTTCTAGGGTCCGAGCAATGAAAACTTATGCTGGAAGTTGATCGACGTATCGTATTGGCTACACGCACTACTAGCTTCAGACAGATTTCGGTATTAGAAGACCGAATCGTGGCATCAAAGCAATTCAAGCTGTTGTTGTGGCTGTGGCTGCGTTATGATAGTGAGCTAAAGGCCATATATTATAGCTCAGGTAGGTCACACCGTCCTGATCTTCCAGTTCACCGCATGAGTCAAGAGTCCTGTACCGAAAAGCAGAAAACTATGACTCCCTACCTACAATATAAAAGCACCTAAACTTTGAGCATACGAGTATTATTCGTAAGGCTTAGGGAAGCTTGGTGTACTGCAGAATCGAACGAATCTAGGTCGGAAATCTCTTGCCAATATATGCAATTCCCCCTCCTGCCCTCGCCGGAAGTTCGTTTGAAGCCATATACGTCCCACGTCACCAAGCAAACAGTCTGCTACATTTTCTAAAATTATTCATCTTCTCATAGTATACCTGAGACGAAGCCAAGGGTGATAACAGAGGTCGACTTATACTCACATACCTCCATCGTCCATTTTCCTCACCATAGAGTGGTGTAACTTCTGGTTCATGATATCAACAAAGGGTTTACAACCTAGTTTCTTGGATTCGACACTGCAGTCTCCCAAAACCATACTTCACCATGGAGTCCCTGGTATAATGACCTTCTGCTCGTCACAGACGCCACGTCTTCTACGAGCTATCTTAGCGCATTGAATAGCCCGCTGCCGCAGATCATCACCGTCTCCGCTCTCACAGATTCGTTCGCGAATGTTGGCGTCCTTGCTTATCGAGACTACTACAAAGGAGAGGTGACGGAGTGGTCGGGATGGTACGGTCGTAACGGCGCCGTTACGAGATATGAGTTGGTCGACTTCACCAAGAACCTAGGCACAGCCCATGGAGGCGACTGGCCAGAAGCGACCGAGACGGCACTCGCTAGTTAGAGCCCACTCAGTGATGCGCTCTTATCACGTATGGACTGAGCAGATAGAGCGTAGTATGGCATATGAAGCTTTATGTAGGGCATATAGAAATTTAGTGATGACTGTCTAAGGAGCTCTAGAACTAGGGATAGGTGGTTACGAGGATATATTACAGAGCTTCGGAAATAGGTTTATCCTGCTCCAGGAGCTCAGTACCTACTGCTCTCGAGCTTAGTAAGCTGCTCTGACTGCAACAGCTCTGAGGCTAAGACACTGATCTTGCTTTATACTGACGCGCCGCCTCACCTGAAATGGAACGATGAGCATCCTAATGCGGGCAAGGAGAGGGAATTCCTACGGAGCCCTGGGTTTGATAATTGCGGTTCTCAATTTCTTGACTGCTTTTCTGCTGTCTGCACGATCAAGAAGAAAGGAGCTCAGGTATTCGTTCTCATGGCGAGTGGACAAGATTTCGCTGAACTAATACGAGCAAGTAAAAAGGGAGAGGGAGTAAGACTACATACTGTAGTTAATACCTATTAACTATGTAGCGAGATGAGCCTTTAGCGGGTCGGAGGTTTCTATTAAGCTATTCATCTCCTAGGGGTGAGAACAGGCCCTTCCACGACCCTTTAAAAGGAAGGGCTCATTTTACATCTCAGACTGGATATTATCCCATTGTATTTGATAATTACGTCATAATCCTTCCGACCGAACGCTTGACGAGCTGGAATTACCGGCTGGATGGTGTGAAACCTGAAGTTGGGGACGGATGGCGGAGAACCTAGCGTTACCGCTACTCAGAAGATCTTAATTACAACCCTGGGTGTTAGTCCGCGGCAGAATTTAATTCATACCCTGATAGTTACGTAGCTGCGTACATAGTTACTCTTCTAGAAGGAAATTGATTCATGGCCAGCTACGAAGTACGCCACGGTAATAATATTGAACAATTGAAGATTTTCTTACGAGATAGCTAAACAACCTACATAATGTGCCACGTGCTGATTGGGAAGGAGTTTTCAATAAAGAGACCTAACAATATTTAATATTGATTACGTTATTTACTACCAATATTGGGACATTGCGCGGCAACGGTTTATTGGCGTACAACGCACCGGCTAAGCTGAGCAGAACCGTTATCAACCACGCGATGCTACTGTACAGTAAGTAAGTTCACCACGGATGGGCCCGGTTAGGCTGCCGGCGTTAGCGTCAGGGGTACACTCCATTGAGTATTAAGGGGCAGGGATTCATGGGGCAGAATAAAAACGGTTTCGGTTAGCAACTCCACTCGAACAAGCCTTGTCAAGCTCTGACATTCGAGCTAGAAATGTTCTTTAGCAATTGACTAACTGACTACACGACTCTTCTACTGTATCACTGTGTCTGACGCGCATAACTATCGAAGTTATGATAATATCATATTTCAAGTGCTGACGCTTCGTGAGTTTTAGTTATCTGGTGAGACGCTTGGTCTTGCGTACGTAGAAGAGACGCATGTAGAAGATATGCATAAATATTTGATTGAGATCAGCGTTCATAACCACGTCGAATGCGGGGGACATAATCTTCATTCACCCCTACGTAAATAAAACTAATGTTAAGCCTTGTATGCCAAGTTCACAGGCTTGCAGTCGTGGGTGGATAGGCTTAATCTGGGCAAGGACTTCAGCTGGCTCATTCGCCGAACCCCACGTGCTGTAATGACCGGCTTTAATAGACGGTCTGAGGCAGGAATCCTTCTAGTGACGCTATTGCGGTTCTCTTTGGAGTCAGTGCGTGAGGGTCTGACGAGGGACTTTATGTATATCGGCATCTTTAGTGTGGGTGCAGTGACGACAGTGCTGTTGAATGGACATTGGACGGTGATAGTCGGGCCCCCTGTGGCCCAGTAAGATGATGGGACCCGATCGAGGCTCGTCAAAAAAATCGAGTATATATCCGGCTACCACGCCGGCCCTCTGGCTGTTGTTTGTATCCTAATCCTCACCATCTCACCATCAGTCGCTCTCTACAGCATCTTACCCCAGTCATTCATTAATCGAAGTTCATACTTTACGCAGCATAATCAGATACCCAACCTAAGCGTATTAATTCCCAATCAATCATAATGCAGTTCATCAAGTACGCGCTTGCCGCCTTCTCCATCGGCTCTGCCTTTGCGGCCCCGACCTTCCCCGTCAATGGCGATGCCGTCAGCACCGTCACCAGCGTTGCCAACGTCCAAGTCCTCGTCGGCACCGTTTCCTCAGTCAAGAGCAAGGTCGAGCAGGAGCTAGGCAGCATTAGTAAGTGATTGGCTCTCCCGTTTGTCCAATGTGCCGACATCCGCTAACCAAAGTACAGAGCAAATCGCTAGCGGCACCGTCACTCAGGCGGACGTCCCCACCATCCAGGCCAGCCTCACTGTGATCCGCAAGCAGGTCCTTAGCATCGAGGTTGATCTCAACCCTCTCGTGAAGGGCAAGGTTGTGCCCCTCGTTGCCGGTGATCTGAAGATCGTCCTTGGACTCGTTAACGACATTGTCGCTCTCGTCGATGGCGTTGAGGCTACCGTTGACAACCTCCTGAAGACCCTCCCAGCCAGTAAGTGTGCTTCACAAGCTTCCTTCCAAGATCGCCGCGCTAACATGTTCATAGACCTCCAGAAGCTTCTCCAGGCTGAGCTTACCAACGTCCTGAGCGTGCTGAACCCCGTCCTCTCTCCCGTCCTCGACCTCGTCAGCGGCCTCCTTGGCACCAACACTGGCGCTCTCGTTAACGAGATCAACGGTGTCATTGTCCAGCTCAACGGCCTCCTCGGTGGCCTCCTCAACCCCCTTCTCGGCACCGTCACCAAGATCTTGTAAATAAACCAGCTATGATTTGTTTGGGGGTTGTATGAGCATGGCTGTGCATGACATCCTTATGACTAATTCTCCGAGGAACACCGGCGTCTCGGGTCAGTGTCTCGCGCATGCCCCTATTGTATAGTTCTGTCGGTAGTCAATCGAAACACGTTGACGCTGATGCACACATTCGATATTTAATTAGTGATGTTTGTAACTCAACTGTTCTAGACTGCCTAGCTCTGTGATATGTACTCGCTTGTCTTGCGTAGAGGTAGTCCTGATTTTGTGTACGCCATGTCAATCATCCTCATAGTTTTAATTGAATCCTCTCCTGGTACCCATTGCTTCACTTCTAGCCTGCGCACCTTGTTTGCGAACTGTTCTAGCTGATATCGGTAAGTTGTCCAGTAAGGTTCCCCCGGCTGATCGAGTCCAGCGTCTCGGAAAGTGTACGCCTTGATCATATTGTTCGATTTCCAGGTCTTGATGCTTGCAGCGTCTCCGATCTTTCGCAGCTCAAAGCTATCGTCGACACTAATGGAATGCATGAAGGCAGGCTGCACAAAGGTTGCAAACTTGACCTTACGCGTTCTACGGACCTCGTGTCCATCCGGAACCTGGATCCCAGCGACGTCTGGCGGAACAACGACCGCTCGATGAGAGACGTGGATATCTGGTGATAAATGGTCAAGTGGCGCTTTAAGATCTCCTTGCATCTCGCCATATCCTCCGCCAGGGAAGCGATACTTCACACGATAAAGACGATCGCATTTCGCATCGTAAGATCCCGACTCAGTCACGCATTCTTCACACTCCTCCGCTACGGCGCCAAAAATATGGACTAGAGAGCTGGCTGTGTACGCTCCTAGGTCCATCAAAGCGCCACCTCCTAACTCATACCTATACCGAATATCATCGGCAGAAAACTGCCACCTCGGTACCCAGAGCACAGCTTTCGCACTCTCGACTTCGCTCGGGGTAATGTACGTCAGGAACTTGGTCCAAGCCGGATGGAATAGGTAATGCGCAGCCTCGAGCAGCACCGGGGCGCTTGGCGCCGATAGCAGCTTGTGCTGAAACAGAGCTTTGGCTTCCTCTGTGTTGTTCACCGATGGCTTCTCTAGCAAGACGTGCTTGCCTGCTTTCAGAGCTCGGAGCGCCCACTCGAAATGCAACCCATTGGGTAATGGGATGTAGACGCAATCGATCTTCGGGTCATCAAGAATATCTTTGGTGGACTGTTAGGGATGTGTTTCAAACAAGACTTGAAAATGCCCAGTCTACCTGAACATACCTTGATAAGTCGCTTTCACTTCAGTAATACCGTGCTTCTGCGCGTAGGTCTGAGCCTTATCGCGGTCTCGTGCCGCAACAGCGTAAATCACCACATCGGGGTGCGTCTTCGCCGGAGTTATAAGAGCCATCGGCGCGATGTCTGCGGCACCAAGAATACCAAACTTGAGCGGATCAGCAGATTTGGCCACCACGTTGGGCGGGTTCCGAATCTGCCAATTGCGCTTGGCCAAATCAAAGAGACCAGCCATGTTGTATTCTGCTTGCTGTCAACCTATTGCAGAGCAATGTCGTGTTCCTTCTGCGATTACTCACATCTAGCACTAGTACTGGAGATAGTTCCTGTCAAGTCAAATGACAATAAGAGGAATGTAGATATGAAGAAGCCTAGTAGGGTTCGAGAATTAGGTATGTAGAATATGCATATATCGTCGCCAAGATACCTTTTGGGGACGTCGGGTAACTACATATATCCAATGTCTTAGAAATACGGAATGGATGATTTCGAGTTCCGACACTAACCACACCTGAAGTCGGGTGTTTTCCGTGTATGGGAAGACATCTAGACTGCTAAGTTAAAGAGGCACCCTGCGATCAAGTATGGACTCTTCTTAAAGCAACCTTCTTCATTGCGACATAGCTGAACGACGTTACCCCGAGCTGCCCGAGTCAGCATTCACCATTCTGTTAATTAACACTAGCCCAATGGGGGAATACTTACCTCCCACATCCCACTCTCGAGTCTCTTACACTCTAGACTAGGCCCTTCGATATGCCTAAACGTCTTATCTCTTTGCTTCTTGCGTGTTTCCGCCTTCCCTACGGTGCCAGCTCGGATTGGCTTGCCACTGCATCTAGTCATGTCACGACTACGACATAACTTCCTTGCATCAATTATTTAAACCCCTTTACCCTCCATTCTATATTCTACCCTTTTTCTGATGAGCTTCGCTTCTGCGCGACATAGTTGTATAGGAGACGGGCTGGACAACTAAAGAGGTGTCGCTAACTGGTAATCGGCAACAGCAAATAGAAATGCCTTACTAAGTAGGAGGTGGCGACTAAGTTCGGGGAATGACGTAACGAGCTGCCATCTAGCTACTTAAGTAATGTCATATAACGGAAAATACCTTAATTATTGCCGATTTCATGCAAAACTCATCATATCCTGGATATATCCATTGCAACTATCATCAATATGCATCTATTCTTTAGAAAATTAAGGGGTCTCTTACCCTCACGATTTACGATGAAATACCTGATAGGGTTATCGGCCGCAATTTACATCAGCTACTGCTTCCTCACGAACCAGCCGCTATTGAGTAACCGGTTACCACCATACGACGGCCCATACAACGTAGGCGCCATCGATATAGAGGTTCCTTCTGAGTCGCCTAGGAATTTCAGCGATGCAATCCTGGCGGAAACTGGCGAGACGGCCTTTCGGCTTGACACGATTCTTTTCACCGTGTTTTATCCAGTTTCACAGCCGGCTTCTCGTTCACCAACTACTCGCCAAGGTCGTCATCATCTATGGGTTCCGAGGCCCATCGACCTGCATGCCGAGGGATACGCAAGGTTTGCGTCTATCAGCAACTTCTTCACCAATAAGTTGTTCGCAGGCGGCCTCTGGGCAATTGTCGGCGGAACCGAGATACCCGCGGGTGTTGACGCGCCGCTGCAAGGTAGCGGCAGAAGCTCGGTCGGTCTTACAGAGCGCTATGGCTCTCAAGCACAGCTTATCCTGGAAGACGAGGAGCAGGATGAGCTGTCGAAGTTCCCCGTCCTCGTGTTCTCCCATGGCATGGCATCAATGCGAACCAGCTACACGCACTATCTAGCCTCCTTGGCATCAAGGGGATACGTTGTCGCCGCTGTCGAGCACCGCGACGGAAGTGGGCCGGGATCTATCGTCATCGGAAGCGACGGTACCGAAAAGAAGGTCTTCCACGCACCACGGAAATCTATTGATCCAGTGCCTGAAGTAGAAGATCTGAAGAAAAACCAGCTCGGCCTGAGGCAAGCTGAGGTCGAAGAGACTGTCAAGGTCTTGGACCGTATTAACAGGGGACACGGAGCGAGTGTTTACGAAGACAACCTTCGAGGTGAAGGCTTGAGCCTCGTAGATTGGAAAGGCCGCCTGGATATGGACCAAATAGTCGTCGGTGGACATTCATACGGAGCGACATTGGCCATGCAAGCTTTGAAAGGTGCACCGAATGTAGAGCGTCCTTTCAAAGGTGGGATTATACTAGACCCCGGCAAGTCATCCGGGCCGTTGAACGGGGACATTGACGTCCCAATCGTGGTGATCCACTCCCAGTCGTGGTCTAAGAAACATTCTCTCTTCTATGGGCGGCCACACTTCTCCACGGTGAAAGAGATAGTACAAAATATTCTCGCAGGAGGCAACGACTCCTGGTTCATGACGGCGAGAGGCACAGCCCACACAAGTGTCACGGACGCCCCGCTCATCGAGCCTACGCTGCTATCTTGGACCACTGGGTCGACCATCGACGCCTGGGAGGGCGTAATGCAGTACGTTTCTGTGTCGGATCAATTCTTTCAGTTCTTGGGAGACGGCCGTCCTACGGGGATCTTAAACCTCGGCGTGACCCATCCTGAATACGACCAAGGAGAGATAGTGCCGCCAGCTGAGGGTCTTGGCATGCACTGGCAGATACACGTCTCTCCTGTACAGGAATAAGGGGCTTCTATAAGGTTTCGATGTGGATTCTCGTTATCCCCATAATGAACTTGTACGGTTTTGACCTATACGACAGTGAAATTGGATTATTTGAGGTTAAGGGCACCTTGAAGGTAGTGTATATCAGAGAGTGTGTGTTCCCGACCTGTAATGATTACGAGATTGTATGATATAATAATTTGATATACCAACTACATTCATAATGTTGCGAGAAAAGCTGTTTTCCTTCCAATCAAGAAACTGCCAACAACTTCTAGAGGATCGTCTCATGGTAAAATAAATTGACCATCGTCGACTCCCTTATTGTGCCGAACCAATCTGAGCAGACTCATATCACAAAACCTATATACACGTGCATCAACTGATCGCTTAACACAAAACAGGTCCTGCGCAACTAGGACGCCAACACCCCCCTTTGAGTTACCGCGCCTGGACGTACCTAGCCAGCAGCGGATCCTCCAGCAACCTCGGCAGGCAGCTCTCCTCGACGCCGACGATGAACTCGATCCCGCCGTCCGGCAGCCTGGGCAGGACGGCTTGACCACCATTGATAACGCCGACGTCTAGAGTACGAACGGCCTCGATCTTATTTCCCCCAAAGACCTTCTCCCCCCACGAAAACTCGTACGGAGAATACTGTATCCACGACGTCTGAGCGCAGTTCTTGCCGGGGGCGTCGAGGAAGGCCGTCGCGACGAGACGCGAGACGTCCTCCAGGTTCTCGACGAGCGTCGTTACGTCGTCGACCCACTGCGGACCCACTGTAGTATCGGGAGTCAGCAACTTTTCGCTAGAATCTTTTGTTTGTTCTTTTTAATAGGGGGAGATATTCGGGGAGCCTTTTCCTTTCTCGAATGTGCAACCCCCCGTCTTCCCCTCACTGAGTAACTTCCAACGAAACTATTTATCTACAAAGGGAAATGAGCCAACTACGGCAAGGCTTGCTTGCTTACCAGGACCGAGCGCCCGCCGGATCGCGAGCGCCACGTCTGCGATGTTCGTCGACCCGTCTAGCATTGTCCGGATCGGCAGCGTTGCCGCCGTCCACGTCAGGAAGTTGCCGAGCGTCCGCGGATGCACCGCCGGGTCCGTCCGCAGACGCCCGTCAATGGCCACGTTACACACGGACACGGGGTCGCCTTCTAGCGTCTCGAGGGGGTGCTGCGATCCCATCACGGCGCGCCAGATTAGGGCGACCACGGCATCGTTCGTCGAGATGTATGCCTGAGCCTGGGTGATGGTGGTGTTGGCCGACGTCGCATTCCGCGGCGACGCGTCCTCTTTGAGCGCGACGCTCGCTTCGGGCGATAGGTAGAAAACCTGCCCGCGGTGGGCTTTGGAGAGCATCTTGGGGGGCGCCCCGGTGGGGGTGAAGGGCAGAACGGTGAGCTCGGGGTGGTCCTCGGGACGTCCTGGGTTGTTTCCCGATGCGCGCATGATTTTCTCCCGATCGGCGAAGATGGCGTCGGAGACGTCGACGGGGTGCGATATCGCCTCGCCCTGGACGCGCCGGCACTCCTCGGCCCACGCCTCGAGCCACGTGCAGAAGCTGTTCCAGTCGCCCACCACGTGCACGAAGCAGCACTGCAGCGCGAGCCCGCCGCGGAGGAAGTTGGCCTGCATGGCGGCGACGGGGAGGCGGTCGCCGGCGGCGGGCCAGGTGTCGCGGCGCGCGAACAGGGCATCCCGGAACGCCGAGAGGGGGAAGTGCCTGGCCCTTAGCTCTTCGTACGAGTCGGGGAAGAGCTCCGGGCTGCGTAGATCCCTGGCCGTGAGCGGCTCGTAGTCGCCTGTGATCTTCTGCAGCTTCATGAGGCCGGCTTGCTGCTGCTGTTGCGTCGGAGTCGTCGCTGGAGTTGTGTCCGGGACGAGCTCGCAGGCGAGCTCGGGGATCCGGTTCGCGATGGCCTTCCAACCGGCCCTGAGAACGCGGAGGACGTCGTCCGGGTCATAATCTGCTGGTAGCGCAATTAGGAAGTTGTATCGCAGGTAACCCCTAGGCCCGACCTGCTCGAGGGGCGTTAAGGGGGGAATCCCGCGCAGGGAGGACGACGCAGTGGACATGGTAGAGGATGAGATAGTAGTGGTATGGTAGTGGTGGTATATATGAATAGTAAGCTAGACATTTCCCGAGGGACCTGAGAGGTATATATACATTACCTAGGTATCTAAGAATATCGATAGGTAATACGGCACTGGTTGGTCTACCATACTACGTATGTATAATGCTTTGCAAGATGGTTAGCCCCCGAGCTAACATCATTCCACTTTTAGAGGCATATTAGCGGTCTTGTCTTTGCGTCTAGGTCCGTCGCAGTCTCTTAGCTTTCACAAGGGTTGTGTGTTCGATTCTTTAGGTTGGGCAGCTAGCAATCCTTCAAGAAGCGAAACCTCACCGCTTGTATGGTGAAGGCCTGATAGCGCAACCGTCGGGAACAAGGGTAGATATCGACACACAATTCGTAACCGTGCCGCTTGGCTGATTTCAGTGCGGACCTTATATAGTCTCGGGAACCTTATGTAACCTCGGGGATCTTATATAATCTTATAGGGTTCATCGAGGACTTTCGATGAACCCTAGGGGAGACCAACTGTCACGGCGCCAGGTGGCGATTTACTATATATGGCTCTGCAAGATGGTTTAGCCCCCGAGCCAACAACATTCCACTTTTGGCAACGTAGTGATATTGTCCTTGCATCCAGTTCCTTCATAACATGCTCGTTCGGCAGTACTCGCAATTCTTGATCGCTAACATTTACCCTCGACGATACCACGATACCAAATTCGGCCCAACGCGGTATCACAAAGGCATCGATGCACCCGTCGCTTGTCTACATATCTACCGGCAAATAGAGCAGTCAGCGTAGTAGTCCCCCACCATCTAACCCGCTTGATGTAATGGCGCAGATCTCGATATGGCGTATCATCTCTGTGTTGTGAGCTTCAAAGTATGTTTTGCCCTTGCACGGAAAAGTCCTGTGCATATTATGGATGTCAAACGGGTTAGGAGGTTAAGCTGTGCTTACGTGAAAATAAGATTATTATGTATTATTGTATTACATTGGAGACTTCCGAATCTGCAATGCGATGCTATATATTTCTCTGAGAACTTGAGGCCAATCATACTAGATAACCTTTTCGGGGTGATCTTCTGCTCATGACTACCACCTTCCCTTCGCGCTCCCAGCTACTGAATATATTCGTCTTGATAAGGATATCTCCGGCTGAGTCTAGGCGAGAGGGGCTAAATTTACCTATTATAGGGGAGCTTAAGAGCTTTACGTTTGGATACTACATTGTCTTCTGGCATTTCTTGTGAAACGGGTCCTTAGCCCATTATATGTAAACCCGCTTACGTTATAGTATACATGTTACCTAGAAGGTTACCTAGAAGAAGGGAATGATGCAAATCCTGAGTGAAGACGGGACCTAACTAATGAGGCTCTTGGGTGCGTTAACTGGCTGATACAAACTTCATAACCAAACCATATAACTTTCGCTCGGCAGAAAGTTTAGGGCAATCAATGCGAACAAATTGAAGTAGTGAGAAAAGATAACAGCATCGAATACTAGGATATTCTTTTTGTGATGTATCATATTCCCGACTTCAGCCCGAATCATTCCCTAGGTAATTCTA
Source organism: Eutypa lata (assembly GCA_022661535.1). Taxonomy (NCBI): domain Eukaryota; kingdom Fungi; phylum Ascomycota; class Sordariomycetes; order Xylariales; family Diatrypaceae; genus Eutypa; species Eutypa lata. Next base: position 465,461 of record JAKULF010000013.1, on the reverse strand, counting down.
CGTGGCTTAGTAGCCACTGCACTGTTAACCAACGCAACTCAAATGAGTATACGACAATAGATGACTGAACCGAACCTGTTTTATCCGAGCATAGTTGGGTTCAGTTTACCCCTAATAGAAAGACCGAAGTCTACGACTAGACCCCCCATGATATTCAAGTGGCTGAACCCCTTTTCTATAACCTAGTAGAGAGTATGATAACCTCCCCTCAGCGGATCTCCAACCTTTCTATTATTGCATTTTTATCAATCTGGTCTAGAGTCTTGATATTCCCATCTACTTAGGTGATCCATGAAGACCCTATCAACGTACTCATACCAACGTTCTTGGCTGTCATCCTTTCTCTCCCTCAGCAAAGTCAGGTAGCGAGAACCGCCGACAAGGGCAATGGCCATCCCTTCTTCGGCCTCGCCTTTATTCGTCAGACCGAAATTTCCCTTTTCCGTATACACCAAGTCGGCATCGTACCGCAGCCTACCCTCCATCTTCTGACATATCGTTAGGTCGAAGTCTTTCCGCGCCTGTGACCGCGTCTCCCATGCTGCGACTAAACTCTGCAGATAGACCGGAGGCTTCCTAGCGGACTTGGGTATGTCCTTGTCGGTGGAGAGCTTCCACGCGAGAAATGCCGCGGCCTCGGCATGTTCTTCAGCAGAGACACCGTTCTGAGTAAATATGGCGGTCAAGAGAGCTTGTCCATTTGTTTGCGCCTTGTTGTCCTCTTCGGTATCTTCGTCTGTAGTGTCAGGCAGCCGCTTCGTGTTGACTCGTTTCGGACGCCGGAAGACCATGGCCTTGGAACGTGAGGATTTCTTCTCTCTGCCAATTTCCCCTTTCTTCCCGCTGGCTCCTCGGCCTTCGTAAACCCTACGCCCGCACCTCGCAAGAGCTTGGGCCATCGACTTCACAATGCTATACGCGTCCGTTTCCCTCGTGATAGAAATCCTGGAGAATATCTTGTCCATCATGTACGCGTCCACATAGAGGGAAGTCGGCGTCGTTGTCGGACGAGCTTGGATGAAGGACGCAAATGCTGGCACTGATTCCAAGAGAGGGTTTTCCTGCATGTCCCACCGACGGGTGAAGTCTGGCGCCCAAGAAGGGAGGCCCGGGATTGTTTTGGTGCTGTGACGGTTTCCCACCCCCCACAGTTCCGGCCCCTTATACACATCGATAAAGTAGCGAGCGGCATTGGTGTACACTTCTTGTACTGTTAGGCTGTAGTCCGCTACGGGCGGTTGGATCGATGTCTGCTGAATGACAGCGAGTCGCAAGGTGGCGAAGATCCTATCACGCGCGTCGCTTGCTTTGAAGGCGCACATTGCTGCGCTGGACTGCGATAGCGGCAGCGCAGACGTTTGGCGGAGCAAGTCATCGCAGCGCACAATCTCGTAGAGGCAGGGGTTAAGGGCACTTACGCAGGCGCCGAAGCCCAAGAGCGCCGACTTGAACGTCTTCCAAGGACAGCGATACCCCCCCGCACATGACGAGACCCCTCGAGCCGGCAAGGATGATCTCCTGGAATATCCATGCTCGCGTGAAGTAAGGCCTCGAGAGCAATTCTCTGACCCCAGCGGTGATATCCACGTTGCCAAAGACGTCCTTACCTAGCTCTCGGAGCTCGCTGCGGTCTTCGAGCGTAAAATGATCCAAGGAAGAACCGTCGGGGTCCTTCAGGAGTGCTTCGTGAAGCTTGGATAGCGCTGGAAAGCTCCGAAACGCGGCTTCCGTGAAGTGTCCTTCTTTCCCGATCCACATTAGCACCGTTTTAGCTTTGCGGTAGATATCGGTCATCATAGCGACCTGCTGGTTGCATTCTTGCTTGTCTTGTTGGTTGATACACACAGCATCCATCCAGAGAGACCTCTTATCGGTCTCGTGGCGGAGCTGCTCTAGGGCTGCCTTGCAGTTCGGGGTAACGAGGAGCCTCTCTTGGTTGCACTGGACGGGGATCGTGCCAGACTTCTCCTTCCATTCGTAAGACAGCGCTTCGAAGGATGGATTCTTTTTGAGATCAACCCCGTGAAGTTCGAAATTGATAATGTCGCCCGCTTTGCCCGGTTGCAATTCGAGAATGCGGATATGTCCATCCTCCAGAAGAGGTGGGTACTGGTACATCGTTCTTCGAACCAGCCCTTCTTCTTCGCCTTTCTTGATTGCCCTCTCGTTGAGTTGACGCAAAGTGGCTTCTTGAGATAGTAGCTTCACGACAGATTCCTGATTGTTTTCTTTGGCGTACGACATGGCTGTTCGACCATCATCGTCTTTTAGGTTAATGTCGGCACCCATCTCTATCGATACTTTGACAACCATGCTATGCCCACGCCGCGCCGCCATAGAGATAGGCGTTTCTCGGTTGTCAGAGAAGTGATTTAGGTCAGCTCTGTGATCAATCAACAGCTCTACAATGCCTTCTTCCCCATTGAGAGCCGCAATACACAAGGGCGAGCAATTGGTGTTAGACTCTGGTCGCATTCGGGCCCCCTTTTCTAGAAGAAACTTTGCCAGGTCACGATTACCTCTATCTACGGCAACGGCGAGTGGAGTAAATCCATCATCATCCGCAGATTCAATATTAGCACCCTTTTCCAGTAACAATTCGACAACCGCTTTGTGTCCGTTCCATGCCGCATGCCACAACGGAGTCCTACAATGTCGATATTTGGTCTCCTTTTTGGAGCCGAGGTCAATTAGTATTCCCAAAGCCTCCTTTTGACCAGATTCGGCTGCAAGGGAAAGCGATGTCCGTTGGGTATTGTCCTGGACATTCAGCTTAGAGCCTTTCTCGTAGAGGAATTCAACTAGATCCCCGTGACCCTGGCATGCAGCCGAGTACATCGCTGTCCGCCCATAAACGTCGCGACGCTCGATATCCGCCCCATTGTCGACAAGTACAGACACTGCAAGCTTTTGCCCCGAACGCGCAGCCCAGATGATGGGCACCTCACCGTCGTCCATACCGTTAATTTTGGCCCCTATTCTAATCAATCGTAACATCTCTGGGATCCGTCCGTTTGCTGCCGCTTCTAGAAGGTCTCTTGCATACTTAGCACGCGTTTCGGTTGGGGCACCCCGAGCGTCATATTTTTGCAAGATATGCACGAGTTCATCATGGCCGTTGGCCCTGGCCAGAGATAGCGCCGTGTCTCCCTCGGGTGACGTGTAATCAGCGTCGGCGCCAGCGCCAATCAACAGTTCCACTATACGCCGGTGGCCGACGGAGGCAGCGAAGAGCAACGGGGATTTTCCATGGGCCGTCGCAAAATTCGGATTGCTCCCTTTCTCCAGGAGGGAAATTACGATGCTTGTGTATCCCTTCTGCGCAGCTACGGATAATGGCGTTTGGCCCTCGGAATCTGCCGCATCGTGCCGGGCATCTCGGGTCAGAAGTTGACGCACCACCTCCTCGTGGCCGTATCGGGAGGCCCACCACAGCGCTGATTCTCCGCTCGCGTCGGCTAGGTCGATATCGGCACCTTTTTGAATCAATAGATCTACTGCTAACTCATGTCCGCCCTCTGCTGCGGTTGATATAGCACTTCGACCGTTTGGATCTATTGCGTTGACGTCTATGCCTTCGTCGATGAGTCGCGACACCTCTGTCACTTTGCCACCCCCAGCGGCCGACGCGAAAAGCGCGATGGACCTGGACTCCAATTGTTTCAGTCCTCTCTTGCTAACGACCGTCCTCTCCTTCAGAAAGTTCGCTATTTCCGTATGGCCCTGCGAGTTTGCGACGAACTCAGGACGTTGTCCAGCATCGTTCGAATTATCCAGTAAGATTCCCACCGCCGCCCCGTGGCCGCCGGAGGCGGCGTAGTGCAAGGGTGTCCATTGACGGTTTGATCTTGTTTCTATGTTGGCGCCGCTATCGAGCAATAGAGATATGATATCGTTGAGTCCAAGTTCAGCAGCTCCGCTCAAAGGCGTTTGCCCATCTAGTGACTTGGCTTTAAGGTCGGCACCTCGCTTGACTAGGAAGCGGACCAGGGATTTGTTCTTCCCGTACAGCGCGTGATGTAGTACGGTGTAGTGTTTCATGTCTTTGACATTGACGTTAGCACCGTGATCAGCCAGGAAGCGAACAGCTTCCATTTTGCCTTTCGTGGACGCAGATATCAGTGGAGTATCGTTTCGAGAGTTCCGTGCCTCGGTATTAGCGCCGTTCTCGACTAGATACTGCATGGTATCCTCGTGCTCTTGAGAGGCCGCGTGGTGCAACGGGCTGTTCCCTTCCTTATCTACCGTATCGAAGGTGGCTCCATTGGCAAGGAGCATTCGCACTATTTCCGTGTGACCATGAAATGAAGCCGTAGCCAATGCAGTAAGCCCGTCGATGTTCTTGTGCTCAAGGTTGGCTTTATTCTGCAATAGGATGTCCATCACGGTAATCGCATTTGAGTTGGCACCCCATTGCAATGCCGCGCAGTTAGCATCATCAACTTCCGTGAAGTCGGCTCCTAAGCTTTTAAGGTAATACCTGTATTGCCATCAATCAGCAACCTCGAAATAGGGACAGACGTAGCCGTGAAATAGTCTCGTAAGAGTGAATCAGAAGTACAGAGTCCCAACATGAATTTAGGCCATTTACTGCACGAATAAGTTGTATCACTGAAAGCGAATAAACATACAATATATCACGACGAGCTTGACTAGTTGCCACATGAAGCGGAGTAATACCTTGTTGGCTTCTCCATTTAATGTCGGAACCGAATTTGACGAGGAGTTGCACCGCTTTCAAATGTCCATTATAGCACGCATAGTGAATCGGCGCCTGGCCGATATCATCCCCGCAAGCAATATCGGCCTGCGAATCCACAGTTTAGCTAAACGTATTATACACTTTGTTTATTTTTACCGGATATTAATTATATTAAATAAAAAGCTTATTTATTTATCTTTATTAATAAATTATTAAGAAAAATCGATACGAACGTTTTTATATCGATATAATTTATAATTAATTTTTTTATTATAATATATAATTTATTATAATTATTTTAAAATTAATTATTATATATAAAAAAATTATTTTAAAATTATTATAAATAATAATTTATAAATAATAAATAATACTTTTCGAAATTATTAATTATTATTATAACGATTATTATCGTTATTAATTAAATTATTAATATTAATATTATTTTTATTATTATTATTATTAATAATATTTATTTTTAAATAACGAAAAATAATAAATAATATCGTAAAGTTTAAATAAAACGTTAATTATATTTTATAATAACGTATTTAATTAATTTAAAATTATATAAAATATTATATAAACGTTTTAAAAAATAATTTACGTATATATAAACGATATTTATAAATATAAATAACGTTTTTTTTATTTTTTTACTTTTTATAATATATTTATAAATATAATTATTTATTATTTTTATATTAATTTTTTTTATATTATTTATTTTTTTTTATAATTTTTTATACTTTATTTATAATCGATTTACGTTTACGTTTTACTTTTATTTTAAATTTAATAAATTTATTATAAAATAAAATATATTTATTATTATATATTTTTTAATTTCGTTAAATTATTATTAACATTTATAAAATAATATTATTATTAAAAAAAATAAAATTAAATAAATTAAAATAACTTCGTTTTTATAAAATAATATTTAATAATAATTAAATAAAAAATATTAATTATTAAATAACGAATATTATTTTTCGTCGCTTTTTTTTTAATATTATTAAATTTTAATATTATTAATAATAAAGTTTTTTTTTTAATAAATTAAAAATATTATTTTATAATAATTATTAATATTTATTAAAATCTTTTATTATAAATAATTATATTTTAATTTTTCGAAATATATATTATTAAATCGTATTATTATTTTCGTATTAAAAATAAAAATATTTTTTAAATAAAAATTAAAAAAATAAATATTTATAAAATAAACTTTATTATATAATAAAACGTTATAAATATATTAATTAAAATATATTTAAAAGTTAATTTCGATAATTATAATAAGTTAAAATATATTACTTTTAAATTTATTATATAAAAAAAGGTTTTATTTTATAAAAAATTAATTTAAATATATTAATTTTATTATATTTTAATAAATGTTTTTTTAATATTATTAAAGTTTTTTTTATATTATATTTAATAATTAAAATATATAAATTTAATTTATTTATATAATATATTAAATAAAGTAAATTAATTATATAAATAACGTTTTAAATAACGATAAAAAAATTAATATAATTAATTATTTTAATTTTATAATTTTAAATATTATTAATAACGTATTAATTATATTATAATTTTTATAATAAATAATACGTAATTAAATAATTTAATAAAGTTATTAAAATATTAATAAAAACGTTAAAACGATTATAATAATAATAAAATTAAACGAAATATTTATTAAAAAAAAATAAAAACTTTAAAATTAATTTTAATATTAATTTTAATTTTAATTTTAAAGTTATAATATAAATTAAAATAAATAATACGTTATTATTTTACGATAACTTTATAATTTAATAATAAATATATAATAATATATATATATTTAAAATCTTTAATTTTTAAAAATTTCGAAATATATTTTTAATTAAATTTTATTATAAAAGATAATATTTATATTATAATAAAAATAATAAAAATGTTTTAAATAAAATAATTTTACTTTATTTTTAAAATAAAGTAAAAATTTAAATAATTTATAAAGTTTTTTTAAAGCATTATTATTAATAATTTATTTTTATAAAAATAAATTAATATTTATATTAAATAAAACATTTATAATTTAATAATAATAATAAAAAAATATCGTAAGATTTTTATAACGTTATTATTATATTAATTAAAATAATTAATTAATCGTAAAATAATAATAAATAAATAAAAACGTATAAAATTATTTAAAAAAAAAATAATAAAAAAATAATTTTTTTAAATTTATTAAAGTTAACTTTAAAAACTTTTAAAATTAATAACTTTTAAACTTTAAGTTTTTAAATAATATTTTAATAATAAAAAATTATTATATTTATAAATTTAATAATTATATTACTTTTTTATTTTTATTTACGTATATTTAAATATATTTTTAATATTAATATACGTAATTATTTTTTAAATTTTAATAAAATTATTACGATTATTAAGTTATTTTTTAAAGCGTAAAAGTAATAATTTTAAAATATTAAATTTATTAAACTTTTTTTTAAATATAATATTTTAAAAATTAATTACTTTTAATTTAATTATCGAATTAATAATAATAAATTATATAATAAAAACATTTACGAAATTTTTTATTTCGTTATTTATATTATTATTTTTATTATTATAAACTTTATTAACGCTTTATTATTATTACGATTTATTTTTTTTATAATATAAAAAAAAATTTAATTTTAATTATTTAAAATTAAAAGCGTTAAAGTTAACTTTTAAGTTTTTATTTATTTTAAATAATTTATTTATTATTATAATATTTTTTAAAATTTAATTTTTATTAATATAATATACGATATTTTTTATAATATATTAAATATAAAGTTATTAAAAAACATTTAAATATATTTTATACGTTATTTTTTTTAAAATTATAATTAAAATTATTAATAATAACTTTAAGTTTAAAAATAACGTATTATATATATAACGTTTTAAAATAATTAAAATATTATTTAAAGTTATTTTTTAATTTATTAAATAATAAATTAAATATTATATAAAAAGTAATATATAAAGTAATTAATTTTATTATATTAAAAAATAAAAAATTAAATTTATTAATTTTATAAATATTATTTATTATTAATAATTTAAAATTTAATTTTTATAAATTAATATATTATTTAAAAGTAAAAAATATTTAAATAATTTAATTAATTTTTTTAATAAAATTAATAAAATGTTTAATATTATATTTATTTTTATATTTTTTTAATATATTAATAAATAATTATATTAAAATAAAGTTTTTTTTATTTTAATTATAATTTAATTTAAATATTATTAATATTTTTTATAAAAAAATAATTTTTTTTTTATAAATTTAATTATAAATTTAATTTATAATAATAATATTATTTTTATTAAAAAATTATTTAATTAATAATTAAAATAATTTAATATTAAAAAATTAAATTTTAATTTTAAATATTAAAAGTTATTATAATTATTAAAATAATAAATAATTTATTTAAAAATTAATTATTTTATTTATAATAACTTTAATATAATTATTTTAAATATATCTTTTTCGTTAAAAATACGTTATTTTTATTATTTTTTATAATTTATAATATTATATATATTATTTATAAAATCGTAATTATAAATAAAATTAATAATAATAATATATTAATTATTATTATATTTTTTTAAAAATTTAATATTAATTTTATAATTATAATTATATTTTTAAAAAATTTGCTTATAATTATTAATAAATTTAAATATATATTATTTTATTTAATTATAAACGAAATTTATTAAAATAATAATTTTATTTTTTTATATTTTCTTTATTTATTATATAATAATAAAATAACTTTTATTTATAATATATTTTATAAAAAAATTTAAAATTAATTCGTAATTAAAAAATAAATTAAATAAGTTTATAAATCGTAATAACGATTAAAATTAATAAAAATGTTTTTTATTTTTAATGTAATAACGTTATTATTATTATATAATATTTAAAAATAATAAAATTTAACGAAAAAAAATTATTAATAATATATAAAAATTATAATAATTTATTATAAAAGTTCGAAAAAATAAAGTAATATTAAAAGTTATTATTAACGTTATAAAATATAAAATTATAATTAAATTATTAAAAATAATTTTAATTATTATAAAATATAAATATATATATTTTAAATAATTTTAATTAATTATTAATTTAAAATTTTATTTATAAATATAATAATAATATTAAATAATTATAAATTATATCGATATAAAAACGTTCGTATCGATTTTCCTTAATAATTTATTAATGAAGGTAAATGGGTAAGCTTTTTACCCGATATAATTAATATCCGGTAGGAATAAGCAAAGTATACGGTACGTTTAGCCAAACTGGCGAATCCAGCAGCAGCTGGATGGCATCGCATTGGCCGTAGCGTGCCGCCGAGTGCAAGGGGGTACGCTCGCCGGGCCCTTTACAAGAGACTTCTGCGCCGAGAGTGAGCAAGAGGCGGATGGCATCACATTGTCCCCATCCCGCCGCGACGTGAATCGCAGCGTATCCCTCTTTGTTCGGCTCTGCGACGCGCGCATTTGTGCGAGTAAGTATAGTCACGACGTCGCATGCTCCCCTTTTCGCCGCTAGCTGGAGAGTGGTAAGTTAAATCCGAACACAGGCTCTTTCGCATCAACGTCAGCCCCCTCGTCCACGAGAAGCTGCAAAATGTCCGCGGGCCCGTATTCCGCAGCACATAGCAGAGCTTCGCTTTTACGCAGGTCTTGGCCGCTGGGGTTGAACCCCTTGTCGAGCAGTAGCTTAGCTACTGGAGAAGAGGCAGGAAGTAGATCAGACATGAGGAAATGTGCTTCATCATTAGACTCCCAAATAGTGTCTGGGCCCAGGTTACAACTAAATGGAAGGCCTGATTTTATATGATCCAAATTTCAAAAAAATAACATGACTACAGCCTAACCTGTCGAATGGATTACTCTTAGGATCTACATGAATATATCCGGACTAGCTTCGAGTGCTTGGCCCACTGCACGTCAGTATTTGGAGGCTTAGCTGTAAGATTCCCATATAATGAATCCATCTTGTGAGGCTGAATCAAGCAAACATTCTTCTCTTTTCCATGCGTTAACCTCCTTTTGTGTTTAAAAATAAGACCACGTATAGGCAATATGTACATAAGTTACATCCTGGTAGGGAATCTGGCAATCGAAAGTGGAGTATAGCCTCAATAGGGTGGCTCTATATTCATCAGCTGCTGGGTAAACGGAGCACACATTATAATATATAAACGAAGGCCTATAAGAACTTCTAAGTTGCTAGTTACCCACTAGATTCTCAATACCGCAGTATAAAACACAGTCACACGAAGTCCACGATCTAGAACGATGAGCCGTTTTCCAAATCCCACAAACGCCGCCAAACCTTCGGATTAAAACAATATGAACAGGTATCTATGCGCCGAAATTCTAAGATATCCTAATTTAGTTCCCGTCCCATCATGAAATTTTTTACTTGCAAAGTGAGTAGCATCGACTATTTTGACTCAGCAGCAGCAGCGTCCTGCTTAGCATCTTCTTCGTAACCCTCGACCTTCATATCCTTAAGCCCCAAATCCTCTTCCTCCTCATCCGTCCGCTGGTAGTCCTCAGTAGTCATCTGGGGATCCTCCTTATCCGGATCTACTGCTTTCTGGACGTAGCTGCTGGCCAGCGGGTCCGTGAGGATAATCGTGAACTTCTTCTCGCCCTTGATGGCGGAGTCGAGGTCATCGAAGAACTTCCCCCACTTGCCCCGCTCTTCGGCGGCTAGGGAATCACCACCCTCGCCGGAAGCTTCGAAGATCTGGTTGTGTAGGTCGTCTCGTACTTGTGTTAGCAAGCCCTCGACTGTGGTGAACCGACCACCCAGGGTTCCCGGGTTGACTTGGAGGCTGAGCTCGGGACACTCGAGAGCGCAACTCTCACTCTTCAGGATGTCTCGGGCGAGATCCTCGGGGGATTCCACCTTCAGCGTAATCTTCTTGCCTAGCTCGGGAATCTCTCCACCGGTCTTGACGTCGTTCGACCGGTAGCCACATTCTGTGCAGACAGTGGACATCAGGACGACGGCCTTGAAGTGGGGAATATCCACCATCTTCATGTTGGTCGTGCAGGGGCGCATGCAGCCAGGACAGGTGGCTGGGAATGCATATACTTGGTCTGGGATGATATCTTCGTCTTCAGCTGTTTGGGCGGCATCGATGGGAACGGGATTTGATGAGCTTAGACCAAGCGCTTCATTCTGCTCTGGCGTCCGGAGATAATCGTGCTTTTCCCACTTTCCAATACCATCTTTCATGTTAGGGGAGATCCATGAATTTCCAGCGGGATCGTCAACTAGCAGTCTGAATGGGAAAGCTTCTCCTTTTAGCATGGCACGACCTTTGGTGATGATCTGTGCTATCTTTTCATAGATTTCTGGTGTTTGTTCCTTGCGGGCCTCTTGACCGAGCTCTAGGTCGTCCATTATGCCGCTGAGAAGACCCTCAACATTTGTAAACTGGCCCTTACCAGCAGGAGCCTCGAGGTCTAACTCGATGAACTTGACTGTCGCAGTGTCGGACTTGACGACGGTACGTTCGAAGTCGGGCATAGCAGTAAGTCGCAGAAGATAACTAGAACCTTTTTGTTGGATAGTGCCGGCAGCCTGGACTTCGTTGTTACTGAAACCGCACTTGTCGCAACTGAACGACATGATGATAACTTCGCGGAAGTAAGGAATGGCCGTTAGAAGCATGCGTGTTGTGCCCTATGTAGTCATTGGCTATAAGTATGACGAACAGTAACGAGAGCGTGCGCAAACATGATATGATGTTGCTTACATTTTCGTGACAGTTCATGCAGAGAGACTCGATCTCTTCAACTACCTTCTCATCGTCAATTTTGTTTTCGTGAACGCCGTTGGTTCCATTTGTCCCGTTGGTGTCGTTAGAAGCTGGCGCAAGATGACCGGCTTTCTTGCCGATAGTCTCGAAGAACTCGTTCGACGAGATTGGCGCATGTCCATTCGTGTGCTCTTCGGACGCGGACATGATGAATCTTGTTTCTAGATAAATAACTCAAGGTGCTCTGCTCTGTTTTTATCTGATACTTATAGGTAAGTAAGTGTACTAGATTGCTTCTCTTTATAATCCGGTATTTGTTTTCAGTAGGTGCAGTTTGCGATTTCTAGAAAATTTTGGAGGGGTAATTCGCCTTTAGCGCGGGGTGGTGGTGGACTGTTGTGTCATAATCGAAAGTTCACTAATCCATAATAGGTATAGAGGTTATAGACCCCTATCCAAGAACTTCTGAGAATGTTCGAGCTCTTTTTGAGTAAGCTCAGAGACTCTCTGGCTTTGCATGGCGAATGGTCATTTTGAAGCTTATGTAGTTAGATTATCTGATTATCCGTCGACGTGAAGATGGCCCGGAATTCTTTGTTTTTCTGTCTGCCATGTGGTGACTCAATTCTTTGGTAATCGGGTATCACTTCTTCAAGAAATCTGAGAGACTCAGACCAAGTCCACCTTGAGGCGTAGAGTTATTGGACTGAGACTGTTGAAGAAGTGCCTGAAGTCCCTGCTTCCTGCTTTTCGCCCTCTTCTTACTGCTAGCATTAGCAGATGGCGTCTTCGCGGGCTCTAAAGATACGCGTTCAATTTGACTAGCTGTCGTATCGGCAGGGATAGAGCTCCTTCCGTTGGCTTGTGCACCAGAAGTTTTCGTGGGCAGCTTCGGACGACTTCTAGAAATCGGAGCTGCCGGGGGAATTGCGATGATCGTACAGCGACCGCACATCTTACATTCAAAGCGCTTTCGCGTCTTGTGACCGGGTTTCATTTCTGCTTCTGTCGTTGTTGTTGATCGGTCTGTTTTCTTACGTGTCATTTTCCTGCGGAGAGCCTTGTCCGTCTCCAGTTTCAGTTTACTCCCCTGGCCAGGTATCATAATATGGCCGCAAGAGCCGCATACATGCTGTCTCTGTATATCGGACTGTTGTAGGTCATGGTTGAACATTAACGAGTTCCGCTCCGTCATGAGATGTCCCGAGATCTCGGGGGATGTCTTCGCAAGGAGATGTGCTGCATCGGTGAGAAAGCCAAGGGTTGGCGCAAGCGTATCAGTCGCCATGATGCGAAAGCAAAGTGAAGGTTGATCAGCCTTTTCTTCTTCCTGTTTTTTTTTTGGTGTGTTGTGTTGTGTTGTATCGTATTCATTCTTTTCTTTCTGCTGATTTCGGAGGGATCTTCCCGAAGTTCGGTAGTGATAGGTATAGTTCGCAGCCAGGGAGCTTACGCACATGGTTAGCAAGGTTAAGAAGACCCCACTATCAATTTCAGATACTCGCTCCGCCGCATTCAATGCACTAGGGATCCGCTATCCAGCTTTAAGTAAGCTAACTATGCGTGGGCTATTGATCACTAAACCTTATGCATAAGGGGGTTCGTCGATCAACTACCCCCGAACCCCGGTATCTTAATACGAAACTATTCTCACGTCTGCACGTATGAAGAAAGTGACATGCTGGGGATCGGAAAACGAGGCTAGATCGTCAGGCTAGGACGATAATTTAGTCCCAAGATCTTTCCTTACGTTCTTTGATCATTCCTTTTTTACTACATGTCACCTTTCCTTACAATCGATTGTCCAACATCAGTTATGCGTCGTCGGCAATTGAAACCTTCACTGAGTGGTATGAAGTTGTGGAACGATGTAAAGATTCCCCGGTGTCTCTTTTAGTCGTGACTTTGTAGACTCCAGGAAGCACTGGGCATGCGGAATATTATCAATTGCTAGTCATATTTATCGTCATTCATTTAACTAATTTATAATCAAAATGTTTAATCTCTATCTTACATTTTCCAATCTCCATTGGCGAAAACCAAGAGATGCACCTCTGCCACCACCGCCTGAGGGGCTCGAGCGCGACTTCGTGGAGACGCCCGGGGGCAGGATCGAGATCTTGTCCGCGAAGCCGAAATATCCCACCTCGAGAACGCCCGTGGTATTTGCACATGGCGGTAGTAAGTTCCTAGACTTGTTCATATCCCAGCTTCCTTGTCTACGAGCACAAATATGTCAATGGAAACTTTCTAGAGTGTATAACTCAAGAACATATCTCATACTTTTCAACTAATTAACCAGTTGCCACGAACAGTTGCTAACCATACACATTGAACAGTGGGCTGCGCATGGGTCTGGACATTGTGGATGCAGTACCTCTCCAGTAGGGGTATAACCTGCTATGCAATATCATATCGAGGACACGGGAACAGCTGGTATCCTTCTTTCTTGCGAATGCTGTATACCGTCACCAAAAGGGATTTTGCCAACGACTTGCTCGCCGGTATTAGAGCGGTACAGCTGAGAGAAGGTAGCGAAATAATCCTCGTTGGCCATTCGATCGGCGGTGGTTTGAGCCAGTTCCTCTTGAATGAAGGTGGAATCAAAGTCAAGGGTCTCGCGCTCCTCAGTGCTATCCCGGGAAATGGATCGTACGCTACAAACGTCACCTAACGGCAGTAGTTAATCACTAATGAAGTTACAGATGGAGAGTCTATACGAACTGGGCTAGGGTCGACCCGTGGTACTTAATCAGGATGTTGCTACATGGCGGGCATTCTATCTCGCCTGTGTCGCACCCTTTCCTCCTAAGACAAGCCTTTTTCGGCAAGGACTGTCCTGAAACGGAACTCTTGGAATTCCAACGCAATCTGAGCCGCTATGAAAGCTTAAACTGGGTTGTCGGCATGTTGCTGCCATTTGTTGACCCCAAGAAGCTACTTTCGAACATTACTGGCTGGGGCACCACTGACAGAGTGTTGATCATGGCCGGCGTAGGAGATAGGTTGTTGACTAAGGACGTCCAAGAAAGTTCGGCGAAAACCTATCGCACAGCATTTTCGCAACTGGTCAAAGATGGGAAACTCGAGGGTAAGGACTACGACGTCCATCCGTTGCCAGGAGAAGGCGATATGGACAACACGGGTCACGGTGTTCGGGTTGCCTGGGTCCCCGGTTCCGGGCACCACCTTCAGAATGATGTTGCGTGGGAGGTTGGCGCAGAGAAGCTGTTGGATTTCATACAGCAACTATAATTGACTCACTTGGCAGCAATTCGGCTTGTAAGTTTTCGAGTTCTCATGAATCTCGGACCCGTTTAAGGCACGCGCCACACTATCTATCAGCATCAGCGTTGCAATTCCGTTTTCCTATGTTTCTTTTCAATGTATATATACCCAAGCCATTTTGGCGAAACGATCGTTTAATTAAAGCGAAATTTCCTGTTTTTCAAAGCGGCTGGTCCTTATTATGCCACTCTAACGGTCAGTTCATCAGCCCAAACGCGGCCCGGTCCCGTCAATCCGGAATCTCTGCCACACGGAAGCCGCGAGGTCTTCAACTTCGAAGTCGAGTATTTCACGTTCCACATCGACCCATTGCCTGTCTTCTATCTGCTCAGTAACCTCGTCCCAATCCAACGGACTTTCGGGAATCCCCGGCCTTGCCCTCCACTGTATCTCTCAGAGTCAGCCAATTATCTTTCTGTGTAGGTTTAACAAGAATTAAGGGTTATTGTCTCATGGTTAAGGGCAACAACTTCTGTAAAACGAGCGAAGCGATCCTTGAAGACCACACTAGAATAAGGAAAAACAGCTCCAGTTCACGCATGCTTACATCGCTGCTACGCTTGGGCATCTCGAATTTCTTCGGCGTAGGTATTTCACCTCCTGGGCCCTCAAGCGAGGCGCTGTGCTGCAGGCCTTTGCAAGCCCGGATGCTTTCCCGCAGATTCTCAAAGTCCTGGAGCTTCTCAAAGCTGCCATCTTCATTCTTCTTTACTAGCCCGTAGCGATTAGCGCCCTCGAAGAACTCGTACACGATGCCCCCTGAGAATGTATCTGTCATGGCCGGCGATAGGATGCAGCGAGTCTCCTGGAAGATACGACCGTCGCTGCTCGTATTTGCGCCGTACTCGGAGAAGAACACCGGGATGTGTGTGTCCTCGAATCTCTTCACCTGTACGAGCCGTCAATTCTAGATCAAAGGGCAGGACACATCTCGGCGCATCAAGATGACGATACTTACAATATTATCATACCCCGATATGGACATAGACGCCGGCCCGCACCAACTGTAACAATTAAACTAAGATAAAAAGGCCCCCCTTTGTTAACATGACGCTTATAGCTACGAAGGGGAGTTGGGGGAAAAGGAGAAACCGTTGCCAAAACAAAGAAAGCGGAGGAGAATAAAACCTACAGTAAAGAAATCAATAGCCTCCCTCTCGTCACCAGCCGAGAAGTACTCGAACTGTGAGCGAATGACGCCCGGGACGTCGGCCGAGTTGATACCGACAGGTACGACCCGCTGACCCGAGAGCTCGGCCGCTACCGCCATATACCGCTTGACATCACGCGCGACGGCGCGCACGACGGGTGCCGCCACGGTCGACGGGTACGAGTTGATGACCTCATTCGCGACTACGACGCCTAGCGTGTTGTTGTACGCGGCCATGCAGTCAACGGCCCGGAAGAAGGACTGTAGCAGCTCCGCTGTGTAGGACGCTTCAGGCTCGGACCGGCGGATCGAGCGGTGTGGGGTTGAGAGGCACTGTTATGTTGTAATGTTGAATAAGTCTAACTATGTATGAGTGGGAATGGGGGTTAGGGGTGAAGTAAAGGGGAGACCTACAGCAACCACGTAGATCCCGGCTTTGGCGAGCAGGTCCATCGCTGCATCGTGGTTCTTGCTTGGCTCGATAAAGTCTGTTTTTCCCGGTATGTAAGATAATGATCCCCCTTGCGATGGATGGAACAGAAGCCGTTCATTGAGAGACCTACAGACGAATAGGGTGTTCAGACCCAGCTCCTTGAACAGCGGGATACTCGTCTCTAGCTCCTCTAGCCGGTCTTCGGCCAGAGGATCCGGGGTCGAGGGCAGCTTCTCCCTCCTTGAGGCCCTGTGGGGCTGAAACACTACCCCATTGATGATGAACTACATAATAATAATTAATATGATGAGCTGGACCTCCGCAGTAGTGGCAGAAGTGGTAATGGGGGTATTAATTTTAACTTGCTCCAACTTACGCGGTCTCCGCCTTTCCAGAGATAACGCCCTCTGACACTAATCGGCGTAATAAATTCGGCCATCTTGATACAAAGCCAGTGTTTTCTAATTGCTAAAATAGTAAATACCTGATGAGTGGGCAAGACTACATGCTTAAGTTGTCTTCGGGCATAAGATGTCTGTAAGTGGAAGCCTAGCAGCTGGGGCGACATTGCATTTCTTGGCGGGACGTCATAGCTAGCGGCTGACCGATTGTATTCTCCAGACTTGTATAAGTATAGGTACCTATGTAGTTACGGGTAGCAGCAGCATCAAATATCCTTGCATTAAGTTCCCGTAAAGGTCCGCTTCACGTCTGCATCTTATAGGACACCAGGGGTTCCACATGGGATATCCCGTCAGCCCGTCCTTTCGGGTCATCCCTTGCTGCCTGCTGGACCAGGTGCAGGCCCAGACCTGAAGATTTATTAACATTAAGTGTTGAGTAATATGGTGGGAAATATGGTGGTGATTGACAAGTCGAGCCGCTGTCGCGTGACAGGTAATATGCTATAGTGTAATGCACTGAAAGATGACTTGCGATACTCGCCTAGTGTGCTTCTTGACGTGGTTATGTAATATCATGTTTCTAGAACTATGCAGAAAACAATCATACGATCTAGTGAAACATTTGATCAAGTATAGGGGTAATCTGTAATGTGATGGTAAAAGTTACTACGAGCTGCACTGAGTGCGTCTAGGCGAGCCTACAGCACTTCGGGGAGCGACCTGGAAAGTTACGAATTCTTTATGCCCGGAAATTCTAAGAAAAAGCTGTTGACATCATGTAACATAATAGATTTATATATATATCAGAGGCTGTAAAATAGCCATCGCCTTAGCTGTCTTTTGATTTAGAGTGGAAATCTTCAAAAGTGTGCCAGTCTGCACAAGTTCCCTTAAATTCATAAAGCCTTTCCCCCTCCAGAACGCACCCAGGTTCAACATGCATAGATCATACTTTCAAGTATAACATGTGTATATATATTATTACAATTATCAGAGCAGACAAGGCCAAATTCTCACCCGCAAAAAAGACCTTCATAACCTAAGCAGTCTTGCTCTTCGAGCCAGGCAAGCCACAAACAGCCGGCAGCTTCCCCACCCACTTCCGCATGCCCTCCTCATCCTCCGCAGCATCGACGAGCCACCTCGCCAAGACACTCCGATTCGTCGAGAAGCCCCAGGTGCCATCGCCGACGTAGCCGACGTGCACGCCGGCACCGGCCTCATCCCTATCCCTCCTCCAGCTCGCCTCGTCGGGGTTGCCGGGGATCATGGCGATGCGGTAGACGGTCCAGTCCAGGTCCTTCCCCTGCTCCTGGAACGTCCTGGCGATCCCGCGCACGGCATTGTACGCGGTTCCCGCGAACAGGCGCACGGCCCACACCATGAGCGTCGCCAGCAGGTGGAAGCCGTCCTCGGGCTGCCCCGCCGACGGCGTGCTCATCGCCATGATGCGCCGCACGCCGTGCTCGCGCAGGAGCGGGAACAGCCGCGCGTAGAAGGCCGCGAAGATCGACCCGTCTATCTTGTCGCTTATGTTGGGGCCCAGGAGCGAGATCACCATGGATGACTTCGAGACGGCTGACGACAGGGCTGCGACGTCGTCGATTTCGCCCTTGATGACCTATGCGAGATGTATTAGAATGTTGGCTTTGGTCGGTCGAGTTGCGCATTAATTTTTTTCTTTGTTTTTCTTTTACTCACCTCGAGAAGTGGGTTTGCTGACAGTTCGGCCGGGATCTTGGATGGGTTCCGGACATACGCTATGGTGGGGTGGTTGCGGAAGAGAAGCTCCCGGAGGAGGCAGATACCCGCCGGGCCTGAACCGCCGAACACCAGAATCTTCTCCCCTGGCATGGTTTTACAGTCCTCTTTCTGTGATTTGAATATGTATACGTGAATATTTATGAAAGAGAGACAGGCCCCCAAATTCCCGGAATGGGGGGAGCGAAGGTCGGGCTACCTATACTTCAGCATCATGACTAAATATTTTTACCCGCACGCATGTCATGGTTAACTAAAGACCTCTAGACACGACCTAGACCTAAGATGGACTCGGAATTTCGGTTCATTGCTCTCACCCGAAGATGACTAACTACCACCACCTATTCTGCACCGGTCGGATGCTTTTTACTGCCGTAATGTTTCTATCACCATGTTGAACTCCAGATTAGTCATCAAGCGCGCGGTTGTAAGTTTTACTAGATAAGTTAAGTACTAGAGCTACTAGAGTTACAGGTTAGTGTCTCTGTTTAACTACATGTAGGTAGGCACTCTGGGCAGTCTAGACCCCTGCATATAACCCCTCTGTCGTGAACTATGTACGTATGCATATTATCATCTGCATGTCACATGTAAAGTGCAATACTACATATTGTGTTTCTTTCAGAACGCTGTTTATATTGATGGGTCTTATTTCAATTATAACCGGTGCTTCTTCGAAAATTCATAGGGAGCCTTGCCCTAGTTTTTCTTGGGATTTCAACATCGAATTCAAGTATCCTCTTCGCTACATCGCCGCCGTCCTGCCTCGCAAACTCCAGGATGGTTCCTTGACGATATTTTGCGCGCGGGCTCAGTCCGCCCCGCAGCAACTCTCTCAGCATATCGCCGCCATCCTCCCTACAGCACGCCGTCTCAACGGCGCACGTCCCCTCCTCTAACTTCCACCCGTAATTCGCAGCTTTGGTGAGACCTAGCATGATCTCGACATGGTCCGCCAGCTTCTCTCTATCCTTGTCCGCCGTTAGCTTCTCGGCGTGCTGGATAGCCAGCCCCACCGTGTCGTGTGCCTGGTTATCCCGGAGCCGCGGGTTCGCCCCCGCCTCGAGCAACCGCGCGACGGCTTGCGCGCATCCTGCAATCGTCGCCCAGTGCAGCGCCGTGCGGCCCAGCACGCCCGCGCGCTCGTCTACGCGGGCGCCGTACTGCAGCAGATGTTCCAGGACTTCGGCGTGATCAGCGCCAAGCTCGCCGCGGAATTGGTTCGCGGTCATTTGCAAGGGGGTCGTGCCACTCATGTTCTTGGCATCGACGTTCGCGCCCATATGTAGCAACATGGCCACCGTAATCTTGTCCTGGCGTCGTACAGCTAAGTGCAAAGGGGTACTGCCGGTGCCCGGCAGCGTGAAGTTCGGCTCGGCACCCTCCTTCAACAGCATGGCCAACGCGCCTCGCTTGTGGGGCTCTAGGGGGGTGGTGTCGGCGCCGACGAAGAGCTTGGTGAGGGGCAGCTCGCCGTCCCTGTCGCGACTGTTCGGGTCGGCCTTCTTCTTACTAGAGAGGAGTAGCCAAATCAACTTCGTGTATCCTTTGAAATTGGGATGCGCGACAGCGATGTGCAGGGGTGTCAGGCCTGTTTTCTTGCTCTTGTGGTCTGGGTCAACACCGGCGGCGAGAAGCTCACGGACACACTTGTTGTGGCGACTGCTGGCACCTTGAACTGCGTATAAGAGAGGGATAAAGTATTGCCGGTATTTCAATGGCTTGGTCCCGGATACAGATTTCTGGAGAATAGTTTTGACGACACCAGCAGAGCCCTTTCTGCAGGCATTACTGAGTAGGCTCTCGATTTGTGCATCGCTGGGGATCATGAAGAAGAACTTGCTGAGCTTAGACTTGGTATCCTCAGAGACTGTTGATGACGGTGCGCTAGATGCCATCTCCCAGGTATTATCCATGAGCTTCCGGATGTCGACCGGCACTAAGGCATCTCGTTTCCGTGGAGTTACGGGTGGTGGCCTTCCCTTGTCTAGGTTTCGTATATTGTCCATAGACAATTTCAATGGCCTAGATGCGCCTTTATTCGGCAGCTTCGATGATTCGGGTTGGGCATTGCCCGTAGAGTGGATAAAAATGTCTGGGACAGTTGCGCCCCGTTCGCCATTGTCGAAATCCGTTAGTACCTCTTTGATATACTCCACTGGCTCGGCAAATCTAGTCTTCTTGCGTCTCTTCTTAACGGAAATATCTGGTGCTAGATTCGACTCTCGGTATTCCTTCTCTCCCTGTTTGATATCGCTCTGGTTGGGGACTGGTATTTCTTCCTCTTCCTGCTGGTCTTCGGCAATTGGCGAGGAATCATGGCTGTCCTGAGGCGGAGGTTCGGAAATGTTTTCTTTTTCAACATCTTTGCTGCCATCCTGCAGAAAAGTAAGCTCTGGCTCTGTCCCAGTTAATGGATATATTAGGTCTGGAGCTTGCTCTGGAAGCTGTTCTGTAGTCTCAGCCGCCTCAGCAGATTTAACCACATGAGACTCCATCCCAACGACGCCTGGTCCATCAATCTGGGACTCATTTTCTGGTTCAGATCTGTCAGAGGCTTCCTCCCATGGGTTTTCGACTTCTGATTTATCCTCTTCTTCATCAAATAACAGCTCGTTACTTTCATGTGGCCCAATGGGCATTTCTCTACCCTTTTTAATGAATTCATCCTCTTTAAACATTGTGTCCAGGGGATCGCACAGGGTCCGAATATGTGAGCTTTCATCGGATTGGACAGAGGAACGATCGGAGATTTCTTCAAAGGGTTGTAGAAGTTTGTCATCTTCTGAGGAATTGCTCATGTATTCGAGAAAGCCCAGCCCCGAATCTACGAGGGGCTTCTCTTCCATTTTAGGCTTGGACTTCGCTGATGGGCTTTCCGGAATCTCGTGAGCCCAGGTTGTATCTCCGAGTAATTCGATTGGCTCAGTTAGGGACAGGGAAGGTAGCAAACCGCTGCCACGAGGGGGTTCCATGAGACTGTGCACGAAATGGGTAGGATGGTAGAACTCATACTCATAGGTGTTGTAAAGACACTGGGTATGCATGGCATTAGTAGCATCAATATCCCCTACATCCCATGCATCGTCAGTAAACTTCAAGGCCGGAAGTTCAGCAAAAGATTTCTCGGGCTGGTTAGAATCCTCAATCCACTTCTCAATCGAATCGGTTCTCCCCGAAGGCATGCTGCTAAATGCCGGTTTGGACGAATCATTGCTGAAAAGCGCTGCAACTGCTTCTCTTGTTTGTTGCGATACCTCTCTTGAATCTATCCGCAGCGCTGTTGGGCCGTATGCAAAAGCATCATCCAAGAATTCCCCCTCGCATTTAAGACAGCTAAACACACCAAACGAGGGGGACTCTCGAATATATCTCATGAGTTGAGGAGGCGTAGGTCGATGCTCATGCTCGGCATGCAAAAGCTCCCTGGCCCAGCCCAGGGGCTCCCTGTCGTGGTCGTAGTCCGTGCTAGTTTGCCCCAAAGTCTCCATCCAACTAATAATGACAGGAATATTGGCATATGGGTAAGGTTGGACTCTCGTTCTCTCGGCGTTGGATCGTATCCTTTTCTTCAACTCTGCTGGGCGGTGATTAAGGAGTTTAGTCGTCATCTCGAGGAACACTACTCCGAGAGACCACATGTCACTCCGAGTCCCACGTTCGTCTCCTTTACTAATCTCTGGAGCCATATAGTCCGGACTGGTGGGGATGTTCCGATGCTTTGTCTTACTCGATGGTTTTGATGCCCAGTTATAAGCCGAACCAAAATCGCTGATATAAATCTCTCCGGCCGAATCTATTAAAATATTACGAGCTGTTAAATCCCTGTGTCTTACACGATGGATGTAGAGATAGTTCATCGCCCCAGCCAGACAACCGTAAAAACGCCGCAATATGACTTTATCACTGTTTCTCAATTGCTGCGGCCCGCTCAGGAATTCTTCGAGCGTTCCTTGTGCTACCGGTTTCATCAGGTACGCGATATATTCTGTGTCGGTGTAACTTCCAATTATCTGGACCAAGTGCTGATGGTCAAGCCGTCTCAGCTCTTGTAGCTCTTTGATGAGGTATCGTTGAGACTGTTCAGAACCGCGGCCGCGTAACACTCGCTTGCGAGCAAACATTTCTATACTGAGGCGGCTAAAGACTAGGTCGACGCCTCTATGAACCTTTAGCAATATATGAGTGCCAAAGAAGGGGTCACCAACCCGAAGCTCCCTTGACCAAGTGGCCTCTCAGGGATGAAGTACGTGTCTCCACTCACCGACAGAGTGAGGTGGATAGACTTTTCTGATTCAATGTCCTTCACATCGGTCAAGTAGTAATCTTGGATATCGAAGAACTTGTCGCTCAAATTCTTTCCCTCCAGTTCACCGAGAAAGTGGGGACGAGTTTGCTCGCTGAAGGGTAGGTTGAAATCCGTGAGATTTTCGCTAATAAAGTTTTCCATTAGGTCCGTCGCATTGATATTCACGAGTATGGCGTAAATCCGCGGTCTCAACATCCATCGTTGATCATCGTATCTATCGAATCGATTATCTAAGACCTGGAGATATGTTTGAATATCTCGCACGGACTTCTCAGATATCCGACTACCATCAGAGCGCCATCGAGTACTCTGCGGTAGACATAATTTGTGTAGATTTGCATGGCATTCTTCAATTGTGATGATGGGCCGTGGGAGCTGCGGCCGCTTATCGAACCTCAACATTGTGCAACACTACCTTTAGTGCTATTACAGAGTAAAAATTAGCATTAAGAGAAGGCAGTAATTGAATTAGAGAGTAATGGTGCCTTGAAGTAGCTGGGAGATATGGCCGTCACGGGAGCTCCGTCGAAAGGTATGGGAAGTTGAAGATGTTCGAGGAATATTTGGCACGAACCCCACCCTACCGAGAAGCTTCAAAACTAAGATGAATGGTAAAGATGACGCTACTTCATCAGACACCATTCTCTGGGTTAGGATTGGCTACGTGAAAGGCTGTGCAAACCTCACTGACAACCCAGCCAGTGGGAGCAGCCACAAACCTGCGCATTTTTACAAGTATCTTCCAGCAAATCACTTGCCGGGTGATACTCTAAGTTACCTACCACCAATAAGATACGGTTTTCAGACCGATTATAATGATGGATGCTCATGATGAATGTTTGACCCCTCATTGAGCTGACCGGAAGTAGTAGGCTTATCTCATGCATTGCATAGAGCTACTGTAGTTTGATGTAACCCAACTGGGGCTTATGCCATTGAACCAACACAGTTCGAGCAACAGGGGTTCGAGCCTTACGACCTCGGTTTCAATCTAAAAGCTGACATTCATAAACTGCGTATGCCTCTCCTAAAGCCAGTCTTGCTAGTCAACCTTGCTGCGCATAACGCAGCAATAGCCAAATATGGAGATCGCAGCAGCTGCATTACAGTTCACATCAATAGCCGTAGAGGCTTTCCATGGATGTGTATTGGCTTTTGAGTTCTTCTATACTGCGCAGCATATGGGTGCCGATGGCGACCTTTTCCGCGCCGGTTTAGAGTTTGAGAAATACCGTCTCATGGCGTGGGCGAAGAGAGTTGGGTTACTGGGTGGCAATGAGAGGCAAACTTTAAACTGGCAACTTGCTGGTATGGTACTCAAACAACTCGAGGCATACTTGACCTCTGCCCATGCGCTACGGGATCGATACTCCCTCGATGTAACGGAAGAGGAAGTACAAGCTGTCGAAGAGACGCAGGGTATAGAACACTCTAAGCGCGGCGTGGCAAAGTTGATCGCTGGGCTAAAGCCCAACCTATATACGACGGCTAGCAAGATCATACAAGAGAACAATTCGACGATTAAGCGTCTCCGATGGGCTGCTCGCGATCGAAAGAAGCTGAAGATATTTCTCGGGGAGATTGCCGGGCTCGTCAACAAGCTAGAATTTCTCCTTGACAGTACCGAGAGACAACAAGAGAAGGTGGAATATGACCACCTTCTCCGAGAAGTCATCTCTCTTACTTCCACGACAGCCGAAGCCGGTCAGATCAAAGAGTTGTTTGAGGACGGGCCGTATCGGCGAAGGGGCGAAAGTGCCATCAATGCCGCAGCATACCTCAAGCAGGTCCGTCTTGTCCTCGGTGCCGATAAACGTGAAGATGAGGTTACGCCAAAACTAGCCAGCGATCTTATGGGTTTGAAAATGCCTAAACTATCTATCCTCGGGAGATCTTTGAAGCCGTGGGATAACGCCGAACTATTTTCTAAAGGCCTGGAGTTCGCGACGTATCGTGAACGCCAAGTATTGATCCAATGGAAGTTAGTCGAGAACACTCAATGGGAGAGTTATACGAAGCAGATAAAATGTCTCGCGGTATTCCTAATGTCCCTTTCGGACGAGTCGTTCCGGTCATTGCCGTGCTTGGGTTATTATCCACTCGAGAGCCAGGGGAGGCATGGTATCGTCTACTCTATGCCAGATGATAAAACGGACTGGGCCTTCAAGTCTTTGAAAGACCTGATATCTACTCAGGCCAATGTGTCTTTAAACCGACGGCTTGAGATTGCACGAGGACTATCAGATACGGTATTACAACTGCACACAGCGGGATGGCTTCACAAGAGTCTCCGGTCTGAAAACATCATTTTTCTTGCTCCTCGGGGCTCGGACGACAAGGCTTTTCTTAACTCTGAGGCATATGTATTTGGCTACGAATACGCCCGTACCGACACCGAAGACGCGGCAAATGCTTTCACTCAGCTCCCTGACACAGGGCTGGAGGCGGAACTCTATCGGCATCCCAAGGCTCGCGGTCTAAATCGGGAGACTTTCCAAAAGCGCTTTGACTTGTACGCCCTTGCCTGCATCATTGTCGAGTTAATCGTTTGGCGGCCGGTTGTCGACATATTTTCCTCATATGTTAATCCAGAACTCGAGAGCACTATGCGCATTGCCCAGGAGCAAAACGGAGTTATGGAACTACCGTCACTGAAAGACTTGTTTGAAAAGGAGGATGTTATGGAGTTGTTCGAATATCAAGCGGGAAGGAAAGTCTTGGAAGTTATTAAGACTTGTTATGAGGCCAAGGAAGCTAAGGTTGGAGAGGACGGACTATTGATGGACCAAATAAGTATTGTGGAAAGGTTGGCATGGTGTAGGGTATAATTTTGCTAACCTTTGTAACTGATAGACAACAGTACTGGGTAAGTATATAATTAGAAACCTACCTATCTTTTGGAAGGACATAATAGCTTAGTTATTGTCTTAGCTAACTCTTTTTTATAGTCTACCATCATAAAATACTTGGAATTCTAGTTGAAGTTTAAAGATGAATTCTTTAATTGTAGAGTTTATTTCTTTCACCTTGCTTTGTGTGATTACCTTATGATGCCACCTATTGTATCTATTTGGGGATACACTGTCTATTTGTGTAAGCAGCGATTTGTAACCTTCACAACCCCTATCGAACCTTATCTCAATGGCCTTTCAAGAGCATTATTCAAATTCATTCTTTCAAATCTCAACTATATTGTCGTTCCCCTTCTGGCCCTGACCAATGCTGCTAAAGCCATCGGGCTAGATATGATATACCTAGGCCAGGTCCACGGCGTGGTAGGTACTAGGTGGTTTGGATGGCGTGAGCATGGCTACCCAGGCTACCTCAACTACATACCTACAGTTGTATGTGTCATTTCTCTCCCCTAGGAATTCGATTGAAGCTTGGTGTATGTGAAGCTTCTGCCCTTTCTAGTCTCCAATACTGACGATGGATCTGTAATTGCGATTGGTCAAGTAGTTGGTAAAAGCTGCTGCTTAGGTGGTATGCATAGAACAGCCACTGATAAAGGTCAGGCACTAGGAAATACATTGAGTTCAGTGATAGACATCTCCTGCCACTAACACTACTAACTACGTGCCGCCATATCTCCTGATATTACTAGGACTCCAGTGTTGATTCGACGTCCTAGACTATTTGTTTTTGACATATAAATAGAGAAATGGGTAAACTCGGCATGTTTCCTATCCGAGACTATGTGTTCAAGCTTTTCCCTAATGGAGGCCCTTCGCCCCCGAGAAGAATGAGGCCTTGTTTAGGACATAAGAGGCATTGGTAGAATTTGTCTGAGATGGGTTTAGTACGCAAAGGTTACTGGAACCAACGATCGAAACATCGAAATGGAGGTCTTGAACTCGAAAATCTAGGACCTAACTGCCAAGCCCCTCGTGCCTTGGATGTCGTATCATGCTCAAAGGATGAACTAGGGTAAGAGAGCAGGCTATTATCCCCTAGATGGCATGCCCGAGCAGCGCCATCCGCGTCTTCGCCACAGTGTCAACGTTGTACCAACCCTTGTAGGATTTCGACGTTTCGCGCTTCTCAACAAACTTTTCCATTGTCTCGATCCCACAGCGGCAGGAAATGCGTTCGAAAAAACATCGTACTAGGGGTTCGGGGCTGGCTAGTCCGCTATTCCGGGCCCTGGTCGCCGCCTCATCGGGCATGCAGTGGGGACCGCACCCGAAGGTAGCTCCCATGTCTACGAGAGCCATTGCCACTCTTAGCGTGTCATCGCCCGTCATGCCGGAGGATAGCACGAAGTGTAGAGCCGTCTTTCCCTGCGAATTTGCTTGGTTTATGTCTTGACCGGCATCGACCAACCACCTGATAGAGTTATATTTGTGGAGCCGGGCCGCCACGTGGACGGGCGACAAAAACATGTTGCGTATAGCGATAAACGAAGGGAAGTCCTTCGTGTGTCTCGCGAGCTGCCTGGCGACTCGCTCGTGGCCTGCGCACAGGGCCTCGCAGAGGGGCGTCTTGGTCGATGCGTCCTCGACTCTTGGGTCCGCGCCATAGTCCAGCAGAATCTGGACTATGCGGAAGTGGCCTTTTCGGGCCGCACCGTGAAGGGCAGTCCGACGTCCGCCGAAAGGTGTGTTGAGCTGGGCATTGGGATTGGCCCCCAAAGCGAGAAATCGACGGACCGTGTTTGGTCGACCGCGCTCCGCTGCCCAGATCAGGGCGACGCTGTTCTGCTGCTTGATGTTCTTTACGTATAGCTCGTCGTCTAGGAGCGAATGGAGGCCGCGATTGACGCGAAGGAATGCGTTCATATCCCGACATGACTCTAGATGTCTTACAATTTCGAGGATGACCTCCACGGGAAGGCCGTTGAGCGACATTGTGCCCCAATAGAACCGTTATGTACAGAGAGCTAGGTGGATGGCTCTTGGTTCACTCGAATGCTTTGAGAAAACCTGGCGGCGGTGAAGAAATGAGAGATTGGAAATTCGTTCGACGCAGGTGGGGTGTGACGTTGTAGGTATTTATTTGTTATTAGACGGTGCGCCTACTCCTCCCTACCAGTACTACCTAATGCGGGCAGGTATGTGATCGTTCGACCCCTACCTCATGTCCGTCCCTGAAGGATGAATGGGAATCCACTATGGGCCCCTCCTGCGGCTAAGCAGATAGCCGACTCTAGGATAAACCAGCTGGTAAATATGTACGTAACTAATCATTGATAATGTATATTGCATTATCAATGTGCTCAGCTTGTTATAAGTTAGAGACGAGCTGCTGTTCGTAACCTACAGCTCTTCTATTCATTCTCCCACTTCGGATTCGGGTTCGGGAGCGCAATTCGCGGCCCCCTCATGTTCAGACATGGAATTACCCTACGTGGGATCCATGCAGCAGCATCGGGAAGGATTATCTACATGCCGATCTATCCGATCCCGAACCTTTAGTCCATCGCGTT
This sequence comes from Eutypa lata, assembly GCA_022661535.1. NCBI lineage: Eukaryota > Fungi > Ascomycota > Sordariomycetes > Xylariales > Diatrypaceae > Eutypa > Eutypa lata. The sequence goes on along the minus strand of JAKULF010000013.1, from coordinate 437,111 downwards.
ACCCCACATTCTAGTCATCCGATTTGGAATCCGCCTGCAGATTTGAGCTGGATTTCCATTGGGTTTGAACAGCAACACAATCCTGCTCCACGTCGTACTACGTACATATGTATGTCGAGACCAACTAGATACTCTATGCGCAGGTAGAAAAGCCGTTTAGGGGCTTCTGCTCGCTGCTTCTTCCCAAGTAGGCAGCTATGCTCTTTAGTCCAATCGAAGGGATTTTGGAATTCGTAGCGAGACTCGTGACATTTCCAATCAGCACACATAGGGCTACAGCTGACTGACAAGCTGAAACCATAATAGGATATATATACCTAGGGATTGCACTCAAGTACGCAGGAAGTCGAGAATGCGTTGGGCACCTGATATGGTCTGGCTAGATGTTGATCCTATAATTCCCAGGTATCCGGATGAGCTATCCTCGTTGCAGTTGTTGAATGGAATTGTTGAAGTGTTAGAGCAGGGCACCCATATGGATTTAGAAAATGCACTCCCATCAAAATCCGTATGGGTGCAGGGCTGGCAGGAATGGACCATGGCAGCAGGGCAGAGGTAACTAGCTATGCACAGCTGTAATCAGCTGTGTATAGTGGGGTAAGCTCATCCTCTCAGCTGACGGAGTTCATATCGTTATCATCACCAACCTAGCGCTACCGCCGATGTACCTTAAAAGGTATTTGCTTTGACGCCCTTCATCCACCTAACTTTTCTGATCAATCGGTAAGAGGTGCAGTAGCTGATGACGTTAGTAAGAACCATACGTGCCTTGAAATAGGGACTTTCTTATATTAACTCTGGTGTTGGCATGCTTGCCACTTGGTATGCAATTTAACGACCATTCGCGCTAAATTTTCTGGTGTACTAAGCGCCTATGAGACTACCTCGCTTGTTGTCATCACTTGACTTGTGTAGGCGGCGGTACCTTCACTTACCTACCTCACACAAGACATACGCGACAATGAACACTGGTACATTAGAATCCGGAGGCATCCGGATTGCGGTTGAAGGTTGCGTGAGTTTATCCTCCTGCCAAAAGCGGTAGAGAATGGTATTATTGACACGCTTGGGTTGCAGGGTCATGGCACACTTGACGCCATTTACGCTTCTGTCGCTGCCTCGTGCAAGGTCCGGAAATGGGATGGAGTGGATCTCCTAATCATTGGAGGTGATTTTGAGGTTTGATATCCCCCTTTTGAATTCATCGTTGCCATCACCATCCATCATCATGACTAATTTGTTGAGGTCGATTAGCTAACTTAAAGCCCCCTTCATTAAGGCTGTGCGGAATGCAGCTGATTTGTCGGTGATGTCAGTGCCAGCGAAATACCGTGAACTCGGAGATTTCCCTGCATATTATAGTGGCGAGAAGACTGCACCATATCTAACAATCTTCATCGCTGGAAACCATGAGGCCAGCTCATATCTCTGGGAGCTCTACTATGGGGGTTGGGTTGCACCTAACATTTACTATATGGGTGCAGCCAATGTCCTCCGACTTGGACCTCTGCGGATTGCCGGATTGAGTGGCATCTGGAAGGGGTTTGACTATCGTAAGCCACATCATGAACGACTACCATTTAGTCAAGACGACATCAAGAGTTTCTATCATGTTCGGGAGATCGACGTACGCAAGCTGTTGCTTTTAAGAGAGCAGGTTGACGTTGGTTTGAGCCACGACTGGCCAAAGGCAATCGAGAATCACGGCAATTCTAAGGCCTTGTGGGGCATGAAGCCTGACTTCAGAAAGGACAGCCTTGACGGCACTCTCGGAAATCCAGCAGCGGAATATCTAATGGACCGGCTACGGCCTGCCTACTGGTTCTCGGCGCATCTGCATTGCAAGTTTACTGCGGTCAAGAAATATGACGCTCCAGCTGCTCAAACAGCCGCTGTTGTAACTACCGAGTCCAATGAGTCCAAGGACTCAAAAGACCTAGAAGAGCCCACAGCCAACCCCGACGAGATTGACCTGGATATGGATGATGAAGATGAGCCTACTCCGAAAGCCGCGTCTAGCACATCGGAAACTGCACCGCCAGCCAAGACGGTTGTCTCGGATGATCTCCGAGCACAACTTCCAGCTTCGTTCACAAAGCCGACGCCGCAGCCTAGACTCAATCCAGGTCAGCCGGTTCCATCTACAATTACGAATACTACGACACGTTTCCTAGCACTAGATAAGTGTCTTCCGGGGCGCAAGTTCATACAGCTCTGCTCAGCGAGTCCTGTTGACGCAACTCACCTGACGACCTATCCACCATCCGACTCATCACAACGTTTCCGCCTGCAGTACGACCCTGAATGGCTAGCAGTAACGCGTGTATTCGCACCCTATTTAACTATTGGCGACCGAGAGGCGCAAACACCCCCCAACTTAGGGGAAGATGTATATGCACCAATGATTGACAAGGAAAGGATATGGGTTGAAGAGAATATTGTCCAGAAGAGGCGGCTTGACATTCCTGAAAACTTTAGCGTAACTGCTTCGCCGCACACGAAAGGGGATCCGGAGAGCGTTGACTATCAACCGGATGAGTACACCAATCCTCAAACGGTGGCGTACTGCGAGCTAGTCGGAGTGCCGAATCTCTGGGATGCTAGTAGCGAAGAAAGAGCCGAGCGAAAAGCTAAGGGACCTCCTGCATCCGAGGTGAGGAACCACCATGGCGGTTTCGGTGGGAGAGGAGGCCATTCTCGTGGTGGCTTCGGTCGTGGGCGCGGAGGTGGTAGAGGTCGGGGTCGGGGAGGCTGGAGTAGATGAGAGAGCAAGCCGACAAAAAGCGCTTGCGCCACACATTATCACAAACCCCGTTCCATTGGCACTGCTGGCCACGCTATAATTCTCGCGTCTCACCAATACACCCTTTCATCCCACGGTTCATATATATCAGACGACAGCCAGCAGCGCCCCCGCCCCAAAAGCATGACATCACTTGCATCAATATCGGAAACCTGCCTACGCCCAGGTATCCTCATCATATCAGGGGTTAAACGTTGCTTTTGGCTTTGGATGCGAATCTGTTGCTAACCAATGGGAGCTTGTGTGAATATCAATCTGAACTGGGTCAATCCTGGGGCGTTCGACGCCACCTGCATGCTGGTGTATGTGCACCATTGTGGCGTGTGGAATGAAGCATCCGACTGGCAGTTTATAAGCATGATTTCCAGGGACAGCCAAGAAGCAAAGCTCTATAGCGTATGATTTAACGCAGAAGACCTATCAGTGTTGCTTATTAATTAATAACTCGTATCCTTGCGTCGCCCTTGCAGCTCATGTTATGTGGAACATTCCGATACTGGTACTACACTGATGCAGCCTAGGATAGATGAATCGATTTATTTACTACCGCCATGTTTAAACTGTGTAAGTGAGTAGCTTCCTATGGGATCAATGGCTTGGATCCGTCACGCTCTTCTGCAAACCCCTATCCCAGCTAGATGTCTCAAGGTCTAAACTAGTGAGCCTTAGACATCGTCCCTATCAATAAGGAGATAGGATCATAGCCGGACGAGGGATTCCCCTTTGGTGGACTAAATAAGTAAGTAGACCAGACAAAAGTGGTGAAAAGCATCCTTTCAGACGGAGTCAAAACCGCCGTTCAAGTATATTGGGTTGCACAGTATCGGCGCCGCTGCAGCAGTGTGCAGCTTAGACATCGGCTCCCTGCCGGACGTAGTTGGCACTCGGCACCTATGACTATCCCGGCCCCATCCCAGTTTATGGGCTTGGTCATGCAGGAACGAATTGTCCACTAGGAAATATATCCTTTTTGAGACCTCCCCGCGGCGGATAAGCAAGAACATGAGGAAGACATCAAGGACGCCATGATCTGTAGACTCCGTAAGGTAAATGATACCCTGCTTTTTACATCTTTCGTTTTTCAAAAGGGGGGGTTTTCATTAAGTCTCTTTGATTTGACTTTGGAGGAGGCATGGTGTGTATACCCCCGTGTATATAAAGAGGCGTGTTTCTTGCAGTTCTTACTAGACAGCTGCTATGGTCATCTCAGGTCTTGGTTACAGGTGAACTTCCATTCTTTCCACTCTCTCTAAGAAGGACCACATTCGTTTTTTAAGTTCTTAAACCGTACGCACTCGTTCTTTTCCCCCCATAAAAAATGATGTTTTCACACTCCCTATCACTACCCAACTTTCTCATTCTCGCGCTAGCTGCGAGATCAGCAGCGGCTGCCAAGAATAGCCGGACCTTCGCGGTCCTCCGGTTCAACAATGAAGGCGGGCACTTCTCGACGGAAGGCCGCATGGACCCAATCATATTCCCCGGGGCGATCTCCAGCCACAGCCACGGCATAATGGGCGGCAGCAACTTCGACCTGACCATCGAGGGCGACCAGCTGCTGGACTCGAAGTGCACGAATGCGCTCATCGCCGAGGATAAGAGCAACTACTGGGTTCCGCGTCTCTTCTTCCAGTCCCCTGTGAATGGAACATTCAAGCAGGTCCCGTTGTTCTACATGCAGGTGTACTACTTGTGAGTGTTTCCTAGTCTGACTCCACCCTCCCTTTCCTTTCCTCGCCCAACTCTATAAACCCCTATGTACCAAAAAAGAAAGAAATAAAAAGAAATGCCGAATACTTCTGCTCCCTGTCATCTAAACCCACACGCACAGTTTCGAACCCACCAACGACGAAATCAAGCCCTTCCAACCGGGCCTCAAGATAATCAGCGGGGACGCCCTAACACGCACGGCACCCGCATCAGGGGGGCTAAACCTAGACCCGAGCCGGGGCCCGATCCAAGCGGTGCAATTCACGTGCCCAACGCAAGACGCGAACGCGGCGCGCTACCCGCCCAACAGCGACGGGTCGCGCGCCGGGATGCAAGACCCGAACAACCAGGGCGCCGGGGCCGGCTTCCCCGTGGCGGACTGCGACGGCGTGGCGTCGCCGCTGCGCATGGACGTCCACATGCCGTCCTGCTACGACCCGGGCGCGGGGCTGGACGCCTTCACGTCGAACATGAAGTTCCCGAGCGACTCGGGGCAGGGCAACGGGAAGCAGGACTGTCCGGAGGGGTGGGACCACCTCCCGCATCTGTTCTTCGAGGTCTACTGGGACACCCTCAAGTTCACGGATATGTGGGAGCGCGATGGCGAGACCCAGCCCTTCGTGCTGGCTAATGGCGACCGCACGGGCTTCAGCCTGCATGGGGATTTCGTCGCTGGGTGGGACGAGGCCACGTTGAGGACTATCATTGAGGGGTGCGATGCGGGCGATTCGGGCATGGATCGGTGTCCGGACCCGGGTCCCTTGAATACCGGCGATAAGTGTGGTATCCCGGCCGCGTATCCGGATCCGGAGGGTGAGTGGCTAGAGAAACTGCCGGGGGAGAATCCGGTAACTGGGTGGGGCGTTTAGGTTCGGGAAGGAGACGGTTTCGATTTAGTACCGTGTGAGGTTTGATTGCTATACTCTTTAGCGGCGGAGAAGGGAGAAGGGGGGGGGTGGAAATGGTGGCGCGATTGTGAGTTCTGGAAAATCCATGGGCCCCATGGCAATTACTTCAAAATTTATTGTATACACCAGCGTATCTCTTGCGGCCCATTGTATATAAAGAATACATTCTAAATTATGACAAGGTGAAAAAAAGCCTCTACGCACTTAAGCTACAACTCAATATCATGCTTCTTAAGAAACTTGTCACAAAATTCAGTTCCTACGAATGGGAACGATTATCATCAACTTTGCATCGAAAGCGACAGTGCCCGAACTCAAATTCACCCTCCTACATAAAGAGAATTCCCACATTACCTAGCTTGTATAATGACATAAATTTGTGCCTCTGCAATACAGTAAGAATCATGGGTGGATAGGCTACATGTTCCGCTGCTAGGGGTATAAGTCAACAGTTAGACATTTTGATAGGACTTATATAGTCTTCAACTCTATATTCCAACGGAACTAGTAACGAATGATGGTAATTCCCCAGACTGAAATCCGAACGAATGTTGAAACCGCTGCTGGTAAGAGCTCTCCTCGTACCCCGTGAAAGATTGTTCGAACCACTTCGCTCTCCAGTGACCTAGAGACACCACTTCTCACATGATTCTCCATTCGGAATACAGATAGATTTGCAATGGTCGCCACACCAAGTGCAGCTTCCATGCTCATCGCCATAGCAACTTCCATCTCCAATTGTGCAACGGTCACCGAGATGAACGCATTCCCGGCATCGCTTATCTACTCCGAGGTGTCCATGAGGCTATCCAACCGTACTGTTAGAGCTACTAATTCAAATGGTCAATGGGGAGTGTGACATACAACTTCACGGACTAGAGTACGACCGTCCCTCTCCATAATCTCAACACCCATAGGTAGATTGGCGGTACTAGCACCGACACGGGAAAGGGCCGTGATTGTGGCGATGGCAATAGTCAAAAGGTTGGACTTCATTGTGTATGATGTGATGTTGCTTCGAAAAAGATGTTTCAATGTGTGAATCTATATCTCTGTCTAAAGGCTATGTGCCATTCATTATAGAGTCACTAGGGAAATGAGTTGGGTTTTATATCCAAATGCCTCTAGAGCCTTGGTGAGTTCAACTTATGGTAAGATCGCCTAAAAAACTCTAGTTACGTCAAAGTAAGACTATGTTGTCACTTGTGACATGAAGGGTAATAACTCATGAATGAACGAAATATCTCAAGACCATAAAAATGGTGTCATGTACTACCGGATACCGGCTACTGACACCAAGATTATGTCGGTCTCTGGAGATCGGTCCATTAGAATGCGTGATACTGTACCTCTTCGACATTTCTCGTACAGCCAATACAGAGTCTTATGGACAGGCAGATGATCCGACAACTGCAGGAAAAGATCGTCAGAGTGCGTCGTGGTCGTACATATCTTCAAGTTTTAGCTTATGTCGTTGTGCTCCCTAGGAGATAGCACTCTGGCTTAGGGGGGAAGAGACATATCCATACGGTAGGCGAAACATATGAAAATTGAGACTATTAATGGGGCCGAGTCTCTACAGAGGACTGGAAGTTTTCCGAGTACTATATAGAAATAATATTCCAAGTGTGTATAAATTGGGTTTCAGGGGAATACGTGACCAACAGAAGACTGAGGTAACTCACGACGTCAGGCTTATTGACACTTAACATTGCTTGATCACAATGTATAGTACTATGCCCTTCCGAGACATATGTTCTTGGCAGTCCTTCGATGCACAAAGGGAAGTAAGAAAGATTTATAATAGATACGTGTGATGGTTATGCTGTAAAACCCTAACGGATGATCTAAATGACTATAATCGGATTCTGCAGGCAGTTGTGGGAATTCTTTTCTTAATGGAATGGTAATATTGATATGGCATTATATAGAATTTTAAATAATTAATTAATGAAAGTTGCCTTTATTTTGAAAGCTTACGTAGGAGCTTAAGTGAGCGTAGTTAGGCCCTCCTGGCCCCCTCTATCTTCCCCTTTCTCCCTAATCCTTCTCCCATTGATGACTTGATAGGTAACCACACGAAATCACACCCCGGAATGTCCTTGTAAAACCCCCAAGCATAAGTGACCTCTGGGTCAAACTCTAACAAGCATTATAGCATTCGGGAAATTTCTCCATGCAGTAGGTGTTGCAACACTGCTCCCAATTGTCGCTGGTATCTCTACAGTTCACACAACAAGCTGTGACGGCATCGCAGTCACACGCCCGACGAACGAAGAAGGGGTCGGCATCGCGTTCTAATTAGTATATCTTGGTCAGTAAAGCGGCATCGCTGTCGCCAGTCTAGTCCCAAGTGCGAGCTGACTAGACAAGTAGGTGTTGTTTTACTCACCGGCGGTGAAAGGGGTAGCCTTAGCCATGCCTACAACGGCAAAGGTAGTGGAGATGAGTGTGGAAAATCGCATTGTGGATTCTAGCAGTGATAGTAACAGCAAGTTTTGGTATCAAGTGATTCTGTCTTGGTTTGCTTTATGATGTGCTCTGTCTGATGCTGCTGTCGGTCCGGCTTTGGGAGAGGATTATTGACGCATCTTTATATTTTCCACTTCTCGCCTTATAATCTCTACGTATACTTTACAAATAAACCCAGTCATTAGCTTGGCCCGCTTTTGTCATTCTACGGAAGTAAAAATTTAATATAATCATCCAGAGTGACGTTAACTAGCATTCCAATGTATCACTAAAGTGCATATCATTTTCCGTTCTTAGTTGTGTGTCTTATGTGTGCTGACAGAAATCAACGAGGCTTGAGTGGATTTTAATCATATGCCAAGATAACTTATTTCACTTTTAGACACTGTATGAGCAACTGTAGATCTCAACTCGTTAGTCGAAGAATATATACCTTTTTCTATATTTCACACTTCTATTTTAATATTTAATGGAAATAACAATGCTTGAAGAGACGCTGCATACATAAATATGAGAACCAAGATATTAGAGAACTTAATAAACGAATTCAATCATGGATCATATATATCTAACGCGTAGAAAACGAAGCTGTTCTACAACCTAGTGTTGGGCCGAGGTCAACATATAAAGATTCAGTTTCTTCACTCTAGTTGGTGTCATATCTTGGGGGTGTCTTAGACCCTTAGTTACACCAATGCAGTGGGGGGGGGAATCTAGATGTTTGTCAGCTTCTGATGAACACAAAATATCCCTCTATAGAACTCAGTCAAGGTGCTCGGATGTAGTACAGTTGGTGGGGTTTAGTTGGGTTGCAAGCGTCAGCTTCTGAAGTCGGGGTATACAGATTCCATGTTTCATAGTAATTATTGACCTATGATGTCGCGTTTAGCCAGTAACTGATATGTCAATTGACGTAGTGGCTCGCAAGATATAACCTCGCCGCAATTTAAAGGTTAATCAGATATATACCGCCGTTTGCAAATATTTCTACCTAAACTTACATGTGGCTGAAAGACGATACTATCTAGCATTGTTAGGAAGAATGTAGTATAATCAAATCACTTTTAATGGCGACCTTATTAGGAGCATGAGTCTCAAAGCGGTTTATGTGTTCTGGAATTGCGAATATTTAAGAAATGTTGCATGGGAAAATCTATCCGTTCTAACTATCCTCCCAAGTACAAGAAACTATCGGCTTCAATAAAGTGGTTTTCTCCTGGAAGTCGTCTCCATTAGACTTTCCTCGTTTTAACACCAATGGGGCCACTGTAAGAAGTATTTCCGGAGCCAACTTGAAGTCCCTCTTTTCTCCGTTGTCTAAATCCATAAGCTCTTTGTCGAACAGGCGGCGGGTACTTCCACTGTTAAATATGAAGCATACTTGTGCTACCTGCCTGCTGAGTTTCTCGTCAAGCTTGAGAGCAGCATCGACAATCCCATACAGTCCCTCCTCGTATCCTACATCTGAGTACCTAAGGTATTGTTTGATTGTCTTATGGATTTTCTCCACAATATCATCTCTGGTCCGTGTAGCGTATAATATATCTGCCTCTGATTCCCTTCTAGCTGCCATCACATTCAAGATAAGCTGTCGCAACCAATATGCCCTTGTATTTGCTCTGCTATAGCTCTAAAGAAGAAAAGAGGAAAGAAAAGCACCTAGGACCTGAGGGGGTACTCCAACCCTTATATAGGGCTCCGGTGGAGCTACTCCACCACCTAGACCAGGGTCTGCTATCGTGACATAAGCCCTGTAGTCGTAGCTTTCCATATCTGGTGTTTCTTTGTTGCCTCGAAGCTCAGGTTTGCTGGAGGATCTGTGATTGAACGGTCTTACCCGATATGTTAGGTCAATACCCTAAATGAATAACTTGTTGCGTATCTCTACGCACCTGGGTCAAGGAGCCGGGTTAAATTATGAGCGCTCTGTTGGGCTGAGCCTGCCCATTGGAACTTATCAAAGATTTCGAAACAAATCACTCTCCACAAGAAGCCTTGAATAAGAATGGGACACTTCGTATGGGATACGAGATAACTCTCTAGAGCGCCAGCATCAGGCGTACATGACCGTAAGTGTTCGCTATAATCGGTGTCCTTGTGCAACGTCGGATGACTAGATTGACCGTCGAAGTACCGAATTGCGAAGTTACGTATATCAAATCTCAAAGGGTTTATCATACTTTGGTTCTAATATTTGCACTTTGGTTTCAGTTTCCCAATCTATTATGCTTATGATTAAGCGCCCTCAAGTTTGACTAAATTGTATTTGTTCAGGGTTGAAATCAACTCAATCAAATCAACGGCCTACCTTATATTGATTGATTTACGTCAATCCACTATTACCCTTATTTTAGTGGATTGAAGGGCTAATATTGACATATTGATGGCCATAAGATTGAAGGGGTTGATATAATTAGTACATGTATTTGTTAGTAATTTACATACTAAATTAAGTACTATATATATGGGTCATATATATGGATCCGCCAAGCTTATGACTAAAACCACTTTGAAGCTATTATTATTACGGCGCAATTATCGTGAGTGTAAGTTTTTGGTGTTTTTGACCTACTTACTTACTTACTTACCTACTTACTTACTTACTTACCTACTTACTTACTTACTTACCTACTTACTTATCTTACTTATTTTACTTATCTTACTTATCCTATTTATTCTACTTATCCTATTTATCCTTCTTAAGCTGGATAGGTAGGATAGGTAGGATAGGTAGGATAGGTAGGATAGGTAGGATAGGTAGGATAGGTAGGATAGGTAGGATAGGTAGGATAGGTAGGTATGGTAGGTATGTAGGACAGGTAGGTTAGATTTATTACACCAGTTTAAATTATTACGTAGGTTTAGTTATATGGGTATAATCCCCATATATTACAAATTTAACCAATCACAGCTTACGTTTTGACTAATCTGCTTATTAACGTTAATATATTGATATAATTGACGTTAATATGGCTTTATTATTGATTGACGTCAATATTCAAAAAGTTAATATTGGTTGATGGATGACCAATATCGTTGATCAACGGGTTGATTGCGTTGAGTTGATTTTAACCTTGCACTTGTTATGCGACATTTATGGGTAAGCAAGGCAGGCTCTGTGATCAAAAGGTAAGAGAGCATATTCGCTAGGTTGAAGAATATTCATGTTAATCAGATTAAGGGGAAAATGTGTCTAAGAAGGATCCAATCAAGCGGTCTTATAATCGGGTTCACAGGAAGGAGTCTGCCGGCTCCTTTGAAGTAGGTCTGTTTTATTGCGAAGAGGAGAACCCTCCAACTCGAAAGACGCCAAGCGTGAAGGAACTATGCACCATCAAATGTACGCTCAATATCCCATACAACTCCTTACCTGACTTCACGACTGCTCGCGGGGAAGTTTGCAAGAGATTGTTATACGACGTTGAAATGGTTCCGTCTAGGGCATCTCTTGAGTTCACCGTCTTCGTTGATGGAAGAAAACAAGGCTCACAGAATGCAAATGTCCGTTTCTAAACGACTAGGAAATCCAAGCTCTCCGGAATTTAACTGAAGATAGCTAGGTAGCTAAATACTTGGTCTTTTACCATGTTAATAAGACACGAAGGTAGTTTGTTTATGGTGAGAAGGAACAGGGAAACAATGGCATGGTAGCGGTAGAGGGTTGGGATGTATTCGTAGTCAGATTGGGTTATCGATAGTCATATTTCCTAAATAGCATTGTATTATTTCCTTTTACTCAGTAACTGCACACATTTTCAGGTCCCGCTAAGTATAGTGGCATGATTACTATACACTCTTTTCTTGGTGAAATAATATTGCAGCTCGAAGGAAGCTAAGATGCGTATTAAAAGCATGTGATAATTTGATATGCATGTTCTAATGGCCAACATAAAGCTGATTAATAACGAGCTTTGCTATACCTACAGTGAACCACCTTGAAAGCCTAGAAGTGCCGCTTAGCTACTATACTTATCTATACTACTCCTATTATATTCAGAGCTTTTCACCCTTGATGCTGGCTCCGACAGTCAGGTTGTGGTGCAGCCCCGGAAGCAGCAGCGGCGTTATCAGCACCTGGTAGCTCAGTGCTCTCGATGACTTCAGCTTTAGGGACCTGTCTAGGACACACCGCGCCGTTCGCTCACGGTATAAGATATGAAAGTTTTCGAAGCTCTTCATATATATACAACTCCTTAGCTGGCATCCACTAGATCTGGAACTCTTTAGATAATCATCACTACTCGTGATATGTCATATGGCGACTCATATCTAGCTTACTTAGCTCAGTCTGAACATGACATAATGGTACGTACCTAGGTAGGTGTAACATGTATCGGAGGTGGATTTCGGGCTAGATGGATCCCCATTGGTTGAAAGGCCATGCCGGCGCTGTAGCCAAAGTCCTTTTATAACAATGGATAATTTATTGGTGAACAGTCACATGGAACATGGTATTATTGTCGGTGCATAATAGTTTATTGCTAGGAGACTATGGCTAATCGACAATTCATACCGTCTGGTAGGGACTTGCGGTGCGTCGCCGATCCTAAAAGAGTAGAAGGCTCGCGGACGACCATAGGAAGCGGTTGTATTGGCGTTCAGGCGGATACAATATATGTATCAACGGTTTATATCCTCCATCACTCATTCTCTAGTTTCAGTATTTCAGGCCAATGGTTCCAAATACAGGTAGGCCCATCCGAGATCTGGAGAATTGGTGGCGATTGCTCCTGTGCAATTTGTCTTGTTTTCTCTTGTATGAGGACTGCATCACTCTTATCAGAACTTTCGCCTGCGTCAATACTGAACACTCCCACTTTCTCCCCGTGCTTTTTGACGACAACATCGACAGATTTAGGAACACGCATCTCTGGGTTCGCCAAGGCTTCTCTAAAGATCCTGAGGAGCGTGAGGTCATCTAGGTCGATGTCATATATCTTTCCTTCGGCCTGATAAGTGATTTCGACTTCGTGTACATGAGTCTCGTCCTTTTTCATCCACGTCCTCGACTTCTGCTTGACCGTGGCCTCCTCCGCATTTTCCCAGAAGTTCTTTACCATGGAATCCAGGATGTAGGTGAGCTCTTCATCAAAAAGTCCGACGCCGAGATCACCGTCTAGGACGTTGCGTGTGAGTTTGTATATTCCAACCTGGATTTGCGTACTTTCCCCCCAGTCGCCAGGATTGTAGGTAGGAGAGATCCGTTTCCCCACCGCCACTACTCCGACGCTTCCACATTCCGTTGGGATGTAATTCACCCCGGCCACTTCTCCATCGAAGGTGCATTCTCTAATAATTCTATGTGCTGACCGGACAATACTGTCGCGAGTGATCTCGACGTCGGTATTTGCACCTCTGCGAAGGATACTCAAGGTGCAGCTCCCCGACTTGGCGACTATTTACAAAGTTAGTTTCGGGGAACCGTAATTGTAACTTGCAACTTGCAACTTGCAACTTGGCTAGGAACTTCATACGGTCAAAAGATTCATCTTCCGTTGTTGGAAGAATAATCAACTCCGTATCGCCTTGGGAGAATTCCTCTATGACTTTCTGACAGTCACTTAGGTTCGTTGGATTGAATTTGTATAGGTACCTCAAGGCTAATTCGGCGCGTATTAGCTCAGGTGTAAGCTCACGTTGACTGTTCATGGCTAGGTGTAGAGCTGATATAACGGTGATTATTGAGGACAACTGGAACGGATATGAAGTAATCTATGGTTTGGAGCGGGAAATGGATTATGCTTTCAGCCAGTTTACTTTCTGGAAATCAATAAAATGGTACAGGCGCTAGAAAGTTCAATTTATATAGATTTACTTGCCGTTCTGATGACTAAAATTCCATATGCGCTTGGTCAGGAATTCCTGAGGTCAAACAATCGTCATTGTTGTATGGGGCGAGGTATGTGACTCGCTAAGTTATAAGTATATGAAAGCAAACAAAGAGACGTAGAGAATTGGAATTTCAAGAGCATGAGTCCGACTTGGTCAGCTGAAAATATAATTAGCAAACTTTGCGGCATTGCTTGGTCTTCAGATCGAGGCGTGGAGAAACGGTATCGAAAGATTAAATGAAGTTTGTAATAGACTTTATAATGCATATATACTATCACTTGTATTAGGCCAATTAAATGTTAAATGTTTTATACTAGACGACTGGTAATCTGTTGCTACGGAAGAATGGCCGAACCTTTGTGACTCGTTTAGCAAAAGTAGAAATTGTATATTGAAAGGGGTATATTGGCGGCAATGAGTCATTTCTCAGGTTGGGTACACAGCATTCTCGGAGGGTAAACATAGATATCTCTTGTATTCCCAAAGAACAAAGAATGTAAAGGTGAGTCACTTCATTATACCAAGTGACAGTTACCGAGGTGGCAGCCATCATATAACTAGAATGATAGCACCATTTGATAATACTTGCTACTAATTACGACTGCTAACCCATATAACGTCATAAGTGCTTAAAGCCTGTATAGCTGCCCATTCATACAAGCCATGTGCAAGTCCTTAGAGGTACAGTATTTTCCGAATTAAAAGAGTACGGCGTTCCAGTATTAGTAGATGTATCGGAAATTCAAGTTCTCTCGGTCCGTCATATCAGCGAAAGCCGTGCTATCCAGATCTCGACCTTCGAGCCCACCATCTATCGCAGATTGGACTGCATCCCTTCGGCGGTTTTCTCTACTAAGAATTATCCAGAGAATCACGATGATCATTACTTCTAGGAGGTGCGAGACGATCATCGACCATATCCCAAGAGTGTAGTATGGGGCTTGTTCGGTCAGGTAGAAGAACGGACCGACAATCTGGCACGATGGTTAGTACTAAGGACTATGAACTCAGTTGGAGGGTGGATAAATAAATAGGCAGTTGGGTAGCAAGAATGTTATCGGTACGCCGAAAAGTCACGAAAGTTTCCAAGGGCCAAGAAACCTGAGGTATGAAAGGATAGTTGGACGTACTATAAAATTGTTAGTACCTCTATAAAATACGGAAAGGGGCCGGCGAGTAACAACAAATGGGAAAGTATAGTTGATAACTGAGGGTCTATCGCACTTACCATTACCAGTACAATATCCAAGAAACAGCACTGCATTCGTCACCACTTTTTTGGTGTGACCCGATGTATTGGCAGTCTGCAACGATAGTATCATCACGAACGCCGCATTATACGGGCCAGTAAGCCAGTAAAAGACTAGGCGCCCGGCTTGGTTCCCAGCGTCGGAGAAGCATAGACCAAATGCCCCTATAATGTTCGGGACGAGAAACGCGAGTATAAATATGCAGCGTCGGTTCACGAAACGGTCGTTGAGGTAGACGCATATGAGGATGCTGATGGCGATAATCACACCGTACGGTATCTGCATCAAAGTAGTAACCAGCGTGCTGTACCCGAAACCCTGGATGATCAGCGTCCCGAAGTTCGAGATGCCCCCGTTGGGCACGTTTCCGACAACGCCGAGGAGGAAAAAGAGGTATAGTTTGACGTCTCGGAACGCCTCCTTGACCTGGTAGGACTTGAGGTGCTTGTTTTCGATGCCCGTCTGGTTCTCCCGCAACCGCTGCACTGCCATGCGCTTTTCGGAGAGCGAAAGGCCTTTGGCTTTCACGGGCGAGTCTGGAAGGAAGATGAACATTATGATTCCCCACACGCAGCAGAGAGCCCCTATAACCAGGAATTCGTACTTCCACGATGGAAGGGAGCCTTTGATGCTACCAATCGCTATTTGAGAAGTTTAGTTACCTCCTTGGAAGATTGAGACGGGGAATTCGTACCATAGCCGAGCAGTCCGCCGAGAGCAATTCCGATTCCATTTGCCGTGTACCACAGTCCCATACGAACCGGTTGTTGTTTTCTTGTGTACTAATCGTGTTTTGACGTGTTAGCGCCCTTCCCCTTTTTCGGATGCCAAGGGATTTCTCCTTACCCACATAGATGTGATGAGCATGAACGAAGGATCAGCACAAGCTTCAGCAGCACCAGCAAGGAATCGAAGAGCGAGTAGTTGTGCAAAGTTCTTGGCGGCGGCTTGCAGCATCAAGAAGAACCCTAGCTCAGAGTCAGACGACCTTCACTGGACGGAGAGATCATTACGCACCCCAGCAGAATATGTTTACGCCGATATATTTCCCTACCACGCAGTCAGCAGCGATTCCTGAGTGATATTCGAGATCATCTCCGCCGAACTTACCTATTGGGAACCTCTGCATCATGAAGTTCGTAGGAAACGCCCAGAACAGGAAACCGAAGTAGAACCCTGAACTGAGCCAGTTGTATTCAGCCCCTTGGAGGTTAAGGTCTTGACGGATTCCAAATATCGCTGTAACCGGTTAGAGACGCGCGTTGTGGTACGGATAGGCTAAGTCTAACCAGCGTATGAGAGCGTCGTCTTGTCAATGTAGAAGAAGGCATAGCACACGGCGAGGTATGGGAGTATCATGAAGTCAATTTTCCTCACTAGCTTTCGTTCCTCCTCGGGGTCTCGCGGCTCGTGGATCTGCTCCGGCGTGTCAAACAATGCCATAGCGACATCTAGATCACGGCTCGGGATATTCTTTAGCTTAGGCGGGGCAGTCGTCTCCTGATGTTCAATAGTTGACTGCCCTATCTCTGTATCTTTAGTCATGGATTCGTCGGGACTCCCCTCCGGGGATTCCGAAATAATTGAGCCTGCCATATCTTTTTGAGCGTCGAGCCGAACTACTTGTCTGTATTCACAAATGTTTCTGAACTTGAAGTCAAAGAGACGTGAAACGGTCTGGTTGAATACTATGTTGTTAATATGATTTGTCGTTGGAGACAGAGATGAAGGCGGTAAAGCTACCCGTGTGGAGATTTTCGGTATTTCGGTAGCATACTGGCGACTATAGTTGCCTCAACTCGTGCTATTCGCCTGATTCCACGACATGGTATAACAGAGACGACCAATGAAACACGTGAACGGGAAGTTGTTCTACTGTTACTACCGAGCAAGAATGAGGGGAAGGCGGTGATCATCCATGCTACGTAGGTGGATGAACCCCAATCTCCAAACATAATTATCCTTGTCAATGTCCGAAAGAGTCCATGCAAAACCTTGCGCATAGGGTTAGCCAGTGGGGGTATAGAACGATGTTGGAAATATATATTATTTATAATAAGTCGGCCTCGAGAAGCTTTAAATTAAGGTTAATTATCATTATAACTAGCTTGACTTAGACAAAGGGGTAAGCGGATATCGAGGATAGGTGTCTTCAGATTTCCGTGACAATGGAGAAGCAAAAGCGTTGAAAACGCTAACTCACGACTTTTGACGAGGACAAAGTTTTAAATGATAAGTGAATGCAAACATATGTATTGTTGTATATTATGGCTTAAGAGTGACTGACTACTTGCAGATACGATATGCAACCAGTTAGAATTTATACACTCACATGTGGTGGCTGAACTCCATTGTGGAAGTATTGTCCGGAGTAGACCTTGAAAGATCCATACATGAAGGTCTAGCTGTTGAGTTACATATAGATGAACAACACGCTAACATGGTCACTATGGATGGCATGTATCCCCTCCTAAAAAGCATGACCTTCATGGAGAACAGCAGGTCGCGCAGAGTGACGGGGGACGAGATCACTTTTCCATCCGTATTAGACATTCAACCCATTGCAGAGGAGATGAACGCATATGCTTGATAGATGGGAAGCAAAGCAAAGTAAAGCAAAGTAAAAACAGAACACCCACGCTCACGCTCACACTCACATGTCAATGAACGGCCTAAAAAAGCTTACCAGCATTCATAATCCGGACCTAAGGACAAGGCTCGAGGCCCCCCGTCAAACACATTCGCATTTACGCCGAAAGCTCCTGCTACCTGATCCGCCCAAGCATCCATTCTGGTGGTATCATCGTCATACGCCTGCCAACAACGCCGAAAACATTCACGTCCCGAACCTAAATCCACACCTAGATGCCCGCCCATACATCTAACCAAGGTTGACGTTGTTTGGTGATGATGATGATGGTAGGTCATTCTTAGGAAGGGGACATCAACGATGGGTTTCAAGGTTGCGGGGGTTTCAATCACGCGGCATGCCGCTTAGGGTCGATCTTACTGTCAAGCCCAAGGTAATCTGCTGCCATCAGAAGCTCAAGACAGAGCTCGACAGGAACATCCATATCGGCCACGTCGGATCGGGTCCGGTTCTTGTACCAGTAGTTGAAGTACTCGACTACTTTCTCAAGAACAATTCCGCTGTGGAGGGTGATTAGCATGGTGCTTGCTAGAGAAGAAAGGCACGCTGGAAGCGATTATAAGTGTACGATGGGTTGTCTCAGATCAAGTGTAGTTGGCTGTCATTCAGACCAGAAGTGTGGTCTGTCAGTAAGAACACAGCGAAATATTTGTGGTTCATCACTGACAATGTTTGTGTGGTAGGTAACACTACATGTAGGGTAGGAGGGGAACACAGATGCAATAACTTACTTGATCTCTTCGAAGTTGCATCTCGCATTCTTAGCCTCGGCAAATTGACCTGAACATCTCACTTTTAGCTCTCTGCTTCCCCCTTCATGGGCAGCTAAGAGGAATGATGCTCACTCTTAGGGTCGAGCATCTTCTTGATGGCAGGGCTGATGAAGGCTGCGTGTCGGAGGACGACAAACTCAAATCCATCGCTCGAGATGAGCGTAATGTACTTGCTCGGTTCCGATCCACTAAGATCCATCGTTGAGTAATTTCAATGACCTCGAGGTGGTGGGTAAAGGAGAAGTCGTCGTCCAAACGCGTCGTAGGAAAAGAGAATACGTGTAACGCGGTGTGATGTGAGAAATTCTTTTTAAGGTACCTAGTTAGCGTAAGTGCACGGTTCACTCAAGCGCTGACCTCATTTGCCTACCTCAGTTACGGGGCTTCTGCTTGGTCGGTAAAACTTTGGTCTGGAAGCCGGCTGGCGATTTGGTTCCAATTGTGGTGCAGCTTCTTGGTGGGGCGATTTCGATTGATACGCTAACTTAACACTGTATGGTGGAAAACATGGAAACGTGGTTGCCCTGCCGACCTATCGTCCACCGAATTTATTGACTTGATTAGATGGTAGCCAGCTGACGAAGGCTGTTGGGAGTTCTACTTACCTCACCGGAACCTGCACTGGTTTTAATCAACCAACCTACATACCATCTAAACCAAACCAAACCAAACCAAACGCGACATCGATTGATTTATAACAATCATTCAATTGACATCTAACTAACATCTCTCTATCTCTCTGCCTTCTTTCCATTCCACCTGACAACTGCTGCAGCATACCAGTCAATTCTGAAGTAGTGCCAGCTTCATTCCACCCGCCGTTTTGAACGTGCCCCTCTTCTCGGTTCATTTACTACCACCCGCATTCTTGAGTTGAGATACCGAGGAAACAATTCAACAAGTAACTCCGAGATTGTTTACTACAGCATACCTATACGTACATAGATACACAGGCAGGCAGGCAGACAGACAGACGCACACGCACACACCCACACGTCGCTATCAACGCGCCCCCCGGCCATGGCGTTCCATCAGAATCGCAATTCTTACTACGGCAACAGCAGCCAACCCATGACTGAGAAGTACGACAATGGGATCCAGAGGCGGCCGACCGGTGAGCGCAAGACAGAGCGTAGCACCCGGTCGAGCGAAGGCACAGTCAGCACCGTCAAGAGCTCATCAACCGGCAGGGATTCGTCAGCAACACACACAACAGAGGCTCCCGCCTACTCGAAAAAGATCGTCGTCGTCGGCGACGGCGGCTGCGGCAAGACTTGTCTTCTTATCAGCTACAGCCAAGGATACTTTCCAGAGGTACGTAACGATCACTAAATATATGGGTTTCGAGGCAAACCAGCTGCATGCATGCATGCATGCATGTATGCACTGATGCATACACATGCATTTTATTGTACGCATTATGTACTAACACTGCGATAGAAATACGTCCCCACAGTCTTCGAGAACTACATCACCTACCCAACCCACCAACAGAGCGGTAAGACCGTCGAATTAGCACTATGGGATACCGCCGGACAGGAGGAGTACGACAGATTGCGGCCGCTTTCATACCCCGAGACTGATCTGATCTTCGTGTGTTTCGCCATCGACTGCCCGAACTCTCTCGACAATGTCATAGACAAGGTTCGTCTACCCTTTCGACCCCCGCACCCCTTATATCCGCCCCCCTTTAAAATACACTGCGATTCTAACTAATTGTTACAGTGGTACCCCGAGGTCCTTCACTTCTGCCCGTACACGCCTCTGATCCTCGTCGGTCTCAAGTCCGATCTGCGGCACAAGAAGACGTGCATCGAGATGCTGAAGACGCAAGGGCTAACGCCCGTGACGACAGACCAAGGCATGACGGTCGCTAAGAAGATGGGTGCCCAGTATATGGAGTGTAGCAGCAAGGAGATGCATGGCGTCGACGAGATCTTCGACCAGGCTATCGACATCGTAGTAGCTAACGACCGCCGTAACCTCGAGGCCGCCATGGCCGCTGCGTCATCTAACCCGTCCAGCGGCGGCGCTGCGGCTAGTAGCAGTAGTCGCAAGGGCTCCGGCGGTGGCGGCCTCTCCGGCATCCGCACTTTTAAGAAGAAGAAGCGGAACTGCAACTTCTTGTAAGGAAGAATGTCGCATGTTATACGGCCAGGTAGGCCCCGAGAGAGAAAGAGAGATTTTCCTCCTCCTGATACCCTGGCTCGCTGCTTGTGGGGAGGGAGAGGGGGAACGAAACGAATAGACGATAAGAAAGTTGATGACGACGGGAAGAAAGCGAAACGGTCAAGAGAAGAAGAGAAAAGCAAGCGCTCTGACAAGAAAAAGGTGCGCGGTAATGACTGATCCTTATCTTGCATGCAAAAGCCATGCATGAACGCATGAACATGTTTTTTTTTATTACTTCTATTTTTCTTTCGCCACGACAAACGACAGATATGATGGCCTTTTGGAAGAGGCAGACTAGGACATTTTTGTGGCGTTCCACCACCACCACCACCACTTGCTGCTGGTGCTGGTGCTGCCAATTGACAGCCTCCTATACAATAGTGATTGGACTAGGAGGAAAGGAGGGCGTCGCGGAAGGTTTTCCCACGAAAGGACGACCTCCTAATTAAGACGCTTCCCTTTTTTGTTGTATTCAAGAGGGGAGGATAGGAGGAGCGGTCGTCCGTTGTTGTTGTTTTCAGGCGTATTTGGTTCTTTTTGTCTTTTTTGATGCGGTACCTAAAGGGCTAGGTAGCTATCGCATTCAGACAGCTCTTCTCCCTGGATTGGATGGAGGGAAGGTGTCTCGAGTGCTGTTGTTTGTTGTTGTGTACGTACTGGATGGACCTGGAAACAAAGTGTATTGATCAAGCATACTTGCGAGACATGTGGTATTTTTTTTCTTCTTCTCTCTTCTTTCTTGTCCTTTCCTTTTGTCGGATTGGTTGGTCCTCTTGTTTTTTTTGACTCGCATCTTCATGGTCTCGGATAGGGAATAAAAGGCATCTTCAACATAATAACTCTTCGCACTCTTCTCGCAGTGATACTTTCGTGACATGTATTTTATTGTATTGTATTTTAAATGACGCTAACATGATTTATTTCTGGTAACCCGCCGTCTCATCGTGTCCGAATCGTTCTTCGGAGATAGTTAGAGGATATCTCGCCCATTTTGTCCGTGTACGAGTTAGACAAGCGCCAGCTTCCTATGCTAACCTTCGGGATTTGAGCGTCATGAACTGCGACATGTCAAGATATGATGACTGTCCGTATGTATATCTGCGATTCGTCTTCCCGTGCCTTCTTTAACATCTATCATTCATCCAGTGCCTCCCTCTCTCCATCACTCTTTCCCGACCGCTGCTCTATCCGCATCGCCTTCGCCCTCGCCCTCGCCATGCTGTGCTTCAGCTTCGCCGCCCTCATCCGCCTTGCCGGTCTCCTCCTCCTCCTCCTCCTCCGGATCCTTCGCCATGACGTTCTCGAACTGCGACCATAACGCTTCGACGGAGGAGAACTCGTTGCCGACCTAGGTAATGTTCCAGACCACATGAGGTCTCGGGGTTAGCTCAACCCGACAACTCGGTCAAGAAGAAGAACCATGACAAGGAACCAGAACTGGTGGAAAGAATGATAGGACGTACGGCAATGACAGCCTCAAGCGATCGGTTCAATTTGTTGATATTGGCAAGGACATGCTCGAAGCTCTGTTATTATTTTTTTTCGTTATCTTGCTGTCAGCTGTCATCATTCACTCTACTACAAGGAACCGAACGGACGGACGGACGAACGAACCATAGCTATCTCGCCAATCAATGCCTCCCGCTGCTGTTCGAAGTACGACTTCTCGCCGGCCCCGGCCCCGGCCCCGGCACTGGCACCGTAGTTCTGGCTACGGCTCAGGCTTAGGGCGGACGTTGGGCGCGACGCCATCGTTTGCTTGCTTATATGTGTGCGTGTGCGTGTGCGTGTGTGTGTATGATGCCTTCTTCCTTCCCTTCACATTTACGAGGCCTTATGGGTCTCCTTCGTATTCTGCGTGCTGGCTATCGTGTGAATGGGAAATTTACATCGGAAGTAAAATCGCTCGTCGTTTTCGTCATGATTCGTTGATGGTAGACGCGTTCGTT
The DNA here is from genome assembly GCA_022661535.1 of Eutypa lata. Lineage (NCBI taxonomy): Eukaryota > Fungi > Ascomycota > Sordariomycetes > Xylariales > Diatrypaceae > Eutypa > Eutypa lata. The sequence continues at coordinate 414,592 of JAKULF010000013.1, read as the reverse complement.
TCTTAGACACGCGATCAATTAAACACCTAGTACGTAGTACGCAGAGGTAGTACATTGTTGGTGGGGTAGATACTAAGGTCCTGCGAGGTTGCCCCTCACCCACTATTCAGTCTATCATAAAGATACCGAGAAATCAACGGACTGGGTTTATATATGCCCGGCAAATACGCAAATGTTGTAAAGACACACCGATAAGAAGGAACTTGCTTCCAAATTCAGCGAACATAGAAGTCAAGTATCACAAGTCACTTAACCAACACTAACTGGAGGAGGGTCTGAAATCAACTCGTATATATATAACGACACGCCCCACGGCGCGTAGTTGTTAACCAACAGGACCCTCGCACCACATATTATGGGATCCAGCCGACCACATATGCAACGGAGACCACTGGGGTCTCGAGTGCCTAATCATCTATTTATACAATTGCAATGCCATGCCCATGCCCCTTGCCCCTTGGTCGTTCCACCGACGTCCGTCCGTCGTCCCTTGGGGAAAACCAATCGCACGTACTTGGGTAGCGTAGCAACGGGGCCAAAGATCCATCTATCAAGCCCTCCCTTCCTTCCCGTCATTCATGTCGTCCCAAGCAGAACAAAATCGAAAATCGATGAACTTAGAACGCAAAACAAAATTCAAGCCCTTGAAACGCCGTCTCTTTGGTGGTATCATCAGCCATGCATAGTCTCTTTGCATAATGCATTCAATGTCTTGCTCTTTCAACGATGCGCTGCTTATAAGAAGTAATCGCCTGGTCCACGACGTCCTGCCGGGACATGTCTCATGTCGTCCGAAACGGCGGAGAAGATGCTAAACTGAGGATCGAGGTTCTTATCCACGGTCATAATAGAGGCTACGTTGCCGCAACGGTAACAATAATTGGGGGCGGACCAGACCGTGACAACGGAGTTCTGGGGGAAATGATACTATAAAACTAGTTAGCGAAGCGAAACGAAATGATCTAACAGGAATAAACAGTGTGGTAAAGCGTACCTTGTAGCCCTCATTGACCAGCTGATGTGCCCTTGCAATGAGTTTGAGACCATTGACGTGGTTGAATTCAGTAGCGACCTTATCACCAAACAACCAACCAGCACCGCGGGGACTGATAGCCCAGGTCTCGACATCTTCAGGATCACTCCAAACGAGATCACAAAAGGCGCCTTCGTGGGGGATCTCCTGCGCGCGCGCCACCACCCGGATCTGGTCGATCGTGCGGATCTCCGGGCTAAGACCACCGTGCACGCATAGAATCTCCCCATCGACAATAGCGGCCAGCACTAGGAAGTCGAATACCTGACAACAAGCTTTCCACACCGACGCATTGCCATACTTCTGCTGGCACTCCTCGTAGAAACCGTACACTTGAGTGATTTGCCGGGACTCGTGGTTTCCACGAACGAGAACGATTCGATCCGGATATCTTTAGTGAAAATGTCAGACAAAGCATCAGCAGTTTATATAGATCGGATAAAGCTTACTTTGCCTTCAGGCACATTAGTAGCGTAAATGTCTCTAAGCTGAAGTAACCGCGGTCGACAAAATCTCCCAAGAATATAAATCGCGTATCAGCGTTGTTTACTGGTGGTCTAGCCATCTCAGAAGAGGTTGGGCGAGAAGAGCTGGCAGCTTCCGTAGCATCGTCGTCGTCATCGTCGGCTACTACAACGTCGTCGCCTCCACCGGCACTATCTCCTGAACCCGCAGAGTCGGACCTATTCAACTTCTTGAGCTTCTTCTTGAGCTTCGGATTCGTAATCTCGGTCGGGGGCTCAATATCGGCCGAAGTGATGATAGAAGTCGTAGTCGTAGGGGCCTCCGTTGCGGGTTGGCCGGGCATGCCACCACTGACGCGGAACAGCTCAAGTAGGTCGTAGAACTGGCCGTGGATGTCTCCGCATACTGTGACAGGTGTGACAACGGGTTGGATGTTGGATTCTAGACAAAAAAGTGCCATATTAGCGGGGGTGAGTTTGCCCTGAATATGACGACACCGGTGCAGCAAAAACAGAGCTTATCTTACCTTCCATGAGGACCTCCTTCACCATCTCGCAAAGCTCCTTCATGACAGGCTCGGGTAGGTAGTGGCACTGCTTTGCCTCCTCGAGCCACTCGTCTAGACCGGCGCCAGACGTGAGCTGGGCCGGGCCCGGCTTGGGCACCGCAGCGCGCGGAGAGCCCATCTCCTAACCTGGAAAGTGTGGAGAGGGCGGGGTGTACAGGTAGTCGTTGTGGTATAGGTACTCTGTGATTTCTGCGAGAAGTATGGCGGCGGCGATGATGGGTATAATGACGGATACAAGTTCTTCGAGCCCGATTGCGAATTCAGGTTCAGGGTCAGGGTCTACCTCAATCCTCCAGTAATGCCAACGGAAAGGTTGATCAAAGGGGTAAAGCTCGCGGTTGGCTCTATCAAAGTACGCTTGAAGCTCCTGGTTCTTAGCGAAGAGCGGCATTTGGATGATCCGAGCTGTGGCGCTTTGCAATGATTGTGGCGTTGGTTAGTGTACGTGGTGGAGAGTCTGTGGCGGTGCACTGAAATCGGTTAAGACCATAAAATATCAATATTCAACTAAGTGGGCCGCATGGTCTAATCTCCATTACTTGCATAATCATGCGTCTCATCACAAAAAGGTATTTATTGCTTCTAACAGGTATTGGCATATTCTGTCTTCAACATTACAAACCAGGGTATTTATTTCAACCTATTTCAGTCAAATGAAATACTCACTTGAACGGCACTCGATATTACAGGATTATAGCTCACAATAAAGACGTTGCTACACGGATAAAGGAGACTTGTAAGGAATTGAACTAAGACCAGTCAATCCTCAAGGCCGCTTATAACCCAATCCTTTCCCAGATTTATTATTTAAGACCAATTCAGTTCAGGATATTGAGGGATTGATATTTATATTTTTACGGTGAAAAGTAGCCCCACGTTTGACTAATTTCATAAGATTCGGAAGAAGTTGATTAGGTTTTCATTAATTCTACGCTGCATTCATACCTATATCATCATATAATGCTAAGCTACAGAGAGTTGACATGTTTCGTGGTTAGCTAAAGGTCATCCTATCACAGGAATTATCCATAACACACATAGCTGTTTTCTATTATTAAGATAATTCATTGATTTAAAGGAGGTGGTCTGACAGATTCATCAGTAAACAGCAGCATTACATATCCCAAGGTTTAATACGCTAAAAGCGTCCTGTTAATATGCGAATAATCAAACCTATGTAGGATTTCAAGTGAAGGAAAGATACTGATTCGGACAAAATTTATAAGTTCAAGCTCGAACTCCGGGGAGTCAACACGCTAATATCTTTTTACACGGTAACGGCGCACGTAATAAATGAATCAAATTAAATCTGAAGCCCCGACCTGATTGATCTTAAGCTGGGCGCCACGAACGATTTAACCAAGGCAATAATACCACGTGAATATTGGACTTGTTGGATACGCCGTGCAGGTGCGCTCCGTCGCGGCTGACCTTGTTGTCGTGCCCTTCGTCTCCTTGCTCGTCTATCCTCTAAATCCAGCACCCACTGCGGGTGGGGGACCGTCCTTCTACGGCCCGTTCTGAGGCGTTGGTCTTCCTCGGTGAAGTCTGCGTCCAAGAAGAATTCCTTAATTATAGGCTTGACGACATTATCGGTCTCGAACAAGAGCGTCCTAGGGTCTAGTTCAGGGGCTATGGCCGGGAAATCCTTATTGACGTTGTTGCTGCAGATCTCGAGCGCTTCTTGCAGCGACGGCCGATCGTCGACATCCACAGCCGTGCATCTGCGAATCAGGTCTCGGAGTTGGTTCGTTATAGGGGCGTCGTTGAGATCTGGAGGCGCCTGGATGGGGATGTTGACTGCGCCTGCCGCTGAGGTGTTCACGGTAATCGAATATGCGGCATCACTTGGCAGTGGGATGGTGTCTTCTCCCAGTGCCAGACTTGCCATAAACTATAGGGCGCATTGTTAGGATATACTGAAACGGTGGTAAAGTTGATATTCCGGGGTTTACTAACTATGCCCACATCGAAAAGATTCTTTCCGGAAGATGCACTGTGACCCGTGGTACTGATAATCGACTCCTCATTATCTTCGTCCATCATGTCCTCCATAGTTTCCTCAACTACTTCTTCCACTATGTCGTCCTCGTTGTCGTCATCATCGTCATCGTTTGGATCACCCATATCAACATCGTCGCCATCATCAAGGGTAAGACTTGCAATACTAGGTAACCTAATTTAAAATAGTTAGTGCTGGCCAAGCTTCTTATTGCCGTTTTACTCGAAGGGGATCTTGGTCGGCTGGTTTTTATGTGTGAAAGAAAACACCCCAAGGAAATATATCTATCTGATAGTATTCTCCAGACTCACCCACTACTGCCACCGCGGCCCGTAATTCTCGAACTTCCAAAGTCAATCAGCTATCGATATCAGTCAGCCAGTGCTGCAGTAGTGTTGTCTTGTGCAAGCCAACAAACCTTGAGCAGAGGTCCTAACGTATGCTCTTGCTCTCGTTCGTCGATACCTCCAACGAGAACGTTTCCGAAATGCATATCAGAGTGCTGAATCCTCTTTGTCGAAGTGCGCACAGCAGGAATAGTTTCCGTCTGGACTGGAGCATCCGGGAGAGCGGCAGGGGGGTGTTCCATCGCAATGCACATGCGTATGACTGCCGACCTTGTAAGCTACACCCTATCGATCACAGTATTTCTTAAGAGAAGAAGGTACTCACAGCAGAGGAAGAGGCTCCAGAGTATCCGATTAGGTATCCGCTGCCGACGCTTTGTAAACTTGTCCAGGGCACTTCCTAGGTCACCATGGCCGACATATTCCATGAATAGCGCTAGGCGCTTCCCAAGAACTGCCTTGCCGGGGTTGAGGAGCTGTATAATATGCTTAGCCCCCCTTAGCTCGTTGAGCGCGTCAAATTCCCCGTTGGCAGCCTCATCGTTGATACTCCCACCGGAAACAATGTCATTAGAATCCCCGGAGTCGTCCAAGTCCATGGAGTCATCGTCGCTGAATGAGCCAACACCACTTAGAGAACCAGGTTCGGCTCGAGAATCTTGGTAGTATTTCACGACGACCTGTCGTTTGAGCGCCCCGTCGTCTTCGCGTTCGTTGAATAGGAGCGCGCCACCCTGGGCACCTGCCACCCCTACTCTTTTAACAAACTCAAATTTCTCATCCCTGAAGAGTGCAAACCCGATAGTTTCTGAAACGGCACTGCTAAAACCATAGACTTGTAATGCGTGCTCCCAATTCGGTGGTATACCTTGCGACAGCCTATAGCGCGAACGGTCAAAACTCGACATATTGCTCCATAAATCAGTTGTTTGAAACCGTTTATTCTAAAAGTATCTCTGCATAGTATATGGATCTAAATGAACTAAATCTGTATTGCTGCCGGATGCGGTTGTCTATGTTCACAAAGGCAAGGTAGTAGTGGTCAAAGGGACTACCCCCAAACCCTACATATCATGTGTATTTGGACTTTCCTACCTGCTTTAATTATCCGTCGTACAAAGAGCTATTAGAGTATAAACATTAACAAGGGTTTAAAATAATAACTTTGAACGCCCAATCATTTAGCAAAACCCAAGAAGAAGGATTCTTGAATACGCAGTCTTCATAGTGCGCCTAAGGACTAATTAAATAATCTGCACGTGTACGCAGTAAGGATAGTAATTAATGTTCCATACCAGAATATAGTTATGTAATTCAAACCGCAGCCCGATTCACATAAATTATCTGGACACATTGTGCGTGGCCCCCCTATTTCTTCCTTAAGTAGGCTTAGGTGTGGGCTGTAGATACTGAGTTCCGTGAACTGGTTCTTGCAAATCGACCCACGTAGACAGGGCTAATCGGCCGGCGCAGCAACTGGGCTCCATGAGCCTTTTCACTGGAATGATGCCCATACTTACGGGGAACAGGGATGCCTCCTTGTCTTCGAGAGGGCGATGGCAGACCGCACTAATCGCCACGCTGTTTGTGCCCATGCGTGGGAAATAGGTAGGGAGGTGGCGGTATCTACGGAAGGCAGAGTGTAAAACCAGCCCTAGTATCATGGCTCCCCACGTTATTATAGATAGCACAATGCGAATGGTTGAATAACCGATGCGCGACGCGTCCCTCCTCGGCTGGCGTTGAGCCTCCACCCCGGGTATGTATCCTTCTGTCAGTACAATGAAAATGCTTTGCGATATCAGCCAATGTAGTAAAATGCAGAGAGCCATCGAGGTCACAAAGTAGCGCAACGGGAGGGAAAGCATGTGAGATTATCTCTGCAAGCCTCGGGGCCAGGAGACTCGTAGCGGCTTCTTTGCCTTGAATGATAGTAGTTGCGTCCATTGCTCGGCGACGAATTGCCGAGTCAGTATGTTGTTGACGAAAAGATAAGAGAAACTGGCAATGAGTTGGAAGGCATTGGCAAGGAGTAGTTGCTGGAAGAAATGATCAAAGTATACTCCATTCTCCCAGACCCCGACAAGAAGTTCGAAACCATTGGTCTTACCAAGGCCATGCTCCCAAAGATCAGCGATGCCCCACCCCAAACCAGACGCATCAAGATGGCGCAAGGCTAGGATGAGAAAGTAGAGTGGTATTGCTAAAGATGCAGAGAATCTAGGGATCCCGTCAGTTCTCGGCAGTTTATGCCAGTGAGTCGCTCCTAATGGCTAATGGGGAAACTAACACGATGCTGGACCAGATCCATGTCGAGATACTCGCTGCACGAAGCCACGAGACAGAGGGGACCGGAATCCACTCCATTGTCCTAACGGCTGTCTTATTGGAACCAACCCGGGAGTATCCACTCTTGACCCCCTCTGCCGTGTATGACTCGGGGTCTTCCTCGTGCGCTGTACTATCGTCGGGAAAGTCTAAGAATGAAGTGATCGCGTCGCCCAACGTGACCATCGTAGGCTCGCGGTGACATATCGTAGTCTAGAGGATAAGTAGCCCGCCAAGTAAAGTGCAAAGAGTAACGATTCCCATGGTAGGGGGGCTGAAATGGAGGCCGCACCTTTCCTGGCTGTTGAACTCCCTGCCTACTAGGCAATAATCCACGGCCACCGTCTGGGGGACAGGCGCCTCCCACGTCTGGAGGGTCCAATTGCTAACAAAACTTTTTGCCAACTCCATGGTGCAAGACCGAGGTGAGCCCTTAGACGCGTACGCGAAGCATACCCAAGCCCTGGCCTGAGACCATTTGCTTGCGAAGTTCCCATCTACCCATCCCTGGATAAGCGACGAGCCATTGTTCTGTGCAGACGTCAAGTTTGCTGCCACGACGACAAGATCCCCGGTTGAGTTCAAAGGGTCTATATAACGCTCTAGACAACTTCCCTTATCCATATGCGTGAAGTTGATGGCTTCATGCTTGAGTCCGTAGATGTTTTCTTTATACAAGAAGTACGGGGATCGAATAGCGTGCGAAGCATTCTCCCAGCTATCGGTGGTGTTGAGAAAATCGCTGGTGGTGATGACGGCCGGGAAAAGAGTAAAAGGTAAGGATACAAAAATGATGGAGTTCCAGCTATGACTGCGGTGAGTTCATTGGACTCTGACAAAGCAGGTGCTTGTTGTTAACTTACAAAAAGTGCAAGATAGTGGACACTGCACCAAGTCCCCACCAAACAGCCGCTCCCCGTCGCTGGATGTTCCAAATATTTCGCAAGCTCTGGACCCGATATCAAGAGATCTACCCATGGCATGGGCCCGGTCGATCTCAGCCTGGGATGGCGCTGCAAGGATTTGCATGCAATAACTCCCGGCGTCCAGGAAGAGCGAAGATATGATATTGAGGAGGATGTGTAAGACACTGCTGAGGCTCTTGATACGCGTGCAATTCCCTGTGTAGAGAGTGCCCTCGATCCGGCGATTGTTGAAGTCGTACCTGGTCACGGCCCACACCAAGGTGACGACGTTGAACACTATCACGACAGAGGCGAGACGTATCTGCAGGCGGAGCATATTAGAACGTTTGGAGAGTTTGCCGTGCCTCTCTTCGCGCGGGGATGTGCTGGATCTGCCTCGGAGATATAGCGACCCAGCAGTTTTGACATGGCATATGGCGGATACCTAAATGTGAGATGTTGTTAACCTTGCCTGCGCGTTGAACTGAGATTGTGTGAGGGATACCAAAGTCTTGCACACCTACAAATTGCATGAATTGTCGTTGCTCGAGATCTCTTCCTCAATACATACCTCGCTTGACCCAGTAGCGCCTAGGAGGCTGTATGCTTGCCCTGAATTGTATCCTAAAGAACTAGAGCCCACAGTGACGGAATGGTGGGTGCGAAGACCCCGTCTAAGGGAGTTCCTGTGAATCGTCGTATACCCTTCATGTGAATTATGTACTTTGTATGCTATTAAGTATTTAATGATTAAAGGTTGGCCTCGTTAGGCTCATTTCGAAGCTTAAAGTTGGGCTTCATCCTGACATATATACGCGGGTTGCCAGTCTATGGTCGGGCTTACAGAGACACGGTATAACTAACGTTAAGCCAGAAGTTTAAAATGTGAAGGCAGGGACGACTTTTACGACAACACCAAACTGAATACTATCTTGAAACGAAGAAATGCCACGTCAAGCATGAGCTGGCTTGCATTACACTCACCAGGGAGGAAGTTTTGTCTGCGTCAGTCTCCCAAACCCGGGGTCAGTCTCCCAAACCCGGGCTACTAGGTGCCGGATTGATATAATTGGCTATAGGATACATACGTAAGCGCTTATTTGAATCTGGCTCTTGACAACTCAGCTTAAGATACTTCCGTTTCCTTGTGGTTTCAGTCTGGGTGTGAAGATATTCTCGATTCTGCTTAGGGCTATTTGTCCGAAGGCCTGGAATTGCCCGCAGCCCCCTACATTCAACCTCCCTACACCTATTTCCAAAGAGCTGCAACCTGTCGGTCCCGACGACTTCCACGTGAGTCCATTTTCAGCCGCACCATTCCCCACTAAATACTTGATAGGAAACGATACTCCGAGCTGAGGCGCTCATGGGCACTCCCCGGCATTGCATCTAGGACTATGTGAAGAATCGGAAGTCCACCATATCCAACAAAGAGCCTCCCCAAAGTATCGTCGTATTTTAAGTTATATTGATAGACGACATGCTAATTATTGGCAGCTAGATCGGGAGCTTCCGCTATTAACATAGATATAATTATTATGTATTTCATAAGGATGACTTGTGCATTTGTAATAAAAGATGGCGATATTTTTTTGTTCGGAACAATGAATGGCTCACTCTTCCAATCCGAGTATGGCGACATCATTATGTATTTAGTCCAGATCTTCGACAGCCCCTTGTTATAGCATCGATTATATAATACAGGTAGTTTAAATAGATATGCTTGAGGATACCTCTGCTCCCAATATACCTAACTAATCAATTTGGAAAACTGATGATGCATGCCAGTTACTTCAAACAATATCCAGCGCTTAAGTTAACCGCCCACGACGACATCTGCTATATATAACCTGCAGGGGTCCCCTAAGATACCTATATAGGTAAGTCGAGCAAGACCCCGCAAACCCCGGAACTAAATTAGCTCCCGCGACTGTAACTGCCTTTTTGACCCCAGTTCAATTATAGTCAATATCTTACATGGAAATTCTTGGCTTGATGACAGATATTATGACTAGATAGCGAGAGTATAAACCGATATCTACAAGCCTCGGGATAGGAAACCCGTCGCCTTTGTTCTGTAACAAGAGAAGTCGCGTCCATTGAGCAGACGAAAATAATGAAGTCAAGGCAGTAATACATAGTTGAAAAGAAAAGGGGGGCAAGCGAAGCCGTGAGAACCCTGAAACGGTTTGTAAGGAGGTGTTATGAATATATCATCGAAGACCTGGCTAACAAGCTCGAAAAAGCACCCGTCGCTCTACTACTGACTAACAACTGCCTGACTCAAAGGACAGACAGAGTATCGTGAAAGCTATCTTCGGAATCGGAACCCCTTTCTACATCTTGAATGGGACCTATGTCTGAAATAGGCGTGTGAGATTGCAAGTAGAGGAAAGATCCAGACTCTGATAAAGTCTCCTGGCTTGATCTTGGACACGGAGCCGCGCTAAGTACGCTAAGTAGCTCGTCGAATGCCAACGCCAGCTTTTCAGTCATATCCTGGCGTTGGCGCAGAGTGGCACTGAAATCTCTCAATACATACTGCTTGTCATGATTCGATTGAATGTGAATGCTCGCTTGGAGAATTGTAATCGTCTCAAGGTTTGCATAGAGGGCTGCGAATTCTAGTAGATGGGGTCCTTTGAGACGGGGGCATGTGGAGTACTCCCGCCAGCGCTCCAGGAAGAGGCGAAGGACATTGTGACTATTATATGTGATAGCAGTGGTAAGGGGTGTCTCCCCTGTTGCCGATATGGCATTTATATTCGCCCCATATTCTAACAATAGAATGGCAAAACTTGCGTTATCGTTCCTGGCAGCATGGAATAGTGCCGTTTTGCCATCTGTCGAAGATTGGTCGACATCTGCTCCAAAGTCAAGGAGTCTCTTCAGCAGAATGGGATCATTTGTGTTTCGCGCTGCGACATTTAGGGGGCTTCCTTTCCGGATGTTACTTGGCAAAACAGGTTCGGGATCCGCACCAGCTTCCAGTAGAAGTTGAACGCACAGTGTGTGACCTTGTGCCGCGGCGTTAGATAGAGGTCCAGATAGCTGAACATCAGTGATGTTCGGGTCGGCGCCGTAGCTCAGTATAGTAACTACACTGCGCTGGTCGCCTCGAGCAGCTGCCCAAGCCAAAGCTGTGCGACCCATCGCATCTTGTAGGTTGAGTTCCTCCGGGTGCAAGTTCACCTGCTCCTCTAAATCCTGTGCCGACAAGCCTAAAACGATTTTATGTGTCTTGGTGAATTCAGAGTCGTCGATGAAGTCCTCGAGATACTCGCTGCCTCGGGTGATGGTTCTCATAGCTCTGACAGCATCAGTTGAAAGACCTCCTTCAAGCAAGAAATGGCAAGCCTTGATGCGCGGGCTATTATCGCTCGCCGCAATAGGTCTATAGTTAGGGTCTGCACCTGCGCGAATAAGAAATTCACAAGTTTCATACTGCTTGCCATACAGTGCCCATCGGAGCAGAGAGTAACCACGGCCCGTGCTGATGTCGCGTGGAGAAGCAAGACCTTTGCTGAATAGGTGCTTTAGACCGTCGATATCTCCATGCAAGGCAAAGCTGATACCCTGTGCAGAGTCGGGGATCCTCCTCAATGTTTCTAGCTGTAATGTAGGGCCCGAATTAAGTTGGAAACCCATCTGCATCCGTACAATTCCCGACCAAATGCCCGATGGAAACCAATACTCCAAGCTGAGCTGGCGTGCATGGGCTCCTTTGCAAATTTCATCGTCACATCTAGGACTAAAAACTGGTAGTCCGGCGTATTCAACGAAAAGCCGCCCCAGCACGTTGTTTAAGAGTGCAGGAGTAGAGGACCGCTGGTGGGAATGACAAGCGCATTTACACCCCACCCGGCAGGAAACAATGTATGGCGTCACACGAAGGTTGAGATCACCAACTTGTGTGTGACTTGAATGATTCTCGTGCTCAATAGATGAGGGTCGTCTCTTAACTTGTGGCGGGGCATTGTATGATGCTTTGACCTGCTTAAATTGACTGGCCTGAAGCTGTTGTGACTGTTTGATAAGCATTTCTTCAACTCTAGAGATGCGCTCGTCAATCCCAGCAAGTGTAGTTACGTATTTCTCATTCGTGGTGATCTGTTTTTGAGACGAGTAGGTGGTGACTGCAGAAATTTGTTGCACTTCAAGCCGAATTCGCATCATATCTTGTCTACAACGTAGTGATATTAGCTCATAACACTCGGTCACCTGGCCAGAATAAAGCACGTACGAATTCGAAGCCCCAAGCATGATATTCAATGTGGATTTAACTGTCCTAATATCGTCCTGCAATGTCTGCAACCTCCCCTGCTCCTTTTGCCAGGCTTTCACCCCGAGTAAAGAAACCTTAGAGCGCACGTAGGTATTTGTGAGATCATTGATGATGACTCTGACCTCCTCTAATTTAGTTCGGGCTTGTCTAAGCAAGTGGGGAATGGCAGAATTCTGCGAGTCTGGTAGGATGGCCCTTTCTTCGATCAATAAAGCAACCTGCGAAAGAACCAATTCGAGATCGGCTACTTCATTATTCACTGCGTGTAGTCGTCCAGGTAGTCTTTTGCAAAGTGATCGTAGTTCGGAGATGCTGGCACATACTTGTGCAGCTAATGTCGCCACGGCGATCACGCTGGCAGCTAACGAAATTGGTTCCATTATGAGGGGGCCCCAGCGCCAAATTCGATCCCGCACGCACCTAAATTAGGTCCCGTAACTTAGTGCCTAAAGTTAATGCCCAATCCGTAGCAACTATATAGAAAATACTGGATCGGATAAAAGGCCAATCATAACTGTGATATGTAGGTCTTAGAAGCAGTGGGGGATTCGTTTCGTGTTGCGATTGAAGTTAGGAGAATAGAAAATTGTGCAGCGATGAGGGGTAGCCTGCACAGTAGGTAAGAGGTAGGTAAGCTTCAGGTGCTTATCAGTGGTCACTTATTACATAATTCTAACGTGTATCTAGAGTTATACCCGTTTGAGGTAACACATGATGCAAACCCCGCGGGAATTGTTTTCCCTCGAAGTTGTGATGATAAGGCTGATAGGATACCTTTCTACCTCGAGTACTGGATATAACTCGATTACGAAGTACCTATATTTCGTTGATCTTGGTGTAGTTGTCTCTTCCGTTATATGTTTTTAACACTCTCTGCAATTTCATTACGACTCAATGAGGTTCGGAAAGCAGTTTCACCGGCACGTCCTCCCTGAATGGGATCGATATTACATCGACTACAACGTCTTAAAACAGCTTATCAAAACATCAGTTTTCTCAGGCAAACATCTCGACATTTTAGGTTTGCTAGATCCTAAAGTTTCTTGTTTTTGTCCAACTGAATCCCTAACTAAGTTACAGAAGTGTATCGAACTTTCAACAAAAATATCGATAATCTCGAAGCCTTCCGTCGGGGTAAAAATGGTGCATTACTCGAAACGCATGCGAAAGTATGGGCTCGTTTTGGTCTCCCTAGCAAATCCGCCAACTTCTCCCTCCTCAACAATGTGGACCATGCTGAATTATTGATACCCCTGAACGCATGCTTAGATCTTCAACAAGATATGGCAAAAGTGCAGTGGTTCGACAGGCTCAACCATGAAGTCATAGAGCGACTTTTCGCCAAACTTGAACGGCTTGACCTAGGAAACACGGCCCATGAGCGCTGTAGAAGCCGATGGTTCACATTACAAAATGAGTTGAACACCGCTTTGACAAACATCCTTGAGAACTTGGAGAGTCTTGTCGTTGATATTCGTCGAACCATCACCACCTCTCCAAAAGGCCCAACGATTTCCTTGTTCCTCAGCCGCGCCTCTAATCAGGATGGGCTTGCTGCGTTCCACTATAAGTTGTTCCTTGCGCTTCGGAATAATGGAGAAGTCGCTGTGTTGATTGAATCAATGCGGCATGAGCAGGGTCTCTCAGCCACAACCACTCAAAATGTTCTAAGAGACGTCCTTGAGTACTCGATCCTGATTCACCCCCACTTGGCGGCTTCATTACTTTCGAGTGCAACTGTTCGAGAGAGTTCTGTAGTGAATCATGAATTAGTGAATTTTCTCGTTATCGTTACGGGTCAAAATATTATAGGTGGTATCAATGATTCTGATGCCATCCACTCAAGGCCATTTGATGCTCACCAAAACGGCGATCTGCTCGCCCGACTACTCGGCTCCCTTGGAGGTGAAGCTAGAAAGGTGTTGCTAACCAAGGATCTCTTTGGACGTTTTCCTCTTCATCTTGTCGCTAGGTATGGTCTTAGAAACATGTGCCGAGTGATTCTGGAAGTTTTTGCCGAGTCTGATGATAGAGGTATCTTCAAGAAAGCATTGCTATCACCAGATAAGGAGGGACAAACAGCGTTGGACTATGCAGTGACTGGAAACCACCTCCCGATAGTACAGATGTTTCTAGACTTCCTTTGTGCAAACAATGGAGATCACGACGTCCAGACTAGTCTCGGAGAAGTCCTTGTAGCCGCCCTCCGTTGTCAGCATGATGCTATCGTATCTTGTATTATCGATCACGATGCTAATATCAACTGCCGAACGACCCGTGGAGAAACACCTCTTCATATAGCAGCTCAACTTGGACGGTTCGACTATACAGAAAAGCTTCTTCGGGCCAAGTCCAAACAGGATGCTGAAATAGATGCACCAGAGCGCACCCGTGGATGGACGCCTCTATTCACCGCATGCGCGGGTGGCTTTTTGGAAATCGTCAAACTGCTTCTGGAGGTCGGTGCTAACCAGCAGACCAAGGATTATTCTGGCTGGACTGCCAAAGAGCATGCCGCATTCAGGGGTCATCTGCTCATTGCCGAGCTATTCCAAACATCTGAGTCCGGCGAGTTAGGAGGTGGTCCGGTTGACGTTCTCAGGCCTTCGAGCAAGGATATCCAGATCCATGTCGGTTCTACAGAAAAGATCATATTTGTGAACCTAGGTAGTGCACAAGGAGGGAACGATGTGGACGCAGTCGATAAGACATTTTGTTCGTCGAAGTACACATCAGACTCTTGCAAGGATTTTGCTTATGTGTTGGAGATTTCAGCACCTGATACAGACCAAAGTCCAATGCGTTTACTGTTACCAATCTTAGATGACAGAATCAACGAGCCATTGGTATTCCGTATTGGAGAGCATGCTAAACTGCGACTAGTACTAAAGGTCTTCCAAACGCACCTATCAACCCAGCTGGAAGGAAAGTTGGTTGCCATCGGCACAGCACTCTTGGAAGAGAACGAAAATCACCTTGGAGTTCATTGTCAAAGCATGATTAAAGAATTTGCTGTCACTATGACAGATCGGGATGCAATGAGAATAGCCGGTTGCGTAAACTTGACCTATCTGGTTGCTGGGGCATATCCACATCTTCAAACTCCGCAGTTCCCTGATTCTATGTTTGGCGATGGGAATCGTCCTGTTCTTGTTGGACATAGGGGTTAGTCTACATACCTTACCTGGAACCTTTAGCCATTTCTAATCGCAGAACAGGCCTAGGACAGAATACCGCAAGCCGAGAATATCTTCAGATTGGCGAGAACACAGTCGAGGTAAGTCCGGCTACCTGGAAGTATTCCAACTAAGACTTACTTGGAAATAGTCGGCCCTTTCTGCGGACAGACTAGGCGCTACATATATAGAGGTAAATTCATTCGCTAATGAGTAAATTTGGATATTGTTCTAATGCGTAAATCAGTTCGGTAAAACAACTTTGATGCTCCTTGCCTATCTAGCTACTAACAATACTAGATGTCCAAGTTACGAGAGATCTTCAGCCCGTCATATATCATGACTTCTCCCTGTCGGAAACTGGTACTGATGTTCCGATTCATGATGTCACGCTTGAACAATTCTTGTATGCTGGAAGCATTCAATCGCCGCACGGAAATCCCATATCAGTCCTCGGAAAAGTTGGCGAGCATTCAAGGGGTAACCGGAGTAGGCACCGCTCCCGATCTGTGGGCGGAAACTTCGAAGCAGGAGCAATCCAGATCCAAGACAGAATGAAACACACTGTCGACTTCAAGGACAAGGGATTCAAGCCTAACACCCGAGGAAGCTTTATACAAGATTCTCTTGCAACGCTAGAAGAACTCCTAACAGCCGTTCCGGAGAAATTAGGGTTTGATATTGAGATTAGTGAGTATACTATCAGCATCTTCATTACCACTCACTACCTGCTTGGCCGGCTGGGCTTCAATTAACATTCTTGATAGAATATCCCAGACTACACGAAGCCCAAGGTGCGGGCGTAGCTACCATCGCCATGGAGATGAACACCTTTATCGACACCATTCTGGACAAGATACACCACTTTGGTGGCAAGCGCCGCATGATCCTGTCATCTTTCACACCGGATGTGTGCATATTACTCTCGCTGAAACAGCGTGCCTACCCGGTCATGTTTATCACGAATGCGGGCAAGGTGCCCATGTCGGATATGGAGGTGCGTGCCGCGAGTCTACAGGTAGCGGTGCACTTTGCCAGACGTTGGAACCTTGCTGGAATAGTATTTGCCTGCGAAACCCTGCTTCTGTGTCCGAGGCTGGTGCAGTTCGTGAAGAACTCGGGTCTCCTTTGCGCCTCGTACGGACCCTCGAACAATATTCCATCAGATGTGAAGGTAAATTTCTCATATTACCCACCTTATTCCTCGTCTCTGCTGCGGTAATATGACTAATGCTAACCTTAACGTAGAGGCAAGCAGAGGCTGGGGTGGACATCATTGTAGCAGATAGGGTTGGAGTGATCTCGAAGGCTCTGGCGGAGGATCGTTCCACTCCGTAGCTCACATGGCGTTATGCTTTGATTAAGGGTTACGACTACCATCCGGGTAGTTTATACCATGGGTGTCACATGCTCCTATCGGCAATATCACTAAGATCGACTGAATGAAGTAACTGGCGTCTATCTACGAAGTTAGCGGCGAATCAATTGCATCTAGCAATTGTCAGCATCCATTTTATGGACTCCCTTATAGCGCATAGCAGCATGCTGGCTTGATTCTCAGAATGATTCACGGTGGCAAACCTGGTGCATCACGATTAAAACGGGTTATGAGAGAAGACAAAGTATAAGCTTTTTAAGCCACTTCTTGCCCTTTATGTTCAACTTATCTTACTAATCAGAAAATATGAAACTAAAATCTACCTATTTCCGTTATGACTTAATCAGTACACACACATCGTAATAAATTGCACATGTGTGCATCAATTAGATGTACCAATTAGAAGCATCTAAGTGCACCTAACTTGAAGTATTGGTCAAAGTCACATGCACACTTAAATGGAAAGTTCGTTCTTGCTATGAGGGTAGGCTAAGATCGGGGGTTTAAGTTTCTGGGTAACTACAAGGCACAATGTTTAAGAGGCTCAGGCCCGTTTCTTCATCAAACCTTCTCTCATCTACCTAACCTCACTAGATCATCGATGCCTTGATTGCGCCTGAGATTAACATTGTGGCCTAGATTAGCCTAGTTGACTTATTACCTTTCTCCGATTTTGATTCGGAAATAGCAAAGTTCAGGTAACTTCTACAATCAGCCAGCCAGCACATTTCCTGCTCTATAAAAGGCGGTCCTCCCTCTCTATTGTTCATTCCTTTCTTCCTTTCTTCTTCATCCTCTCTTCACTCTTTTCACTCGGCGGGACCGTAGAGGGCAGGAGTGGAGGAGGGCGTAGCACGTAGCACGTAGCACGTAGCGTGGAGGTGGTTAGCTGGTTACCTAGGTACCTAGTTAGTTGAGAGTGAGGGTCTCAAGTAGCATCACATACGGTTTCCCTACCTGTGGCATACAGGAGGTTTTCCCGATGTGCAGCAATCTGCTGGCAAATGCATGCAGGATTTAGGATTCTTCTTCATGTAACTATCTCGGTCTACCTAGGCAGTTAGCATAGAAATGAATCAGGATGTTATGGCGTACTAAATGTTCCATCGTGACGAAACAAGTCTCTCTCTGCATGTGTGCGTGTGTGTTATGTCTGTCTGTCTGTCTCACTTTCTTCCTCCTTTTTTTGACCTTCGCTATTTGCGCAGTGCTTTTAAGTCTGATTGCGTAGAAATCCTATGCTGCTAGTTATATGATACCTATCATCATTGCCAACTCCTACTTATCACCCGCAAGAAACCTCCCAAATGAATACCAGTTACTATTCACAACATATTTCAAGTGAATTATAATACCGACATTCCTATTCATTGTTTTAATAAAAATAATTAATGGAACTTTTTACAATAATCACTTTGAGAAACATTATGAAGCTAATTTGACTGATTCATTTGGTACATGCGTTTCTGTTTTTCCTATGGTTTATAAACAAATAACCCTCATAATTGAAGTTATCGTGAGCCTTGAACTAAAGGGTGGTGGTGCGAACGGCGTCGTTGATGCTACCAGTTACTTTCATACATGCTGACTTATCTAGCTACCTCCGTAGAAGCTAAATGGTGGTAAAAATTAGGTGGTGGTTGCAGCTGATCTCAAGGTATAATTAGATCTAGTATCTGATAAGGCAGCAACCCTAACCCATGAGACCCGCTGAATAAACTTAGCCATAGCGGTGGCACCTGGCAGAAAGCAATGGTGGGGTTGCCCTTTCAATTACGCAGTGATAGCAGTTATTGGATGATAAGGAATCGATTGCAACGTACTTTCCTATGTATATCGCAGTTTCTTTAGCCTTTGTTGGTGGCTGGACGCCATAACTTCCGTGACATCTTGACAATCAGAGCAATATTGCATCACACCATTTTCGGCACCGCTATTGTTGCGACTTGTTTTCTGCCTTCTTTCGCGAATTAATCATGACTTCCGCATCAACCTCCCGCAAGGTCAATGCCAATTCCAATGGCGTATCTCAAGACAATGCTGGTCAACCTCCGAATGAGGGATCGAAGACTGGAAAGACCAAATCTCCACCGACAGGCAAGAAGGTCGTCATTCGCCGACTACCTCCTGGTATGACGGCTGAAGAGGCTTGGACTATTCTAGGAGATCAATGGAAAGATGGGAATGGGAAGGTGGATTGGACCCAATTCCATACGGGTAGTATTTCACAAGAGTCGGTTGCCACACCCATAATCGCGAAGTGATTGGCAAGCTAACATGGCGCCTCACAGTCCTTCTTTTCCATCGCAGCCAGCTCGATGTTACCTACACATCATAAAACCCGATGATATTGTTAATCTGTCGGAGATGGTCCAAAGTTCTACATGGGAGGATGCGAAACGAACCATGAACGATTCCGCTCTGGTAGGGCCGCCGTATGTCGAAGTCGCCCAGTTTCAGAAAATCCCAACTGCAAAGAAACGCACAGACCCCAGACAAGGTACAATCGACCAAGACCCTGAGTTCCAGGCTTTCCTCCAGTCACTCACACAACCTACCCCTACAAAGGAGGTAGACAACGAACAAGCCCCAGAAGAAACTACCCCGGAAGACACAAAAGTCACTATTACGCCACTCGTTCAGTATCTTAAGGAGAAGAAGGCGAATAAGGCAAAGGAGGCCGCAAATGCGAAGAGTTCTAAACATGGTCGGCACGAATCTCAGGGTGGTAAATCTAAGGGTGCTACAGAGGATTCGAGTAAGAAGAAGAGCAAGGACGCCAAAGCGGATAAATCCGAGAAGTCGAGCGAGAAGGACAAAGAGAAGCCGAAAGAGCCCGTCAAGCTCTTGACTAAGAAAGCTGCAGCTCAGGAGGCCGCTGAGGCTGCGAAGGTTGTGGCTGCACAGGCTACCGCAAGCAAGTCTGCTGAAGAATCCGCGCAACCGAAGAGTCGACGCGCCGGCATCGCAGCTGCTGCTAAGATTTTACAGCGTGACCTAGGTCTAAGCCCTGGCAGTGCTCATAGGAGAGCTCGCCAAGACGCTGCTAAAGCGGAAGCAGTATCCAAAGCTGATACTGGGAAAGAAACCAAAGAGACTAAGGCAACTCCATCTGCCGCGCCAGCTGCTGAGACATCGACTTCTCCGGCATCTCCATCTACACCTACGGCGCCGAAGGCTTCAGCAAGCGAAGGGTCTCGGAGATCCCGCAATAAAGCTAGCAAGCAGAACACTTCAAAAGAGGATGCGAAGGGCAAAGGTAGTGAAACGTCGGGAACAGCTGCCAAGCCGTTGCCTCAACCTACACCAATCATCCTTAAGCGCAAGGATAATACTGCTAGCTCTACTCCGGCATCACCGGCCCCACCGGCGGCAACTCTAGCGCCTTCGACATCGACGCCAACACCACCGACCGGACCAAAGGCAGCTACAGGGAAATCCACAGCAGCCTCCAAATCAGGATCTTCGCAGAAGAAAGGAGGAGGTTCATCCCAGCAGCCCTCGGTGACAGCAGGCGCAACGCGCGCCTTCATAAAGCACGCGAACCCCTCGCAGGGCATTACTGAAGCCCTGCTCAAGCAGGTCATGGAGACCTTCGGGCCCGTCACGTTTGTCGAGATCGACAAGCGCAAGGGCTTCGCCTACGTCGACTTCGGAGACCACGATGCCCTCGTCAAGGGCGTTGCTGCTAGCCCTGTTACGGTCGCCCAGGGCGCCGTTCAGGTGCTTGAGAGGAAGGAGATTGTTAAGAAGACTACGGCGGCAGCTCCTCAACAGCAGAATGCGGCTGATAAGGAGAAGGAGAAGGAGAAGGAGAAAGACAAGGACAAAGTGAAAGAAAAGGAGAAAGGCAAAGATAAAGATAGAGCGAGTACTTCGGAGGGCCAGGGCCAGGGCCAGACACAGACATCGACTCAGAGTGAGCGCCCGAAACGCGGAGGGCGCGGTCGTGGACGGAAAGGTGGAGGTGGTGGTGGTGGTGGGACCCAGAAAGAAGCGTCTGCTGCTGCTACTGTTGCTGCGCCTGGAGAAACTGCCTCGTCTTCGTCTAAGGCAGCGCCGTCGGCTGCACCAGCCAATGCGCCCAGTTGATGGAAATGCACTAGTCACTCTACATTACATCTGCATCACTATGATAGGTGCTTTAGATTTGGACTAGATGCCGTTCCGTTGGAGACGAGACGCGTCACAGACTATAGCGAACATGGTTACGAGATGTAGGAGGCAACGAGCGATATGGCAGGAGTCAAGTCTCCATACGTCAAGCTACCCTTCATGATGAAGTATTGTCGTGGTTATAGCAAAGGGCTTCTCGTGAGAAATCAGAAGAGTTCAGAGACGGTTGATGTGTAACAACCACATCCAGGGACTATGCAGATGATATGGAGGGACCTTCATATATGGCGCTGGTGATAGCGACCTGTCTGCATATCATTCTCTGTACACCAGTTGCTTTTAGTTTCAGTAGCCACAGCTTATTATTCTTAAGTAGCTACAGGATCTTAATGAAGTTCATTGAGACATATTATTCACGATACGTATGTGCATTGCTTTTGACAACGGCTAACAACATAGGATAATATATGTCATAAGGCAACTAGAAAGGTGCGTGATATTATGACTGTGGGACGATGTTGTATGCCGGAAAATAGACAAAGCATATCTTTATTATCCATAAATAATGCTTACACTGCATAGAAGGCTCCAAGACGAGAGGTTTTCGGATCCGAAAGTAGCAGCATTTATACCAGACCAATAGTCTGAAGGTGAACTACTACGTGAGTGCTCCTGAAGTCATGTTGTCGAGGTGATTATACTAAGCATGGATTTTCTAAGGTACTACCTTGGAGTTTTACCATTTTTGCTGTGTCATTTTTCTATTTTCTATTTATGCTACGTCCCAATCACATAGCTAGCTGGCGCTTGCTACTTAATTGCACTTTAGGTGATGTCAGCTACAGATTCTACAGATGTAAGCAATCCGCCCAGCTGGCTCAACTGTGTAATATGGGTAGACAGTTGTAGCTAGGTTGGTATATTTGCCTCCTGGCGGACAGTATAACTCTATTGAGCTACTTAGGTAGTTATAATGCATCGTGGGAGATGATGTAGTACTCTCTCAACATTGGTATATAATACGTTATCTTAAACATTTCAAACTAGGGAGCATATATGTTACATTCTAGCATTCTTGTATCTGGCTCTGCTGAAGCGTTGGAAAGAGGGTTAAAAGGGGGCGGTCTAGCGGTATGAATTGTGATCACACCCTTACATACACATAAGTGGTGGAGGATTTCCATCATTAAACATAGATAGGTTCATTTCTACCCGGAAAGATTTGCAGTCATGTCAGCCCCGTACATTGAGCTTTTGTATGACAACTAACTAGATTAGATTTAAATGCTAGATGAGATGTTGTGGCTTAACACTATAAGCTCATTGTAGGTTGCAGCTAGATATTATTGTCACTTACGTAGTGCTGTTATATGGTTCATAAATAGCTGTGTGAAGTTATTCGATATGACACAACACAAATAACAAAGAATTGGATTTAACCAACTGGTCACGATTGGAGAACCAAATGCTTTTCCTAAAGTCCCTGAGCTAACATGCGAGACACTGTAAGAGACCAACTGTGTGGTAGAGTATATGTTCTGGTATATCGAATCTAAGCAATGATTCTCTTCTAAATGTATAGCCTCAGGTGAAGGTTGAATCGACTAACTTCTTTCATACTGCTCCCAGGGCCACCCTGAAGATAAGTATTCCAGTGTCCCTGGAGGTTGTGTCGGCTTCTGTAACTTGATTTCTAGATTCAACCTCTGTTATGGCATGTATTTCCTTGTTTAAACCATGGGATGCAACTATCCTACAAAGCAATTGAGCTGTGAGTTTGGAGGTTGGAATAATCACATTATCTTTTGGAATTGTTAATGTTGCTTCGAATTTTGGAATGAATTCCAGTTGTGAAATACGAAGATCGCGGGAACGATAATTAATCTAGTTCTGAGAATCAAATACTGTATTCTGAATCATCATAACTGGCATTTCTTTGCATGTTGCGGTAAAACTGTAGGTTGTAATATGCTGTCTGGATAAAGAACGTGGATAGTGCTTGAGGAACCAATCGAAATGTTGTCCATCACTGTCATTACGTCAATAAATACAGCCTGCAGCCGTGGGTCTACGTAGTATCGCGGCACCGTAACGTCTCCGTAACAGCTATTAGACATAATTTGCGGAGGAGGCAACTGGAGGTTGCGATATATATCCCTGAATCTCCCGGAGCCAAGGTCCTAATGCCGTAGCCTCCTATAGGTTCAGGGGCTCATCACGCTATTCACAGCCACTAGCTACTATACAGCGTGTACTCTCATAAGGTTTCCTGATGTTTCTTTATCACCCCCTGACAGCTGAAAAGAAAGAAAGAAGAAAGGACGGAAAAGCTTATTGGTGTGAACGTGTTGCTGATCATGAATTCGAATAGTAACGTGGACAGAGGGAAGCTGTGTGAGTATCATGAATATGGAGGTGGAAGGGGATCTTTATGATCCTTGCCCCGAGGTCGAGTGCTTGGATATTCTAGGCCTATGTAAGTGTGTTCTCAACTATAGATGTTGGCAATTCTTATTGATAGAAAAGTGTAGTCCATAAAGCCTTCAATACTGAGGGTTATCTGGACCGTACGATCAATCGCAATACGTGCGAGATTACCTCACAGAGTAGCTCTTTAGGCGGGTCATGGTGTAGCTCAATAAGAGGCCCGTTGAGATAGTGTAGGAGGACGTCATAAAGCTTGCGCATTTCCTCCACCACAAGGGCCTTAGCTCTGATAATCCGAGCTCGCGTGCTATGGATGATATACTACCGTTTCGATTCTATATTCTCGAGGACAGTGGGGTTTTCTTTGTGAAAATGCAGTTGATGTATCATACCTGCCACTTAACTTCGAGGAATTGGCGTTATCTTGATGTTTTGAAGGTGGTGTTCTTTTGAAGGGACATGATTTTAGACAGACAAAACTCTGGACTTCTTGGACTGAAAATTGTGGAAATAAGGGGTAAGCAGCCCCATATTTACTGCGTAAGTACTTAGTCCCGTAGCCTCCGCCGCCCCTTGTCCTAATCCTTCAGGCTGGCCACTTAGCAGGTAATTCATTGAATACTCATTAGTTCCTAGTCTTCGGTATAATCCCATGAGCCTTGGATTATGATAAACCTATTATACATGTGACCATCGAGACATCATATTAGGCGCTCATGTGGGACTGGGGGCTTATTGCAAATGCATGTGTAGAAACTATGCCACTTGTTTCCCGCAATATGAATGCGGAAATAGATAGTCCAACGACCAATCAAAGTGATTAATGATCAAGACACCTCATCTCTCACCGAAACTCGAGCAGACTACAGTCGCATAATGTCAAATTCATCCAACGAACTCCTGTAGTCTAACTGCGCCGGCTATGATATGCATGTTCTTTGGCTGACATTACGGGCCGTTCCTACAATTATTACATCGCGCAACTGCTGGGAATACACCTGGGGGGAAAGTACCCCACGTTTTTACGAATAGTGGCTGGTTGATAGCGTAAAAGTGGTATCATAACAATGCAAGAAATATTAGCGAGGTTAATGCGAGGTCCAATAAGTAAGCTGAAAAGATGACGCTGATCGTCAAATTCAATGGTCCTACGTGGATCTTGGCACGGGTAAAGTACACGACAGTGCTGATAAGCAGTCACCACCGAGCCAATGACCATGGCCATTATCGAGCCTGAAGTAACATATGGAGGGTGGCGTATAGCCTGGCTGCTTTACTGTCTCACAACAGGCACTTGGATGTGGGGGACAAGGCAGCCCGGCATGTCGAAAACGATCAGAAAGATAATACCATCCAGTACAGCATGCTGCTTTTCTCATATCCTGCTTCTCGTAATTAGGATTTGCTCCTTCCCCGCTCGATCCCGCATTCTAAATCCCACTTGATTTGATGAACTCCGAGATGGGCAAAGAAAAAGCAGAGCCGCATGTCCTAGACACACGCAAGTATAAAATGCGGGGCTTCGCAAGGCATACTCGCAAAACGGGATGAAGCTGCCACACACCAGAAGTGCCTATCAGAAATCTAACTTAGATATCGCTTGAAAGTTCCAATTTGCCGAACCGTTCGGCCAATATGAGCACACTACAGCCGACATGGCAGTATGTCGATAGGTACCGGCTGGCTAAAATCAGCTTGGAGCAGTACCTGAGAGGACAGTTCCCGAATGTAACAATCACTGTCACAGTAAGTAAGACGTTCTACTCCCTGACGAACGATGTACTTTCTGACTGCGACGCGTCAGGAGGGCGACGACGATACTTACGCAATGGCATTGCCTAACAATCTTACACCAGTAAGTCTGGCATCGCAAGCAATGTCACATAGATATCCATGATAACTAAATGCCATCTAAGGCGCAATACGATGCCATTGAGAACCTTCGAGTACCGTATGGCTGAATGGTGATGATATGCCACGTCGCGTCGCAGTTTTAAGGGCCACGGGGGTTGATGTTTAGTATTTTCTTCAAGCGGTCTGAGGGAACAAATATAAATCAAAACATTGAAAGTTGTCATACATCATATTGTAACGTATATACCGTGTTAAGGGCAGCCGCATGAAACTTGATGGGGCGTAGATGATCCCAGAGCAGTAGTTAGGCAGATTCAGCCTACGTGGGGTTCCCTAATTAGTTGAAGGGCAGGCTATTACGCCCGAGTAATACATGCAGATTCCGAGTACAATGTTGCACACTTGACACAGCTGGCTACGTGAATTTCCTGCACACCGTGAGCTGTCAGTACCCGTGTAGGACTTATTCCGGGACCCTGCTGTGCTCAGCCACAGAAACGGCGAGTACACCTGATCCCGCAGCAGTGTGCCTCATGAGGTGTCACCAGTCGGCAATGCAGAAACTTGCTCCGGCTGATTTCAGCAACCTTCCACCCATTGTCACCATCTGCTTTCAAAGTGGCTTCGTGAATATGACTTCTTAGTTTCTAGCACTTCTCAGATTCTTTTGAGCCCAAGGGGCGTTCGTACCCGTATCTACCGAGAAACACTGCCCGGCGATTGAGAAGTTATAAGCCGTACAAAATGGTGAGTGCTCGCATCATATCCACGGTATCTAGAAGAAGAATATTAGATCAATTCACGTACATGATATAGCAACTTCAGCAACACTAGACAAAATGCTTGACGGACTAGTCCAATCCTGTGACGAGTCCTGGAAATGGCCGGAAAACCTCCTTCAGTCTCAGCTAGGCCGCTCAGTACTATCACAAATCAAGAGCCGGCTAGAGAAACACCAACAGAATTTATTCACTCGCTCAGATCATGTGTCCGTCCATACCCATGAAGCATTCATAGGTGACCATTGTGAGTTAACGCCAACACATTCAGGGGTAAGACCATACACTAATACAATATCGAGGTTACGAATATGGTCAATGGAACAATATTGGTATGTTAAGAACGCACCTAGAGCAGCATCTAGTGCAAAAAGAAAAGGATCCTCGCGTTCGCCATGCGTAAGTTATTTGCATGTGGCGGGTAATCCTGGCATTGTCAACGTTAACATCGATGCCTAGATTCATATCAGCACCCCACTCCCGGGCGCCACTCAATTGCACGCTGGAGATGTTCTTATATTTGTGCACCTATCAACAGGTATCAGCCGATTTTATAGACCTGCTTTATTCCTTTGGCGTAGCAAGTCCTCTAGGCTCTAATGACTTCCATCACACTCGCTTTATCTGGGAGTATACGAGGGAGTCATCCCCTCTCCCATACAGCATTCCCGAGCTAGGGCGATCAGGTGTAGAAATGATAGTCGGCTATAAGCTATGCGGGATGGAGGAATCTGATTTCGACCAAAAATGGACCATGCGACAGACAGCAGTATACCACTCCCTAGATATCTCGAATGGGAAGTCTTTCTGGGTCACGGTAAAGGCCAACGGCCTGATCCGCAATAGAATAGCCGAGGCCAGCAGCAGCTCTTCCGGGCCCCTGAGCATCGTGCCGAGCGACTTGCAGAGCTCGCTACGCAACGCGCTTGCTACGCACCTGATAATGCTTCAGTGGTGCACTGACGGGTGGAGGTGGTACGTTAGCCATCTGGAGAAAGACTCTCGCGAAATGCTTGCGAAAACGACTGCAGCCCCTTTCCTGTCCCGTACAGAAACGCTGGACCCTAGCCCTATCCTAGTCAGGGCCTTGTCTTTACGTAGATCCGAGTCCCTCGCTGTTGGAGGCTTACGACAAGCTTCGACATTTAGTCACGGGAATGGAGATGCAAGTCCTATCAAAACATGCACCTCAGAGTTTCCTCAAGGGAAACCTCCTCCGCCCGGATTGGTCGCCAGTGGATTAGTCTCTGTTCCCTTGACGCAGGAACCGGAAACAATAGACCAGGGCCGCGAAGAGCAACTCGATCAGACGACCAAACGACTGCAGGTCCTACAGGATTTCTCACTCAAGGACCTGCAAAACCTCAACTTCACTAGCTCGAAGCTCAGGGAAGCCAAGATGGTCATGTCGATGAACATCAATATTCTTAAAGAGCTGCGGGAGCACTACTGGAATTTGCTCGAAACTGCCAGTGTCCCATCTACAATCGCTGAACCCCGCGGAAGTGATATGGATAGCTTTCAGCGGCGAGTAAAACTGTTTGAGAGATGTCTCGAATCCGAATGCCTCCGAGCTGATACTTTGATGGGGCAATTGGAGGATGGTAAAAACCTGGTAAGTAAAGGACCCACTAAATTACCCCTTTTACTTGCGCTCATCTAACATGTGCATCACCAGTATGACATGCTTCTACAAGCACAGAAGACAGAGATTGAAAAGCTATTTGCGATGAATAGCCATGATTCTTCACAGCGCATGGAACTTTCTTCGAAGAGGATGGAGAATGTCACAGCAAGCATGCATGACATTGCCAAAACGACGGAGCGAGATACCTCATCCATGCACATCATCACCCTATTTACCCTCATCTTCTTGCCAGGAACTTTCCTTGGTGTAAGGCTCCTCATTATTTCATTGCTAAGTAAGTTTCCGAGTACTGAAAATCTGACTTCTGATCAGACGTTCTTCAGTACACCGATATTCGGGGAGGGAGACGTGGAGAGTAATAACTCCTGGACTTTGAACTGGGGGTTGTTCAAGCTTTTCCTTGAAATCTGTCTTCCTATGATGGTGGTCACAGTTGCAATATGGGCATTGTATAAGTATCGTACTAAACGTATGAGGGCAATAGTGGAAAAGGAAAGGTCTGAACAAGTTGGCTGTGTCTAGAATAAGGGGGCTTTTTTATGTATAAAAAGCTCTTATGGGGGATTTCCTTATGGGATTATAAATGTACAACATACTTTATAGGAGGAGGAAAGTCCGGTGAATTTTTATGTGTGTTCGCTTTATGAGATTTCTAGTGTCAACGTCCAATTGAGCTCACGCATGAGCTGACTACCATAGCTGAGGCCTAAGGTAAATGGAGATTGGTATGACGCAACCCACCTTGCATGGAAAGTGCAGAAATAGGAAGGAATCTGCCTAGCCTGAGGTGAAATACTGCAATGAATACCCGCATGAGTTAGTTGCATGTAATACCATGCAATCATGCGGTGAGCCTTACAGCAGGCTGGTAGGCTGACAGGCGGGTAGGAATAGGTTACCTCTTTGGGTTGCGAACCGTGCCACGCTAATTTTGTGCTGTCGCTGCCTGGCTTGCAAGGCATATTCGGTTCATGCACTGCCCCGTACAGCATGAACTTAGTTTCTCTGTTCATCATTCAGTCTAGATTGGGAGATAGGTAGGTAGCACGATGAGAACCCTTCTATGATATTTGGCGGCCAAGGACCTTTTTTTGATCTTTTTCTTTTTGGTGTCTAGTGACATACTATCCTACGGAAACTCATAAAATGGGTATAACTTTCCATTTAATTTCTTTGTGACGAAGAACAGCTGGGTTGCAGGCATTACCTCACGATTTCCCTCAACCCGTGTCTTTCCCGAGCCGGTGAGTAAAATGACGCCGCATCAATCCACCTGGAGCCGGCTTCGGCTCGAGTTTATTCAATCCATGCAAGAAAGAGCCAAGGATGGATTGAATGGTGACTTCAAGGTCACACAATACATCCCATTATCTTCACAGCGCCAATACTGGACCGAAATAAGGATACAGGATCTATGTAACTCATGCGGAGTTTCAGCAGAGATCCCCATCATTCGCGAGGGCTACGTCCAGGTCCTGTCCATTCTAATCTCGATATCGACTGATGAACGCCCCATGATTCATTATATAAACATCTTCATTAGTAACGGTCAAGATGATGCCGGACTCCCGTGGCCTAGTGGAAATCGACACCCCATATTTGATGGGACCGACAGGCCAATGCTTCTAAAGTTTATGGATGAACAATGGAAGTTTTGCCCTGTAACCATGTACTCCACCGGTAGTCATCGTATGTCAAATAGAAGATTAGATCGAAGACAGGTCCTACCGGTAAACAAGGACGACTCGTTTGTAACTCATAAGCAACCGAGGGAGGCAGAGCTCATCAAAATGGACATACACTCCGAGGCTACATCGACATCCCAACACACTCACCAGGGAGTAAGTATCCCGATATTGCCCCTTATAGCAACATGTTACAACAATGTACTAACAGCTCATGACGTTGCTGCAGCCAATCGATACAGCCATTTTCAAAATCTATCCTGAAGAAAAGCATCAAACATACAATCTTGAGAAACATGCATATTCGGCAATGCATAATAGGAGGGATAGTGAGAATATACTTTGCTGCCTTGGGACTTTCTACTGGACTTTAGAGGACGGTCGTCGGCGTAGTACTCTCATGTTGGAGTACACAGATCAAGGAAGTCTATTGGACCTTTACCAGAAGAATGAACCACCGCATAATCTCCCCGGCATCATTGAGTTCTGGGATATGTTCCGCTATGTCATTCAAGGTCTTGACATGATGCACAACATCGGATCTACCAGCGTGCATATCGAGTAAGCTATTCTTTAGTCTAGATGCTAATAGATGAAAGGGTTAAAGCTAATTTACTCCTAGCAGCGTAGTTCACCAGGACCTGAAACCCTCAAACTTACTTGTGTTCCCCAAAGACTCCAGCAACCAGGTTCCACTTTCAAGAAAATTGAAAATTGGGGATTTCGGTTGCAGTAACTATGTCCAATCTCAACAGAGCCCCCCGGGCCCAGACAGAGGTGGTACAAGAACATATGGTATGCTACCCCCATCTTCTATACTAAACCTAGAATGCCCTGCATCCATACTTATTTAGGTTAGGCCCTCCAGCGCTATTCTACGGTGACGATACACAATATCGGGCTACACCGCGCGATGATATTTGGGCACTCGGCTGTATATTAATTGAAGCAGCGGTATGGGTCTGCTTCGGGGAGCATGGACGCCAGTTGTTTAGGCGACAGCGAATGGATGAAGCCAATCCACTACCCGATCACGGGATCCTCGGGCGCAAAGATTGTTTTCACGACGGATGTAAAGTTCTAGGTTGCGTCAAGAACGTCTTACCGTGGGTGAATGAAGACGGCCGAAAATCGGATACTCTAACTCCACAGATAGTAAACCTGATGCTCCAGAGTGTCTTAGTAGACGATGATCCCAGGTTTAGTGCAAGGCAGCTTCGCCACAAAATAAGGAGTATTCTTCACGCTGCAGGGAATCCAACAGCCGTATCACCCCGATATCAATGGATGACACCAGTCACGCCAATATCTACGTATAGTCCAACATCGCCCTCCCCAGAGCCTATTAAGTCATCACCGTATCACGCACCGGGGTCTCCTCAAAGGATGCCCACAGTAAACGGTAACCGGATCATAGGCTCTCCGGATATATCACAACAAGAAGTATCACCACTTGAAGAACTACCATCGCCAAACTTGTCGTATCCCTGCAGCAACAACGGTGGCGTTGTCCCGACCGGTCCACGTGTCACTACTACCAGACTAGGAACCCAACCACTTTCTTCAGGACATCCACTCACGATCCCGGAGCATACACCTAACAGAGAGAGTATTAATGGTTTGAGACCATTACGGAACATCCCTGCTATTGAGAAATCGTTTGCACCAGACCAGCCCCCAAAAGCATCAAGCTCCACTGCACCAGGTCACGACGTGAGAACATCACTTCCTCCTGTCACATTTGAAGAACTACAACAATGGATCGTGGACCGCAAGCAGGGAAATAAAAAAGGACTGCCAGGTTGGGAGTCAGCAAAAAGGTTGCTGGATGGCCGAGATTTCGTCAGTATTCCTTCAAACTTCAGATTCAATGCTTAAGTGCTTCTACTAACCAGCCGTCAAATAGTACATCCTTGTCGATAACTCAAGGTATATGCAGGGATTCAGACCGGAACTATTCGACGCCGTCAACGCCATGGCTTACTTGTTCAAGATGCTGGATCCCGATGGTATAGACGTCTCGTGTACCTCATCACCGGACAAGAAAGAGCGGTGCACTACGGCAACCAAGGCGGTAAATTTCGTGAAGAAATCTTTTTCCGAAGGCAACGGGGACGACTGTCATATAGAGCGCGCTCTAGAAGCCATCCTATCATCCGTGAGAAAGGGTTGGGCGCCCGACCGAATCTCCACCATCCGGGCTCCTTTCAACATCGATTCCAAGACCTCTTCACGTGATCGAGGTGTTAGCGTCTATATCCTGACAGACGGGCGTTGGGAACCTACGTCTGACGATGGTGTATGCGGGGCGGATAAACCGATCCAAGTCATGATTAACCAGATGAAGAATCAGGGAGTAGGGCGCACCCGGGTCTCGCTGCAGTTTGCCAAGTTCGGCGACCACCCGGTCGGCGCCCAGCGGCTTGAGAAACTGGATGACGATATCTCTAAAACTGCCGGAAATGAAGATTAGTATGTGAAATTCCCACTGACTTTCTATCTCCCTTGAAGTTTAAGGATATTGACCTAATATACTTTGCCTAGTGACATTGTCGACTGTAAGCCCATCGACGGAGATATTTGGCAGCTCCTTATCGGGTCGACATCGCTGTCCAACGATTAGTCTACCGTTCCTTGGATTTTTCATTATTTTCCTTTCCTTATAAACTAATTGTAAGATTACATGTGTTCTCCCCTAGAGTTATGTTTACTTATAGCAGAGGTCAAGAGGTGGTAAATGATTATAATCGGTGTTTACTTTCTTTTCCACGATACGATTAATACCTTTATATGTTAATTTCTTTTAATATATAAGTTAATTACCCCTTTAACGCATACCCTTTTTAACGTTCATTTATTTCTTATATAAAATCTTATATTTTAATAATTTATATTTAATTAATTAAAATATTTAATTAAAAAAAAAATTATAATTTAAAATTATTTTATTTTATTATATAAGTTTTATAAAATAATACTTAAAATTTAAAAAACTTATATTAATAAATTATTATATAAATTATTAATAAATTTATTAAAAAATTTATATTTTATAAAAATTTATATAAATTTTTAAATATATATTATATTTAAATATAATTTAATATTTTATAAATATAATTTTTTAAATATATTATATATAAAGAAATATTATATAATATATTTTCTTTTTAATTTATATTTAATATATTACGTTTTATTTTATTTTATAATTTATTTTAACGTTTTTTATATATAAAATATTATTATATTTTTAATTTTTTTTAAATATTTAATTAAATAAATTATATATTTTTTATTTATATATTTATATAAAAAGCTTTAAAATAATATTAAAATTTATAAAATACGAATATATTAATAAATAAAGTATTTTAATAACGATTTATAATAATAATAAAAAATTAAATATTAAAAGTATTTTAAAATATTACGTATAATACTTAAAGTATAAAAATTAATATATAATTTAAGTTTATAATTAAATTAATATAAATCTTTTTAAATAATAATATATATTTTACTTTTTAAAAGTTATTTAAAATTAATATTTATTCGTATATTTTAATATAATAATAATTTCGGTTTTATAAATTAATAATTAAAAGATTTATATAAAAATAAATATATTATTTATAACGATGCTTTATTAACTTTAATTTAAAAGATTTATAAAAAAATTTAATATTAATAATAACGAAAAATAAACGAACTTTTAATATTATTAAAGATTATAACGATTACGTTATTAATAACATTTACTTTTTTTTTATTAAATTAAGTTATAACTTAATATTTTATTTTTTTAATTTAATTAAAACTTTAATAATTAAACGACTTTTTTATTTATTTAAATAATTTTATTTTAAAGATTAAATAAAATAAAATCTTATAAATAAATCGATTATTTAAGTTATGTTTTTAACGTTATTATATTAAATCTTTTTTTTTATTAAAATTAAATATATAATTCTTTTTTTTTTATTAATATTTATAAATTATTATAAATTTAATAAGCTTTTTATAATAATAAATAATATTAAAAGTATTATATATAATCTTTTAAAAAAACTTAAATCGAAAAATAAATTATATTAATAATAAAAGTTTAATAATAAAAAATAATAAATTAATATTAAAACGATATAAACGTTATTATAAAATAATTTAAAAGTATATAAATATAAATAATCGTAACGTTAAAATTAACTTTAATTATATAATTAATAAATTAATATAAAATAAATATATAAACGTTATATTTTAATAATAAATAAATATATAATTAATATTTAATAAAATTTATATAAAATAAACGTAAACATTAATAAATACGTAATTATTAAAACATTATCGTAATTTAATTAATATTAAAATAACGAAATTAAATAAATAAAAAAATCTTATTTTTTTTTTCGTATTATTATTAAAAAAGTTAATAAATAAATAAACTTAATAAACGATATAAAAATATATAAAATATAAATTTTAATAATTTAAACTTTAATAATTTAAATTTAAATAATTTTAATTACGATATTTAAAAAACTCGTTTTTTAAAATTTTTAAAAACGAATAAAAGTTTATATAAATTCGTTAAAAAGAATTTTAAAAAAAAATAAAAAAAGTTTTTTTTAAAGTTAAAAAAGAAAATTATTTTAAAGATTTTAATAATTAAAAACTTTAACGTAATATTTTAAGTTTTATTTTAAAAAAGTTAATTATAAAAAAGATATAAAGTTATTTAAATTTATTAAAATTAAATTTATAAAGATTATTATAAAAACTTATAAATAATATCTTTAATAATTAATTACGAATATAATTTTAAAATTTAAAATATTAAAGATTTTATAATTTGCTTTTTTAATAATTAATATAATACGTTAACGAAATATTTAAAATAATTTTTATAATTTTAAAAATAATAAAAAAAATCTTTTTATTTTTATTATATAATTTTAAAAATATATAAAGAAAAAGAAATTAATTAATATAAAATTAAATAAAATCGTTTATATTATAATGTTTATAAACGTTATAAAAAATAAAGTTATTTATTAATATATAATTATAAACTTTATATTATAAATAATTAATTATTTTATTTATAAACTTATTAAAAATTTTAATATTAAATTTTAAAATTAAATAAAAAGTATTAATAAATCGTATAAAAATATAAAGTTATATATTTAAAAAAGTAATAATAATAAAAAATTAAAAAAATTAAATTTATAAAAAAGAATTAATTTAATAAATCTTTTATAAACGATAAAAAAAAAGTTTTTACTTTAATTATAACGAATATAAATATATATTTTAATATTATAAAAACGAAAAATTAAAAAATAATAATAATAAAAGTAAAAATAAAAGTAAAAATAAAGTTATTAATAATAATAACGATTATAATAATTACGATTATTTAATAATTTAATAATTTTCGTTAAATTTAAAAATATATATAAAGGTTTTATTTTTTTAATTATCGTTTTTATAAAACGAAATATATTAAAAAAGTTATTTAAATAATATAATAAATTAATTTTTAATGTTATATATCGATATATTAAATTAAAAAGCGTTATAACTTTAACTTTTATTAAATAAAAAAACGTCGAAAATAAAAAAAATATTAAAAAAGTTATATAAAAAAACGTTTTAATATTATAATTATCGTTTATTAAATAATAATCTTTTAAATATACTTTATAAATAATACGAAAAATTAATTATTATAAAATAATAATTTAAATATTAATATTATTAATAACTTTAACGATTTAATTAAAAAACGATTTAAATATTAAATAAAATTACTTTATTATTAATATCGAAATAAATTTTATTTATATTTTAATTATTAATATCGTTATATAATAATTAATTAAATTTAATAAATTTCGTTTAAACTTAATAATGTTATATATTTTAATTATTAAAAAGTTTTTATTTAAAATATTTTTTAATAAATTATAATATAAAAAAAGAAATTATTTAAATTATAATATTTTAAAGTTATTAAATAAAAAAGCTTTTATAATAATTAATATAAAAAAATAAAAGTTTTTATTATAAACTTTTAATATATTTAAATTTAAAATTAATAATAATAAATAAAAATATACGTTAAAAATAATAACGATAAATTAATTATTTTTTAATATATAATATTTAAACTTAATAATAATAAAAGAATTATAATAAATAAAAATATTATAAAGAAAATTATTTCATAATATTATTAACTTTATTACTTTAATATTAAACGTTTAATTTAAATTATTAAACGATTTTATAATATAAATTTTAAACTTAAAAATATTAAAGTTTTATTTTATATAATTTATAATATAATAAATAAAAAAAGTTCGTTAAAAAACGCTTAAAAAAGATTAATTTATATAAGCGAAATTATATAATATAATATAAATATAATATAATTCGAATTATTACGCGATAATTTATATTATAATTTAATAATTAAAAATTATAATTAATATTATAATATAAAGTTAATAAAAATTAAAAGTAATATTTAATAATATTTATAAAGTTATATTAAAAAAATAATTTAATATTTTATTAATTAATTTTTTAACGAAAATAATAAAAAAATAAAAATTTAAGTTTTAAAATTAAATAATAAACGAAAATTTAATATATTTAAAATAAACGAATTTTATAAAAAACGTAATATTAAATTTTAATTATTTTTATTTTATAATTAATATTAAAATAAAATTATAAAACGCGTTATTAAATTTATATAAAACGAAGTTAAAGTTTACGTAATTTAAATAAAAATTTTTATATATTTTTAAAATTAAATTATAAAAGTAATTATTAAAATAATTAATAAAATAAATTAATTATTAATTAAAAGTATAATTTTTATAAAGATTTATTAAAAAGTTTAAATTTTAACGATAATTTTTTATTTTATTATAAGTATTTATATATTTTAAAATTATATTACGTTATATTTATTAATTAAAAAAAAATTAATTTAAAAAATTAATTAATTAAAATATAAAAAATATTTTTTTAAAATATAAAAGAAAAAGTAATTACATTATATAATTAATAAAAAAAAACGTTTTTTTATAATCTTTTATATTATAATATATAAAAACTTTATAAAATTAAATGGTTTTTTTTAATTTAAAAAACATTATTTAATTATTTTTAAAATAAATTTAAAAACGATTTTATTATTAAATTAATTAAAAAAAAAATAATAAGTTAATATTTAAAACGATAATAATAACGTCGTATTTAATAACGAAATAAATAAAAAAAATAAAAAAAGATTTATTAAACGTAAACGTAATTATTTAAGAAAAATAATTTTTAAATTTTATATATATAACGCTTTTAAAAAACATTTTTAAATTATAATTAAATTATATTAAATACGATTTATTTAAAAAAGCGAAAATGTTAATAAATTTAATTTTAAATTTAATTTTATTAATAATAACATTATAAACGATTAAAAACGCGAATTTATAAGCTTTAATAACGCTTTTAAAATAATAATACGAATTTATTTTTATATATAAATAATGTTTTTATTCGAAAAAAAACGATACGATATTTTCGAAAATCTTTACGAAATATCGAATTTTTTAAAGTTTTTAAAAATATATAAATTAATAATAATAATATTTAAAAATAATTCGTTATTAAAAAAAACTTATAAAAAGAAATATAAAAAAACATTAATTAAAGATTATTTAAATTTATTTTATTAATTAAAATAATATATAAATATTTAATAAACGTTATATAAATATTACGAAAGAAATTTATATTAATAAATAATTTTAAAAAGTTAAAAGCTTATATATATAAAAAAAAATTATATAACGAAAAAATATTAATTATAATAAAATTATTATAATTATAACTTTAATTATATATTAATAAATCTTTATAATTTTCTTAATTTTATATAATTAATATATTATATAAATAAACTTTATTATAATATATTTTAATAATAAATTTAAAAAAAAAACTATTTATAAAAATGTTTTCGTTATTAAAAAAGTATTTCAACGCGTATTTTAAAGAAAAAATATATAAATACGATTTAAATTATATTATTTAATTAATA
Source organism: Eutypa lata (assembly GCA_022661535.1). Taxonomy (NCBI): domain Eukaryota; kingdom Fungi; phylum Ascomycota; class Sordariomycetes; order Xylariales; family Diatrypaceae; genus Eutypa; species Eutypa lata. The sequence continues at coordinate 377,471 of JAKULF010000013.1, read as the reverse complement.
AATCTTTTATATAAATTTAAATAAATTAATATAATTTAATAAATAAAAATTAAAGTTATTTTAAAGTTATTAAATTTTATAACTTTAATATTAAACGATATTATTTATTTAAATTTTAAAATAAATAATTTTATAATTTTATATATTAATACTTTTTTATTATTTAACGTAAATAAAAAACGTTTTATAAAGTTTATAAAAATTATTATTAAAATAATTATTATTAAAAATTTAAACGAAGTTAATTAATTTTTAAATATTTATATTATTAAATTAAACTTTATTAATAATATTCGTTTAAATTAATAATAATGTATCGAAAAGTCGTTTTTAATAATAAATATAAACGATATAAAGTTATTATTTACTTTATTCGTTTTAAATTATAAATAATATATAATTTAAAATTAAAAAATTATTATTAAAAATAAAACGTTTAAATATATAAGTTTAATTAAAAGGTTTAATTTTTTAAGTTATATAATTAAATTCGATACGATTTATATAACGTTTATTTAAATTTAATTTATAAATAATTCGTTATTAAAGTATATAAATTATATTAAACGTTTATTAAAATATATAAACGATATTATAAATTTATTAATTTAATATTAAACTTTAAATAAAAAATATTTATATTATAAATATAATAACTTTAAATTATTCGAAATAATAAATTTTAATTATAATAATAATTTTAATTTAAATAAATTAATTATAAGTTATATATTTTATATAATAAAAGCTTTTATTATATAAATTTTAAAACTTTAAACGATTATTATTTATTATATAACGAAAATTAAATACGTAACTTTAAATATTATAATAATAAAAGCAATTAATATTAAAAACGTTTTATAAAAACTTAATTTAATATTTAAAAAATTTATTACTTTATTAAAAAATAATATAAATACGTTAAAATAAATAAAAAAGATTATAATATTTAAAAGAAAAACGTTATATTTAAATCGATTATAATTATATATATTAAAAGGTTAATAATAATTATATTAAAATTTAATATATTAAAATAAATAAAAATTTAATAAATAACTTTATTAAACTTTTTAATTAAAAAGTTTTTAACGAATTTATAATAAAATTAAGTTTAAAATTAATTTAAAAGTCGTTTAAAAATTAAAAAAGATATTAATTAATAAATAAATAAATTAAATTAATTAAAATAATAAAAAAATAATATTCGTTAAACTTTTATTATAAAAAAGAAAAATCGTTATTTTTTAAAACTTTATATTATCGCGGTATTTTTTTTACGATTATTATATTTATTTAATTTAAAAGTTTTTTTTTTAATATTTAATTTAAAGAATTTAAAGCGAATTTTAAATTAATTTAACTTTTATTAAATAAATTCGTTTTTATTAATTATTTTTTTAATATTTATAATATATAATATAAAAAAAGAAATTAATAATTAATAATTTTTAATTAAACTTTTTCGTTATTTTTAAAATTAAAAATTTCGAACTTTATTTTATTTTATATAATCGATAATGTATTAATTAATAATATCGTAAGTTTTATATATAAAATTAAAAACTTTATTAATAAATAATAATTTAATTAAATCTTAAGCGTATATATATAAATACAGTTAATAATTAAATAATTAAATTACGAAAATAAATACGAAAATTAAATTTTAAATTTTAATAAAATTTATAATTTAATTTTTTAAGTTTTTTAAAGTTTTAAAAAAATTAATCGTTTATTAATAAAAAAAAGCGTATTAATAAATAAAGTACTTTAATAACGATTTATAATAATAATAAAAAGTTAAATATCGAAAATGTTTTAAAATATTACGTATAATATTTAAAGTATAAGAATTAATATATAATTTAAGTTTATAATTAAATTAATATAAACTTTATTTTTTAAAAGTTTTTTAAAATTAATATTTATTTATATATTTTAATAATATAATATTAATTATTTAAATAATATATTTTAAATATAAATTTCTTTATATAAATAATTTAAAATAAAATATAAAGTTTATATTATTTAATATAATATAATAATATATTATATAATTTCTTTTTTAATTTATTTATTATATTTAATTAATAATAAATTTTAAAAAATATATATCTTTTATATTAAATTTATATTTATTTATATTTAATTTTATAATAAAAGATATATAATAATAATATTTTTTTTTAAATATATAAATTTTTATTTTATATAATATAAATAAAAAATAATTTATATTATTTAGTATTAATTTTATTAATTTAATTAATATAAAATTTAAAGTTTTATATTTATAAATATTAAAGTTATTTTTGTATATTTTGTTATATAATAAATTTAAATTTAATAATCGTTTATTTTTTTAATTTTTTATTAACGTTTTATTAAAATTTTAATTATATAAGGTTAAGTAGGCGTTAAAGAAGATGTGCGTTAAAGAGGTGTTTAATTTATATATCTTTTTTAATATTTAATGCGATGCTTGAATTAAAGAGGTCTTGTATTCTATTATATATAACTTCACAAGGCAGCATGATTATTACCGAGGAGAACTTAGTAGATTACAAGAATTAAATCATTTTCATAACATAATGCAATGAAGTAAACGAAAAGCCTTTGATAGGCTTGATGACCTTCCAAGCCGACTCGCTATCATAAGTAATGGAAATTTGGCAGGTTTCACCGGTATTGACGACCTGACCGGTAAACCTCAACCGGTTCATGGAGCCCAAACCATATACATTTGATAAACTTCAGGCCGTTGCTTGTAAGGGAAATCGACGCCACTTGCGACTAGAGGACTATTATTGAAGGTAGGTCGACCTTACGGGATGGTAACGCATCTGGCCTACAACCTGACGTAGGACTAATATCATCAAAGCGTACGTAAAGGATGCTGACAACAGGGTGCACAGTTTGTGTCCGTCAAATCCAGATGCAATATGGTACTGGACCATCAGCCTTCCAACGATATTTTACCATCGGGAAGACATGGTACTCCAGAATTAGCAGTAAACGTGAGGGACCCAGTGAGCCGATCACCTACTTGCAGATGACCTCGAGCACGATGCATATATACCCTACGTGTTTGCGAATCAGTGCCTGGGTGGAGGCAGCGCTATACACATGAACTTGCCCAGTGAACTTCACCACACGGAGACGTTAACTGACGTTGAATCGACGAAAAACTGCATAGATGTTGAGGTCCCGAGCGTAGCACCTTCAGACGATAAATTCTTTTGTTGTCAATTTTCGCTGAAACCTATTGCGCCACACATTCGTTAGACACTCCAGACTTCACTCCAGACCAAGCACACATCATGATACGCGAAGACAATATCGAAGGTACGCCAAGGAACAGGTTTCATGTGACGTCTCAACTACTGTCCGAGTTGGATACAGACTCTGTGTAAGGTATTGTTATGAAGTTAAACTATTGGATGTTAAGCTTGAATCTTATGCAATACCGATGGCACATTACGTCCTGAGACATCATCTAGCGCTGCCACTCAAGCCCGTTATATGCATGGAGCGACCAAATGGAAACACTTACACCTGCCGATATTTTCATCGATGTCGTGTGACAAATCTAAGTTTTCACCGACCCTATCCACCTTCATCTATCGTGTAATATAGAGACTGTCACCGGTCTACGTCAGGCAGAAGTGGAGAAGTGGTTGTCTAAGAGCTAGAAGCATCTTCAGTTTAAGAGAACCGCCTGTTGAAGCCCTTCTTGGTTAGCTCTCTCTATCATCGCCGATTCATTGCTTCTGGACGGCGCACCGATTGTGTTATGAGGAAACCCCGTGCCATCTTCAGCTCACCAGAAAGACGCCACACAACCGTGTATACGCCGAGATGCGGTTGCTCTCGCCGTACGTGATACCCGTAACTATTCGATCATTGCGTTACACTACGTGTCACTATTGATGCATTAACGCTGTATGAAATAAGCTGAAACTAGCGTACAACTCAGACCCGCAGCAATATACCGTTGCCCTAAGTTTCACACCGCTACGTTCATGGGATAGGTGAATTTTAGCTAGACATTAAGACATCGTCAGGAACAAGAAATCATCGACAGGACGAAAAGTTGGTGATGTTCTTATTGGCCTATCTAAGTTCGTATAACACGCCGTACGATACCATTGCCGATCGAACTAAGGGAGTCTCTATTTCCCGATGACAGGACATCGCCGATTTGCAGTATGATGACTTAAGATCATTGTCCTTGTCCGGGTTGAACTTCGTGGTACAATGCGAAGAAACTAACTATATAAGTAGCTATTCCTCTTACTCATTATACCATATTACCTTACAATAACTTCAGATCCTCTCTCAAGCTCACTACGTTATCTACCCTTCTTGGCATTGATCACCCTATTATCACATCAACTACTTCGGAAACCTCACCATGCCATCAGCAGCGAAAAGGATTGTCTGTGATACCACCGCCCATAACCCCGGCGAATACTACGGAACACTGGTCAACACGAACATCCGCTACGAAGATGGTTCGCCTGTGACTATTGGAGGTTTCTTAGGCGTCAAGTTCAAGGCGCCCCCTAACACAGGGATAACCGTCGATGTTCTGTTTAATCCGTGGCAGCAGACGTCGTCAGACATTCGCCAGGGGACCCTTGGAGATGGCACAAAAATTGTTACGGCAAAGATTATTGTCGAGAGTTCCCATACATTCAAGTCTATTGATAGTCTGACTTGGGACATCAATGGTAACCTGGCAGATGACACCGACACGTACATCAACTCCTTCGAGCTCTATGCCGATGAGCTACCTTTGGGCTACGTTGAGATCCAGTGTGCAGATGCCCCAGACCCGGCATTAAAGAACGCAAAGCAGGTGATATACCTCGAACAAGATAGCACACGCGAATCGTGCTCTGTGGGGCCTGGTGAGACTATCTCATGCAGTGTAGTACCTGGAAACTACACCGTCATAGTAGACGACCTCGCCGACGAAGCCCAAACTGTTGTTGCCACCGCCATTGTTTCGCCGGACCAAATAACTGTCGTTACTGGCGAAACAACGACCGTTAAGGTGACCTATGGCAACGTGTCCAAATACTCTGCCTTAAACGTGGAGGTCGGACAGCTTCCGTCGCCAATCGAGAAAGAACAGCTCCATGTCACAGTTGTCAAAACCAGTACCGGAGAACTCCTTGCCGATTTCTCTAGCCCCGGCAACCGCAAGACAGAGCTCCGTCGGCTGCCCTCATCAGGTAAAGCCGATATCAATGCCCAGATCACTCTGAACAATGTTAAATATAGCTTCTTCTCCACCATTTCTCTATCGAACACGCTATTCAAGGTTTCCATTGACCAGGACAATATCAAATCAAAGGAAATAGACTCCTCAGGCTTCGTGGATCTACGTATATCCTTGCTGTCAGATGTCACGGACCCTGACACAGCCATCTCCGTGCGGCTCAGTTCAGAGGCCTCAGACCTGATCTACGAGCAAGCAATCCCTGTGAGCCAAGGCACAGTCAAGCTTGAAGTGCCTGTTGCTCCTGGCGATTACAACGTAGCCGTCAAAGGCTTTATCAGTGACTGGACTGTCTACGCTATCGAAAGCCCTTGCACTCTGACTGTCGCAAGCGACGGCAGCACGACTCTGCAGTTGACAACGCGACGCGGGGCCAATCTCAAAGTCAAGGGGTTCCAGGAATTTCTAAGCTTCGGCGCCCTTTCCGACTTGGTTGACCTGGATGGAACGGCCTTCGTCGCAGCCCGGGCGTCTTCGCTGTTCAAGTACGCCGGCAACGACGGTGCTGGCGACCCGGGGATCAACCTGGTTGACGACCCTGCCACCACGAAGACGGTCGAGCTCGCGGCTAAGATAGAAAGTCAGCTCGAAGGTGACCATTCGGTGCTGCCCATCATGATTTCGTACACAGTCAACTTGTCGCTGGGTGACGTGATTAGCCAGCTAACGAACGAGACTCAACTCGCGCATAGCTTCGGCAATTTGATCCTATCATTGAAGTTGGCTAAGGAGGCGAGCAAAAAACCCGTACCCGCAGGCTACATCGTCAACCCTGACTTTCTCGGAGAGTGCCAGAAGGGCGTTAGCCCAGACTTCGTGATGCCGGTTCGGAATTCGCTGGAGGAGGCGCTCAACTACCGCAACGTGGACGTTGAAGTCCCCAGCGCCATCACCGACACTCTTAAAGGCTACGTATTTGCTGTCAACTGGTTGATACGAACAGTTGCCGAGGAGGTGACGTTCGGATGGCAAGTCAACCTCTGGGGCGTCGGTAGCTCAGAGTGGGTCTACTTAGATGAAAGCCCGGCGGAGAAGGCCAAGTTGACGGCCAACTACATCAAGGAGCTTGGCGTATACGATTCTGAATATGCTCCCGACTTCCTGGCTATCGATCGCTATGAAGCTGATGACTTCACCCAGCGTGCTTATGTGAACAGCTACTGCTATAGTTCGTATGAGTGGGGTCGGTTCTTCGACTTCTGCAGCACCCTAAGTCTAGAGTTGCAGGTAAGCACCCAGAGTGTTCATTCCCTTTGTCAGAGAGCCACCAATTTCACATTGTGTCATTTCGTTGGTTGGCATTTGTCACGACAACGTAGAAAGAACCCATGAGATTCGAAGACCTTCCAGATCTAGCCTCTAGTTACTGACACCAACTTGTAATATAGGTCCCTGTCGCGCCCTGGCAGATTCCAGCAAGTAGGATCCCGAACACCACGGAATCCGTTGCCAACCTCGAGATAGAACATTGGGGTAGCGGAGGGACCTACATCTTCGGCGACCCCAGCATCAACACCGACTACCACAACATCCATCCGAAGATACTGGCAATCAAACCCGGATCGCTTGTCGGCCATGAGACCGTAGAGGACCTCTTCGCTCACGCCCAGCCGTTCGATCTGAGCTATCCGACATACGAAGATTTCCCGCTGCGCGGCATCTTCGCCGTGCTGCTCGGGGGCGGCGCCACGACCGGCATCGTCACGACCATCGGAAAGACGGGGCCGTGGACCCAGGAAAAGATTTCCAGCTACATGCAGGCCCCGATATCTCTCAAAAGCACTGCTTCGCTGTAGTCATTTTCAAGGAATACGATCGCAGTGCTATCAAATGCGACCTTCTCGTTGGAGGACTACGGGGAGTTGTGACCAACCACTCATTCCAGGATCCTGTCACATATATTATTCATAAATCACATCTTGATACGGATCGCCAAGGGGTTCTTGCAGCCTACATACGAAACCATTCAGAGTATATAAGGGTAGATATTTCCTTAGATAGTCATTCCTTTCTGCTAGTTTCTTAGCAATCAATCTAAGTAATTTACCTCTTCATCCCTTGTTACCGTAAAATCAAGACCAGAAGCCACGCTTCGTTATAGGAGTTATGATGGGGACTCTAATGGCCATCGCCTAAGGAGGCAGCAGAATGAACTCCGATTCTCAATTATTATGTAGCGAGCGGGTTAGTAGACGGATAACATAATTTTGAAATAGGAAGAAAATCTAAAAAGCAATACTAGGGTAAGCAGCAGCTCAAACATTGCACACTTTGTTTCAGTTCAGTCACATGAGCAGCCGTGTTTAAATCCTATCCAGGTCGTGAGTTTACAATTTGGGTTGCATTAAATATATTAGGTCCTTCATGGTTGTATGCGTCACTCGGAAAACTTATAACTTAAGGTTAATCGGAATGCCATCAAGTTAACAAGTAACGCAATCCACTTCACTAACTGGCTATGTAAATTACGTTACTTATAATGCATTAATACCTTCGATTTAATAAATTACGATAAACGTTAATAATTACGTTATATAATAAATTATACTCGTTATATAAATAATCGAAATTTAATAAAAGTTAAAAATAAAATTAAAAATAAATATTATAATTTTAATTTTAATATTTTAACTTTTTTTAAAATATAAAAATAAATTATTCGTTATAAAATTATTTATTATAAAAATATTCGTTATTAATTTTACGAATTATTTAAACATTTAATTATTTCGAAATTTAACGATTATTTTTTCGTATATAAATTATAACGATATTTATAAATTATATATTAATATTTTATATATAAATATATATTAATTATTAATAACGAGTTTTTAAATTATATTTAATAATAATTATTACGATATTAAAGATTAATTTAAAGTTATAATTACGGCTTTATAACGTTATATATAAATCGACGAAATAATATTTATAATTTAAATTTTTTTTTTTTCGTATAATAATAATATATTTATTTATTATATAAAGTTATTCGATGTTATAATAATAATTGATAATTATTAATTATAATTTCGGTAAATTGTATTACAAGTTGCGCAATATATAAAAATCCTATATAAGTTACGTTGCAAGCTTGGTGGCCACCATTTGGTTGCCACGGCGTTGCAATGGTGGCGTTACTTGCCAGCCTGAATGCCATGAGGCATTTTATGCCAAAGACACCCTGACCACAGTTTAACTCTCTACCCCTTACGCAACTCGATCTACTCAACTGCATTCTCATTCCTCTTCGTATGCCCCATAAAATAGGAGCTCTGCTGGCTGTGAACTACAATAATTTCATGGATTATGATTTTAAGGATTATTGCAACACCGGGAGACAAGTGCGGATAAAGGCATGTGTATAACACAAATGTCATTTCGTCCTATGCATCGCTTAATTCTACATGAACAAACCAATCAAGTTAAAATCCGCGTAGGAATACCGCTAGCTTAACGACTCGGTTGCAACCCGCGGAGGGAGATGCTCGCTCTAACTGTTGCACCATAGCCCACGTCGAAGCTCTCCTCTTTGACCAAACCAGGGGATTGAAGGACGTCTTCGAAAGGGATCTCAATGGACCCGGTCTCATCGTTTTTGTTCAGCAAGGCGATCTTGAAGCTTCCAGGGTCGGAAAGCAAGTCAGTCGTCACCGGGATTCTGAAGGCCTGGTCGAAAGAAGGATTGAAGATGTCCGTTCCTGGGCTATAGGATTTAGCTGCGGTGCGGAACTCATATGCCCCCCACGTCACCTGGACACTTGGGTTCAGCTCATCGTGCTGGCCCTGGAGGCCGAGAGCGCTCGCGATAAGCACCGTGGCCAGGCCGACAATCTGGCCCTCGTTCTCGCTCTCGGTGGACGTGATCGCACCTGCGTCGTCGACGAAGTTGTAGAACCTGGCATGAACAACGACATTGGCGTCGGTGGATTCGCCCTTGTGGGTGAGTGGCAGCTCCTGCGAGCCACCGCTGAGCAAGATGTTCTTGACAGTGGTCGTGGCGATACCAATGTCGTCATCACCGCCGAGATCGTCGTCCTGGACGTCGATGAGAATCTGCTGGTCGTAATCGGCAACGAGGAAGTCATGGGTCTCATTCCACTCTGGATCTGTGTCGTTCTTCTTGATCGAGGTGCGCCACTCTTTCTCGGCACCGATGCTGACCTTGCAGTAGCAGTCGGGAACGTCCTTGACAATCTTGGCGAACAGCTTCTTGGCACCGGTCTTCTCTGGACCAACGATGCCAGTGGCCCTCTCGACCGTCAGGCGCAGGGCGCCCAAATAAGGCAGGTATGTCTTGAAGTAGTCGTTGTTGCTGTCAATCTTGACGAGGTAGCGGTTGGGGAGGACGGCCATGGAGCAGATGGTGTTGAGGATAACCTTGCGAATGGCCTTATCCACCAAAGCCCAGTCTGCGAAATCGGCTGCGTCGGTGAAGTTGAGCTTGAGCTCTGGGGCGTTGATAAAAGCAACCTGTGCCGCCCCCATCTGGTTCCGAGTTTTAATAACAAATCAGGAGAGCATGGACTAAGGAGGGTACCGTACGAAAGGAATCATATTCGTCAAGGGAGCGAGCAAAATGGACAGTCTACCCTTCAAATGAATATGTTCGATGCCCTACAGTCCAATTTAGCAATGCATGAGCCAAACATCAGATCTTCTCGGCGATAACGTCTCACCATCTTGGGGACCATCTTTCCATCTAAGTCAATATCGCTCCGTCCCTCCCATGTCACATTCATGTCAAGCTTGATACCACCATTGTCGACCTTGTGTACGTCCACCTCAGACACCCGCATGGGAACATGCCCAAGGTCAACCTTGATAAACCTGAGCGTGGCCAGAGGACCCGGGAGCGTGGAGGCGAAGATGGGCTCGACGATCTCTTTCACCATCCTGCAGCCAGCAACGTTGATGTTGGGCCATAGCTGCTCAATGATGTCGTTGAGGAATCCTAGTCAAGTATCAACTGTTGTCCGACTCGATTGCGCTGTGCAACAGCACTCGCATGGCTAAGCATGTTGCCCTACCTGCGGATTCAGTGCCTCCAGAGGCGGTCAATTTCTCGACGAGATCTGCCATGTTGTAAAGAACAGTTCGACTTGTTCGTAACGATGAAGCAATTAGTAAGGGAAATGGTTGCTTTCAAGCGTGAGAATGAAAGAGGCTTCAAGGGACAATGTTGATGTGTCAGTATAGGTTACCGTGAGATGTTCAATTTCGTGGTATCCTCATATTCATGTTCCTTGGTAATAGACAAGTCGGGTTGACGTCACTTGTGAGACTAGACGGTGGAGATCACGAAACGTTGGACAAGCAGACAAGTTTCAAGTTTGCTTGGTACGGTTTGCATTCGTGGCACTGCAGCTCTACAATTGGGCCTGTATCCAATAGAAACCAGACGCATAGGCCACTAAATCCGTCCTATTCCTACCAGAATGTGGCAGGATAACCAATGATTGGAATGTACAACTCATTCTGCTATCCATAACCTGCAGGCGACATAGTTTGAAGATGCCAACAAGGCTCATACCAGCCAAACAACTTCGGACCATCATCAGCCGTTATTTCCACCGTTGCAGGACCTCCAAGTATATTAGATAGATGGCGCTCAGCCACATATCTACGCCACATGTGGCTCACTCTGTATATTAGTGATCTTCACAGTTATGCTAGAGCACCTTCTTTCTAATCAACAACAACTTCTAAATACTTGAATTACAGATCGCCTTACTTCATCAAGTAAAGCTCTAATCTACCAATATCACACCCCTAGCGCGTTTGTTTTTGAACTCCTTATTGTTTAGACGTCAGATAGAAAGGGGTACTACATAACTAGTATAAATTTCTAATCTGAGGGATACTTCCCCGCTTCAACGCCATCATGAAGGCTTTTCTCTTCTCTTCTCTTCATATCTATTACAGCCAGGAGGTCCGGAACAGCTTACTAAGCTTATGGAGCAGGATAAACCTATTTCCGCTGTTCCAATTGCATAGGTAGTATATATAACGTCCTGGCTACTTCTAATCCATACTTCGAAAGCCCCTCATCACTATTTGCTACATGCCACCATACCCTGCTCCTAGATCAGCTTATACGTGATAATATCACCATTTGACTACGCAGCGATCTTGTCATTTTATAAGTACTCATTAACTAAATTATATGTTCCATCTTAAGTTACGTTTTAGTTAGACATGATTAATAATCAACCATTGCTGTTTCATTGGTTTTGAAAAAGATTAACTAGTTCCCTTGCTGCGTATACTGTTAAACGCCCTTCAATATAAAAGAGGAGAAGATATCAGGCATGGCTAAGATCTTGGTAACCGGCTCTTCTGACGGCGTCGGCGCCCTCGCAGCTAAGGCCCTCGTCGGGCGCGGGCACAGCGTGTACCTACACGCGCGGAACGCGCAACGGGCCTCGGACGCGCGAGCGGCCTGCCCGCAGGCGCAGGACGTGCTGATTGCAGATCTATCGTCCATCGAGGAGACGAAAGCATTAGCCACACAACTCAATGGTTTAGGGCCCTGGGATGCCATCGTGCATAATGCGGGAGTGATGCGCGGCAGCAAGGAGGGGACACTGTTCGCGGTCAACACGCTCGCGCCGTACATCCTCACGTGTCTGGTTCAGCCCCCGCCGCAAAGATACCTCTTCGTCAGCAGCGAGTTGCACACCTCGGGCGATGGGTCGGCCGCGACCTTGGGGGATGTGGACGCGTTGAAGGGGTGTGGGTATAGGGATAGTAAACTCCATGATGTCATGCTCGCGAATTACTTCTCCCGCTTGTTTCGGGGCAAGGGGTTCGGTACGGTGTGCAATTCGGCGACGCCTGGTTGGGTCCCTACTAAGCTTGGCGGGTCTGGGGCACCGGGTAATATCAATGATGGGGTCGATACGTATGTCCTCCTTGCGGAGGGGAAGGGCGCCGCGGAGGGCAAGACGGCGACATATTGGCATTCGAGTAGGCAGCGTGAGCCTAAGGCTGAGGTGGGCGACGAGGGGAGGCAGAATCTGTTGATCGAGAGTCTTGCGAAGATATCGGGTGTTAGTCCGCCTGAGTGAAGCGATCTGCTAGGGCGTTATTTACCATTCAGTGTCATTCTAGAAGAATGCGTCTGCACTGGGAGCAAAATGGTACTTATGACATGTAAGTCGGAACATAGGTGATTCTATTATGTACAAGTATGCAATCCGATAAACTGTGCCGCTAGTTATAATACATGTACTCTAATATGCTCCAGTCTATGCTATCAATGTATTCAAGTGCTGCTACACTAACTTATTTCAGTGTTCACGAGTTCCTCGTACGTCCAAGTGAACGGATCTTGACGATCGATAGTATACGAGTGTATCAGTCCGTCCGGCGTCAACCCGAAGAAGCGCAAGTTGTCTAATCCCGGCATGGCGATCGAAGTGAAGTTGGTGATATTCATACCCTGCATTCGAGGAGCTGACGCACCACTCCATTTCTGATCCGGAAACATCCCCGACTTGGCCTCGTTCCAATAATTCACAAGTATCGTGCCGTTGGGGTATCGCATAACGGCGAGAGAATCCTCCGGGACAGAGAGGCCTTGAGGAATGAATGATAGCGCCGTTAGTTTCGGAGGGGGGCTTGGGAGCCCGTCTTGAACCATCAGGACATTCGGGTTATCTGATTTCATATGTATTAGTGCTCATAAATTCGTGTAACTACGAGCCCGCATATATCAAGAGAGGTTGAAAGGTGGGTGGATAGTGTCTAACTTGTGTCATTCGCGCCAAAACCAGACGCCGCATCAAGTACTCTATGCACGAGCGAACCAGACTGATCATAGAGGACCATCATTTTATCTAGGTTCCAATCACGCGAAACAGGCGCGACGACTAAGCCCGACCCCGGCTGGAGGGAAGCGGTCCCTATCTGTGTGGAGCCACTGTTCCATGTTCTCCTGCGTATCATGGATAGTTGGTTCTCTTGGTCCTCGAAGAAAAAATAAGCGTTGTCACCCGAGGCCTCCGAGCCATCGTACCGGGGCCACCACGCTGTTAACTGTGAGCCCGAGGAGACGAGTGGTGGGTAACGCAGGAACATTAGATCCTCGAACCACCATTCGCGGCCGTCCAGGTGCCCGCATCCGATGGCGCACAGGAAGCCGTTCGAGTTAGTGTACGCGACGACGAGCCGGAAAACCCCGTACCCGCTGCCGTCCGGGTTGGCGGCGCCGTAGGCCACAGCCGCGATGCTCGTTCCGTTCTGCGCGTCGAATCGGAGATTGCGAGGTACCGCGTCCTCCGCCGCTTTTCCGATGTCTACGACTTCCCAGTCCGCACGGGCGGGGTTCTTGATCGACATCATGAGGCTCCCGGTTTCTCTTTCCTGCCAGAAGACCGCGCGGTAGTGTTTGCCAATGTTATCGGTCCAGTTCACAGCGGCGAGGTTGGATGTGATTAGAACAGGTGAGTCGTATGGGACGCTTTCTTGATCCGTGCTTGTACTGCTGTCCTCCGGCTCTGCTGTTGCACCTCCTCGGTTCCGCGTAGCCCCAACACCTACTCCAACAGCGGCGCCAATGATAAGCATAAAGACCAGGCAAACTATAAGGATGAACGACCTCTTCTTGACACCTAGAATGCGCCGTTCTTCATCTTCAACTGGAGGAGTTGGTTCAAGCTTTGGAGCTAGCTCAGGCAATGTCTCGCTATCATAGACTACTTGTGTCTCTTGCCGCATATGTGTCCAATCTTCGTTATTATGTACCTCCAAGGTACTATAGCCAGGGTTTTCATTTAACACCTGTTTGTTAGCCATAGCGAGGTAATTGTGGGCTAGAACCGCTTGAACACAGGATAAACCAGACAGTCATATAGAATTATACGTTGGCAGAACGTTGTAGAGCCGAAAGAGCATGGAAAAGATCCTAATGCAGACTTACCATGTGTACCATCACTGCGCGCAAAGAAATGAGGCCGTTTTTGTTTTTAGAAAATACACTAACCAGAGGAAGCAAAGGATTGCTGTGTATTTTAGGAATTCCTCCGGCATAACACGATGTCCTAGCGTTTGATTTAGCACTTTCTGTGAGCCTTGTTTCCCGATTTCCAATGAACTACGTGATACAAATTGTCAGCTCGGGCCTGGCCGGATAACTGTATGTCTCAGCCAGCTAGAGCCAAGTCCCAAGGGGACTGGTAGTTTCAGAATGGGGCTGAAAACTACGTATCTGGGGGTTGTATTCTATTCAAACCAAACTCCAATAAGAAACCGAATGGTGAGAGTGAGACGACACTCGACGCCACTGTGCAAGGCACGATAAGCCCCTTAACAAAAGCACGCCGCTTATGTCAGACACGCCCAGATTGTGGTAGCACCCGTGTAACCTATAAAACGTGCCTCGTATTAATTTTGGCCAAGGCTTAAAAAGCCTAACATGGAGGCACGGTGAAACATAGGGCTAACGCCATTGCTTAGTCTTCTCTGTTCAACACTCTGGTCCCCAGTGCCCAGCAACCCACCTTATCGTTTTCCTTTCCCCCCTCTATATTCATCAGGACAGGAAAAGTCTTTACATAATCACGTATAGTAAGCTGCATGTCTCTAAAATTACGATGTATATAATTCACAACAAAATATCTTGAGGAGAGCGTAGATATGGCGGTTGAGTCGTTCCATTCCATCTTAACTTGCTAAAGAGCGGGATCACACTCTATATTATGATGTTGAAAATAATGCCTCCAGAAACGACAGAAGTAATATATATATAGCTTCATTGCTTGAATTGCCTTAGACCTTCCTTGATATGAGAGAACGACGGGAAAGGGAGAGGGCAAGAACGGATGTACACAATAGTTAGTAGCAACACACAATGATTCCACTAACTACACCTGCAATTCTCCAGCTGGTAATCTTGAGGCCAACTGCACCATCACCTAGCTGCTATCCATCTCACTACCACTACATTCGAAGATATTCAAACTTTAAAGTCGCTGCAACGGTTAGGTGATAGTGGTACTTAAATAACAATAGCACCTCCTACACTCATGATAGCTTTAGCTATTACGGCCTTTCAAGACTCAACCAGAGGGCTTTATGAGTGTATAAGTTAGATGATTTTGATGCAATGCGTACTCATAAAGGGTCGCATTAGTAAGAGTCCATTCGATCAATTACAATATATAGGGGCGAATTGTCTGTAAATATCTAGTGGTTTATATAAGGGCATCTCCAGCATATGACGGGTGGGAGCTGACAGTGATGGCCGGGTGTCAATCAGCTGCTAAATGGGCATGGCCCAAATAGCCTAGGGATCCTATGGAGCCCCTTTTATGGAGTACGTACAGTTTATAGTTGCCACTTACCACCATTTTTCTATACTTACTGTAGCGGGATACGGAGAGGTCTGGGACACTATTATAGACTATCAGTGGGATATGTAGGTTAATAAACCAGTTGCTTAATGTGTCACCATAACTAAGTAATGAATCCGGAACCCCGCTCTTGGACACGGAAGAATCAATTTTCCACGAGTCTTTCGACGGAGGTGGTGGAGTCGGGAGTATTCCGACTACTGGAGTATACCCCGGAAAATTATGGATTCTCGGTACGGATTATCGATACCTTTTGGGAATTGAGTATCCGCATAAGGTATAGCTATACGAGCAAATAGCCCCCATTATGTTTCGGCCAAGACTCCACGCCTACGACCGACCATCCCTTTTCATTTTAGGAGTTCGATCAGGCTATTATTATGGTCGTAACACACTTCTTAACTCTCTAATCGGACCATTGGAGGAACAAGATAGGGGTAAAACGTACCGGACTGCACTGATAGTCATGTATTCGATAGATTGCTCCCATCTTGGAGTTTGCCACCTGAGTCCTTGAGGTTGTCGAATGAACATGATATAAGAACTATCAATGTGCCTTCCTTGATAATAATGAATTAGATCTCAAAAATTTGTAGTCGCACCCAGTACGCGCATCGACCAATATGCAGGCCCGTTTCATTTCGATCCTCGCGGCCGCTTCGGCCGCTTCGGCCCCGCTTGTATCCTCTATGGCTTTGAAGCCCCAGTCCGATGCAGACCCTTCCGTTTGGGCCAAGCTCTCGGGGTCCAGGTCCCGGTCCCCGAATTTGGGACCACATATGAGCCCGAACCCCGACAAGCGACAAGCCGGCTGGAGTCCACCATCTGACCTCGCGACCCCTCTCAAGGAGGTCTGGGACCACTGCTTAGCTACGTACTCTTCGGGTCTATTTGGCTTCACGAACTATGGCTGGGATCAGCTCCGAGCTAATGACGGGTACGTCATGTTGGAATACCTTATTCCGATCTAAGGACGGTTGCTGACTATGGCTAGAAATGTCAATGTCTGCGTACGGTGGGAGTCTAGTGCCTCTGTCACTAAAGAACAGCGCGACCAAGTAGCTACTGCTGTCTCTAGACAATACGACAAGTGTAGGTCGAGGGCATATACCCCTTTGATCCATCGCGTTGTCTACCAATCCGTTTGGTAATAGTGGCTTATTCTAAGCTTTATAACAGGGTTCCAGTGGGTCTATGGGTATGACAACTTCCCATACAGCTCCGTCAATGTCAATATTGTAGGGTGGGCTGTCACGGATACGAACCTTCTTCAGGGCTCCACGGACGGCATTGACGTTTACACAACTACCGACTCCGAGGGTGCCCCGGAATGCGCCCCGGAATGCGGTCGTTTCTTCCACCAGGTGAGCAAGATTACAGAGCACCTCGCACTTACGGAATCGCCACTTCCCTCATCCCCTATGGTGCTCTAGGCACGTGCAGAAATTTCTGACTTCCCGTCGCGATGCAGGACGATGACTACAGCAGCTGCTCCGGAGGCGCTAGCAGGCATTATGACCAGTCTCTCTGGCTGACTGACGGATTTGAGGGCGGTGCCGGTGGCGATTGGGGTCAGCGGATTTCTCAAGAGTACTTCATGGAACTTTTGAGCTCAGAAAACATCCACATCCTTCTCCATGAACTCGTGAGTACACCTTTCCAACATGATTGACTTAGCGCATACAGCTGACATCTTCTTTCAGGGCCACACTTATGGTCTGGATGACTGTAAGTTTACCTGAACAAATCTCAACAAATAATATTTCGAACAATCTAGCTAACGCGATGCCTTCTCTTCTTTCACAACTGACATAGTCTACGGTAAGTCTTCTACTCAGCAAGACTAAAACTCGACGTGTAACAGTGTATGTACTAACTCGTGTTCAAGACTGGACTCCTACTGGCATTTCGAACTTTATTATGCTTGCTGGATCGGCTACAGAGGTTACGGACTTCGATGGTTGGATGCTGCGCAATTGGTGGTACGAATTATCACGAAACCGTGGTTGGCAGTAAACCCGAAGCTTCCACACGATATGGCTTAGACAGGCACGACCTGATCATCTCTAGAGTTTCATAATCTACTTGGGCCTCATGTGTGACAGTTCAGCTGAATTCAGCTTATTATATGTTATTAAATCCGGAAATGGACGTCAAAGACTAAAATCTACTAATGCCCCTAGGGTAGATCAACTATACTGAAAGATCACCCTCGTATTAGTCATCCCATTTGTATGCCTTTGCTTCCTAAGAAACTTGGGTATCATCTGCAAATCTGCCACTCCAAATTAATCTCAGTGGATACATATTCGGGTTTGTACGCCACTATCCCCTCTGCGATCTACCAGTTATAATACTCACGATATTTTTTTTCCCTGTCAATGGCCAGGAACATATATACACAGCTCAATCCACATCCACAGTAGCAGTTAGTAGAAAGCGGTTATGTATCTTATTGTTCTAAGTCTAATACTTCAAGTAGACTTCCGCTTACCCCGCGGACTGACTTCCGTCTGAGGGTTCGCTTGCTAGGACGGTATCGATACCGTCCCATAAAGGAGTCGGATTTCGGACCTTCTCATCATTGTTGCCGGGCAGCTTAAAATCCACCAGTGAATAGAAATAATCCATAACATCAGGGTATTGCTGGTAACATTCAGCCCATACGTCACTGGATGCTTTCTGTAATACTCCTTCGGGGTCTATGTCCTCTCGACTGGCTGCTGTCACATTTTGGTCCTGCTTCATTTCTCCCCTCCGAAATTCAAATTCCTTCAATACAGACTTCTCTGCACGCCTGCGAACCCAATTCCTCAAGTCCTGCTTGACCGGTTCGAAGAATTTCCGTTCGGTCCGACGTTCTGCAAGCTCGAAACGCGAAGATTCGCAACCGCATTCGATGGCAGGCGAAGCATGGCAAAAGAAACAGTTAGGATCGGACAGGACCTTAGATGGAGGTCGGGGAAGTTCGGCGGGAAAAGGGTGGGTTAATATGGGCAAAGGATCCATGTTAACATAGGGATGATATTCTGTCTGCTCAGAAATATAGCTCAGGGAGGACACTCGCTTTGCTAGGCTGAACTCGTTACTGTCAACCCAAAGATCGGGATTGTACTTATCCAGCTCATTGGCTGGGAGATTCCTGGGGAGCGAACCGATTTCGGGGATCGGTTCCCCCAGTAATAAATCCAACTCGGGGATAAACTCCCCCAGTAGATCCAGCTCAGTATCGTTCTCATTACTTATACAGTTACGTATCCACAAGGCTACATCGGTGTTAGGCTCATTTAATGAGTATTTATCAAGAGCTTCGCTTATCGACTGGGTTTGCTCATGCAGCCTTTCCTGTCCTTTTCCTTTGGTGGCAGATGTAGAAGGAGCTTGCTTTCGATAAACGAACGAGTCTAACCGTTTCAGTCCCTTAATTTGAATAATTGCTGGTTGTTCCTGACTATAAAGGCGATGTACCAATACGTTATGAGCCTGGTACCCCTCGGTAAAATCACCGCATTCGTAAAAGATTTCTGGCCCGTTTCGGGGTCTTGTAGAAAACGTTGGAATTCCGTCCACCAATATTTCTAATATATGACCGGTAGTATTGATATGTATATCCTGGATGTCTGTGAAACTATATTCAATCTTATATTCAGCCTTGTCTGTACTTAAGTAATAGGTCATGGTACAATTCGATTTTGAATAGAAGATTATAAGATTTTCTATCTTCTTCTTGACCTGAATCCAAGATCCAATCACCAAAACATCACATGGGATCTGGCAGAGGTCTTAAACATTATTAGCTTTGTAATTATTCTTAAGTTCGGTAAACAAACCTTTTTCTGGTATAAAATCGCGATTTAATGATCGCTCGCGCCCTCGCATGAGAGGTTGGCGGCTGTCCTCCGACTGGACAGAATATTCACCGTCGTCTGAATTATTATCCTCGGGTGGTAAAGCAACCAAGGCAAGTCGTTCCAGGTGAAAGGCAATGTGTTTTTGCATCTGTGGTACATCGGAAAATATAGCTGGGCAGAAAGGACAATCCCTCCGTGGTTCTGTGGATGGGCCCACCGCGGCGCTAATGAGCTCGTCTGAAAGGAAGTCATTATGTTTCTGTGGATGATATTCTTTCACATGATCAATATATTCGGGCTGTGTTTCAAACTCTGCAACGTGTTCCTGACAGTGCCAGACCCGAGTATGCTGGCTCTCATGATTAATCCACTCCTGTCTGGTCCCATATAGTCGATTAGGATCTTGACAGTGCTCATATGTGCAGTGATAAGGCTGTAAATCATGGATGAGATGAACCCTACGCGGAATTTAGCATCCAATACTCCTAGAGAATCATGCCCCTACATCAAAGACTTACTTCCAAGCATCACCGCTCAAGTACCTCGCGGGACATAATACTTTGCAGTAAGGGCAAAAGAAGTATTCTGTGCTCGTGTCTAGTGTTAGTGGAGGAGGCCAAATAAGCTCCTTGCCCTGGGGGCTTATGACCGTTGAAATTCGGCTCTGGCGCGAAATCACAGATTTGAGATCGTCTGGCTTCAGTTGTTGTGCGGAAAGTTTAGTTGCTGAAGTTGCCAGTGATGGCACAACATGTTTCGAAGCGACAGGTAAATCAGGCTGGTTCTCTTGGCGGACCTCTTGACCCGTATCATCACTAGCGAGGGGTGGCTGTTGAGGGTTTTCCTCGGCCTTACTTAATCTGATAGCATGCTCTTTCCAATATATGAACTGTTGCTTTCGACGAGCATTCGCTACCCCGGTACGACGGATGAGCCAGTTTATAGGCGAGGCATATTCAGCTAGAATCTCATCTATGCTGGGTTCAAATGTGTCGAAGTCGCTATTTTGCAAGTCCCTCGAAAGATCTTGGCGTTGAATATATGCAACGATATGTGTTTCCACCTCCTCTCGTTCCCGAATATGGCTAGACCGTATTTCGGTTGGTATATGCTTGTAAAGCTGGTCCGCCGTGCGCTGCGGGCGGTTTCGAGGATTTCTGATTTTTGTTGCAAGACTATAGAGAACGTCTAGGCTCTCAGTTACGCTACGTAGTCTGAAGTCGACTTCGTGAAAAGAACTTGCGCTGCTGGAGGTGTCATCCTCGCTCGCACTAGACTCCGATCCGTTTCCAGTAGAATCACTGTCATCCCCAGCTGGACCTTCCTCTTCAAACGGGCGCCGCGTGCCGCGAGCAAGACATGATAGATTTTCGAGGTGTTCCCGTAATCCAGTAAGGACATCGGCGAGATGGTCTCTTACGATAACCGCGTCCCGCACCCGATAATCCAGCGAAGTATGACCTTGTTGATGCAATCCTAAGCTGTGGGCCCATAGCCTAAATCGTTGACCTTCCTCAAGGATGTGACGCTTCTCCGGGAAGGTTTCGCTGTTGGGACTTCTCTCAAGTTCATGGAAAGCATTAAATATACTCGTCCCAATGCTATGCAGCTGAAGTGGTTCCATCGCTGCGTAGACATAGAAACCATGATCTTGCGGGACTTTCAAGGCAGACTTTGAGCTTTTGACCATATAACCCCTCAAAGGCAGTTTTATCTTATTGGGCGATGCCAAAGTGCATAGGCGGGGAAATCAGTCCAAATCGGTTAGTTACCGATGTAACCCAAGACAGCCACCATGCAATGCAGCCTTTCCAACAGCAACATGTAAACCCCGCCTCTTACGACTGTCTATCTTCATTTCTCTGCATGGTACATTCTATAGTACAAAGTTCCAAACAATACCCTCATTGAACCTCATCCTATATTGCTCGTGACGAATGTAAGCAATCGAAAGGGCGTGATTGGATAATTATCATTATTCAATTTTATAATGTCTGGATTCGAGGTGGCTGGAGTGGTCCTCGGGTCTATCCCTCTCTTAATATCGGCACTAGAGCATTATAAAAGAGGGAGAGGAACAGCAGCTGTGTTGATAAAGTGGCGTGGTCAACTAGACACTCTCATCTTTCGATTGCAGGGACAGCGATTTGCTTTCTACTTTCATATCCTCGAACTTCTAAGGGCAGCTGATGTCGAAGAAGTTGCCGCTTACGACGTGACTGAAGAGGAATGCCTCCTTATACTTGAAGATACCAAAAAGGGGGTACAGATCCAAGACTATCTGGGTATACACTATTATGCATTTCTAGACGTACTCCGGCGCTATGAAGCATGCCTCAAGACAATTGCTAAAAAGCTGAAACACATCAAACGTCTTCCTGATGTAAGTCGCATCCAGTCCAATCATATCAATGGCAAAGGTTAATCCTTCGGTTATCACAGGCTGCAAAGGATGACCTTGGCGCGCTTCTAGCTGCAAATTCACCGCGCGAAGGCAAATTCGAATTCAGACAACGAATCTCATTCTCTATTGAAAAGGAGGTCTTGAACGACCTAGTTGAGGAACTGAAAGAGGACCGCCTCTCTCTCAAAGTTATTATCAAGGGCATGAAAACTCAGAGGGAATACATCGAGAGCCAACCATCTCAAGACGCCCAAAAACTAGCAAACACATTTACCCAGATCCAAGGCTACGCAAAAGCACTATTTGCGGCTATTTGTCGAAGTTGTACATGCAAGTTTCACAATAAACATAATATCCTATTGCAACTCCATAATAGGATTCCAGTATCGAATGGAAAACGGAGAGTCAGAGGAAGATCTCTTGCTCAAGTCACATTTAATCTCGTGCTCGATGTCGATGGTCATTTGCAAGAGACACTTGTCAATATTGATCCATTTCATACCCCTGTGGCTGCAATATCTCTCCCAAAGTGAGCTTTATACCAACTCCTGACGTTTATGTTCTGTCGCATATCGTGTAATAATCTAACATGGAATTAGACAACAACTTTCAGTATGCATCAAGCCTGCTCTAAAAACCCCGAAAGTCGTTGTCTTTGCAGATCAAGATAACATCATGCGTAAGACTAATAAAGTTGCCTCAATTTGCCACTGTGCATCCGAAGCTCGATCGACAGGAGACGTTTTAAGGTTCTTACTGTCAGATGATTCTCTTGAGGTTATGGACGGGGAACCAGAGTCCCAGCGGGATCTTATATCTTCGAAGACCTTAGATGACTTGCTACAGGATGGCACTGGAAGTGAAGATGAGAAGATGACGCCGAAGCAGCAGACATTGCTAGCTTTGGACGTCGCCTCCTCGATCGTCCAACTTCGGCAGACATGTTGGTTCAGACACCCCTTCAGTAGCAAGATCGTCAAATTCTTGATTCAAAAGGAGGGGCAAGGCACAACCGCCATATCTACCCCTTTTGTGGAGCAGGTGGCGGATCCAGGCCAAGAGGACTTCCCCGGACCTGACCCGAAGGCCGCACTCCTTGAACTAGCGATTCTCCTGTTAGAGATCTGGCACCACAAAACCTTGGAGAGTTGGTGTACGAAATCTGGGATTGCGAAGGTGGATTCTCCGGAAACACGGCAGAGAGCTGCCATACGGTGGCTAGAGATGACATCGGAGCGTTTGCCCTTACATCACTTGACGGCCATAGAGCAGTGCTTGGCTCTCTGTGCGGGGAGATTACGCTTCTGGGATGATGCTGAGTTCTTGAAATTATACTGTGAGAACATAATCAAGCCACTGCAGGAGAGTTGCAAAGCATGGTAGGGAGTACGAGGTGGTTCACGCATAACAGGTTGAACATGTTCTGAACGTAGCGAGTTAAATAGGTCAAGTGATTCGAGGATGCATGTGTATGAGATATCAATTTCATGTACATTCAGCCTTATCTGTATATCTAACTATCCTATGTACATAGCCAGGCTCTTACTGTATGATGGAGGGAAAGAATCTACTACGATTTCAATGTACCCCATGTGCAGCATGGTACAATGGGCTCGGCAAGTCAGTAAATCGACGGCAGCTGGCATGAAAGGCAGGCTACACAACATGCCGACCTGCATCTAGATCCGGACTTATCACATTGATCTGCAGGTTCTTCACAGTTATTAACAGGGTTTGAATACATGAACCATAGTCTATTTTGCCTATAATCAGGACCAAAAAGCATACAAAGACAAAGTTCCAGGTTCAATCCGCTGGGTTCGAAAACCTCAAGCTATGGTATCAACGTAAACTAAACACAAAACAGCAACGGCGCCTTCTACATACATACATACATGTTTTCCATACAAAAAGGAGAAGGAAAAGAAAAGAAAGCAAAAGCAAAACGTAGGTAGGTATCATCTATAACACAACATAAACCTGACAATCCACCCATGTCAAACCCGTGGTAAAACCCCAAACAGACCAAGTAGGAAATACAAGACAATCGCTGAGAGGAAACCAAACGCCATGCCGTGCCTCTCGGCGACCACCCTCCTACCATACGCCTTAGCATCGCCGACCCAGAGCAGCCGCTCACCAGCGTGGCGGCGGGCGAGGCGCAGGCCCGGGAGCCCGTCGATGCTGCACGTGTTCATCTCAGCCTGGTAGTCGTGAGCAGTACCCTCGCGCTCGCGCTTATTGTTGAAGAACTGCAAGGTAGGGCGCTCCTCGAAGCCAGCCACTCCGGGGTCGCGGCGCTGTTTCTCGACATCCTCATCATCAATAACATTAATATCATCATCGTCATCATTACAAGTCCTCTCCTTGACTACATCTCCATTCCCCACGTCACCCGCGGGCAGGGCAGCAGCGCGCACCCTGACCTTGGGCACACCATAGCCGCAGCTCGTCTGGACCTCGTAGATATCGAGGACGACGATAGCGCGGGCAGAGTCGACCTTCTGGAGCTTCATACGCTCGTAAAGGAAGGGCTCGAACTCGGGGCTGTCGCGCTCGATGATGCGGCCCCGGCAGAACAGCCGCATGATGCGGGGGCTGGGCCCGAACGAGCAGAACATGAGCGTGGCGCGCCCGTTCTCGTACAGGTGCGATATGGTCTCGCAGCCCGACCCGGTGCGGTCCACGTACGCGCACTGATTCGGCCCGAGTACTGCCAGGTTTGCCGCCGTGTAGCCCTTGGGCGACACATTGACGTGCTTCCCGTGCGTCGGCGCCGACGCTACGAAGAATATGGGCTGTGCGAGGGCCCAAGCCCGGAGGTTATCGGAGAGCGAGGGGAAGAAGGCCACCATTTTTTTTCTTCTTTCAATTGTGTCTTTTTTTATTTTATCTCCTGTATTTTTCTGTGCAATCCAATTATGCGTGCAATGTGACGCAGAAGACTCGAAAGAAAAAGCGAAACAGATGCTGATACGCGAAGGCAAAGAAGATAGCCGAGTGGTCGGTTTAGTGACGCAAAGAGAAGATCGGATAACAGAGCGGGGGAATTGGCCCGCGAACAAAAAGTAGATAGATAATACAGAGCAGTCCCGCTTGGAAGACGCCGTTGGACAAATGACTCCTACGCCCCATAGCTCAACCGTTAAGAGGTAAGAGGCTGTCTTGGCACCTCCGATGCGGAGCTAAAGCTTCTTCGATAGATGCAATGTGGGGTATGGGGATAAATAAAGAGCTACGGCAGTCGTCGAGATGAAAGGGTAACGCCGGGCCTTTAGGCCCAGAACAACCGACTTTGTGTACGCCGTTGGAGGGAAAGAATTCCTAGTAATTGGATCATATGTGACACGACACAGATGGACTGGACGTTGTCATCGCGGGCCACTGCATTGGTACGACGTGAGATAGCCCATCAAATCCCTGGATCGTGATCCCTATAGTAGGGAATCAGATCGTCCTGCCGATGATGGTATGTTATTCATTTCCGCCTGCCACGTGGCTCGGCCGGCAGTGGATAAGAGTGGTAGTCTCCGTCTGGGAATTCGCTTGACGGGTGGTAGATCACAGAGCTCGTCGGCTGGGATGTTCGGGGAATGGTAGAATAGGCTGGTTGTTGCATCATGGACAGTCTATGTGACTCCGAGCTCGTCATGTAGTTGTTGCCGTGATTCCTGGGCGGCAGCACCTCTTCGATGTATGCGCCCTGCCGAGTGCTAGCTGGCCTGCTCCGGTCCCGGCTCGATCGGTGTGATGATGACTTGGAACCCGTCTCGTCTTTTGGGTTTATTCGTGTTTTCATTCGGTCCTTCATCCGCTTGTCGTCGTGTTCACGCTTGCTCTTAGTGCGGATAGGGAGAGCAGCCATAGGATTGTTCATGGGCTCTGGGTCGATGGCACATTGCTTCCGTAGGTCAGTGTAGTTGTCTTGGAGGACGTCATAATCGGCTTGGAGCTCTGCGTATTGCTCTCTGGAGGCCTTGAGGTCTTGCTCTAGTTGTTCGTTATGGGCACGCTGAGCCTTCCAGCGGGCTTCAAAGCCACACTCAGCCTTCCAGCGGGCTTCAAAGTCACGGTTGGTTTTGTGAGCCTTGGCTAGTTCGCGGTCTTTCTCGTGATACTGGCCCTTGTAGTATTCGGCGTTCTTCGTGGCTCGTTCTAATGCCTCTTGAAGAGCGCCGACATTATGGCGCTGATCATAGTCCTGGGCTGTGAACATCCGATCAGGCCTGCCTCCTATGCTACCATATTCGCTGGACAATGAACCAAACCCGGAATCGCGAACGGAATCGCGGCTCCGGTGGGACTTGGTCCCCGAAGGGGGGAAGCTGACTCGCTTACCGGCCATCACGAAGGTGTGCCTCTAGGCAATAGAAGGATGTATATAAGACGAGGCAATCTGATATGTGGTTATCGAGTAGGCAACCGTAGTATATAATTTTACGAAGCCTGACGACGCCCTGAACGAGGCGAACAAACGTAGGATCAGGAGGGTGTGATAGGTTGGTGATGTGCAAAAGGCGGCTGTGGTTATAGGCAGACAGAAATAAGAGTCACCGACGAGGTGAAGCCTCACAGGTTGGTAGTATATAAAGTATAAGAGACTCCTCTAAGAAGTGTATGGTGGTTTCGAATGTTGCAGAATGTCTTTGAAAAGGAAACATCAGGAAATAAAGAGAAGTCAGTTTATTTATGAGGCCAATTTGCAGAGAAGGGGCATTGCTGCCTTCGGCATCGAGAGACACACACATGCAAGTAAGTATCAAACTTGAACTTCCTACCTAGTTACCCCTAACGGTATCTTCAAGATTCGGTACTTGTATCTTTACGGATATAAAGTATAATAATGTAGACCGGCTGCCTGTGTCCTACTTGTACATAAGTGGTCACTTTAGGCAGCGCCCCCCCTTCAGCCATACCAATCCTTGCCGGCCATGAGCCTCAAGAACTTTCATGTTTCCAGGGTCCAGATTATCAGAGACATGAACAATACAAGAATCCAAGGGTATCGCTTGGTGTGTGCATATGAACACTAGTTCTTTTCACACCATTACCCCGGCATGCCTTGTCGAAAGCCCAGCGGCCAACGTACAGGATAGCGCGAGGCGGTGCAATCGCGCAAATGAGAAAGCGAGTGAAAGCCCGCGCGAGTACTGCCGTACCTCGGTGGCAGCGCAGAAAAAAAAAGGGAACGCGCCCTCCTGCGCCGCGCTGCCCCCCTAAGAGAATAGAATACTTGTTCCGAGCTTTCTACCTGCCAAAAGCTCACCGAAACGCTCTAGCAAGAATCAGCCGCCTAGGTTGCCTCGCACTTTTGGCCCCCAACGGTTCGCCAGGGTCGCCAAATTGTCGCGGTGCGGCGCGCGCAGGCGAGAGAGGGACGAGTGATTGCGCCAGTGTGGAGCAACCGAGAGGAAGCGCGACCTCTCAAATGCGACGGAAAACTTCCCAAGTTCTACATTTGCGCACCGGCGAAGAGGAACTAACTCGTCGCATTGGCGTGCAGATGCCTAGCTCTAGATGCCTGCAGGCCAGTCAAAAGCGTAGTTCCTCCGCTGGATCCAATTGAAGCGCATCATTTATTTAGGTCGATCGTTCAAGTTATGTACATAATGAGAACACAAGTACCGATTGGAATGCTTAATGACTCACAGGAGCCGGCGTCAAGTGATCGTAGAAGGAGTTCATGCGAGATCTGAAAGTTCAGATGTCGCTTTTGTGGACTTTCAAGTAATTTAGTTTTTTCTTCCTTTTCCTGGCAGAGCTTACCCTCTGAAGCAATCAAATTTACCTATAGCGATAATGCATTCAAATTCCAAACATTGTAAAATGCCAGAAAAACACAATGGGCATTTTGTGCTCCCGTTAGGCTGAATTGAGAATCCGGATTATCAGGGAACAGCCACAATCAAGAGATTTCATCGTCTTAATGTTGCATTCATTCAACGGTGTAGCAAAACAATGAGGTGATTGCATCATATCTACCAATAAAAAGGTGTCTTACTGAGAAAGTAAACAAATGAAGAATTCGGATAAGTACTAAGTAGGTAACATCGAAATCCTGTCCAGGATGAAGTGGAAAAACCACTTACGATAATGACTCGAACATGGTCTATGCCGAATTCCTTTATCAGGGATCCCCCACCCGCTAATGTAGGCATTTAAACAGCTTGCAGCAAACACTAACCGAATTCTATAGGGCAAAGCTACTGACCCTTGAATACCTGCCTAAAAACATAGGACTTCAGGTCTTTAAGCTCCAGTCTTTCAGCAACGTTAACTAACACCCCCTCAGTTCGGAGATGTGTTGGCATATCAATTGTACACCACATGTACTTCCGTAACATTATCAACCAACATTAGTCCTCGCCGTTAATTGAAGTCTTAAGATATGTAAGCTGCTTAAGTAATGGCATGCATAAATATAGAGAAAGGGTGTCCGGAAATAAATCACTTAGCGTCATAGCCACATATGAGAGATTGGTCTTTTTGGACACTTGTAGATAGATGAGTAAGAGGGTGAACGGGTGAGGTAGCCGACACAGCCACTGCCTAACCTGTAGCATATCTAACTACATACCTACATATGTACCTACATAGTAAGCATCCGCATGCTGTCATTATCGGGAAGGCTACCCATGATAATTAATAAAAATATCTAATATCACAAGCATTCACTTTTGCCACTCCGAGGGCGGTGCTCGCTCAGTAAAGCTAGATCCCGTGTTTTGTTTTGTTAACATTGGCAACATTATTTAGTAAGTACGGATTGGTCTGGTACCACTACCTATCTACCTCTAGAGTCTAGCTAACGTTAATTGCTGGAGATTTCCCCGGATTTTGCACCATCGACACCGCCGCTCAATTGTCAGCGTCGCATCTACACACGTACTAACTACGGACCCGGAGACAGGTTATGCACGTCACACGAAACCGCTTTCTGCAGGCGACGTGGTTGGTAGCTAGGTAGAAGATCAGGTCCATGATCGATTAGATACCACCCACCTGCGTCCTTCACCGCTGCTTGCTCCCCCAGGCAGTGCGCTTTTCTTTTTTTTTTTGAAGATGGTGGTGACGATGATGATGATTACATGGACGAAAGCAAAACAAATGAATGTGGCTTGCTGCGGGCTGGCTATCCAGCCAGTCGGTTCGCTCGGTTGTCCGTCGCGGCAGGCAAAACCTGCGGCATGTCTTCATCGTCTAGCAGCTAGGCAGATTCGCAAATTACCTTCCCGTCGTCCGTTCCTTCAATTTGTTTTGTCTTTCCGGTGTTTTAAGCACGGCCGGATTGTCCCTCCGTTCGTGATATCAACGTGCACATCATGCGACGCACAAGTACAGTAGGTAAGTAGTTAGTCGACTGCTGTGCACAATGCTGGCGCGACCGCATGCGTGTCAGCAATTAGCGCGACAGGAATATCGCTCTCTACTGTAATTAGCATCGCTGACGTCGGAAAAGGAGGTAGATAATCCAGGTATCGTTTACTTGAATCGCTTACATACTTTACCAGGAGCAATCCCTGGCCAAGCTCTATATTCAGCCTCAACCTCAACTCAATGTAGCGATAGATGGATGATGCTTTGGTGCAAATAGGCTGGGGAGAGTAATCCATGGGTAACCCACCTTCCGGATCGGGAAACTACTTGGTGGGTTACGATTGGATTGGAGCTGAACTTTTGCTCCAGGGGGGCCGGGGTAGGTAATCCCCCCCTCTCGATCATGCGGGCCGTGTCACAGGGTTCGGATTCCGTCTACGGTCTAAGAAATGATCAAAATAACTTATTCACATGACCTCACTGGCAGTCCGCTTTCCTCGCAATGACAAGCCCACTCGACTCGCAATCATAATCAGGCTTCACGATAGCTCCCCTCTAACAATACGATATGGATTATCTACTTCATACTGGGTATCTCAATCTCCTGTAACTGGAGGAACATGCCATAAAAACGCCAAGAACTAAGAAGTATGCCATCGTACATCATAACCCCCCATACATCATAAGTATGAAATTTAAAACAAAGGAGAAAAGAAGATGCTATGCTGAATGAATGAAAATGGTCAGAAAGCTAGCAAACATCAGCTTATAGGTCTTTAAATGAATATTAGAGCATGTAGTGTAAAACTTACACAAACTCTGATATGAATGCCGACGACCCGAAAAAATCATATAACTCATAAAAGCCAAAAACGATATGCCCCATCCATTATAAATGCAGTAGAAAGCAATAAGCCCGGTATATCTCAACCTCTCATGAATGAACGACCCTAAAAGAGCCGCTACGAGGGATATGACCCTCGAGATGCCGAACTTTGTCCCGATACTGGTCTATGAGCGCACTCTTCTTCTCAAGGTCCTTCAACACTCTGTCATAACCAGATTCGAACCTCTTCGCCATGTCCAGCGTATCAGCTGCCCTCTTCTTCCAGTGGGCCACTTCTGAGGTCAGATCCGCGATCTTGTCGGCGACCTTGTCATAGCGTGCCAGTTCCTGAACCCTTGCGATTAGGGACGCGTTCTCTTTCTCGAGGTGGTAGATAGTGTGATCTTTCTTCTCCACCTCCGCCTTCATAGCCGCCACCCTGCGGCGGAACTTGTCCACTTTGTCGTCGCTGCCGCTGTCGTGCGAGAGGGAATACCGGAGCTGCTGGTTCTCATCGGAGAGCTGCTGGGTGAAGGCGCTTGCGTTCTGCAAGTCATTCTTCAGGGTTTGGTTCTCGCGGGTCGTATTCTCGTAGCGAGCGGATATCTTGCGGTTGTCCCGTAGAACGGCGTCCCACTCGTCGTACGTCACCCCGGCGCAGTTCTCTGGACATACTTGTACGCGGTGGTGATGGTGGTGGTGGCGATCATGGTGGTCTCGGTGGCCGTAGGAGAATGACTTCGAACGGACGAACTCATACTTCTTGGAGGGTCTTGTCGACCTGATGCGAACTTCGGGCCCGTAGTAGTAACTAGGCATATCTAGTCGTTCTCGCGTCCCTGGGTGACGGGACGTTTGAGTTGGTTCGAACCAACTGTTGAATATCAACGCAAGGTGATGACAGTTAGATCTTTGATAGTATATTACGTTTATCAAGGATGAAATCAGGAAGCGTTAGTCTTAACTGGACGATGCACGAACTGGAGGCTCCTGCGTCTGTGGATTTGAGTGCGGGAGCTAGTGATATTGGAGACGAATCGGAAATGCGAGCAACATCTAGACAGCGCGACGAGGATGCAGGGACGGCTTGATTATAAGCAGGTACATGGAAGGCATCACTTGTGATAGGCCTCACCCATAAGGCTGCATGGGTGGTTATTCCAGGGGTGGCACGCGGCTCATAGTCTATCGTGTGGACCTCACAAGATGCCCAGAAGTGGTAATGTGGAGGCCTATTTTGTGGCTGGGCAATAAGCAAACCCTCAGGAGAGGGTGCCCAGGCGCCCATATTGTCTAGAGATTGTATTCTTATTCTACTGCTGATACCGATAGACGCCCTGCTGGGTGCTTCAGAGAAAGACGATGTGAGCTCTATGACTATACATATTATCAGTCGGAACCGAGCACGAGGCCGCTGCAGTTGAGCTAAAGTCGACAACGGTGTCTCACCACCGAGGTCACTCGACACGTGGCGGGGCTTGTTGTTGACAAGCGACTCGAGTGCGGCTCCGCTGAGACGAATATGTGTAAAAAGTCGGACATAAAAAGTGATATCTTCAAGTGGTACCAAGGACGCCCAGTATGGGGAAGTATGTAACATCCACTTGCTCGGCCGAGCCGCAAACCTGGGGGACTGAAGAGGATGCAGTTCGAAATGTTGACAAGGTAAAACCAACCAAAGAATGGGGAGACCGAGATCATTAACTAGCTGCGACCCACCATATGCAGGTCATAAGAAGCTTGTTTTGTCTAGCTACTAGTGTAATGCATGTAAACGACGGCCTCATGCAACTAACTGATAAGTGCTCGACCTAGGCCCACCTCACCCCTGCTACCCCGATTTCAACAACAATCTTCTTTATCTCATACAGCTAGGCTCTATGAATAAAGCAGTATAGTATATTCTCAGCTGCGCCTACTTC
Source organism: Eutypa lata (assembly GCA_022661535.1). Taxonomy (NCBI): domain Eukaryota; kingdom Fungi; phylum Ascomycota; class Sordariomycetes; order Xylariales; family Diatrypaceae; genus Eutypa; species Eutypa lata. The sequence goes on along the minus strand of JAKULF010000013.1, from coordinate 345,497 downwards.
CAAAACTAGAGCTCTCAGCCTCAGAACCCTCAAGGCTGAAATCCTTCAAGTTCTATCTTTAGCCCCCAACGCAACCTAATGAATGGGTTCATGTGAGGTGCTCCTTCTTCAGCTTGCCATGGGGTCTTTATGTGCTCGTCTGCTTCTTAATAAGAGGCCTCCTTACCCTCTTCCCATGACTCCCTTTTTTCCCCCTCAAGATTTCTCTTGCCACCATGAACTTTTCCACCGTCGGGGATAAAGTAATGCGGCTGAAGAGTTATGAGTCTTGACATGACCAGAGATTAAAGCGCCTTGTTTGATACCCATATTTACGTCTCTTTTTACTTCCAGGTGGAGAATTACACGGCACCTCCGCTATTCTTCCAAGTCAACGCCTTGCTATTCTCCGATCATCTCCCCAGATGAGATGATAACTATTTCGGATATTCCTTGCTGAATTGTACCTATATAGCGATCCAAGGTTTATCTAGTTGATATGAATAATTAGGAATCGCTTACACCGGAGTTTATCCTAACCCTCAGCCTTCACTACCTTCTGCGGCCGATCTGCTGACTGTGATTATAACGTATTCTATACACCACTACGAATTCACACTAGGCGACTCTCAACTTAGGACGTCACCGAAGACTATTTATAGATTGCAAAAACAAAATGCCCATTTCTAGGTTAACTCCAAGGGTATCCTTCTAAATTAGACCCCCCTCGCTTAGCGACAAGTACACTGTTCTTACAATCGTACAACTCCTGTTGCCGTCCATTGCCCTCATTTCCATGGCAGGTGAAACTAACATGAGCCAAACGCCGCGTTTGCGCGCTTTCTGCAAGGCCCAGTTGCACCCCTAGACATGCTACCTCGAGCCGTGTCGCGACAATAGCGCCTTCTCCGAATTCACAGAGCTTATGGTGCTCGTAGAGGCATCGGAAGCCTCAGACAGCGTTCTTCTGGGCATGGCAGCTCGGCCTCGAGAGGGAGCCCGCGACGACTTACTCGACTTCGACCGGACGCTAAGCTTCTCTGATACGTGAGATAGCCAACTCCACCTGTGCCGAGATGCCGCCACCTCACGGCCGTCAAGCTCCGCCGGGTTGTCTCTGGACCCGAAGCCAGACGACCCCGTTCCTAATTCGGGAATCGGACCATCAGTACCAAGCTCGGCCCGCGACCCCCACGGCGACGCCCACGCTGGTGCGCTCCCCTGGAGCTCGGCTGCCGCTTGCAATCTCTCGCCACTTCGCTGCACCCAGACGCCCACACCGACTGGAATCTTCTCCTCCCCTTGACCGATCCCCTTATTACGATGGCGTCGGAACATCACGTATGCGACTGATACCAACCCCAGCCCAACGAACAGGCATGATAAGAAGACGACAGTTAAGGCTATAGGGTTGCCCATTATCTTGCCACCACTATTGCTCGCTTCTGAGCTTGTAGAGGGTGGCACTTCTGTAGGGCTATCATCCACTTCTGATGTCGTAGTTATCCTGGATAGAGAAGTGGATAGACCCGATGTTCCTGCTGGGGCTGTAACAGTTGATATCGACATTGAGCCCCCGGACAAAATTAGTGTAGTCACCACTGTAAGGAACCTAGTAGGCTGTCCTGTCTGTTCTGTCGTTTCGGTTGTCTCTGGTGTATCTGGTATAGGCGATGAATCTGGTGCATCTGTAGTTTCTGTAGTAGTTTCTGCGGTGTCCGTCGTCTCGGGATCCGAAGTAATCGCGGGTCTTGGCTGGATGGTCGTAGTACTTTCCCTATCAGCTGTAGGGAAGGTCGGCGGCGACGTTGTGGTGGCAGTTTCGTCCCCGCCTAATGCCAGCCCAGGGGTTAACGGGTTTGTCTCGAGAGCTTCCAGGTCTTCTTCCTTCCACCGTATCTGCATCGCGGGACCGACTGTACAGTCAACACTCTTGCCGCTCGTCGCTCCTGCGACTGTGTATCCCCAAACACCGCCGCGGAAATCTGTTGTATCCGATGTGCAAGTATAACCGCTAGAAAACATCCAACATAAGCTCCCATCTTCTTCTTTTAGGTAACTAGGGAGGCCATATCAAGTTGGTCATACCCGGTTTAACTCACCTTGGAACACAGTAGAACGCCTGTTCTCCGGGTGCGACGGCGGGGAACTCTTCTTCCGCAATCCTCGTGTCCTCGACCTCACAGTTGGGACCTACTGCGAACCCGCTTGGGCATATTGCCGGCGAGTAGTATTGGAAGCCTTTATCCGCGATATTGGAAGGCCATTCCGGCGGATCGCATGATTCTGGGCCGCCGGTGGGAAACGGAGGGAACTGCGATGGTATCTTCGACGTCGTTATAAGCCATGACGTCTGGCAGGGCGGGGTAAAGACAGTCGTGAGCGCCGCGAGCGGCGGTGTTGAACCCATCTCTCATACAGCCACCTTCTGTTATGCTAGATTTGATCGCTATATCAAACGATAGTGACAGACGAATAATATTATGAGGTGTAAGTGTGTGTACTACATCCTCTGTCGACGGCGATCGCAACAAACTGCATCCGGGCAGCCCAGTTGGAGGCTCTGACAATGGGACATAACCTCCAGGGCATGCACGCATCGTGAAAGATCGGGAGGAGAAAATCTCCAGGAGTCCCTTGACATGATCTTATGGGGATTGGGGGGGGGCATATCCATAGTCCTTGATTCCCCAACCCCACCATTTGCTGTCAGACTCCCTAGCCCAGCGTTTCGTGTGAATATGTCACGTTGCGCGGAAGGACCCTGGCGAAGATCAAACGCAGACGTTCCGGCACGATAGTCGCGAGCGGTTATCATATGCAGAGCCCCACCACCACACCCTTTTTGCCAACGCACCAAGGCCTTAGGTAGGTATCTTCAAAAGCCTCGACTCAAATACATATCTACTTCGTACGGCGGATTCTACGGCGACCTATTCCGAATGCAACTTTCATAACACAACATTAGCATGCATGTCATTGCTTGAAGGACTTCTTCGGATTTTGGAAACAATGCTTAATACCATACAGCAATTCTTATATGACTAGGTTGACAAAATCTGAATTGAAACTCGCAGTCATAAAAAGGTATGGTTCATCTAGGTCGCATCGTCACCTCAATGACGTAGAGTTGGAAAGGATCACTCGAAAACAGCACTTGTCGGTGTATACGTTAAATTCCGAAAGGTAACAAACCAATCTTTTCATCAGGTTATTGTAAAGAAGCTGTTCAAGCCACTGATTTCAGCGCACGGCGATCAAACCTAACAACTTCTATAAAAGATTCCAAAGAGAAAAATATGTCCCTCACTACCTACTTCCTCGCCTTTGCTTTCCAAAAAGAAAGAGAAATCGACAGCCGCCAGAGTGTCAAAATGTGTGAGCTCTGTGACGGCCTTCCGAATCGGTGGTAATGTTCGGTTTGACGCAAAGCTGTGCCGCCCGCAGGGGAAGCGCTAAAGGGTTTGGGAAGCTCCAGCTTCTATGGGGAGCTAGCTCTTGGGAGCCTCACCCCACCTTGTAGGTAACTGGTTACTGGACGGCCCACTAGGTAGCCCGTCAAAGCTGAGACGCGCTCGGCGGGCCGCAGACCGAAACGAGAATCTGAGTTAATTTCATCTGCTCCGAGACACCGCGATCACAAAAGAACCCAATCGCCTAGTTGTCGCTCGGTCTGAAAAGATAAGAATTCGCGGATTAGTGTCTCCTGCCGTTGCATATCTCTGCTGTCGCTCGGTCGGTGCTGTCTTCTACGCCTGTATGCTTACTGTAAAATCGAGACTGGGTGCTAGTTAAGGCGTTAAGATGTAGAGCCTCTAGGCTGCTGTTGCTGAGAGATCAAGCTGAAGCTCGTAGCGATAAAATTTCGAAGCAAGTTTCCGATTCGTCGCTAGTGGTAGTTTGTAGTACGCGTCAGTTATATTTCACAATGATTACATTCAGTTGCCAGGGAGTCACCTAATGTCATTAACCCGTGGTCACCAATGCTTCCTCGACTGGCATCTCGATACTCTTAGGTCAAGAGCCACTTATGAGATCAAAATAGAGCACCAACGTGTTGTCTAGCCACCCCATTGGTTAAATTATTCCAAGTATACAATGTGTCAACTTCATACCTCCGACATTCCACGTCAAATCTCAGCTGCGCGTTTTAATGCGCGTCTGATAGCAGCTTTCACCATAATTTCCGGTTCCTCCAAAACGTCTACAACTTCCTGATGGCCTCGGTCTTTAGCAATGTCCAAAGCCGTCCCTCGTGCCAACGTTGCAACCTTCAAATCTGCTCCAGCATCAACCAGTATTTGGACAATTTCTGCGCGGCCATGATCCGCTGCTTCGTGCAATGCAGTTTGTTTATGGGATGATTTGATATTCACGTCAACCCCAGCTTCCAGTAGGGTGCGGACAGCGAGTGTGTGGCCCTGTCTAGCCATTAGACACAACGCGGCCGCGCCAAATGGATGACTCGTATAACGAAGCAACTTTTTGAGGGTCTCAACACAGCCTTGTTTCGCAGCTTCTGGTATCAAGTCATCGATATTGATACTCGTTGATGCGCCAGCTTCCAGTAACCTGGTACAGATTTCGAAATGGCCATTTTCGGAAGCCGCTTGTAGTGCAGGCCGACCATAAAATCTATTATGACCTCGCAGTAACTTGGATATGTCGGGATAGGGCACGCCGCCGGCGTTTACATCAGCCCCAGCTCTCAGTAACGTTCTGACGACTGCCAAATGTCCATTTTCAGAAGCCTCTTGCAGTGCCGTTCTGCCTCCATTTGGACCAGCAGCCATGTTCACATTCGCTCCAGCTTTGATTAGCCTTTCGACTATTTGCAGATGCCCGCTTCCGGAAGCTGCTTGTATTGCAGTTCGAGATGCATTATCAGGGAAAGCGTTCACTTCGACTCCAATAGCAAGCAATCTGTTGACAACTTCCAGATGGCCGTTTCTAGCAGCTATTTGTAAGGCAGTCCAGTCTGGGTCAACAGTACGAGTCGCTTGCGATATTTTGGCGTCACCCCATTTTGGGGAGCATATTCCGGCAACGGTATAGTTAGGGCCGGAGAAAAATATATCTAGGAGCGTTATGTCATTGTCCTTCGCGGCATCAAAGATCATCCGACTTTTCATGTCTGGTGGTAATATCTTCTCAGATGAGTCAATAGCGCGTATAACTGCGTAATGCCGTGTCTCCTGAACCCATCTATGAATGGCGGTGGTTTCTGATTCTATCGTGTCTGTCTTCCATGGCGGAACCACCAGTTCGTGGTCAGTAAAGATTGTATCTTTCCACATATTCCAGGTCTTAGATCTCCTTTCGCTGAAGTTTCTCGTATGTTCAATCCAGTTGGTTGAAGCATAGTTTAAAAATGGGTACTGGAATTGGAGTGTTTCGGTCGGTGAATTTGAATTTCCTCTGCCGGAGGTTAAGGTAGCTTGGGAATAGACAGTGTCTGATCTGTTCTTTGACCCCAGTCTTGCTCGAACGATATCAGTTATTTTTGATTCCGGCCCTAAAGTTGATTCAACAATACGGACAGGACTCGGGAGGGGTAACGACTTAGGCTGTCGCATAAGAGTCGTTTTGAAGTCATTGAAGTTGAGGTACGTGACACATATCTCGCCAATCATGTGGTCAGCATCATCGATGTCGACGTGAAATTCCGCTAAACGGGACTCGACAGGTTTTGCCAACAGAAATTTCCTGATTGTGTAATGTGCAAATTGAACTGTTTCCTCTTCTTCATCTATTTGCACCAGGTTCTCACACCATGTGGCAAGATCTTTCATATCATTGTAGAGGCGTTCTCGTTTCAGATACGCTTGGCCAACTTCTATAGAAATTGCCTCGCGAAGCTCAGCCAAGGATAGCAATTGCTTCGATGCAGCAATCCATGGGAATATGTTCTGGGCTTCTTTCTTATGACCACGTGATATGATGCGGCGGAGCGCTCGGCAGAACGTCCCTGCTAAATCCTTTGGGAGATTCTTGAGAGAATTGCGGATATCCTCGTCGCAGTGTTGTGAGCATAGTTCAAATACCTGGAAATAAACCCATAGGAACCTGGGGAATATGTCAATATCATTTTTGTAACACTGATGTTAGTGTAAACACTCACATGCCGTCAGCTCGTTGAATCAGCGTCTGCTTTATCTCTTCAATGAGACTGGAATCTCCAACCTGTAGGTCTTCAGTTTTTGTCTTCTCCTCGATAATACCATTGACGTATGTTGCGATATCGTTATGGATTAGCGGGTTATTCATGGAAACGTGTTCGATAGACTCAAATCTCTTTCGGATCTCTCCCGCAAGTCCATCTCGACTAGAAACGAATATTTTCATGTTCAGGCCAGAGAAAGCGAGGGTAGCTAGGGCTTTCAAAATCTTCCTGCGCTCTACTCTATTACATTCATCCAAACCATCAATGATTATGTAGGAGGTTTTCAAGCCAGTTACCCTTCTTAGAAGTGTAATAATCGTGTGCCATTCGTCGGATAAACTGAGTGATTGAAGATCTTGTTCAATATCATCAAGCATCGTCGTTGGGTCTAGCCTTTGTCGCAACATAGATCTTAGCATGGTTGTAGCATTCAAAGATTCTTGGTCGTCAGACTGCACAAAGAAAAAGGAAAGATGACATTCTGCATGCCCCTTTTCAAGAAGAATGTGGTCTATTACACTCGAACTAGAATTTCTAATTAGCAGGGACCTACAATCTGCTCACTATTTCCTTACTTACGCAGTAACCGTTTTCCCTGATCCGACTGTTGACTGTTAGCGATATCAAAAATGCCGAAAGGGGGAGTCTCAGAAGTTGATTTGGAAGTTAGCTGACTCTTGCCCGAGCACCAAAGTAAAGAAGACCCGCTAGTGTTCTTCCATCGCTGAAATTCCGGTGTCTGGAATATCCAGCGTGCCGTGCTGCTGTACCGCTTACGTTGATTTTGCTTCAGCATTCGCATATGATTAAAAGTAGACAGCTCGTCTAGTAGTCGCTGTCGCCTCTTCCCTAATTAAGAAGTTAGAAACGATATTGGTTTGCATCGAAGGTACTGACGTCTCTGTCGCTCATGTCTCTGTACCTCCCATTCGCGGATCTCGGCGAGCTGGGTGGTATTCTGAGAGAAGAAGGAATTCAGCCCCCTTCTACTTTGTAAGGCCTCTTCTCGTTCCCGTGCCTGAAGTTGTTGATCCTGTCTATCGGCTTGCGCTTTGGCAAGAGTTATCTCTCTTTGTACATAGTCGCTATATCTCTGAATAGCATCTATATCCGGCTTGAACTCTTGTTCAAAAGAGTTCCAGAAAGCACGAAGGACTTGATCATGCCCTATCTTCAAGTAAGTTATGTGTAGACTGGGACTAGGCACTAGTTTTGTTCATACATGGTCTCTTTATAGCCTGCACTACGTGTTTGCAACACCGAATAATGGATGCATGAAAATCGACAAGGCACCTTTGAAGTCCCTTCGAGCTCGGGTATAATACGTGATATTCGGCGAAGAGTGGACAGAGTTTACCGAGTTTCATGAATAGATTAGATATAGCTTCGTAGTAGGACGTATAGTTTACGATGATCTATAATATATGTTAGTAGAAGTTATGCTGCAACGTTAGGTGTGACATGACACCTAAGTAGCTGGTTCCTAGTCTAGAGCTTCCGCGCCACTAGGGCGTTGTGTCTTTCCATAGTCAATTCAACAACACTAGCATTTTTCCTTTCCAGATGCCCTACAGCAGGTTTCGAGTTAGAGGCCTAGATATCAAGCCAAAGCTTACCTGCATCGTTACTTTCACGCTACCCCAAACAAGAGCGGCGATCTCTGGGTGCGAAGATACGAATGTATCAACCACACTACAGAAACTTTGAACAGAGAGCAAGACTGTGTGAAGCCTGGTGGCAACACTTCGACCCTTCCGGTTTATGTCATCGAGCTGGGCAGTGAAAACTAGGACACTGTCAGCGTCAGGAACCGGCCCCGCCCTGTGCAGTTCGTTCCGTTGCTCGTCGGTGAGAATGCTGTTAAACTCTTGCAAGGCAACTTGTAATGCTAGGTCTATCGCCGGTCGCGATGGCGACGACGGCGCTATTACTTCCATGACGAAGGATAATTGCGAATGAAGTTTGTATGGGTGCCTAAATGGACACGCTGAGTGAAGAACGTTGTTGAAGATGCGGAGTTGCAGGCGCAGCCATGTTACATTACCCCCAATAAGATGAGGTTCTTGCATGGCCTCAGTGAGTACCCCTCAGTAGGAGGCTGTGACGGCATGCCTTACGCCCGGGTTTTTTTTAGAGAGCCTTGTCTCTCACAGCATGATGATTGGATTGAACAGATAATTTCTTCAATTCGAGCATAGCCACATTGCAGCTTAAATCACTTAATATACACGTTGCCGCATTGCTTGGAATGGCTTTCGTGGCTTTGTCCCCCTTCATTGAACCCATCGCTTAAACCTCTCCCATGCTACACAGCGCGTGGCCGTGACATCGATTTACATTTCCTCACGTACAATACGGGGACCGATTAGCATGCTTGGTTGATCATAATTCCTCCCGACTCGAATTTCATTTTCTCATCCGCTGCTTATTTAATACTGGCATTTTCTTTAGAATATCGGGCCAGCCAGGCGGATGGAAACCGTCTTGTGTTGCGTGTAGTTGGCGAGCGCCTCCTCGCCGAGCTCCCGACCAATACCACTCTCCTTGTAGCCACCGAATGGAAGCTGGTGCGAAAGCATGTTGTAGCCTGTAGACACAGTGTGAATTAGCATATGATTAATAATGCAAGAGTCAGAAGAGGATGGCATGAAGGAATAACTTACAGTTGACCCAGACGGTACCTGCGTGGAGCTTGTTGCTGACGCGGATGGCTGTGTTGAGGTCGTTGGTGTGGACGGCGGCGGCGAGGCCGTAGGTGCTGTCGTTGGCGAGCTCGAGGACTTCGTCCTCGGTCTTGAACTTAGCCATGGCGCAGACGGGGCCGAAGATCTCCTCCCGCATGATCTTCATGTCGGGGGTGACGCCGCTGAAGATGGTGGGCTGGATGAAGTAGCCCTTGTCACCGTGGCGGCCGCCGCCGACCTCGAGTGTCGCGCCGTCCTTCTTGCCCTCATCGATGTAGCCCATGATCCGGTCATACTGCAGCTGGCTGACCTGGGGGCCCTGGAATGTCTTGGGGTCGAACGGGTCGCCGACCGCGTTGGCCGCCGCCCGCTTCTTGAACGCCTCCAGGAACTTGTCGTAGATGCCCTCCTGCACGTAGATCCGCGAGCCCGCGCAGCAGCACTGTCCGTGGTTGTAGTAGATGCCGAAGTTGACCCAGGAGATGGTCTGCTCGATGTCGGCGTCGTTGAAGACGATGTTGGGCGACTTGCCGCCGAGCTCTAGGGTGACCTTCTTCAGGTTGGAAGAGGCAGCGGCCTTCATGATCTGGCGGCCGACAAGGGTGGACCCAGTGAAGGCAATCTTGTCGACGTCCATGTGCGAGGAGAGGGCAGCGCCGGCGATTCTACCGAAACCGGAGATAATGTTGAGGACACCGGGGAGGAAGCCGGCCTCCTTGACCAAGTTGGCGAATACAAGCGCCGATAGCGGAGTCTGCTCGGCACTCTTGAGGATGACAGTGTTACCCGTAGCAAGAGCAGGCGAGATCTTCCAGGCCAACATCAACAGAGGGAAGTTCCATGGGATAATTTGTCCACAGACACCAATCTATATTGCCCCTAATTAGTACATTGTCTTATAGAATAATATTGTCCCACTTTTATGACGTACCGGCTCATATCTTGTGTAGTTGAAGTGGTCAGGGTTGGTATCGACGGTGCTACCCGTGATCTTATCCGCCCATCCACCATAGTATCTGATGCAAGCAGCGGCGGATGAAACATCTCCCCTTGCCATGGTAATCGACTTCCCGTTGTCGGAGGACTCAACAGCAGCTAACAGATCAAGGTTCTTCTCGACGAGGTCGGCGAGCTTCGTCAGGAGAATACCCCGCTGCTGCGGCGTGACGGATCTCCACTCGCCCAGGAAGGCTTTCCGTGCGGCTGTGACTGCAAGGTCGACATCCTTCTCTGTGGCCTCGTGTACTGAACAGATAACCGCTTCGGTGGCGGGGTTGATGACCTCGAAGGTCTTCTTGTCGACACCTTCAACCCACTCGTTGTTGATGAACCTGGAAAGGAGAAATGTTAGAATCTACGAGAATATTTGAATGGCAGAGACCAAAACCAGAGCTTCCGAGAACCCAGCTTGATACCACCGCAATGTTCAATGCTTGTGTACTTACAGACCGGTGGGTTGTTGGTAGGTGCCGGTGAGCGGCGTCTTCAGCTCAACCGAGACAGGCATGTTTGAAGTTTATGGTATAAAGATGGGTATCAAATAAATCTGGTTGAATATCGCGTGAATAGTCGTTTAAGTGAGATGTGAGAGTTCAAAGTTAAGGAATGTGTGGTTTCATGCTCAATGGCAACTGGGATTGAGGAAGGGGATCGGGGCATCTTTATGAATGAAGCTCAAAGGTTCAAGCGGGGTAATGATGGGGGGTTACACTTACGGAGGCAATCTCGGGGGTCGAGATGGGGTACCTAAGTCTAAGTGGATAACCGTATAGATCGGCTTGCAGTAGCGTACCTCTCCAGGAAGATAGCTTAACTCTTCTCGATCATAATGTCGTCACATCATTGACCTATCAGAGAGCCCCTTTCTCTTCGCCAGACTGTATAGTCCATTCACTTTATCCACGCATTCTACTCATAGTATAGGATCATGAAAGCTACTGCCAGCCAATAGCAATTCCTGTGTATTACTACTTTGTATACTAGTGTTACTGTACGTACATATGTCCCGCGATAAGCCATACAGGTATGAGGTATGTGTGGGTTAACCTATTGGCGCTAGACCTACCTGTCTCTGGGCTATATGTCCATATGCCCGGGATCAGCATCGGTCTTCAGCTTGGTGCGAGTGTCCGTCTCATCTGCATGTCTAATTCTTTCTAACTATTGTGTAACAAGATCAACTACCAAGGTAAAGCTTAACTTAGTCATTGTTAGATCTAGAGGCTAGTGGTTCCCATATGAGCCTCCTAATATGTAATACCACCTATATAATTCACATATCTAGTTGTTGATGAGACATCTGTTCGTTTCTCCATCCTTCATAGGACCATCGTGGGTTGCCAGGTTGCTCAACCTTAGTTGCCACTAGTGTAGTAACTATACTCTGTATGCTGTCCCCAGTGGTTTGTTAGTGGCGGAGTTAGCTTCGCTTACCCCGCAGAAACACCACATCCTAGGTTTCCGAATCCTTTCCCTTAATGCTGATGGGTGGCATGACAATGCGCTTTTCATCTTTTCCGTTCGTCCTATAGCTCGGTTCAAGCCTTTTGCTATCATCCGGTTGACCGAGAAACGTTGATATGGAGTTGTGAGTGTTCCTGACATGGAAGGAATTGAGGACAACGACGTACCATGTGTGGATGTGTATAACCACATAATTGGGGGTTGGAATGTGCCAAGTGGGGTTTCGTGTCTGGTCACTTGACCTGTTTATGTTAGAATTGGCAACTGATAGAACAGATAGAGTGATGAACTAGTTTGGTGAAAGCGGTATACCTATCAATATTCTACCAAGGTTCTCTTACGTGTTTGGTTGTGTGATGATTGATTCGTTAGACTTCCGTGTAGGCTTTTCTTAAACGTACGACACGTTCCACAACACGCAATGCGTACTATCGCCCCGAGACTAATGCTAACCGCAATTGCACAAGAAAGACTTGACTAGATGCTTAATAATGTGAATACTTTACAGCTTTTGTTAATTATACTATTTTATCACTTATTAATTACCAGTATACCTCCTTCGCTCGCTACACTTGAAGACCTTAAACTCGATATGAATAACGAACGCAACGTCATCTCGGGTCAAATGATAGCGAGCGCCTATCGCCGAAAATATTCGGCTTTAACTACTAGAAATAAAGGGGCTATGGTATCGTATAGTAAACTGTTATAACTGAACCTGCATCCATACCAGACAAACCAACCATCCGGCCCCGACTGGCCCAATCAGTTGCCTCATACTATACTCTGCAGTGTAAAAAAACTTCCTTTGGGCCTATGCGGTTGTGCGGACACAAGACATGTAAGACCATGGGATCTGCAAGGTGCATCTTAAGCCTCTTCTCTGCAATAGGCATGGGATGTAAGCAGACGCGAGGCACGGTTGTAAGGGACATTAAGCTTTCGGGATAGTGTTCAGTAATCTCGGCTGCTCCCGGTAAACAAGGATATGTAACTTCCATGCAGTCATGTCGTGACACCACCCTTTGCCCGTTTTCCTTCTGATAAAGATCGACTGGAGTTAAAGAGACCTGGTCTTGGGTTTCTTATGGATAGACACACTTCACTTATTGCATAAAACTGATACTTAATATGGTATGGATATGAGCTTATCTCGAGTTAGCTGGAGGCTTATCAGCTATCTCCCGAATTGTAGTTACATAAACATTTTTAACTTTTGAATAGCCTTTCATCTCGAAATATTTTAGTTTAAAATCATTTTGTAATAATACGGTGGGAATAGTTCCTTAATTTGTATTGGATACTCTTATTGTTTAATTGTGAGATTGTTGCGTCAATAAGAATGATTTACACGTAATGTATTGTTTGTAATTTTACATTTCGCAATGCTATTTTCCAATTTGATAACTTCTGTTTGTGGTTCTGTGTATCGCTGCGATAAGATAACTTGGGGCAGGAAATAAGGGCATCCTTATCAGCTCTTCCTTTTCCAAAATTTCCTTTGACATCCATGTCAGCGACGACAATAATGACGACGACAGTATAAACAGACATGCCATAATAGTTGTATCAATGCCATCTTTTTCGCAAAGGTGAATTCTATAAATCAATGGCTGATGTCGCCGACGCCATTGCTGCGGCGGCGGCGCAAGCAGTGTTATCATCAACTGCTATCACAACCGCCCATACCCCTCCAACTAGTAGGTTACGAGCGCGTCTGCTACGTTTGTTGGTTGATTATTAGAACCTATGTTGATTGTATCTAAATAGGTCCACGTATAAAACATGAACCGCCCGCCGATGATACGATAATGATAGACTCCGAACCGACCGCAGACCCGCTTCAATCACCCCTGAAGAGATCGCGAACACACTCCGCGCATGACGAGGACCACCGAGACGAGAGCCACCGAGACGAGAAGCGTTTGAAGGTAGAACCCGTGGAGGAAAGCGATATCGTCGATATAGCGAGCCTTGTTCAACAAGCGGAAGCGTCGGTTATGCACGAGCTTATACCAGAACCAGAAGATCATGACATCTCCGAAGATATCTTCAACGCCATCAACGGACCCGAAATTAAATCTGACCATAACGATGTGTCTCAGGATATTCTAAATGCCATCAATCAAGCCCAGGTCAAGCCAGATCATGATGACGACATATCTCAGGATATTCTCAATGCCATCAATGAAGCTCAGGCTAAATCTGCACATCCACAGTCAGATCCAACATCGGACGAGAACATCCCCCCAGATACGATATGGAGCAACCCAACTCATTATACACGCCGGAAACATATCATACCAGCTCTTGGTAGCCTTGTAAGTGCAGCTCATTAGTGGCGACCTAGGTAGTTAAGGGATACTAAGACGCCTGCTAGGCTGTTGATGTCCTAATAGCCTGGTCCGAGCAATCCTTAGAGGATACAATGGCAATATTAGGCGTGGGGAGCGACCCCGATTCCGAAGTCGTAAAAGAGTATGCCGTCCTTAAGTCAACCTTCGACGCGCAACGACGTTTGCTCTCTGAAGACGGCCCGCTTCTAGATGCGCAGAAGCTCTACCTTGGAAAACAGGGTAAAGAGGTCATCAGAGTGATCAATCTTGCCACCTTGTGTGCAAGTGTTTTCAGTACCAATGAGATCGGCTGGGAGGAACTCAACGAACAATTTCTGCGAGTTTTTGTCGCCGAACATCAACCCCTGCCACAAGATGCAGCTGAACTATTTCTGAGTTTGAAGACACAAATATATTTAGCGACCCTCGAAAGTGAGCAACTAAAGTCTAAAGATGAGGTACTGGATGGTCTCTTCACAACGAACCTCCGAGAGTTATTGCAGGCGTATCATCCTGTCACACCATTGAGTGAAGCAGAAGTCCAGTTCGTTGCGGGTGCTGCAGCTCGAAAAGCAATGTTGCTGCACGAGTCTACAGATGCTGATAACATACGTACGTTCCAATGTTCACTCGTAACTTATGAATTACTAATTTTGTTTAGAGGCCCTGAGCAGGCAATTCAGCTACGAGGCTTTTCTTGATAGCCTCAATACTTACGTGAATGACAACATAGAGACTTTCAAGCAGCTAGGCATAGCACCCATCGAGATTGAAACCCCGTCTGATAACAACGACCTGGATGGTGCTAAAGACCACGAATTCGATGGGCTTTTTGATCTGGATGCCGTTATTGCTGAGGCGTCGAGAGCTGCGCAGAGTATAATTGAACCGGCTGACGGCGATAACGTATCTAGCAACTATGACGATCTATCAGCTTTTCTTGCCGAGAATATATCCAAAGCCGCCGAGCAAGCCAAGGAAGCATCTTGTAGTATAGAACTACCGTCAGCCATCGCCTCTGCTGCTGAGAGTGCATCCCGGGCGACAATGCTAGCGCTTCAGAGTATTCAGCAGAATAAATATCATCCAACGGCCCCACCACAATCTACAGGTAAGGAACTACCAACCCCTGAATAGAACATCATGAATAGAATATAAGCATTAATATGATTTAGGCCAAAACAATACTGCATCGCCACATTCAAACTACAATTCTCCACATGCTCAGCCACAGGCACGATATTACCAATATCATCAACAAACCGCTAATAACGCACACCATGCATATCAAGCATCGGCTGATGCGTTACCACCTAATCAAAGTGACACCACGCCGGCGCTTTATGAGAAGGCAAGGCAAGCTGCGGCTGCGCGATCGTCAACACATGCGCGTAGAGAAGGCACACATTCTACCCGACGACCATGGAGTCCCGAGGAGGAAAAGGCGCTGATGATGGGTCTTGATATGGTCAAGGGCCCCCATTGGTCCCAGATCCTGGGCTTATTTGGTCCTAATGGGTCTTTGAGCAACATTCTGGCAGATCGTACACAAGTTCAATTGAAAGATAAGGCGAGGAATCTGAAGCTGTTTTTCCTTAAAACAAACTCCGAAATGCCTTACTATCTTCACTGTGTTACGGGGGAACTTAAGACGCGTGCCCCTACGCAAGCGGCCCGGAAAGAAGCGGAGGAGAAAGCAAAGTCGGAAGAACAACAGGCCCACATGAATGGTGTAATGACTTTGGCAAATGGGCTTCAAAATCATGCCCCGAAGCCCACACCTTCGGCGACTGTAAGCCGTCCTGGGACACCTGGCCAGCCGCTATCACATCCAAACTC
Organism: Eutypa lata; assembly: GCA_022661535.1. Classification (NCBI taxonomy): domain Eukaryota; kingdom Fungi; phylum Ascomycota; class Sordariomycetes; order Xylariales; family Diatrypaceae; genus Eutypa; species Eutypa lata. The sequence continues at coordinate 330,033 of JAKULF010000013.1, read as the reverse complement.
CCAGTCGGGGACGCCGAGGTTACCTCAATTGCATATACAGAAGCCTGTACAAGGGCCAATGCCGGCACCACGACCAGCTATTCCTGCGCCACAACCGGTGTATCTTCCTCTCCCACCAAAGCAGCAGCCACCGCCACAACAAACACATCAGTCTCAGCAACAGCCATCGCCAAAGCCCCAACAAACCCAACAACAACAACAGTCGCAATCCCACAATCCGTCCCCTCAGCTACAGTCGGCACAACAGACTGAGCAGCGACTTCCGCCACAACAACAGCAATCACAACACCAACAACAGTTACAGCACTACCAAACTGCTATCAAACCGTCACAAGCGTCACAACCTCAGCCACATCCGCGGTACTCAGAGCAGCAAACACAAATACAGAACTCACAGGGACGAAATATACCACCAATATCAGCACAGTCAGAACAGCCTCAGTTGCAATCTCAATCTCAGGACCAGGCTCAACCGCAACAACTGCAACAAGCACAACCCCAGCAAGCTCATGGCCTTCCTATAGATGAGAAAAATTCCATAGAATCCGCCATAGAGCAAGCCGTAGGTGCTAGTCTGAAACAAGATAGTGGGCTAAGTCGAGAAGAAGATGCGCTTTTTGACTTGAAAGCTGCCATAGAAAGGGAGACGGCCAACGCACTTGCTTCGAATGGAACACCTAGCTGAATGGGAAGCAAAGGTCATAATCATCATCCTCGGATAGAATTGATGCAGCGCCATGAGCTGGAAGGGAAAGCGGGCGATGACAGCTCAAAGTCGCCATGTGTTATGGTTACGATATTTCTTTTTCGCACCTTTGATACCCAGAAAGCATTGAATAAAGACGGGAGCTTAGCCGTTTACGAGACGCTAGTGAACCGTTTCTTCCGATAGGGCTGTAGCAAACAGGACTTGGTGACATTGTTGTACCCATATTGGTTCCAGATCCCTGGATGTACCTAATGCCGGACCGCAATGCCAAGCGGGCCGACCGTGACACGAAATCTCGCTAGTTCGCCTTATAACGTAGTATGTGATCGTATTTGTAAATAGGTAGTCTCAAGCTCCAGCCCAGTGGGAAGGACTAACATGCATGATTTCTGTACGCCAACTCTCGAGAGTTTAAAATAGGCTATGGGAAAGTGAAAAGGGGCTGAGCCCCGCTTTCAGGGGCTACCAATATCCAAGGTCGACGATATTTGTAGATCAGACTCCAGTAACGACTACTTAAAAATATGATGACTTTGAACAACACCCAGATGAGTAGCACGTGAAAACTATTACGGAAATCAGAAACACATTGCATCATTAAGCTACCTTCGCCGTGCTTGCAAAAATAACAATCAGCATTTAGGCTATTTACAATCCCGTTCCGCATATGCCACCCTTTACTCTGTACTTAAGTCAAACAAGCAAGTAAACGTCTTGATGTATTGGTTTATCCCCTTCCTAGCACCTTAGCTCTTAGCCTGCCGTAGGGCTACTGTTATGAACGTGATAGTATCGTCTACCACTAGGATATGACGGTAGGTAAGGCTCTTCACAATATTTCCATGTCGCCAACCAAGTCTATGATATTTCGTAATTCGGAAAGATCCCCTCAAGAACATACTTTGTAGTAACTTTCAATCATGAAATTGTAGAACTTAATTTTCAAACGGAAGTTTGACAAGCCGATGTGTCGCACGCCTCACCGAGCTCCCCTTAAACACGTCATGTTTGGCAGTCCCTGGGTTGCGTATAAAGCGCACCAATTCTGTGTTTGGGATGTCGTGACCAACTGTGATCTCTAGCCTACGTTTAAGAGAAACCTCTAAGTTGTTTGCCTTTTTCATTAAAAATATTTCACTTCTGATCGATGACGAGACCAACACTTTGGTGCTTCCTAAAGTCTTCACTGTTGGACTTTGAGAGAGAAACACCGAGTGCTTGCCCCTTACCACCCCCCTTTTCTTCAATATTGGTAGTAAACTCTCATAGGAGCGACCTTCATGTCCCTGACTATGTGCCTGTTCGACCCTCCGACGCGGGCAAAGTGCAGACATAGAGGCTGTAATCACAAAGCGTGGCGGAAGCCGCAGTTCGCGCTTGGGAAGGATTCGTACTACTGCAGATTGCACACTTGTATTTACAAGTCTGGTGATGGGATTCGATGCACAGGCTATACATGTGGTATCCGGCAATACTGCAGTGAACGTAAGTAGATTTTCGTGTTTCAAGACGTTCTACTATATGGCTGACTGAAGAATAGATACATTTTGTTCTGTGCCGAATTGCCATCAACCCAAGGTCAACCCGGATACGCCTTACTGTCGCGAATATCGTGAGTCATTCAAACGATTCCCACCTTATCTTTCCACTCCGGACAATAGGGGCATCATATAGTCAGTCTCATAATTTAACTCACCAACCTCCTTTTCTCTCATTCCACCTCCACAGACGCATGCACGAAGGCCTCCTGCAAGAACCTCCGCCGGTTCTTCCGAGCGACGAACTCGTACGGCCCCTACTGCGGCGACCATGGCTGCCGCGTCCCGGACTGCCGCGCGGCCAAGGAGAGGAACAGTGACGGCTGCGAGAACCACACGTGCCACGCGGCCGGGTGCGTCCTGGCCGTGAAGGGCAACGCGGCCGAGGCCAGCAGCGCCGACAACTTCTGCGACGGCCACCGCCTGTGCCAGACGCCCGGCTGCCCCGACCGCGTGCACGACGACCCCGTCAACCGCGCCCGCGCCCGCTGCTACCGCCACTACTGCGCGAGCGGGGCGGCGAACTGCGCCGCCGACCGCGTTGCCGATCCGGCCATCGTGGTGTGCGCTGCGCACAAGTGTCGGCTGGCGGGCTGTCCGAACGGGAAGAAGAACCTCGATAGCGATGCGAGTGGCTGTGTCGTGGGCGCCTATTGCAAGGACCACGAGTGCGAGGCCGATAACTGCGACGCGAGGCGGCACGGCAAGCGCAAGTTCTGCGCCGAGCACATGTGTCGCGCGAATTTGGTCGTGGATGCGTGCGCGGCCCAGGGGGGCGCGCTCATCGCGTGTGATGGGCAGGCGGATCCGAATAGGGGGTATCGGTGCCCGGACCATATGGAGTGTTCTGACCCCGGATGCCGTAAGTTCCGCATTACTGTTAACGGCATCCTACAGGAGAAGTGCGACGACCGTAAGTTCTACATCAATCTGTTTGAATTCCCAAACCCCCTTTCTAAGCAAACAAGCCATCGTTTATTTCTCCGCGTATCTGTTCTTAGACCAGTTTATTTTATTTCCAAGTTATCGCCGACATAACATGATATGAACGACACGGAGACTAACAGACGGCGCTAAACAATAAAAAACGCACACACAGACTCCAAAGCGCGCTGCCTCGAGAAGGGCTGCGGCAACGCGGCACTAGACGACCGATCCGACGCATGCCACGAGCACGCCTGCGGGCTCTACGGGTGCCGGTTCGCGAAGCGCGCCCCGGCCGACTACTGCGCGCTGCACAAGTGTAGCGAGCCGGGGTGCATGAACCCGCGCGACACGAGCGGCGCCGTGGCGAGCCTCCTGAACTTGAACGTGAACCTAGATCTAGATCCGTCCTCGCTGCTTCTCGGCCTCCTTGCCAAGGACGCCGGGGCGGCGCTCGCCCTCGCGAATGCGGTCGCGGCTACGACTACGCTGTGCTCGCGCCATAAGTGCCGCGTGCGCGGGTGCGCGTATAGAGCGGCAGATGGGGAGGCTTCGCTTTATTGTCTGAGGCATGAGTGTAGGGAGGAGGGGTGTCGGAATGAGGTTCTGAAGGATGGGAGGTTTTGTAAGGATCATGATGAGGAGGAGGCGTATTTTGGTGGAGGAGGAGGGGGAGGGGGCTATTGGGGTGGTACAGGCGGCGGCGGCGGCGGTGGCGGTGGTGGTGGGGGACGCGGAATCTATAGTGGGAGGTGGCCTGCTACTCGGAAGGTTGTACGTTGGTGACGTAATATGGACGAGAAGATTCCGGTAGATTGGCCGAGAAAATCGTTATACATTGGCTTTGTGTGTAGTAGGGACAATACCTATGTTATGTAACGATATTGTAATACTTGTTCAGAACCAAATTCTTCTTCTGGCGTAATTCTAAGCATTGTGTAATTCCTGCCCCGCTAGTCATGCGATGCCTATATTGCTATCTTTGTCATACATTGTTGCTTGCTAGAATTACGAATTATTCCATAGCAAGCTTTTGTTTATTAAACCATACACTGCTTCCCTGCTTCGCCATTGCGTAAGTTAGGGTAGATAGTATACCTACACTATCCATACCATGTTCAGTCTTCCACATCCTTTTCTATACGAAGCAGTCCTAATTACGAGGCTCGGCGTGTATGTACTAATAGTATCTGGACCAAGTGATTAATTTGGCAACATTCATTTTTGAATGAGCATAATTATGTAATATATGTTATTCGTTAAGGATTAAAGCGAATGTTATTTAGGTTAATCATCGTTCTCAAGTATTCGTCCAGCCGTCATCCCATTATACTACCCCTGAGTTGATTTGGTACCACCCCCCCTAATTACACGCACAAGTACACGATATCGCACGGCGTGATAAAGGGGCTGTCCTATCACATACAGCCTCTAGTGGTAGCTGGTTTGTTAAGAACTGCCCTTGATCAGCAGCTGCTTCTCTGTCTTCAAATTCTCAGCGATATCGACGGGGATCTTGAGGATGTTGGCTACGATGTCAGCCGGTGTTAATGCGAGCCACTGGGTTAACGAGATATCCTGGACTCGGTCACTCTTGTATATCTCAATCCAGGTTAGATCCTCATCTTTAGAGATATTCTCGATGTAGTGGCCTAGCAAGTCTCTGTTAGAACGGTTTCTCTCGGCATTACAATGTTCTTAGCATCTACTTAACTGCTCGGCAGTTGAGATGCATAGTCTTGCACTTACCACTGTTGTCCGGAAAGACAGCCGTATCTCCTGCACTGAAATCAAAAGTTCGAGCAAGTGCGTTCCCAACGAAAGCAGTTGCGCGTCCCTTGCCTTGATGGAAGTATAGCCATTCCTCAGCCTAAAGATGATCTAGTTAGTAACTATATCCTATGCGCTATGAATACAACTCGAGTTCTTCAACTCACGTTAGGGTGCCAGTGTAACTCTCTTAGCCCACCTGGCTTTAAAGTCACGACAGAGGCAGCAATAGTCGTTGCGGCTGGGAAGGTGGTGCTGTCGATAATTCGAAGAGTACCACCTCCACCAGGAACGTTCTCAAGCGGATGCTGTTCAGCAAAGTACACGTATGAGGCGTTTTTCGGCAGTGGACCGTTGCCACCCTCGACGGGGCTCTTGCTGACCGTTCCATTCTTGATGTATGGATTTGGCGATGGCACATCTGCGAAGACCTCTTCGGGCAGACCGAAGTTCTTGGCTAGTATCGACTTTGGAGTATGCGTAATCCAATCATCGACGTTGAAAGTAGTCCTAATTCGCATTGGTTAGATGAAAAGTGCACACTCTGTTAAAGATTTTGGATGAAGTAGACAACATACCCTGAGGCCTCGAAGTTTCCATCGTCAAATACTAGGAGGTATTCGTTCTCATCTTCCAAGCCCTGAATCGTGTGGGCTATCCCCTATTCTCATGGCAATTTAGTCACTTATCATTACCAACAAGTAAGAGCATTTGGCCGGATAATGAGGGGTCATACTTTGGGGAAATACCAAACATCGCCGACCTGGAGTTCCGAGAACTCATATTGGCCATTTTCAGAAACGGCCGAGATCAGCACCCTACCAGCATACACGTACCCCCATTCAGCCTGAAGTATTGTTAGTATTAGTCCGAAGGGTGCACCCTCACTTGTATGTACTTCTGTGGGACACTTACCACACGATGCCAGTGAAGCTCGCGTACAGAGCCTTTAGTCAAATGCTGCTGAGCACCCGCAATGTCGTGGCTGGAGGGTAGATCGGTGATAAGGGATTCACGAACCCAACCTCCATTTAGCAGCCTGGTCTTCGAATCTGAGAAGCTCCATTTCAGATTTTGCACATTCCCGTTATCCGTGCTCTGTTGGCCTAGGTTGTCTGGGTTTTGGAGGTCTAGCTCCTTGTTGGTTCCCCCTATCATGTCATAACCTATCAGTAGCTGTATAGTACAAGGGCACTCATGAGAGTAATTGCATTGCATATTTTCATACCTAAGAGAGGAGCCCCTTTGCCATTGCCGTCGATAGGCTGGCCCTCACCGAACCCGGGCTTGCTATTCTGGCGCTTCACTGAAACCCCAGACACGCCTCCTGCGGCGAGGAGGAGGGATGTAATTTGAGCGAATCTCATCTTTGTAGCTTTACAATGTCAACTAACTGAAAGTCGCATACACAGGTTGCTGAAGGCCGAGCTACTTTGAGAGGTGAGCAACCTGGAATATGCAGAGCTTATATGCATTTAATCTGCATGACCTGCGTCATTCCCCGAACGGGCACGCAATGGGTAGGAACACCCAATCCGCCCTCACACATATTAAGTTATCATCACCGATATCTCGGATTGGGATGCACCCGACAAGACTCACCCTGTGTTATTCCAAATGGTAATAACGCCATCTCAGGGGCCCCAGTCAAGTGTTTTCTAGTTTATAGTACTATTGTCGCGGGGACTAATTTCGTTATTGCGGGGGCGCCATATGAGAGCCGCTTGCAGGAAGACGACATCGATGTTAAAATAGTGTCATCTCTTGGCATTTATCCAAAACGGAAAATAATTCTAACCCCGTTGCAACGATCCCATCAACTCCTCGCGATCACATCATAAAAAACAACCACCGCGCCATACAATAATGTTACCTAGCCAAAGGATTTTCGATCTAGATCAACAGAGGTTCCCTAGGGTGTTATCTTCATTAAAGTATGGCGATCTGCACGTGGTTCGGAGCGTGCATATGTTAGTTACTATCCCCCTGACGACTTGCAGAAGATCCGATTACGCAATATATCAAGTTATGGCGGCGGCACACATCCATTGGTAGTTTCGAATTTTAATCCCCCAACTCAACCTTCGATGTGACTGCCAGTTGTCGATGTTAGGGAAGTTTACTCCAGTAGAGTGTTCTTGGCTTTGCTTATTGAAAATTAGGGTTATTTTAGAAAGTACAACTAACAAAAGGGACTATATTGCTACTTGCTAATTTTAGGAGGGTGACCAACTGCGTGTATGACTCTTATATGCATATAATAACTGTTGTATTGTCTTGCTAATTGACATGCAAAAAACACATATGCTCTCCTGGAATAACACACACGGGCGTTTATGATATGGTATTGCATACGGAGGAATGTGTACAGACGCTCAAACTACAAATTCATACATATTCAGAACTCCTCTAAACCTCAATTCACTAAAGCTTAACTACTCTATATTGTTACTTAGTAAATCCTTGTCTTGTCTAAGGCCCACTTCGACGATTACCAGAGAGTGCAGGGCTGACCCAACCCAGGAGCGCGGTACAGAAGCTAGCAGAGGATCCATAGTAAAGCTTATAACAAGCCCGCGGGGCGAAGAGCCAGTCCAAATACTGTGACCTAAGTAAGCCCAGTCGGCCAATTATCGTGGCACTTGAGGGCGATCCCACTGAGCCTTGTGACCTTCGATAACTGCCGGTAGTCATTAGCCAACCGAACTATTGAGTATAACATGATTTAGCCTCATAAGAGGATGCCAAAATATTGAGTATATGCAGGTCATATGCCGATCGTGCCCTGGCCTGGTTGTCATCCTCTTCTGACGTCTAACCTATTACTCTTTGGGAACAACTCCAGCTAGGATCTACGTCTGGATTTGGGAAGATACAGGGGCTCTGTTCCCGAGTTGGTGGTCTACCACAAGTTCGGCTAACTTAAACATAACGTCTTAGAAGTCCTTTTCAGCTACGAAGATACGCGAATAGTGAGTCAATGAGACTACCTTTACGAATCACAGGATGCCGGATCACGTTATTCGCCGATATAATGGCAGAATCAGCTCGAAATTTAGATCAGCCATCTGGTCAGGAAGAGTGTAGTTGATAAAAAGTTGGGAGTTGGCGGGCTAACTAGGCATGGTGTAATATTGGTGGCGTTGGACTTAGTGAAAATGAACAAACCTGTTCGAGTAGAGGATAAGATAGTTGGTGTGTATATTAAGGAGAGCATCTCACCACGGATTTTGTGGGAAGAAAGTAGACAGACAAGCAAACATCAAAGGGTCAACTAGCCTTCAAACTCAGACATCCAGGTTATCTTCTTGTGATTGACAATCTCTATCAAAATGCCATCGTTTTCAAGCAAGATCCTCTCCGCCGCCCTTGCAGCCCAGTCTGTATTCGTTTTGGGCGCGAGCCTGCCTTCCAAGGTTACCGAGCCTCGTCAAGATCTTGACGGCCGAGCGGATCTCTCACTGCCTCCACTTATACCCTCTATTCCAGGCGTTACTGAGCCCATCACGAGTAACGCACCTCCACTGCCAATTCTTCAACTTCCCACCCCTCCCCTGGACAGCCCCCCTTTCACTCCAAGTGACATAAAGCCTAAGAAAATCGGGTACTTCTGGACCGGCGCGGGCGACAAGCAACATAAAGGTATGATTACTATAATATCACAGTGAACAAGATGAAAAAAAAAAAAGACATACTGACTATGACATAGATTTCTTGGCAACCTATAGCCTCGACGATGTGAGTCAAATCCCTTGGTAAATTCTATTCTTCGAACCTTGAGTTAAACATGAATGTAGGATACTTTTGGGACCTTGCTTTGGATTACCGACGTCCCTTCGAGTGGCAATGACCCTCACCATCTTGGTCCCTCGTTGGACGGGAAGACCCTCATCGGTGGCGGCTTGCTGTCTCTGCTGAAGACACAAGATACGGCGTATTACTTTGACACCACAAACCCGTATCGCCCTACCTTCAAGAAGAGCAACCGTGCTATCCTGTCTTCTATCACTGATGAAATACGTGCTAAGCCTGACGGGTAAGTGGACCTTTGTGGCCTGCTTGTATCGATTATGTACTTACTTACATTTCTTGATAGTGGATTCTTCATCACTTACATGGGCTGTAAGTATATTCATTCCCTTCTTTATCTTCCAAGATAATAACTTATACTGACTCTCCCACGTAGCTGCTCTTGGAACGTCGCCCGGTCGTCTTGTTGAGACCGATGCCGAGTTTAACATCATCCACGAGTGGCCAGAGGACGTCAAGGGCACGTTGAACATCCTCGGCGAGCAGTTCTCACCGCACGGGTTGGCTGTTGACTACGAGAAAGAGATCATTCTGACCTCTGACTTCGTCGTGCCTCTGAGCATCCTCAAGCCTAGCCTGGGTGTCCAACGAGCCAACACCTTGCGCCTGTGGGACCTGCCTTCTCGAAAGATCATTAGCACTTTGCTCATTCCTGACGTAAGTCGGCTGCTTTCTATGACTACCGGTGTTTGAAAATTGGTAAATGGATAGATGACTAACACTTGAGGGTGATAAATAGGGTCAAGGTATCCAGGATGTCAAGTTCATTCCCGGCAACCCCGAGGGAGCTGCCCTTGCAACGGCTGTGCACCTCGGACAAGTGTGGATCATCTACCCCTTTCGTAAGGGTGGAGATGGCAACCAGGGCACCATTGAGCTTCTGTTCGATCTGGGAGAAAAGGCTCGCGACACAGTTGCTATCTAGTAAGTGTCCCGAATTCTCATTTACTCCCTTTAGGTCACAAAAATTGGCCCTTGGAGATTATACGATCCGATGCCACTAACCACGTAATCGCTCTACCACTTTAGCTCCGACATAACCCAGGACGGCAAATACGCGTACTTCACCCTGACGACGGCGAACCACGTAGCGGCGCTCGACATCTCCGACTTGTCGAACGTGCGACGACTGGACGACCCGGATGAAGACCAGGAGACAATTGGGCCACACTACATCAAGGTCACGCCTGACCAGAAGCACCTAGTTGTGACGGACTATTTCGTGCAGACGGGCGAGATCGGCATCATCAACACGCCAGCTGACTTCAAAGCACTCTACATCGACATTCTAGACGATGGCAGCCTGAGTTTCAATCGTAGCATCGACTTCAGCCGCGAGTTCACTAACCGCGGTGGCGCGAAGCCGCACTCGTCTGTCGTCTTCGATCTCACAGATCCGGAGAATCCGAAGTACTACTAAAGGGTGTAGAGTAGCTTTGTGGGACACTGGAGGCAGTTAAACACATTTTACACTATGGGGGGATGGAACGGTGGTTGACTACATAATAATTTGGGAAGGATATATCAAGTAATGGATATAATAAGAATTGTAATTGTTTAATCTTTGAAGTCGGTCCCGGTAATTACATGGATATCAACGCATATCATTTTCTCTAGGTAGTTTATGATCACATAAGGTTGTCGAAAATTTGGATGCCGAGAGGTACATATTAGGGCCTGGTGATTAACATATCTACCTAGGTAGGTAGTATGATATGAGCCATTTAGCTGTTACGTGAGCGGTCTTTATCTCAAGTTTAGTTATAGTTAGTAGGTTAGAGACATTTAATAAGAGTAGAATTGAATGGCGGTTCAGAAGGCCTTCGCCCTAATAATTGAAAATAAATCATGTTCATCTTAAAGAATGTAATAAAGGATAACTGGCATAGAGACGATTCGTTCGACGAGTAAGTAACTTAACAGTTATTGTCTAAGTTCTACACAGTAGCCAGCCTGAGGATTAAACATCACGTACGGTCCGCCATGTCCGGACGTGATGATGTCATAGAACTGAAACTCGGCTGTCCTGACCCTCCCGCCCCTCCCGCCCCAGCTCCCCCCCTCACCGAACCGACATCGCTGAGGCTTCCTGGGGGCTCTCTTAAAATCAAAGTACCTCAAAGTCTTTGCCATGAGGAGGCTGATCTTAAGATACGCCATCGACTTTCCTGTGGAGTCACGGGCCCCGACCGAGAACAGTGTGAATGCCTTGTGTGTGATCAGGGGTCCGCATCATCGCCTTGTTCCGTATCAGAGGCCAGCCACCGCCACGGCTTGAACTCATAAACGCGTTGTTAATGTCTAACTTGTATGGGGGGTTTTTCTTTTTCTTTTTTCTTTTTCTTTTTGGTTCGATCGGGACTGCACTCGGTAAGGCCGCAAAATCTGTGAACCGCCTAGGGCACTGACACAGTCAGGAGCACTTAAGCCATATTTCCAGACGGATCCTCACCGAATGGTTTGAGAACGCCACTTACCGAATACCTGGTTATTCTTGTTACGTTGTATTATAGTATCTCTTGCTAGGCATCTAATACTACCAGATAATAGGCTGGCAGGCGAAGTTTGGGTTACATTTCAGGCTGCGTACATATTACTAATAATCTTCGCTTATGCTGTCACATGTCGGCGAAGAGGGGCGTTAAATCCGTCAATCCTTAGGGGTATAGAAGAGACCAAAATCTATTTTAGGCGGTGAGTATGATAATATTATTTTCGACATAGAGTTTGTAATTGCCATCATGTGTGGTATACCGGGAAGTGGCGTGCTACTTCTGATAAGCAACTAGGCGATTTGTTACCTTATTATAACAAAGGCCTGTTTTGTTATATGTAGCCTACATTTATTAATAAAAAGACCTGACGTCGAATAACCACAAGTAACTACAGTTTTCGACTGTATATAGGACATCCTCCACCTGGCTGGAACTATATTAATTACCACTTCCCCAGGCCTTCCTGAAAATGTCTCGGTTCCTAACAGGGGTTATCACCTACAATCGAGATCACAGAGTCTAGTTCCTCGTACTTTGCTTATTTAGGATCACCGCACTTGATTTCTAACAAAGTCGCTGTCTCTTTCCTTTGGTGCCTTCATTCGCATGCGATGCAGCAGGCTTCGATATATAATGGATCCTGAGACATGGAACTCATTCACGGCTGCGGAAAAGGAAGCCTTCTTTGATGGGCCAGCGTTGGAACCACCACCTGGTCTCGAGTCCAATTTCGACAACCCTACAAATCATAATAGCCTTGTACTCGGTGTAACCATAGCATGTTTGGTTCTAGCTACGTCGTCTGGCATTATTCGAATTTACTCAGGGGTATTCGTGAAGAAAGCCGTCCATGTCGAAGATGGTAAGTAATAGACCAACTCTCCCCAAAACACGCTAAAGTCTTCGCTCAAGTCAACCAGGCCTCGCACTCATAGCATTTGTAAGTCTTCGAAGATTTCCCCAGCCATGTTGTGTAGTGCCACTGATAAGATCCAATGTAGGGTGCATATGCTGGTTGTCTCTGGGTTATCTTTCGTGCCCTGAGCTTGGGTGGCATTTTCATCCATCAGTGGGATATCAGGGCTCGTGTGTTTCAAGATGTGATTTACGTAAGTAATCATCTATTCACAGCACTTACGTTAGCCAACATTACATGGCAGGCCATTTATTTCCTTCGCGTATTTTATGCATTCACAATGCTATTTGCGAAGACGGCTATATTAATCGAGTGGATGCGAATTTTCGTCCCTCGGGGAACGAGGAACTTCTTCTTCTGGGTCTGCTTACCGGTGCTAATCCTGAACGCCACCTTCTACATTGTCGCCATATTTATCATCAGTTTTACATGTAGGCCGGTGGAGAAGTGGTGGAGGCCTATGGTCCCTGGTGTTTGCATTTCTAGGCGGAGCTTCGACTTCTCTTCCGGTTGCATTAACCTTGCTCTCGACATCATCATCCTCCTCCTTCCCCAGCGCACCATTTGGAAGTTGAATATGTCACTTAAGCGCAAGGTTGGGATCTCTTTGATATTCTCTATAGGAGTTCTGTAAGTATCCACCCCCGTGTTAACTTATACACTGTCGTGAGTTAATGTAATTCACCAAGGCGTATTAACCTGAGCCTAGAGCCTGTGCTTCTGCTCTCGGGCGAGTTATCACTGGTATTCCCTTGATATGGACGACAGATAGGACATACAACACAGGACCACCAATGATGTGTTTACTGGCAGAAATGACCTGTGCATTACTAGTATTTTGTGTTCCTTCTGCTCCAAAAGCTTTTGCCCAGGTAACATGGACGGCATGGGCTACGGAGTTTGCAGCCATACTGAGATCATGGACTCGTATTGGAACACGAAACCAGTCGGCAGACAGTGCCCGAGCAACATGGGTGGGTGTGAATCAGTCCAGAGAATATGAATGTCTAGAGGAGGGTGACCAGATACCACTTCAAATTGCCGCAACCAGAGCCGGTCTCGGGGTGGCGCCTTCACCTCTGGAGAATGGCAACCAGGGCAGTTATGCTGTCAGTGGCGGTGGTATTCTACATACCACTACTTTGACGACACGACACGATGCGGTGTCTATGGATTCGTTCATCGAGCAGGCTTCGAAACAGCGTCCTTGGATGACACGTCGCAACTGATAAACACCGAAAAGTGGCAAGATTTCGCCTTTGGTTTGCAATTGTTTCCTCAACCTTTTGGTACGAGATACTGGCCTGTTTCTATTTATTTACTTCTTTTCAACACTTTCTTCCTGCCTTGCCTTCCCGTTGCTTGAACCTTCATATTTCTGTTCATATTTTCGGTCTTTCTTTTTTTTATAACTATGAAGCACCTTAGGCAATAACTTTAACGCACTATGTTTACAAAATAATATCGTATGTTCCAGATATACAGTATATGAATTAGCCCAAGAACGAAAGTGTACCACTCTAGGCTAAACTATACTAACTTATGGTAATCTCATAATTTATAAAAGAGCAAAATCTACACCTAGACTTGAACTAATTATCTAGCTAAAACGATGAAAGCGGTACTTTTTTTTTAAACAAATAATAAAGCGTACCTAGACACGAAGTTATGCCGAAAATTATCATCAGACGGACCATGATTGGCAGTGATCCGCCACCACACAAAACGAAAGAGGCCATGATATGTCATCAAACAGATACCTTCCTCCTTTCTTTCCTGTTTTTGCAACATACAATGCCACCATTCTCGCCAACATAAAGTATAGCCAGCGCCGCGACACATATTATGGAAAGTTCTGTGGACTGCTGCATATATGTTGGCCTTCAGGTGGATGTCCGTAAGCTGCACATACCTAAGTTAGGTAAGTCGGTAAAGTGTTATCTCTAAGAGTACGGGAAGCTGGAGCGCCCGAGATGCTTCTCGGGTGGCTACTATGTGCTTTGAAGTAGGAATGTGGTTAACCTTAGTAATAGTGGCTGGGGCTGATTGCTATATTAGAAAGCCCTAGACCAACGGAGGCCTCTCTGGCTACGTACGAACCGTTTAACATAACGGTACGCCCATCACTAGATGTCACCCTTGATAGCACAGTAGTCTTGAGATATGTAATACGCCCATTTTATGGCGCATCCGTTCTAATATTTGATCAGTCACATATTACGTCGGCTTATCTGCTTACAGTACCATACAGGGCAGGCTGTATTATAGGTTCTGTAATTCGCTGCCAATCCATCATTCGTCCGACCTTGCATGTTAATAGTTAACTCGGATTATTAATGGGGGCCAATTGATGGTGCACATGGTTTGTGGCTTAGATGGCGTCGTCTCTGTCTATCCCGACCTCTTTTTCGTCTGTGCCACCCCCAATCCTAGTCTGCGCCTACGAGTCCTACTTACATATCTACGAAGTTTATCTTATTATGGTCTACTTTTTGAAAATTCCCTTCTACGTTGCAAAGTAATATCCTTCCCAATATTATAGAAGAGTGTCATGTATAGCATAAATGTTACTTTCAGTATGATACTATTAATTAGGTGACGGGGTAGCTTCCTACTACTTAAGGGGTAACCAGTAGATCTACCAAACACCTCTTCAAAATCCAGATTTCAGCTTACTTAGTTCCTAAATATGTACAGCCACTAACTTCTAGAATACTATACCGACTTCAGTAAACCCCTCGACCCCAATCCTTAGTTATTGGTGATAATAAGCTCAATAGCCCTATATTTACGTACTCGGGGAACTTGATCCCATAGTATCAGCCAGATAGATTAGGCTAGTTGTAGCAATAGAATCTAGGACTCGGGGAAACGTTTTCTGGTGCAACGAATCTGTAAAGGGAAAGTGGTGTTTTAGTATCGATTATGCAAAGATTGAACGCCGTAGTGACGCAGAAACTCTAGAGTAAGACTACTGCTTAAGGTGACAACTGGCAAGCATTGCATCGCTTTTTACACAGACGTCACTGGATTTTGAGGCGGAAAGGAATTATCACAACCACCGTCTGATATATTGTTCGAGTCGATTTAACACTGATCAATACCCTGGTAGCACCGGACAAAAGGAATGAATTAGAACTTAGGTGTGACATATGATGGTGATTAATTCCACCTGGTTGTAGCTATATTAGACACAAATGGTTCGTGAGAAGCATCCAAAGACAAGTCCTAGAATATCACAAAGTTGGAATTTTAATTAGTGACCGCAAATAAAGATAATTGGCATTGACTAGTTATATCAGCGAATGTAGTAGTTTAAGAAAATCTTTCAAGATAACAATTTGGCCCTTGACTAACACAATTATTCGTCACTCCACCATATCAGTTCGATAAGAAGAAACATGAACTTCGAGAAATCAAGTACCACCCCCTAGAAAACCCGAACTTCCTGAAACGGTGAAGAGTTTTAAGGCCTCATGGCTTAGGATCATGTTATTCATCTTTGCATCTTCCGAAGAAGTGTTTCCATTGATGACGGCTTGGGATGCTCTCATCGCAATTATATCGTTCGAGAAAATGTTGTTCTTATGAGCACTTCCATCAGCCTGGTTGTTGCCTATATAAATCAAGTCAGAGATATGTATCTGTGCAGTGGCTAATTCGTATGGGACTCTAGGAGTGAATGGGGGTAAAGCAATGAGACTAGTGAGGACCACTTACAGATAGCAATAGGACAGGTCCCAGTAAACGCCCTTCCGCTGCTGTCCCCACGTTCTTCTGATTCTTCGTAGATCTTATTGAGAGGCTGTGTTTTGGCGTCTGGGGACGTCACAAGTGCAAACATCCGTGAGTCCATAAGTCGGCATAGGAAATTGGAGAGGCCATCGAGGACAGTTCTCACAATCGTCTTGGCATTGGTATCAATTGATGCGGGGTCCTGAAGAGCCGAAATGGTTCCTGATAAGATGTGAAAGTTAGTGAGTTGCCCAGAGGATAGAAAGTGTTAATGTTGTCCATTGTACATAGAAATCAAAATAGGTGTGGAGTATAAGCCTTACTGGCTAGAGCCTGGCGATTTGCATCCATGGCGTATTCCCGTTCTATGGTTTGCATGATAGAAATGCCTCATAGCCGTCTAGGCTTAGATTGAACTACAGCGAAAAGAATATCAAAAGTATTCTTAGCGAAAGCCTTCGGGGAGAGTAGTATCTATATGGAATCACTGAAGCGTCATAGACCGGTTGATCCGGGCAGCTGCCGGGCTATGATCGAGATTGAGAGCTGCCGGTGAACATGCACCGCTCCCAGCGACTCCGGATTCCAAGGTGTATATTGGTTCAACGAACCAATAAGACCTTTCACTCCTATCATCTGATGCTTCCAAATGGAATACTGGCCGCAAGTGATGCAGTTAACGCTGCACAAGAGTCGGGGTAAAGGGCTAGCTAGTTTGATGCTTCATGGATGATCGGTAGGTGTTGCCTAATCGGTAAGCTGTGTGAGATGTGAGTTGCAACGCCGAAGGCTATTAAAGGCAAGGCAGACAGCGGTTAGGGAACCAGGGATCGGCAACTCTCTATGGAGGGGCCTGAGAGCCTACACCTACAACGAAATGCCGCAAGGCTCTGATACTAAACCACCGTCTACCACATTAACTAGAACGTACATTTCTACTTCAAAACTGAATTTGAAAGTAGATCCAAGTAGGGTTGATATGGCGGTCGCCTTAGCATAATTGGAGGAAGAGTCTCGTCCAGTTCATAAACAATAATGTAGTTTGGAGTGCCTGGAATATGAAAAGGGTGGGAGCTTGTTGAAGAATCCGGGAGCTACAGCCGATTTAACACAGGTCTTGCATACGGAGCGTTGCATGAGATCTGCAGGAATGGGGAACCGTATCAATATTGCACATAGAAGCGACATTGTACTCAAGCACCATACACGTATTCGTCATGATGAAGACGTAAGGTCGTTATCAAACATTGAACTTTAGAGGAAGGGTAACGGACTAGTGCCAGCTAGAATAAAGTTCCTTTGTCGACTCTTCTCAATTGCCCTATTATCAACGACCCTCGCAGTGACCTTACACGTGGGGATGTTGAATCCGCCAATTCCATTTAGCTGGTCAGCTTCGTCGTGTGTTTCATTCCGTCCAATAATCAAGCATCTGCTGTCCGACGTCAAGCCTACGTCGTCCCCCCCTATTTTTGGCCGAAGGTGTAGGTGGTCCCTGCACGGGAGTCTCCGTAGCTCTCCTCGTGATTCCCACATGGACCACATTTACCCGCAGCAGCAGATCGGTCTTAGCCTGTTCAAGCCACTCCAGCACGCACCTTAACCTGGTCTCGTCTTCGGTCCTGCGAATCAGTGCGCGTAAACCTTGTCGCAATGTACTCTTGCGCTGCAGTACAGCCATTTTATCTAGCATTTTCTTAAGCTCCATTGCAGTTTCATTGATAATGTCAAGCTGCGTATAGATAGCGGCCGTGTGAAGTGTTGGTTCGCTTTCGACATCGCGTAGTATATCCCGTAAGTTTGATAACTGCCTGCTCGTGCTAGCAAGTATCTCGGGTGCTATTAGTACCGTTTTATATGCCTGCTCGATTTGGTGTGCTAGACTGAAGGCTTGAGCAATCACTTGCGACACAGCCGCAGCGGAACCTATTACATCCTATAGGTCCACCATTGATTATGAGTACATATTCTCCTCTATATCTGGGTAGCATACTAACCATGGAGAGTTCCTTTGCAATGGGGCTAGGAAAGCTGTATTAGAGGAGTTCTTTCGGCCGGAGGAGAATAATCAACTATGTATGTAATGCGAGCAGCTCCAATAGGTAAGCGTTGTACTTCGTATACTATTATTTGCTCCAGGGTCGGTTCCGAAAAGGGGATAAGTAGCGGGCTAATGTAGCAGCAAACTGAAAACTAAATAGAGACATCACCCGACAAGAGCAATGTATTTGAACTTCATGGATAAGTAGGTACGTATATCAACACATCAAAAGCAGAAGGTAACTAATAACAATGCCTTATGGGCACCTGGCCGGGGGCTTCTGTTGCAGGCTTTGATGGATGACTGGGAGTCCCCTTACCAGTTAAATGATCAGCTTGCCTAAAAGAAACATCTGCGGATTAAGGTATATCCGACGAGTT
Source organism: Eutypa lata (assembly GCA_022661535.1). NCBI lineage: Eukaryota > Fungi > Ascomycota > Sordariomycetes > Xylariales > Diatrypaceae > Eutypa > Eutypa lata. The sequence goes on along the minus strand of JAKULF010000013.1, from coordinate 311,715 downwards.
ACGTTGTACTTAACCAAGAAACCACCTACTTCGTGGCCATGTAATAACACCTCGATGTAAGAAGGCATGGTGTTACACTTTGTACGATCTTGTTAGCCAATGGTCATAACTAGTCATGCCAACGTGTAAATAGGCAATACAGAATCTGTATAAGCTTGAACACGATGATCGCGTCCCTTGTATTACCAGTGTCGTTCTAGATTCACTGCTGCATAGTGCACACCTATATCTAATTTATAGACTGATTCTATCCCTCCGTCTAAGCAAACGAAAATAGTGAAGTCAGCCCAGGTAGCCTCCCCATAAGCTTAGTCTTTATCTAGTGCTAACCTGTTCATCTCAAGAATCAGGATTGGCCTCGAATCCCCGGGTTCCCCGTGTGCGGCAAACGTGCAAAAGAGCCCTGAGATTGCATAGGCCCTTTGACAATCTTCGGCTGAAATGTACTTCTTAAGTCCTCATAGTCATACACCAGACAACCTTATGAAACCCTTTACATGTACCTAGCTTTAGGCATTTTGATATCACGTTGATAGGTCATATTTCCCTCCGTTCATAAGTTTCCTGCAAGGGAGTCGTCCTACCAAAGCTTGCGGGAAACTCAACCACTCGTCAAGTACTTCGGCTCTGACTTCGGTAGTTCGAGGCATGGAAAGAAATCCTCGGCGTTACTTTGGCAAAGTTTGGCAGAGAATCGATGTCACTCTCTTCCACTACTACCGTAACTTGGCCTATATGCAAGTTGAGTTGTTACTGCAGCCACTATGACTGTGTGGGTGATCGGAGGGAAGGGATAGGCTGAGATGATGAAAATTCTGCGCCTGCGTCTTGATGATGTGGTGAAATCCTGCAGCTTTGAACACAGGGGTATGTGAAAATTCTGCAACTGTACACCTAAAGCCCCCAATAACGAGTTTTATTGGACATATCTCTCATTTGGAGAGCCGAGAAGAGGCCTATTCTTAGGTTCGGCTGCATGTCATATCTGCGCTGATTCCCGGATGAAGGAAAAGAGCTGTGACTGGTCGATATTTGAAGTGGGTGTGCAATAATTTGCATGTGTATCATCAATAGTCAAAGAAACCCAGGGTTTTCCGCACTACAATGATGATCGTGAGGAGGTGTTGTGGCTTTCAAAGCGGTGGAACATTGGGCCGAAATTAGGAATGAGGTCGGGCGGTTGAGCGAAGAGTTTTCGCTCTACAACGTCGGCTTTAGCAGATAATACCTCCTATATCCTCAGAGACAAATCTCTACTTTTCTTCTAAGATGTCTAGGTAGATTGTATCTTCAAACTTGCTATTGCTTTCACTGCAAGGACATGATAATCGTAAAATAATGGGGTTTCTACTATCCAAGCCTGCAACTAGGGCAATTCCAGCGAGGCCGTTCTCAAATGAACCAAGTAACCCATCACAGTCTCTATCTCCCTGCAGTAACGAGGGTCGGCTTATGCTTTCCGTCACGGGCGATTCTCGCAGTCAGACGACACATTTGCAAGATATTGGTTCAGAAGGCAATATACCTGATACGCAGTTCAGGCGACGTGGTTCAAACCTTATTTCTCCTGTTCTGACCACCAATAGTCATGATGTGAACTCCGCCGTAGACACGGAACAAGCAAACTCTAGCCAGGTCCGTGGGGGAAGATTGGAGGTTAGTTCCCCAATACCATCTTGTCATTTCCCCTACTAAATAGCCATGTTTTCTAGGATTCTGGTGTCGATCATAGGCGAATCGAAGTACCAAACCCTTACACTCAAGAACCTATGTTAGAAGGACGAGTGATCCGCGAGAAGCTTTCATTGAAGATATTGGACCCTTCTCTCACAAATGCGCTCAAACAGGCCACAGTGGGTGCTGCTGGCGTCTACCAACATGAGGAAATCTTCGCAACATCGACTATGCATGAACCACACGAGTTCATAATCCACAACTGGAGCAGAATTGAATCACATATAGAAAAGGATGGCAAGAAGGGACGCTCAGGTCAATCTATTAAACCCTTGCTGGACTTCTTCAGGCGAACATATGCTGTTACTCTAGAGAAGCTTGGCCAAATCAATTCAGGAGACTGCACTAAAATAGCCTTCGAAGACTTATGGCTTATCTACCCACCGGGTGAAACGGTCTTTAAGAACGACAATGGTGGTTGGAGAGCGTACAAAGTTGAAAGGGTTGAGGCATGTCCGAGGGGAAGCTTAACTGACATGGCCATATATGCCTATTACCTTGACTTCGATGAGTCTGGTCAGTGGTTAATTCCTCACCTTGAGGTTCTCAGTGTGTCATACTATTCGTCAAGTCGAACGATTGGCAATCTGGAAATCGTACCTGAGTGGTATTTCCGTAAATGTGGCGAGTTGCTTGCGAGGCTTATCAACCAAGGTCGAGACTACTTTAAGTTCGGAGAAAAAGTGTCTTACATGGAGTATGAGGGAGACGCATGGCCAATTACTTCGTCAACGGTAAGTAAAGTCTTTTAGCGATTCTTTCCCTTATGTTTGATTCATAAAACTAAAGGCCTAGCCAGTATTCAGTGAGAGTAATCATCGACTATGTGACCCCTAGCAAGTACAATGGGGATGCAGATCCATCGTCGCGAATCGGTCACTCTTCTTGCCTTGTCTGTCTTGGAAATGATATCAACCTCTACTCCTACCCGAATGGAGCTCCACATAACCCCGACATTTGCAGAAAAGGGGGTTTCGCGCATGAGGAGCAACAACAGAGCGCTGTCAATGATAACATCCCATGGCTCTTCTGCCCTTCTACAATCTGGGCATTTTCTATGTGGCATAAGACATGGAAAAGAATTCCTCCAGGGAACTTAGCCCAAGTGCGAAAGCAGGATGCCGCGTTTGATGCATTGTGTATGGACCAAGTTCGGAAGCGTGACCTCGACTCCATGTTATCTACACATCTCACCCGTGGGCTACAACATACCAACACCGATGTAATCAGTGCCAAAGGGGGTGGCTTCAACGTCCTCCTGCATGGTATCCCTGGCACAGGCAAGACTATGACGGCAGGTAAAGTGACCCTATATCATACTTCGGCTCATCTATGTGGCAATTGTTGACTTACATTATTAGAATGCCTTGCCGAGAGATACGGCTGTCCTTTGTATATGATTACTTGCGGAGACTTGGGAACTGATCCCGACGTACTCGAGCAGCGTCTTTGCCAGATTCTACTACGCGCTAAGAACTGGAAGGCAATTCTATTGCTTGATGACGCTGATGTCTTCATAGCGTCACGCGGAGCTGGAGAGATAAGGCGTAACGCACTTGTATCCATTTTCCTTCGCCACCTGGAATATTCGGACGTTTTCTTCTTCATGACCACCAACCAGGCGAATTTTCTGGACATGGCTATTGAATCACGACTTCATATGTCACTTCCTTTTTACCAGTTGTACTTCGACGACCAGAAACTTATTTGGTACCAATCAATCCGAAAGCTTGGTGAAGCATTGACTGAGGACTCGGCAACAAAACTCAAGGGCTTTGTCAACCACCGACTAGAACACCTAGATGATAAGGCATACACGAAGATGAATGGGCGACAAATCCGAAATTGCATGAGTGCTGCGCTATCACTAGCCGAGGCGGATGGGGTTACCCTGGATGAGTCTCATATCAAGAAGGTGCTTAAAATTGGAAATGAATTCACGAAGTTTATGCGTAAGCATTCCACACAGACAAAACACAGTAAGATGACATACGATAGTGAAGGGGAAAGACAATGAAATAACGCTGGTGATGGGATAGGATTCGACCTCTCCCGGCATATTCTTTTTCAGGGGGGGTTTCTTAGCTGTTATGTGAATTGACACATGTGTCGCTTTCCTTTCTTTTGTTCTTTTCATAGCAGAATATTATCACCCGTCATCTGAGGACACATATTGATGTACTGTCTCCTACTACTCGACAGCTAAGAGTTTTACGCATTTGAAATATTGTTCAATTATAAGCATGCATGTAAGGTAGGTACAACCAGGTTTGTTACACTCAATCAAATATACATTCCTACATTTTTAGTTGCATATTGTGTTGAACTGTTGCTCCATGTCCATCTCCCCTTGTGTAGATTGTGATTTTTGTGTCTCGCTTTTCTCCCCTTATCAAAATCCACCTCGTTGACAAGGTGGCCGAGGAATCACAATGATGGTGGATCCAAATTCCTCTAACACACTGGTTGTTGACATTATCCTACTGGTAGCCAGCACCTTAATGAGGGCAGTATTGTCTTCCCGGAGGGGGTCAATTAGAGAATGGAGCCTGAAAACAAAATGATGGAAGCCTTCATCATATAACACCTCGACGTTATCAAGTAGGATCACAAGCCTACTTATCTTCAACTCGTTTATGCTTGTTTTGAAGATACCCCAGAGGTCTTCGATATTTCTTGGCGTGGTCCGTAATTTTGACACCATTGCCGGCTGCCTAACGTTTGCAGCAGGGTTCGAAAGCTCAACCTTGCGGACTCCCAGCAGCTGTCGAAGAAGAACTTGTACTAATATTAATTCCCGCCGTCCATGCTTTGCTTGATTATTTTTGCCGCAGAAGTGAGATAAAACAACGCTCGGTTGATTTCTGTGTCCCAACTTTTCCGTTGCTGTCTCGATTGTTTTTATCATCTCAAGTGTCAGGCTTGTCGTCCGTGCGAGGTCATCATTATTCCCCTCTGCAACTATTGATAGCATCCGATTGCTTTCGGAAGCCAATCACTTGTCCAGCATATCCATTTCGTATTGGGAGAGGGAGGAGGTAACAGGTAGTGTATAGGTTGGGTCTGGAAACCGCTTGGAACAGCTTTCTCTGTCGTCTTCATATAGTAGAATATCTGGGAAGCATTCGGTTTCGAGACAAAATGCGTTCGGTACGGCTTGTATAGTCTGCTGTTTATTTCCAATGGTTTTTTCGTCTCTAGCGTTGGGTGTTGTCTGCGAATAATTGGAATCGCTAGCAACGCCCATCACGTAGGACCCTATGCTTTGCATTAGGAGAAGGTAGTTGCTGCCTTATGAGCGACAACAGACTTAGCTTGGGAGTAACGACCAGGCTTGAAAAAGCATCTACCGATTCCCTCCGTGGTTCAAACGTCAGAAAAAAATTCTTCACAAGCGCGATGTTGTTATTTTGTATAGCGTTCTCCGAAACCTTGTTGTCTCTGATCGCACCTCTTGGTCCGTTGGAATCCATAATCTGCAGTTAAGCGCAAATCTATAGACTTTAACCTATATTGCGCGGATCAGATGGTGGGACTGATATTTGCAATCATATAGCTAGTTAGCGACGTCGTGTCAAAGTCATGTCGAGCAAAACCATAGGTTCCTTGTAGTTCTAGAATGATAGATGAGGCGTTTAAAGAGCGTTGCAGTGCAGAGCCACGTCGCAAAATGGGTGGCTTCTACTATGTATCTCGGTACTCTCAGCTGCCTAGCCCAACCCCTGTTAATATTCCACACGTTTTTCAAAATATCCAGAATATGCGACAAAAAGCTATTTGCTGATCTCTTTTGTCCAGAAGTACTTATATATACGTAATGTATAACACATGAAGCTTATTATGTCAACAACCACCTCGATTAATTATCACGGCCTTTTCATCTCCAAAATCAGTACGCAAACTTATTTTTTATTAAAATTGGTTTTGATAAGGCCAGGTACATTTTATGACAGTATTAACAGAACCCACCATGGCTTCATTGTTACATATTTGTGTGCGAAGATGGCAAAGGGGATGGTCCAGTCAACCTAGACACCTGATATACATTTTGGGGGTTTTTAAATAATCTCGTGGTACGCGAGAAAGTACTGCTTCTTTTCTCTGCGCCAATATCATTCTTGACGATCCGTCGCAACTTTGCTGTTGCTATTGAGTAATAGTAATCTACCTTTGGTTGACCCTTTCTCCTACTGAGTTTATAGATTTATTTGTTTTGTTTTAAATCCGATATTCAAAATATTAAAATTCCATGTGGCTTACTACCTTCCCCTTTTCTTCTTAAATCGTGTATTACTACTTGGGACTGTGAGAGTATCTACAATGCTACTCTTGTCACTTCATTTATTATACGCTTCTACTCGAAATATGTAAACATGAGATGATGCGTATAATAAAGGCTCTTATTAAAAATTTCAAATTGGTTGTTTAATCAAATTTACGCTGTGTTATTGGAATATCATAAAGTACCATGTATTTATTAAAGATCTGTGTACAAGATGACCATTTATTTAAACCTTTACGGATAAACTTAATATTATTAAATATATCTTTTTGGGCTATATTCGAAGTATATACATGACAATTGTATTCTAGTGGATTTAACCACATTTTTATCTAACGAGCTTCATCCTTAGCCTAAATTGTCCACGAGTCCTCTGGTCTTTTGAGCTTTACCTTAGTAGAGCTATCTGTGTATATTGAATATGGTACCTGCTGCTAATCTAAGGTGATCTGCTATAATTTCATGATCTATAGGGGAGCGTGAGGCACTAACCAATTAGAAGCTTGGTAGTTCTTAAGACAATTGTACATAATTCCTTGGTCGGATCTTCATGTGCATCAACTAATGACAGTTTACAGACATGTAGCTGCTACTTCTAGAAGCAAGACCCGTAGTTGCAGAATATAAACCAATGTAATACGTTCTTATCTAATGCGATTCAGAATAACATGTGACGCTATGGGCTTGACGATTAAGGGTATGCGACATTCGCTATCTCATAATAATGATCCGAACACTTACTACGTTGCAAGGGTTACATGCTGATGGCTGGCGGCAATATTCTCAAAAAAAGGTAGCAATAGTGTAAGTTCCGCAGTACGACGAGAGTGGCAACAAACTCTATTAGGTGAAGTTAAACTAGCTTTCGCAATAGAGAACTATATCAAAGATCAAGACAGTGACTGGCCGCATGACACCTCACTGCTGATAGGCATTATATGCGGAAGGGACAAGCTGCATTTCTTCATTCTAGAGTCTCGAATAGGGGCCTGTTAGGCTTGGGAATTTGGCCTAATGCATGGACTATAGAGTTAACAAGATAAAGGGTCTTCTAGATACCTACGTCAACTACGATAGCTGAGAAAGGAATGTTCGCGGCATCTAGAACATAAAGGTTCACTTGCTGGACCTGTATCTAGTACTTGACGATACTGGTAAGTGGTTGATGATATGCAAATGGTGGCAAGGAGTTGGATGTGAGAATTTATATGTTGGCTTTTTGTTACTTGGGATTATAGAAGTGTCTGATAGGAGATACATATCTCATAAAACTTCACTCACATACGGGTTAATAGATATCACAAATCTACACCTGCAGCATCATACATATGCATAGGGTGGAACGAGTAGGATTTAGCTTATCCTTTGAAGCTTTGTTATTCCACCATGGCCCGCCTGTATATTCGTCAACTTATATTGTCTCTCATATTGCCCCTATTAATAGGACCTTGCTTAATTGCCTATCTAGATCATTCATCCGTATTATATACCTATACAATCTAATTTTCTGTTCTAGGTATACTCCAAGCTTCATTCAACTTGCAGGGGGTGGCAGCTGCGTAATCATGACAAGTAAGCTATAACAACTGTGTTGTAACAAGTGTATGGGGAGTTTATTCGTGGATAATACAAAGGCCACTGCATAAATAGCAAACCTTATTTCTCTTCTCCCTGTCCTACACCCAGCTTACATACTCACTCGGAGCTTTTAACGTAATACCCCCGCGTACATTTACAAAAGTTCTCAGCATGTCATCCAAACGAGCCAAGCAAACGGATAACTAAGATCTCATTAGAACCGGCACAATAGCCCGACTAACATTTGGGGTCTATAATTCAAGATAGTGGTTTGATAGATCCTACAGGAAAAGATCGAGCTCATCTCCGTTTTGTTGAATATGAATACTTCATCTCACGCTCAATTGGGCCAATTTTGATGGTACATTGTTCGGTGTAGAATGGACTACGTAGGGAGGTTACCGAGCTTTATTGGTCGGAGACCCACCGACAAATCATAGATATGCTGAGACCAGCGGCGGCCCGGAGTTATTGTTGGGCCCCGGTGTGGTCAGAAAACACAGGGGTTATGGATCAGATCGAGCTGATCTTGGGAACTCTTTCTGCGTATCGTCATGAGTTCATTGGTCACCAACAGACAGCTGCTAAGAGAGCATGTACTAACTGTTGCCCACATAGATTCGGCAACAACCGTCTCTAATGTCTAGTGCGGGTTGTAATATTTCGATTTGACGATCAGCCTCCAGGTGTAAGACAATCTCAGCATAAGAAAGGAAGTGTATATAAACTTTACATAACCCGTACAAAATCATCATACTCAATTTTTTTTAAATAAACTGTATATATTGTTTTAAGCAATTATGAAAATTGTGCTGGCTCATTTTAACATAGGTCATGAAAAATATAACTCAGTTTCAAATTTACTGTTCAAGCTATGGTTAGTGAATCACGTATATATGTAAGTAATCATTTAGACCCTTACTCTGATGAGACCAGCTTTAGTATATCAGAGGATAATTTCAACACAGTCATATTCTTCGTTTCCTGCATGCATTATCAAGGGTTCAACAGGCAATAATACTACGATCACTTGCTACGACACACGGTTGCATCTCGCAACTTTCTCACATTAAGTAAGGCTGAGCTGCGGATATATTTGATCCTCAGATATATTCCATGTGTATCTTGTTTCTAGCTGCGTCGTAGTAGTATCCTCACTTCTAGCTCTTTACAGGAGAGGCCAGTATGTACACCTCCTTATCTAAGGTTACTTCGTATACGTATAGGATACCCCCTCATTGTCGGGTTGGAAAATGTGGTAAGATTTCTCAGCATGCATGCGGATACCCTATTTATGATTCTCAACGTTAATACAGTCTGGATAAAACCTGCCTAATATGGACATCATAGTCATCCCAGGGTAATCAACGACACGATACCCTACTACCCCAGTGGGGTTCCAGTTTTAAAAATGATGGATTGCATGTATAAGCAGTGCTTATCTCACACCATAGCCAATATGATCGGTATATAAGTATAATGACTATCTAGTTATTATACTGGAATGAATACGGATTGGAAATATAAGTCCAAAGGAATACACATTTATCGACCCCTTTTGATAGAAGACCAGCAGAATCATGACTCCTCATAAGTTAGGTAGCAGTGAATTCTCAACGGAGAAATATTCGTCTCCCGCCAGCCAACTTAAGGCAAGAAGCGAGAATGCCCCAAAAATGGCAGTGGCAGCTTTAAGTACCCCCCTAGACTCAGTTGAAACCTTGCCACAGCTCCTTACCCGAGCTTCGGCTTCAGACTCCGGGCTTGTATACTACACTCCAGAACAGAAGGGACTTGAAGGAGTCAGCGTCACCTATCGTCAGTTGCTTGAGGACGCGCAACAGAAGGCACGCCTCTTACAGGGTATCCGTGGGATATCTCCTTCTTCGATCGTGCTACTACACTTCAACACGCAGTATGAGGCCATCCAGTGGTTTTGGGCCTCAACTCTTGCTGGAATACTTCCGGCGATCTCCACCCCCTTTGTCAACGATCCTACTCAGCGCAAAAAGCATCTGCTCCATTTGCAGAGTTTGTTGAATGGGCCAGTAGTTCTTACCACACAGCAACTAATGCCAGAATTCCTTGGCGTCGAAGGGCTTACCATTCACACTGTCGAATCACTCAAGACGTACGGGTCTCTTCCCATACGTGAGAAGAAAGCCAACGACACCGCAGTACTCATGCTCACCTCGTAAGTGATTTCATATCCGTTACTCTTTTCTTTCGTCTGTGTCGTCAATAACTCCAGAGCCTTCCAGGAACATCTATCGAGGTGTTGCCTACTTGTTGTACTGTTTAGAGTATGTAAGAAGATAATTGCTGACGTCAGCCCTGAAGTGGGAGTACAGGTAGTGCGAAGGCCGTGCCTCTCCGTCATAGCCAAGTTTTAGGTGCTGTTCGAGGTAAGAGTCAACATCATGGAACCAGACCTGGAGATAAGTTTCTCAACTGGATTGGCTTCGATCATGTAGCCAGTCTGACCGAGGTCCACCTACATGCTATGAGCTTGCTCTCTGAACAGATCCATGTCCCCTCATCGACTCTACTTGAGAACCCCCTGAAGTTCATTGAGTTGCTGGACAAGCACAAAATCGTCTATACATTTGGTCCTAACTTCTTCCTAACCCTACTTCGAGATAGCCTCATAGCCGCCGGAGCTTCATTTAATGCAGATCTCTCTAACCTACGAGCCCTTATTTCCGGTGGAGAGTCGAACGTTGTGGCAACAGCCGATGATCTCACACATGAACTTCGCCGGTTTGGCCTTCAGGGAGAAGTTGTTCGCCCGGGATTCGGTATGACGGAAACATGCGCGGGATCTATCTATTCGAGAGCTTGCCCCTCATCTGATTTAGCTAAAGGTCTTGAGTTTGCAAACTTGGGAACCTGCATACCCGGTATTGAATTGAGAATCCTGAAAGCCGGGGATGTCCCAGCCAAAGTCTCTGAAGTCGGAGACCTCCAAGTATCAGGTCCAATCGTGTTCGACCACTACTTCAACAACCTCACTGCTACCAAGGAGTCCTTTACCGCTGACGGGTGGTTCAATACGGGCGATTTGGCATTCGTTGACGCGAGTGGCAACCTAAATCTGACTGGCCGTACCAAGGACACCATCATCGTGAATGGCGTGAAATGGAGCTCGACCGAAATCGAGACAGCAGTAGAAGAGGAAGGAATACCCGGCGTTGTTCATTCATACACAGTGGCGTTTCCCTATAGAGCCACTAATTCCCCCACAGAAGAAATATGCGTGGTCTACGCACCCGCATACTCGACTGACGATGATCACGCCCGCTTTGAGACGGCAACGGCTATTGGAAAGACCGTGTCACTCATTACGGGGAAGAAGCCGGATCACTTGATTCCCTTGCCTCCCAATCTTCTAGAAAAGTCATCACTCGGCAAGATCTCTCGAACCAAGGTTCGAGCTGCCTTCGAGAAAGGCGAGTATGCCGCTTTCGAGAAGGGGGATACTGACGCTCTCACACGGTATCAAAATTCCCAGTTCAAGGCGGCAGAGACCAAGACTGAAAAAGTTGTCCAAGCGACACTAGCTCAACTGCTTCAGATTCCGGCTGCTGACATCGGCATGGGTGCATCTATCTTCGACTTGGGCATAACTTCGTTCAACCTAATCACCCTCAAGGCATCGATTGAAAGAAACATCAAAATTGAAGTCGACATTCCAATGTCAATAATGCTCGTAGAGTAAGTGAACCCTTCGTCAGCTTTTTTCTCATTTCCTTTGAAACTTGTTCCTCTCAATACAGATTTAATGCTAACGGAGTCTCAGACCAACCGTCGGTGCTATCTCCAGCGCTATCGACATCGCGCTCACGAAGCCGCAAGAATACAACCCAATTGTACCCTTGCAGCCTCACGGTTCTAAGACGCCATTGTTCTGCATCCACCCTGGAAGCGGAGACATTCTAGTATTCATTGCTCTTGCGGCGCACTTCTCAACTCGCCCGGTGTATGCCATCCGAACCCGGGGCTACAACCCCAACGAGCGGCTCTTCACATCGATCAAAGAAACCGCAGACACATACGCAGAGCACATCCGCAAGACGCAACCCGAGGGTCCATACGCGATCGCCGGCTACTCTCTGGGCTCTACCCTCGCCTACGAGGTGGGCAAGGTACTAGAGGCGCAGGGCCAAGAGGTCAAATTCCTAGCAAGCATCGACTACCCGCCGCACATTCGACACTACGTAGAACATCTGGACTGGATCGACGTTCTACTCCACATCGCGTTTTTCCTCGAGCTAATTGACGAGGAGACCATGGTAAAGATCACACCGCACCTGCACACGCTAGGCCGAGACGCGGCGATCCAGCACATCCTCGACATCGGCGACAAGGAGCGCATGGTGGCGCTCGCCATCGATGCGCAGAAGCTCGGCCTGATCAGTGATATCGCCGAGAACTTCCGCGTCAACGTCGCGGTGTACGATCCCGTCGGCACCGTCCATAACCTGGACGTCTTCGTGGCGGATCCGCCGCGGTACGCGGCGAACGGCCGGGCCGACTGGCGGGAGAACAAGCTCGGGAGGTGGACCGACTTCAGCAGGACCGAGACTATCTTCCACGACTGCCCTGGTATCCATGCCAAGATGCTGAATACACCTCACATGGCTGACTTTGCGAAGATATTCAAGGCGGCTATGAAGAGGAGGGGTGTGTAAATTGTAGAGAGATCTTAGATGCGGTAGAAATGTCATGAAACTGAAACCGTCAGGCCCCATTCAATGTTTACTGGTTACATGCAAAAAGACCACTGATAATGAGGTAAATTCGATCATTCTACAAATATAAAAATATGTTATACCTTCATCGATGACTAGTGGTAGGTTTATTCAGCGTTGTAGAGTCCTAAACTACAGATGGGCGGTACAAAATAAGCGCCCAAGTTACTAATCGATATAGTAAAGTTAGGAATTCCTAAGTATGCCATAGCATTGTAGATAAGTCGAAGTGAACAATTCCAACAATTGACATGGTGCATATCCCAAGCTACCCGTTCACCCATTCCTTCACCGTGCCGTTACCAGAAGGTGGACGAGATAAAAGACCCGAATCTACAAGTCATCAACCTGGTGAATTATGTGCCGTGAGAGTAATCCACAGCCTACTCTTATCCTCTACTCACAATCTTCACAATCAAGATATGGCTGGGCTTTTCTGTCTTTGGAACTTATCGTCGAATCAAATTTGCATACATCGAACCGGGAATAAGACGCCAAATGTACGTGAGAGAGCAATGTGCTAGCGTAAGACAAAATGACTTATCAATGGATTTCCTGCAGTCCGTACTCTGTCCCGTAAATAGTGGATGGATATCAGGCATACGGCAAACCTAGTTGTAAGCCTTCTTTGAATATCCAAGTTGGTTAGACAAATTCTTTTTTATCTAAATGAGCTCGTGCTGTCAGCTTCTGGTAGTGAACCTCCATTCCCGGCTTAAATGCGCCCTTGTGTCCTAATCCCGCCGGTTATCGGAGAACTATGATCACGATAGTAAAACAAGAAGTCTCATGTATGTACAATTGATTGATAGAAGACGACTATATCAGTCTGTGAGGTTACCGAGTATCCGATAGTCGAAGAAATCATCCCTCAGGTTGGATCGTTCATAATAGGGGTAAACTACTAACATCTAACGACTCTCTCCCTCTCCCTATATATGTGTATGTGTATGTGCATGTGTGTGTTTAGTAATGGTTTATCTTAAAATATCGGGGTATATACGGTAGGACTATATTAATTCAACTGTTTTCTGATCGAAAATCGGCTAAATAATCTTTCTGCGCGGTAATGACATCAGACAAACCAAGGCTGTTAAAAAAAAATAGGGGCTATCACCATGCCGCCACATTGGACACAGATGCATAACACGAAGGGGGTACAAACAAAGGGGAGAAATCAACTAGCTCCTCGGATATAAAGCGAGGTTTAAATTGCCCACGGATAATGCAAGCGGGCCAAGAGATATTCTCCATTGATGGAATGCCAAAACAGCTATATACAAAAATATCTCTCTTTCTTCAACTCGTGTCGTGCATGTATTGCAGTGACTACCCTCCCTCCCCATCCCCGTATCCCCTCTCCCCCCCACTCTTCTCCCAGCTCCCTGAATAAACCAAGATGAATTCCATATGATAAAAGAAGCAAAAGTAGCAACGACACGAATTGATTGATTTAAATGTATGTTCAGTCCAGTAATGATGATAGTCCCTTTGCGCCTTTATGATCCCGATCCTTTTCCCTTGTATCCCTCTCCCTCTCCCTACTACTCGGCAACGGACTAGCAGCCCTGGATGGCGCCCGCGACGGCGCCCGCGTGGGCATGTAGAAGTCGAAGCGCTCCGGGAAGAGAATCTGGTTGGCGAGCTTCAGGACCTCGACCTCGGCGTGGGTCTTGGGCGTGAGCGCCCCATCGCTCGACAGCAGCGACTCGTCATCCTTGTCCTTATCCTTGCTTGTTGCCCCCATGACAGCATCGGACGACGACGATGCTGACGAGGACCCTGATGCGCTCTTCTGCTGCTGCTGCTGCTGCTGCTGCTGCTGGAAATCAGCAACCGCCTTGCCCAGGTTCCACGGCGCGAGCCCCATCGCCTGCAGACCCTCCTCGCCACCGACCTCCTTGATGTCCTTGTCAGTTAGGCGGCCAGTATGCGGGGCCTCGCTGCCGAGTCCCGTGCCCGTCGAGTCGAAGTCGGGCCCGGGGTGGCCGCGGAGGAACGCCTTGCGCTGGCGCGCCAGGTACAGGGCGTTCTGCTGGGTGAGAGGGGCCGCGGGCGCGTACACCAGCATGGAGGTGGTGGAGGCCGGGGGCTGCTGCTGCTCGCCGGCTGACGCGGTGGTGGCCAGCGCCGGCTTCGTGCTGCTGCTGTAGTTCGTGTTGGAGAACTGGTACGCGATGTCCGGGTGCCAGAGGACGTAGGAGCCCTCGGGCAGCGTGGGCGGGGCCACGAGGCTCCGCTTCAGCTCCAGGTGCGGGTGGAAGGAGGACGTCACGCGCTGCGCGTGCCCCGCCACCGCGCCGTGTATTATGGTCGACTGCTCCTTGTCCAGCTGCCAGTTGGAGGGGTCGAGGTAGGCCGCCCATTTCTCGGAGCCGTCGCCTTCTTCGGGCGCCTTCTCCTTCGGCGAGAAGAAAGGGCGCAGCAGGAAATACACGGTAGATAGTTTGGGCGACGGGAGGATCTTGATCATCCCGGGCTCGATTTCCGTCAGGGCGATTATGCCCTGGAACAGGCGCAGCATACTACATGCTCCCTGGCCATTATATAGGTCGGGGGTTGCATTGACCCGGCCTGAAGCATCCCACTCATCGTAGGATTCCCAATCGCCTTCAAAAATGGAGTTGTATAGACCGGCACGCCCGTATCCATCCTGTTCCCAACGTTCTAAACTCCCATTATCGACCTGCGCGATCTGCGCGGAAGAAGTGGCCGCGGCCGCCGCGATCAAGCTATCCTGCGGCGACGCGGCAACCAAGCTCCCATTCACCGTGATGTTTCCATTCGATGCTGATTCTATCCTAATTCTATCGGCATAAGTTATCGGGTATCTCGCGGCAACGAACTCGTCCTTCGTGTCCCACAGCGTCATCGCGAAACGCTGCGCGCGGAGGACGTGCGGGTGGGCTCGGGAGCGCACCTGGGCGGGCGTCCAGAAGAAGTCGAAACACGTGGGATCCTGAGCCGGAGGGGGCTTCAGGTCGAGCTCGTGCTTCGTGTCGAGGTATTTCTTGGTCTCTTCGACCCAGGCGCGCGCGGCGGCAGGAGGGACGACCCCGCGCACCACGCCGATCCCGTGGCGCTTCAACTTGGCGCTGAAGGGCTGCACCTTGCTGGCATCCTCGATCTCGGTGAAATCAATCGACGGGATCAGATCCGTGCCGTGCTCCTCGATCGATACGATTTCCTCCCGGAGCGCGGCGAGCAACCGATCCCAGGAGGCTTTCAGCTTCGCTTCGCGACCGGCGACGAGTCGTCGTTTCAAGTGGCCGAATCGCGATGGGAGCGGGATGGGCGTCGAGCCGTAGAAACTGACAATTGGCGGGTCCATAATTTTAGCGAAATCCATCCTCGTCGCCCTAATCTTTGTTCTACTACTTTTGTGTTCTTCGTTTCGAGGTCTCTTGGAGCCCACCGCCGTGCTCGCGGTGTTTCCGTTATTGCTGGCGCTGGCGCTGTTGCTGCTACTATTGCTATTGCTATTGTTATTGTTATTGCTATTACTGGTATTACTGGCAGTTTCTAGATGTGAATGCGAATGCGACGAATGCGCTGGTGTCGTCGACGGCGTTGTTGAAGGTGTCATCTTGGTGACCATGTTAGCGGGCGGTTTAGTTGCAGCAGCAGCTGCCAGCGCTCCCGTCTCGAATTGGGAGGGGAGCGCGGCAGCTGGGCGCTGTACTACATCGACCTTAGACATGGAAGTATGCGGCGACGGCGGCGGTTGCGGCGGCGGTGGTGGTGGTAGTGCTGCTGCTGGTGCTGCTGCTGGTGCCCTTTTTTCCTGCTGCGTCTTCTGACCTCCTCTAATGCACCCTCAGTTTCGGCCATTCAGATTCCGTTCCACCTTCTTTTTACTTGCTTTCCAAGTGAGCCCCGCGGGGTACCATGGAGACTAAATACGACAGGCTTTCTGGGGGTAATCCACTTATGCCCAGAACCCCCCCAGAACCCCTGTCCTCCCTGATCGTGGAGGGTGGAACAGGGGGGTTTGCAGGTCCCGGCGCTGGCGGGCCGAACAGGCAGATAATGGGTGCGCTGCAACTGTTAGATCGACTGCCGGATCAATGCTCCGAGCCCAATTTATTAGTGTCGAGACCTCCCCCCACCAAACAGGTACGTGGGGGATCTTGACGGGCCGTTAGACTATCAGTTTTACAAAAAAGACAACCGAGTTCAGTCCAAGAAACCGGTGAAAATTAATAGGTTGACAGCTGAATACTCCCTGGATTGTTCTGGTTCCCTCCGAACTCCACCTTTCCAATCTAGGATCTGCTTTCCTTCGTTCCGAACCTCTTTTCTTGCTTCGACTATGTAGAATCTATCTTCCCTCATTAATAGGACCTAACTACTTCGTACATGCGAGAAATATGCGCAGTCGGTTGAGTGCCTTGAGTGCTTAAAGCTCGGAAGCTTCACCGTTGGTCGGAAATTCAAGAGGCAAAATTTCCCGTCCGCAAGCTAAAAAGTTACTTACCTATCTATCTGTTCCTCGCCTATGGAGGAGGCTATCGTTTGGTTCTGAATATAACTGTCCCTCGGGAAGTGGGAGGACAGCCAAGATATTTCCTATTTAATAATAATAGATGGACAACTGGCTTTAGTCTGAGACCTGTATAATACTTGCTCACCTACCCACCCATCGTCTAGTCCATTTTGATATTAGTTGTTATCGAGTTTGTCTGTCCAAAGTTGGTCGGTCTTCATACAATAGTAGCAACGCCCACATGCCGTTTGCCGATACGCGATACACGATGTACAACCGAGTGACCGTCTATGTAGTAGGTAGATTAATGGTTAGTTCAATATTGCTGATAAGATCGATATATCCCTGCAAGGTTTGAGAAGAATATTCCGGTATGCGGAAACTTGATGATGGCTTTAGGGTCTGGACAATCTTGACAATGGATATTAATCAAGCCACAAGTTTGCCTAGTGCCTATCTTCCGGCCCGTCATTGTTAGTGGGTGGCGGGACCCGGGCAGCCGGGCGACCGACCGAACCTACCGAGCTTATAACTATGTAAGTACCTAACGTTAGCTACCAGGGAATAAGGAATACATGTAGGAAATAAACAACCAACAGGCCAGGTAATACTGCTCATCCTAACGGCGATCAGATTACGCTTTTCAGCAGCATGGATGGATCGTCTTTTCTTGCATAGCGTTGCAACCTGGTAACCCGCTATAAAGGAACCTATTTTCGGCCGCGCAGAGCCTTAGTCTTGGCAAAAAGATCAGCTTGGTCAGGTCGTTATCACTTCGTCCAGGAGAACCATCTCGAATGCTTTATTTATTCATCATTACAAAACTAAAGATAATCCGATTCATGGGACCACGCCGGTGGTTTATGGATTTATAACAGTTAAGTAAACATTCAATAATGGGATACATTCCGAACTATCTACGAAGTATAAGTTGTTTAGTAAATGTAAGTACCTAGATGTTCGTAGTCGAGCTGTCGAGATACATATGTAGAGGTAGTAGGCTCAACCTAACCTCGATCAAACATCTATCTCTTATCATAGAATATTGGGATTTGTCTATTTCTTCATACGAGAATACAAACACAAAATAGATTTGTTTATGTCCACCTGCTACTTCTGGTAATCATCATATGCAAATATTTCGAAGTAAAGTCTGTAAGCTCCGGTAAAATGGCCGTGACTTCCCTTTATTTGAGGCCCACACTTTGCCACAACGGGTAACGTTACGTTTAAACCCGCTCCGAAGGCATTATGAGGAACTGCGATCAACATCTACAAGCGTTTGTTACGCGTCCAGTCATAACCATAAAAATGACTTGGGTATAACCTCCATTGCGATATTATTATGCGCATTTATTTCCTTCCTGCTATGGGGTTATCTGAAATTTGGGGTGAGATGGCGTGATGGCCGTCGTACGTCATTTGGATACACCTAGTCCAACTAGTTAAATACATAAAAGCTAGATTAGGTAAGTTTGATATAGTCGAGTATTAGTGAGCTGTTCAAGGTCTCCTTTTTAGCCGCATCTCAGGGGTAGTGTTAATTTGTTACTCCATTGAGTTGCTTATCTCTTGCATAGTACATTATTGATATGAAAGCCACTATTCCTAGCAATTATATGCGTTCCACGTTTTAATACTTTGACTAGGCTTCAAGTAGAATGCAGTGTTACTCATAACCCGAAGAAGACATTGCTTCATCCCGTCGAGCGGGCTGGAAAGGGTGTTTACACAATTTATTCCACAGGTTCGTGTCTCTTGGAACACGTCCCCAATACCTCATCCTAGAATCTCCCTACGATGCGTCTGCTCTACGACTTCTCGTCCCGACCCATGGCTTATCTAACCGAATCTAGAGATGACTTTCCATAGCTTTAGATTAAACATGTCCAAGTCTGAAAGACGTGAACTAATTTCCAGCATTCTATGAAGCTCAATCACAGTAAGAATTACCTCCAAGGGTTTGGGATTAAACTGAAGTACAGTTAAAGGTGCAAAGCTTCTAGGGTAGTTGTAGTTCATCACGTTACAATAGAGATAGTAGTTGTCCAACTAGTTGCACTAGTTTCCCATGATAGTGCGCGAGGGGTTGAAAATGGATCCGTAATCGAACATTAGATATGGTTAATATATCTATAGCATCCTAGGATAAGCCTCTATAGCCAGTAAACTTCGTTGTGATAAGATCGCCGAACCAAGTGTGGGTCGTAGAAGCTACGCTGCTCTACTGCCCTTCACGAACAAGCCCAGTCCTCGAACTCAGCTTATTTTGTACGTTATAAGTATCATGATATGCACCTGTAGAGCTAACTGAAGCTGCAATTCTTATCCCCATAACGACATGGGCTAGGTGTACGTGTTTTAAAGAGTAAGACTTTTTCTCACTACACGACTCACTATATCTGGATACTGGAACGTTGGCTACCTACACATATTCCGTGTGGGACATACGTAGTAGGGTGGTTCCAGGTAGAGTGAGACGAAATTCACTTGAATAACTACTCCGAATGTTGAAATATGATAAGACGACTTCTGCACTCCACATTGAGATGCACTCTTCGTTGAAATACTGGCATAAATATATCAATAAACGGTTTCATGTGATATTAGTAGATCACTACAACCTCCTATAACAAAAGTGCGGTTGACGTCACGTATAACCCCTCTCACAACGCCTTCTCAATAGCAGTCCAGAAGCCCGCCGGATTCTCACACATAGGCAAATGGCCCGCCTCAGGGACAACAGCCAGGTCCGCCCCCCCGTCTTGCCCCAGGTTTCCCCGGAACCCATCCATAGCCTTGACCAGAGCCCCGTTCCCATCGCCCTCGCCAACGACGAACAGCCCGGGTACTGCGCAGTCCTTCATCTCCGCCTTCATGTCGTAGTCCCACAGCGCCTGGCAGCTGTACTTGAAGCCCTCGACGTCGTTGGCGGCCACGATCCCCGTCATCCAGAGGACGACGTCGGCCTTCTTCTCCGTCGTCGCCGGGTGGAACCAGCGCCTCACCGTCTGGCCCGCCAGCGTCCCGACGCCCGGTAGCCCGTCCGCCTTGGCGGCCTCCGCGACCCCGATGCGCTCCTTCCACGCGTTCGTGTTCGCCGGGCTGGAGGCCGCGTTGAAGTCGCATGCGATGAACCGCTCGAGCTTTCCCGGGTACTTGAGGGCGAACTTAAGGGTCGTTGCGCCGCCCATCGATACGCCGATCAGCGTGTGGAGCTTCGGGATCCGGAGGGCCGCTAGGACTTCACTCAGGTCTTCTGCTAGTATGTCCAAGGTAGCGGCAATTGGAGGCGACGGGATCCCGTGTCGACCTCGTGCGTCGTACCGCAATATCCGGTACTGGGGCCGCTTGGCCTTGAGGATGGCGACGAGCGGATCCCACATGTGCAGTGAAGTTAGTAACGAGTTGCAAAATGCGACGGTGGGCGCCTTTGGATCGGGGTTCCCTTCTAGCAGGTAGGGGATTGAGAGGCCATCCTTTGTCGTGACATAGGAGCTGATGGATGGGGCCGGGTCGTTCGTTGTTAAAGTTTGCGAGTCAGCGGCCTTGAACACCGACTTGGAAGGATCCAACCGCGATAGGTTGCGGAGATCGCGCGGCGCAGGTCCGAAAACATAGAAGAGGGAGTAACTGCGCATCGAAGGCTTATAGGCGTACTTCGGGAATGTATCCTGCGTCCGCTGCGTTGCTATCGCGGCCTTGTGCTCTTCCCCACCTAACCCGTTCTCCTTTGCATATTCAGAGAGAACCAGGAAGGATACTGGCTGTCCAGTCTCAAGGCTTGACGTTTTGAACAACCGCGAGCGCAGCCAACCGGAAATTCGAGATATCATCTCTACGTGGTCTTCCTCGTACCACTTCTCGACCTCAGCTTCAGCACCTGGCTCATCCGTGAAGCGGATCTCAGCTGCAAACAAGACCAATCCCTCCGCCTCTTCGTCTGTGAGCTCCTCCATTAGCATATACAGAGGCGATTCCTTTACGGAAACTAGATCCCAGAAAGATCGCTTCACATCCACCTGGCCGATGGTCTCTGCCTCGCGCGAAGACCGATTGGCACGGAGACTAGTATATGTTTCAGTCTCCAGGTGAGACATATTTGTAACGTCGTAAGACGCCAGGAATGTCGGTTCTTGCCCATCGGTGGCCTGGTACCGAAGCCCGTTCGTGAAGATCTGCGGCAGGCGAAGGCGAGTTGGGCCGTGTTCGTTGTTGTACCACTCATGGAATTGCTCCAGCTGCAGCCCTGGTTTGGGCTGCATAGTAACGTAGAGTATCCCCGCAGAAGCCATTGTAGTAAGTATTATGCGTTGTCTTTATCTTTACATCGAATTCCACAATGTGTAAATGCTGATTCCCTTGTAGTTCAGGTGTAACGAAGCAATTGAAGTCGGGTATATGAGGTCATGTTGGTGGGGTTTCGGTTATCGACAACATGGGCCGACCAACCGACACTATAATAAGTGATCTTCCTATTTTCAACAACACCCACATTGGCTTCAGTGTTAATAAAGCGAGTTTCTGGCATTGAACATACTACTACCTAGGTAGTTACGGTAGCTTAGTCTATAATCGGAGAATGGCGGCATTACACATCGGCAAATAAACTGTGGACAAGGACAATTATCCGGCCGATAGTTAGTACATACAACTACATATTATAGAGCAATTGGAGAATGCTGGTCGGTTATCAGTAGCCCCTATTTTACATCATTTTGTAACCCCCTAAATGTCTCAATGTCATAACCACTCCTTTTGCCTACCATTGTATGAGTAATTAGTTCATATTAAACTCGAAGTATTAGAGCTCTTATAAATTCATTCGGATTATGCACTTCTTCAGCAATATATAACGAACTGCGCGGTTGGCGGTTTTGATAGCTACATCTAACAATCTGGTTACGTAGACTACCTCCTAGGTAATGAGAGAATATCCTAATGACCTATACGAATATAGTCAATTTATTGCATCCCTACATAGAATGAAACCACGGGCACCCATATCTATAAATACCATTTACTCTATATAAAATGAAAACCTGCTCGAAAGATAGATATCCAACTATAGTCACACAACTTAAATCCATCCATCCAACCAACCCACCTAATCAAAAACATCCGTAGCATACCTCACATTGCGCATCTCCTCCCACCACGCATTCGCCTCCTCCTCCGAGATCTCCCGTCCATTCGCCTTCTCCTCCTCAACGCGCATCCTGACGCAGACATCGCGGACGCTCTTGCCGACGGCGCGCGAACCACAGAGGTACATCTTGGCGCCGCGGGACCACAGGGCCCGGAACTCCTCGGAGCGGAGCGCGATGGCGTCCTGGACGTGGCGCGCGCCGCCCGCCAGCTCCGGCGTCCGGCTGTAGGCGCGGACGACGGTGACGGCGCCGGCGCGCTCCCACGCGGCCAGCTCCTCGGCGTAGAGGTCGTCGCGGCCGGGCTCGCGGCACCCGAAGAACAGCAGCGCCGGCGCGAGGGCGCGGCCCGCGGCCGCCATCGCCGCGCGCTCCTGCATGAACCCCCGGAAGGGCGCGAGGCCCGTCCCCGCCGCCACGCAGATGATCGGCACGGACTCCGGGTCCCGCGGGAGGTGGAAGGCCGCGTGCGACGACCGCACCGCGACGTGCACCTTGTCGCCGCGGTCGAGCGAGTCCAGGTAGTTCGACGCCACGCCGAGGTGCTTGCCCTGGCCGCTGATCGAGGGCGCGCTGAGGACCGAGAAGGTTAGGGTTGCGCGGGTGGGGTCGTGGAGCGGGGATGAGGAGACCGAGCTGTGGTGGCCTTGTTAGTTTACTGGTCGGTCTTTGGGTGGGTGTGGTGTAGGGGTTGGCTTACTATTGGCGGACACGCATGGGCGGAAGCATGGCGATAAACGCTCCTAGGGGCAGGTCGATCGATGGGTACTTCTCTAAGAGGTCGAGCACAGATGCTCGTGGGGAACCTTCTTCGGAAGTGGTTAAGCTCTTGAGAGTTTCGCCCTCGGCTGGGTCCTTAGCAGCCTCCGCTAGGGTTAAGATGTTCTGCATCCATGGTTAGATCACTTTCATATGGTAAGAAGCGGCGCGGTTTGGCAATACTCACCCTCCGTGTGGCTGGCTGCGATAGTTCGACGTAGGCGGATAATAGCTCGTAGGCCGAGATCGGTTCGTTGGTAGGAACAACGAGCTTGGCATCCGTCTCCACCGTGATGTAGGCGTCCCAAGGAAGCTGGAAATGTCGCATGACTCTGCGGACGTTGTCTTTAGGGTTGAACGGTAAGACTGCTAAGTAGTCTCCTGCCGTGTACGTGATGTCGCTTGGGAGCTTCAGCTCGATGTGCTTCTTAGGAGGCTCACCATCCGCGGTTAGTAGACGTGTCTCCATCACTAGAGCCTCGCTGACGTCCTGGCGGAGGCCGTTGGCTCGTGGGCTAGTTATCACAGCCTTGACAGCGGCGGCCTGGGCGGCGTCTTTGCTGCTGGATTCGCCGATGTTGTACTGCTTCTTGAGAGCAGGCCAGAGCACCTCATCCTCCCAGGTCTCGAAGTCGGTGAAGATGTCGGAGTCTGCGGCGTCCGAGAGGCCGATCTTCACCAGTCGCTGAGCGCCGCCCTGTGCAAGTTTCTCGTCAACCAGCTTCGGAATGCGATGGAATGTTTGTGCCCAATCATGGTGACCGCAGCCGAAGACGGCATATTCCACTCCATTCAACGTCTTGTCATCCTTGATATTCTCCACCCAAGACACGAAATGGCCAGCGTTATCGGGGGGTTGGCCTTCGTAGGAAGCAGTGATGACAACGACTGGCTGATCCTTCGGAAGCGTTCCTTTTGCAGCATCCATGCAATCCACCGTCTCCGCCGAAAACCCGTGGTTGGGGGCATCGCTCGCAACCCTCTGGGCAAGAGATTCGCAAGTACCGCTGTTGGAACCATATAAGATGGTTATCTTCTTGGTTGGTTTACCTGAGCTGGAGGCATCGGCCGCGACACCGTTCTTCTTCGACTCCTTAGGAGCTTGCGTACCAGCCAAGCGGTGCTCCAGCTCAGTGGCTGTGAGACCATCTCGGAGAATAGCTCTCATGTTGAAACCGTTCGGCTTAATGGTTAGGGTTTGCTTCAGCTTAAGGGTGTAGTTGGGGTCGTCGAGCACAAAGTTGAAGTTCTGAAGTAGCATTGCCATGATGAGAAGGGCTTCTTGCCAGGCGAAAGGTCTTCCAATGCATGCCCTAGCACCAGTTCCGAATGGCTTCCAAGCGTTCTTCGGAAGCTTGTTGAACTTCTCATCCATCATGCGTTCCGGTTTGAATTCGTTGGCATCCTCACCATAGACGGCTGGGTCCACGTGTAGCTTAGTAAGGAACAGTCCAATGTTATTGCCCTTTTTGACAGGGTATTTGCCACCTAATATAGTATCCTCACGAGGCTGGACTGCGAACAAGCTGATAGGGGAGTTCAGTCTTAGGACTTCGCGCAATATCTAGGATTCCAGTAAGTTTCTGGTACTAAGTGGAGGGCAATTAAGCTTGAAAAAAAAGAGAGAGAAAAAGCTGATAGCAAAAGGAGTTCTCATCAACTTACAGCAGCGATGTATGGGAGCTTCGTTACGTGTTCGACAGTAATTCTGCCCTTTCCTACTACCGAGTCGACCTCTTCCTGAGCTCTTCGATAGGCATCCGGATGTTTCAAGAGCTGATAAAAGGTGAAGGAGAGTAGACCGGACGTCGTTTCATGGCCTGCAATCAAGAAGGTGATGAGATTGTCGATAATGCTCTGATCAGTCATGTGCTGGCCGGTTTTAGAATCGACGCCATCGAGCATGGCTTGAAGAAGGTCTTTCCGGTCACTCCCCTGTTCTTTGCGAGCATTTAGAACCTCTTGAGCAGTCTTCTGCATAACTTCCACATTCTCCCAGTATTTGGCGTCCTCGTTCCGATAGAACCAGGAGGGGATTGGAGGTCTCGCAAACCTGCGTCCGCATTCTAGCAGGAAGGAACCCATAGCTTCAATAAAGGGGTGCATCTCGGATGTATAGTACGAGTTGAAACGATACCCCATCGAGCATAGAGAAATGGTGTCTAGAGCAAGACGAGTAAAATCGTCCGCTACGGGGATGGGATTCTACATCACATTAGAGTCGGTATATGTCATGCTTGGAACACCCCGAGAATTCCTGGGCACTCCAAATGGGGTTTGGAGAAATGATAACCATCAGGGTCGTATAGTGAGACCCGAAGCTGTTGAAACATCTAGGAAAGGACATGAGGAGATTGGATGCTTACCTGGGGGCCATAACGTGCCCATTTCATACAAAGCTGCGCGGCAATATCATGCATGTCACTGTGATATTTGGAGTTAGCACTTCTTCCATGTAGCTCTGTCTGTTAACGAAGTGTGAGGCTGTTCCCCTTAAACTTGCTCATTTTAATAACCACTGAAATGACTTACTCAAACATGTTACGGATCGACATAGGTCCAAATGCAGGCATTAAAATCCTATGTGCTATTCCCCTAAGAATGGAATTAGTTGTTTTCTTCGTTGATGGTATCATGAATAGTAAGGGGAAAGAGGGTCGAGAATAGGGGCTAAAGGGGGGAGGTTAGTTTACCAATTGGGCTCCTCCGGTCTAGCCTATACAACTAGGTTAATAAAAGTTCTCGGCTAAACATATAATACTGTTGAACTCACTGTGAAAAGCCCATCGTGCACGCCGTTTCTGACTTCCTGTATCACCATATGAGCAATTTGGTCCACTTTCATTTCACGGTTAGACTAGAATGTCTTACCGCCAATGCTCCCTGTGGAATTTTAACAAAGCGCTTCTCATCACACAGCTCGTTGATTAGAGCGTGAGTTGTAGCAATGACTGTTTTCGTCGACGGGAAACGGAGCTGGTAGATTTCGCCTAGCAATGCACTGTCAGCAGATGTAAACTCATAAATCACCTTATGGCTACTAAATCAATGCCTACCATATTGATCAGCCAGCCTCAAGAAGGATCCCAGTGGGAAACTACGATCGAAATCGTTGATATTCCCCAGGAGGGGAAGCCCCGGGGGCTCGGGGATAGGCTTTAGGTCTTGTGCTTCGTTGGCGGTCATGTTCACTCTAGTGTATGATAGATAAGTTCAAGAGGACCCTCAGAGGTACAAGTTGTTGTTGTCCGCTGTCGATATATATATATATATCAAAAAAACGTACGCTTTCTCAATGCACGATAAGCGGAGGCATAAACCGACTACATATATGACGTTAATTTATAACTATTAGCTCTTTTAGCTGAAAACACGACAAGTCTAGTCACGATCAGTAGTGGGTCTAGCGGAGGAATCGGTGAAACAAAATAGATACCCTGACCATGACAGCCCAATGAGGCTGCTTAGGTTGATAATAAGACTTGTTGTATTCCACCTCGGAGAGACCCTTGCCCCGTTCCAGTCGGGAGCCCGACTATACTATAAAACATCAAATCTACATAGTAAGGAGGTCTAGTCGCGGTGGTACTGACTGATCCATCCGTTATTCCGCGTCGCCCATCCCGTATCTATGCATAAGTAAGCTTGGTAGGCAACTCAGAGCGACCATTGTCCATTGTTCAGTGGCTAACTTCGTATTAGTGCACAGAAAAAGCTTCTTTATTTCCATAGTTAAATTTGGGGACTCGGCCCCCACTGAGCCAATGGACTCTCCACTTGCGCCGTCAAACCTTACAAACCTCGGCAGGTATGCCTTTTATCCTTGTAGATCTTACATGCCGAGGTTGCTCATGAATACTTTAGTGCTAGGTAGGTAACAACATAAGAATTGCCCTAACGTCTCACAGTGTTTGCGTACTTTTACTTTCCTGAAGGCAGCAGGTAATATTAGAATAGATTTTATGCGTCGGCCATGTCCGTGACAAGAATTCAATTCAGTTTAGTTAGTTTAAAAATGAGATCGGTGGTTCGTTGGAGTGGGAGAGCGACTGCCGATCCCAAGCTAACTCGTAACAGTTGGGCGCCAAATTCGGATCCGGAGCAACTTCAAAACATCATCGACGGTAGACGGTGGGAATGAACCACCGGTGGTGCTTAATACCGGTTTGGCACCCCGATCTCCGGACTCGAAATCCGGCCCCGAAATCACTTCGGTCGGTAAAAGATATTGTCGGATTTTACTGCCTTTCGCATAGTTATTATATCATCGTGCATATGGTTATGCTATGGCTCAATACTTAAAGACTCCAAGGCCAACCTCGTACGCGTGTCTATTTCCGAATGTGCTCGGTGATTTTTCCGACCGTGGTGCGTACAGACGTTCAAATCTAGCCACAGTACTTTAGAGACTACGTGTAATTTTCAACATTCCCAAAGCGGTATCAAAACCGTCGGAATAGACACGCGCATATCAAGCCTCGGTACGCTGTAAACATGTCTTGGCTGTCATGCTACGATTTCGACCGGGGTTTGCCACGTCAGCCAGGTAAATCAATCTTAAACCTTATCACTAGGTGCGCAGATCCGGAGATCTAAGTCAAGCTCCACCTTGATAGCTTCCGTAGCTTTCCCTCCTTTTTCTTGACCAAATCTGTGTACATATTATTGATATATCCGCTCACAGCTTCTTACGACAATACTTCAACTTGAACTAAGATCAACAACGATAATGAATTAATCACTGGATGATAGGTTAGTCGAAGCGTTTTGCTGACTACCAAAGGCTGATCCTGATTGAAGTGGCCTCTCTATAACCACTCCATTTCGTCATAAGCGATGTTTAAACTGACGTTAGCTTTGAAAGCTTCAACATCCTTACGTGAATCTTTTTTATTGAAATGTAATTTTGGCGGTCATTTTTCGCTAGAGTTATGTTCGAAGCAGGTAGTGTGTGCTTAGTACCATTAACTGCGCTGACCATCAATGAGTATGTACTCTATCACCTTGGCTATTTCTCTCCAATGCGTATCCAGAAATATTGCTAGATGTTCACGGTTAATGAGCTATCTGCGACGAAAGCAAGATTGTTCGAATCAGTACAGGATAGTCATGCAGTGATATGTTGCACTATATTTCTGACATTAGTTCAGGTAGTACTAATGCAAGCCCAAAGGGATATTGTTCTACAGATAATAGCCGATAGTCTAGCCAGTTAGCTTTCAAAGTATGTGCAGTCTGGTGCCACGGCCAATGTTCAGGCCATTTCAGAATTATATGATCAGTGACAATTATGTCTAGCTGCTAGGCTATACGAACCAACGAACGTTAGTGGGATGCTTCTATTATAGGAACGATATCATCGTATTTGATGCCTCAATAAGCCAAACTTCGAACAACCACCAGACATTGAATTCGTTAGAGACCTAGCTACAGCAGAAGCCCCTGATATAGCAGGTACTGTGTCTAGACATATGCACGCAGGGTAGTAGCGGAATTTACTGTCTTGACACTAAGTCAAACCTACATAGAATTTATATGCAGCAAAAGAGCGGTATGGCTAAAGTCGCGTATGCGGAATCTAGTGTCATTGGTGTATTGTATGAAACCTACCTACTTAGGATATGATACATGAATATAATAAAATTCGCTCGCGCATGGTGTTGGCGTCAGCACCGCGCAAATATGAGGTTCGTTTACAAGTGACGCCATGCGGGGATACAACTTATAGATATTCTCGCTTGTGTAGGAAATCTAACTGACGTAACATGTCTGGTCCTGAGCTATAAGAATAAGAGGGGGTTTTGGTTGCCATTCATAACCCGAAGAGCTCGAACACTATACAAGATATCTAATGCATATCGTAATTCCTAAGAACTGGGCTTATATATTCTCACTACCATAGGCGGGCGATAAGTTAATTTTGAAAAAGTGTAACCTTTAAATAAATATGCACTGGTGTGATTCTCCCCCTATTCTTCAATTACGTTCCAGTTCTTCATATAACGAGGAAGTCATAAAAAAGCTTAATGGTGAGATGCTCGTAAAGGTATTACAATTTTATTGGGACGTCGCATTTCAACATCATCAGACTAGGATATCTATTCACCAACTACTCCCAGGTCCAAGCACGACTAGTATTAAAGGACAATTTGGGTCCCAGCTAGTTCAACGTTAGTGTTGTGCTGGTGATATCAACGTGGTAGAAGCCAAGGAAATGCATGATGCATGTATGTATGGCCTATCTAAATTCATAGTTACAATATGTTGGAGTGTTATAGGGGAAATAAGCCTGGTTTTCTGAAGCCTCTTTGTCCTGTTTCATTCCGAAACCGGGATGAAGAATCGGAAAAGGCCTGCTCGGAAACGATAGGTAAGACATATACAAAGAAACATCGCCGCCTACTTCCGTAACCAACTTGTCAAGCATGGCTTTCGTGTTCCATATGCCTATCCTAAGACAATTGTCCGTTTGGCTCTCGCACAGGCTGTGGATACCGACATATAGAACCACTTGGGTATAGGATTCTTTCGCATAAAATAATACACAATTCAATGTGTGCTACTATTGAAAATTCATAGCTAAATAACCTACAACAAGATAGTATACAATCTCTCACTCAATAGTATAATTTCCAATCAAAGGGTATCCTGGCCGTCTCAACCCATGTGCGGAGCCTGTGCACCCGGTAGCACACCCACGGTCGCCGTAAAAGATCCGAAAGCGCCCCCGCCCAGGTCAGCGTACTACGATTCCCACATGCGGCACGAGCGATCTCTCCCCACGCGGCTCCTCGTGGGCGCCTGGAAGCTAACAGTTGTGGTTGTGGTTGTCGTCGCTCCGATCAGCTACTTCAGCATCCTGGTCAGCAGAGCAGTGAAGGGTTTGGGACACCAAGAGCATGATGGATCACATACACAGGAGTATCAAAGGCAACTCGCGCAGCGTCAGGTCGGGGTACCTCTGGGGCTGAACTTGACCCGTCCCGTCGAGCCCTTCTGGCAGGCATACCGCGAGCTGTTGCTTTTTGACGGGGCTGTTGTGACCACGACGACGACCACGGGACAGCACGAGGGGGAGGAGAGTAGTAAAAATGAGGATGAGTGGTTCGCGGACGTAAACGCCGACACGATCCTCATTGCTGAGATGTGGAGCAAGGTTGAGAAACCAGCTCTGACTGAGATCGAAGACGACGATCATCATCATCGCAAAGTCGAGGACCGCGACTACGACCGCGCCTTCCACGGCAACAAAGTGCTAAGTTCCGCGGCCTACCAGCGCATCGAGGGGGAGATCCACGCACGCACCGCGGTTCTGCGCAACGCGTTGGTCGAGTTCGGGCGCTTCTCGGACGAGCGGGCCCGCATGGTACCGGAGTTCCTGCGCAAGGGGACGATGTGGCAGCGCGGCGACGGCAAGACAGTCGGCGGCACGGGGCTCTCGGAGCAAGACCTTAAGCAACTGGGACCGCTCTTGAACCCGAGCAACAACAACACCAACAACACCACCACCACTACCAAGCTTACCCCTAACATCAACATCAACACCAACATCAACAATAGGACTATCCTGCTGCTAGAGGACGTCGCGACCTACGATAACGAGACGGCAGCCGCGGTGGCGCGCACAGCAGAGGGGCTCATGAAGGAGCTCGTGCGACAGCACGCGGTGCTCCTGGAGCGGTTCGAGCTCCACGACGGCCCGAGCGCCCTTACGCAGCTCTGCCGGGTGACGCTGCCGGGCGCGCGGATGGCCGAATCCCGCTTTATCAAGAAATTACTGCGAGCTTCAGAGCACAGCGAAGCGGCGGCGCGGTGGAAGGAGGAGAAGAGGGGGCTGGCGATCGGTGCTCTCAGGGATCGGATCTGCGAGCTGGATGCCATGCGTGCCGATATGCGGAAGGCGGTCACGTGGCTCGAGGATCGGTTCCAGACCCAGTCGCTGTTTTCAGAAGGGGAGGGGGGCCAGAAGTACCTGGAGATGACGAAAGTAAGGGACGGCGTCTCGGGGAAGAGGAGGAGCGTGCCGGAGCTGCTGCTTTGGGTGCAGAGCGCCGTCGAGCTGCTGGGAGCCTGGTCTACGGTCTTGATTGATGTGGAGGAGGGCGTGCTGATTGCGCTGCGGAAGCGGGAGATTGCCGTGGAGAAGGAGGAGAAGAAGAAGACGAAGGAGCTTGTTGCCCGGAAGAGCGATGATGATGATGTCAATGTCGGTGGCAGTGGCACTACAACGGATGCTTTCAACTACGACAGGTCCTGGCATACCTGGAAACAGAGGAACTGCGGCTCGACGTCGTGCTACGACGAGACGACGCTGCTGACGCGGCTCAGGTATTTCGTCGCTGGGAAGAAGCCGCTAGCCGGCGATGCGTGGGACGAGCGCGACCACCTCTCCGGCTGGGACGTCAAGATATGGAAGGGCATCTACGAGAAGGCGTGCTGCGAGCACGGGACGCTGGCTAAGACCTTGAAGTACGGGGAGAAGACGCCGGAGTTCCCTGTCGAGGCTGCAGTTGCACACAATGAGCTGTGATATGGAGCACAGCGAAGGCATAAATGAATAATAATATCCTGACTCTGATTTTTTTTTTTTCTTTCTTCTTTTCTTCTTCTCTGCTTACTATAACTATGTGATGTCAGGAAACACGTGCATCCGAAAGCTGGAGGGATCGTGAATTGGAGGGATTCCAAGGCTGTTGTATTGAAATGCGTAGCGCTGGCAATCACACTGTTGCGCGGTTTCTGCTTCCGATCCTCCCTTTCACACTTTCCCCGCAATATACAGTCCGCATCCCTATGCCTTCCACGCGTTATATCCGTGGTTGCATGCGCCATACCCGGCCCTCTCCCCTGCCTACTGGGCAGGCGCATGCCCAGCCAAGGAAGCTTCCTCGCAGATTTCGAGCTGAAGCGAGTGGCAGCGAATATCCGATGCATCCCGGAAACTGTGGAGGGGCGCGGTCTTCAAGTCCGGGAGCCTCGCCAAGACAACGAGCCCGGAGCCCGGTGGAGCAAGCTTGGCCTCTATGTCCCCGGGTGTCGCGCAACTCGGAGCCAGGGCCATGTAGTAGGGCGGCCAGGCCGAGTTAGCCGCATTGCGCCCCTTGGGATTGAAGTCGACCACGGGGAAGCTGACTTGAGACATAGATATCGGGTAAATAAAGATTTCGGGAAATGTTGGCGCTGGTTGGCTTGGTGAGCCAGTAGTAGTAGTAGTAGTGTTTGGCCCTGGTGAGTTAGGTCCGTATTGCGCCATCCCATTCATAGGGGCCATGGGGTGGAAGTGTCGGTATGCCATAGCCGAATGCTGCCGGTCACCCGTCGGGCTCTCATGTGAGGTCTTCAGTAGTGGTAGTTGATCTTTCCGTTGAGTCCTCCCTCGCTGTTGGTGATTCCTCTTCCGTGTCTGGTTCTCCTTAGGTTTCCTGCGGTGATGTATCGAATTGGTGCTGAACAAGCACATAGTGGGAAAAGGCGACCCATTGCCAACGTGAGGACAATGGCGGTCAGTTGAAGGGTATTTAAGCGGACAGGTAAGACCATCTACGTGATTGCATGGTGGGCATATGAGCCCGTGCAGGATCACGGACACGCTAGGTAGATGACATGTATCATGTTGTTCATTGCTCAAAAGCTAGCAAGCACCTACTTGGCAAACATAGAGTCTCTAAATACACCTGGAGGTAAGGAAAAGTCTCATGACAAAATACCTATGTACTTCGTGTCAAACTCAACCTAATTACAAAATATCATGAGTCGAATATGGTCAGGTCCAAGAACATGGGAGAGGGTAATGAAAAGTGCTCTGTAGAGATATACTTAACTATTATCAATATACAATCAATTGCCTATGTAGACAAATCATTCATTCCCCGGTATTTCGGCATAAGGAGAACAAAGCAAGCTGAGGTAACATACATCGATTTGATGTTTGTAGCCAACCAATCACCTTGGCAAACGGTGAAGGTCATATGTGGCTTCAACTGATACAAATTTAGTCAGAACGTGGCAAAGCGGCCTCTTTTATGCACGGGCTCCAGGGGTTACTTGAGCGTAGGAGGGGGGCTGCTCCCGTCCCGTCCCAAGATTTAATTCCCAGCGGAACAACTTCAGATCCGTCGGCCTGAACAGTGAACATTCATGAGGTCTTCATCACTCTCTCAAGGATTGATGCCAAGGTTCCCGATTAATTTATTGCTGCTTATCTGCTTATCTGAAATCTTTTGTTCTTTTAGCGTTTCTCGCCATTTGGTCGGTAAGGTTCCGCTAAGGGTTGAGTTCCCCATATTTTTCGCTCTTAGTTATTCTTTCGCCATCCATTTGGAAATTGCTTCTACAACTCAGAGGGAGCCATCAGTGTAATCCCCGCAAGATACAGGTGGCCTTTTCTTCTTCTTCCCCGTCGTCGTTCCGACTCTTCCACGATAAAAAAGGACCTCCGCGATCCTTCATATTACCTCGTACCGGATACAGCACAGCATTACACAACAACCTGTGAAGAATCGCATCGTCAAAATGGCCGTACTTAGCCCCCAAATGTACGTTTTGAGACACGCTGTTCTCTACGCTTACCCGTTAGATTTAACTGACACGCACACGCCACAGTGTCAACATCATAATCATCCTCGGGATGATGCAGGTGTCGAAGCGCATTCCCTTCGAAAACCCCGATGTCCTCAACGGCATTCGTGCGCTTTACGTCGCTAGCAATTTGATCATTGCCGCTATCTACGTCTACGTCCAGGTTCAGGTCAACAAGAAGAAGGGTATGTTGCAAACATTCTGATAATCTCATTACTTCTTGGGATAGACACCGAAGAAGGCGCACAGATATTCTGACGATGACGACGTAACAGACTTGACGACCCTCAAATATGTCGAGCCAGCGCCGATGGGATCCACGGAGGAGGGCAAGCTCGTGACCACGACGGTGCACGCCTACGACTCGGCGAAGCTGAAGGAGTTGTTCCGCGGACAGCTGATGGGTGTCGGCATGATGGGTTTTATGCACATCTACATGAAGTACACCAACCCGCTGCTAATCCAGTCCATCATCCCCGTCAAGACGGCTCTCGAGTCCAACCTCGTTAAGATCCACCTGTTCGGCCACCCCGCCAGCGGCGATCTCAAGCGTCCCTTCAAGGCGGCCGGTGGTCTCATGGGCGGCATGACGGGACCCGCGCAGAGCGATAAGAAGGCTGTCGAAGCTGCCGAGCGTGCCGGCCGCGGTGGTGTCAAGGACGAATAGATTTATGTTCGTTCCGCTTGTACAATACCTCTCTTAACCATGCACCCACGGAGAAGTAGGAGATAGATGG
Source organism: Eutypa lata (assembly GCA_022661535.1). Classification (NCBI taxonomy): domain Eukaryota; kingdom Fungi; phylum Ascomycota; class Sordariomycetes; order Xylariales; family Diatrypaceae; genus Eutypa; species Eutypa lata. The sequence continues at coordinate 277,663 of JAKULF010000013.1, read as the reverse complement.
TATCTACCTATTGGAGGTGGATATTGCTGGTCTAGGAAAAATTATCGCGGATGTTCTGGAGCTACACTAGTACTTGTACGGATATCACTTAATAGACAATACGGATGGATGATGACTTGGGCTAATAGACATTCTGCTCTTGGTGTTAACGAACGTGTTTTGTTGGCTACCTATTCTCAGTTCAATTGTTTGTTCATCAAATTTACCTATCAGGTTCTAAATCCGTAGAAGACCCAGATTATGCTTGTCTGACTCGATTTCCTACCTGTATACGAGTCGGTCATCGTCAATTTTTGTTACTGTGTAGTCTAGGGGGTGCTGTCTGCTGTGGGTGGCGTTGATTTGTCACCGGCAACCGTAACCTCCGACGTCACCGATTTAGGCTCCGATTCTTTGTGAGACCTCGACCTCCACCGATGTCGACACTTTCCAACTCCGGAACCTCTTTAAGTTTCTACACCACATTTTGATGTCGCATAACACACCTTAAACCGTGAAACCACCTATTCCTAACCTGAAGGATGGAGCCTCCCTCAACACCTCGAAGGGTCACGCGGTCCTCGTCCTCAAAGCCAGCCGCTTCTCCGCCGACTCCAGAAGTCACGCGGCGCATTGTGAGCCAGCCCTTTTCTTCTTAATCTCTTCTATGTCTAGGTACCTATCTAGTAAATCTTCCAATAACTACACTCACTCGTACGAACATATCCATTTATATCCCCAAATCAGTAAACTAACAGAAATACAACACCAAAAGGAAGAGAACCGCCTCCGCGCAAAAGCCCTCCGCGACCAACACGAGGCCGCCGCCCGCACCGCCGGGACATCCCCCGTCTCCCGCACGCCCTCGGGTTTCGTAGCGACCCCCGAGATCGAGGTTCCGAATTCCAGGAAGCGCACGCACGACGCCATCACTAGATCCAGCAATACAACCCGCATAGCCGATACGCCAGCAACGCTCCGCGATGGTCGCGCTAACGGCGCATCGTCGTCGTCAGCTCAGGATGGCACGACGACGACAGCTGGAGAAAAAGAGGGCGCGATACGGCCGGCGAGGAAATTCACCAAGTTTGTAGACTACGACTTCGGCAAGATGACGGACACGAAGGGCGGGTTCCTGAGCGCCGAGGACGACCCCTGGAATAAGGCCATGTCTGGGGCGCCTGTGAAAGGGAATGGCTCACAGCAACCGGATGGGGCCCCGGCCGCGGAAGAGAAGCCGAAGGACATGACGATGCAGGAGTGGGAGCGGCTGCAGCTGCTCAAGAAGCTGCGGAGGCAGAAGGCGGGTCCCTTCGAGCCCGGGCTGAGCGCGCTCAAGGACGAGAAAGAGAGGAAGAAGTGTCGCGAGTGCGGGAGTTTCGAGATCGACTTCGTCTGGGAGGAGGTGTTCGCGTGCGCGGTTTGCGCCGCCTGCAAGGAGAAGATGCCCGAGAAGTATAGTCTGTTGACCAAGACGGAGTGTAGGGAGGATTACCTGCTTACGGAGCGTACGTCTGACCCCTTCATCTCTTTTTCACATTCTACCTCATTCTTTTCTTCGAATTCCCCAGATCCCCTGGGGAGGAAACCACCTATTCGAATGTAACACATATGTCATATTTGAAAACTAACCGCACTAAACGACAACAGCCGAACTCCGCGACGAGGAGCTCCTCCCGCACCTCTCGCGCCCGAATCCCCACAAGTCGCACTGGCACGACATGATGCTGTTCCTGCGGTACCAGGTGGAGGAGTACGCGTTCGGGGCGAAGAAGTGGGGGTCCGCCGAGGCGCTCGACGAGGAGTTCGAGCGCCGCGAGGTCGACAAGAAGAAGCGGAAGGAGGCCAAGTTCAAGGAGAAGCTGCTCGACCTCAAGAAGCGCACCCGCACTGACGCGTACCGCCGGCAGCACGGCAAGTTAAGGGGTCGAGGTGGGAGTAGTAACAGTGGTGGTGGTGGAAGCGCAGGGGGTAGTGCGAAGTTCGGCGATGCTGTTGGGAACAATGCTAGGCATGTCCATGAGTGGGGACGTGCTATTGAGAACGAGGATGGCGCTACTGTCAAGACGTGTACGACTTGTGGGATGGAGGTCGAGGAGCTGTCGTTTTGAATTTATTGTCGTGATACCCTGCTTGTTTATAATCGGAGCTCATTCCATGCTGCCATGTGGCTCACTACCTTGACTTAGGATGATACTGTTACCTTCCTAGGGGAACTAGAAAACTAGAAGACCTGGCAACATCAGCCAAAGCCGTAGAGACGTAAGTCTATTTGTCTGCGCCCGCAAACTTCCTTAAGACCCTATGCCTTACCTACCTCGGCTTTATTTGTGTGTCTACGGGACCCTTTCATAGTACGTAATTCGATTATAATCCATAGAGTAGGGCTAATTCGTGGTTAAAGTAGATTAGATCAATCATTGTTACACTACCACTGCGACTAGCTGTAAGGAGAGAATATTCATGACTGACGATAGTCAACCTTTCGAAATTGTATTACGATACACCCCTATTTGAGGATTAATAATTATTTGACCTAAACACGTGGACAACATATTCATGGAAAAATTGGTTTCAGGTGGTATACCCAGTCCCCTCCCTCTCCCACCCCCCCTTTTTTAATCTTTCTCCAGGGGCTACAACGACGTAGTAGGTCACCACACAATTGGCCAAGCAAATCTCGACCAGGACCTGCCAACCAACCCCCTACGTACATATATTGATATATGGATCGATTTATGAATCAAAACAAATTCAATATATGAAAAATATTGTTGGAGGTTTACACAATTGAAGAACTAGGCTACTCATCACAACTAGCTAAGTTGGTATCCCTTAATTTTCTCGGATGCTCCTTCGAGACTAAGACGATTAGCACTCGGTTCTATGAAGAGAACACCAGTCCACCTCAGCCAAGCTGCTCACCCTGACGATTTTTATCCAATGTCTTAGTGTAGAAAATCCCATGATTGGCCAAAAATGAAACAATACGTATTGATCTCACGTTCGACTCCAGGTGGAATAGAGCACAGCTGTGCCCTGCATATATTGACGATAGCGATGATTAGTTCACCAGTGCGGGGGTATTGAACAGCCTCAAAAAAGTACGTACAGAGCACAATAGTGCTCCATAGAGCAAACCAGAAATCTAGGTGCTGCGGTAATTGCAGGCCGGAGTTGACGACCGATCGACTTCCCACAATTTATCCATTGGTGCCTTTAAATTCTATCAGGGGGAATGTTCCGTCTACCATCGCCTCCTATAAGCTTGATTATAGCTAGTCTCATGCCCTTAAAGGGTGAAACCGTCTTGCGTTTAGAGTCACCACTAATTCCTGAGTAAAGAATACGAAAACTCACACTGCATCATACAACATTGGCTTTCACAAAGGGCTATTACTCCTCATCAGTGTCCTGAGAAAGCTGTGCTCAGCTATCATGGTAACCCTTTGACATAATATTGAAAGGATCTAGTCATCGAAAACATTGTCACATGGTATAGAGATGACAGAATTTCCCAGCTCCGGTCTCCTTGAGTCCCCCGGAAGAATATTTTCGGATAACCCCTCAGTCCATCCGCCAGCGACACACAGTGGAAAGTTGCCCGATAGCAAAGAGTCCTCTTCATTAGCAAAAAAGCACAAATGCCCTTATTGCCAATCCGAATTCGTCAGGCATCACAACCTGAAAACTCATCTTCTAACTCACAGCCAGGAGAAGCCATATTCCTGCCAGACTTGTCAACAACGTTTTCGACGTCTCCACGACCTCAAGCGACATGCGAAGCTTCACAAGATTGATAAGTCATATACTTGTTCCAATTGTAACCGAAATTTTGCGAGCAGAGATGTGCTGGCCCAACATGGGGGTGGTACTCAGGGGTGTGGGGCACGCCAAACCGGTCTTGAAAGCCCCTTTGGCGCATATACACACGAAGACACAAACACGTGGGGAAAATATGCGAATTCGGGAATGGATGGTATTGAATATACAGAAGTATCCGTACCTCAGACGAGAAATGAAGACGTTCGACAGGAAAAGGATTTAATGAAACCAAGGGTTCCACCTCTTCAGCGTCCACCGCTAGAGTCCAGACAGACTGAAGACGACCTAGCAACTGCATCTATGATCCTTCTATCATTATTATCGATACGATCAATACTAGAGGCGCTTGGCCCGGATGATGCACTAGGAGTTATTATAACTTCTCTTCTCCGCTCCCTTGAGGTTTCGTTATGTCTCCTCGATGGCTTGCTCGATATGTGGGAACCCGACACTGGTCAGTCAGGGCGACTCGAGTTTGGCAACGGGACTTCCTATGATGGCTGGGTCACCTCCTCTTTGTCTGATGTTCGGCTATACCGACTCAAAAGACCTCTCGAAGGCTTGAGACAGGATGGAGGAGTCGCTATTAGAAGATGGCTCTACACCCTAGGAAACGATGTTGATTTTCTCATTTCACAATTCTCCTCTATATTCCCTTTAATAAGGTCAGTACCTATTATCTTCTTTATTTACAAATTCCTAACTATAGTTATAGCGAGGCTACAGATGATGGCTTTGGGGACAATGGGATCATGGCGGTGTTTCGAGAAGCTCTCATAAGACAGCAGGCACAACTTCTTTACAAGCCATATAATGATATCCCTACGTCGCCCTCGCAGAGTGCTGTTGACTATATTCCGAAAGAACAGGGAGACTCCTTCTCTGATGACTGCAACATGCCACATAGTAGTTCAAACCACACGACTCCTAGGGCGAGCTTGCATGTCGAAAGGCCAAATTCCACTTCGAAATCCCCTGAAAATTCCGAATATATCACAGGAGAAAAGCTACAGGACAATATTAAAGACTCGAAATCACCACACAATATATCCTCCGACCTAAGCAGATTAGAGGAAACTAGTGACGCTGATATTACCGAGTCAGAGTCGTTATGGTCTTCAGACTTTTCAGACTCGCCAGCTGTGATTGAAGAAGGACATCCCTTGTTTCATTACAAATACGAATTCTTAGAAATCGTTTTAACAGCATACAGAGCGTGGCGAGTGCATCAGTCTGGAGAAACTGCATCCGCGTCAGGCGAGAATGCACAAGGCTCCCACGAGTCAGTTGATACCACAAAGAATAAACGGAACTCAGACAACACAAGAAAGCGAAACCGTTCTACAGGGGCCAACTCTTCCAATGAAGGAGATGGTGGGACAGAAAGGGCTAGCACTAGACGGCGATTAAGGGAACGTCGACTTTGCCTGGCCTGCCCATTCGCCAAGAAGGACCCCATTCGCCATCGAGACTGCTATCGGTATATCCTGACGAGAATTCGCGACGTAAAACAACATTTGTACCGATGCCATCGAATCCCGATATATTGCCCTCGATGTAGGGAACTATTCGAAGAAGAGGAAGAGCGTGATCGGCATATTAGGGCCAACGACTGCCCCGAAATGCCCTTTGTCCGCATGGAAGGGGTATCTGAGAGCCAAAAGGCTCGTCTAAGCCAAAGAGTGTCGTCGAAGATGACGGAAGACTTGCAATGGTTCGCTGTATTCGACATTTTATTTCCCGGTCATCCGCAGCCAAAATCGCCGTACATTGATCGGAGCGCTTCAGAGGAGATGTACATGTTCCGCGACTATTTGGTCGGCCAAGGGCCAACGCTACTCGCAGGATTTCTGAATAATAAGGGTGCCGTGACGTGGAATACTCCCCAAGAGGAAAGACAGCTTGCCGATTTTCAGACGAACATTCTTTCGGATGGACTCCAGCTCCTGTTCGACGGCTGGGAATCCGCTAACGCGGCGACTGCTTCCTCACATATAAACCAGGATGTAATATCTGACCAGTTCCATACGCGGGACTCGGCAATCGGTTCCCATGACGCATCTTCTACTTTCGAAGCCCAAGGGAGTCAACAGCGCGCTTCAGCTTCAGGCTTACAAGGAAGAGGCCAGGTCGGTGAAGCTACGCTGAACAATTTCCAGGACACGGGCCAATTATACCAGTAGGCAACACAAAGCAAATGGCTTGAGGAACTAGGTATGGGACAGGAAGAATTCGACTGGACTGCTATTCTAGATCAAGGTCAGGCGGAGCCAGGTGGTTTGTGAAAGCGTTAAAGCTCCCAGTACTAATACGTTTAGTATGCCCGAAATAGATAATATACTAATGAGAGCACTGGTTTGACCTAATTCTTTGACGGCTATGGTCCAAGCCACCAACTAGGTATACCTTTGAAATGCAATGCTTCCAGAAAGACAGTTCAACATTACTAACCTAGTCCTGTACTACGTATACCGTTACTACGTCTTTGGCTATTTAGTGGTCTGCGATCTTTTGTATAATAGCCAAAACCAATCCACGAAAGACATAATAATTAGAGAGGATATTCGAATTGGGTAGAATGGTAACAGTATGCAAATATTCTTTTTGTTCTTAACTAGGGGGATTATGCACGTAAAAGAAACTGGGAACTCGTCATTCCTCCCATCTAGTCATGCTGCTCTAGCCTATCAAAGGTCGTTATATGATATGGATGAGTCGATCAGAGTTTTTTTTTTCCTTCAAAAAGAGTTACCAAGTATATTACTTGCAAAGTGGTCCTATGTAATATAAGTCTCTACGTAGACAGTTAGGATGCAATTTACCTTGTTGGAGTTCGGCAGAATTAGCCCACCAGGGTGCTCGGCTAAGCTGAGATGGTTTCATATTAATTCATGTCGCTTAATAACAGGTGCTATCCACCCGCTATTCAACAACTCAGATGATAGGGCTTGTAATTCCCGTATAGTTATATAGTTACACGTTTACTCAAATACTTAACATATAGTACCCAAGACTAAGTTGTCGGATATTGTCGTGTAGCTAGATTTAAAAATGTCTATACAAAATATTTAAGCATTTAATCATTAAAATAATTGTTGAAGTGCGATTTTTGTATGTTGTCCCCTTGGGTCAGTATGGTGGGTTGACTGATGAGTGTTTGTAATCCAAGATGATGCAAAGGTACACCCATCCGGGAAATAAGAACAGGGATACTGCTGGATTACACGAATATGTGTGTTTGCGTGTTTGCATATTTGTCTGTTTGTCTAATAATTGACACAATTGTAATGTGCCACGGTGGGAACCATGTAACAGTAAATGATGCTAACGCATGCGAGGGCAAGGCTCTTAAACCATAAGCTGTCTCGAGATGAGATCAAAACTCGCCTAGAATACCTATGCTGTGTACCTCAGATAGGATCTTATTTCTTCCGTGCCCGCTATACACCTAGAGCCTTCCCCTCCCTTGAGAAACTATGATCTGTTTTCTGTCAAACGGAACGAGCAATGTTGCCTTTAATTCCAATTCGTTACATGTCTTCGCTCTTTTGACAACATCCCCGTGACCAGCTATATACACTATTGATTCAACGATAGTCTAAAGGTAAGGAGTACACTTACCATAGGAGGTATCAACCCTAGAACGAATTCAGCTTTTCAGCAGGAGGAAAGAGTGGTAGGTTAATGGGAAAGGATTGAGTGGCAATTAACCAATTAGAATAGAGACTGATTATTTACTTAGTTATGGAAGACTGATATTCACCTCTCAGTTCAAAGACATCATATTCACTTCTGGCGGTCGCTGGAAACATGGCGAGGGATATGGATCGTTTGACGCATGATATCTCCAACGGTACATGCTACTATGGCCCAGCTAAAAAGACGCATGGCGACTTCATTCCCTGTGGTAATGAGGCTATCCAAGATATCCCATGTTGCCATGCTGGCGATCACTGTCTGTCAAACAACGCTTGTTTCGATGACGAGAGTAAGCTATTCCCTAGTCGATGCTATCCTCCGCTCACATCCTTTTCTTCTAGCCGGCAACGCCTACATAGCAGGTTGCACAGATCCACTATATGTGGAGGCCGGATGCCCCTTCAAGTCTAATGATTTCAACAACCAAGAATGGGTCGGGATTATCATGTGCGAGGCACACAAAGACGAGTCCGAAGCCGTAAGGGACTGGTCCGGATGCAAGGTTCCAGACGGAGCTACCGACTTAGAGAGGCTCCCTCCCTGCGATTGCCACGACAAGGCTGTGCTGTTCAAAGGTGAGAAGGTGCTTAGCCGTCGCGCCATTCTCCCTAAGAGCGCAGGAGGTGTCATAAGTTGGGTACCTGGGAACAAGCCGGGGGAAACTGCGAGCACTACGGGCATTGTTTCGAGTGGGATATCTAGTCCATCTATACCTGCTGCCACTACTAGCCTCCTGGGCACGTCTAGTGCATCACAGACATCAGACTTGGATACTGTACCGTCCCCTACGCAAGTACCAACTAGTCAGGAAGGCTCGGGCCTGTCTAGTGGAGCCACAGCTGGTATTGCAGCGGGATCAGCAGGCGGAATCCTACTCATCGCCGCGGTCGTGCTCCTATCATGCTTACTTCAGCGCCAGAGGAAAAAGAAGAGATTGGGGTACAGTCAACCACCAGGTGGCATATTAACGAGTGAAAATCAGCCACAGTCCCCCCCGCCGCCGTTTCATCCGGGTTATAGCCCGATCCCGGCCAACACGCAGGCTACGGTCTTCAAATCAGAGCTCCCTGCTGACAACATCTCGCCGGCCTCTCCACCTTACACGTCAAGCCCGGAATTCAAGGGTCAGCCATACGCCACGCAGCATCAGACTGGTAATTCAATCGGATACGCGGATTCTTGGCATTCCACGATGGCGGCGGGACTGAGTCCGTCAGCGGCGAGCGGATACAATTCCCACTTTAGCTCGGCTACTATGGGGGAGAATCCTGGCGCTCGAAATGTGTCCCTGTTATCCACTGAAGATTCCGGGCCGGTTAAGCAGAAGCCGGCTGCCGAGCTTCAGGGGTAAGTTAAGGGGCTGTATCTTTGTGAATGGGGTCGTTTTCTGACCGATGGGCTGGCTGTTGCAAGGTGATAACAGCAATCTCAATTGATACTGTGTCTAATGTAAAGCGAGTCGACCACGTCTTACCCACTTATCCTTTTATTAACATGCATAATTGTCGTTAACGGTTCCTCCTACCAAGGTAACCTAGAGTAATATGTACTACTCAATATCAATATGGGATATGGTCGCTATTTTATACAGGCCGTACATCAATAGCTGTAGTTAGGCATCCGCCCTTTTAATTTCTATGGCTCTTATAACATGCGTATAACACAAACCTTTAAGATAGTTACATATTATGTAACAGCATTCAAAGATCTTCACTGTAATGTTAAAGATTTCACCATAATATGTGCTCTGCCTTGGGTAATAAACGAAAATAAGCCAATTTAACTCGACATAAATAGCTATCAGTTAGAGGGATAATTTAAAGTTGTTAGCAATCCCGCTGAATATTTGCTCCAGACGAAAAGACCGGATTCAACTTCTTCAGGTCGTGCTATATAGTATCTTGTGAAGAGTTCGGGGTCATATTACTGATCTTAGGAAGCTTGATGCATTGTGAGGAATATCTAGGGTCGAAGCCTCGCTATTTGGGTGCCATCCGGCTGCACGCACCGGAACGGTGACGCCTGACACCGCATTCCTCTATTTGACCTGGTGGCTCTCAGCCACTACTTTATCGTCTCACAAAATATCCGTCATATCTTAATAAAAGCTGTGCAACTTCTTCTTGTCCATTTCTCTTTGCTTAATCCAAAGGTTGGCTGCCACTATTGTCTCTAGGATGCTCATCGTCTGTAAAAAGGAAGAGGAAGCGTAAGAGTGAAATTAAACCTTTCTCCGCTGCAAGATGAAGTACTCGCCGCCCTTCGTCATCAGCAATATCAATGTTGCCCCCACGGCAAAATATTATGCCAAGGATTTCCATCTCCAAATTATCGTTTCTCTCAAGAGCCGCGAAGACCGGAGTCTGATGCTTCGAATCAAGCGAATTGACATCGGCACCAGCATTCAGTAATATCTCCACTGCGTAAAACGTGCCTGACCTTGCTGCAAGGTGCAGTGCTTACTCCCTCCGCTGATTCTCTGCGATTTTTGAAGGGTCTGCTCCTCGGCTGAGCAGGATTCTTAACACGTTATCTTTGCGATGCCTGACCGCAATATAGACGGCTGGTTCGCCTTCTTCACTCACACAACTAGGATCTGTGTCTTTCTCAAGTAAGAACATTGCTACTTTTGCCTGCAGTTCGTCGTGAGACTCAATAGCTAGGAGCATTGTGAGCTCCCTAACCCGAAAATCTCGATCTAAATTCTTTATTCCGCTTCGATTTTGGCAGTAGTATGTGATCATTTCATCTCGAATGTGGTCGATCTGTACTTTAGAGCCATCCCCAAGATGGGCTTCTAAAAGCACATTAAGGATTTCAGGTTTTTGTTCTTCAAATGCATAGTCCAATGGAGTTTTCCCATCAACATCGCGGGCATCCACTAGGGATCCTCCTGCTAACAGCCTCATCACGATGTTCTTAAACCCCCCCCTTTACAGCTTCGTGTAGTGCTGTCGATGATCTGTCGTCGGCATCGAAAACCGCTCTTGGCGTTTCTTCAACAATTTCTGTGACAAGAAAAGTCAATCCCCAACGTGATGCAAGCTGAAGTTTGCTTATTGACGTCATCCAACTGTTGAAATTGCCCCATGACAAATCTGAGCGAGTATCCTGTGCATTGATGTAGAAATAGATCTGAGCTGCAAACAACGAATTTCCTGGGTGACTGAACAGGGCTTTCGAGAGCTGCGTAGCGCTGTCAAGTTCTTCACCTTCGATCCAAGTCAGTTGTCTGATATAGGTTGGCCACGTAGCTGCATGTTCAAGGAAGGGATGTCTACGAAAGAGCCTGACAATATCGCGTTCAGTTCCACAAAGTCCGTCTCCGTGATTAGAGAGAAATCCCAAACTAGTTTTTGCAACAGCCAAAGCTACCTGAGATGCCTCGTTGGGCCAGATAGAAAGTATGGAGGGCCTATTCTGCGCGAATTCTCTGTTTAGTTGCAGCAAGTTGTTTCCTCCGTCTATCACCACGAATGGCTCACAGCAATTCACTACTTCCAGAAACGAATGATCGCTGGACTTATAATCCGGCAAGGCCAAATGCTGCAAAACAGTCGATAGCGAGGCTTTCAATGCTTCAAACGAAAGTACGCAGTCTGATGCTAAGAGCCATAAGATGATGGTTTTTGGAATATGGTCCATGCCGGACGGCCGTTGGTTGTGCCTCAAAAGCTCGAGGCTGATTATTAAAGGGGTAAGGTCTGGCAAATCTTTCCATGTCCGGAGAAAATTCCTTAGACCAGGTAGATGAGCGTGATGTATGCATAGAGTGAGCAGTTTTGCGAGATTGAACCTACAGAATCTCGTTATTATCAACATTCAATCAAAGCGTTGTTTTCATGTCCTTACTCGTTTCTAGATGCTCTTAACATCTCTCTCGTGGCGGTTTCATAATCCATGTCGGATAGAGGCGGCACCCTGCACTGAATCCTTCTGTGAACGTAGTGCGCGATATCCTCTGCCTGTCGTGCGCCCGTAACGTGGATATCCGAAGGTTCTTCCCAGAGCAACCGAACAACTCTTGTAGGTGGGACTCTACTAGAGATGAAAACCTTGCACGAACTTTCGTAAAGGGCCTCGATGACTTGTTGAAAATTTGACTCTAAGCCCATGTTTTCCACATCCCAAGCGTCAAGCAGAATGAACGGTGGCGACGAGCGAAAGACCTCAGAGCGACATGTATCGCGTAGCGCATCCAGGAGCATCGGTAAGCTCGGACTAGTTGCAGATGATTCTAATACAGGGGAGATATACCAACTTGCGTCTCCTAAGGGCTCATCGCCAGGGTCTGCGGGTTTGGTTCCACTGGGTACGTCGCGTTCTTTAAACGTGCTTCTTTTCTTAAGGGGAATTGGGGTGTCAACTAAGACATAACTGCTCTAGAAGCGCAAGAACAACGCCTGATGCAGATTGCACTTTCCCGGAACCCATGTAGAAATAAGCACATGTACGCTTATTTCGCTCCAATGAGTCGATTACCCAAGACTTTTAACAGAGAGCATTGTTAGCTTTTGTGCCAATATATAGATAAGGAAACAAGAAGAAGAAAAATCAAAAAGTGTATTCAAACATATGACAGCTTACACGAGCACACTTTTGCCGATCCCAGGTTTGCCCCAACACCATAGTATGTTCTTGCTGGCGTTATGAACCCAGTCGTAGAACCTGTGATCGTTGATGAGCCACATTCCGCTCTTGTCCACTCGAAATGATTTCATAGATGCATGTCGTCTTAAATAAGACCCGGGTGTGTCCTTGGACTGCTTGAAATCATGTCGTGTCAAAATGGAAAAGTATCTGACATCCTTGTTGAAGGGATATTCACGCTGCGATGCACCGCTAGGGGATGAACCAGGACCCGACAGTAGAGGAAGTCGATCGGAACTCGCCCTTAAACTGGTTAGCGTCGTCATGGTTTGGATTTCAATAGAAAATGGTGAACATTACCTGACCTTGAACAGCTCAGTAGTCACCTCTTTCGCGTATTTTTCCAGGAAGTCTAACCTGAGCCCATTGGAATGGTCATGTATCTCCTTGATTTGGACCTCGAAACTTTTTAAGGCACGCCTGGTGTTGTCCTTCGTTTCTGAGCTTTTTACCCGCCATGTAGTGTTGTCCGGGGAAATGCATATACGTCGTAAAGTAACAATGGCGTCCCTGGTGTTCTCAATGGTCTTCTTCAAGACATTTAGAGGTTCTTGCATAGCCAGTAGTATTATATCCCATCCATTATTAACCGAATTCTTCAACTCGGCTAATCCGGCTTCCGACCCTTCCTGGGCTGTCTGCAACGATACGAGGGCGCTCCGAATCGGTTCGACATCCTTATTCAACGTGTTTTCCAGGATAATCCGATTTCTGTGGACCGTTGTCTGGATCCTCCCTAGCTGTCCTACGATATCTTCCGCAGGTTCCCAAGCAGTATATTCTTCCATGCTCCTCATTCGGCTCGTAACATCTTGTGCTTGGCTACGGGTGCCTGCTGCAGCGCCCTCGGGTCCCCTGGGAAGAGCTGTAGATATCCCCGACATCGGGGTTTCCGGACGTTGCGGGCGATTCAATTTTGATCGCAGCAATGAAGACTCTGAGCTATCAGAAACTACAGAGGCTATATTTGTATCCTGGGTTGGTGTTAATTTGAGGTCAACGATAGATTCAACTCTCTGCTAGCTGGGGTGATCCTGCCCTAGATCGAGAGTTTTCTCTAGCCTGACTATCGCTTCGGCTCTATGACAAAACCCCCTTATGTGTAGGTGAACCTATTAGCTCTATAATTGAGACTTGTTGATATAAATAAGAGTGGAAGCTTTCGAAGAAGAATGCTTGATAGATTTGAACGACGGCTTTCAGCAACATTTAAAAGATAGTTAACCGTTGCAAATAGTGTGTGCTGAGCTAGCACACGTGTTCACTTAGAGATCGGATACGATCCAGCAACTACGTCACAGTATGAAGGATGTGTTACATGCAACATATTTGTTGTTGGCAATACCTCATGTCAGTTACTTCAAACAAACAATCCCAAATACCACAAAAACCAAACTATGATTGTGATACGTCCATATATCTACAGATGCATACATCTCTCGGCCTATGTAATTAGGTGGGGACATGATTTACTCGTGTTAATCATGCATCCACACGGTTTACGGATATATGAATCAAGACTTGGCTGTTTTTAACTGTACTACGGAGAGTACTTTGCATCTAGGCACTAGGTAGATGGCTTGGGGCGTTAATCTTCCCTCAATTTCACATGAATAGTTCATTGTTCTGTATCGTATCTAAAAATGTTATTAGTCAATTTTCCCATTTGGGCGACAGTTCCTTATGATGGTGTAGGTGTATTTCTTCAGTCTTCTGTTTAACATGCTAAAAGGTACATAACGAGGTTTAAAGATACACGCAGACAAGGTGATCTCCATGACGTATTCGCCTGTCTAACTGTATGAAATTTGGCTATTGGCATAGTCCCTACATACATACAGCTAACATACATACAGCTACTTAGCCCTCCAGCTACTTGTATTTGTTAAGTTATGTCACTATCTTCGGCGTATCGGAGGGTCTACATCATGAATGAATATTTGCCAAGCCTGCTGGGAATTCTTCTGGTTAATACATATAGCAGCCTTAATGCATGGGGAATGCAAGGATTTATATATGTGGAACCTAGACTAGTGAGCTTATTCTTATTCGGTGGATCTAGTGCCTTAATACAACTTCATAAGTGCCCAAATAATGTTTATAACTTCATACATGCTCGTCGCCTACATACATGCAATACACCTGTCACAGCCTACTGGAAACGAACCATGTCTCCCTAAGTACTTCATCGTGCGGGTGAGCATTGGCTAGTGGTAGGCTTGGAAATGGCGGGCCTCCTGCATTAATATTATCGCAACCAATGGACGTGCCAACCAATCTGTCTGCGATTAAAGTCATCACACGCTCCTTCTCTGGTGCTTTCCTGCATATGCGCAACTTGTATCGGCAGTTGTCATCCCACCCCTCTCATATTTCTTACCTTCTTTTCTAATCGACCTTTCTTCACGACATTTGCATACAATATGGAGTGTTTCATGCGAAACCTACCTAGGGATCTTACCGATCAAAGTCTGCAAGGGCAGCTCAATCCATTAGTCCAAACCCTAAACATCACAGATTGGATCTGCCAGAAGCCTCGTGGCAAGCCGTATGGCACCATTACCTTTCTACGCAAACCTGATGGCGAGAGGTTCTTGAGACAACATTCCGAGATCAACGTGCCTGGCCTCACACGCAACGGTCACCCACGATCACGGTCTAGGCTCACAATTCTGGGCATATCAGTATATTGCACTCAGAGTAAAAATATCCCAGACCCCTTCCTACTGAGATCAATGGCAAAAACTATCGAAGATAAGAAACACCAAGACCAAGAAGAGCCAGAGACGCACAAAGCAACCATTTTTGGGCTACGTGAACTTTCATGTGGGCACTATGAGTTTCCTCTAGGCCATCTTACTTACGTCCCAGATAAAGAATGGGCTTCCCAGGAGATTGCGAACAGTACAATCAAATTTGCCAAGCATTTGATGATTGTCACTTTTGATTATGCCACCTTTGGCCGGTTGCGTCTCGAAATGCCCTATCGCATGATCAACGAGATAGTCATATCAGCCCGGCCACCTTCCTTGACATTGACCCTCTGGGAGTCTCCACGGATCTTTCATGAGAACAACGAAGAGAGCAATGACGACCTAGCTACTCTCATCAGAAACATTACCATTGCAAACAGCCCAAACCAGACTGCCCAGCGATCTCGTCTACATGCAATTCCTCATTGTCATGGTGGGCATGGTGACATTCTTGGGCAAGCATTGGTATACTCTTTTGCTGTTTCCCCCTCAGATTTCCACCACAAGATTCATCAATTGAAGGAAAAGAAGCTTCTAACTCTTGCATCCTACAACCTTCCAAACCTTCCCCATGGCTATCGCCGGATGGATATAGTAGCAAACTTACAAACCTTCAACGATATGCTTCAGCACAGTACACCATTAATACCATTTGATGTCAAGTTTCAGTTTCAAGCTCTTGTCCAAAATGGCTTTCTCCTACCTCAGACGGTGCAACAGCTACTTCATCACCTTAATAGTGACATGACTCTCAAAAGCGGTGCATCCCCTAAGCAGGGAATATCGTGTCCGATCTCTGCCGGCGCTATCAAGAAGCTCCTGTCACAGATTCGTTTCCCTGGGCCCGGAACAGATGCTAGTGAGTTCAGTCCAAAAGAGCTGTGGACTTACATCGCAGCCAATGAAAAGGAGATCCGACAGGGGTTAGTTTCAGAACTCTCATCGGAGAGAGCTCAGCAGAATCTTGTCATGGTCTACAAGGTCCAAGTCACCCCAACCCGGATTTTGCTACAAGGACCTGAGCCAGAAGCAAAAAATAGAATTCTCAGGAAGTTCCCTACACGCACCCAGTATTTTGCGAGGGTGCAGTTCTGCGAAGAGGATGGCCAGGACCTGTTCTTCAATTCAAGGGTGACTCTCGAGAAAATATGGAGCAGGTAAGTCGTTTAACATACCATCTTGATGTCAGCCTAATCCTATTCCCGTTCCCCTCTGCCCCCATCTTCCCATTATTTTCCTTTCATTTTTAGGAGGCTACGATGGTGTATTGTACGCAGTGTGTATCTCCTACCCTTTCCAACCCATTTACATCACCAATTAGATACTCCCCACTCTTCTTTCTCAACTCATCGTGACAGCTATTGTAATAACAATGCAATAAATTGGCGGCTAACTCATGATGCTATAGATTCCAAACGGTCTTAAACAAAGGAATCCCTATAGCCGGTCGACAGTACAGCTTCCTCGGGTTCTCGCATTCATCGCTTAGAGCTCATGCTGCTTGGTTCATGGCTCCATTTGTTGATGATGAGAAAAACCTCCATTCGCATTTGACTGTGATTTCGAACCTTGGGACGTTCACGCATATCACTTCCCCGGCTCGCTGTGCAGCAAGAATTGGACAGGCTTTCTCTGAAACGCCCTTTTCCATCTCTCTAGAGGACATTGGGGCGCAAGTCAGGTTCATAGAGGACGTGAAATCGAAAGACAAAACGCGCGTGTTCAGTGACGGGGTTGGAACAATCTCCCGAGAATTGATGGAGGAAATCCAGTGGGCTCTTCCACCGAAGAAAACCCCGCCAACTTGTCTACAGATTAGGTGGGCTGGTGCCAAAGGAATGCTCGCATTAGATGATACGCTGCAGGGCATGGTGATGTGCATACGTCCAGAATCCATGGTCAAATTCGACAGCCCAGATAAGATAAATCTGGAGATATGCGACATGGCTAATAAGCCCATCCCGCTGGTCTTGAATAGACAGATGATCAAAGTCCTCGAAGACATGGGTTGTTCTGATGAGTGGTTCTTTCAGATTCAGAATCGAGAGTTAACACGGCTACGGAAGATCACGGCTCACGTAGACAACACGGCCATCTTCTTGAAGCGACAGAAGGTGGCGGATCAGATCCGACTTTCCCAGTTTATTCGTCGCCTCTCCAAGCTCGACATTAACTATAAACATGACAAATTTCTCCGTTCAGTTGTAGAGACAGTAGTGCTGAGGGAACTGCGTCTTCTGAAACACAAAGCCAGGATTCCTGTAGAGAAGGGGGTTACGCTATTCGGAATCATGGACGAATATGGCTACCTAGATGAGGACGATGTCTTCATTACGTTCGATAATCTCCCCGGGACGAACTATCTCGACCTGGACAATCGTCAGGTTCTTTTAACTAGGTCACCTGCACTACACCCTGGCGATATTCAGATCCGGAGAGCAGTGGTCCCACCCGAAGACCACCCACTTCGATCACTATCAAACTGCATCGCCTTTAGTCAAAAGGGGGCAAGAGACTTACCAAGCCAGCTAAGTGGGGGCGATCTCGATGGTGATATATTCAATATCATTTGGGACGACATGGCAGTCACTTCCTGCGCAAGAGAATTCGCCCCTGCCGATTATCACCGGGTGGCACCACTTGACATCGGCCGTACAGTCAAACGTGAAGATATGACCGATTTCTTTGTCAAGTAGGTAATTTTGTTATGTCCCCTGCTCGTCTTGATATAAGACCCCTCGAATAATCGTCAACTCCAAAAGCAGCCTTTGCTAACTCGTGTACAGGTTCATGGCGACCGATCAGTAAGTATTCGTGCATTCTGCTTTTTATCTGCCAGTGTCTTGACGCGAATACGCCATGCCGTCTATTCAGACTCCAGATACTTAATACTCGAGATTCAGTTAGAAACTAATAACACTTATATCACAGGCTAGGGCTGATTGCCGTTAAGCATCTAATTCTCGCCGACCAAAGGCCCGCTGGCACTGTTGATCAAGAGTGTCAGAAGTTGGCTGAACTCCATTCAACCGCAGTTGATTACAGCAAAACCGGAATACCGGTTGAGGAATCGCAGCTTCGCAAGCTGGGGAGAACGAAGTACCGCCCAGACTTGTGAGTTTATGTTTATTTATCTTGGATATTCTCCAGTGATGGCGCTGCTAACGCTAGGAAAGCATGGCTCCTGCCCCGCCAGCAGAGCTTAAGAATCGTAACGAGATATGTTTCGATGCCCCCGTTCTTCCTGCTACCAACAATGATGAAGATGACAACACGGGACCGCAATATCACTATTATGCATCTGACAAAATCCTTGGCAAGCTGTATCGAGCGGTTGACGAGAGACGCATCTGGAAAGAAGATGTCCAAGTCCCGGCTACTCATCACGGAGCTTCAGTCTGGGATCAGCTATTGCTCTATATCAATAAGGAGTGCGAAAGGCTTGGCGGCGTTGACTGGGAGTTGGCGATTCAAGAGGCTCGTGGTATTCGCCAGGCGTAAGGGACCGATCATTTTACATCATCTGAGATAACATAGTTGACTAATAATTTTGTTACAGGTATGATGACGCTATTTGGGGAGCGACATTGACCTTTTCGGAGCATCCGTCGGTGCCGATAAGTGAGATTGAAGTATTCACCGGTTGCATCTTCAACAAGAGCGGTACCCAAACCCGCCGCCAGCGCGATAAGTCCACACGCCTCAAGGACGAGTTCGATCGCATCGCCAAATGGGTGGAATCCGTTATCCGGAAACAGAAGATCGCATCACGCGTCGATAGAGACGATGCGGATGACGACGATGACCACGCCGATACCGGCGCGACAGGCCTCGAGCTCAGCGTTGCTTGTCTTAATGTCGGCTGCGTTCCGAATCGGATCATCGGCGGCTCAAGAACGGGCGACGAGTTCCAGAGCTTCAAGGTCGTAGCCGCAAGTTGCGTACTCAGGGAGTTGGACGCTGCGATCAAGCGGCAGGAGATCGCCGCCGGTGCGTCTCTCATGGGGGGAGGGTATGTTGGTGTGAATGGCAGAGGTTGAACTTGTTTTCCAAATCCAAATGTGGCGGGTATGAATATTCGAATTAAGGACGGTTTCAAGTTGAAATTACGTTGAAATTGCGTTGAATTCCAAGTCCATGCGAGTGCATTGGCATCAAACCAATCCGGAATCGGGATTTTTCTGTGTATGTTAAGAAAGAAATAGCGGCAACAAGTCAGGTCTTTTGATTGTGTTGAAGAAATATAACTCCCAAGTGACGTGATGCCTCGAGATGGATTTTGAGTTGCTCTTAGATATCAACCCATTAGAGACCTACACAGAAAGTAACTACAAGTTTCAAGGTCCCCACTAGATATTAGAAACATACTTTGTAGTCATTAGAGCAACACAGATTAACGAAACAGCGGGTTTTGCGCAGGCTACCATTTCTGTTCGATCACATTTTGCTTCGAAATGATCGCGAAAGTAAAATTGGCCTTAAACGGCAATGTAGGTATATGAAATAGCTGGACTGTTCGCTTGGCTCCAAGTAATAGTAAGCAACCTAGAATTATCGCCTGTTGAATATGCCGGAATACGAAGTACTTACCCTCGTAACCTCGTAACATGCCAGGGAGAGAAGAGAACAACACAACAAGTGAAAGTCCACAAAAAATTAAACCCCGACGTCACAGAGTTGGTTGGCAAGAGTAGTACCTAGGTGATTAGACAGGTCGACAGGCGACAGGTCCCTTTATTTATGAACACGTTCGCTAGTTAGTTACTTGGTAATAAGATAATGAACACTAACGATTTTCATGAGATCACCGATCATCGAGGATTGACAACCTGTCAAAAAAGGAGTCTTATCTAATATTAAACATTAATGCGTCGATTTATTACCAACATCTGCGAGATCTTGTCGATCATTGGCTCGAGTTCCCACTAGCTGGGCTGCTGGGCCGCCGAGAGCCGCCGATCTGGGATCTCAAAGCCGGCGCTTAACGTTAGCCCAGAAGCCCAGAAGCCCAGAAGCCCAGGGGTGCAGATCACCCCCGTGCCAACTAAAAGCTCAGCCCCCATCAGCAGCAGCAGCAGCAGGAAGCGTCTGCCGGGTCTGTCCAGCCCAGGCCATCCCATCAAGTCAATCGCTATTTATTTCATTTTCGTTTACCGCTTCTAGACGTCATTGGCCCATGCACACCTGCATGCACTGCCTTGGTAACATTCAAATCCTTCTCCAGTCCTTTCTTATCTGTTTTGTCCCCCCAGACCTGAACCCGGTCGCTTTCCTTGGCATTTCCTTTTTCTGTCTTTTCCCTGTTTCGCTTCCACATACATTAGGTACGTTACTTGTCAATTTCGTTTTTGAATCACTCGTTCGCAACAAAAACAAAAAAAAACCCCCGTTGAGCAAGATATGCCAGCCCGTTGTTGGCGATGCACCACCTCTCTCTTGACTCCGACGATAAAGACGCCACCAAACCGGGGGCGTTGAAACGATCCCCGTCCGCTATTCAGCTCACGGCAAAGACGCGGCGCTGGGCCCTATGGGTCTTCGCCGGCATCTTACCGCTCGCCCTCATCCTCATATTATGTCTCGTCTTTCTCCTCCCGCGGCGGCAGCATCCTGGTAGCGGTAACGGCAGCGGTGATGGTGGTGATGGTGGTGGTGGCGGTAACACTAACAGCGGGTTCTACACCTACCCGGCATCGGCGTACCCGTCGCCAATCGCCATCCAGGGCACGGTGCCTCACAACGACAAAGCCCAGACGCTAGATCCCTCGCTCGTCCGCCGCGCGGACGACGGCAAGTACTTCCTGTTCACGACGGGCGGGCCGAACGGGAGCCTGTGGACGGCAGACTCCGTGAGTGGGCCGTGGACGAAAGTACGGGGGCCCGATTCCGGGAACGGCCCATTGCTTGGCGAGACTTGTGGGGCGCCGCAGGTCTACGGGCCCCTCGGGGACGACAGCACCTACTACCTGTTCCACAACAGCCACCGGTACAACTACGCCAAGTCGGACGGGATCACGGACCCCGAGGCCAGCATGCCCTTCCACGACGCCAGCCAGATCGTGCACACGTCGCGGACGCTGGAGCCGGGGTCGTGGACCCGGCAGGGGCGGCTCGAGATCCCCTGGGCGCGGAAGTACAACATCCTCGACGCGGCGCTCCTCACCATCTCCGCCAACGACACGGACACTTCCGACTCCAACGCGAACACAAACGCGAACGCGAACAACACGAACATCTTGGCCTTCGGCTCCTACCAGACGGGCATCTACGCCGTGCCGCTAGACGACCCGCCGACGCAGCTATTGGGTGGTGGTGGCGGCGGCAGCAGCGGCGCGGACGCGGCCATGGAGCAGCTGGTGCACCTCGAGCAGAACTCGAGCGCGACCCAGCCCCTCGGCCAGACCGAGGCCGCCTACCTGTACAGCCGCGGCAGCTGGACGTACCTGTTCTTCTCGAGCGGGCGGTGCTGTCCCCAGAAGGGCGGCGAGTGGCCCGCCAAGGCCGCCGGCGACGTGTACCGCGTGATGGTGTGCCGGCGGTCGTCGGACCGGGCGGCCGAGATGGCGTCGTGGGCCGACGAGGACTTCGCGGATCGAGCGGGGAAGAGCTGCCGCGCGGATAACGGCGGGACCGAGATCCTGGCCTCGCATGGCGGCATCTGGGCGCCTGGCGGGCAGGGCATCCTGGAGGACGATGGGGCCGGTGGTGAAGGTCTCTACCTCTACTACCACTATGTCCCGTTTGACGAGCAGGCGGGGAAACCAGAGAAGGGGTTTCGGTTCGGCTTCAATAAGTTGCAGTTCGATAATGATGCATGGCCTGTTGTCGTTTGATATGCGTGATTCTGGTAATTCAAGCGATAGAAATCTTGTTTTTTTTTATTTAATTTTTTATTCGGTATAGGCAGGACTACGGATAGAGGGTATATAGCTGGATTGGCTAAGGGACAAGGGGCTTGGAAATTAACCCGATGATAGAAATTTGGCTAGTGATAGGTTAGGCACGACTCGGAAATGTTATGCGCAGGCACATGGATTTGGTACTAGAGGGATATATGGAGCGTCTAATGATATATTAGACAGGAATGCGCATAGGCGCATGGAAATATGAGTCGTTCTCATGAATATATGAACTTACTATCTCTGTCTTCTATTGTATCACACCTGTACAATCTGCTAGTAATAGAGTAGAATTAAGTTGAAGCTGATAGCCACGGGATGAAAAACCAAAGTATATTCATAGGTACTTTGTAGGTAAGACTACCATAGATTTGCCTCCGGATAGTTCTACTGCTCTTGTTAATCTCTGTTCCTCTGCTGACGGCGAAGCGAGAAATGGAAGGTCTAGTGAGCCAAAAGAACTCTCCGGAACATTATCAAAGCATCTCTCCAGGAGTTAAGGCTGGCAGTAGAATTAAAATGTTGCAGCTGGGCTGCTTATGGTGACGACGACAGGGCTATTTTCTAAGGTACTATCTAGTACCTGGGGAGCTAAATACGAGGACTAGCGGAGAGGTCGTATACCGAGCATCACCCGTAGAGCGCTCTCTGGATAGTAGACCGACGGAAGTAGGACCTGACTTGTCACATGAAAGCCCTGGTACACGCTTGTGGCCAGACCGCAAGTAAATGGACATCACAAACTTCCTATTGAACATCAAAGGGGACCTCAAAGGCGACCTAAGCAAATCGAAAAGATTGATATCTTATTTGGATCCTCTACTCGTGCTGTAGGGCCCAGCTATTTTGGGTTTTCAATAGAGGCCAAGCAACACCACACAGGGTGAACGAGATGACGTAAGTATCTCTTAACGTCATCCAAGCTGCGTAGAATGACACCTGGTCAATTTAGGGCGTAGGATCTGGGTTCATATTCCTTTAAATCCATTTTGATAAAGATAGTAATGAGCTTTTAGATCACCGGTTTATGTAGACAATAATACTCCATTGCGTCACTACGTAATCGGAAGAAACATGTATGTGAAGCGAAAGCTATGAACTCCGTATTGTGTTATATTAGGTACTGCCCACCCTAATATATGAAATCATCATCCCTTTCACCGTATTCAAAGTCCTCTTGCCTCAAGTCTCTGATTAAGAACTGATCCTGTCTTTCCCGGGTCTCTCCCGGCTTCAGCTTCCAGGCCATACTTGTCAGTTCGCAGAGCTTATGAGGACTCTTTCCTCCACATGCCACCAAATCGGGTAGAAAGGCGTCGGCTTCCTTTGATCCCAGAAATGCGCTGAAGTATGTCTTTACATGAAAGAAAATGCACAACCCCCATCTTCGAAAAGGCTCCCCGTCCAACGTCAAATTAGGCATGAGTTGATTATGCTGATACTCCCATACATTCCATACCTCCTGGAATCCTCCAGGGCAATTTCTTACGTTGTTGATGAGAGAGTCGTTCGGATCCCAATAATCCAGTCGTGCGACCTTCTGAACACGGTCGCAAACGGACTGTGGCATTGCCTCTGATATATGGTATAATCCCATACACGCAGGTGTAATTCCGGGGCCTGCAATCGCCGGTTCCCGTTCTATAAGGAATCTCCAATTTTCCTTCTGTGGGCTGATGGCAAATGTGTCACGTTCGGGTTTAAGGTGAACGATGCCTTTCTCTTTTCCCGGTAAAAGAGAGGGGCCTGCTTTAGCCTTGGCTATGTTGGTCCAGTCGTGGATCATTCTGTCGTATCCCTCAGGACCTTCATATCTGCATCCCTCCTTGATACGAAACTTATGCCAATAAGCTTTGTCGCATTCATATTTTTTGCGGAGCTCTTCCTGCGTCTCTTGGTAGATATGTTGATAATTGATTTCGGTCTTTGCCTCACGTCCCATTAGACTTAGCGTCTCATAGACGGATAGACTGTCATATTCCTGGCGATCTGCAAGGGCCGCTGGTAATTGAGGGATCGAAGGAGAAAGCACCTTCAATTGGACATCGTAAAACACCTTTGCCATGTGACGACTTTCACGATTTACTGAGAGAAGTGGGCTGACGAGGTATTTGAGGGGTATGATGGTTGGTATGCCAATGTTTCCGTAAGTGAAGTTGTAGACGAGTTGGCAATCATCGCTGACGACGACGAGACGCTCCTGAGATTCTTGGAGGAGAGCTATTTTCCAAATCTCCTGAGTAAGTTCAGGTGGCAGCATTGCAAATGACGCCGCCATGTTGAATAAACATGGCACAAATTAGCCAAGATGACTCAAAGGGAATCGAGGGCGTTAAAATATGAAATCGATGCCAGCCTAATGGCTGAATTGGCGACGATACAGTGGTTGGATTGGCTATGGTGAAACTGATGAATTGCACTCGATGATGTTGTGATCGATGGATCGACGACGTTGTGATAGATGGATCGGCGATGTTGCAATAGATGGATCGGCAATGTTGCAATACAAAGATAATGTTGTGATGAGAGTCGACGATACAAAAATTAAGTACCTGTCAGCTTCTGAGTGCAATGTTCGGTGTCGATTCTGTATGTCTGTATCTATGGTCTCATGGTGTAGGTACGTAGGTGTGTAGGTGTCTAGGTGCAAATGGGTGCAGAGCAACCCATTTGCATACAATCTGTAGCCCTAGGCATTCATTTTTCCTAAGGAATCCTTCCCCCACAGCAACCATCACTCAGGCCGCCATATTATTACCCCACCTGTCGACAAGAACCTATAAAAGTATGGACAACGACGCAATAACAGCAGGTAGGTATGTATGTGCATACATGATATGTTAAAATTGGGAAGCCTAGGTACGTACTACAATAGGTAGGTACATGTAGGTTGACAATGCACCCAGGGCACCTTACAATGTGGAAATATATTTGTTATTTGTTCCAGGCAGAGCCTGTACTATTGATTGTCTTTGTCAATACAACATTACTCTACTTTTCATGCAATAATTCCATGTCTTGTGTAACGCTACTTCTGTCGACCTCTCTTTAGTCATAATACTTTACAGTTCGTATTCAAGTATTCACATTTAATGTGCTGTAACTACGTGGATCGTGGTTAAAATGCCCTATTACGAATAACTAAGATATCTGGCACTGTTATCTTCTTCTTGAATGCTAACATGTTGTGAATACCACGTAGGAAAAAAAAACGTTACAGAAACTTATATCTAGAATATGCTGACCAATAGTGTACCGTAAGGCGTAACTTCCTGTGTACATATACGTATTAATACCTTTTATGCTATACAATTATCCCCTTTACACAGTTGAAGGAACAAGCTCTTTGTGTTACGGACCATAGGGATGCCTATATCAATGCTTCTTCATAAGGTGAAAATATCAGATTGGGGAAGTAAGGGAGGCAGAGGGGATGGTCCATGATAGAAGGTCATCTTTAAGTAGGTAAAGCAGACATCTTATCACCACCTGGTTCCTTAGCAACATATTATTCCCTAAGGCTATATTTACCTGTTATCTATTTACCTATTATCTATTTACTTATTATTTGTTTATTTATTATTTGTTTATTTATTATTTATGTATTTATTATTTATTTATTTATTATTTGTTTACCTATTATTTATTTACTTATTATCTATTTATATATCATACATACAACCCATTATACCTACAACGTATTGTCAGGTTACGTATCGTAACACTTTGTTAACCTAAAAAGATACCTACAAAGAGTCAAACATAGGCTAGGTTAGGTAACTAGGTGGTTGATTGTTTAAGACCTCAGAAAAGACACTAGGACCATGACTACAAGAGTGTTAAATATGGTCTACCTTGTAGATAGAATTTTACATCACGGCTAATTCGACAGATACAATCGGGCTATCGATAGCCGTGATATAATAATTAAGACATCGAGACATATTTTTCCAGTGGAGCATCGATAAACTTTTGGATTCTCAGCTATTTCGACCATAATACTCCAAATAGCTGGTTGGTATAAAGCCCTCAGGGTATCAAGTTTTAGGCAGACTAAGGGCCTCACGACGACCCGTTGAAGCAGGGTCCAAATAGGGCACCTCGCCGATACCTGACGCCCGAACACCAACGCGTATTCCATCTACGAGGTGTGTGTCCGGCTGAATAGTGTTTAGCAAGCACACCATTCCATTTAATAGCAACAGGCGAACTTACAGTAGCAGCATGCAACGTACACGCGTTGCTCCAGATGGCACAGGCCTGGGGTGTCCAGTGCATCCTCGCGATGCCGTCGTGGTTTCTGGTAATCAACCTCATGACGTAGTCCCGTATCATCTGGTCCTCGTAGCTGTACACGTCGTTGATCCGAGATACGTGCAGACCCACGCCCGCGAAGAGGGACTTCCACCCGGTGACGGGGTGCGTTCGGACGACGGGGTGCACAGGCGCGAACTCGAAGTCTTTGTTGAGGGGCGAGCCTCGAGGCGACATCACCTCGTATCCCCCGGCCTCGCATGCCGACTTGAAGACGGGCTGCGCACAGGTCGCTGTGAGTGTTTCCATGTAGGAACGGAAGGATGGCGACATCCGGTCGTAGCTGTGATGGTTAGTAACACGCCAAAGGCGCAAATGGGGAGGGGAAAGGGTCAATGTAGACGTACAGCTCGTAACCAGAACACCACAGCGTATCGCCACCAGAGGGGGGTGTATCTTGCATTCGCAGGAAACTAAAGTCCGATGGACAGTTTTCGAATAGACCTGCAAATTAGCGATTAGCGGACTCATGCATCAACGTCCTAGGCGGAGGACATACTATCACTGTGCCATTCTCGCCCTAGATCTCGTGGTTCGCTATTCTCCCCGGGACGACCTTTCATTGTCTTGTATATCTTCTTCATAGCTTCAGAGTTGATCACATAACTGGTTTAGTCATCATATTAGCCCCGTAGCTCGCAAGGGCAATAAAGGGGGCGTCAACCCACATAGTTGGGTCCCTTGTTCCATCCGCCATGGGGATGTTGTTTGCGTCGTTGTAAAGTGGATGCACGTGTAGACCATTTTCTTCTGGACGTCCAGTCAGCTTTCCGAGCAGGTCGGTTACCTGCTTCTGCTCCTCGATGGTGAGGTCATCCTGCGGTGCTCGGAAGAACACCACGCCTCGCTCACAGATAGTAATCGCGAGGTCCCGCAGCTGCTGCTCTGCATTTGCTGCATTTAGGATATCCTTGATTTTGGCGGTTGGGTATTCTCGACCGATAATAGGGGTTACGTCCACATATTCTAAGTGGTCGATGGAGCCGGCGTTCTTCAACGGTTCGCGCCGGAGCTTGCTGACGCCGTTTCCATGGCCATTGGAACCATTGGCGCCATTTTGGGGTTGGCTGGATGGAATAGAAGACATGGTTGATCTCTTCCTATTGGGAAAAGGGTCAAAACACAACAGGGGTAGCGATTAAAATCTCAATTCACTGCTAATTAGACAGTGAGTAAATCTGACCTAGCTGCGATCTCTCCACTAGGCCAAGACTCGTCGTTACAATCATGACATTTTATATTTCTAAATCGAAGATTGGATCGAGTAATATAGGCAAAATATAGCGAGACTGGGTGGGATTGGATATCCTAATTGCCGGATGAATGATAGGATGCCTCCGCATTCTCTCCGCATTCCACGACCTACCTCATGACATCCTGCATGAACCTATTATATGCCAAGATATCTAGACTACCCCAAACTTGAGCAGGGGGACACGACAGGATCCCATAAATACGCTGACTTCCAGGTAAAAACAATTAGACTAGCAAACGTGTGCCCTGGCATTTGACTAAGAGTCAAGTGTACGTATCCTATATTCTAAGTCGGGGGTCGTCCTAAGTTGCGAAGATGCACGGCACTGCAATATCAGCGAATCCGCTCAAGCTCGATGTGCGTAGTCACATCAAGTGCCTGGCGATGTGCTCAATCGCCACCATTTCTACATTCCAATATGGTATTCCCAAATAAGTCAGCTTGAGAGAATGTGGTTGACACGTCTATAGGACTTGACTATGCACTTGTTGGGGGGTTTCTATCGTACGTATATATAGCCACCGATTCAACCGAACTCTCATAATGACATCTTATACGTAGCATGCCAGGATTCTTACAAGTATATGGGTATTACGACTCTGAGCGGGAGTCATGGGCTATTGATGTAATTTATTAACCAACCCCTTTACATGGATCGAAGACTAACACCTTTGAAGCCTACGGTTCAGCAACTCATATCAAGTCTCATGACCATAGGGACTCTCGTATCTTCCCTGCTAGTTGGTCCCTTTGGCAGCAAATTCGGACGAAAGGCAGGACTCTGGACAGCGTCTATACTGAACTTGGTCTCGACCGCGATCATGGTGGGAACAAC
This sequence comes from Eutypa lata, assembly GCA_022661535.1. Taxonomy (NCBI): domain Eukaryota; kingdom Fungi; phylum Ascomycota; class Sordariomycetes; order Xylariales; family Diatrypaceae; genus Eutypa; species Eutypa lata. The sequence continues at coordinate 249,454 of JAKULF010000013.1, read as the reverse complement.
GAGTGTCGGGGCATTATATTTCGCACGTCTGCTACTTGGTGAGTCCTTGAAACTACACTGTAGATTTGGTGGTACACAGCTTGCTCACGTCCAACAGGACTTTCCGTCGGCTGGCTGCTTACCTTCTCGCAACTTTACGTCCACGAAGTGGCACCAGCTCACCTCCGAGGCATTACTTTCGCCGTGTACCAGAGCCAACTTTGTATGGGATCTATCACGGGTGCAGCAGTCGACTACGGAACTCACGCTCTCGAGGGAAGACGCGCGTACCAAATTCCCCTTGCTGTCTTCTTTTTGGCGCCCACCCTGCAATCGATTGCGCTGTTCTTTTTCCCCGAGACGCCCCGCTGGCTGATGGTTCAAGGGAAGGATGAGGAGGCCGAGGTTGCCCTTCGTAAGCTCCGAAACCCTAGCATCGAAGAGACGGAGCTGCAGGCCGAGCTGAACGAGATCCGGCAATCCACGAAAGAGCAGGTGAATAAAAACAAGGGCGCCCTGTTCTTGGAGATGTGGAGAGGTACTAACTTAAGACGGACACTTCTCTCGATCGCCGTCGTTTGTTTTCATTCTGCAAATGGTGCGTCTTTTCTAGAGGAATAGCGACGACATCGATACTAACGGAACAATGTAGGCTCATCCTGGGTGAATATCTACACCACGTATTATCTCGAGATCGCTGGGGTCGAGAATCCATTTGGCTACTCGCTCATGATGACATGCATGGGGCTTCTCGGCGTGTTGTTTAGTATACTCTTTATACGCCAAGTCGACAGACGTACCATCATGCTGTGTGGTGTCTTAGCGTGCGGGTTTTCTCAGCTCGCGCAAGCTATCGCCTGGACAGTTAGGCCCGGCTCCGTTGAAGCTGGCAAAGTTGTTGTTGCCTTCATAGCCCTCTTCACTTTCTTTTACGTTGCATATGGTAAGCCCCTTGGAGGAATGAGTATCCAATATATCTACTGACTTCTTAAACAGCACCTTACGCTTGGCTCCTCGGTGGCGAGTATCCTAACAGCGCGCTACGGGGCCATTGTTTTGGCGTAGCCACCGCTTTAAACTTCCTTGGAAATTGGCTCGGGACGTTCACCGCGCCGTATTTCATCAACCCGGCGAGTCTAGGATGGGGCCCGAAGTACGGGTACATTTGGTTTGGCTCGAATATGATCCTTGCAGTCTTCGTATGGTTTTTCTTGCCTGAGACCAGAGACCGGACTCTGGAGGAAATCCACGAAATGTTCGAGGCTAAAGTACCGTCACGGAAGTTCAAAACCTATGTCTGCGTGGGCGTTGAAGGGTACGCGGCTGAGGTGCTAGGAGCGGGCGACTTTAAGAGGGGTGAAGCGAAGCCTGAAGCGGTTCAGCTTGAGACATCACGTTAGGAGAAATAATGAAGTATATTGGAACTGTTTTTGCAACAACTCTCCCAACACACCAAGTTTCAAAGACATCGTCGAGTGACGAAAACAAGACCCTAATTGGTTAGGGGGTGGGGTTCCGAGGGATGGCTTATGGGATGTTTGGATAGGGAGATGCAAAACACTATAGCAATGCGCAATACCTATAATATGAGAGGTAATTCAATGTAGGTTATATGATCATGTGAGTATTCTAAGTAATTACCTACCACGTTTGCAATGAAGCCCTTTGCCAGCCTGGAACCCATGGCACCTCGCCTAGTTGTAGAACTAAGCGGCATAAGAGTTTGATTAGATTCCGAAATCCTTTCAAAAGTGACCAGTCACTTCTAATAGCATGAGATAGCGTCCTAAGAACCATCAAATGCAGATTCCCAAAACAATTTTAGTACAAGACTTGGCTGTATAAGTTTAAGAGATTGTTATAGTATGATTCAATATCGATTACGCCCCTAATAATAGCTATAACCCTTGTGGAAACCACGACGAGATATATGAAGAGCGATCGTAAGAAGCAAAGGGTATCGATCCCACCGAGGCCCAGAAAACTCCGTGGAAACATGCCTCCTCAGCCCACCGACCGTTCATCTAGATATTTAAATAAGAAAATCGTCCTACCAACGCCTAGAGTGGGGCAAAGCCTACACAGTCAAACCCATCCCCATATGAAGTACCTCTATGAATAAGGGTATCAATGATAGTTAGGAAACAAAAAAACCAATCAGCCCGTCACAGCTCATCCCAGAATTGGCATCACCAACAACCCGCTAACACCAGCCAGCTGCCTGTCTTTAAACACTCTCACGAGGACTCACAGGAGTCACCCCACTGAATCTATTGACATCATCATCATCGTCATCATCGCGTTTGATGGAAGCCCCAAAAACAGTCGCACCGTCACTGCTAAGCGGAGAGACAGGGAAAGCAGCAGGCGGTGGCACCTGGGGCGCACCCGGGCCGCCCAACTCCCAGCTACCGACGCGCGAGTGCTTCGCGCCATTGCCGGCGATCGAGACGTCGTGGTCGGAGGCCATCTTCTCGGCGCCCCTGAAGCCGCCGAGGCTCGTGCTGCGCTGCCTCGGGTCGGTGCGGCGCGTGAGGCGCACACCGGCGAAAACCCAGATGCCTGCGGCGAGCAGAGTCAAGGCCGCGAAAGCGGTTAGGGCGCCTATGACGCCCGCGACGGCGGGCGATAGAGAACCTTGGTCACTGTCGTAGTTTCCGGTAGAAGAGGAAGAGGACGAGTCACCGTCGCCCGAGTTGTCGATAAGGGAGCCGCAGAACAGGTTCGCCGAGTCGCAGAGCTCGCACCAGGTCGTCCAGTCGCTGACGGCGATATCGTCCATGAGGCGGTAGAAGTCGTTCCAGGGCATGGTAGTCTCGGCATTGGGGCGGCCGAAAAGCGGGTACTCGCGCAAGGGCTCGTCGGCGCCGGTGCCGTTGCGGTAGAGGAAGCGGACCCAGAGGGTATCCTCGTCGACGGGGGCGTCGGCCTCGGACTCGCCACCCACGCTGAACAACTCAAACACCATGGCGGAGCCCGGAGGGGGAATCTGCATGAAGAGGCCTGAGCTGTGCTCGTCGGCGAGAGCCGCTAGCGCGAAGAACGACAGGAAGGGCTCGAACGAGCCGAACATCAGGTTTAGGTTGCGGGTCTGCTGCTGCGACGCCAGGTGCGCCTGGAACTGGGAGTTGATGCGCCCCGCGAGCGTGCGTCCCGCGATCGCGCGGATCTTGTCGCCCTCGTACAGCTCGTGGGCTGTCAGGTTGCCGTGGAGGCTGTACTGCTGCTGGTTGGCGAGCTGGTGCAGCCGCGCGACCTCGGCGACGTTGAGGAGGCCGGGTTCGGTCCCGTTGCTGTCGCCTCGCACGGTCGCGTTGTGGTTGTACTGGTACGAGGCGTAGTCCCAGAGGTCGTAGGCGTGGTTGAAGTTCACCGCCGACTCGTCGAAGGGGCTGCCCTCGAACGCCTTCGCCCACAAGTTCTGGTAGAAGTCGTAGGTAGCGTCATATGTCTCCTCTATCTCGGGATCGGCACTAAGTTCGTTATTGGATGCCCAGTAGTTCGTGCAGGTCAGATGACCTTGAAGCCTGTGTCAAGCGGTTAGTAAGGGCGTAGTTCACTGCATTCGGTTTGGAAAACCAACCCAATGGAGTTCGGATCCAGTACAGATAATGTCTGGATATTAGAGTATTGGTAACCATCCAGAGGATAGTTGGTCAATGTCCCATTCGCCAATTGACTTGTTGACAATCCTCCGTTTATGTATGGGAAAGCTTGTGAGTTAGGAGGGTAAAGGCCCTGCATGAAAGCGAGACTGGAGCCGACAACGTAATCGCTGGTGCTGCTATAAATCGCAAGTTGGTGGTTATTAATGGCATCGCGGTTAATCCCAACAATCGGTCTATTCGAGTTTATGCTGTCATCTTCAATCGACGAGCTGCTATTGACTAGATACCGCTCTCTGAAGAATGACCCTTGAGACAGAAGCTGCTGTGCTCCTAGAGGGGTTAAGGTCGGAGGGACATCTCCAGTAAGAGGAGTTCGTTCCCCGTAGAATACGAAGGCAAAACTTGACCATACTCTTTCTGACGAGCTCTGGGCCGAGGCTTTGGTTGCTAGGAGGGCAAGCAGAACTGCCCGCAGTGTGAGGGGCATGGTTTCCGGGGTATAAAGATTGGAGTAGTCTCACAGTTCACTTGCAACGAACGAACAGTTGATCACCAAAATACCCCATATACAAGGCAGGAACTTAGACATCCAAAGACAGGTTCAGATGAAGCAAACGATAAGAATGGAGGAGGGAAGCAACATCGGATTTGAAGCGACCGCACCTACCTATATAATCACTGGGTTTCGGCCTGCGTGCGGCACACCGATTGCACCATTTCCAACAACTTTACATGCATGCTGACAGCATGGCTTCGTTTATAGACGTCCTCCTTTCCCATTCTGGGTTGGGTAGGATGGCCAAGCTGCAGTAGCCGGCCAACGACGGACAGAGATATTGAAGTAACCGCCCCTACCTGTTGCCTGTCAACTCTACGAAGGCCATCGCCCGCAAAAGGCGGGGCAGGGCAATGCCAAAGTTCCAAAAAGAGGCACGGCGATGGATCACCAACGAGAGATAAAGCTCACTTGCAGGGATCAGCTATCGGTTATCAGTTGGCAGGCCGGGGTAAGTAAGCTTCTCCATCCTCCCCCCTTGCAGCCCATCCCATCATCCACGAGATAAACTTATCTACCCATCTCACTAAACCGAATAGGGCGACGATTGTCCTTACGACTGAGGGGCACATGCTCACGGGCTTGCATGACGGAAGCTTTCAGCTCCAATGTCGCACTCTTGGTTGGTGATGAAGTGATGCCTCGCGGTTAGCTGCATTGAAGTAGGAACTAAGTGGCTGGTCATTAGCGACAGTTGTAACGACTTTGAAGTTCCTAGGTCGAGAGTCAGATTTCACTTAAGGAGACTGGACACCTCCTTGCTCGTCCCACAGCTAGATATGTAGTTACAAACAAGCGCAGCTGGTAGTTGTAAATTTACGAATATTGGATATGTGTTGGAAATAAGAGAAGGTTTACAATATTTGAAAATAAGGTTATTTGACGGGTTGGGATGAGTGAATTAAGTTGGCGACACCATTAGCTAAGTACCCATCCGGTCTGCGAACGAAGTGCGTAAGGTTATGAGCTTGAGTTATGACTTCATAATGTGCTGTCCAAATACGTAGGGCGGCTCGTTGAACGATAATCGCATCTGATAAGTGAAGTTTACAGAGCATAAAGCCCCAAACGTGTGTGAGTACCAGCTTAGCCGACTTACTTATATACTACCGTGATCTCGTACTGCTATACCTACTTACTCCTGATACCAACGCTTAAGCAGACCGATAAGCCCGCTATAATATCGTTGGAATTAATCATTTTTTCCCTGGTTTAAGAGGCTAAAAAGGTACACACTAATCGGACTTAGCACGGAAGTTAGGTCCAGAACTAACCTTGCATAGAATCTTGCATATGATAGTGGGGTAAAAATACAAATACCGAACAATTATCTCCATCGTGGGTAGACTTCGCTATCAGGCGTTTTAAGAAGATGATGAAATGATGTTGCTTAACTGCGAGGCGTTAAGGCAGGTCGGTTTTAATGGGGTTTGTTGTCGACGTTAAGGTCATTTTCAAAATAGAGTCTAGACTTGCTGACGCTAGATATTTCCAAATTAGGCAAAGGGTCCATTATAGCCCCCACGGAGCAACTCAACACCCGGTCCGGGGACTTATTTAATATCTTTCGAGGATGTTGGCTACATCTACAGTAGTATATTATGGAGAGTTTCTATGTTTTTTACGCCGTTTCTCGTACCCAAGGTACGTTCCAGGTGTCGTTTTCTTGAGGCTATGAGCTTAGTGTTTTGCGAAAACTAGTAAGTGGTGTGGAGAGGAGAAAGATGCGCAGCACTAACACATACGAACATGAATATAAATATAAGACATATCCCCTTGACGGTGCCTCCCAAGTCATTCATACAGACAGGATAGTGTGAACTGCCAAGTCAACATTTCTCTCCCATTTCATCTTCACGTTCCAACCCCATAAGGCTATCACAGACCTCGTCAAGTTCAGAACCACTCAACACATCAAACTAACCCTGTACAAACTCTACAGCAACATGGCTCCCAAGGGATCTATAGTCATCACGGGTGCCAATGGCGGGCTAGGCTCCTCGACCGTCGACCAAATCCTCCACCAGTCGCAATTGGCGAAGGACTACTATGGCATCTACACCGTCCGGAAGGTAGAAACAGCAGACGCCGTGAAGAAAGTGCTCAAGAGGGCAGCTTCGGCACAGCATGGACACGAGCTACTTGCGTTGGATCTGGCGAGCCTCGCTAGCACCCGTCAAGCGGCAGAGAGCATCAACAAGCGCGTCGCGCGTGGCGAGCTCCCACCTATCCGCGCTCTGATCCTCAACGCGGGGTACCAGGAGCTCTCCTCGCAGACGTTCACCAACGACGGCTTCGACATGTCGTTCCAGGCGAACTTCCTGTCGCATTTCCTGCTCACCCTGCTGTTGCTGCAGAGCATGGACAAGGAGAACGGCCGGATCGTGGTGGTTGGTAGTTGGACACACGAGTATGGAACACCCCCTAAGTGGTGGTTGAACGATACAAGTTACTGTTGGAGTTTATTAGCTGATCCTTCTTTGTTTATAGTACCGCGGATGCTAGAAACAAGTTAGGTCCATTCAAGGACGCATATGATGGCAAATGGGGCCAGATATTCTCCGATCCTATAGACGTCGAAAGTCTGGCAAAGGGCAAATGGAGCACCTCAATAAACGACCCGAGTCTGAATAACGGCTTCCGGCGTTACGGCGCAGGGAAGCTATGCGAAGTCATGATGTTGTAAGTACTGCTTTCCATTCTCTGATAATGCAATCGTAATTCAATTTCTACGTACGAAAAGTAGAGAAACACAACCTATCCAGGGGGCTTGGTTACAAAAACTGCAGTCCCGAGTGCGCTGCGCTCAAGTGGCGATTTGACCCACCACCCTCCATCATCCTAAGACCAGGAAAGCTAACATCAGCAGCCGTGAACTGTCATCTCGCCTGCCCAAGGATCCCGTATTGAAAAATGTATCGGTTCTAGGCCTTGACCCGGGTGGCATGCCTAGCGATCTCACTCGCCGAGGCCACTGGCTCATGCGCGTGGTCCTGTATTTCGTCATGCCAGTCGTGATGCCCGTGGCCGGGCCGCTCTTGACATGGCTCAGCCCCAACGGGGCGTTCCGGACGACGTGGAAGTCGGGCGGCGACCTGGTGAGAGAGGCTTTCGACACCAAGGAGCTCGGCGAGCATCCGAACGGCTTGTATCTAAACGGCACAGACGTCCTCGAGGTCGGCGCTGAAGCCAAGGACAAGCGGAAGACAGAGGCGGTTTGGCGGGCTGGCTTAGAGTATGCTAATGTAAAAGAGGGCGATACCATCCTATCGCAGTGGCAGTAATTGCCTAAGGGTTTTAGCAATAGGGGGTCGAAGACCAAAATCGCAAACTCTAGTTATGTACTCTTAGATAGCGTCTGAAATATACGCCACACAGCGTGATTGCTTACATCAATAACATGGTGTTCATATTACGCCCCTTTGATGTAACGGGTTGGCGGGCTGCATATACAATTCCCTAGAGCATCTCGTCTCAACGAAGTTACACCAAACTACACATCAGGCCCCCGAATATCCGTGCTCAGCGGACCCTGCCTCGTCCAAATATTCATACCAACCTTCCACCCACTCGTCACCGGCAAGCCCGCATGCAAAGTCCGCTGGTCTCCGGAGCCATCCTCCAGCACATTCCGCCAGAAGACGGCATTGCCCACGGCGGGGCGAAACGTGACGCCGGCATCCCAAGGCTCGTCGCAGTCGACAAGGGCGCGGGCGCACCATCTCGGATCGCGGGGCGGCTCCAACATCGGGAAATTCGTACCTCCGCCCGTCAAGTCCTCTTCTGCTTCTTCCCCTCCTCCCCATGTAGAAGAAGAAGGAGAAGAAGAAGAAGAAGAAGAATTCGAAGCCGCGACGTACACGAAAAACGAACTAGCGCGGTTCCCGCCCAGCGCGGCCGACGCGTGCGTCACCGCGTTGGCCGCGTACCAGTCCGTGTGGAAGTGGAAGTGCTCGCCGCGGCCGTAGCGCACGAGCTGCAGGGGCTCGAGGTTCTCGCGCGCGACGTCGTACTGCAACATTCGGGTTAACTAATATACTTCTTGTCCAGAATAATATAATCTAGTGGCGATTCGGGAGCTCTAAGTTATGTTCAAGGGGTGAGAACTCCCGTGCACAGCAGCAATGCGCTCCTCCGAAACACGCCGCGGCCAGAGGGTTGGTTGCTTACGCCCTGGAATAGAAGAGCGCGGTCCTCGATGCACCGCGCGATGGCGTCGCGGGGCACGTTGGTGGACTGCGAGGTGCGGGTTTGCCGCAGGCCTTGGATGCCGTCTGTGTCCGCGACGGCGGAGTGGGCGAATGTGTCTTTGCTGTGGTGGTTTGTCAGTTGGGATCTTATAGAAACGAGCTCGTAGTAGACGGTATTAAAATTAATTTAAAAAAAAAGACAACTTTACGTTATTTCGAGGAGGTGGGATTGCTCTTCTTCTGATAGAAAGTTTTCTATGTATATCACGAGCGGTGATGTTGATACTATGTGTGTTTGGTATTGCGGATGTTGGCAGGCGTAGTCGCCCCCCATCGGCTTTTGAGAGGCGCCATCTTCATGAGAGATGCTCCCTTGAGCAGAGGCGGCAGCGAATGCCAGCAGAAGACTATGTTTTAACATTTTTCGTTGTAATCGGTGGTTTTGATTGTGTTTGATTAAGAAGACAAGATTCACGATTATTATTATACATAATTCGTCCCAGCTGCCAAATAAATCACCAACCTTGTCGCCACTGGATCTATCGTCATCCCATCTCATTGATCGGCTAAGTACCTACGTACATCTAAAGGCAACTCCTTTGAACGTTTCAAGGAGGATTCTGAAACTGCTGTAAATCATGAAACAAGTCCAGCGAGCTCTCAGGTCTTGCGCTGCATTCGCGAGACGCTTTCTATTGGAGAATAGGGGGCTACCCCCACAGTAACCACAAACATTTTAGCGCGCCCATTCGTCTGATCTGCCCCCTGTAGTTAGCTCCAGTGCATCAGTGCGGAACCCCCTGATTTGTAAATACACGTAGGATTCAATCCAGTGAGTGGGATACCTCAACTCATCGAATAAATAAAACCTTTAGAAAGCTTCAAAGATGCACCATCAAACATTGCAGCAATAATTTGAAAATGAGGACTGACACAGCATATGCGCTTCTGAGTGCAGCACCTGCTGTTCTGGCGTGGACTCATGCCAGCGAAAGTGAATTCCGAAAGGCCATTGCAGGTGGACCTACGTTAGTTGCGTGTAAGTCAGAATAAGCCTTTTTCGACCTCCCGCCAACGAGCTAACAGACCATTGCCATAGTCATACATGTAAGCACCCTTATGTTGCCAGTTAATAGCACCGAGCTGACACGGCTTTGAGCAAAGCCTAACGCGTAAGCTACATAATAAGTCGCAGTCTAAGAACTTGCATACAATCAGTTAGCTAATGGCGACAACAGACCACATTGTAGAGTTTTCGAGCCAGAATGGGAATCGATTCCAGATCAAAAAGGCAGCTCTATGATAAGTATTGATTGCACCACCGAATCTAAGCTATGCAAGGAATTCGATGTCGCCTCATACCCTTCCCTGAGGTACTTTGACGGCCGTGGAGACATGACTCGGTATCGAGGGCAAAGAAACGCCTATTCGTAAGTGGTTAACCGTACCATAGAATCCGCAATGATTTTTAACCGGTCTTTTCAGCATCTCCTCGTTCATGAAAAGAGCCACACAGCCGATCATCTCATCACTGGATGAGGAGACATCAAAAACGTTCCCACTTATAGGTGAGACCGTTTTCATTGCGCATCTCAACCCCGCAGATGCCTATGTCGACGTGCTATTTCGAGCCGAGGCGGAAACATACCATGATCGGGCATCGTTCGGCGCCACGGGGACATCAGGGGCGTCATCTATCATCTGCTACAACAACAGAGACGATGAGAGTGCAGTTCTCTCCGACCTGGCAGCTATTGATGCCATACCCAAGTTTGTTAAGAGCTGCATGGAGCCTCTTATCGGAGAGTTTACTCGGGTGACGGAATCTAAGTATCTGCAGGTATGACAGGCTATCCGCGCAAATTACCATTCACATTCGCTGACCTAACTTGTATGCAAGCCCGGGAAGTCTCTGGTGTATTATCTCGCATCAATGCCACAGGAACGAGCGGCATATGTCGAGTCCATCCGACCGGTGGCCAAGAAGTACAAGGAATTCCTCAACTTCGTAACCGTCGATGCCAATGAGTATGAGGACCTCACGCGACCTCTGGGCTTGCCGGATTGGACCTTTCCGGCGCTAGCTGTTCAGAATCCTGTCTATGGCCAGGTGTTTCCGTTTCCCTCGGGAGGGAAGATCACCCCCGAGATAGTCGAAGGTTTCGTGATTGACATCTCTCAAGGCAAGGTCCAACCGTGGAATGGCATCAGACCCCCACAGCCCAATGTGCAACATGACGAGTTGTGATGTATTATAGGTACCAAGATTAGAGCACAGTCAACCCCTTGAATTTAAGTCTAGGGATTGAAAGGTTGGCTTCCAATTCGTTTTCAAATTGAATGACACAATGAATAGGCATACTCAAAAATCCAAATCCCAAATTCCGAATGATACTATAATTTATCTATTATGAGAAAAAAGCCTAGAGTCCCTGTAACCACGTAGTAGGCGATCTGCACATTATGTGAACAACTATTAAATAGCTACAAGTGTGAAAGCGTTGATATCTAAACTTCAAAATGCGGCCGGTTAGTTAAGTAGCCAACATAGCCATTATCATAACCACCAAACAAGACAGTATCTCCTAGTCTCACTCCAACACTTCCATCAATCCATCGCATCTCGTCCACTTGATCACTTTTCAACCGTAGGCATGCGACGAATAGGCATGCGGCTAATCTATCTATTCACACATACATATATACATACATCCATCCGGCTGTTGCCCTAGGCATCACCCATCACCTACATACATACATACATACCTACCTACTAATTAAGGACCCACCTAGGCAAGCAGATAAGGCAGAATAAACGCAGAAGTTTTTAACCGTGGGAGTCAGTGCCGGTTTGGGCAGATGGCGGAGTGGTGCGTGGTACCACTTACGCATGATGCAGCTGACCAGCGTTCGATTCCCACAAGGTACAGAAAAAAAATCCTTTCGTATATCTTCGACATAATGATCATTGTGTCGAAGCTATACGACGGGCGGGTTTTTCTAGGTATTGCCTTGACATCGATTGGTACAACCCTCACTTAATCTGGGTATTGCATCGATGTTGAGCGGTACAACCTAGTTTTTTGCCAATTTTTTATTTAAAAAAAAATCAATAAATCATAAATCATAGATCAAATGATTACTTATTACCTACAGAGTGTGCGAGTGCGCCTTGTTAGCGAACAGGTAGCTAAAAAGAAGAGCAGTGGTGTAATGCAACCTGACCAGCAACTCTATCCTCCTTCTGAACATATAGGGGTTGAAGGCAGGAGGTAATGATCCTGAAGTACGAGATAACAAACATAATCAATTTAGCCAGTTAAAGGTTACTATCCAGGTAAAAAGAATTCTTTCTCATTATATGAACCACTGGAATAATACCATCATCCATCCATCCATTCCACCAGCTCGAGCTTGTAACACCCACTTCAGTCGAAGGCAAAGGGTGGCGCCGCTTTCCTTTTGCGCGGGACACCGGTCCACATGGCAAAGCCGAGTATGATCCCCACTAGGATGAGGAATACCGGGATGCAGCCCACGATGAACAGCTGGGCGCGGTCGTCTATCTGCCCGAGCCGTCCCGGGAGCTTGTCCCGCATCACCCAGCCGGGCTCGTTGAAGCTGGGCAGTTGCCCTGGCAGTCGATGTTGTTCTTGTTGTTGTTGACTCATTATGCGTAATTGTAGATCTCGCGGGCGAGCTAGAGAGAGTCTTAAGAGATATTAGGGAATGAGAAGCTTCTGGACGATGAGGAGTGTGTCGATGGGAGAAATGGGAAACTCCGCCTTGACTGATTCGTACGGGAATAGGTGAAGCTATGTAAAGGATGGCCTTCACGGAAGGGCCTGGGCCAGCGTGGTCGTATGCCTTTCTATTATCGAATATGTGAAAGTATGTGGATCGTTCTGGATGTACTATATCGCTCTAAATATTATAGCCAAAAAGTGAACGGTTGAGGTGAGTGATAGAAACGTTAGAAACGTTGGAATGTTCTCCGTGATGAAGAAGAAAATATGATTAAGTATGTAAAGGTTTCCAGGTATCAAAAAGCCGGAATACTTATATACGTTCAAATTAGAGTTCTGGAGGGGAGGTAGCATCTAGGACTGTAGAGGCTGGGAATGGCCGAATGCTAGAGAATGTAGTAGTAGATTTCTATAGGTGTACTGTACCAGTCTACGACATCTAAGTTTATGAGGGATGAGCTGCTCAGACCTACCTGAAAACTTGTTGGTATCAAGCTCTCAAGTAAGGGAAGAAGAAGCTCTATTAAGCTCATACTTCTCACTAGATGAAGTTTACAGATAGCACATCACATAGACGGGGGAAAAACAGATAGCCAAAGTTCAGTAGTATCACTCCGTTACTAGGACTAAGACTTAAACGCAAATTATAAGTCGCATGTGCCCCTAGGTAAGGGGAAACGACCGTTCTGGTTCGCTTCTAGCCTTCTAGCATAAGTACTACATAGCGCGATAGATCGCTATGAACCCAATCGGTGGTTCCTGGTGCTTGTGAGTAGGCCATTGCTCTCATCTTGCGTGGCTTTTGATCTGTTCAGGCTTTTGATGGCTAAATTCAACCCATGAGTTCGCAACCCTCTCTTACCACGCCAACCACAGCACCCGTCTGGATTGCCTCGCTTCCGCCACTGGACACTCTGTGCTCGATTTCGGCAAGGCCGTCCAACCATCTGATCATAACCTCCGGCTTAACTTGCATAGTAGCTAACTGCTCGGAGAGAGCGGTGATAATGTCGGCCAAGGCAAGACCATTGGCAACCTTCAAAGTATTTATCGTCGATAAACAGGTTGTGACGTCGGAGGTCGTCAGCAGCGTATTCATAATCTTGGTAATTGCCTCGGGAGGTGGCGCAGCTATGCAGTTGTAAATGGTCTCTGTTGTGACGGTATCGCGAACGATGTCCTTCTCCGGTATCTTCGGGCCGTCCTTCGGTTGCATCGGGGTACCTTCACGTGAGGATTAGTAAACTGGCTCAGGTCTAACACCGGGTCTATCCGAACTCACTTGATGCATGACAGGCCTGGAGGACGTTCAGCGCCCGTCGCATATCACCCTTGCTCAACGTCACAAGCGCATCTGTGGCCTCTCCGGTGATCTTGACACTCTCTTCCAAAATAACCTTGTCTACCAAGACCCTGATATCCCCTTCCTTCAAAGGACTGAACCTAAAGCGCGTACAACGTGACAGCAACGCGGGCGAGAGCTTGTGGGTGTAATTGGCAATGATGCAGAACCGCGTGTTTGCCGTGTACTTTTCCATAATCCGTCGCAGGGCCATTTGTGCTGTGTTGGTCATAGCATCCGCCTCGTCCAGAATAATCAGTTTGTAGCTTGCCATCCCACCTGTTTTTGATGCCCCGCCCACGGTGAAGATCTGTTTCGTAGACGCGAACGTCTTGATTTGTTCCCGCACGACATCGATACCTCGATCATCGGACGCATTCAGCTCCAGGACCATCTGCCGCATATTCTCGGTGCCGTATATTCGCCGCGCTAGTGCTAGGATCGTGGAAGTCTTTCCGGTTCCTGGGGGACCGTACAGAAGAAGGTGAGGTAGGCGGTTTGAGTCGACGAACTTGTTGATGGTGGCTAGGATATCTTGGTGACCTGACACATCGGAGAGGGATACTGGTCGGTACTTCTCTACCCATGGTAAAGAATCTTCGGCCTCGACAGGCAGGTTGGCAGCGCTTCGTTTGCCTTTGGCAGTTTCGGCGGATGAGAAGGTGATATCTTTGGATGGAGGGACATCGATGTCCATTTCATCCTCAAAGTCGGACATTTTGACGGTAAAACTGGAAAGTGCGAAATGAATGAATCTAGTCTATGGAAAGGTAATTAAATCTTTCAATTTGACTGAAAGTTGTTAATGTTCTAGCGTTATGAAAACTGCAACTACCTGCGGTAGATGCCAAGAATTGAATGCTCAAGCCTAACTTAAGAGACAGAGAGAGACGCGTAAATTGATTCAAGACCGCGTCGTAACTACATACATACATACCTACATGTAGTTAGTGGCTTTGTAATAAGGCTGATGAGGGAGTTCTGCCTGTGGCTGATATTACCTGATCGTGGCTGGTAGTTACGCAGCTAACTACATAACTACATAGTTGCATAGGTAGACTACCTACTCTAGGTAGTTGGTTCACTAAATATTTGCTCCTTTTGCGTGAGGCTAAAAAAGCAGTGAAGAACGCGGTGCGGAGACACCTCTAGGTAATGCCTAGGTAACAGGCATGATTGGCAATGCTTTGTTTGAATTAACGGCACATTTTTGGAGCCTCCGTTTTTGGCCCTTATGTATGTAGTAAGTGTTACTTACTACCTACCTAGGTAGTGACCGGAATTAACGCTTGCCAAGCCTTGGTTTAAAGCATACGATTCTGATAAATTCAGCGATGTCACAAAGGTTGACGATGCTATAATTTTGCTTTAAAAGTAACAGTAACTAAGTAATCGTAACATACAGCTGCTTAAAAGGTATTACATTTACCAAAGTAATCCTGGTGTATTAAAATGTGCTATTAGCCTTTAATCGTTAGCTATAAAGGGAATTTGCCCAATCATGCCTGTATACATTACCGCATAGGGGTGTTTTCGACAATATCTCAAAAATTCTAACATCAGCCTAATAATCAAATTGACCCTGGGACTGCAACGCCACCGGTGCAATGGCGCAGCCACCTAACAGAGAAAGGCCTGAGTGATAAGGCAACGCATCCCCTGGGATTGCCAAAGGGATATAGAATTCCAAGTCGCATTGGAATTCCTTAAGTAGATACATAAGTCTACGGCATTGTTACTACTGGTAAACAATCCACCAGCCAATACTACCAATGTTACAAAATCTATCAAAATCGTAACAATAAGCCATTGCCATATAGCCATATGAAGGGAAGGGGGATGATTGCGGAATTCATAGTTTAAATAATATAATCATCAATGCCGTCCCTAATGTTCATGATGCCGGTATTACCTACATAAAACCTCGTTGATATGTCTTCGGAGTGTGAGCCCTATTGCCCTCAATACCCACTTGGATACAATTTTCCTTCTCGCTCGTACCCTAGTTTACTATTCTATAACCTTCACAGAACAGGGTGTCATGTTGGATCACATACATTCGAGTAAAATGTAAGAATATCACATCGGCAAGTGGTGTAAAAAGAGGTCGATAAGATTGATAACCCCATACAATCAATGCAGTCATTGTCTCGACACTGAGGCTTGTCTTGTTTTAAAGGTCGTTTGGATTTTGTGCTGGAATTATGGTTACGCTATTGGCCAATGACTCCCATGGAGATGTGTCGTATAGAAACTGTTCTTCTAGTCTTTCAGATGCCTTGAATCCGACGTTCTTTGTCCAAATCTGGTTGTTACACACCGCCACTATACGAGGAGCTTAGCCCTTTCAACTCGTTTACATGTCTTTGTGGACTATGTGTTCGAGAACACTAAGAAAGTGATGGCAAAGGACATGGATAATTATACACATATAGGTAGAAATATATTCATCACCATCACCCTCGAAATATGACCAATCTACCCTCTCTTTATGCTAACGCGATAGGAGTAAGCCTGGCCTTCTTTATCTAGCCATTCTTAGTCTCTGAAGACAAAGTGAGTTGAAGTTCTTATATGAAGACCAAAGCACGGCGAAGCCTACTGAGCCATTCCTGATCACTTGTTGTACGCCCCGTGACAGTTTTCCTGACCAGTTGTTCCTTTTTGTACTACTCTGCTCATTTTCCCATACACTCCTTCGAGGCCATCCTTGAGCCTCATCTACGTTACTTTTCAGGCCGTAGAGGTACTGGTTGCCTTTTTTTCTTTCCCCAATATAGAACATCTCATTGAAGGAGTGTTCGAATATTTGATTTTCACCGTATACAATCCTCTTACATCAGCAGCAGAAACGCAATTCATTGTTAACTCATCAAGCGAGAAGATTGCCCGTCGTTAACAGCCATATATTGTTTTCCTTTCACTAGTCAGAGCTCAACATACTTAGTCAAACACACGCACAAGCAGTCCATCCAATTAAAGAAGAAGGGGAGAAGAAAAAACCATGCCTTTCCGCGCTTCCCTACCTAAGCTCTCCATTAAATTCTCCTCCTCATCCTCCAAATCCTCCACCACACCATCGATCTTCTCGCCCCCATCAGTTAACAGCACCCCTACATCCTCCAAGACCAGCACACCACAACCAATGACGCCACCGGCGCGCCTCCACCTCCGCAACGTCCTCCCCACCTCTCCTGACTACCTCCCCACACCGCCGCCTCCCCCGCCACAACCTCGCCCCTGGGTCTGGCAATGCCACAGTTGTCTGACGATCTGGCGCCTCGCCAGCACGCGGCGCTGCCTCGTCTGCTCGCACGACTACTGCACCGCCGCGGCGAAGCCGCCTACCACCGGCGGACGGCGCGGTAGCGGTGGTGGTGGTGCTCGGAGGCGGCGCCGCAACGGGCCAGGCTCGGGAGGCGCTTTCTGTCGCGCGGAGTTCGACTACACGGGGTGGGAGGAGTGGGGCGAGTGGCGGCGCAAGGTGCTCGGGCTCGAAGCACGCGCGACGCCGCGCGCCCGCGACCGCGCCTTCCTTCGGCGCACCCACGACTGCTGGCTCGACTGCGACTACCCGTCACAGTGCCACCACGAGCGGGCGCAAATCGCGGCGCGGGGCGCGATGGAGGCTTCTCGGAACAGCAGCGCGTACTACAGGCTTCGGGCTGTCGCCGAGGAGGAACCGGAGTCGCCGGTGTCGCCGCCTATCGTGAAAGTGGTTAGTAGTAGCGAGCGTCCGTCGTTGACGGTGACGAACCCGGATGACGATCTGCAGATGAACGAGGCGCTCGATATTGCGGATGAGAAGGACCAGGAGCAGGAGAAGAAGAGCCCGACTAGTCCGAAGAGCCCCTTGAGCCAGACTAGTTTCTTTCCGGACGCTGATGATGAGGTGGAGAAGAAGAAGGAGGAGACTACTACCGACACTGCGGCGAATGCGAAAACTGGGCAGAAGAAGTCGTGGTGGAAGCCTGTCGATGAGTACAAAGCGCAGGTTACTCGTGACCCCCCGACGCGGAGTTCTAAAGGTACGAAGTCAGGGGGTATGCTGAAGCGGTTTATGAGGCAGGACCAGAGCCTGATGCCACTTGAGTACTCCAACTACGATAACATGAAGGCGAGTGGTGGAGGCGGCAAGCTGACAGTCCGTAACTCGGTAGAGCCTGAGGTGGTGGAGTATTCGTCACCCTCATCGTCGTCAAGCGACGACGAGGACTCTATGTCGGATGACAGCGATGACAACTACGAGATGGCTGAGACGGATCTGAGCTCTGTCGAGGACACGAGGACACTGGAGGAGATAGAGAATGACTTGAGACTACTCATTGAATCGACTAAGTCGCTTAGGAGAGGATGAATCATGGGCTCCTGGTTTGAGCTAATTGGTGTACATAGATAGGGGTACTCATGTAAATTTCTGACTTTTATTGAAAATGCTCTACCAATATACGCTCAATATCTCTGTATCTCTGTATCTAGCTAATTTATAAACGATCTGTGCGCCTGATAAGGCCTCTGAAACGTCAAATGCTCTATGAATGTGTCTCCAGAAACTGGTTACAATGATAAAAAATTGAGGTTTATTATAATCCTATTGTACCGTCCTTTCATGTCTTAGAGATGGTCATATATCACTATATGGTCGTTAGCAACTAATTAATTTCTTAGAAGTCGAAGTGCATAGCTACCTCAAGCAATGTGGTAATATTTAACAAGGAGCAACTAGTATTATACTACGTATTTGACAATGTTGCATTCTTTATAGTAATATTCAATTATGCAGTGTTGAAGCAAACTACGTATCTATCTGTGACGTAACCGAGTCTCCCGTCGTCTTGGTCCTCCATCGCTTGACGTAATTATAACGAAGCGGTAAACCGGTTTTCCCAACATTAGACGTTTACAAACAAATACTCTCGGCGCAAAGAATCTTGACGCTGCAACTGCAGTTCAATAGATTTATATATCTTAATAGCCCAAATCTACCCAAGCAATCTAATAAGATGGACCCGAACCCACTTGCAAAGCGAGAGAAAGCCCTCGAGGGGCAATACATCAAGGAGAAGGAGTAGGTTTATTCACCCATCACCCTTTGAAACCGTATAGTTTTATGTTTGTAATCAGCAATTAATACAATGTATAGAAAGCAAATGGCGAAGGACAGAGCTGCTAGAGCCCAAGCGGCCAAGGAACAGGAAGCCACATCGCAGAAACCAGGGCAGGAGAAGCAAGCTTAGCTTGGTGGAATTTATGTTATAAGGAGAACATCAATTCGCAGCACAACAATGGATGCGATGCAAGGACGCTAAGAACATCTTATGTTATAACTAGATAGAATGGTGGCTTTATTCATATGGTGTAGCTCTAAGTTAAGATCTTGGGAGAATATGATATCCAGGTGTAAAGTGAACGGTGTTGCCTGGTTAATTTTAAATCATAAGCAGCAGGCACGATCCTGGTGCATTTTAGATGGTGTTCATTTGATAATCCTAGATTATAAACAGCAGGCACGATGTCTACCACATCTGCCTAGGGCAACACCTCAGCTTTGAGTTGAAATTCCGACCACCGAACTCATCATCCCCAACGCAACTCACTCTGAAGTTGAAATTTTGCCCCAATTCGTCCCCAAAGGATCAAACTCGAAGAACCTTCTCCTGAAACCACTATGCCACCCAAGAAGCGCGGTAGACCAGCTAAGAAGCATGCCCAGCCCACTGCTTCTTCTGAACTGCCTGCAACACCCTCTACACTCGGCTCGACGCAGCCCACCTCTAGCGAGGCGGCTACAACCACAGGTCTTGCAAATAAACGCGGTAGACTTCCCACTGAGACTAAGAATCCTTCCATCGCTAGCCCTCCTCGTAAGCGCGGTCGTCCTCGCAAGCAGCTTGGCCTATTTGGAGGATCAGCCTCTACTACTCGTCCACCTCCCATTAAAGCCACCAAGAAATTAGGCGAGTCTAGTGAGCCGGAACCTGCGTTGACCCGCGAATCCAAGGTCATTGGCGACTCTCAGGAGGATGACGACATTATGAATTACGACCAACCCAGCGATGATTTCAAGCCGCTACTCAAGGATGCCATGAACGAGGTCTTCGTTAGACATGCCATTCAGCAGGACGGAGGCCTGTAAGCAATATTTTCGCAGTCTTCTTGATGGTACGACAAGTGAACTGACTGAAAGACGTCCAGGTGGATCCCTCGCGAGACAGCCTTGCAAATGCAGAAGGCCTTTGCACCGATGGCGCCGGTTCCTAAGGGGGACGTGTTCGTTTCCCCTGAACTCGTCATATCGATTCGCGAGAACCTTCACTAAGACGGGAATACTCGGGTTTATAACCAATATGTAATAGCTGTATCTCTTAAGGTCTGATTGGAGTGCGATGTCTGGGATGGGTATCCGGAGGATATGTTAATGGTTTTACGCTGAGCTTGTAATGATGGGTTTTCAGGAATGCCATTAGAGGACCATGGCAATTAGCTAGACATAGTCGCAGCATGGAAGGTTGCAAGCATTGTTACTCATCTCTTAATTTATGCCAATCTACAGACACAGCTCGCACTGGTCTTATGTTACTTCACCGCCATTAGTCACTTGCTTCACATAAGGAGTATCTACAAACAGTATCGTTAGTACCAAAGGGCAGTGCTGAAAAGCATCAATTTTGTGTTTCATCTTAAAAGGAGGAGAGCGTATTCTGATTGTATGTTTAAATAAGTGAAGAGTTGGTGAGAACATGATATTCAGGCTACGAAAGTTGTAATCTTTTCAGGGGTTGCCCACTCACCAGACTTCGTTTGGAACCAGTTGAAGATCCTTCTTGGGCCATGGTTATCAAATGGTGCTTTCGATATAGCAGTGTTTACATTCCCTTCATCTCCAGCAAGAGTGCCGATAATTATGATTACTTGGCACGACGCTTTTGAATATTCAATAAAAATCTTTCGGAGTGGCTTAGACGAAGTTGTGGTCAGCTCAACAGCGGAATTGCGATTTCTCAGCAGTCTATAAGTGTATGACTTTTCAAGTGGTTACACACTTCACAACTTTGAAATAACTGCTAGAGCAGTATATAACAAATATAGTTGAAATCGCTTATTTACCTACATTTTCATCTATCTTCTAAAACGCTGAGCCTTTACATGCATTGCCATACAATCCCGGCAAGACAAGCTCAAAGCATCAATGAGCGAATGTATGACCATGACCAGTTGGTATACGTAAAATCTCACCAAGGCGGCAGTCTTATCAAACAAGAGACTCTGAGATGCAGGAGGCCTCAGCTACCTATCGACTTCCGTCTCCGAATGCAACTACAAACATGAACATCCCAAAGCAGACTAAGTGAACTGCTAGATGAAAGGCAGGCCCACCAAGCGTCAATGAGGCGGCTTCATGCCTAGGCCCAATGCTGTCAGAACGAAGGCGCATGCACGCACGGTAGCATGGCCAGATGTGATAAGTGCCCAGACCGGCCGCAATCAGTCGAGAAGTGTGGCCAAAGCCAGGCTCAAGCAGCACCGCCAGGCACACCGCATTAGACGAGAGGAGAAGGCCGCCGTATTGCCGGAGGATCAGCTTCGCAGCCGGAGAGCATCCCGGCAGTTGCTTCTCCGGGGTGAAGATAAACGATAGGGCCGCGGCTGTCTCTACTACGGCATGAAGAGCGAATGGCCATTGGGGCGTGATCATGCTTGCTGGGAGAAGATATTGCCTCGTTCTCTACCGAAAGGAGAGAAAGACTGAAGTGCCGCCCAAAATATTCCTCGTGTTGTGATGCTATTGAAAGGCGGAATGAGAAGTTCCCGGAATATCAACACGACCCTCGTACTCGGGTTCTGGGAGACGGCTGCAAGTGACCTTGGTTAGCGCCTTGACAGGTAACCAAGCATGTGCACTAAACAAAAGTGCAAGAGGCTGTGTTAACGCTGTGGTAGAGAAAATTCCGACTAGGGAAAGTCGTTAGCTAACGCTAGATCGTAGATGTTAAACTCTCAAGATACATTCAATCTAGGTATGTACGTAGGAAAACAACAGTATGGTCTGGTTGCCTCATGGGAATTCGGCACGCAAATTCATGGCTGGCGTATGTACATATTTCATACCGGAGTTATTACTAATATAGTTTCACATGCTGGCTGACCATGAGGAGGAGAGTAGCCACTGGCCAGGCCCTATTAAAGCTAGAGTATGCAGCAGACTAACCCCAAAAAGTCCCCTGCCTGGCCCGGCAAGGGTCCCTTAGGGGGCTGAGCCAGCCCTAGTCCAGTTTAGCCCCTCGCTTTTGCCAAGCAAGCTGTCAAGATAAGAATCAGGGATCCCCCGCTATCATTTTTGTTCTACAATGGAACCGAGGTGATAAAAGAGTCGAAGTGTCACAGATGTTTCAGAGTTCTGGCTCAATGTACTCATGTTCCCTCGAGTGAAGGCTTCCAGAGAGGAACATTACTCTATCTGGAATGTGCTATGTCGTGTTCTTATAATGAGGATGGAGGGATGAAACGCTTGAAACCGCCTGGTGTCTGCAAAAGTGCGTGCGGATCAATGACGGTCACACGTATGACTTATGGGAATCCAATTCAATGTCAGGTACATGTTACCCTAAATGCGGAACCTAATCTAGCGTCTATCCAAGTTAGGTAACGTGGTGCGTGTGTAGGTAGGTATGCAGTTCGTCAGTAGCTCGTCATTTGCAGCTTGTTGGTTGGCTGAATTCCTAATGTCTTGACGTACATTATTCTCAGAACTCCTTGGCATAACTAGGTAATCCCACAACTTTCCTCTGTCGTTTCCTTCCAACCCTTGATCGTTTATGTCTTTTTATTCTACCTGACAAGTTTGTGCTTCTACCTACATAATAGAGGCTCAATT
Organism: Eutypa lata; assembly: GCA_022661535.1. Lineage (NCBI taxonomy): Eukaryota > Fungi > Ascomycota > Sordariomycetes > Xylariales > Diatrypaceae > Eutypa > Eutypa lata. The sequence goes on along the minus strand of JAKULF010000013.1, from coordinate 227,158 downwards.
GACCTCGTCAACCCTAAACCTACCCACTGTTGAATCGACAATTCAAGCATTGGCCAGTCCTAGGCTGAGGCAATCGATTAACGACAAACTCGAAGACCGTGAAGTGTTCATCTAAGTGCCCCATACGTCACTATACAGCCATGGCGACATTGGACACATTTGGAGAGCTAGGTCTCTCGATCATTGGCCTGGGTGCCAAATACCCGCCGTACTCTTTGAAAGCAGAAGAGGTTGAGAAGCTTGGTACCAAATACTATCCAGAATCGGCTGCGTAAGGGCTCATGTTCCGCTGTTGGAGGCCGCCATTTTTTGACCTTGTTCACTCCAGGATGAAGAAAGTTCTGAGCATAAATCGGTACACTGGAATTGAGACCCGCTCGTCCATAGGTACCTCCGAACACCCCCTCGTAAACCAGCCCCAGGCGCCCTCGATAGCCGAGCTTCACAAGACTTTCATGTCCGATGGTGTACCTCTAGCCGTGGAGGCCTCGAGAAAAGCGATAACCGAAGCCCGAATCGACACCTCCCAGATCACACATATCGTTGCGACAACCTGCACGGACAGCGCCAACCCAGGCTTTGATCATTTTGTCGCAAAGGGACTCGGTATAACGCATCACGTAGAGAAGGTTCTGTTACATGGAGTAGGCTGCTCTGGTGGGTTAGCAACGCTTCGAACCGCGGCAAACTTGGCGCTAGGACATGCCTTCAGACGGAAACCCGCGAGGATACTATGTGTTGCCTTGGAGGTCAGCACCACCTTCGTGCGCAGCGAGCTAGACAGCATCAATGAACTGCAAGAGACACGTATAGGTGCTTGTTTATTCTCCGATTGCGCCAGCGCTGTGGTTCTAAGCAATGGTATCGGAGCGCAGACTGGAGAGCCAGTGTATCAACTGCTCGGCTGGGATCACAAAATTATCCCGGATACAGAGGAGGATCTTGGTTTCGACGTCGACCCAGTAGGATGGAAAGTTGTTTTAACTCCACGAGTGCCCAGCTTGACAACCAAGGTGCTAGCGCCGAGCTTTGCCGAATTGCTAGAGAATATGCCGGGCCTACCGACAGAATACCGCGAAGCAGCCGACTTCGACTGGGCCATGCATCCTGGGGGCGCAACGATATTGACAGGAACTGAACGCGCAATGGGAATATCGCCCGAGCACATGCGCGCTAGCTACGACACGTACATGAACCGCGGAAATTCGAGCTCGGCGACGATATTCAGCGTCATGGACCGCTTGCGCAGCAAAGAGATGGATGCGCTCGCCCCGGACGGGCGGGTTCGCGAGTATATAGTCGGGTGCGCATTCGGTCCGGGCATCTCGGTAGAAATGTGCATGCTCAAACGGAACATGGACACGCACAACATCGACGGCATTCAGACCCCTCCGGAAACCGACAGCGAAGCCAGCAGAAGTGAGGCTGGCGAGGACCAGGATTGGGCGAGCGTCGATCCTAAAGGTTCGGTCCCCGATACACCAGAACCGGAACCCGCTATGATAGTAGACGCCGGGAATGAGAAGTTTATAAACGAGGCTCTAGCGAATGTTGATTTGGACTGAGCGAGCATTACATAGATTTTCAACCAACAGCTTGGGTCTGTTCATTACTATGCATCATATAATTAGCTTACAGTTAAACATAGTAGGGATATAGGATCAGCTTAGGCATAAGTACACAGAAAGGTCATTAAGGCATTACAAGCAGCTTCAAACCTGTATTATAGTCAAAAGATACCATTGGAAAGTTTGAAAGGGCTTCGAGTCTGTTGATCTCGATGGATGCGTCAATTGAATGACATACGTCGAACTGTGAATATACCTACCTATTTCCTTGCTGGGCACGCAAACTGACAAATCGACATTCAACCCCGCATACCCAGAGGTAGAGGTTAGTAGTTATCTTACTGGTCGTGTCATGTATGTAGCTAGCACTCCTACGTGACAATGAGATAAGCCGTCAAAGAGAAGGAAATGTCCAAGTCCCTGGCGTTTCTTATATTTGAACAATGTGACTTGATAGATAATAAAGCTAGGTACTTAACCAACTGCCTCAGCAGGTTAAGCGCTCCGACTTCATTTACAACCCCGGCATGGGGTTAGGTTAGAGAGAGATACGAGAATATGGGGGGTTACTCTTGGCGTGCAGAGCTCGGTCGCCTCCCTCCAACCCACCACCACCTGCATAAAATTACCTAGCTCTAGGTAGGTAGATAACATCCCTAAAGAAGGCCGGGATGTCGTCGCCGCCGCCGCGATTAAGATCATCCCGCCTTCTCCCCCGAGGCGCACACCCGCGGACGCTTCTTCTTCTTCTCTCCTTATTTCCTATTTCCTGTATCCTACTGCTGCTGCTGCTCATCGCCGCAATGGCTCCCGGTCGTCGGCTCCTGCTGTTCTCCGCGCTTTCCGCCTTAACGCCGCCGGGCTGTTCTCAGAGCTCCAACTCGCCGGGCCTGCCCATGGTCATAAACACGTGGGGCGGCCCGTTCACGGCAGCGACAGACGCCGCGTACCTGTCCCTCCTTGACCCGGGAACCTCGGCCCTCGATGCCGTCGAGCTCGGGTGCGCGACGTGCGAGGCGAATCAGTGTGATGGCAGCGTAGGGTACGGCGGGTCGCCGGACGAGAACTGCGAAGTCAGTTATTTATTAATTTTCTCCCCCCCCCCCCCAATTCACCCCTACCATCAAACTATCCATCCATCCATCTCAATCAATCCTATAATCAGAGAATCCCCGCTAATCTACATCCGAAAACAAAGACAACCCTCGACGCCATGATAATGGACGGGACGACCATGAAGTCCGGCGCGGTCGCCGCCCTCCGGCGCATCAAGAGCGCCATCGCCGTGGCGCGCCACGTGCTAGAGCACACGACGCACACGCTCCTCGCGGGCGACCTCGCCACCGACTTCGCGGTCGCCAGCGGCTTCGTCGCCGAGAACCTGACGACGGACGACTCGGCGGCGTCGTGCGCGGCCTGGCGCGCCGCGGGGTGCCAGCCGAACTACCGCCTCAACGTGACGCCGGACCCGAGCACCTCGTGCGGGCCGTACGAACCTCTGGCTCTGGCTGTGGACTCCAGGGGCGAGTTAGCGCCCGAAAGCCGGGTCGTCGTCGGGCACGACACGATCTCCATGATCGCGCTGCACGCCTCGGGCAGTAGTAGCAGCGTTAGCATGGCGGCCGGGACCTCGACCAACGGCGCGGGGCGCAAGGTGCCGGGCCGCGTGGGCGACGGGCCCATCACGGGGAGCGGGTCCTACGTCGATGGGGACGTGGGGGGCTGCGGCGCCACGGGCGACGGCGATGTCATGATGCGGTTCCTGCCGTGCTACCAGGCCGTGGAGAACCTGCGGCGGGGCATGACGCCGACGCAGGCCGCCGAGGACGCCGTCAGGCGCATGGTGAGGAAGTACCCCGACGTCGCGAGCGGGATCGTCGTCGTGGACAACAGGGGGCGGCATGGGGGTGCTGGGTCCGGCTGGACCTTCACGTATGCCTATCGCGGCGGCGGGATGAACGCCACGGCTGTGGTGAGCGTGCCGCCGGTTGATGGCGGTAGCGGGGATGGGGATTTGTGAGGAGAGTGGGTGGGTAGTATAGAAACAAGTATTTCATCAAGATTATATTTTGAACCACGTTGTCCCGTATTTGATTGTGTGCTATATTATTTGTGGCTACTTCACATGAGAGCAAGCGAAAATAGAGATAATCAAGGGTATGTGGATAGGCCCAGGCAACCCCCCCTCTTCTCTCCCCCTTTTCCCCTCTCCCTTCAAGAGACGTATCTTTTAAAGCAATTAACCATATAATTACAAACCCATAAATTTTGAAGAGAAATCAGGTTTCCATGAAGACAGTATTAGTCCCTTCTCTCTTTCATGCGTTAACATTGAATCCAGAAACTTGTTTCAGACATCGTTATTAGTATTAGCGAGTTTTCTGGTCATTCGAGTAACCAGTAAAATTTTGAGATCGGTACGTCCTGCTTTACCTAAGGTGGCTAGTAGTGTTATATTTACAAGGCATGTCGTTAGCATTACTCACTCTTCTCCATATCGCCTGTTTGCTCACTATGTCAATATTTCAGTTGATCAGAGATAACATTGGAAATTGTGTTACATTGGAGAAACTGGGTTACTAGTATACAGCCATGAACGAGGAGCCAGAGAATCCCACCCCGTGTTGGTTTCTAACCAGACACGGACAGTCCCAGCCCTGTTGCACCCGCCTCCTTCTTCTCCCCATCCAAATACTTGCTCCTCAGTCTCTCTTTCCACTCCTCCATGGTGATCCACTTCTTCTTGTCTTTGCCGAGACCACCGACAAGAGGCACGCAATCCTTCGGGAGGCCACTCATGAGGCTGGGGTTCCACGCTGGAATCATGAACATCTCATGCTCCTTTTTGCATTGCAGGTCCCTCCTGTGGAGCTCGTCCTTCTGCAGCAACTCGTAGCAGCCCTTGTCGAACTGTACGTGCCCAACGCAATCGGCGCACGTGTACAGAGGCTCGTCTATGACTGTCCAGTACCGCCCGCAGACGCCGCTACAACGGATACTGATTTCTGGCTCTTCGGGATCGCTCGCCCCAGATGGAGGAGTGCTTGATCTGCTGGTACCCGCTCCGATCTCCGCTGCTATAGCAGGCATGGGGGCTGCTTTGGCTGATGTTGCCGGTATAGTTACCACAAGTAGTTCGTGGGCCTTGGGGTCACCATTCATGTTGTTTATTGCCTCAGTTGTTGGAGGTTGAACGTTCGATTGCTCGGGCTTTTGCGCCTCCTGTGTTTCGATGGGTCCTGTACGATTAGCTGCGTCTGTGCTTGGAGCGTTGTCGCCATGCTCGGAAGCAGCGTCGTTATGGTTCGACACCCAAGATTCCCACCTCTTCGCAGCTTTGTATTTCAACATGTTCTGCATAGTCCAAGCTATACCCATGTTTTCAATATCACCCATGGCAGTAGATAAGTGAGCAACGAGCCAGAATGCTACAGTGTCGTTCTCCTCGTCCTCGTCCTCTAGGAGTTCGATGCAAGTCCGAATTATCCTGTGGGTGAGTTCTAAGGCCCGCTTGGAGCTGTGCTGATGTTTCTGGTGGTACCGGATCAGACAGCATGTTGGGGTGGCATTCAGGAAGATGCTGTAGTTGTCGTCACTTTCCGGGATCAGCGCTTCAATCAAGGTACCGTATTTCTCTACTTGCTCTGGAGCGAGACCCGGTAGAGCTGCAAGGTTGAGGTAAGCCTGTGCCAGGGAGTCGACCATTTTGTCAATGAACTTCCGCTCCAAAGCATCGCTGGGGTGAGATCTGATGGCATGGAGAGCGGCTTCTCGGATAGCGATGACCTTGTTCCGGTGGACATCATCAGCGGCACCCTCCAAGGTCTCTGCATAGGCAGCTCGTAGTAAGAACAGGAGGTCGTGAGCATTGGATTTGCGACCAATGTCCATGCCGATTTCAAAGAACTCTTCAACGACGTCCCACTGGTTCATAGCGTCGGCTGCTTCAGCGAGCATGTCTGTTTCCTTGTCAATGATGAACTCGAGCAAGAACTCGTTCACTAGCTCGTCGAAATAAGCCGCCCAGATTTCCTTGCGGTCGTTGATCGCTTTGACAAGAGAGATGAACTCATCCCAGCGCTGGCGCTTGCGGTAGCTGTCGAGAATACGACCGTAGTCTTTGAAGTGGACGTAGTGGTACTCCAGACTTTCTCGGTGCATATCTCCAGCGCGAGCGTAGTCTTTCCCAGATTGCCACAGGCACTCGCCGAGCTTTAGAGTGATACGCGCAAGCAGCGCCGAATTCGCCCCATCGTCAAGCCAGGCCCTGTCACGAGTGCGTAGCTTGTCAAGGTCTTTCTTAGCCTTCGTAAGCATATCCAGTGCCTGGTCGTTACTGGTTATGGGCTGACTGGCGATGAAATGGCAGGCATGCCAGTTCTGGGGAGATAGGTCAAGGGCTTTCTTAGCGCGAGCTTGGTAAATCTCGGTCGCACTGGCGCAAAGCTGAAAGACAATGAGGGCTCCGTGTATCTCCCACAGCGACTCAAGAGCTTTTGAATCCTTAGATCGCTCTAGAATCTCAGAAGCCCAGGCCTCGATCTGGCTCACTTCCTCGACAGAGAAGCTGTCATCTTCGAACTGGCCAAATGCTAGTGAATCAGGAGTCTTGTATGGGTCTGGCTCTTCTGGCATCTGTGAAGATCTTTCTGAGTCGAGCTGGGGAAACAAAAGGATGTTAGTCATTCCGTTTCATAAAGTTCGTATATAGATCTCAACTTACCCTTGACAGGTACCCACGAAGGAAACAGCAGGCAGCCAAGAACTCGCGGCGCGTAAACTCAATACGACGGAACAAATGATCGGCCATAATCTTAGCGGCGCGTGAAAGTACAGCCTCATGCAAGTTTGCATTCGGTGCCTTCACGGCTTCTAGGAATGACTTGCCCACCTCGCTCGTGATGGACCTCGCGACCACGGGGTCGTTGAACCAACGGAGGATCTGGTTAACACCTGCCGTAGAATAAAGCCATTCGCTCCGGGCCTCACGCAGGTAGACTTGTTCGCCGCTCCTCCAAGTCTTCATACTAACGTTCGTATCGAAAGACCAGAATAGCGAGTCGATTCCAACCTCTTCCGTAAACAGCTTGACCAGAAGTGGGCCAACTTCGGCTTTGAGCTCACGATCGGCGAGTGAGAGCTCGACCGCTTCCAAGTGATCTAGGATCCAGTACACTGCATAGTAACGTAGCCTCGTGTCGTTCCGGATCACCTCATCCGTCAATATCGTCAGGCAGGCGATAGCAATCTTGATATTCTCGTTATCATCGTCTAGGGATATGTATTCCTTCTGTCGAGCACCGATCTTTCCGTCGAAGAACTGTTCGAACTCGAAGCGCTCGTAGAGCGGTTGTGGGCACACGTTCCTCAAAAAGTGTCGGACGATCTCGATCTCGGACTCCTGGATGACTTGCGGGCCCATCGACCCAGAGTTCAAGTGGCGGCTTGGGTCGAAAGATTTCGTTGGGACACGCTCCTTGTATTCTGACGATCGCCAGTCCACGTTGTTCGAGTTCGTTACAGAGAATAGCCCGTATTTCTCCTGTAGCTTTTGAGAGAATGGTAGAAGCGAGATCGCCATAGAAGTAGGAGCAGAAGCAGAAGCAGGGGCGGTGGGCAACGGCTTCCGGGCCTCTTCAACTTGGCCAACATGTGGCGAACCGATACGCGGAGAACCAATGTGAGGAGAACCGCCGGTTTTGCTTCTGCGAACCGCTGGAGGGAGGGTTTGCACAGGCGCCGCCAAGGCACTACGTCGGTATTTTATCGAGAGGAGTGCCTCGAGAGTATCAACGGAGAACCATTCACGGCCCCCCTCAATCCACAAGATGATCTCGTTGATCTCCTTAATCTCCCTCGTAGTGCGCTCCTTGTTCAGCCGGCGGATCTCGGTGTCAATCTGGTCAGTGCGCGTCTTCCCGGCCTCCTCTAGGATCTTTTCGACGTCTTCGACAAGGTCGACCTTTGCTAGCTTGCCGAACGTGTTGTTCAGCTTAAAATAGTCACCGCCGCACTTCTCGTACACTTCGTTGTGGATCCGCTCGCGCCACTTTGATATGTCGTCATTCTCGTCAGGGTTCTTAGTGATCAGCATGTTATCCATCTGATAGTTGATGTACTTGTGAATATCGTCACCGTTGTACTCGGAGATCGGTATCGACTCGAAATGAATCGGATCCGAGGGTGCGAGCCAACCAGAGACAGTCTCCGGCCGGGCCGTCAAGAAGATACGAGGCCGATGTTCGTCCGTTACGGAGCAGAGTCTCTCGAGTAGAGGCAGCAATAACTGGATTTCGGAATCGAAACCGTCTATGAAGAGATAGAAAGTTGTATCTCTCTGGCGCTCTTTGTTGTCAATAAACAGCCGCTCCCAGAGGTCCAGGGAACTGTCAAAGTCATGCGTCCGTTCGATGATGTTAGCAATAGACTTCGTCATGGCCTCATATGCCGTCGAGATCTGCCAAAGCAGAACCCTAGAGATTCTCTCTATGAAGGTACTCGTATCCTCGTCCTCTGACTTCCTACGGTCAGTCTCAGGGAAGAAGTAGATGAGTGCCCTTCGCGGCGTCGGACTAGTATGGTTCATCCTACGGAGTGATCTCAGCGCGTTCGCCATCATAGAGGTCTTTCCAGACCGGTTTCTGCCTTGAAGGACAAGGGCGGGGTGGGTTGGTAGTTTCGATTCAGCCCATTCCAGGAAGGCGCTATTGTCTTCTATCCACTCGCCGGAGCCCTCGATCAGCGTGGCCTTGCGCGCCTCGAAGGCTCTCTGCCAGTGCTGGATAGGCTCGCCGTCTGTGTCGAGGGCGTTCTTAGGGAAGCCTAGTTTCGCAGCGATGGCCCTGCGCCGCTTTCTCCAGTCTTCATCCTTTCTTTGCAGTTTCTGATCCTCTAGTGCGGTCTCGAGCTTGCCCGCATTGTCCATCACAGTCTTGAAGATCTGGGCATTCACGAGGGGCACTTCCTTGTTGTTAAGCTTCTCCATCATGTGAAGGAGGTCCTGAATCCCATCATCATTCAAAAATAGCTGCTTGGTGAACCTCAAAAGCTTGGATGACTTCTTGCGCAGTCGGATAGTCCTGTCACATATCTCCACAAATACGCGAAGGTTCTGGCAGGCTAGACGGCTGAGGTTGGCGTCCATGTTATCCTTGTAGTACTCCAGTCTTGTGAGGAAGTCTGCACACTTCTCCAGCAGCTCCGCAAGGTTCTCGAACATGCCCTCGTAGTTCTGCCATGCCTGGATCACGAACGACAGCGCATTGTAGCACATCTGGGAGGGGCCGAAAACAGTCGAGGCTCCCTCGGCAACCATCCCGCCGATCGTTTGGATGCATTGCAGCGTCCTACGGATCATATGCTTGAACCAACTGAATTTGTCGGGCTCCTTCTTGCCGGCTTGTTCGAGCGCATTAAGCCGCCTGAGGACTCCATCGATATCAAGCGTCTTCTCGATTTTGAACTGTGGGTCCGAGCCTGCTAGTTGGATGACCTTCTCGTGGACTTGTCTCCATATAGCCTCGATGTCCCTCTGTTCTGGGGAAGTAGCCTTTGGAGTGTTCGGGCTCCCGGCCGATGTGGTGCTCCCAAAGGAGACTTCCGTTTTTACGAGCGGCATTGTGAGTGTGCCGCGCTTTGCGAATTTTCAGCGTAGGTCCCGCTATGCTATGATCATGCTGAGGATCAGGCACAGTTAATGTATCTTGGGGAATGAAGAGTTTGCTATGAATACATAGCGATGTAGGTGCTCTTAAAGCATATTCTTGGCCCCCAACTATTTTGCCAACGTCGTCAGCTCTGATCCATTGTATGTAGCACCACCCTGGACCCATTAAGCCAGCCGCAGCAGGGATATAACTCAGTAGGTGGAGCTGGTCATGCTCAAAATGGTCAAGATTGGCGTTTAGTACAACGACCCTATTAGTCCCCGTTCCAGCTGAAAGGATTCGATTCCATTATTACCTCGACCCGCAGCAGTTATAGTGGCCTGAGTGGCTGGGTTTGTAGTTGGATGGCAACTCAATGCGAACTTGCATCTGAAACTAGGGGTTTAACTGCATGCACAGCATCTCTTCTAACCGTTATATTACGCTATATGTTACATGTAATCGAATACGCTAACCAAAACTACGACGATCACATCTAACTACGCAACAATCTTTGAGGAGTACCCACCTAGCTTTAATGCAGCGATTCGGTTCTCCGAACCTAGGTCTTTAATTAGCGAAACGGTTAGTGATTTGCGAAATTTAATACTTCCTTTTACACTTAATTTGTATAAGCGTACAAGTAATATCATTTTTTTAATTATACGAAATAAGTTGTATTTCGAACCGATTATTATAATTTCGTATTAACGGTTTAATTATAAATTTAAAAAATAAAGTTATTATTAATTTTTTTTTATTAAAATAAATATATAATTTTTTTTAAACTTTAAATTAATTTATTTTAAATTTTAAATCGTTATAACTTCGTTATATATATTTTTTATATTAAATTAATATATTAAATTTTAATTAATTAAATTTTTAAAATCGATATAAAGTTATAATAACTTAAGTTTATTTAATTATTTTTTATTTTTTATATATTATAAAATATTACGTTTTAATATAAAATAATTCGTAATAAATTTAAAATAAATTTAATAAGTTTAAAATTTTATATACGTTAAATTTATAAATTAATATATAAATAAAAATTTTTATTTTTTTTTTAAATTTAAAACGAAGTTATATAAATTAAAATTAATAAATTACTTTATAAAAATTATTTTATAAAAATTACTTTATAAACGCGTTTTAATACGCTTTTTATATATATATTATTATTATCGCTTTAATTATTTATAAAAAAATTATATACGTATAATTTAATATAATAAAAACTTTAAATATTATAATTTTTTTAATTAAAATAATAATAATAATATATAATTAAAAAAAACTTTTAAATTTATAAATTTATAAACTTATAAATTTATAAACTTATAAACTTTTAAACTTTTAAAATTATAAAATAATTTATAAATTTATTACTTTATAAACTTATAATTTATAAATTTATAAACTTATAAAGTAATTTATTTAAACGATTATTTAATTCGTATATTATTATTATTATTTTAATTATTTCGAAAAAAGTTATTTAAAAATAATATTATATAAAAAAAACTTAAAGTATTATAATTTTTTAATTAAAATAATAATAATAATATACGAATTAAATAATTATTTAAATAAATAATTTATATAAGTTTATTTAAACGCTTTTTTTTTTAATATATTATAATTATTTATTATATCGTTAAAATTATAACGTTTCGAGCTTTTATTATATAATATTACTTTTAAACGGCTTTTTTCGAAATAATTAAAATTATATTAATAATATATTAATTATAAAAATATTTAAATAAAATACTTTTAATATATATAACTTTTCGAGTTTAAATTTAAAAGGAATTACTTTTAATAAAGATTATAATAATAATATATATATATTTATAATCGTTATTTAATTTTATATTTAATTATATAATTATCTTTTTAATACGTATTTTTGTTAATTAATTATTAAGTAATACGTAAAAAAGGTAAAAATCGATTTATATAAAAAAAACCTCGTTTTCGATATATATAAAGCTTTAAATTATTAAATTAAATTAAGCTTTTTTCGATTAAAATTTAAGATTTATAAAGATTTTTTTATATTAAGTTTAATAAATACGTAAAATATAATTAATCGAAAAAAGCTTAATGTATAAAGTAAAAATTAACGCTTTTTTAAATATTTTTTTAAATTTATTAATTTTTTTATTTTTAATATTTTTTAACTTTAATATTATAAATTAATTTAAAACTTTAATATAAATTATTAATATTTATTTAATAAAATGTATAAGTTATTTAATATTATATAAAATTCTTTATAAATTATTAAGAAATTTATATATATTAAAAGATTTCGCGAATTATTAATTATTTCGTTAATTAAAAACTTAAATTCGAAAAACCGAATTATTATATTAAAGTTAAATAAATAATTAATTTATTAATTTTTAAATAAAAGAAATGTTATATTATATAAGCTTTCGTTTATTAATATATATATTATAAAATATATAAAACGTTTTTTATTTTAAAATAAATAAATTATATTTAAAATTATATATTTTATATTAATATTATATAATTATAAATAATTATAAGCGATTATAATTAACCGTAATATTAAAAGTTATATTAATAAATAAAAATTATTTAAAATTATTTATTTTAATTATAAAATATATTAAATTATATATATATTTATATAAAGTATATTATAAAAGTTTTAAAGATAAAATAAACTTAAATCGAAAGTTTAATTAAAAATAAAAAACTTTAAAAAGAAAAGAAAATTAATTAACGATATATATAAAGTAAACTTAAAAAACTCGAATTAATAAAAGTTTAATAATACGTATATTTTAAATTTTAATATATAAATTAACGATATTAATAAATAAAAATCTTTTTTAATTTAATTAATTATTTAATTTAATTAATTTAATTAAATAAAGATTTTTTTATTATTAATTAAATTAATAAAAAGTTATTTTTAATTAATATTTTTTAATAATTAATATATATATTTATTTATAATATTATAAAAAAATATATTTAATATAAAAAATATAATTATTTAAAATATATAATTTATAATTACGTAACGATTTATAAACGTTAAAATATATAAAAAGCTTTTTTTTATTAATTAAAATCGTTAATTAAAAGTAATTTATTATATTTATTTTTTAAAATTACTTTATTATTATTTAATAATTATATTATAAATTTATAATTATTTATATTTTTATAATTTTTTAACTTTATATTTAATTATTAATATAATAATTAATAAAAGTAAAAATTTATACGAAAAAAAAAGCTTTTATAATTAAAAAAATTAAAAACGAATTATAAAGTTATATCGTTAAATCGTTAAATAAAAATCGTTATAAAAACGATAACGAAAATAATAAATTATAAAATTAATTTTATAAAAATATAAATTTTTCGATTAATTATTATTTTATTAATAATTTTTAATTTATATTTAATAAAAAAATGTAAATATTATTAATAATATTATATAAAAAAAATAATAAAATAAATTTAAATCGTTAAAAAAAAATTAATTTTATAAAAAATAAAAAATAAAATTAAATATAAATAATTTATATAATAAATTATAAATTAATATATTATTACGAAATTATGTAATAATTTAAAATTATTAAAATATATAAGTTAATTTTTTATTAATAAATTTATAATATAAAAATAAAAAATTTAAATTACGTTTATTATTAAAATTAATTAAAATAAAAAAATAAAAAAATAAAATTTATATATATATATTAAATTATTAATTATATAAATAATACTATTTAAATAAAATAATAAATATATTATAATAATATATAAAAAATTATTATAAATATAAAGTTAATCGATTTATAAATTTTTATTAAAAGAAATTATATTAATTTTAATTATATTAATTAAATATTTTAAAATGCTTTTAAAAAGCTTAAATAAAACAATAAATCGCCGATGAATTTTTTCGTTATATAACGAATGTATTTATTTAATATATAAAGTTTAATTATCGATTTTTAAAAAAAATTTAACGATTAATATATTATTTTTATTATCGTTTATAATTTACATTAAAAATAATATTATTAAAATAAAAAATTATTTTAAAAAAACTTTTTTAAATAATTATAAAAGTTAATTATATTTAAGTTATTTAACGAAAAAATTAAGTTTTAAAAATTAAATAAAAAAAGAAAAAGTAATTATATATTAAAACTTTTTTTAATAAAAAAATTAAAGTTTTTTTTTTTTTTAAATATATTAAAAAAACGAAATAAATTAAATTAAAAAAAGTTAATTAATTATTAAATAAATTATAATTATAATAAATTAAGTTAATTAAATAATTAAACGTCGCTTTAAAAGTTAATATTTACGTATTAAAATTATAACGAAAAAAAAATATACGTTTCGTTATTATTTAAAAAAAAATAAAAAAATTTATTATATCGATTAAAAAGTAAAAGTATTTTTATTAATAAAGCGAAACTTTTTATAATTATTTAATTAATAAATTTTAAAAACTTTAATACGAATTTTAAATTAAAAATAACTTATTAAAATAAACGTATACGTTTAATTTACTTTAATAAAGATTTTTAAAACGATTAAAATAAATTTATTATTTAAAAACGAAACGATTATATATTTAAAAAATAAATTAACTTTTATTTAAGTTTAAATAAACTTAAATACGAAAGTTTAAATTAATATTTATAATTAACGATTTATTTAAAAGCGAAAATTATAATTAATAATCGTAATTTAATTAATTTTTATTAAAATTAACGAATTTTTATTAAATATTATAAAACGTTTAAAATTAAAGCGAAAATAATAAATAATTAAAAAAACATTTATAAGTTTTATTAACTTTTTTTTACGATTTAATATAATTATAAAACGTTAAATCTTTTATTATTTAAATTAAATATAAAACGCTTAAATATAATTTTAAATATTATTATTTATTAATAAATTTTTAACGATTTAAAAGAAATTAATAATAAAAGATTAATCGAATTTATTTTTATTAATAAAATAATTTATAAAGTAAATTTTATAAATTTAAAAAACGATCGAAATATTTTTAAATTTAATAAAAATAATAAATTAAAAATAATAATTTTATTAAAATATTTAACGAAATTTCGTAATATATATTTCGAATAAAAAACGATAAAACATTTAATATTAAACGAAATTAAATATATTATTAACTTTATATTAAAGTAATTTTTAATTACGAAATTTATTTATTTTATATTAAAATATTAATAATAAATGCTTAAAAAATATTTATAAAAATATTTTTATATAAAACGAATTCGAAAATTTAAATTAAAAATAATTATTTTAATATTATTCGTTTTAAAGAAAAATAATATTATATAACTTTACGTTAATTATTAAATATTAAAGAAAATTACGATTAAAAATTATTATTCTTTATCTTTAATCTTTAAAATAATAAATCGATTAACTTTTATAAAAGTTTTTTTAAAATTAAATTTAAAAAATATATATTATTAAATTTAAATTAAAAAAAGTAATAAATAAAAAATCGTTTTTTAAATATATTATAATTAATTTAAATATATAATTATACTTTTTAAATTAACGAATACTTTAATTACGTTTTAAGTTTATATATATAAAGCTTTAACGAAATTAATAAATAAAATTTATATAATATATTTAAATAATATCGTAATTTTTTTTAAAATAAAGAAAAATATATAATTTATTTTTATATAATTTATAAACGATTAAAAAATTATTTAAATATAAATTTTTTTAATAAAAAATTTTCTTTTTAAAATTTATTATAAATATTAAAAAAATATAAATAAATTTTTAACGAATAATTATTATATAAACGTAATTATATTTTAATTTTATAAAAAATATATAAGTTTTTTTAATGTTTACGAATTTTTATAAAAAGTTTATTTTTATTTATTTAAAAATTATTATTTTAATTATAATTTTATTAAAAAAAATTAAATAATAAGTATTTTATTAATTAAAAAATATTTATAAAACTTTTAAAAATTTATAAAAAACTTTTATAACGGTAATTATACTTTAATATTAAAATTATATAAAAATTACGAAAATAAAAATTAACGTTTATTTAAAGTTATTTTAAAGATTTTATCGTAAAAATATAACGTTAATTAATAATTCGTTACTTTTTAATTATAAAAGTTTATTAATATAAAAACGAAATAAAAAATTAATTAATAAAAGTTATTAATTATAATAAAAAGTTTAAAATATTAATATTATTTTTTAAAAAGTATAAAATAAACGTTTATAATATTTATAAATTATAAAGCATTTTAAAAAATAATAAAAGTTTTAATAAAAAACTTTTAAAAACGATTAATTTAATAAATATATTAATTATTTTAATTTAATTTTAATTTATAATATTAATTTAAAATTATTAACTTTATTAATAATTTAAATTAATAATTAAATTATATATTAAAGTTAATTTATTACGAAAATATATTTTTTATTTTTACGAAAAAGCTTTATTTTATAAAAAATCTTTTTATTAAAATAAAATAAATATTAATTAAATAAAGTTATAATTAATTTAATTATTAACGAATAAAATAATTAATTTAAATTATATAAAATGCTTTAATTATTAATAACTTAATAAAGTATTAAATAATTATCGCTTAAATAATAAACGTAAAAGTTAAAATAAAAAAGAAAATTTATTTTATATTATAATAAAATTAAATATTTAATAAATATAATTAATTTTAAAAAGTTAATTATATAATAACGATAATTTAAATAATTTAAAAATAATAATAAAGTAAAAGTTAAATTAAAAGTAAGTTATTAAATTAAAACAATAAAAAAATATATAAAATTATTTTTTTAAATTATTTTTTTAACGAAAAAGTTAATTAAAAAAAAAGCGCTTAAATATTAAAAACGTTTTAATTTTTTTACGAATAAATTTAAGCTTTTTAAAATAAAAATTTAAATCTTTAAGTTTTAATTAAAGTAATTCGTAAGCGTTTAAATATTTAAAATAATTATTAAATAAATAATAAAAATATTTTATTTTTTAAAAATCGATTTATTATTTTAACGTAATTCGTAATATAATAATAATTAATTTAATAATATTATAATAACTTTAAAATAAAATATATAAAAAGTTAATATATAATAAAGTTATTAAATTAAAAGTTTTATTAAAAAAATATATTAATTAATATATAAACGTATATAAAATTATATATTATTTATTAAAAAGTTATAAAGTTATAATATAAGTTATATAAAGCTTTATAATTTTTATTTTTATTAAATTAATCGTTTTAAAAAATTAATATAAATTTTATTATAAAGTTATTTATTAATTTAAAAAACGATAAAATAAATTTTAATATTATTTTAATAATTATAAATCGTTTTATAAAAACTGCTTTATTTATATTTATTATAAAAACGTTAATCGTTATAAAGTTTATTTAAATTTTATTCGAAAAAATTAAATATTATTTTAAATTTTTTAAAAATATTATAAATAATAAAAACAAATTATTTATTAATAAGTTTTAATAAAAGTTTTATAATATTAAAAAAATTAAACGTTAATTATTTATTATATATTATCTTTAAATAAATAAATAAATAAAGCGTATAAATTAAATTTTAAAAAAATATTTTTAAAAATATTATAATATTAATTAATATAATTAAATTAAAATTCTTTATAAAGTTAAGTTTATTTATAATAATTATTATAACGCGTTAATTAAATATTTACCGTTTAAAGCGTTATATAAATATTATTTAAAAATAATAAAATAAATATTAAATTAAATTAAATTATAAATTTAAAAAATAAAAAAAAAGTTAAATAAAATAATTAAAGTTTAATAATAAATATACATTTATTAAAAAAAAATTATTAAAACGTAAAAAAAGTATTATAATAAACGTTATATTTTAAAAGAATTTTAAAAAAATAAAATAATAACGTTATTTATTAAAGATTTTCGATTTAAAAATAATATAAAGTTAATATTTATATATATTTAAGTTAAAATAATCGAATAAATTAATAATTAAACGTATTACGTTTATTTATTTATAAAGTATTAATAAATTTATAACGTTTTTTTATATATTTTTTAAAACTTTAATAAAATTAATAAAATATTATTAATAAAATATTATTATTAAACTTAAAAAATATATAAAAAAAATAAATAATAAAAAACGTAATTTAATATTAAAACGATTAAAAGTTAAAGAAATTTTTAATTAAATAAAAAAGTTAATTAATAAAATATAATATTTAAAAATTTAAGAAATATTTTATTAATATTTAAAAAACTTTAATACGTTACGAAAAAAAAACACGAAAAAAGCATATAAAATAAAACGATAAAATAAATATTATATAAAGAAAAATTAAATTTTTAATATTTTAATAACTTTAATTTATTATAAATTAATTAAAAATTATTTAAATATTTATAAAAAAAATATAATAAAAACATTTTAATAATATTTTTAATATTAAAAAAAAATCTTTTTATAAAAAGAAATTTATATAAATATAAAACGATTATTAAATTATTAATTATTTCGTTATAAAAATCGAATTTATAATTACGATAAAATAACGATTATTTATTTAATTAATAATGCATTATAATAAAAATTAAATTTATTACTTTTAAAATTAAAAACTTTAACGTTTTATTAATAAGTTATATATATTATTAACGTAAAATTAACGATTAAATAACGTTTTAAAAAATATTAAACGAAACGAATTACTTTCGTTTTTATAACGTAACGTAAGATATACGTTAAATAAAATTAATTAATATTAAAACGTTAACTTTTAACTTTTTAAATATTAAAATAAAATAATTTATATTAAACGAAATTAATTAATATTTATAATAAAATTAATTTTAACGCTTTTTTTCGTAATTAAAAAATTATAAATAATTATCGTTTTAAATATAATAAAAACGACGTAAAAAACTATATAAATAAAGTTATTACGATTATAAATAAACGTAATATTAATAAAGTAAATTTAAACTTTAACGAATAATATAAATTAATTAAAATTTAAAATTTTACGATAAAAAAGTTAACGAAAAAACGTTAATTAAATATAATAAAAAAACTTATTAATTAATATTTAAATTTTAAAGTTTTTAAATAATAAAACGATTATAATTTAATTATAATTATAATAATATATTTAATTTTTAAAATATTAAAAATAATTTAATTTTTTTTATAAACTTTATAAAAAATAAAAATAATTTAACGAAAAATAATTATATAATAATTATATTTCGTTATTTTAAACTTTAAAATAAAGTTAATAATAATTTCGTTTTTAATAAAATAAATATTAATTATAAAATTTATAATTAATAAAGTTAAATTACGTAAAATAATCGAAATTTAATCGACGATTAATTACGTAAAAATCGTTAAAAAATAAAAAAATTTATAAAAAAAAAATTATTTTTATTTTTAATATAATAAACGTAACGCGAATTATTAATCGTTATAAAATTAATAATATAATAAATTAAAAAATCGAAATAAAAAAACATATAATATTAATAAAATTCGTTTAAAAAATACTTTTAAAATTTAATTTATTATTAAAATTAATTTAAATTTAATAATAATTTTATTTAATTTATTTATTAAAAATATAAATTTAATAAAAATTATTACGAAAAAATATTAAAATAACGAAAGTTTAATTATTAAAAGTTAAAAAAATATAATAAATATTATTATAATTAACGAAAAGCGATAAATAAATAATAATAAAATAATAAACGAAAAATAACATTATAAAAAAAATAAAAAAATATTATAAATTAAAAAAAAATTATTTTTAAAACGTATAATTTAAAAATAAACGTAAAATAAATAATTATTATTTAAAATATTTAATAACGTTTAAAAATATCGTAATAACAACGATTAAAAGTTATATATAAAGTAATTATAATAATAATTTAAAATATTATAATTATTAAATAACGTATAAATTACGTTATATTATTATTAAAAATTAATAATTAAAAAAAAGTATATTTAATATAAAAAATATAATTATTTAAAATATATAACCTGCGATTACGTAACGATTTATAAACGTTAAAACATATAAAAAGCTTTTTTTAATTAATTAAAATCGTTAATTAAAAGGAATTTATTATATTTATTTTTCGAAATTATTTTTTTATTATTTTATAATTACGTTATAAACTTATAATTATTTATATTTTAAAAATTATTTATAATATTTTTATTAATATTATTAATTTTTTATTAATTTTAAATTAATTATTAAATTAATTTTTTAATTTATTAAATTAAATTAATTAATAAATAATTTTAAAATAAATAAAAATTAACTTTTAAATAAAAATTATTTTTAACGTTATTTAATTAAATAAATATATACGTTAAAGTTATATATTTTAATTATTTAATTTTAAAAAGAAATTAAATTATTTTAAATTTTAAATCGTTATAATGTCGTTATATATATTTTTTATATTAAATTAATATATTAAATTTTAATTAATTAAATTTTTAAAATTAATATAAAGTTATAATAATTTAAATTTATTTAATTATTTTTTATTTTTTATATATTATAAAATATTACGTTTTAATATAAATAAATTCGTAATAAATTTAAAATAAATTTAATAAATTTATATTTTTATATACGTTAAAATTATAAATTAATATATAAATAATTATTTTTTAAATTTAAAATAAAGTTATATAAATTAAAATTAATAAATTATTTTATAAAAATTACTTTATAAAAATTACTTTATAAATACGTTTTAATACGTTTTTTATATATATATAATTATTATTATTTTAATTATTTATAAAAAAGTTATATAAATATAATATAATATAATAAAAGCTTTAAATATTATAATTATTTTAAATAAAATAATAATAATAATATATAATTAAAAATAATTTTTAAATTTATAAAATAATTTATAAATTTATAATTTATAAATTTAAATATTTAAAATATAAAAAACGTTATTAATAACTTTATTATATTTTTAAATTTATAAAATAATTTATAAAATAATTTATAATTTATAAATTTATAAATTTATATTAAATTATATAAATTATTTATTTAAACGATTATTTAATTTATATATTATTTATTATAATATATAATTAAATAATTAAATAATAATAAAATTAAAATAATAATAAATAAATATAATTTAAAAAAATAATAAATTATTAAAAAGTTAAATAATAAAAAGTATTTACTTTATTTATTTAAAATTAATTATTTATTATAAACTTTTTTTTTTATTTTTTTTAATTTAATATTTTTATTTTATAAAAAAGCATTTATATATACGTTTTTACGATTTATAATATTATTATTATTATTTTAATTAAAAAATTATAACGTTTTATGCTTTTTTTATATAATATTATTTTTAAATAACTTTTTTAAAAATAATTAAAATAATAATAATAATAATATATAAATTAAATAATTATTTAAATAAATAATTTATATAAATTTATTTAAATATTTTTTTAATATATTATAATTATTTATTATATCGTTAAAATTATAATATTTTAAGTTTTTATTATATAATGTTATTTTTAAACGATTTTGTATAAAATAATTAAAATTATATTAATAATATATTAATTATAAAAACATTTAAATAAAAAAAATTAATATATAAAGTTTTTTTAATTTTAATTAAAAAGAAATTATTTTTAATAAAAATTATAATAATAATATATATATATATTTATAATCGTTATTTAATTTAAAATATTATAATTTAATTAATTCTTTAATATATATTTTAATTAAATAATTATTAAAAAAAACGTTATAAAAATTAAAATTAATTTATATAAAAAAACGTCGTTTTTAATATACGAAAAGCTTAAATTTATTAAATTAAATTAATTTTTTTTATTTTTAAATTTATAAATATTTTTTATATTAAATTTAATAAATATATAAAATATAATTAACGAAAAAAAACTTAATATATAAAGTAAAAATTAAAAAAAAGTTTTTCGTTTTTAAAATTAAAATTATAAAATACGTATAAAATTAATTTAATATTTCGATTAAATATATATAAATATTTCTTTATTTAAAAATTTAAATTATCGTTTACTTTATATATTAAGTTTTTTTTAATTAATTATATATATTTTACGTATTTATTAAATTTAATATAAAAAAATATTTATAAATTTTAAAAATTAATTAAAAAAAGCTTAATTTAATTTAATAAATTTCGGCTTTTTATATATTAAAAACGACGTTTTTTTATATAAATCGATTTTTATTTTTATAACGTTTTTATTAATAATTAATTAAAAAATATATATATTAAAAAAATAATTAAATTATTAAATTTAAAATTAAATAATAATTATAAATATATATATATTTTTATTATAATTTTAATTAAAAATAATAATTATAAAATTTAAATTTAAAAAACTTTATATATTAAAATTATTTTATTTAAATATTTTTATAATTAATATATTATTAATATAATTTTAATTATTTCGAAAAAAAATATTTAAAAATAATATTATATAATAAAAACTTAAAATATTATAATTTTAATAATATAATAAATAATTATAATATATTAAAAAAAATTTAAAAAAATTTATATAAATTATTTATTTAAATAATTATTTAATTTATATATTATTATTATTACTTTAATTATTTTAAAAAAAACCGTTTAAAAATAATATTATATAAAAAAAAATTAAAACATTATAATTTTTTTAATTAAAATAAAAATAATAATATACGAATTAAATAATTATTTAAATAAATAATTTATTTAATTTAATTTAAATTTATAAATTTATAAGTTTATAAATTATAAATTATTTTAAAAATTTATAAATTATTTTATAAATTTATAAATTTAAAAGTTTATAAATTTATAAATTACTTTATAAATTTAAAAGTTTTTTTTAATTATATATTATTATTATTATTTTAATTAAAAAAATTATAATATTTAAAGCTTTTATTATATTAAATTATATATATATAAAAAGCATATTAAAACGCGTTTATAAAGTGATTTTTATAAAGTAATTTATTAATTTTAATTTATATAATTTTATTTTTATTTTAATAAAATTATAAAAAACTTTATATATATATTAATTTATAAATTAATTATATATAAAGTTTTAAATTTATTAAATTTAATTTAAATTTATTATAAATTATTTTATTTTAAAATATAATATTTATAATATATAAAAAGTAAAAAATCATTAAAAAGACTTAAGTTACCGTAACTCCGCATCGATCTTAAAGATTTGATTGGCTAAAAAATAACGCATTAACGTGGTATAAAATATACATACGGCAGCTTGAGATCTGAGGCAAGTTGCCGTAGCTTTTATTGAGGGCATAGTTAGTAAAGTTTCTACCTCGTAAAGCGCTTCATGAAAATGACACGCTGGCTCACTTCACAGGCAGATGTTATGATTAAAGACCAGCGAGAAATTCGAGGAGATACAACACTATACCATGACATCAATCACCAATCATGCAGATTTAATCCGCCGTATTCCCAGGAATATGCTCAGCATTAGTGATGATATTTCTTAGTGTCGAGCCTGACTTCTTCCAGTCTAGATATTAGCGCGCTTGGGCATAAAATACTACATGTAGATATTGTGTTTTTGGCATAAACATGCCGATAACTTGAAATTTCGGGAGCTATGTTATGTATGCATCGATATGTCGTCTCTCGGATATTGGATGAATGCATGACCTGTCAACATTCCTGTAAGATCCATCTCGCCTGACCCGACTCAACAGAGCCGTCATGCTGGGAAACCACAGGCCTCACAGTTCTTCTTAGTCTGACGATAATATTATCGCTATAATTTTCCATATCTTTGACCTCATCGAAACAATGGAATCGGCCTCGGGTTTCGTCTTCCAGTCCACACCATAACAGAGGAAGAGGCGATGATTTCCATGGTTTCCTCCCTCTTTGCGCCGATCCTAGCTGAGCCTGCCGACTCGATTGGAAAAGTGTGAGAGCAAGAAAGGCCAGGGTGGACACAAGAAGAGCGGCTGGTAGCGTAATCCAGGGCCAACTGACGCCCACACAGGTTCGACTTTCGAGAATAACCCCGAGTGCGGGCAGACTATTCGAGGTATCGCCTTCCACTCGCATAGTGGCTGTAATAGATGCAGTGATGCCGTCCATGAACTTAGTGAAACTAGCGAGATCGGCCGTGCCATTCGCCCACAGGGTCTGCATCCAGGCGTCTCCAATGATCTGTCCAGATATTCCGCGGGGCGTAGAGACAGAGTTGGGCTGGGTCTGTGCGCCAAAGAATGTCTGTCTGAAGGCAGACTCAAGCCCTCTCGCCGGGCCAAAGCCAAACTCATGTATACATTTTGGGTCATAGTAGGCGAGATTGGTGTCTTCATAGGCTTCTGCCGTGTGATTAGCATAGCGGCGCCCGCTGGGAAGGAGACTTGTGGGCTGAGTCTTGCTGCCATTGGGATATCTGGATGGAGAGCAGTCAATCTCTGAAGCAGAGGGAAGACCGCTGGCAAGACTGTAATACTTTAATAATGGTACCAACGGTATTCTAACGGTTGACGAGACATTTTCGTCGAAGACCGCTTTCGAGTAACTGGTATTACTGTAGATGTGCATGCAGGGCCAGAAGGTGACATTGAAAGCCCGCGCCCCTACCGAGCAGCTCTGTTGCTCCCGAATCCTGCCCTCACAATCGAGGCTGACCATCAATGCTTCGAAAGCGTAGACGGCTGTGTCCTCGTCGTCTTTTGAAGCACTTGATAGCTCGGAAGTTTCCAGTACCTTACCACCCAAAATGCGAAGGCCTGATGGTAGTTGATAGTCCCATGAGTTCATCCAGCTTCTGAACGTCCCATTCTTGGCGATCTCACCGGATATATCTTGAACAGTTGAGCACATAGCAAGGGAAGTATACGTATTGACAAAGGTACAATTTCCCGGTGGACAGTATACTGGGACGTTCACTGAAGCATTGGCTGGTGGATCCAAAAAGCCTTTATATAGGGAGGCTGTCATTGAGTTACTGATAGAGGGAGTACCCGGTGCCAGAGTCAGGGCGCCAACGCTGTAATTGTTAGTCCTCGGTATCGTGGCTGAGGTTCCATCCACTTGTTGAAGGCAGCTGTAAAACCTGAGGGTTTGCTGAGCGAAGGGATCAACCGCAAGCGATAGGATGATGACCGCTGCTCCTATTGATGTGAGAAGGTTTCCAGGGTATTTGCAGAGAAACTTGATGGAGCCCCAGGGTCCCTTAGATACCGCATCCCACCGATCGATATCTTTTAAAGGTCTTGGCTTCGTGAGTCGAATCCATTTCAGTTCGCTGACCCCTTCGGTGATTGTGAACAGCATTGATACCTTGAAAATGGCCGTAAGTATCGCGAGCAACGTATTTATGTTCAGTCGGGATGGCCAGTCTGGTTCCCGTTGATTTCTGATGCAGGTGAGGAGGATAACAATGCCAATGAAGGCACTGGAGGCGAACATGCAACATGCCACTTCGGGAAGCCATAGTTTCTGGAGGATTAAAAGTGTGTGCCACCTCGGCGGAGTTGGAAGCTTGGAATTAGACTGCATGTCCCCATCGCGCACTTGGTTGACGGGTGAGTGAATCCCATTCTGCCTGTTCGCAGCCCAGTGTCTATTAGTGGGCGTGATTTCGACTGAATCGTTTTCGACATCGACGGAGTCATTACGCTCATGTATCGTTGTAGCGTAATCACTTCTTGATGCGTTAAGCCTTGTCCCAGCCGTTACTCGTTCGGTTTCAATTTCGATGCGCGGCGCATCAGCCTCACTGCTCGGAGGCATTGGTGTTGATGGCTGTCTGCTAGGTGCTTGCATTTTGAACGCTCCAGCTTTCTTCATGAGAATCTTCAGCAAAAATAGTCTTGAGCAATTGCTCGTTTATGAGAGATGTCTGAATTTCATGCGCAGCTAGGAAATATATAAGGTAGCTGTGTACAGTTCCTTGCTTTTTAAGAGGTAACACAGCAGTAGCCGGTTTTGGATCATTGGCTATGTGACATACTTAATCTGCCTCTTTTAAAAATAGATTTCGGTCAACTGGTTAACCTGGTGGCTTAGGGGCCGCGCTCACTAGCACCTTCATTTCTCTCTCTCTTTCTCTCTCTCTCTCTCTCTTCTATCGACCTTTCCACTCTTGATAACGTACCACGCTTCGCTGACAAGTCAAGTCCAAAATTTGGCATACCATATGATAGCTAAAAACACTTATTAGGTTAGTAGTAGATGTCGAGACATTCATCGCATTTATTATCATCGCTTATCGGACTGCCTCACATAAACAGGTGGAAGAGCTGATAAAGCTGATCAAAGTTTACTCCAGGTGTTAATCCACGCCACCGAATTCACGAAATAGCCACATATAAGTGGCCACTTTATCTTTTCTCACTTACCCATGAAGCTTTTTTTATTAAAAGAATAGCTATATATAACTACTTAATTTAATCCGTAAGCATTGTTACATTGCAACGAAGTAGGATAGCGTATGCGTGTTAGAGCGGTTAATGGTGTACTACTACATATGATCTATCCAGATTCACCATCTCAACCTTACTACGGGCGCAGATGATAATGGGCCTACTAATACGCCTTACCTATCCCTATCCCGAGCCTACCGCAACATGCGGCGAGGCGGTGCGCACTACCTATCATCCCCGACGCCTAATGAGCGGGTGCCTTTGATATTGTGCTGCTAAATATAGTTACAGATGGCACGTTATATGCAGTAGTAAGCAGTCTTCACCGGGTGGCAATTTACAGGTGCAAAATTAATTTACATCAGGACGCTACACTTTAGCTGAATGATCTTCAGGGTTACGTTGTTTGGCATGAGGTGAAGGAACTCCAACCCGCCGAGTGTGGGCACAGGAGTTGTGCTCTTGGCATGTATCCTATATTGCTTGTTATGCCTGATTTCTTTGATCAGGCTGATCCCGTAGAAATTTTGATCTCGAGGGCAACGGGCGAAAAGGGGGCTTGGGTACTTCGTGTTCAGGCGATATCTGCGATAGGCATGATTAAAAGCAATCAAAAGTTAGGGAGTCCAATCATTTAAACTAAGACGGTAGATATGTTGTGCCAGGGTTCCAGTGAATGTAAGTTTCAAAATCCCTTATTATCGAGCCAATTATCTTTCAGCTAATAGATCATGGAAAACCAAGCCTTTACGGCGACCCCACGTGTTACGAAGTGGCTGATAGACAATAGGTGTATGGACAATAAGTAGATATCACCTTAAAGATATGTCGGAATCCTAAGGGGTGGTTGCCATGGTGGATGCCCTAGGCATCATACATTCTGCACTATAAGTAGGGCCTTCCGCCGTACGGACCACTCCCTTAGATTCTTTTGTTTCTTTAACATAATATATTCACCTTATCGTGGAAATTCGTAAATGCACACCATCCTTCAAACCTGCCGTCACACCACACTTAACAATATCATAATGTAGCTTTTTACATAACTTTATGTACCAACGTTATACCTTAAGGTTCATTGTTTTGCTTTTTCTTTTATCTGAATTGTTAAATTGGATAAGCTCATAAAATTATATGATGTCTTTTTTTTAATGAAAACAGTAACTTGTTTATAAAAAGTAAAAGAAATTAAAATTAGATATAAAATAATTTATTATAAATATAGGATTTTAGTAAGTATAATTATTGTTAGTGATACACTCATTTTCGATCGGCTCTTTGCGCTGTTTTGTAGTTGCGGGAACCTTGTCATTATAAGTAGCTCTGGTAAGTAAGTATTCTCTTTTAGTTGTTGCTAATATCTGCCTGCTGTTTATTTCTACAGGCAGTGCCCTAGAAAGGAAAGGTACTGTATCACGATTGTAGACTGATCCTTGAAACCCTAACGAATTGGTTATGTAGGGAGCGCGATCATTTATTTGGGACAGGATGGACTTGTTGCTACGGATTCCTAGAATACCTGCGAGGAAAATGGCATGGTCATTTTTGGAGAATGAATTATGAAGCAATATACACGGGCAATCAATGACACATCCCCTTCATTAACATCTTCTCGGACGGTGCCCACCCTTAGAACTAGGGGGTTAGTTAATTCTATAAGTAAATATAGTTGTTCAAGGGAGAAAAGAGCTAACAGCCCCAGGAGACTTCTTTTATTTGACGCAAATGATCTTATAAACAATATGCCTAGGTGGTACTTCCCATTGATCAAAGAAAAGTTTGAGTTGAAAATACTTACTGTCCCTAAATTTCCATCCATAGAGAGAAAGTAAGGCTGACAGAAAGGTATAATGTATGACGACTTGGGATAGCACGCATCTACGAATCTCCGATAAGTCAAGTAAATATATTTAGATTAGGGAAATAATAGGGGAGACCAAGATGGCGAGCCTCTGCGGACTGGCCGTACAGTCAGTAGATATCCTGAGGACCTTAGGGGCGTATGTGAGGACAACGGTTCTCGGGTACTTCATGTATACAACTCTTTCCTACTATGGTAGCTTTTATGCAAGTAGTGAGCAGACAAATCAACCCATTAGATAAAGCTATGCAGATTAGTTTCAGGCGTTAATATAATTCTGGAATAAACAGCATGTTGGTGAAATAATCCGAGCTCAGACCTGAAAGAGAGTTATTAACCGGAAGTATGTATCTATGGTTAGACCAAGTTCTACACAGTAAAAGTTCCGAGGTACAACGATGATGTATGTAGTTATGTGATATGATTAGGAGGCTCTAACTAAGGGAACAATGGTAGCCATGGGCTACTACCCTAATCAATGTCAAAGTAGCAAACATATATATTAAAATAAGTACTACATATTTTAACCCGCACAGATGGCTCAGTTGTCAGGTAACTTGTTCTACTATGGTTTAAACTAACTAGTGTACAGATATCAAGCAGCCGAGAAAGAAATTTGAAAGCTCAAAAGACACAGATTCGAGCCCTCCACAGAGAATCAAAGGACAGCAAAAAAAAAAGAGACCTGCCGAGTCCTCAACGTGTCCATTAGCCACTTCAAGGAGAGAAAAAAAAGTTGAAAAGAAGAAAAAGACAAGGATACATACATACTAATAAGCGGCATTGAATAACAGAAACAAAACAATCAACAACAGAGAAAAAAAAAGGTAAGCAACATCCCACCCCAGCAACCTGACAACTGGACCATCGTGCAATATTTTTTTCACCATACTTTTTGATGAAATACCATATAACAATATTATTTTTTCAATGTTATTTTTTCTAAGAAGTCATGTCATTATACCACTAGATAACCATTTTATAACTGTCGTACAGTATACCTCCATCCTTACATCGATAAATTAATAACATCCATTTTATTCCATACCTGCCCTCAGATATAACAGAATCACTATCATTCGAGCCGAGCTGACCTTCCCACCCCATCATCAAGGCTTCCACCTAAAACCCGGATGTTTCCACTCCAAGCTCTGGATCTGGCTCTGCGTCAAGCCCGACAACTCCCCTTCCACGTCCCTCTTCTCGCGGGCCTTGTTGTCGCGCAGCATCCAGAACAGCGTCACCGACGAGACGATGAGGATCAAGCTCGACGCCGCCAGGTTGAGGCCGTTGCCGATGGGGTAGTCCGGCCCGTCCGACGGCAGGTACGACCAGGTGGCGACGAGCCCGCCGACGCTGCCGAACATCATGTTGATGGCGAGGGAGACGGCGCGGGACGTGTCGCTGACGACCTGGGCCGACGCCTGCGCGTTGGTCAGCGCCCCCGCCGCGAAGCAGCTCGACGCGTTCAGGAACGTCGCCGCGTACCGGGCCTGCGGGTCCGTCGTCCCGAGGAACATGGCGTAGCCCACCATGACAAGGGGCGCCGTGAGGACGAGGAAGACCTGCCGCCGGTCGAAGCGCCAGCTGAGCAGGGGGAACAGGACCTCGAAGAAGGCGCCGACCACGTAGGGCGGCACCGTCGCGAGCTGCTTCTGGATCGTCGACCGCTCCGGGTAGATCGTGTCGACGATGGTCGGCGTGAATAGCGAGAGCCCCTGCACCGTGATGTTGTTGAGGAAGAAGACGAAGGCCGTCGATATGACGACCGGGTTCCAGAACCCGAGCCAGAGCTTGCGCCGGTCCATCGTGTCGAGGACTTCGGTCTGCCCGACCCGCTCCGACTTGACGCGCTCGACGGCGAGGACGCGCTCCTCGGGCGTCAGCCAGCGCGCCGTCTCGGGGCGGTCGGTCAGGGTCAGGAAGGCGAGCAGTGAGAGCCCGATGGTGATGGTCCCCTCGACAGCGAATAGCATGCGCCACTCGTGGAGGCGGCCGACGTTCGGAAGGCTGAGGATGGCGCCGGCGAGCAGGCCGCCGAACGCACCGGCAAGTGGCGCCATGACGACGAAGAGCGAGAGGCGGAAGGTCAGCTCGGCGCGGCGGTACCAGCGCGACAGGTAGTAGGAGGTGCAGGGCATCATGCCCGACTCGAAGATGCCGAGGACGAAGCGCACGCCGCAGGCGGCCGACAGGTCGTTCACGAAGGCGGTCCCTATCGAGGCGACGCCGAAGCCGAGCGACAGCAGCGGGATGAACCACCCGGGCCCTATCCACTTGCAGGCGATGGTCGTGGGGATCTCAAAGACGATGTACGACACGTAGAAGGCCGAGAGCATCGTGTTGTAGTCGTGGCCTTCCAGGTGGAGGTCCCGCTCTAGCCCGGCAAGTCTTGCGTTGCCTGTATGTATGTAGCCATTTGTTAGTCAGGTGGTCGGTCATTGGTGCTAATTTTCATGCACGGCACGCTGTTTTCTCTAATCCTTCCGGAGCGGATAGGTTTAGGTAGGCAGCTAGATAGAGGTTTCCATACCGACATTGACACGGTCGATAAAACAGAAGAGGTATAGAATCGAGACGGTCGGGATGACCATGAAGTCTATCTTGGTCCGCAGCCGCCTCTCGGCACTCCTGTCGAATTCCATAAGAGGAACGCCATAGCTACATGTCGGTGAAAAAAAAAGTTTTCAAGGTGAGCTTTTCTGGTCAATAGCAATTATGAAGGATTCTCTTCGCTAGACTCACTTGTCCGTCGCTGCGATGCCCTGCTCAGCGGCGCCGTGTAAATCTCTCTTTTCACCACTGAGTCCTGGGGACGTGACGCGTTCATCTTCACTGCGATGCCCCTCGGGGTTGACCTCGGCTTTTTCGGACATCTCGGCGACGTCACCGCTAAGATAAAAAGGAGTAGATGATTGAGCTTGATTGGATCAAACTGGTAAGAAGAGAAAGCTACACGTATATATATATATATATACAACACAATCCAAACCTTTCAAGAGAAGACTCGACTTTGTAAGTCTACCCAAACGGAGGTAGAACAAGAGCCGTGATCGTGGGAGAAAAGATAATACGTCTATTCACAAAACTTGGGATTCCGCCGAGTCACGGACCTTCTGGGAAGTAAAAAGGAAGGTCTGTGCCCCCGGTAGGAGACCCGTGCAGATGTGCTGATGCATCGCATTGGCAGGGCTCCATGTCGGACGGAGGCGGCATTCAGGGATGCTGGGACAAAGCCGGTAGGCGGTGCCGGCACCCGCGACATCAGAAAAAGAGGGGATGGGGAACGGGACGTGGTGGGGGAGCGTTGGAGATGGCAGTCTGATCGGGGATATTATCTACATTTGGGTATTTCCTCGGATATCAAGTGCAGCATGTAGGATTATAGCAATACGACTATAGTTTCTAGGACTACGTGGACGATGATGTAATCTAGGGGTGGTTAGGTTTTCAACAATTCTGATGTTTACTTCATACAATACTTCAAAAGTCTCCGTTTGAAGAAGGAAAATGCCATTACGAATGCGTACGGATTTTCCGACGGTGTACAAAAATTTTCCGACGGTATCTAACCTGTTTTGGAATTTCGTTATGTACCATTTCATAATATACATCTAACCTGCCGCCGAATCTTCCACTTGATTGCTAATGCACTTTAGCTACGTATCTCTAAATAGCTTCACTTTCTTACATACCTATTTACACACTTACACACTTACGTACCTACCTACGTATTTATGTATATACCAAATTTACTTAATATGTAAATAGTAGCTTTTTTGTGTTTATACGTAAGCCAATAAGTAAGTAAGTAGGTAAGTGTAAGTAGATAAATATAG
Organism: Eutypa lata; assembly: GCA_022661535.1. Classification (NCBI taxonomy): domain Eukaryota; kingdom Fungi; phylum Ascomycota; class Sordariomycetes; order Xylariales; family Diatrypaceae; genus Eutypa; species Eutypa lata. Next base: position 195,626 of record JAKULF010000013.1, on the reverse strand, counting down.
GTAAATATACAAAGGTAAAAGTAATGAGCTAATACATAGGGCACTTCCGTAATAGGTTAGATATCGTCGGAAAAGTTTTAAACACCGTCGGAAAATCCGTACGCTTACGACCTGGTAATATCCTGATGAAATTAAAATTAAGGTCGGCTAATTGGAACTACCTATGCCTATGTAGGTAGATAAGTATCCGCCCGATAGCCGTTATTTCTCGCGGCTCGAAATTTTCAGTTGTCTACTTCGTAAGTGCGTACGGATTTTCCGACGGTGTCTAACCTATTACGGAAATGCCCTATGTACTGGCTCATTATCTACCTTTATATAACTACCTAACTACCTACACTTATCTACCTATGTACATCACTTACCTACTTACTTACCCATTAGTCCACGTATGGACACAAAAAAGCTGCTACTTACATATTAAGTAAATTAAGTATATACATAAATACGTAGGTAGGTAGGTAGATACGTAGGTACATAGGCAGTGTGTAAGTGTGTAAGTGTGTAAGTAGGTATATAAAAAAGTGAAGCTATTCAGAGATATGTAATTAAGGTGTATTAGCAAATGGGGGCGTTGCACCGTATTAGCTTCAAGGTGTAGGTTACTTAGATCCATTGTATATTATGAGATGGTACATGACAAAATTCCAAAACAGGTTAAATACCGTCGGAAAATCCGTACGCGTCTAGGTAGCATTCGGCGGTCCATTTGTCATACAACTGCTTTAGTGTGGTCTATTTAGTGCCTGACCTGGCTACTACTTGCCAGTTAATGAATATTGATCAACCTCACGGTTGAGAATAGGATATATTGCGGTAAGCGTAATGTGTGATGGCGCTCAATCACGTCTATTTGCCTGGTATCAAAGAGTTTATGGCTGCAATGATTATGACTCGTGATAGTACGACGGTGCAATGGTAATTCGCCGAGATCTAGAGCGGGATTGGAGAGACCATGTGCTTTTGCATTCACAACCGGGAGGCTGAAAGAGAAGTATAGACAATTAGCTATTTAACTGTAGAATGATAAGAAGAAGAGACATACTTGAATGTATCCTGCTGTTCGGTCTGAGTTTGGTCGTGTGCTTTGCGTCTCTTCCGAGAGGAGTGGATGTTCGCACTTCCTATGTGGGCTTGCTGCGCGTAGCGTAGGGCTATTGTTATGATCGGGTGTAACAAGAATAGCGATATGAGACGATGAGTCTCGATCCGGAAGATACATAATATATCTCCCGGTTCAGACGTAGCAAAATCAGGGGGGGAAGATCAGCCTGCCGGGGCTTGACGTAGCTGCTCGCCATCGCCAATAACCGCGAAATGGGCCTGATCGAACAAGTCCGGGACTCTCTTTTCGGTCCTGTTCGCCTCCGGACGCCCCTGTTTTGACTTCCAGTCCAGGACCTCGACGTTAGGCCATCTCCTCATCCAATGGCCGATCCACTATATTGGGTTCCGGGGTTAGCAAATACCGCTTATAGAACATCTCGGGGGCTCACGGGGCCCAGCCAAGAAATAGCCCGACTTGAGACCGCTAAAAACAAGCAAGATAAATAAATGGACGAAGAAGAAGAAATCTCCAGCCACAAGAATACCCACCTGCTTGCCGAGTTTTTTGTTATTATCGCCGCCACCGCCGCCACTACCGCCATCAGCAGCAGTCTTCCTCATGACGCGCTCAGCCAGATCGTACACCTCATCCTTTGAGGGCGGAAACCCCAGCGCACCCTGAGCGGACGCCCAGTCGGCCAGCAGACTCTCCTGCTTCAGCGTCAGCCTCGAGACCTCGCCCTTGAGGTCCTTGGGCTGCCTCCCCCGGGTGCGCGAGTTCAGGTTGCTGGGCGGGACGCCGAACCGCCGCGCCACCTCGCGCACGCTCTCCCCGCCGGCTTGCACGGCCTCGACGGCCTGCTCCATCTCCGCCTCGGTCCACGTGTAGCGGGTCGGGGGCGGCGGCCTCTTCTTGTTGCCGTCGGCACCACCCCGGATAGTGCTACTACCACTACTGCCGTTGCCGTTCCTGTTAGCTATCGCTGTCGCTGGTGGTTGTGACGGTGGGACGAGGCGGGGCCGCTTGTCGCCCATGCGCTCCGCGAGTGTGGTCTTTGGCACGTTGAAGGTCATGCTCGCTCGCCGCAGCGACATCCCCTCTTCTAGGATGGCGTGCGCCGCTTTGCGCATGTCTTCGTCGGTGTAGGCCCGGTACTTGACGCCGTAGCGGGGGTTGCCGCCAATGGGTCTCTGTTGTTGCTGCTGCTGCTGCTGCTGCTGCTGCGGTGGCGGCGGCTGCGGCGGCTGCGGTGGCGGCGGTAGAGGAGGCATGGTCAAGCCTCCTCCTCCCGTATTGAATTGGGGGTCCATTATATACCAAGCTGGCGATGTTCTTATTGGACGTAAATAGATCGAGCGGGAGAGAGCTCACCGTACGACCTAGACTGATAGGTTGGTGCTGATGGGAGAGAAGTCCGGTTTGTGTAAGATATTTGGGGTGTCCCAAAAATTTGGGTGGTGGAGACACCCGTCTTGGCAGTGATAACAGGCCGAAGAAGACGGGAGCTGGATCGTCAGCTGGGTATCTGGTGATAGCCAGGTGCCGGACTTCAAATGCACTCTTAAATTTGCAATTCACATGTCAGAGTAACTGAGCTATCTATGATGGTTTTGCGATTTGGGGTATGCGACTTATTTATATTTTTCATTATCATCCTCTCTAGCTGACCTATTTTTATAGCCTGTGCGCCGCCGCCCGCTATTGGGCCTTTGATTCTTTTCTTACTCTCAACTTAGAAGCTGATATAGTAAGCCATATTCGAGTAACATCATATCTAATATCCTCGTATAGGAGTGATCTATACGAGATGCCGGGAAGAGTTATAACCATAAAGTAAAGGCACACCCAGCTAGAACTCGGATGCTCATACGATACGGTACGAGGGTGTTAAAGAGAATTTGCTGCCAACATTTCCCTTCATGATACACCAGCTACTTTGCTTAAGCCTCCCGATCCGCGGCTGCTGAAAATGCCCATGATACCAAAACCAACGTAGAACAACATCAGGGGATATGCTACCAGCCCTCTCATTGCGCGCATCCTGCCCACCGCACAGAACATAGCACTAGCGCTCGTCGTGCACCAGATAATGGCAGCGCTTGTCAGGAAATAGCCAAATAGTCCGTCCATAGGCACGATGATACCAACTAGGCTCGTTAGGACTAGCGGTAACAGACAATATCCGAGGACACTTGCGCTCCGAACGAATGTTAAAGTACTGCTAAGATCGCCCTTAGGGTCATCAGGACCACCAGCACTTGGGTCTCCTGGATAGCTAGGTCCTCCGGAATACGGTGGTGCAGTAGAATGGACCGTCGCTGATGAACTAGAGCCCTCAGGCGACATGAGTGATAGTATTGTGTGAAGACCAATTGATCCTATCAAAGCCAGCCCATATATATAGCCGAAGTGCACCTTCCCGCTGAATAAGAGGAACGTGCCGAACAGGAGGAAGAAGAGTATGGGTCCGGCGAGGTCAGAATCGTCCATTATATGCTGATCGATTCGGGCGAAGGGGTTTAACACTGTGAGAGTCTAGGGTTATGTTAGCTTGTTGTATTACATCGCCTTATTTCTGCAAAAATCTTACCTTCATCTGTATGTGCCCAAAGTTTACTCCCAGCTCCTCTAGTAAAGGTGGCTCGCCATCATACCCTTCCGTTGAGAAAGCTGCCAGCCAACCTGTCCTCAATCCGCCCTGCTCACCCATACGTCCACTAACACCCGGGGCGCCACCAAACCCGCCGTAACTCGAAGAGCCTGCAGGTGGTGCGCCATAGCCGTAGCCAGGTTGTTGTTGTTGTTGAGCCGGTACACCTGGAGAATAGGTTGACGGATAGAATTGTAGATTCTGAGCAGAGGCGCCACCAGCAGCGAACTGGTTTGGTGGAGGTGCGCCGTAGTATTGTGCCATATTTGCTTGCTATTATAGTGATCGGACAAGTTAAGGGGTGGGATGTTGAATCGATTGCTAGGGGATATTTCAAAACAAGACTAGCTTGCGAAATATCTCGAATAGAGCGTATGATAACGTGGGTTGGTTATTATAGTCTCTTTGACTAGATAATGAAGATATAAAAGTGCCTGAGCACACAGCGTAACAGTTTTTGGCTTATAATATCCGTATGGGAAATGCTTGATGTTGGTGAATCAGGCGTTGTGTCCTGACTGAATTGCTTCAATATGTTTAGAATGCAGAAGCCTAGTTAGCTCTAGGTATTGCAAGCACCAGTTGGACAGCTGGCACAGAGCTAAGCTGACCGACTTTCAACTGAAATCGCATGCACACGTGTAAAAAGGGCAGTTGCAATAACTAAAGCAACCTTGGAACTTGGCAACGTCATCGGAGCTTTGATATCCAAAGCTCCGGCTTGCCCTCCATCCCATCAGGATTGTTCAGCCTCAGGTGCACCAGCCACAATATAGCAGCCACAATACACATAGCAGGGATTGGTTAGACCCAAGCCGACAAGGGCCCCTAGTACCAAAAAGTTATCATCGGCGCATTCAGAAGACATTCGACGAATTTATTTTGATTAAATATTCTCACTGCGCTCTACCCCTCCCCAAGAGACAGGCTTTACATTCAAAGTCCTCTCCCAGTTATAAAATGGTACGTATACTAGAAACACCACTTTCAATCCAAGTTGTCCAAGCACAAAATCGAGATGGGATATATATACATGAAGAGATTATAACCGAAGAGAGAAGTGTGTCAATGGCCTCGACGCTGACAATAACTCCCCCACAGGCCCACCGCTTCCTATTCCAAGCCTTCGTGGTCGGTTCCCGGGTGCTGGGCCGGGCCTTCACAGAAGCCTACAAGCAGGCCCAGGCGTCGTCGAACTACGCGCGGGCGCAGGCCAAGATCAATCCGAACGCCCCCGGCGGCGGGGCGCGCGCGAGCCTCACAAGCGGCATGACACTGGACGAGGCGTGCAAGATCCTGAACGTTAAGCCGCCGCAGGGCGGGCAGGTCAACATGGAGGAGGTCATGGACCGGTTCAAGAAGCTCTTCGACGTCAACGACCCCCAGAAGGGTGGCAGCTTCTACCTGCAGAGCAAGGTCCTCCGCGCTCGCGAGCGGATAGAGGCCGACGTGCGGCCCACCATGGAGAAGGCCGCCCAGGAGGCCGAGGTCAAGGACGGCTGGAAGCCCAAGGTGTATAAGGATCGGTAGCGTCTCGGGCAGGGGGGAGAAGATTTATCCTGCCGCAGAGGATGACCACATAAAGAAAAGTTAATATATACAAAAAAGAGAGGAATGTCCTCGATACCGCCGCTTTCAGCTTTTGGAGGCGCGGTTGGTCGATATTACCTACCGACAAACCGGGGGATAAGTCATAATGACTTTGTTTGCATATCATCCCATCTCTCCATTCGACTTGCAGCATTGGCCTGGCGTTCTTAGGTGCGGGATTAGATTTGGTTTTCACATTTGGAGGGCCGGCTTAAAAGAGAGAGTTTGATCTCGTGTACCATCATAATCCCTATGTATATCAGATATTGGACGGGAAATGCCAGCATGACAACAAAATAATTTCAGATGAGGTGATGATGATCAAGACCGTTTTACTCTGTGAAGGAAGGCGTACCAACTCTGTTATTCATTCCCTTTTCGAAATATCGGATTTAGCTGTGGACTACGCCTACCATCATATATCCTAGAATCCCAAAGCGTGATACGGGATTTAGAGTGAGTCCTATTTACATTGTTGAAGTGTATCTAGCCTCTCACTCAACCCCTATGGGAGTGAACACTGGCTGTTCCTAGTTTTTAATCACTTCCGGTGTAAGCTGGTCAACATGAGGAAGGGCAAGATGTGAAAATAGCACCAACTCTTATTTCCATTATATTAAAGATGTGAAAGTATAAAGACAGACCTTGATTTCCAGCCTGTACGCAATCGCTAAGTCCATTTGTTTAAACATCTTCAACAACTACGTAATAGTTAGTAGTTGTCGATTTGCTCTCCCGCCAACCATCGGTGCCTGAATCTTGATAATAGCCAGTCACCCCTCTCTACGTTAGCCGAACGCATAGCACTTAGAATGGCCACCTGGAGCTTTGTCGTTGTCGACAGCCTTGAAGACCCTCGGTCCCGTGCGTCTTGAAGCTTTGTGGAGTTCAAATGGAGTCAGCCCTCACCCCTCCTTCCCGCTCTCATAACTTGCTGCTCTGCTACATATTGCGCCCTTACGCAGTTCAACTCACAGTGAGCACCGAATAGGGATTCGCAAAATACAAACACCTCTTCTTTGATGACGTCGATTTCAAACTTAGACTGTTATCATGGATTGCCATTGTAGCCTGGAAAGTTCATCCAGTAGTAGGAACCATGTGGATGGTCAAGACTACCGAGCCTTCGACGAGAGGCCACGAGACTCATGCCAAGATGATATCCCCTCGTCGTACAAAGGATAGGCAAGATGAGATTCTGTGCCGCCATCATCGGCGTTGCGGGTGCGAAAGCAAATAATAAACGTAGATGCATCGCCTCCTTAAAATCTCTTTATCATTGGGTCACAATGTAGATGCGCCTAGGTCAAAGCCTTACGCGCAGAATGACAAGCCAGTGGCAGGAGTACACGTTCACAGTTATTGTAAGCAGCCTTACACAGCAGCCAGCCGGAGCCGCCCTGGGGATACCTCGTCATGTGTTTATACTCGTACGTGCTTTTCGAGAGCCAACGGCCTTGCCGACAACCCGTAGCGGGACAGACTTAGTCATCCGACTGCGAATGTTGCTAGGCCCTTTACCACCGCTCGCTTCATTATTCGACGAATGATATGTCCGACTACGCTCTTCCTCGTATGCAAGCACATGTAGGGACTCCAAACCCCCAGATCGGATCAGCGCCTTTTGGGCAGCAGCAGGCAGGGGAAACACATATGTATGGTAGCTGAGTAGGTAACTGGCCCTGCATCTAGCCGCGGCCGTTGTAGGATCCGCCTGCCAAGACATGCGTTGGAAATCGAATTCGCATGCTGCATAACCGGCGACAATCCTGAAGCCTTTCTAATAAGATGCTGTCGCGCGCACTGTCTGGAGAAGGAGTTGAAAAGGAAGAATACTCGCCCTTTAATCTGCCTAAAAAACAATAGTACGCATATGTATGAATGACTTAGAGGCTAGTAGGCTATGAGCGATGCCCGACCTCAGGACAGCTAGGATACCCTAGACTAGGAAACCCGGCTTGGTATCCAGTCCTGATAGTATTTGTTAACAAACTCGCCTTTGCATTGGTTATTATCTTAACATTTACTATCAGCATTGCTTCTGGTCTCTCTCCGACGTCATACCCGATGGTGGGATAGCAAGAAGACCTAAGCTATCGACGCCAGTACCTGTATTGTGCGCCCAAAGGGCAGCTGGGCAAAACAGATCTATAATAGCGTACATATAATACGGATTTAAGTATTACTACGTAGGAGAAGAGAAACCGGGACGGCTCTTGGAAAGAAGATGCAATAACTATCACTATCAAACCATCCAACATAATAGTCTATTCCATATCTAGCTTCTCTAGCATAGAGGAAGAAGGAGGTCATGTATCATGTAAAGAATCGAACAGGACCACAGAACCTCATGCTATTATTCGTCACCCGCCCATGTCATACGCAATGCATACATACTTAAGTAGTCAAGACATAGAAAGGATTAGTTACATACGAAGAAATGCATGTGGGAAATCTGGAACAAATCCAGAACATCCTGCGCGCGTACGCATCCAACACGGAGACCCATCCTTTATCCATAGGTAAATGGGATGGGTGTGTCATTTGAACCGACATCACAGGTCAGGTTTCTCTTTTTTCCTTCTTCCTCTTTTAGGGGGGAGGGTCTTGCTGCATCCTCGGGACTTATTTGACAGGGTTGTAAAAGGCTAGATAAGCCACCCTCGGGAGGCCACCGAGACCTTGTCGCTTTTCATTGCTCCTTGACAGGTAGTTAGGTAGATACATAAGGTATTTCACGATTGGCATTTCAAAAGTAGGCAGAATATGCGCATATGAAGCTCCATATATGTATTCACCTAACTAACGACTAGCATTATTTACTAGAAATAGACACCTGAGCTATGAATGCTGGAGTAGGTAGACTGGCATTCTAGTATTTGATTGAAGCTGCCAAGTCCAGAGCCCAAAAACCCATCCAAATCTTCCCCACTGTCGTCATAGTTATCAGCCAGCCAGCTTTTCTTGATCTTTCCCTCTCTTCCTCTTCTATTCTTCATATATTCATCCCTACACACTCTCCCCCCTTTTCTCATTCAATCCTATACCTACCCTTTTCCATCCGAATATAATTTGCCACTTATTATTTTAGCGATCTACTATAGCGTTGGATCTGCTTTTATCTCAATTTCGAATATATATCTATATAAAAACTAGCATTTGCGATGGGGCCTAGATCACTGGAGGACGATCTGGCCTATGGTGAGAGGTGGGATAAAGATCGTTTTCTGGCCGAGCGAGATCGCGAGAGAGACCGCATTGAGGAGCGCGATCGTTTTCGTGTTCCTCCAATAGGTCGTCCCCGCAACATTTCACCTGATAGACCTGAGCGTCGTGCTGTCTCATCACGTCCACCATGGGAAGATGAGCCCCGCCGTCCGAGAAGATTTCCCGATGATGATTCTCCACGCTTCAGGCCATCTCCCCCTCCCGAACTAGAGCGGGACATAGCTCTTGGACGACGACTCGTCATTGACAGGGAGAAAGAATATCGCAAACCATCACCTCCTAGACGCCCAGGCATGATGATACGACGTCAATCCTCCCTAGACACATTTGATAGACGACCACTGGCTCGTTTCCACGAAAAAGAAGAATATGGTCCACCCGCTCGTCGCACCGACTACCGTCCCGAGCCTTATGAACCCATCCCTCTTCCCCGATCCAGACGTCTGCCGCCCCCAAGAATCTACGCAGAGCGAGACTATGACGAGATCAAGATTTCCGAGCCGGATCGCTACGGAAATGAAGAATACCACGGATTTCCTGAGCGCATGCGCGAAAGGGAAATTGAACGGGAAATTACGAGGTCGAAGCGACGACGGAGCGGTTCAAGAACTAGCAGATCTCGCACCCATCGCAGCAGCCCTAGTCATCGCAGCAGTTCACGCACCTCTACGTCTAGTAGCTCTAGTAGTAGTAGCAACAGTGCCCGCACAACTGTCACCGTTAAGAGCGAGTATCCTAAGAAGGGTAAAACCAGAATCCCGGCTCGGCTGGTATCCACGCGTGCACTAATTGATCTCGGCTATCCGTTCATCCAAGAGGTACACTTAAAACTCCCCTATCTTGCGATGAAAAGAAGTTTGACTGACAATCGAATAGAACAATACCATCATCGTGCAAAAGGCACTTGGCCAAGATAATATCGATGATGTTCTCAAGCTAAGCGAAGATTACAAAAAGGCCGAGACTGAAGTCAATGCCGCTCGGTCGTCGCATGTTGCTGAAGATCGGAGAGAGGAGATTTATACAATTCCTCCTCCACCCATGGGGATGCCTCCACAACATATGGGAATGCCTCCGCCACATATGGGAATGCCTCCACAACATATGGGGATGCCTCCTCCAATGACTCCTCAAATGGCTACCGCTCCTCCACCTCCACCACCCGCCTTCGCAACTCCGGGTCCTCCTCCAGCGGAAGTTTTCAACCAGACCATGGTATATAGGGAGTCTTCTCCGTCCTCGCGGAGTACACGAAGTCGCCGTAGCCACTCTGTTTCTACCAGCACATCGCGTCGCACTCCGGTCGTTGTTGACGCACACCCTTGGGAGACCAGTAGCGAAGTTCCCGTTGGCCCGCTTGCGCTAGTCGCCGATCGACACCGATCGGATAGGGACATCAAAATGGAGATCGCCCAGCTCGAGGCCGAACGTGATCTCGTCCGCAGGGAACGACATCACCATCACCACCACAGCCACAGCCACAGCCATAGCCACAGCAGTCACAGTCCCGGCCGCGAGCTCATGAGGGCGGAGCGTCTACCTACGGGCGAGCTTGTCGTCTACGAGCAGGAAGTTGAGAGGATCGAGGAGCCACGGCGCGGTGCGCGCATCGAGAAGGACAAGAAAGGTAGGATGTCCATCAGCGTACCCAAATATCGATAGGTGAAGGTGCGCCGTTTTTATCGCCTCATGGCACTCTTTTATATACGAGGAATAGGCATAACTAACACGATGTGATCCAGGTCCACCGCCGGGTTTGATGAGAGCTATGCTTGCTACTCTCACCTGATTTTCTTTCGAGCGATCTTTCATCTATCTAGATCACAATATCGCCATCGTCTATGGAGGTTGTTGAATGCTAGAAAATAGCAGGAATGGGTTGAACTATAACGGATCTGAAGGAGTTGCGTCATTACCCCCTAATAGTTACTACCAACTAGGACCATGTGGCGAACCATTGGCTACACGCATATATGAGTAGATGGGAGATGAGCGGTTATATTATAGGAGCCTGTTCTTGGCTGTATTTGCGTTCATCACCTGTGGAGGGCGTTTTGACGATTCGATTCGATACATTAGTTATATGCCAGCAAAGATTTGGGAGGTATGGGAATGGTAAATTTGGCGTTGGAGTATGACGGTGACGATGTTACGAGCTTTTCATATGCTTCTTTCTTCTATTCATTTCCAGATCTCACACTACAACCGAGATCTGACGTTTTCCGCATGTTCCGCACACTTACTACTTAGGCGAGAGTGTATTTTGGGAAGATTGAATGGGGAATGGGAGCTGAAGTGCGGATCGCGGGTCTTGTATATACTAGATTCAAGCCGAGCATTCCAAAGTGGAAGTTTTGTTGCGTTTGCGTTTTTCCGACACTTATATATGCATCCCGGTTTAGATCATTGGTCCTAATGTGACATGACACCCTTAACGGTAGGAAGTGGATTTGCACATTCGGGCCATTAAGACTCGGATAGATGAGGTAAAGCCGCCGCCTATATGGTTCAACTGTTTCGATACTAGGTAATATCTCACCTATGACCGTAGTGCGTAGTTCCCGAATATCTCCAGTACTACGTACTTACTACTAACAAGATTAGCGCTAGCTACCTACCTTCCATTAACATGTAACGTAGACCCATAAACCAGAGCTTAAGTATGCTTAGTTAGGTATATCTATAGCGGGCTCTCCCGGAAGCGGAAACGGAGGCCCTCGCTCCGGCGCGAACCGGCTGCCCGGACGGACGGGCAAGGGAGGGGTTAGGGGGGCGGATAGATCCTCCTCACCTAAGAATCTTACGTATGTACCTAGTTGAAATCCCACAATGGAAAAATTTGATACAGATGGACGGCTCTCTTTTTTCCCATGAATGAATCTTAACGATAACGGTGCATACTTATGTAGATGGTGGGTATTGATAGATAGACAAGACAGGGAGGTAGATCCATGGGGGCGGACTACTACGCCCCGTCGTGCAGGCTCCTTGGCTCCATACTCCATCTAGAGGTAGTCAGTCTGACTGGTTCTGGCCGCCCCGGAGGTAGCCGGGGGTCACCCTCCCGCTCCCACGTTATGACGCTGGCGATTTTCGCATGTGTGTGCTTTGCTGCAACGCAAGAAGATATAGGATTGTTCGGCATGATAAAAGAAGGTGAAAAGGCTGCCTGTCATAGGAGGAGCGTTCTGCTTTATCTACGGTCCGATGCCCGCCACCGCAGAGCGAATACCGCGAGACTACCTGGGCGCCTAGGCACCTACCTATTCGGAAAAAGCTGTTTCCTGGTGACCGCTGGAATGAAGTCAATAGGTAGTAGAGATGCAACTTGGAGATGGGGTGAAGATGGAGCTGGAGGCTGGAGATACCGTTGAAGCTATCTACATACGTCGGAGTCGAAGTCGAAGTGGAGCATTAGCGCACCGCATGACGGAATCCGGGATAAGTCTGCATGTGGCTCGATGCTACCCTGCGTTCCTGAGCCTAACCCATGCGTATATAACTAGAATATGGATATAATTAGCCTTTGGGGCCCTTCGAGCCGACCATCATGCCCGTTCTCAAGAGTTCTCTCTGTCGTGCCAATTATTTCACCTTAGCTCACTCGGACGTTGTGGTTGCTATTCCTGTGCTCGTTGTCTATCACCTATTATTGCTGTAGAAGCTCTTCGTCTCTTCACTTACCTGTCTATTCAATACGAGCCCGGTTCCACTTGGTCTCCTCGGAAGGATCAGGCTAGCTAGCTACCTACCTACTCAGTCATGCGATCCTCAGTTGTTCTCACCGCGCTGAACGCGGCGGGGCTCGCTATGTCGGCGCCCCCGTCGCGAAGACAGTCGGACTGTGACGCGACTAGCACTTGGGCTGGGTGGGAGACCATCAAGCATGCTTTCGTCTTGTAAGTTGACTGGCCCCCTCTGCCTCTCTCAATATGCTATAAACAAAGCCGATCAAACAGCTTACTAACCTACTGATAGTGGTGACAGCTACTCGCAGACCGGTACGGCCAACCGTCACAAATGACCCCTTTCTTTCTCCATCGGCCGCCTATCAGGATCTTGACAGAATGTCGTTGATATGAGAAGCTGGCCACGGGTCATATGATACTAGTTATTTCTGAAGCTGGCATACATGCTAACACTCACACCACAGGCTTCGACTACACGTCGACGAACCCGACGCCGTCCAACCCCCTAGGGAACCCAGCATACCCAGGCTGGACATCCTCCAACGGGCCGAACTGGGTGGACTTCCTAACCACGAAGCACAACGCCTCGCTCCTGCAGACGTACAACCTAGCATACGGCGGCGCAACCGTAGACTCGGATCTGATCGCGCCTTACGACCCAAGCGTGATATCGATGAAAGAGCAGATCCGGTCGCAGTTCCTGCCGGGCTACGCGGGCGACGCGCCGACGGCGCCCGGAGCTCCCGCCTGGGCCGGCGCCGACTCCGTCTTCGCGTTCTGGATCGGCATCAACGACGTGGGGAACTCGTGGTGGTTCGAGGCGCCGGAGCTCGAGGCCCTGTACGGCGACATCTTCGCGCTGTACGCGGCGCTCGCCGCGGAGCTCTACGCCGCCGGGGCGCGGAACTTCGTCTTCGTGGACGTCCCGCCCGTCGACCGCTCGCCCCTGATGATCGCGCAGGGGCCCGAGGCCGCCGCCGGCGAGAAGAAGATCATCGCGCAGTGGAACGGCCTCGTGGCCGGGGTCGCGGCCGGCCTCAAGGCCGCCCATGCCGGTGATGTGAATGTTTGGTCGTATAGCTCGGGCGGGAGCTTCGGGGCCGCGCTGGATGATCCGACCGTCTATGCGGCTACGGCTTCTATGAAGAACTTGACGGAGTTCTGTACGGAATACCAGAGGTTTGTCATGTCCCCCCTTTTCCTTGCCACTCTCGTTCCTTGAATTCTTTTGATTCTTTGGTCCCCTTCTCCATCCCTGCTCCCTGAAATTTGAAAGGGGCTGTGGGTAGAGCAATAGGGGGGCTATATTAGTGGATGGACAAATGAGTAGCTAACACTGAGATACCAACAGCGGTACGGCCGAATGGGATACCTTCATTGAGAGCTGTGGTGTTCCCGTGGACCAGTACTTCTGGCTCAATGACTTGCATCCCACGTACCCCATCCACGATGTAGTGGCTCAGGGGGTTGCTGACACCCTGACAGCGGGACCCAACGTTTGTTAGATATCTGGTATATATATAGAGGCGGCATCGAAATAGTAGCAAAAGCAAGGTTAACACAGAGATCGGTGTCTTCATGTCACTTCCGTATTACTCACCCCGAACGTAGGGTCTAGCTTATGTACCTAGGTAACATGTGAAATAGGACGCCATTGTTGTGATATACGAATTCCAAACCGGGTTCAACGACCTTAACAGATGCTTGCTTAATGCAGTTCTCTATTTACGCACTACTAGATATTCTAGAGTAGAACTTCTGCGCTATTGGCGTTTCAGCCTTACCATAGAAAACACCAACGTCACACTTTGCATCTTGTAGATAGAACTTCAGTATTAGTCATACGGAGCACGTGGGAACCTTAGACAAGTGGCGGATCCGATATAGCTGATTGGTCGCGATTCCAACAAATATCTAGGCAATCTTACCCTACCAGCGTCAGCTGGTGTTACCATACTTAGGTATATAAAGTCTTAGAAGCTCTCCCCCTCCTATCCATTCCCCAGAGCTTATGTAGAAGCTAATAAAAAGGTTATTTGAAAACCAACATTTCCCCTTCCATTCAATTCTCTTCGACAAGAATTGTGGCCAAGGAGACGACCTCGTGCTAATATGACAGTTCTCCTCACCATCCCTCGCGAGACTCGCGATGCCATCATTGAACTAGTCCTCTTTTCTGGCCGGCCCGCCCCTGTTGATTACAATTACGTATCAATTCCTGCGCGGACTACTAGCGAGGATATCGACTATCAATCGTCCCTTGGTTCCCGTGGTGTAATGTACGAGTCAGAAACTATGACGCCCGCTGCTACTCCCCTTCTTCTAGCCAACCGCCAGCTCCACGCGGAAACCAAGGGCGTGTTAGAGCGCATGCCGGGAGGTGGTCACAAGTATTCCCTGGACCTAATGTTCGTCCAGGAACGGGAGCTTTGGCCTACTTGGACTTCGCTTCCGGCTTTCGCGCAACACATAGATACCCTTGATGTTACCATCCGCGTTATGGGTGGGCATGACAAGGTTGGTGCTGGATACAGTCGGCTTCAAACGTGAGTAGCTACTGGACAGACAGGGTTGTTATAGTCAACAAGGTCAGCTAATCTGCCTTGTGACAACAGCATATGGCAAGGCGGCGATTGCTCTCCTCCAGCAGTGGACTGGTTGTTTTACGGCGCCCTAGAGCGACTTCTCAAGGCCGGACCGATGGGGAAAATATCCGAACCAGAACCCGAACCAGGTGAAAAGGGTAGATCCCGTAAAAAGTGGAGATGCGAGAAAGAAGCTGGTTTGGTTGATCGCGAGGTTACGGTTAAGCGCCTGAACCTTAACGTTGTTACGCCAGCCGATACAACTAAGCTCGCGGACATGGATTGCAAGCTCGAGTGGCTGGGTGCACGCCAAGCGGGTTGGGGTCGCCCTCTCGAAGTGGCCGAGAAAGAGCGTCTTCAGAAAACGGCCATGAGACCCGAGTGGCTGGCGGACTTCATGATCGTCTCTCTGAGATCCCTTCTAGAAATGGGATCCCAGACGTTCATTTATGCAAGTATCGTATATGAGCGGATGGAAGACATAACAATCAGCGTCGATGGAGAGCTTAGGAAGGAGTACAAGTTGTCGGAGATGCTCTCTGTTCTGCCGTGCAATGAGTACTCCCACACCGAGGAAGCCCGTGAAAGGCGGATGAGGCAGCTCTATAATTGGAGGGAATGGGTGTCTCCTATAAGAGAGAAAGCTGGGTTACCTGTTAAGCCGTTAGAGGTGAGCTTGAGTGTCGATTAAGGGATCACGTTTTGCTTTTATGTAAACTCAAATCCTTCCCTCGCTGAAGGTTAGGCAGACGAGGTACAATACTGAATCCACAGGTGATATAGTTCGAGTAATCAAGTCGTTGTATTCAAATCAATCGTTTTGACTGTAAGCATACATTCAGGACGGCATAGTTATCATAGGTACCTAGCTACCTAATTTAGTAGCTAGAGCTTTCTTCATCAGGGGATCCCAGGCGAAAGGTTGGAAACTTCAATAGAGCTCTAGGCATGTAATTAGTACATAAGATCGTTAGCGTAGCTTTATACTACATACATGTACATACATAGGTAACTATGTAGGTGCTTGATTGGTCGTGGCTCGAGCTTCAACTTCAATTTCCGTTGCCAGGAGCGATGCCCAGGTTGAGCTTTTGATACGTAGGGGCTGATAGGGATTCGTCATCATGTAGTCGCTCTTCGTCTTTTCAATTCCTCCAATTGATAACAAACGTATCAGGATTTTCAGCCCAACAACAAATCCGAGGCCTTCTCCAGGCTTTCAAATACCATGTCCGGTATACTACTCATACCGGAGTCATCCGGAGCAAACAAGCCAGTGCGCAGGCGACTCACACGGCGTGCGTCAGTCCGACCCGCTACCCTTTTCATCCCTCGCCATCCCGACGAATCCCCCGAGCACCACTTCCCCTTACAGACCGTCTTCACGCGGACAGAGCAGCCTCGGTTCGTGAACCGCTACGACAGCCGCGAGATCCTCGTCGTAGTCGATGGGAGCTGTCTGAACAATGGGAGAAAGGACGTCCCGGCTCAGGGCGGGTGCAGCTTCAAATACAAAGGTGCGGGGGCTAGTAGTGGTGGTGGGTCTACCAACAGCAGCAGCAGCAGAAGTACTAGTGCGCTGCTTGCCTTCAACGGGGGCCACCACGACGCCCACGGCACAGTCGGCTTCCGGCTGGAGGACCGGGGCCCCGGCGGCGAGGCCTTCGACCCCACGAGCAACAGGGCCAAGCTCCGCGCCGTGATCGCCGCCCTCGAGTTCCGCGCCTGGCATGGCGAGGGCTGGCGTCGCATCGTGATTGCGACCGATCTGGAGTACGTCGTTCTCGGCGCGACGGAGTGGCTCCCGAGGTGGGTCCGCCGGCGCTGGAAGACGGCGGCGCGGCAGTCCAGGAAGGCGGTAGCCAATCGCGATCTCTGGGAGGAATTGAACGGCATCATTGAGAACCTGCGCGCGGGCGGTACGGAGGTCTCCTTCTGGCTTATCTCTTCGGGGAGCGCTGCGAAATTGGGCTCGAACCTGATCCAGGAGACGAAGCATGCGGCGCGAGAGGCGGCCGCCCTACACGGCGATTCAGTGGCTGTCGAATTCACTAGGTTATGCGGCATCATGGTGTAATTAAGGCCAACGGAGCGGTGCAGCAGAGTTTCGCCCCGGTCATACCAACTTGTCGCTCCAAAACATCCACCGCATTTAGCGACCTTTAGCATTATCGCAGTACATCAACCACGTTTTAGGGGAGCAACTCAATATCTCCCCAATTCTTCTATCTTGCCTGGTAACATGAATAAAACATCGACGGTGCTTTGCGGGAATCGGATGGATAAACTAATTGTATTAAGAATCATATGGTACACCTCTTGTCGACTCTCCACAACAACGGTTGCACAATTGTAATTTCAAAATCAGTAGCATTCTACTGTTAGCTTACCTCGACACCTAGGATTCGACAGGCATTTGTATGAGAGCCCAACCCTTGGTGAAGTCGCCGCCTATTGAGATATAAGGAAACGGGTCAGAACAACACATATGGAGTCGAGTCAGTTCGCACAAAAGGTGCTATCCATTTGCTAAAGAGGTTTAAGGGGTCAGTTCAGTATTTTAGGAGCTGTTGCGCATTGTATTATTACATCCAAAGATATTATTCGGATGCTTAACAATTACTTGTTAGAACAGGGGCAGTGCCTCATAACGCTAATTCAATAATGGAATCAAAATGTGCTGAAAGCTGTCGTAAGCATTCAACCTACCTTCAACGACGTCTCCAATTCCTATCATCCATATACTGTTTGCACCAACATAGGCCAAGCACTATTAACATATCATCCTCTTGCATAGTGCTAGCTAATGGATAACAGCGATCTATAGCTGATGTTTCATCAACGTCAAACTCACGAGGTTACAACGAGCAGAAGTGCATATAGGTATTTATAAACTACCTACGTCCTTAACCGCTCCATACTTCAGGGCCCGGAGGAATATACTGTCCCTCCTGGAGCGTGTACAGGTCCACCAGAATACCGGGGTCATCAGTCTTATACGCTCCCGGGAAGGCCGCGAGGGGACCCGGCGTACCGCTACCTCCTCCGGTGATCTTGATCTGAGAGCACGCCAGATAGAACTGCGCTCCACCAGCACGATTGGCCATGTGCAGCGCAATCTGGTCGACACGGAGTAGATATTCGCCATCGGGAGTGCTCGCGGGGATAGTAGCGTTTGTGAGCTGGTAGTCGTCTAAACAGACGGGTACACACACCATGAATTAGTCATTTTTCTTTTATCAGTATTATCACACCCGATTTCAGGACGGTAGGTAGAGAGTAAACCAGGTAGTAAGATAAGTTTTAGGCACGAGAGGACAAGAGAAGACAACATACTCTGCCCAGGCCAGGTCATCTGCTTGTTGGCATCGATCGTCGGCGTCGTGGTGTGGATCTTGAACCAGAAGGCGCCCGAGCCGTCCCACGTCGCCGCGCTCTGCCCTGACGGCACTTTGGCTAGGTAGTACTGCGTCGGTCCCGGGTGGTTCACCTGCTGCGTCGAGACGTAGTGGATGGTGGCCCCCGCGGGCACTTCCATGACGTTCGCCGCGTTCTGCGACTGGTAGCACCGGATGTCCGCGCTCTCCGCGCTCTCGATCCCCTGCTTGCTCTGCGCGTTCTTCGTCATCCGCGTCGCGGACCAGTCCGCCTCCTCGGCCTTGCCTTCCACCACTAGGCGGGGGAATGTATCTTAAAATATTACGCTTGGGTTAGATTGATACTGGCACTTATGCAATCGTGTTAGGAGGTATGATGTAGGGGTAGCTGTAGCTTACAGTGGGCCTGGACCGCTGAGGCGGCGAGGAGCAAACCTGTGAGGAACTGCATCTTGGATTTTTGTTGGGCTTCCGGCGATGGGAGATATGTGGAGAGGAGACGTGGGTGAGTGCCCTGACGATTTCAGGCATCATATGTCCCTATATATCTATCGAGCAAAGCCAATACCTGCAGTTATATTAATTTAGAATATTAAATTTAGAATATCAAAGGTAGACCACAAGGTCATGTTGCTCCGCTTAGCTCCGGTTGTCATCTTGGGAGACGGACGTCATTGTATTTTTCCAGCCTATGGCCGCTTGTGCGGCTAATGTCTCGACCTGGCATTGGTTTCTTAATTTCGGTGGACGTCTGTGATAGATCTCGGCAGTGGAGCACTGCATGGAAATCCCACTACCGAGATCGTGGGGTAAGGTAAAGGGGCCGGACTTTGATATGGCAGATGAAATAGGTCAGCTAAGGTTGTTATTTCATAAAAAGACATGCTTTTGATGCTGTTATTCCGTCATGAAAATTGCACCCCTTTCAGGATGTTGCATCGTCCATATCTGTTAAAACAACAGTGTTAGGCCCATTAGTTTTGGGAATGACTGCGATTCGGCTTTCTAAGTCCGTTGATAAATCAATAGCCCTACACCATGAGCGAATCACCAAATAAATGGTATGCGGATATCCACAACAACTCGGTCATGTGAACGAAACCGCATCTACGTGGACGGATTTCAAGAGACACGTTTCTTTCGGTATGAAGTATAGTTAACTTTAAACCATCATAAGTGTAAACGTAAGCGGTGTCTAGAGCAATGGAAGTAATGACATATGCATAGTTCTGGCTGCCCCCAGACCAGACCCTTAGATTTAGAAACCTCAACATATTTTACTCCAGCTAATTATATTACGCTGATGAGTGTTCACTGTTAACCACGTCACCCATGTATTAACGTCCAAGTAACAACTAATAGTACAGATTAATTCTCTAATTTTTTGCTTTATGATGGACTAGCTACATCCATAATGCTAAGAAATGATACCATGCAATGTTGTAAAATGCTTCTAGCCGTGTTGTAACTGGAAATATAAAAAGAAAGTACACCCTGTCAGGGACTCGGCGCATGCCTACGTGTCGACTGGAAGATGGTCCTGATATAGCCTAGGGAGGCCAGACTACATTCTGTATGCCTTGTAAGCCTGGTTGCTCGAAGTCGGCGGCTGGTGGTAGTCCTCTAGATGCGAGTTCCAGGGCTGATTGGACCCGCTGCTCCCGAGGCCTCCTCCCTCCGCCTTCCCGTTCTCATACATGCCCAATCGCTCCAGGGCCTCGTTGTTCCCGTCCCGCCGCTGTCGCCAGACCCGCCGTAGGATCAATATAACGGCTAGCAGAAGCGCCAGGCCTCCGGCGCCTGCGGCTATACCGATAATCGCCGGCGTCGGAAGACCTCCTCCGCCCGCATCTCCTCCGCCGTTTCTTCCGCCATCAGATTGCGCCAGAGCATTCCCGTCGGCGTCCAGAGTGGGGCTCGCGCTCGCGATCGCGCTCGAGATCGTCGGAGGAAGCTCCGAAGAAATAGGCTGGGTTAGAAGTGTTGTGGGTGTAGAAGTAGCCGTTTCCAGTGGACTAGTAGTAGTAGCGTCAGTTGTTGTTGTTGGGCTCAATTCCGATGTCGTGTTTGTGATATCGCTCGTGACATCGGAGGTTTGAGACGTGATAGATGTAGCGAGTGTAGATGTCGGGGTGCTTTCCTCCGACGTTGTAGTAGATGGCTCCGGGTCATCCGTCGTCGAGACGGCAGTGGCGGTGGTAGTCGGATCATCTGTTATTTCGGTCTCTTCAGCTGAAGTTGTCGTTGTTGCCTCCGTAGATGCCGTGGTAGTTTCGACATCGCTCGTAGGTGAGGCCGTCGTCGACGTCGTCGACTCATCATCGTTTCCCCCCAAGTTCAAGCCCAAGCCATCACCGATGCCATCCAGTAGGCCAGCCATTGTGGATGTGTTGCGAAATCAACGAGAAGACCAGCCTTCTCGAGAACAGTAAGAAGAAGATTGCAATAGCGTAAGCTGTGTTGTGTTTAAAGTTACATTGATGAAAAGAAAATATTGGGTATCACGATCGTTAGTGGAAACTTGAAAAAAAAAGAAGGAAGAGAACTATCTATCCCTTCAGAGAGTGCATTCGAGAAAAAGAGGCTAGAAGAAGAAAGTGGGATGGATAGAACATATCGTTCGACCGGCGCTTCCACTTGTGGCACGTAGTGAGGTAACAGATCTACTCAATTAAAATCATGATCCGAGGGGTCGGGCGCCACAGAAGTTTCACAAACCCCTGGTCCCGATGTCATCGCCATTCGCTATTTTTTGGCCGACGGCCGAGCCCTGCTGGTGAGCAATGCGAGCCAAGCAAAAAGTTGCCAAGTTGCCCAGAAAAAGATCAACCATCCCCGCGGCGGCGGGACCCTGCAGACCCTGCATTGAAACCCCCCTGACGATCAAACACCAACCTCAGAACCAATGAGGAGCCGCCAGAGCCTGACATGTTTGACTGCTCAATTGGGTTCCCTCTGCCGATTTGATCTGATTGCGTTAACCAAAATTGTGACGGCCGCTGCTATGCAGGCACAGGTCGGCAGCCCGGGTAACATTTGCTTGAGAACCCCCCAATCCCGATGAACTTCTTGCCGCCCGTTCCGCACGTGTCTCATTCTGGAGAGGGCGGGAAATTTTGATGCCCGCAATTCCCATCCATCCGCCATCCTACTACCCCACGACTTCTCGGCAAGAAGCGAGGCCACATGGTAACTATTTAATTAGCAGCATCTTAGCGCCTTTCGTTGCCAATCCTTCAAATTTCAGATCATGGCAGCAAATTATAACCAGTATGACGTTTGCCCCGAAGCAAACTCTATTCATTGTGTTTTCAATGCCGATTGTACGACGACTACACAAGATATGAGATGAGTTTGCCCTTTTGCTAGGCCTGATTTACAGACCGACTAGGTGACCTCAGAGTGGAGAGACGACCCCTTAGATGTTTTTTATTGAGATGGAAAAAGATCATCATATTGTTTCAACAACAATCGGTAGCCAGCCATCTGGTGTCTTTTGAGCCAAGCCCCGGCTGCGAAGACAAAGCTCCGAACTTCGGCATGAGCAATCCACCGTAAGACTCGGGGTCGAGATCTCGGCTCGCATTATTCGGCTTAGTCCTTCGGCTCGAAAGGCCGATATGCATCCAATTGACGGTATGAGTCACACGCTAACTGGGCTTGTATTCAGTCTTTGCCTAGTATATCCGTAGCTCATGGTTTTTTTTTCTTCTTTTCCTGTTGGCATGAGTATGCCGGAGTAAATCCCGTTTCTATACCAAGTACACCACTTTAAAAGACAGAAGAAGTAGAAGAAAAAATGTCCAATGAGAACATAGCGGCCGGATATATCCTACACGACGGCTACCCGTCAGTAGAGGACTACGTGCACCTCCGCACAGCCTCGGGCCTCTCACCTAAGACAACAGCCCAGGCCACCGTGGCGCTGCAAAATAGCTGGTACGGCTGCTACGTGACGAGGGCAGACGAAGGCCCGGCGGGGAAAGCCGTCGCTATGGGCCGCGTCATCGGCGACGGCGGCTGGTACTTCCACATCGCGGACATGGCGGTCCTGCCGGACCACCAGCGACGGGGGCTCGGCGATTCCGTGCTCAAATGCTTGCTCGCGAAGATCAAGACCGATGTCGTGCCGGGCGTCTCGTACGTTAGCTTGATGGCGGACGGGCCCGGCAGGAAGCTGTACGCAAAGAATGGGTTCGTCGATGGTATGCCTGCGAGCATGGGTATGACACTAGGCTTTAATGTCCAAGGTTCGGAGGAGGGCGCCTGATCTTGCTACATGAATAAGAACTTCTGGTTATGGTGTATAGCTCGCAAGCGTTGGGAGTTAGAAGTATTAGGGGAAGGGAATAGACATGCACATATAGAACTTTCTGTGTCACAGCGCTAAGTCTGGCAGTCTAGTATATAAGGCTTTGCAAGATGGTTAGCTCCCGAGCGAACAACATTCCACTTTTGCCTGCGCCAGTGGTATAGCGGTACAGTCTTTGCGTTGTGTTCTGTCGCTTTACATGCATATGGGGTGGCGGTTATCTAAGATTAGGGACAGGATAAAATTAAGCGGGCGCCGGCGGCGGTGGTGGAATTTGAAGTCGTTATGTCGGAGAGCGCGATCAAGCATGATTTTGTTGACGCAGGACACGTAAGGGTGAAACCACTGTGAATGCCCGGCGAGAGAAATAGGGGCTTCTTACCAAAAGCTGGTAGTTATTATATAATCTTCACTAAGACATAGAACCTACAGGTGACAATTGAGAACAAGTGATAGATCAAAGCATGATATACTTTCAGAAAAACTACAGAGCAAATATCAGCTTCGCTATATGCTTAAATGGATTGAAATTGCTGTCGATGCTTATAATAGATATTTTATGATTAACTAGAACGTGTTTATATAAATCTACAGAAACGGCATAGCCATTAATATATCAACGGAAGTTTACGTGATATCATGATACTTGAGAAACCCTATTTGGAGCTGTTGAAGCTGTAGGATCTTATGTCATCAAATCAGACAGCGTATATATATTTCCAGGAATCGCTATTGATATAAAGAACTTCCCTCTGATACACATTTATGAGTTAAACCTGTTGAAAACAATTTTATGCTGAAAACGGAACACAATCTATTACTGACCGTATTGTTGCTTCTAGAACCTAGCATGCAGCTCCAAGCTGTTTCTTTATTGTTAGCTACAGTTGACAAAACGAATAGGGGCTACCACGATACTATAACAATCTGCGATTATGGTTAGTGTGTAGGATTAACGAATGCGGAGGCTTGATCTTAAAGAGGTACATCATGTCTAGGACAGAAGTGATATTAAACTTGCAATCTAGCGAAAGCTTGGCTCTACTATCTTGGAAGGTACTCGAGTATTATTTATTGGCGCATCATGACTACGTTCCTCCTGCTGCCGTTGTCAGTCACATGTCTACAAGCCCAACGTTGCATCGGCTAGATCTGGTTCAAGTTAAGAGATCCATTGGAACTCTAGTCTCTGGTGCTCTCGAGGTGTCCACTTACTTATCGGCCAACCTCGTTGCCTCTATGGTAGTAGTAAATGCTTGGCTCTTCTTTCTTGAGGCTACACCTGCAGGCTTTAAGCATTGTACTCCCCAGTGATGTCAAGATAGATCTTCTAGAAGCCCAGCTAGTATACCACTAGACTAGACTGGCAAGCTATAGCTAAACTAAACGATACACTAGAGGTCTAGTTAGTAGTTACTAAAAACGTCAGAATTCGAACAACATATGTTTAGCTAATATATGCAGTGACAATTATGTGTCAAGTTTTGTGATACTAGAATGATTCCGGTTATAAAACATCCTGATAATGACACTTGCCCTACTTGTTTTAGCTAGAGCATGCCTATCTACTAAGGAGGTATCAGTAGAAGAATGTGTTAATTATTTCAACAGAGACTAGCCCATCAAGGGAGGGCAGAGCGATCAAATCCAGACTGCCACTGACTGCTACACCAACCTTCCCCAATGCAACCCATACACATAGTTATGGAACAAACACAGTGTGATGTTCCGGCGGGACACATAACTTCAGCTTTATCGGCAGTGTCCTATTTGCTATCTCATATCAGGAGAATAGAATGACTCGGGAAGTGGGGTTGGGGAGGTTGTTATCAGGTAGTTTATAGCAGCCAAGACTTTCAACCCACCTGCTTAGTTCTTGGAAACAATGTCGGCTTGAGATTAGAACCACTTAGATAGAGCAATGAAGCATATCTGCCCGGAGTATCGGCGCAATGATTGGGTAACCTGATATGATTCTATCCCTTTGCTGGGTGTTTTACTGCATCCGAAATAATAGACAATAGTAAACACAAACGCCACGGCCAGCCACTTCCTCCTGACCTTCCATAAAAGGAGGAGTTCCGTGGTACAGGACTTGCTCGTGTGACTTATCCACCAATCCGCATGTATATCATCTTATATCTGGCTAAAAGTACATAGCAGAATGATTTCTTAGTGCCACTACCAATGCTTCTTTTCCAGCGCGTTGTCTCACAAGTTATGCACCGCCAAATTGGAGCAAATAGAAGGAGGGGTAGTATCCTCGAGGTGATATGTTGAAAAGCCATGCGTTTTTGAACCGCGAATCAAACAGTTACAAAAGCTACACTTGACGGCAGAATAAACCAGAGGTCAAAAGGATTGCTTAGACGGCTTATTATTCTGTCATGTAGTTCTAATTGCTGCTAACTTGACTTGTGTGTACCTGATAGGTCCTTGATATGATAGGATCCCTGAGCTCTGGGCTGTGTTATCTACCCCAACTGAATGTTTAAAATAAACGAGGTCGCACGACCATAATAAACTTCCCCAATGATATTAAGCACCCGGGACGGTTTTTATTGAACCTTCCTCAATAGTACAAGGATCATGATAACATGGAAACCCGGGCGCTTGGTGCCAATGCTCGAGATAGGTCAAATGCAGGGTTCTGTATGGTCCCGCTGGGTCGCGATTGAGTGCTGACTCCAATCTGGCTAATCCGGACCCTTGGCAGCGACGGCTTGGCTGCCGCCTCCGTTACCTATGTTGAACTCGATGGCAACCCCTCCTTGAAGCGTGGCTATCCGTTGATTGGAGATCTGCAGGGTCGAGAACTGAATGTCGTCGGGTTCTTATCAACCACCCTCGCACAAGTAACACCTTGGCAATGTCTCGGCATGTTCCTGCAACAGAGGGATGGGATGGGCGAAGATAGGCAGAGGATAAATACAGAGGACAGGCGACCTGCTCGTCGTCCACCGACGGGATGTGCCCACTGATCACCTCGTTTTCTCTGTTTTTTTTGTTCCCCATCGTTAAGTCTCTTAGCCTTGTAGCACGCACGCCATGGCTTCCTCCACCGTGCTGCATGAGAAGGATGCCGTGCCGTTGCCCGACGTAGCCGCTACCGACAAGGAGACAAGCTACACAGAGCCCGCTTCTCACCTCGTTCCTGGCGACCCGGTGAAAGTGGAAATCGACGTCGATGAGCAGGAGATAGAGCTCGAGGACATCTTCAAGCCACTTCCTCTCCTGCCTGGAGTCGCCCTAGAGCCGTCCCCGCTGACCTTCAGGGCCGTTATCACCGGCACGGTCCTCGGCTCGCTCGTGAACGCCGCCAATGTGTACTTGGGGCTGAAGACGGGGTTCACGTTCGGCTCGTCCATGTTTGGTGCCATCTTCGGATATGGTTTCGTGAAGCTCCTCTCTACTACCTTCTCGGGCATGCCCATATTGGGTATGCCCTTCGGCCCCCAGGTAAGCCACCTATCTCGCACCGATCACTCGGGGAGTTCCACTAGGTATTGCGCGTACTGATTACATGAGAACAATAGGAGAACAGTATAATCCAAGCTGCGGCGGCCGGAGCTGGCGGTTTGTCGGGACTTTTCGTGGCGGCGCTACCCGCCATGTACCACTTGAAGCTGCTGTCCGAGAACGTGCAGGACGATTACGGACGCTACATGACCCTCACCTTGATCGGGTCTTTCTTCGGTCTGTTCTTCGCCGTGCCGCTGCGCAAGTTCTTCATCATCAACGTCGCGCGCGACCTCCGCCTCATCTTCCCCACGGCCACCGCCACCGCTTTCACGATCCGATCGATGCACGCTGTCGGGTCCGGCGCCGAGGAGGCGATCAAGAAGATCAAGGCCCTCGGCATCTCGTTCGTCTCGGCCTTTGTCCTCCGGGTCGTCTCGGACTACGCCCTCGGCATCCTGTGGGACTGGCATGTCTTCACTTGGATCTTCATCTGGAGCGACTTCAAGAGCTTCGCTATCAACATCGAGAGTTGGGGTTGGTTCATCGAGTGGACTCCTGCATTTATAGGGTCGGGTCTCCTCGTCGGCCTCAACGTCGGTATCTCCTACTTCGTCGGCAGCTTCGTCGCCTGGGGCTTCGTAGGCCCCTTGCTTGTGTACACGGGTGAGTGCACCGGTAAGCAGGTTATGCCCGATGACCCCCATTGGGATAGATATATCACGTACAACAGCCTGTCGGGTATGAGTAGCCCGGACTACGTTCCTAGTCCCCGATACTGGTTCCTCTGGCCAGGTGTCATGGTTCTCCTCTGCTACTCCATGGCAGAGTTTCTCTTCAACTACAAGGTCCTCTGGTACGGTATCAAATACGGCTGGAAGAGCTTGGCTACAAGCGCCAACGCCATGTTGGCTAAGCGCGGCAAGCACGTCGCTTTTCTGGAGAGGCAGGCTGCCCATGAGAACGACAAATCTAACGTCGTCGAGGACTTTGCGACCAAGGAACAACAAGTCGCGACGTGGGTCTGGGTTGTGGGCTGCATTACGGTTCTAGTCGTCACGATGATCATCTGCGAGGTACAGTTCAACATGAATCCCGGGTTGGGATTCCTCGCCTCCATCCTCGCTATCATCTTCGCCTTTATGTCCATCCACGGATCGGGTGTCACTGACGTCACACCCCTGACCGCCTCGGCCAAGGCTTCCCAGCTCGTCTTTGGCGGCGTCACTCACGGCCAGCCCCAGCAACAGGCCCTCAGGACCAACTTGATCGCTGGTGCTATCGCCTCCGCTGGTGCGGATATGTCGACTTCTCTCACGAGCGATTTTAGGACAGGTTTCCTCCTTAGTACCCCTCCGAACCTGCAATTCTGGGCTCAGGCCGTTGGTACCGTTGTTGCTATGTTCCTGGCTCCCGGAATCTTCTTGCTGTTCGCAATGGCGTACCCCTGCATCCTCGATGCCGAGGCGGAGTTCTGCGAGTTCGCCGTCCCGTCCGTTACAGCGTGGCGGGCCGTCGCTGAGGCGGTCACCCTCCCCAACATCCCGATTCCCCTGTCGTCGGGGATCTTCAGCATCGTCATCGGCGTCTGGTCCATCATCCAGGTCTTCATCAAGCGAAACTACCTCACCGGGGAGCGCGAGAAGTACCGCAACTGGCTGCCGAACTGGATGGCCATTGGGGTTGCCTTCGTCCTGCCAGCGACTCACTACTCAACTGCGATGTGTATGGGCTCCGTCATTGCCCACTACTGGCTGAAGAAGTACCCTAAGAACTTCGAGCTCTACTGCTACGCTATCGCTGCTGGTCTCATCGCCGGTGAGGGTCTTGGAGGTGTCATTAACGCCGCCTTGGCGCTGGGCGGCGTTGGCGGTAGTGAATATGGTAGTAGTATCGCATGCCCTGCGGATTCATGCTAAACTTATGGTGGTGTGAGGTGCGCCGCTCTGAGAAGGAATATGTGGTGAGATGGAGTGGGGACGATTGATGAGTGTTAAATACCCAAGCTGAGGCATATTTTCTGTAGTTGATTCAATGTTCATAAGATTCATGGTCATTGTTGTAGTCTTGCTAACATGCACTTGGGTTTTGCTTCCTGTTTTGTTCATCGGTAGTGTTCCTCCTTTGCTGGTCATCATAGGCTAATGAGACTGTGAAAGGGAGGTTGCGTGCTTGAGCCAGATGGGCCTACCTGCCTTTAGCAAAAAAGCCTAGACATCGTGTCTGCGTCGTAACCAATATCCTTCGCCTTGTGATAGATGCTATTCACTGCCTTTTCCATATAAAGGGTCTTTGAAGTCTTACCAGAGTACTCCTCGCATGCTACATCGCATTTGAACCCACCTCGCCTTCAACGCGGAGAACAGGCTCATTGCGTGCTAGATCAGCTGAGAACCACTAGGTATCAGAGAACTCTGTACGACAGAGTTGATGGCCAGAGCCGCTTCGATGCTACGCTTGGATGAAGAAGGTGAGGCAGAATGCTGTCAACGCCAGTGCGTCATGACCGAGCAAGGATGCAGTGATCGTCGACAGGGAAGCTCTCAGCTACGAACATCTATGGTGCTCACATCCGTGAATGACCCTTCCGACGTCTATCTGCACAGCTCAACACGTCTTACATGCATCAGAGGCGGGCCGAATAACGGGTTCTACATGTAAAAAGATGGTAGCTATGTCGAAGGCAGTGGTCTAGATTTGTTTTGCCCTGTAAGCTTCGTGTCGTAACTAAATGGTGTAGGTAAACCCGCTGTTGGACCCGCTGTAAAGGAAGCGTAAAGGAAGCGTAAAAGAGTAGGTAACATGGTTAGCGGAGACGAGTAATGCGAAGGCGTTTATGATGGATCGTGTCTATGGTAAGGGCATGTGCTGCTGAACTTGACTGGGGAAGCTTATTACTAAGGGCTCACTAGAATGGGCTCACTAGTTAGAAGCCGGAGACTTGATGGTGAAGGACAATTACGCATAGGAGACGGGTTAGTCAAGTCGCCGGGTCTTTTATTAGCACACCGAAGATAGTGGCGATGGCTTCAAAGCTCGAGTTGCTTCAGACGCAGTCGCCACAGCACATACCAAAAATAGCAGCTGCATCGCCTCCGGTACTTTTAAAGCATATTCACCGGTGACCTGGAGCCGGTAAGTTTCAGGTTACCATCAAAGAGGATCGGAAGTAGGTAAACCTGAAGTGGGGTTTTGAACTGGCCATGACCAACGTCTTAACTTCGCAGGGGATGAGGATAAGTCATTAGTTACAACACGATCAAGAATACTAATAAGACACCGTTAAGATAATCCCTTTGGGGCGTGTTAACTACTTAATAGATTCCACCCTTCAGAAGCGTTGATATCTTGTAGGCACGTAGGATCGGTAACAGCGGCTGGTGCCTATCTATGCATACCGACAGCAAGATTGTGGCAAGTGTTCGTTCTACTACCCACGTTGGGAATAGCCACTGGGGCCAGGGTGATGTCGTCTCGAGTCTTACTTACATTAAGAAATGATTTTAAACAGATAGACATAGACGATGGAGAGTGTTGAGGGTTGCATTGCATGATGCGCGTAGACGATCAATATATACCTACTACGTATCGCAGCGTTGTGGTGGAGTGGGGGTAATTGAGGCAACTACATACTTATAACTTACTACGTACCTAACTAACTTTAGGTATTTGCTGTGCTATAGTAGACAGGGGTTTTGGCTAGTCATAAGCTTATACCTAGGTACCCGAAATCCATCTAACTAACAAGGTAAAAAATACCGACCCGACCCGAGAGAACGGTTTTCTATTTCTCTCGTATCGGATGTCATCCATTCACCCAGAAAATAGGAAGAAAATAGGAAATTTAACCCGGGACAAATCTCAACAGCCAGCCCTAAAGGTGGAGCCCGCTAAGTAAGCGATGGCGCAGTAAAACGCCTTGGTGACATAATTTCAGCCCTATAAGGCCCCGAGTTCAACCAATCTCAGGCTCAAGGTGAGGGCGTTGCGAAAGCGATACAGAAAGCGTGGACCCCATAATCCATCAGGTACCATACTTGGAATCCCTTTGGCTTATTTCGGTAATTCCACGTAGCACCTGTTTACGCATTTGGTCATCAGTGGTCGGGTCGCCAGGTTGTAGGCCGAGAAATAGAAAGAATTCTATTAAACTCAAGTTTATGTAGGTACCTACCTAAGGTACATGACCTGCATACCTAATTACAGTGGCCAGATCACTCGACCTCGATCTCAACTCTTAACTTAGGATGTACGTCCTTCTTATTATAGACGTCTAATGAACAACTCTAACAATTTAGTAAGGTAGATTGAGAAGTATTGCATCTACGGCTTTCTTGTTACGGCTTTCGGTGCGGTCTCGTGACACGCAAGTCGGAACCCTGGCTAGATCCGGTTAATGTGC
This sequence comes from Eutypa lata, assembly GCA_022661535.1. Taxonomy (NCBI): domain Eukaryota; kingdom Fungi; phylum Ascomycota; class Sordariomycetes; order Xylariales; family Diatrypaceae; genus Eutypa; species Eutypa lata. The sequence continues at coordinate 165,286 of JAKULF010000013.1, read as the reverse complement.
ACTTTTACAATAACTCTTGGCCCCGGCCGCTCCGATATAGCCTCGTCCTTCATGGGAAGCTCCCACTCCTGGCCCACACTGCCGACATTTTAAGGCTGAAAGCTTAGCAGCGAGATCGATTACCGACGAATAAGCTCATTATGTATTGTTTCCCCGTCTGTGCAGCTCAGCCTCCCATGAGGCTATTCCTATTGTGGAGGCCGATCTTCGGTTCTTGCGGTATTGATCTAAGGTGCTGACGCTCAGTGGAGGCGCATGGGGTTGCATCTCCGTCCCAAGTCGCATACTTAAGACTACATCATGAGCAGCTCCTCTGGGACTAATCGAAGGATCGATGTGACGGGAGGACGACGCAAGACCTTAATCAGCTAGAATAGATAGACATCGTGAAAAGATACCAGACATGGAAAGAGTCAATGTCAAGGGACGATCCGGAGGCGTAGTAGACCAAGTTGTTCAGATCATATAAGACTCACGATGTCAAGTCCACATGGATATCGTGATGAGAAAGACAAAAAAACAAACAAACACTCACTTGATAGCCACTGACAACCGTCCCTTAACGACTCCTTAAGATTTAACAGCACCGACACCTCGTCACAAAACATGCCGTCTGAAAGCTCCTCGAAGAAGAGTGGAAGTGGAAGTGAGTTTTCCAACAATTCAGGGGTTGTATTGCCAAGACATTAAACTAAATTAACATAGAGAGAGATGATTCCAAGAAGGGATCGAAGTCTGGGTCTTCTAAGGTAAAAAAAACACTGCATTTCAGGTGTAGATATCATGCTGACCGTTCGAAGAAGGGCAACGATAAGAAAGGCAAGAAAGGGGACAGCTCCCAAGGGGGAGAGGTCCCCTCCGGTCACGCGCCGCCAGACTTCTTCTCTTTCAACGATGCTGGCACAGATTTCACCGGCTGAACACAGTTTGACGCTGCTTGCCAGGTGCCACGGGGGAAGTTGATTAGGAGAAAGTTGATTTCGTGTATTTTCGGGGATATGATTTAAATCCACACGGATTAGTGTTCGGCGTACAAGGGATCTGGGTTCACTTCTGGATATGTATTATTACTAACTGATGTTTGGTGTTTGATTTTTGTTTTTGAGGAAGCCGCTGGGAGAGGGCTGTTTCATTCCCTTAGTCTTTAATATTTCCATTAAGATAGAACGATCGATATACCTTATCAAGCCACAAACCACCAAATTGTGACATGAAGCTCAGCCCATGGCACTCGTTATTGGTAATGAGTATTAATCTATGTAGATACTGTCTACATACAAAAGTGTCAGGGGTTAGGGGGTTTCTACTCATTGGAATATTGTAGAATTCCCCTTTATACAGAGAATTACAACTTGTTTGTATTTATGAACTTGGAAGTTATGCAAATGTGAAATTTACTAGGACCAACTAGTTGACAACTCTCAGCCCCCTTATGTATGAAAACAAACTTATCCTTCAATATACGATCCTTCTCTCTCCTTACATTATCATGTTCCTTTGGAAACGTAACTGTAGCAAAGTTCTAAAAAAAGCTGGAAGGTCTTACATAAATTATACTATAGTATGATTATCTGGAAACCTTACAATTGTCTACTATACATTTTATTTATGAAACCGCATATATATCGATTGATTTCAGGTCAATATGCTTTATCCTCCCAAAGATTGCTTCGCGTTACCAACATTCACCACTTCATATTTTGAGCAACAGCATAACTCTCCCACAACTCAACTCCATACAATGAATCCTAGCATTCCAATTTACATCAGTCATAGTATAAGGCCTCAGTCTTGAACTTTAACTGCAATTCTTTCAAATAACTGCTTAGATTTGAGTGTGTCGCTATAGTGACTCATTCGAATACACTGAAATACGCTTGGGCAGCCTTATTTATATTCATTGACATTATGTTTGATCGTCTAGTATTTGAGAGTACATACGTCGTTGCTTTGTATCGGAACAATGGGGATATTCAGGCTGGCAACTGACCATTCCTTTTCAAGCTTAATAATTCCGAACTAGACGAGCAAGACACGCTAGAAAATGGCTATTTGGCTAGGCGGAAAGCATCTTAAAGAAGGAATAATGTATCAAACTTGGTCCTAGTTGAATAGTAAGAATCCGTATTTTAGAATATTTAATACGATGGACAGTTAAGCTGAAATGAAACAATAGCGTAATATTTTGTTCATATATTTATATATACTGTATGTTAATCCTAGAATAGCCGACATTGGGGCTTCAATGGTGGTACAGGCTTGTTACAGAGGACATCCCTGTGACAGGTAAGCTAACTAACTAACACCCCGCATAGCCCACATGAGATCCGTTGCCGTCATAAGGCACCTTTCGTGTTCCCCCACCCCACTAAGATTAGAGCTCTGATAGGCACGTACGTTGCCGCGAATGAGCTTATTGCCCTCCTGCCCTCGTGCACATGAATCCAAAGCAAAGCAAAGCCACCTTCTGGAGGTATGACACACTTCACTGTAACATCAAATGATGTATGTGTGTAGGTGTATGTGTTACCAGTAACCCAAGAACTACCTAATAATAACGTTCACTTTGAACTTTAACTGGAAGGTTGCGTTTACTTCTTTTTGATCCAACCTAATCAATTACCTGCGAATCAGGCTGATGCTTTAAGATCCATCCATCCTCTTCCTTTATGTTTCGTTTCCTTCGACCGATATCTCGGACTTGATCCACCTCTTTTTTCCCTTTCAACCTAAATATACATACCTACCTAACTCTTACTTACCTCAACTCGTTCAAACCTCATATGAACGGTTGAGGCTACCTATACGGAATATCCGGAATATACGCAACCTATTTATCGGTCGATAACAAGCAAAAGTTCGAGTAGTCATCATGTTTGACCTCATCCCCATGTTCCTCTCGTAAGCCCCACCTCCAGCCTTCCGCCTCATCCATCTACCTATCTACTAGCCAGCCAGCCAGCCCGTTTACCCAAGAGAGAATGTTATCATTGCTATCGTATCGCTGTTGCTCTTACTAACTCATATGTCTCGTTCGCTCGCTCTCCCCGAACCATAGCTCTATCGCCTCGTTCCTCTTCCCCCTCTTTGCCTCGTACAAGGCGCTCAAGACCTCCGACCCCGCCCAACTGACGCCATGGCTCATGTACTGGTCGATCCTGTCGTGCGTGTTCCTCGTCGAGTCCTGGGTCGGCTTCGTGCTCGTGTGGATCCCCTTCTACTCGTACCTGCGTCTCTGCTTCCTGCTGTACCTCGTCCTGCCCCAGACCCAGGGCGCCCGTTACCTCTACGAGACCTACCTCTACCCCTACCTCGAGGAGAACGAAACCGCCATCGAGGAGTTCATCGCTAGCGCTCACGACCGCCTTAAAGCCACCGGCATGGCCTACCTCAAGCACGCCATCGAGCTCCTCCGCACCCGCGTGCTCGGCCTCCCGCCCGCCGCCGAGGTGGAGCGCCAAGAAGAGACGAGAGCTACTACCGCCCCCCAGGGCTACACGCAGGCCCTGCTCGCCCGGTTCAGCGTGCCGGCCGCCCGGTGGGCCGCCGACAACGCCGGGTCCGCCGGTCACGATTTCTACAACCTTCTAGCAGGCGCTGTCGGAGCGGCAGCGGCGGCTGGCGCGGGTGGTGGTGGTGGTGCTAAGTCCGCCGCCTCGTCCGTCACGGCCAAGGGCGATCCGTCTGCGAGCGGTACCCTCATACCCGATAACATCGGCGGTGCGCAGGAGAAGATAACGTTCATCGCGGCGCAGAAGGAGCGGCTGTCGTTCATGCTGAGCGCGCTAGACCGGGAGGCGCAGCAGTTAAACAACACAGAGGAACAGGCATCGCGGAAGGACTCTTCCCCGCGCTTGGAGGGACAGCAGCAGCAGCAGCAGTCGTCGGATAACGGCCTGTCCCGACCACCGAGCGGACATAGCGTTTGGAGCGCCCTTAGCAAGAGCCGGAGCGAGGTCGACTTCGAGAAGATTGACGCCGAGTCTGGCGCCGAGGAGGACGAGGGAACCATAAGAAGAAGGGCGCAGCAGCAGCAGCAGCAGCAGCAACAACAACAAGGACAGCAGCCGTCCGAGGGTAAAGCCCCGTGGAGTTTCCTTGGATGGGGTGTCGTAGGCACGGGACCCTCGGCGGATAGCGGCAAGAGCTCGGGAGTCGACACGTAGGGGTGGCCGCCTCGCTGAGACACGATGCTATGCTATGATTCGTGGAGTAGGGTCGATATAGGAGTTCTGGATTCCCCACTTTACGCATTGTTTGACTTCGGAAATCGGTAGAAGGGGGGTGGGGGGAGGTTACTACTACTACGTATAGGATCGGTATAATGGCGTTGAGACTCGGGGTCATTTGTGTATTTGTTTCTATACACTTCTTATCGATGTTAAGACTCAACATTCTAACTAGATTTATTGGGAGCTGAGAAGCTACTTCTAACGTGCGGCTTGTTTCATTATTGAGTCTACCGGGAGGCGTCTATCTGTCTCTTCGCTGTGCTTTCGTCTGTGACACGATAACATCCGTATGCATCTGCACATTAAGGCACAACCGCCTACGTCTTGAACCATTGCGCATTTATCCTTTCTATATCCTCCGTATACGTATGGCAGTTGACGAGTTGGATATATGCATCCCTACCTCTTCCATACCGTGGGTGTATCAGTATCAGAGCATTCGTATCGAAATCGTACATCCCCTTCCTGCCTCCCACACACGCATCCACTCCCTGCCACCCACAACACATCCCAACCCGTCCTTGTCTTTTCAATACATGTCTCGCATCACGACTTCTTGAATGGGTACCTGACCTCGTCGTCCTTGCGGAGCCAGATCTGCTTCTTCTTCTTGGTGGTGACGTGCTCGACCCACTGCTGGACGGCGTGGGCCTTCATGAACTTGCGGATGAAGCGCGGGTCCCACAGCTCCGACGCGATGCCCAGGTCCTTGCAGCACCGCATCAGCGCGTTCGACTTACACCCCTCGGCCGCCGTCGACACGCCCTCCTCGCTGAAGTACTGCTGCTCGCCGCGCGCTTGGCCTACGAATCTGTTTTCCGGGGGGAAATCTCATGTTAGCATATACATACACATACACATACATACACATAACATAGCACTCCTCATCTCTCTGTAGCTCCCGCTAAGTACGGCAAGGAAAGCAATGAAGAGAAAGAGAGAGAAAAAAAAAGTTGATGATGCAAGGGTCCTAAACTTACCGGCCATGCACGATCAGCGCATACTCCCTCGTGACCAGTTTCTCATGAACGGTCAGCTCCCCCCGCGGCGCCAGCCCCCAGCCGCCGGGCCCGAACGCCGCGTTCAGGATCCGCCGGTACTTGATCTCCGGCAGGTAGATGATGCCGTCGGGCTTGACCTCGATGTCGTCGGCGTCCAGGCGCTGCTGCAGGATCGCCGACACCTCGGGCGTGAACGCCGACGTGCCCAGCCCGTGGAACGACTGCGTCCAGTCGATCGGGTTGCCGTTTCCGTTTCCGTTGTCATGCTGCTGTGGTGTCGTAGACGCTGCGTCGGGGAGCGGGGTCCCTGATACGGCGGGGACGGGGGTTCGTGGGGTCGGCTTCGATGTAGATGTTGAGGTTGGGGTTGAGGCCGAGGTTGTTGGCGTTGCTTTGGATGCTGGCGAGGTGGTGGCGCTGTTGCTGCTGCGTGGAGAGTAGGCCGCTTTAGCTGCTGTAGTTGCTGCGGGCATCGATGCCTGTGCGTAGGATCTCGTTTTCGAGGCCGTTATGACGCTTCGTCTTGATAGGGACGCTGTCTGGAAGCGGGGGGACGAAGAGAGACGAAGATGCCTGCTTGCCACTCGAAGCGGCGGTAAGGTACGCGACGACATTTCTACTTCTTTTCCTTTTTTTCCTGTTCCGCGTAATATCCCTGTTTAATTGGCTAATACCAATGAGCGGCTCGTTGGTGAGAGCGCGTTTTGGAAGCTCCAAATATTTTTTTTCTTTCTCTTCCGGTGATGTCGTTGCAAAGAAGATCAAATTCGCAGCCACCCCTGCAAGGTTTGAAGTGGCGTCGCACACACAGACACAGACACACACACACACACTGAACCTCCGGGCCCCGCGGTCAATATGGATCCCCTCCCTTCCGCCTCTTATCACCTACACACACTGATGGACCTAGGCTACCTAGCTTGTTAGTGCCTCAACTTTCAGCGCTCAATACAGCAAACAGTAGCGGTAACTATTGGATAACACATCCGGCCGGATGGACTTGCCAAGTGACAATATCGTCTCAACAAGCCAAAATGATGAACTCTCATTATTATTTTTTACAAGTAGTGATTTTTCAAAGGGAGCGGGATTTTTTTTTCCTTCAAATAAAAGCCCTTTAATTACACTAAAAAATGTTGTTACAATTGATCCGTAAAACCCCTCAAGTCTCATCGTCATCATTGACTATCACCATCATCATGTGTTGTTCTTCGTTGATGTCCTCTCATCATTGTTGTGCTTTTTCCAGCACTCCCTGAAGACCTCCATCTGTGACTCAATTTGTTGGTTAGCGCTATTTTTCTCTCATTGGGGAAACATGAGATGAGATTTGGGTCCACCGACTTCCTTCTTGCACTGTCGCCAATCCTTCTTCTCGAAATAGCAATCCGTCAATTTAGAGTTTTCGTCTGGAAGCACAGTAATCAGCCTCAAGATACGTAAAGGTATTCAAGAGGTAGGTATATATTTGGAGATATTTGGAGATCTCGGCCCGGGTCTCCTCATATCGTACGGCACATACCTGCGCATCCTGTGCTAAAGATCCGCTTGTCCCTGTAGGATCCAACGGAGGAGCCTCCTGTCAGCGTCGTGGTACTACATACAAACCGTTGGAAACAAGACAGCTTGAAATAGAAAAAGCGTACCAGTCATCCGGTTCATCGTCATCTTCAGCTGCTGCTGCGGCCTGTTGCGCCGTACTTTCTTGCTTCGACATTATTCCCGACTTGTCAGTTTCGTTGACGTTTGTGAAAGTCTTATTGGTGGAATCGGATGTCCTTTGACGAGGCTGGTGTGGTTGGTAGAGCTAGGTCAAGCAGTTGAGCTATTGGTGGCTGCTATTTTAGTGGGCAAAGCCCCTTAGACAGCCCATAGAGCGGCGTAAATTCGGCTACAATACTGGGCTCAGGTCATCACTGAAAATCCGTCTGACGTCGAACGACAAGTCTATATCGCTATCGAACAGTGCTGGGGCACTGTCACAATTTTAGACAATGACTTCGCGAAAGCTGAATGTTCTTGTCTACACGGGCTCGGGGTCTACAGTAGAATCCGTTAAGCATGCGATCTACTCCTTGCGCCGCCTCCTATCTCCCAACTACGCAGTTATACCTATCACGGAAGCCGTCTTGCTGAAAGAACCATGGACCCCCTCTTGCGCATTACTCGTCTTCCCTGGCGGAGCTGACCTTGGTTATTGTCGTGTGCTCAATGGCGAGGGCAACTTCCTCATTTCCCAGTACGTGCGACGAGGTGGTGCATATCTGGGATTCTGTGCCGGGGGTTACTACGGGAGCCAAAAGTGCGAGTTTGAGGTTGGAAACAAGGCAATGGAAGTGGTAGGGCCGAGAGAGCTCGCCTTCTTCCCGGGCACGTGCCGAGGTGGTGCGTTTAAGGGGTTTCAATACCACAGCGAGAAAGGCGCCAAGGCGACCCGGTTACGTGTCACAAAAGATGCATTCAAAGGGGTCGGTGTGGTCCCTGAGGAATTCACTTCCTATTACAACGGAGGGGGCGTCTTCATCAAAAGAGGCCAGGAGAGCGACGATGTCGAAACTATCGCGAGTTACGTGGATGATCTAAATGTGGACGGTGGTGACCTAAATGCCGCTGTTGTATATTGTAAGGTCGGCCAAGGCACAGCTATGTTGACTGGGCCGCACCCCGAGTTTGCTGCGGCAAATCTCAGCCATCAATATGATGTACCTGGCTATGACGACCTGATTGCTAAACTGCAGGCAGACGATGGTGCGAGAACAAATTTCTTGAAGGCGTGCTTGAGAAAATTGGGATTGGAAGTTAATGAAGATACCTCGACTGTGCCCTCTTTGTCCAGACTTCATTTATCGTCTATCGTTAGCAATGATGTGGACGATCTTCTTTGCACATGGGACGAAATCATCACCAAAGAAGACGGCGAAGACTTTATCAGAGACGACTCTGATGTTTTTCACCTAGAAAAGCCGAGTTCGAAGTGGTCATTTACTCCGTTGAAGGAATCACTGCCTCTTGGTGACACCGAAAGTCAGACAGGGTCCGACAACCAGGCTCCTGTGCAGATAACCAGTCAAGGCAGTGTTGATTACGGCACCATCGTCAAGCGCATAGTTGCGCACGATGAAGCATGGCCAGAAGCCAAGGCGACACCTTACTTCAACCACCATGCCTTCTACGGTAGTCTCCAGGAGTACCGGAGCAAAGATACCGAGGCGGAAGAGTGGGGTGATTACTTTATGTACGGCGAAGTCGTCACGAGTACCAACACCCTCCTCGAGAAGAACTACAAGCTCCTTTCCAAACTACCCACGGGCTTCACTCTTGCCGCCACAACCCAGGTCGCGGGACGGGGCCGCGGTAGCAACGTCTGGATTGCTCCAGCCGGGAGCCTGATCATGTCGACCGTGATCAACCACCCGGCGCACCTCGCCCCCAGCCGCCCCGTCGTCTTCATCCAATACCTGGCCGCCGTGGCGATCGTCGAGGCCATCAAGTCGTACGACCGCGGGTACGAGGACCTGCCCGTGAAGCTGAAGTGGCCGAACGACATCTACGCGCTGGACCCGCGCAAGCCAGACACCTCGGATGACCACAATTCCTCTTCCTCTTCCCCATCCTACGTCAAGATCGGCGGCATCCTCTCCAACTGCGCCTACGCGTCCGGCACGTACCAGGTCGTGCTCGGCATCGGGATCAACACGACGAACGGGCGGCCCACGACGTCCCTCGACGCCCTGCTGCCGCCGCACCTGGCCCCCTTCCGCGTCGAGCGGCTCGTGGCGCGCATCCTCGTGCGCCTCGAGGTCCTGTACAAGACCTTCGTGCGCCGCGGCTTCACCCGCGACCTCGAGGGCGCGTACTACGCCCACTGGCTGCACGGCCGCCAGATCGTGAACCTGCAGGAGCACGGCGGCGCGCGCGCCCGCATCGTCGGCATCACGACCGATTGGGGGATGCTGAAGGCGGAGGAGCTCGGAAGTGATGATAGGCCTACCGGCAAGATGTGGGCCCTGCAGAGCGATGAGAATAGCTTTGATTTCTTTAGGGGGCTGATTAAGAGGAAGCTCTAGGTGGGACGTGGATGGGTTGAAGTATGTCTGGGTTTGACCACCTAATTATTTTGTCTCAGGGGTAAAGAAAGATATAAAAGAAGGAAGAAAGTTCACTCCTGATGAATGTCGACCAGGAGTTGATAGCTTGTTTGTATATTCTCTGTTGGTTTACTCCTATTAGCTTGTTCCCATCCCTCGCCACTTGTCCTCGATAAAAGCATTACCAACCCACCATCAAGGGCGTCAAGACATCAATAAGATACCTCTAAGTCATGATTTTCCGTCTAAGCGGTACGATTCCGGATTCAACTATTTTGACATTGAGTTGAAGTCACTATTGATAGAGCATGAGTGTATTCACAACCCACCTTTCCTTTCTTCATTCACTCACTCTCTCTCCACTCTGTCTTTCTCACCCCTTTTCAGTCTATGTGTCACAGGGCGTGTTTTTTTTTTTTAAAGAGCATGGGTTTGTCAACCGAGAGCGGTATATCCCGTGGGCTGAAGTTGATGACATCACCTCTCGCTCGCTTAGCCCATGCCAAAAGTTTTCACATGTGTAAATGTTCTGCGGGAAATCTTGGGAATACGAGGCAAAGGTTGACTGTCGACATATACATAGGAACATATAAATCTGTTTCCAATAATGGGGATGAGGCCGGAAAGCAGTACAGCACCTATGATAGTGAATAGATCACGGGTAATCACGGGGGCCGGGAATGAACAAACAGTTACGAGGAGCTGGAGGAGATGACTCGTGCTACTTGGCGACTTTCGCTTTTGGGGCATTAGGAGTTACTTTCTCCTGATCAGCAGGATATGGATATGATCAAGGGCTAAGGGTGAGGGGAAACGATTGCCGAGCTACTAGTTAGTGAATGGGAGGAGTGGTTTTAAATAGTGAGCATGAGGAGATCACGAGAACTCATCAATGTAGAAAACATACAGTCCCCAAACGTATCGGCCTTCCAAACTATGGTCTAGTTATTACCACCATGACATCGGTTTACTACTCTAAAACGACAATTACCTACTCGTTGATAATCTTGAGACTGTCATTATTCCGTTGGGGTTGTAGCCACTCCAAGCCCTCACCCCTGCCTGTGACACTATGATTGTTATACCTGGTAGTAAGTGATAGTCTTAATTGTTATATTACTAGCCTCGCCCGAGGCTCTCGAAGACACAATTTCACAAGCGGGCAGTTGAAGTTTAACGTAGTCCTTTAACGAAGGTAATAGTAGTAGTGTTGCTACATAGGTCCAGGCCCCTGTAGGGCTGGGGGGTTAAGAAACCATTGTTCCAGCTTATGTGGCGACGAAGGTGCCATTGTGAATTATTGGACCATCTTGAAGGGCTACATATGTACGTACGAATCTCGTTCTTCCAGCTTTCCAGGCGGGTCTGAAATAAGCGAAGGCCAAATTGAAATCCGTCTTACATACTAATACTAGTACATAGTTATAGTCGTTGTAAGCTAGTAAGGAATCCCTAGCATCAAGCATCGACGGTCGACTTCTGCGGAACTTACCGCGAACTACGCTAGGAAGTGGTTATCCTATAACTATCATGCTAGTAATCGTCTAGCAGATATTTCAGAAGGCGCAGCGGACGCCTTTTCTATAAGGGCGCTCGGCCAAGGACTCAATTCAATAAGGGGTACCTTGCAATAGTAAAGGAGCGCTCAATACCCGTCGTTGCAAATGATGTAAAATATTATGATGAAGCTTGGCATCCCGGCTCAGCCATAGAGCCTGCCCGATTTGAGGGTATCACGAGGTGTAAAATAATAATATACACACATTTATATATGTAGAAACAGGCCTTCCGGGCCTTCGTTTTCGTCTACCGAAGTTCTAACCCGTCCCAAACGCCGATCCGTAATTCCAGTGCATTCCATGGTCATTTCGCTCTTAACTACGCGTCATAGTCCACACCGTTTCGACTCGTATGGCGCCCTTCGTTCTATTCGGGTCTGTCGTAGTAGTCAGGTTCTTCTCCGATCCGGAATCGTCTCCGGGCGTGGATTCTTCTCCAGGCCCAGTCACCGTCGTGTCGTGCTTGATCACATCCGGGCGGTAAAAATCCTCCATCTCCCATGCTGCATTGTTCTCCACGCGGCTGTTCGATGTCGTCCCCATACAGTTGCTCCCCTGACCGGACCGATTTTTGGCATACCTGTCGGTTCGCTCGTCTGTGTCTTCCTTTAGTCGAGAGCCCCCTATTCGCTTTCTGTACATGGCATAGAGCGGCCGAAGCATCGGGATGCTAACGCATAGAATACCGAGGTTCGGTTCGAGTACAAACAGGAACATGATCGTGGGCAGTGTTGCCGTTATATTATCGTTTGCAAGGACCGTCGAAATGTATATTAGTCGGCATGTGGCGGCGACAACAACTCTGTACAGGTGGTTAGCATACCCCTTTTCCCTGTTGGAGGTAAACGGTGGTCATACGCAAGCCCTAGAGCAAAGCAGGACATGATGCCTAGCTTTTCGGTTTTTCGTGTTTGTAAGCTCCATATGCTATACATAGGTAATGACATGATGACCAAGTCACTGACGATATTGGTCGCGATTAAGGATTGGATCATCGGGACGTAGGCGCCGCACGTCCCGATGCCGGTCCACTGCGCCGAGATAGGGTGGCAGAGGAAAATGTTGGCGCAAAGGTAGCACACCATCCAAAGCACCACGAATCCCAACAAGGCCTTCGCGGCGTTGTGTAGGGATGTCGTGACGAAAACGCGTAGGAAGAAGGTCAACATGCTCGCTTTTATGAGTGACAACGCAACCACATATACAAGCGTGGTGCCGAAAGTAATCTGGCCGATGTATTGGAAGTTGGCATAGACTAATGTGCGTATATCCAAGTCAGTAAAGACCTATAGGCGCCTCGGGTGGCAATACGTATGCCGTGTCTACCCCGAGAGAAGGTGTGGCATTGGCCGACACTATAGGTTCCTGCTACACCGGGAAGGAGAATATTACTCACGTTCGAGATGGTCAGGCATGTTATAACCACTTCCTACTGGCACAACTATTTACGACGATGCGTTAGCGCTGCTTCTGAACCATTCGAAGAGCTTTCAACTTACTGAGACCGTGCGCGACCAACATCGCAAGTGCGAGAGGCTACGATGTTTGTCAGCAGTGTCAGCAAGAATTGCGTAGATAGGGAGACGGACAGTCGCGCAAAGGATTAAGGCATCGTCCCATCCCAATCCAGGCCCAAGACGTCGTCCTAAAATTCTGAGGCCCACCACCATCAACACGAGCACTGCGACGATGCAGTTGATTATGAGCTCGGCGCGCACGAAGCCCAGCACCGGCAGATGCACCAATTCCATTTTTTCAATGCTTTCCGACTGTCGTAGAAACTCGACAGCGTGACAACAATGCTCAGCATGCAGTTGTCAGCCGTCAAATCAAGCTCCGGGCGATTATAGTGACGTCCATGAAGGTGGCGGTATCGTGACCGTCACGGGTGGAGAGCGATGCGTTCGTGAGATATAGGTTGGTAAGTTTGGTCAGGGTGCCTTGAGACCCGAGGAACTGGTTCGTCTTCCTCCTTGCTGGCAATCCAGGTATAATAATAGCAGAACGATCGCGCATTAATGGAAAGGCAAAACTAACTTCTGCCACCGAGTCTACCTCCCGCTAAACAAGATTACTCCGCATAAAGGTGCCATCGGTTCCACATGTCGAAAGATCGCGGTTCAACACTGCAGCAGCAGCAGCAGCAGCAGCATATCAACGCTAAAATGAATCACGAACTAACAGAACATGTCAAGAAGCTATCAAAAAACCGTCGCACGGGGAACGAGTCTATGTGGACCCGGGGAGGCCAAACCGCACGGAATGTGGGAAAGGCTAGGTAGTATTGGGTAAGGTAAGAGCCGAAGAGAGCAACGAAGAGCATCCTACACAAGGGGTGAAGCCCGACGGAAGTTGTTTTGGATAATAGGACGGCCCCCCTTGTCGCATCGGTTAAGACACCCCGATTCACGTCGAGTAGCGTTCGCAAAGCCCTACCGTTGTTCCCCTCCCCAGCTATGTATATTAAATGCAGCAATGACAAATGACATCCATGGCAATGGTCCGCTACACGGAGCAAGCTTTCTGTCACAGAGCGATTAGCTATCATAAATCCCCGTTCTATAACTAACGGCATTTCAATTGTAGATGAATCAGTTGCTTGAAATGGAAAACATCCGTCCGGGGGATCGACACCTTGGCGTTCGCTAATGTGTGTGAATCTATAGCGACATCGTGGCAGCGTGGTTACTCAAACGGGATACAGGCGCACGGCACGGACATCAGTCGCGTTTCTACTGTATGTAACTACACGTAAGAGATCGTCAATCGGCATTGATCTACAAAGAATGCCGGACTCTTCGTTTTCTCCTACAGTAGGTATGTAGTATAGTGCTGCAATCTCCATCAAACGAAGACAACTACATATCTACTAAAGTCGCGTGACACCGAATGCGAAACCTCATAATTCACCATCACGAAGCTTACTTACATACCTTGGTACCAAAGCCTATGGCCAAAGTATTGCAGGGCTTCCCCATGGTTGAATGGCATGTAGGTATTACGACTTTCGCTTCAAAGCATTGACTTCCTGACAATGACCGGGGCTTCTAACTAGGTAGTTCCTTGAATTTCAAGAATGAATGTCGGGGTTGCCGAGCGATCTCGACTGTAAGGCTACGGAGGTAGGCCCTAGTTTTGATTTTAATTATGATGCGATGAACGGTTGTTTATCGATTATGTTGGCAACTCTAGAAATTACTTAGTGCTCTACACCAACTTGCAATTGTACACATGTAGGTGCATTAAACTTCATCTCCTACTTACCGAAGCATCTTGCAGGCCATGGCAAGGGATTCTCACTATCATGCATATGTATGCACGATCATCATGTTAAGTATCCCATGATATGAATGATAGTATGTCAGTAACTACAAGGATGCTATCAAGATAGTCTGAGACGCTTTGAACAAGTGAATAACTAACGATACCTGCCAGTTTAACGCTTCCCGGCATAGTGGTTCTTTAGCCTGAAGGCCTCTGCTAGGGGAGGTGCCGTGCCGATGCCCCATAGTTAGGTATGTATTGTACGAGGTAGTATTCCGTCTATGCATGCCATCTAAACCCCATGCGCACCAGTCACCTGCAGCCGGGTGATTAGGTGAGACACTTTAAGCGTGCATCCAATCCTATAGAGTGCATGATCGGCATTGGAGGGAGGATCATCGGAAAATGATAAGATGTCTTGAGTCAGCCAGTTTATAGTCATGAGGAAGAATGCAATATAAATGACTAATTAACCGTCTATACATGTTAGCAATGCTTCCGATATAAAAGAGGTTTATATCCCCACCATCTATCCTATCAATATCCGAGGCAATGCTATCTGATTAACATCACACCCACGCGCTTGGGGACACTGTGGGCGAATTAGGCCCACGTCCTAACCCTGGTTGGGCGCGTCAGCCACATCGTCCAGGATGTTGGTATCTCAAATGACCGTGCGGCGTTGACAGACGACAGCTTTAGCAGGGATAGAAAAATTCTACAAGATATGTTCAACTGTTTACCTCTAGTAGCGCATATTCATTATAGACGAAGTAGGAAGTAGTGACTAATTAAATATTCCTTAACATAACAGCTTGATGCATTTATTATTTCTTGCTAGGCCCCGGATAATATGCTTTACAATGCCTTGATGTATCTAATGTTCTACTTTCGTGCAAGCGGGGAGGCCTAGTAGGTCATTGTCCACAAAGAGATCATGCCCAAAATGAATATCGAAAAGGAACATTTGTTTCATAACGATGGGATTACGATTCTCAGGCAGGTGACGACATCGTGGGACCGCAATGTCACCCCTTAAACGGTTCTACAATATTTCCCCTATGTCCATTGCTAGATTTAGCTATTATCATACCCACGGAATTTAGCGTTGTACCAAGCAGGGGAACAAATATTCTACGCATACTATATTATATGGCATTGACAACTACGTAGACTACTTCGTACATAACGAAGTACCAATGTCGCAAGTCAAACACTTGAAATAATGCACGCCGGTCTAGAAATGACCATGTTGCTCGTCCGTGGAAAATTTCACAAGGACTACGAAGGTAACGGTCAAAAGTCAGAGGACTCATCGACAATCCGGCCCTAGTGCAAATGAGTCAAAATAAACTGTGTACTTTGTTGATAACATCGATTAGCGGATAATCCACCAAAAAGCACCTATGATACAAGGCTACATAGGGTGAAGATAAACTAAACGGTCAATATCTTTAGTGATGCTAGGGCACTTAACTACCTAAGCTTCTTGTATACCGTGCAAGCTGATACATGAGCTTACTGTAGGCAAAGTATCTGAGTCCTCTAACCTTTGACCGCTACCTTCGTAAAAGGGGGTAGTTATCTCTAGATCCACTACATGTGCAACGACTAACCACGCCCGGTCAAGGCTCCTGGTTATCTAACAAGCTGACATGCCTATCTAGGGATAGAACAATCGTTGCGATCTTATTCCCGTGCCACGCGAGCCAACCGTCACCTAGGCCTCAATCTTCTCAGTGGCCGTAAGTAGGATTAGGAAATCATGATATTTTAGCACACAACACTAATCGATACCGCTTATAGGCGTGGCTTCTTTCCGGTATCCGCGAAAACAATCGTTGGGAGCGACGGCCACTAATATAGCTACGTATCATTGTCATCTCCGGGGGACGTAAAATAGCTGTGCCTGTTGTGTCCTAGGATCAAGCCCTATTTTGCTTGTTATCATCTAGCACTTTTGGGTCGAGATTGTCCTCTATGCAAGTATTGCATTCGTCATCACTATCTTAACATTTGTTCGTTTTTGATAGAGGACCTGCCGCCACCCTAAGCAGACAGCTTTAATTCAGGAAATAGATGCAACTCATAGAGACGAGGCACCAGCGGGTGTGCTGTTTCTGCAACAATTCGACCAAGTTCTTACCAGATCAACACTTAATCGTGCCGCTACAATTGCGGTTATTCAAGGGTTGATTTCACACCATCACTTCTTCCAAGTCTGGCTATTTACACACCCCTTTCACTCTCCTCGGTCTATAAGCTACAAGCTAGAATGCAGCGGTGAATATAGGATGTTATCATGATGCCAAAGAGGAAGAAGATCATAATTGTCTTTTATCTTTCACTCCTCCCTCTTGAACTCACGAGAAGATCGAAATCGGAAGAAACTGTTAATTAGCTAGATAGATCTCAAAGGATGGAGGAATGCATCTCGCATCATCACATATAATAAGCAGCTCCCCTATTTATTCAACTGTAACTCTTAATATTCAATGTGATAATATCTTTGCGAAAAGGAACATTCTATTTTTAGCGTTATATAGGCTTGTTATTGATTCTTGTTGTATATCAACCTAATTTCTAAATCCAGTCTAAGTGTGAAATTGAAGTTTCTCCAGCAAGAAAGCCTAATAACGAGGTTTCAAGTTGCATGAGAAATATAGCACTGTGCCTAGATATGTTAACCTACCTGAAATGCTTGACATGCTTGACATGCCTATGTAATAGGGGTTGGTTTCGATGTGACATTAAGCGTTTACTACGGCCTCTCAGGACTCGACCAAGTATGATTGTGTACATCAAGAAATCATACAACGTCATATGACTGATAGCATTGAAGGTCAGACGGCAGAATAACATTCAGCTTCATACGATACTTCCAGATAAGAGTTCGGCCAAGTTTGAAGAATTGAAACTTTCTAGGACAACATGGATTTAGCATGTATTATTGACTGGTCTCTTAACCTTCGTAACACGTGGCTTATTTTAACTTATTAAACTGTATACATAGAGCGTCGGAGAGTAATTTTCTTTAAATAGCTTCACAACCTCTTGATGGACATAGACAGGAAGGTACTTCGTTTGTTCAGACTGGTCATTTGCTTTGTTCTAGACATCGCTATAACCCCAACTTCACGACCTCCACCTGCCAAGGCCCAAGGCGCGGGGAAGCACCATCACCCCGTGGGGTCTTAGAATACCAATCTTGATTTTCCGCCAGTCGGCATCGTTCCAATGTATCTGTTCGCTTTCCGGTATTACAAGAGCGATGTATCATTCATCCTCGGGTTAATATTATTGTATAGGTCATAGTTGTAACTGGCGTAGTCCTAGGTATAGGCTGACAGTTAATAAACATATTAAGCGTAGTTTACGTAGGCTATACTGTTATACGGTGGCGTTACGATCAGTTGAACGAGGTCTAGCGTTCGGCTGCTGGTGGCGATTGCAAAATGAAGTATCTAGTACTCGCCCTAGCCGGCCTTGTTTCCGCAGTCGCAACGGCCTCGACCTCGTACCTAGCATGGATGGCCGATTCGTTTATGCAGCGCGGCGTCAACAAGGTCTTTCACTATACCGAGGCAACATTATACCTGGGAATCGAGGCGGCCTACAGCTTAACGGGGAACAAAGGTATTGTTGATTGGTATGAGAGCCAGATCGACGCGGTCGTGCTCGACAATGGCACCCTGAAAGACTGGCTGTACGATTACTACTCGCTGGACGAATACCGGATGGGCCACAACTTCCTCTGGTGGTACGAGCGCACCGGGGACGAGAAGTACAAGTCAGCCGCCCGCATCATCCGGGAGCAGCTGAACAGACACCCGCGCACCCCGAGCGGCGGCTTCTGGCACCGCGACCCTAACTACCCGAACCAGATGTGGCTCGATGGTATCTTCATGGCGGACTCATTCTATGCGAAGTGGACGCGGTCGTTCGATGACGGAAACACTACCGCGTGGGACGACATCGTGCTGCAATTTGATACCATAGAGGCCCATACCCGCAACAAGACGAGTGGCCTCCTGGCGCACGGGTATGACGAAAGAAAGGTCGCTGTGTGGGCTGACCCTGTCACGGGCGCTGCACCCCTTGTTTGGGACCGTGCTGTTGGCTGGTAAGTAGCTTTTGGAGTGCTTAACGATGACTTGTGATGTCTGACTTGGAATATTTCAGGTACTTGCTCGCCCTTCTTGAGGTTATCCAGCTGTTTCCGGAGTCCCACCCTGGGTACGCTCGTTTGATAGATTACTTCACTTCGCTTGCAGCCGCCGTGAAGACAGCACAGGATGAGTCGGGCGGCTGGTGGCTTATCATGAACAAGCCATACCCGGCGATGGAGGGTAATTACATAGAGAGTAGTGCTACGGCTATGTTCACCTTTGGGTGGCTCAAAGGTATCAAGCTAGGCCTATTACCAGAGGACGAATGCCTTGGTCCGGCAAAGCAGGCATATACTCTCATGACAGACCGGTTCGTCAAACGGAATTCTAGCGGACTGCTGGATTGGAAAGGCACCGTCAAAGTTGGTTCTTTAAGCAGCAACGGGACGTTCGAGGTATTATATCTCGTAGACAAGCAAAATTCACTAGGGAGTTCTCACTAATTCGCAATAGTATTATATTAGCGTCCCAGTCGTCGACAACGACCAAAAGGGCGCGGGCCCTTTATGCTAGCTGCTTATGAGTGGGAGACTGTGTGTTGACTTCCAATTAGCCTCTTCCCCCTTCGTGGACTAAGCACAGTGTTTGACAAATGCGTCTTCGTGGCACGCAGTTTATTTCGCGCATTCTGCTTCAACGTATTGAAATAGGATATTACTAACAATATTTTGCTCTAGTGGGCTGATAAATGAGTGTGGCATGTAGCTACGGTTCAAATATACCTAATCTGAAAGCAAATTATGCGGTGGGAAGTGTTAGTAACTTCAGGTGTGTAGCCACATCGATTTCGTTCAGAAACTGACGGATTGATCTGCTTAACGAAACACCTCTATCGACGAAATATATATACTCGAGAACTACGAATTAGATTAACGTTGATGGTAATCCAATAACTGCTGCAGGAACTCTGCTAGTGTTGAGAATAGGAGAGACCCTTTTCCAATGAATGTATCGGTATAGTTTAGATTGATAGGCAGCAAGTAAGCCCGTTCAACATGACGCGTTTAGAATTATCAAACGCATTCTATGGTTATGTATTATGCAAAAGGCGTTTATATGAAATCTTACGTGGGACTCGGCAATCCTAATTGGCCCTCTGCTCATAGCTTGTATAAACAAGCACCCGGTTGCAACAATAATATATTAACCCGCGCTCCTGATAACGGCAGTTAAGCACCCCAGTACCTGTCGCTGCACTCTAAACACCTAGCCTGGACTTATCTACGACTTTGAATTCTGCTTCATAATGACTGCCTTATTCACGTCCTTAAGCAACGGCGACTTTCACCCCTTAAGCATTACCGGAACAGACCCGTGAGAATTACGATGCGACTGGACGGGCTCTCTGTGCTGCTCGGCATTGGATTTACCCTGCCGAGTGTCTCTGGTTTACTCCGTTTCTCATGTTCCCAGCTCGTCATTGAGCGCCTTGATCCTTTGGTCAATCCAGGGGTAATCGGATCGCCTCATCTCCACCAGATCATCGGCGGAGTATGTATCTTGTTTGCTAATATTCCCATGCGGTGCAAGTTTCTAGTATGGATGGCTAACCTATATACGCATAGAATGCGTTCAACGCATCCATGTACCCAGAGGATATAGACATCCCCAGCGAAGCTACTTGCACGACCTGCACCTTTGGCCAAGACTTCTCGAACTACTGGACAGCCGTCCTCTTCTTCCGAGCGCGCAATGGATCATTTCACCAGGTCTCCCAAAAGGGAAACGTGTATTTCGAGGAGTCGAACGGCGGCATGACGGTGTACTATATCCCGAGTTATGGTAGCACGAAGGTCACCGCGTTCCAACCTGTTAGTTGTGCCGATTGGTCTTACGGTGGTTTGTTGTGGCAGAGCTGAAACTATCTTAAGGGGTTCCGAATGATTGTTGGCGATCCAACACTTCGCACCGAAGAAGAAGCCAAGAGATACAGACAGCTCACCTAGTAAGTAGTGAGGAATCCATAGATCCTTTGTATTGAGAGCGATGACCGGATACGACACCGCCTTATTGTGTACCGATCTCATTCTGTGGGAACCTTTGATACTTCATATGCTAATTACTGCTATTATAGTACCTGCCTCCAAGATCCCATGACCCGGACTGGTGAAACATTGGACATGCCAAAAGAGCCATGCCCGGCAGGTATCATGGCTAACCTCCGATTCCCAACGTGAGTAATCTGTAGCTTTACCGAATCATGGAAGTAGTTCACTAAGCCGACTGCACAGCTGCTGGGACGGCGTCAACCTTGACTCTCCCGATCACGCTAGCCATGTTTCCTATCCCGAGAGTGGCACATTCGAGGACGGCGGCCCCTGTCCATCCACCCATCCAGTGAAAATTCCGCAACTGTTCTATGAAGTCATTTGGGATACCACACCTTTCAACGACCAGTCCGAGTGGCCTGAAGATGGTTCACAGCCGTTCGTCTGGAGTTTCGGTGATGCCACCGGCTACGGAAATCACGGGGACTACATGTTCGGCTGGAAAGGCGACGCACTGCAGATTGCCATGGACACGAATTGTAATGGTGATAGGTGCCCCGAACTCGAGTACCAAGAGATAAAGAACGGTAATCAATGCACTAAAAAACCGGCCTTGGAGGAGAATCTTAGCGGATGTAAGTTTCCAGAATTCCCCTTTTTGAGGTTCTTGGCTGACATGAAAATCCAGGGTTGGAGGAGCTGCCAGGTGGTGCCCAGGTCACCAACTTATAAGACGAGTTGGAAATATGGGTGTCTTCAACAGATATAGGGGGCTTCGTCGTTACAGCCCAATATATGAGGGTGCATTAATGATAACTGGAGGGTTCCGGTGCACGACTGTGTTCATACTAGTCGAAAGTTGACTCACATTCACTCATTCGCGTGGTTGAAGGGAAATTGTAGGTCGTGAATAAGATATTTGAATCTTTTGACAAATACCTTTATTTTTTACTGTATATGTAGAGCACTGGCATATCTTACTGTGTAAAAGCTCGAAGCTTGTCCCCTTGCTTCGTATCCTCTTCCACCAATTGTGATTGTACAACACCATCGCCTTCACCAGTAGCAGTATACTTGACTAAAGTAGGGACAGCTTTGAGATCCCATCTTGTACGCCAGATATTCTTTCGATCTTTCCACCTATTTCTCATCACAGGAGGAAATCAGCCTTTCTTTTTCTTTTCAACGGTAAATAAGGGTGCTCAACAAACATACGCAGCTCTCGATCCAACACCAACGACCGAGACATCCAAATCGTTTCTCTGCTGGAAGTACTTCTCAACAATGGGCAGCGCTTCTCGAACATCTGGACACCAGGGCTTTCCAGTCGTAGTATCGTTATCGACGATGAAGAAGATGTAGGTAATGTCGCCGACTTGTGGTATACGATCCTTGATCCGTTTCCACGAGGAGGGTAGTGAAGATGCCGCCACTTTGTGCAATCCCATTTTGGAGATATTATGACTGTGAGATGGCTTGAAAGATAGACTGGTGGGTTGTAGTTTCTGTGTTCTCTGTCATAAATAGGTAGTTACAAGGTAGCGTGGGGGCAGACGTTTTATATCAAATTCCATAATCTGTCCCACTTTTGACACAATTTCATTATAGGCAATAGCCAGACTAGAGGAATTGCTATGTACTTATCCGGATGGTCGATTACCTAATCAAGCACTAGCTATATCGCAGTACATACTTAATATGTCGAAGATTATTTGGGTTTTCTTTCAACATTATTTTAACCTAGATGCCCGCATGTACTCTAGAGGTATATCAAGTATTGCTCGGAAACTTGGATCCGTATTCGTATTTAGGTTAGTAACCGTCGACTAGATGTAGCTTGAATATACCTTGCTGCTGCCTTGCCATTGATACCTTAGGTCCTTAGAGCCCCTTTGACTCCTTCAGACCCCTTTAAACTCCTTAGGAAACAGTGCAACCACTTTGGCACATACATCCTAATCTCCTAGCTGCTGATACTAGACTTTATTCTATGTATTAATGAACTATACCATATACCATAGTTTATAGCCTTAATGTTTTACATGGAAAGGCTAGCTTGGACATTTCCCAAGCTTTAACCAGGTTCTTCATTCTCATAAACAACCGCGGCCCAACATTATAGCTTTCCTACACTTATCCTACACTTAGAAGATTATCCACACGCGTACCAGGCTAGGGCGTTATTTAGAGTCTTGTCCCAATGCGAATGGGGAAAACAATGCTATTGCAAACAGACATCGTAAAATGAATGTGCATCTGAACACAGTAACACGTATTCGACTATGTTCGATATAAAATACAACTAGGGAGGTACATGTATCTGACATGATAAACGGAAAGCACTTCGGATTTAGGGGGGGATCCACCCACTCCTGACTCTTATCTCCCGTGAGCCAATTTCTGAACATCTGCTTGACAGGTGATGCCAACTATCTCGACGCATCATAGCAGGCAAGCAAGGTTGTATAGTCATTGACCGAGAGCCAACTTCTTTATGATAATGTCATGTAAGTTATCGATATTGTCGAGGAATTCGATCCCGAACTTGTGGCAAACTATTTGTACGTTGCCCCTTTTCGAGTACCCCTCCGGGGCTATGGCGATGACTTTGCCGGGAACCTGCGCAGAAAGCCCGAATTCGAGCAGGCTTATCGGGGCCACCGTAGCTGGGTGGAAGTAAACCACGACAAGGTCGGCCTTTACTTGCTTGTCGAGCTCCCACAAGACCTGCTCACGGTATGGATCGAAGGTGATGTCCTCACGCCACGTGCTGTCCCAATCTGGGCGATTTGGATTGAAAATAGTTATCGGATGCTCAGAGAGCGAGGCAGATAGCTTTTCGCGCCAGTCGACATTGCCGACTGCAGTGGTTGTGCCTGCGAGGAACACCGACTTAATTCCGTTGATAGGCTCCTCCGAAGGCGCGTGTATGATCTGGCTTCTCTGGGTGGAATTCATTTTTCCAGGGGTGTAACAACGGAGTGGTGAATACTGTGAGATGAGAGCCTGAGAAATCCTGGACCGCAGCATGAGATGAAATGCTGAACTAATTACGTGACGTCGAAGAATGTCCTTCAAAGAGATTCAATTGAGAAGGAATCAGGCTGCGAGCGGGGTTAGAGATTGGCATGGATGCCTTAGGTAATATGAAGTTACGGTTAACCAATTTCGTAACAGAGGCAATTATATTAAAACAATTTCTTTTGTAACCAAAACCTTTATTAATTTCCATAATTTTTGTATTCACTAAACATGATATTAGATTTCTCGTATCCTGACACTGCCGCTCGCCACCTAGGCGCTCGAACAGGAACGAGATCCAGAGAGAGATCGTCCACCAGAGCACTGTTCTAGCGCTCATTCATTTGTCGTCGTCGTGGTGTCACCCACGAGGACGACGGTCATTTTAGAGCGGTCGAGAAACTGCTCTTCGTCGGCGGCAACCTCAGCCGCATTCTCCGGCTTCTGCATCACACCCATGAAGGTTTGGAATGCCGTCTCGTCCTTGAACACCAGTTCGGCGAAGGCATCGTAGTCGAAATCGGCCTGAGAGCCGATCAGGACTGAAGCCGGCGTGGTGGCATTGCGCTCCGTGGAACTTTCGGCCTGGCCCTGAGATCTATGTAGCGCCTTGTGTGCGCTAAGGGGAAATGCGCGCCGGCTAGCTTGCGCACCGGAGGCACGTGGCTGTTCTCGTAGTGCGCTTTTAACTGCTCCGGGGTTGTGCCGGGCTTGCGGTAAGCGAAGATTATGACAGAATAGGCCATCGTGGTGAACTGAAAAATAACTTTAGTAAGTGAGTGGGTGGAAGGAGGATCGAGACTGAGGAGTATCTAACAAGTTTAGCAGATGACACAGTTGTCAGGAAAAGAATGGGCTGAGATAGCTACTCACTCGAGAACTAGAATTTATTAGCCTGGTGCGCGTTGCTTATTTAGTAATCTGACGCTTAATCCCTCAAATGTAGTATATATGCACAACAACTATGTACGCAGTTGGCCCCCTAACTATCGACGCCTAGTCTGTTGGTCAGACTACATATTGAAGTATCTAATAAAAAAACCAACTAACTCACTGATCAGCTATTGGAGGACTCTGTAGAGTATCTTTATAATAACATACTCCCCCGTCATGCCAATCGACTTCAAATCACGCTCTCCTTTCAATGATGACACGAAGCGCCGACCTGTCTACGACAGTGAGCAAATGCTCACTAGCCAAGCGTCACACCTACGAAATGTGATCCTGTCGGCCTCTACGCTCCTCAATAGCAAAGTTGGCCCCGATACCCACGCCCTTGGTTCGCCTGCTAGCACGAAGCCCACTAAGGTTGTGTGCTAACAGAGCGGGATGGTGTTGCTTCAAACCATCACGACCAGGCGCAGTTGCTCGGTGTGCTAGCATATCTGCTGACGATAGCGGGAAGCTTGTCGGCGGGCGGGGATGGACCCGCTCGTTGAGCCTACCTATCGCTATAGTCTGGCGCGATACAACCCGTCGGTATATAATCTTCACAGTTTGTTCAGCCGCCCCTGAGCTACGACTGGGTATGAAGCTGGTCACTTGCGGGGAACGTTGGTAAGTTGAAGGAATGCGAAAGCGGCTCTAGAGAAAACTATCGTCTTTAGATCGTCCACCGTGAAGAGCCACATTTGTCAGGCGTGGTAACATACAAGAGACCTGATCTTCTCGAAGCTCGAATCTTTGACGGTCGCATCGTAAGGCATGGAAGTGTGAAGTTAATACGAAACGTTTAAATGAGTCCTGTGTAAGAGGCTCTAAACCTGGGCACATAACGTCTATATTCAGGAACAAGTACTTGCTTTTAGCCGGTTGAATAATTGCAAGAATAGAGAACAGTCTAGTGCACGAAGACCACACATCGAAATTTCCTACGTATGGGTTCTCTATAGGGACATAAAGTACGATAAAAAAGTACACTTTGGCAAGTTGACACCGAGAGATGTTCTCTCGAATGCAAAGATAGGCAAGTACGCACTCTGTACCTGTTTTCTGCTGGCAAGAGACCACACCTCGGAAGTAAAACAAGTAAATATAACCAGTAAGTGTATTGATAGTGTTAATATGACTATTAGATTATTGTATTAATTTTTACGTCTGTCCAAAGCGATGTATCCAAGTAGCTATGTCAGTGGATCGCCCGGGAGAAGGATCTCAGGAATCAAGCCAATCCAAGAACCGCCGACTCCACTGGTGTGTGAGCGCCTCTTCATTGCGCAACCTTTCGCGGTATAGCAGTGACGTGAGATACTTGTACAGGTAGGTGTTGGCGCCGTTGTACCGGATGCTGTGGTCGCTGTCGGTGAAAGCGCGCCACTCCATCTTCTGGGGCGGAACGCCGGCGCCGACGAGCAGATCGATCAGGGCCGCCGTGTTCTGGTAGTGCACGTTGTCGTCGCCGAGGCCGTGCAGGACGGTGAAGCCGCCAGCGATGTTCTTGAACCCGTCGACGTTGCGCACCGCCGTGTTGTTGTAGCCATCGGGATTCATCTGCGACGTCTTCATGTAGCGCTCCGTGTACATCGAGTCGTAGAAGCGCCAGTCGGTGACGGGCGCCACGATCAAGCCCAGAGTGAAGACGCCCGAGTCGAGCTCCACTACCTTCGATGACAGATACCCGCCGTACGACCACCCGAAGATGCCGACGTGGTTGGTGTCGATGAAGGAGTTGCGCGAGGCTAGCTCTTGGGCTGCCCAGACCTGGTCCTCGGCTTCGTAGTCACCTAGGTGCGAAGCTACGAGGGAGCGGAACTCCCGACCCTTGTAGCCCGTGCCCCGATTGTCGACGGTGTAGGTGATGTACTGGAGCTCGGGATCCGACGAAATGTAGGCGTTCCAGCTAGCCGAGGCATACGACTTGGTAATTTCCTGAGAACCAGGACCACCATAGGGCGTGAAGAGCACCGGATACTTCTTCGATGGGTCAAAGTTAGGCGGGAGCTGCTCTAGTACGTTGAGACTGTAGCCATCGGGATGCTCCAGGGTGAGATATGTGAGCTTGGGCAGGTTATACTCCTGGAGCTTGTCCCACAAGGCCTCGTTAGACGTGATGACTCTAATGGGCGTGCTAGTATCGTTAGCAGCATAGAGTTCATCGTATGGGACGTCAGGACCGCCATATCTCAGGATGTAATAACCTCCGCCCGACGAGAATGACGCTGACCAGTACGCTGGGATGGTATCGTCGACTAGTGCGTTTTTCTCATTTGTGGCATAAGATACGGAATACAGATGTCGCTCCGTGCTGTCACCTTCAGTAGAGAGGAAGTAAATTAGCTGACTGCTAGTATCCACCTTCAGCACTGAGGTGACCTCCCAATCTCCGGATGTAAGGGCAATGGCGGATGAGCCGTCAACTGAGTAGAGGTAGATGTGTTGCCATCCAGACTCGTCGGATAGATCCACATAGTAATCGCGACTCGTGCCATTAGTGCCGTTCGATTGACTAATCGGACCAACATATTGTATGGCTAGATTATTGTCAAGCCAGCCATCGGAGCCGTCACGCTCCCGAATGGATTGACTAGTCACCTCTTCTCCAACGTCAACCCGGACATGCGTGGAGTGATCTTGTACGCGGTTGAAAGCGCGGTATACGAAGCTGCTGTGGTCTGAGGTGGCCCACGCTAACTCGCCAATTACGAGATCCGTAGGCTCGTACACTTCAATGGGGACAGACGTCTGTGTCTCGCTTTCGACGCTCAAGATCGTCAAGGACACCGTAGGGTTCGTTGTGCCAACTTTGGGATAACGCAGGTCTAGCTTGCGAGGATAGACAGGCGCAATCTCCTGATTGTCCATGAAGTACTGTACGGTGAACGTCTCGACCCCTGTCTCGTTGAAGCTTAGGTAGGCTAGCGCCTCCCCATCTGGGGAGAACCAGAGTGTGGACCGGCTGCCGAAGATCTCTTCTTCGTAAACCCAGTCGGGAACGCCATGGAACAAGTCGGGGCTGCCGTCTTCCGTGATCTGGCTGATCGTGCCGTTCTTAGCAAGGTAGAGGTTATTGCCACGGACAAACGCAATCGCATCGCCTACAGGAGCAAACTCGGCATACTGGATATCGCCGACCTGATCCTCGACGAGAGGCGTTAGGGTTTTCGACTCGATATCCAGGACCGAGTAATCGGCGAAGTACGAATGCCGGTACTGCTTGGTGTAGTTGGTCGAGAATAGGACCTTTTGCAGGTCGTTCCGAATCCAATAGTCGTAGGTATCCGAGGGGATATCGTCTGCCGAGACGAATGTCTCGCTTTCTCCCGTGATGAAATTCTCCAGGATCAGTGAGCCGTCGTCACCCTGGTAGATGTATTGGCCGTCCTCTCCGCCCGTTAACCAACTGACGGACACCGAGCTGGCGCCAAACCCGCCGGTTACCATCGTCTCATTCCAAGTGAGGATCTTGGTGCCATTTCCCTCCGGTTGATGGGGTTGACGCGGTGGCTCAATTGCCGCTGCTACGCCCAGCAACACCGCTGACGTGATGAAGAACTTCATCGCGACGAGATGAGTAGCACACAGACGATTAGTCCCGGAGTCAAAGGGGAGAAAGGGCTCTAGAAGGGAATCTAGAACTCAGAAAAGATCGAGATTACGGTCAAGCCGGCCTCCTTATATATTCCAACGGGCCTGCCATTGAGCACCTTGTTCCCCCCGCCCCGGCAAGGTGCACAAGCTGTGCCTGAATTGAACCATCACCGAGCGCCCTTATTGGTGTTGTTGTCCCGCATTTTCCTGGGCAAGGTTATTGCCTTCCCGTCTAAGCTAGGGTCCCGTTGTCTTGGCACTGAGCGCCCGAGCAATCCATGAAGTAATTGTCCAATTAGAGCTGTGCTGATAGATTGCGGGATCCCAGCCGATGTCTTGGACACCGATAAGGAACGCTGCACATGCAGATCTGCTCGTAACGACTCCGAACTGCCGGATACGCTGTGGCTCTCTTATTGCTAGATACCCCTTGCTCGATGTTGCGATTCCTTGGTGTTACTTCGTATATCGTGAGTGAATATTGAGCCCTGCATCAGAGACCATTCTCAGCCTTAGAATGGGTAGGCAGGGGATAGCGCGGGGATGTAAATGCTACCCTCTGATCCATAGGAGGTTATTCTCCATCACAATGCGGAGCTGGCAAAGTTATCACATGTTCATAGGTATAAATCAACATCTCTACTGCTTTCAATATCCAACCTTTAATGTCTCTAAGTCTGGATAACATCAACCAGTGATCATACACACACCATTCATCATCATTATACTGACCATCCAATTCATACGCCACCACGATTACTAATTGTATATATAGAGGTGACAGAAATCAAGTTAGACCTTAGTCACGCACCTTGTAATATAGCAATAACACCAAGATCGTGCTTACATGTTAGTCGACTTATTAACAATGACCTCCTGTATGGTACGTTTATCACTTAGACTAACCAAGTCTATATTAGTATTTGTGCTGACTTGAGCGTATTGATATCTTCTCACACAATCCTTCTACTAGAAGATGATGTAAGTGACACTTGAGTACACAGAAGAGACGCAAACAATGTCGGCTCCCAATAGCACATGTGGCTAGTGCAAGTAATAGGGTCAAGTCAAACCGCATTAAAGATGCGAGTGAGACAACACTTATAGAAAAGGTTGATCAATGTAGCTATTCAATCATTCTAGAATGAGATACAGAATACAGGTATCTTCGCGTGTTCAGAACTAAAGTGGACATGGACATCACTATACCACCGTTTGGTTTAATTGAAGGAATCGTCTTAGGTCCTAATGGACTTGGTTGTGTATCCTGGATCTAAATAGATCCCAAAGTGGGATAGCCCCTAGTTCACAAAGACGGTAAATAATTGTACTCGTGAAATATAATTAGTGTTAGACTCCAGGTCGCATCTAGATTGCATCAATAAGACCTCATCAGCTGACAATTGCATTCAGCTCACAACCCATGTTACAGCCAGGGCCTACGGCATCTTCCGCGGCAGTAGACCATACTACATATTTGCTTAGATGTAACGTCTTGTAGCTGCTATCTCTAAAACACAACTTTTACTGCGTTGATTATAAGTAAAGTGTATAATGAGTAGATAATCGTCACGGGTTGCTCTTACTCCTTGTATGCAGTAATGTGGCCTGAAAGTTTCTGTATAAATCCGTAGACGGCTACTTCCGGATCTCTTACTTCAGTATTCCCATCCCAGGTTCTAGATCTTCTCAAATGTGGAGTACGCCTGATCTTCTAGAGAATCTGATTGTTTATATGATGCTAGCTAAGCACCCGCCTGCCAAAAGTAACATACAGAGGATCAAGCTATTCAGGTTTTCACGATATGATGTGACAGGGGCGCCCATACACACCTGAAATGGTAGGTAGACAACTTTCAAGGGGTTGAGATGTCACTTTATTGGGATTTCTTTCAAGAAGGAAAAGACTATAAATATATCCGTCCATCCATCTTTTACACAGTTTCAAACCCAGCTTAACAAAGCCTTTATCATATTATCTCAGATTATAACGAAGCACTGTTTCCCGGAGCGTGGAATTTTTCAACGGTTTAAAATTTAACGTCGACTTTACCCTGCAACCATGAAGGTTATTTCATCTCTCATCCTGTCCGCCGTTGCCGTTCATGGCTGGACCTTTGCATGCGGTAACACCTGCGAGGACAACACCAGTGACATGCAATACGTGATCACAGATTACGACCTTACCGCCGGCTCCTGCTACTCGTTCGGCCTGAACTACCCCTTTTGCAAATTTGAGTCTACCGATGCTGATGAATTGTAAGTTTCGCCAAGACATTCTTACTCTATTGTCCAACCAGCGATGTGGAGTTAGAGCTAACTTTGGGAAAGTCAACAAGCGACTATCTATGAATCCTGCGACACGGGAATCAGCGAAAGCGCTGTTCTTACAACTGGTTCTGGCTGCTCTTTCGAGCACCAGTGGGGTTCTTACATCCTTGCCTAACCATAAAAAACCCGAAGAGATATATTGATTGTTTGTTGTGATAGAGTCAAAGGGGAAGCAATGAAGAGCGCACGATTCCGGATGAAGAAGAAATACTACTCCCAAAGCATCATTTCCCCCAGATCATAGTTACAAATATTGCCGCTCTATGAGACCATCGATTGCACTTCCAAGAACCGTGGAAGGAAATCCCGAACCCTACCTACTCACCTATGTCTTGATACACAATAGCTATGCTTACATCAATATAAATGTCCGGTCCTATGTCAAGATGATCAATATTGGTGGATTAAAGATCTTTCAATTAAAGTATATTTAGTTGACAAGTTTAATTGCAAGTTTTCCTAATCAACCTTCTCGCATTTTAATCATTATGATGAAGGGCCGCAGGGACAAAAGAGCCAAGTACATGGGCCAAAAAGTATATCTATACAAAACTAAGGAGCAAAGGAAAGAACAAGAGCCAGCTCGAGAGCTGTTCGGGACTAACTATATCTACATTATAAGGATCGGACGAGCCGTGCTCGAGCCGATCCTAACCTAAGGTTGTCA
This sequence comes from Eutypa lata, assembly GCA_022661535.1. Taxonomy (NCBI): domain Eukaryota; kingdom Fungi; phylum Ascomycota; class Sordariomycetes; order Xylariales; family Diatrypaceae; genus Eutypa; species Eutypa lata. Next base: position 134,439 of record JAKULF010000013.1, on the reverse strand, counting down.
ACCCCTAGTGTTGGTTGGTAATATACGCCAAATTTAGTACTGTGATTGTCATTAGCTTTTAGAGGTTGAGATGCATAGGCATCCCTCTGTCTTTAACACAAGGCTAATTACAACTGCATGCTCATATACGATCTGGGCTCTTGCCACCCTCTTTATCCCAGGTTTGGCTAGAAAGACATTTTGCCACACTAATTAGGAGCTCTAATATTGCGGTCGAAATCTAAGTCCTAATCTATTCAATGTGGTTTTTCGACATAAAAGAAGTTGGTATGGTTATCCTCGGTTCACTGAGTCTTGGTCACTCAAGAACCATAGTATGGATGAATTATCTTCATTTGAGAACATAATTACAATATGGGTCTAAGCATAACTTTCAAATTATGTATCATGCGGCTCCCAATCCTCCCACTTCAGGGGCTCGCAATGCTAACAATGCTAAGAGCTAACAACGCAAACGAGATGCCCAAAACGATCTCCTTAGGCGCTTCTTATATGCTACACCTATGCTGTCAGCGGAGTTGGTTCCTTGCGAGTTAAAGTTCTTATGGCACTGCGGGACAGGGTAACCCCGTCGTCCTTATCCTTAATGTAATATGCTAGGTCGGCGTTTGGGTCCAGCTCCATCTGCGAGGTACCGTTGCCGAGGTAAGCAAAGCGGTTGCCGTTATACGTCACATCAAAGTCGTCCCACCTGACCTCGCTTAGCGCCTCCATGTAGTGCAGGGAGCTGCCCGGCCAAACCGCTGTGACCTTACCAGAGCGATTGTCCTTATACCACGACCGGCATCCACCGTCGGCCCAGACCGTAGAAGGCATGAAAGCTTCCTTATGCTGCATGAAGTCGTCGACCGCCTCCTTCTTGGGGTCGAATGCGCGGATGTCCTCCTTCTGCCAGCGGTTGAGGAACCGCAAGATGTACTCACCTTGCAGCTCGATGCCGAAGATGATGGGCCCGTTGGCTATTGCGCTATTCGGGCCCAGAAACATAAAGTAGTTCGGATAGCCGTGGGCGGCGACGGCCAGGTAGCTGCGGGGCTCGCTCTCCCACTCCATTGCGAGATCGACGTCCTTGCGCCTCCCCACGACCGGAAAGCGCGGCCTGAAAGTAGTGTCGAAGCCGGTGGCACACACGAGGACATCCACAGCCGTTTCGACGCCGTTGTTGGTCACGCATCCCTTCGATGTGATCTCTGTTATGTCCCCGAAGATAGCAGAGACATTATCAAGACCGAGAGTCTCGAGATAGTCCATACCGGGCTAGGTAACCGAATCGTTAGCGACCTCTTCGTTATCCTTTGTTTCTTGTGTTTCCTCATTTGCCCACCATGACATCGGAAGGTTGGTTGGTTAACTTACAGTGAGACGGCGACAACCCAAGGGAAAATCGGGGATTAATTTCTCCGCAAGTTCTGGGTTCAGCCTACTTTTCATATCCTTTGTCGCAGCAGTAACGGCCATTTTCTGCCTGACAGATTCCTTCAGGAAGGTAGGAAAGATCCTGTTTAGTTCGCTCTCAGTAGCCCGCCGCACCTCCAGTAGGGTATCTGGCTCATTGCGAAACTGGCGCTTCTGCTCATCCGTATACACATGATGCTCCGTGCCTAGGATTGGACTAATCCACCCTCGCTGTCGGATGAAAGCTGTGACATGGGAAGCAACCCTATATTATTCGTTAGTGACTGGCTTCCCGATACCCAGGGACAAGGCTTACTTACTTCTGAACTTGAGGTAAAATCTGAAGAGCTGATGATCTATAAACTGGGTTTTAGTAATTCATTTGAAAGGGAAGATTACACGGTAGTACCAAAAGCAATAGCCATCAGCAGTGGTAAACTTACCCATTTCCGATGATACCCACATTCTTTCCGCCGAGGTCAACAGAATCGTCCCATGCGGCACTGTGGAGGAGCTTTCCCCGGTAAGATTGAAGTCCTGGGATCGCCGGCCATTTCCACTTGTTCAGGACGCCTGATGCGTTGATAAGGAAGTCACAGCGTTTCTCGAAAACGGTCAGATCCTTCCTATTGCAAACGGTTACGACCCATTCGCTTTCGTCCCAGAAGGCACCAATCACTTCATGGTCGCAGCTGATGTATTGCCGGAGGCCGTACTTTCCGGCAAATTCAGCTAAGTAAGTGAAGATCTCGCTCGAGGAGACATATGTTGCTGACCAGTCCAATTTAGGCTCGAAAGAATAAGTGTAGTTGTGCCTGTCTCACTTAGTCAGAAGGAAACGGGCCACATATAATACGTTGATGCTGAATATAAATTGGCCACTTCATACTCACGCTGGAACGTCACAGGCACCTAGTATAAAGTGTTAGATATGATCATATACCTATGGATTAGGAGGCTACCAGTCTTACATCCAGGATATCTGTTCTCATACCAGGTCCCCCCAATATCAGGATTCTTCTCGTAGATATCGAGGCTGAAATCGGTAAAGTAGTGCTTTAGCTTGTAAGCCATGTAGAGGCCTGAGATTCCAGCACCAATACATATGACTCGTAGGTGGCGGTTTGAGTGGATTGGCTTGTTGCGTGTCGTGAAAGACTTTGATTGCACAGAAGCGGATGCGCCATTCGCTTGGGCAGCATCGTCCACGAGTTTTGATACCATGATTATAAAAACAAGAACCTAATGCGATGATGCTCCAGTAGACGAGAGAATTTTGATAGATAAGTACTCAAGAGGTGTAGTGGAGAGCATTGATCGATTATAAAGCGAACTCTACGCATATACCATAGCAGCTGGACTGGCTATCCTAGTCACCGGACAACTGTGTGCGTCGTATACAGAAACGCCACTGCGGGCCAATACTACCTAAGCTACAGCGGCAGACGACTCAGGCAAGAATCGGTGGGTAGAACTTGGAATATTGAGAGAGGATGGCAGGGTGCCTCGCCATTACCCCGCAAAGCACAACATGATAGGAACCTATGTAAAAAAAAGAAATGTTACACCGCTCGGAGGTGACCTCGCAATATCTTTCCTAGACTGATTTAAGCTTCTCGCTCTAAATCACGTAGTATATTAGTTATAAATCCAGAATTTCCACGCTCTATACTACATACTTACCAATCATATTAGACCTATTAATCCTACCCATCAACTCACAAACCATGTCTCTACTCATATACGGTCTGAACTGCCCTCATTGTGCGGCACTGCGACCGTACAACCTCGGTCGTATGTTTCACCCATGTCTCCGAATCATCGCTGACGTCGCAGTTAGTCATAAAGTAAATAGGAGTATTAAGTTCATGGCAGCCACTCAATGTCTGAAATATCCCTTGGCTTAAATCGAAACTGCTCTTTCCTTTCAGATATTAGCTTCTATAGATAGCATACATTGTATATGTCCACTACCCATTTCCATGTGGGGGGCGTAATTCCCCTTCAACGAATGTACAGAGTCGCTGCAAACCGGCTGTTTGTTGAGGAACTTCACACCCCCTAAGCGGCGGAATGCCAAGGATCACATGTGGATTCCCACCCCTAGTTTGATCTCACAAGACTCGGGGTCACTGCAACACCACAGCGGGCTGTAGACATGATAATTTTCTCTCAGATTATCTACCAAAATAGTATTGGTGTATCACCCAAGGATCCGCCAAGCTGGTGACACCTCTTCTAGATAACGCTCTGGCATTGTTGGTCGGTGCGACCGGCTTCCAAACCGGAATATGCTCCCGGTTGGAAACCTGTAGTTGTAAGAATTGCGACTGACTCTAGATTACACGGAGAGTAATCGACTGTCATGAGAAAGTAAAGGGTATAAGAATAATGCTAACCGCTGATTACTTTTTTGGCTTATACACTGATTGCTTTTGGGACATGTGTCACCATGAGCCGCCACCTGCCAGCTATAGAGTGTGTGCCCCTTAATTTAGTCCACTTCGCTATAGAATCTAGCACCTATTCCTTAGCTGCCACCATCTAGCTGCCACCACCTAGCTGTCATCACGATATAGCTACCATTACCCCCGTTATATTTATAAGGTTTATAGCCGAAAACTATTATTATATTACCTTGTTAAGTTATACATGTAACTACATACTAAGGCAAACCTTTAGAGCTATATAATGGTAGCAAGTAAGTGGTGGCAGCTAAGGAGTGGGTGTTATAGCGAAGTGATATCAGATGGCGACGACTGGTGGCAGATGTCTGAAAAAGTAATCAGTGGCTAGCATCACTCAATATTAACGACGAAATAGAGACGTGACTTTTAAATACACAATTGTAGGAAGATAAGCTACAATAAGCGTTCAAAACTCATAACGCTTGGACATCCGATCTTTTACTAAGATCCTAGAATAATGTAGCTATACAGGCTAGGAGCTCAACATTGGTAAACTGTCTCTACTACATTCTGTGTGAAATAGACGACATAGTGTGAAACTTAAGCCTAGGTGGGATAAGTATGACGCGACTTGAGAGATTTGCCGTTCTAATCTTTCAATCCTCCGTTTTGTCTATCGATTTCTGCACAGAGCCAAGAACAATCTTCAAGATGGCTTCAGCTGAAAGGTTCCCAGGGGTGCCACTCCAGGCCGTTGTATCCACCATGTTTCTGGCACCCGCCTGCTTGTGCAGTCCATCGGCGGCAAACTCCATCTTTTCTCTGACCACTCCGTCAACGCCCACCTGGAATAGCTGCACGCCTACCTGGGATGGCGGAGCGCCAAGTTTGTCCAGCTTCTTTGCATAATACGCCAATGCATCGTAGGGGTTGTCGCACGCGTGGCCCGCCGTGATGACGATGAGATTCAGGGGTCTGATCCACTTCTTCCGATGAGACGAAGCATATATAGCCTCTAGTTCGTTCAAATAGGAAAAGAGAATCTTATCTAAGGCCCTGAAATAACTGGAATGAGTAATCGCTTTGAAGATATTTTAGCGAGGTAAGGGAGTTAGTTGTGGGGGGATCCTTCCGGTAGTGCCCTTTAGAGTAACTTCGAACACGGAAGCCAGCCACAAGAAGACGAAAATAATGTAAGAATTGCTTACTGATTTAAGCGGCACTTGCCCCGGGGTCTCACGTGGTCGAAGATACCGGCAACGCTATCGTGGAACGCCAGGTTCCCATTCATGACACCGATGTTCTTGTACCCAAGATTGCCGGTAAGGAAGCTACTGTGGGGGCGGTGGTTAATGAAGAAAATCTCGATGCCGTTGGGGTCGTGCTCGATACAAATGCCTGCGATATCTTCCAGCAACGTGGCAACTTCGCCCCAGTATCTCACCATAGAGTCTGAGTCGTCGATGAGGAACGCAGTGTCAAAGTATTTTAGGTATATAAGGGCATCCTCGGCCTTCGTGAGGCCATCTCGCGTGGAGTTTTGGTCATACTTAAGTGCTTGAGCTATCGACGTCGGTTTGATCGGGGCGCTGGAAGGGATTGTAGATTCTTCGGGATACGGAAGCATCTTGGCTAAGAACCGTGAGGTAGTTTCAATGTCTCTGAGAAGCTTAGCTTTTGGAGGATATTTGCTCACAATGGCAGGATGTTTTGAGGTTCTTCTCAATTAGAAACAAGTCGAGTCCATGTCTAGCTGGTTTCAACTAAATGTATGAGCGACAAACATTCCTTGGTTCGTCGTACATAATATGGTCAGTTCATAATTTGTAGAACGGAATTGTACAATTTATTAGATAGATGTAAAGCAAGTGAGAAACCAGTCAGATGCTAGGTATCCTGTTGGAAAATGAGGGGTCATTTTCTTGATCATATAATATTGTCAATGGCGGATACAAATGGACATGATTGCTAACCATTTTCTAAGGCAAACAAACAACCTACGAATGTGACACATTGTGGACGCGGGTTTAGAGGAACACAAACATTAGGACAACTAAGAGTCTTAATGCTAGATCAGTAGGTGCTGTCATGTAGTGAGACATAGCTATCGTGACGTGGCTAAAAATGATAAGAGAGAATTGCTTAGAAAAGTCATGGTTTTGTGAAAGTTCGGAAAGCCATCATCTCGTAACATCATCATCCAATATAGTAACTCTCAGATTTCCGACCCTTGTCTTGTCATGAAATTTTACGTCTGTCGCAGTCGAGCATGGACCGGCATGCCATCTTTGAAAAATGTACCCACGCCCTCAACCCGGTATAAGCGGTTATCATCAATCACACTTTTTTCTGCATGTCTCTCGCCCCTGAATTCGAGTCAGCTCAAATACTTAAGTTCACTCGAGCATATGTTTCAAGGAGTGTAGACTTACTGCTCCTTATCCCAATCCTCCCAAGCACATTCAATATCGAACTCCCTCACTACAAATATCAAAGCAAGTTTTGTCACTAGGAGAGCCAGCTCTTGACCCACGCAATTCATGGGTCCCTGTTCAAATGGCCGCCATGAATTCTTGATCGGATAGAGGGGATCATCCTTCGCAACTAGCCAGCGCTCGGGAAGGAACTCTTCTACACGCGGCCAGTAAGCCGGATCGAGATGGATATTCCATACTCCGGTTTGCACGTGGAAGCCTTCCGTGGGATATAGTGCTCCATGACTAGATAGGTTGAAACCTGCGCTGCCTTGTCTAACGGTAAGCGCGATGGGGCAGATACGCAGAGATTCTTTGATAACCGCAAGCGTAAACGGCAATGCATTCAGCTTCTCTGGAGATTGTCGAATGATGATAGGAGTTGCTTTCAGGTCAGAACCAAATGCCCTAATGTGCTCTGCGCGAAGTTCTTCGAGTACCCTTGGATTGCGGGCTAGAAGTTGAAGAGTGAAGCATATGGACGCCGTTGTCGTGTCTACACCTGCCAACATAAACACTTTGACATTTTGAAGCGCGCTGTTTATCATCGCCTCCTTTTCCCTTTTCCCATGTCGATCCTTGTTCTCTGCTCGCCATGTCTTGGCGATTACATCCAAGGAAGTCCGTCGTCCATTCTTGTGGTCTGAGTCATCTCCGCTGTAGAATCTAGAACGAATCATGGGCTCTAAAATCCCCTTAATTTCCTGATTAACTCGCCAAACATCCAAGTGGTAAAATGGATTTGACCTTCTAGGAAGGGTTATAAGCATCTTCGGTACCAAGTTCCCTGTCTGTCTGAGAATCGCGGTTCGGAGAGCACTATAGCCGTTGGTTTGCTCTCCAAGGTGAAGGTCACTAAGAAAATATTAGCCACAAACATTCCCCGGAACACGAGTAGACCTACACTGTAAACCTGGCCATCACTTCAAAGACTAAAGCAGAGGCCTTTTGCTCAAGACTAAACACCTCACCCCAATCACCGTTGGCCCCAGCAAGGGCACGAATACAATCAGCGAAAACGTTGGCCTCTTCAGTTAGTGCGGGCACGCCAGCCATTAGATTCTTTGGACTGAATGCTGGCGCATACTGAGAGCGCAATAGGTGATGGAAGTCAATATCAGTTCCGGCTGAGCCAAGGTCGATTCCTTGAGTGAGGGGCGAGACAAGGAATTTGGACTGCCAGGACCTTGGCAAGGACCTCTGTTGGACCGCTTGTGCACATAGTTCAGGGTCGTTAACGATAGCTAGAAGCTGTGCCACCGGCCAAAGGTCTAAATAGATAACCGGCGGGCACCGGGCTTCATGTGGAAAATATTCCTGCCAGTGACGCATCATATAGATCTGGGCATAGCTGTGATGAGCATTAGGGGGCAATTTCGCACTAATGCTGCTCATTAGCTTCAGGTGACCATGGATCAAGGAATGCGGCTCCGCGACAGGCTAGAGATAGGTATTGTTAGCTGTGAGAACTCAGCTTTATGCGCTTGAGGACGCACTATTCCTTGCGACTTGAGTTTTCTTATTCGCCTTCGAGAGCTATACCCTTCGTAGAGAAAACTGCCAAGCTGAGTAACGACTGTCATGACGATAAAAGCGGCTATGGATAGTACGCTATAGCTTGCCATCGGCGCTATATTAAGAAGACCCATGGTTGTAGTAGTATCCTGACTTGTGATATATGGTTCATATGACGCCGCTACCACGAGACTATATCACTTATATAGTCAGTAATGATGTAGCATCTTGCATCGATACCTACTATGCTTGACTGAGAAAACAGTCAAAGCGCATGTAGCCTATGAGTAACACCAGCACCTAGCCTCTAGTACCACCTCTTCCACATTTAAAGACAGTAAACACTAATATACCACAACCACCGCGTGAATGGACATGAGAAACATCCACGCTTATTTTGATTGATGGATACGAAGTATTCAAAATACCCTTACCACCGCGTTCTTGGAGACTGGTCTTCACAACCTATTTGATTCCAAGTTAGGTTCGAGCATCAGTGTGGTTATCGTGAAGAGCCCAAATAATCAAGATGGTATGCGGGGTAGCTGAGACTGTCAGCTCGACCGTTGATAGTCGATGCGGTGCGATAATTCTATTTATTATCAACCGATATTAGACATGATGATCCTAATAGAGTCTTGATCAGAAACGCATCATACCGTATAGAAGCTTCGCTTGTCTAAATTTTGATTATGTAGTAATTGAGCTTTATCGCGTATGCACTAGTTACACAAAAACCTGGATGCGGGAGATGAACATAAGATGCTTCATATGATTTCCTCCATCACCCCTGAAGTGGAGTTGTTGGTATTGTGTTCTCCATCTCGAAGCTGTGGAGCTGTCATCTGACTTACATAGTTAGTGCATGGCTTACAAGGGGGGTTTTTCAGCTATGCTATTGGCTACATTTATTTACTGCTTAACCTGACACAAATTGATAAAGTCTTAGGTATCACCAGCAGACCGCATCCAACGACACCGTTTCGTTTCATATTCTTCGTAACCGCTGAATATATCAATTAGCGCCGTCGATAAACGGCAGGTCCCGGATAACTAACCGATAATTGCCAAGTCCGAATAGCTGAAATGTTTCATGCCTTACCATATCCCCACTTAGAGCAAAGGAGAATATGCCACTTCGGGTAAGCTACTTGTATCAACCTAGCCTGCCTTAAGACTCCTTCATCTTATTACGCCGTAATCAGTTAATATACCCCTTAAGGAACCAAAGATTGTATCACTTTGATGTTTTCTTTTCTTCTTTCTATAGCTGGCCCCCACTAACATCTCTAGCATGTTACGCGGCTAGTCCGTTCTCTTGGCGAAGCTATTGCGGCTGTTGAGGCTGTTGACGATCCTATTTTAGCTCTGCAACATCACATCTCCAATATAGAATTGTAAACATGTGGTGGTGAGAGTTGCCGAAACTACATATACTCTCACACAGTTACTGCTATCTATAGTTGGCCGGTATATAGAGACCTCGCTTAAGCAGACATCTTTGTAAGAATGCCTGACTGGGAGATAAAGCGTTGCAACGAAGCAATGACCCCTGACAACAATGCCCTGTCTCCATTCCAGCCAGCTGGTCCTCGTTTCTAATAACCCCTAGCGAAGTCTATAGCAGGACGCGGCTAATATTTCCGCCACTAAGCCCACATCCCGCTATTCGTATACACTTTCGACTCCTGGCAGGGTATACAAGCCGAATGAATGAAATTTCTATGCGCTTGTGGAGTTGACGGGGGGACTCTAATCAGTCAGTCGCGGCACCTATATCCGAGATGACCGCAGGCAGTCGATAGCGACCCGTCATCACGCCTACCGCTAGAGGCTACTTAAACGCGAGAGCCTCCCTCCTCGTTCTTGGTTTTCGTTTCAGCTCTTCAGCACTTTTTGCACACAAAGTTCCGTCTCTCAGTTTCATTCTCTATACTTTTTTATCACCGCTCTGTCGAGCCTGCCATTCTTTCTCTCCAGGTGGGAACTTACATTATCTGATTTGATACTTTTAACATTCATTTTTTCCCAACAACTATTTCACATCGTGCAAGACAAACCAACCAACAAACGAATCACCAAAAATGTCGAACAACATGAAGACTTCTTCCCTGATCGCGGCCCTAGCCTCGGCCGCCACCGTTGCTGCCCACGGCCACGTGAGCAACATCGTCGTCAACGGCGTGTCGTACCAGGGCTACGACCCGACCACCATGCCCTACATGACCGACCCTCCCGATGTTATCGGGTGGACCGCCGACGATACCGACAACGGCTTCGTCTCGCCGTCGTCCTACGGGGCCGCAGATATCGTCTGCCACAAGTCAGCCACCCCCGGTGGCGCGCACGTGGAGGTCGCCGCCGGCGACAGCATCAGCATTCAGTGGGACACCTGGCCCGAGAGCCACAAGGGCCCCATGATCGACTACCTCGCCGCCTGCAGCGGCAACTGCGAGGACAGCGACAAGACCGCCCTCGAGTTCTTCAAGATCGACGGCGCCGGCTACGATGCCGCCTCGTCGACCTGGGCCTCGGATGTCCTGATCGCCAACAACAACACCTGGCTCGTGCAGATCCCGTCGAGCATCGCCCCCGGCAACTACGTGCTCCGACACGAGACCATTGCTCTGCACAGCGCCGGCTCCGAGGATGGTGCTCAAAACTATCCTCAGTGCTTCAACCTGGCTGTCACCGGGTCCGGTACCGAAGTCCCTGCCGGTACCCTCGGGACGGAACTGTACAAGATTGACGACGCCGGCATCGTGGTCGACATCTACAACGGCCTGAGCTCGTACGCCGTCCCCGGCCCGACTCTCATCGCCGGTGCCTCCTCGTCCGTCGCCCAGTCCAGCTCTGCGGTCACAGCCTCCGGCACGGCCACCGTCGGAAGCGGTAGCGGCGCCACTACGACCGCTGAGCAGGCGACTTCGCAGGATCCCACTTCAGAGGCTACTTCAGTAGCTCAGCCAACCAGCACTGCGGAGCCTACCACTACCGCGCAGCCTACCACCACTGCCCCTTCGACCTTGGTGACGGCGACCCGTGCGCCCACCACTACCACTGCTGCACCCACTACCACCGCCGCCCCAACCGGTGGTGTTGGGGCCGCGGCCCTTTACGGCCAGTGCGGTGGAAATGGCTGGACAGGAGCCACCACCTGTGCTGAGGGTACTTGCGTCTTGCAGAACGATTACTACAGCCAGTGCATCAATGCTTAAAAAAGCACCCTTCAGCACGCCGCGAATCATCGAGGTGGCTTGTAAGAAACTATCGGGGAGAGAGAACGGATTGTGTGTGTATATAAGTAGATGGGGTAGACGGGGAGGACTTTTACACTTCTGGACATAGATTACACTATTTGTACATGTTAAATGAGAGAGACGACTTTGCCTTGAACTTGATATTATTATCTTTGAGACACGGTGACTTAGTATGCAATGTTTCTGTGACCCTCATCATTGATTATTAGTATAACTAACGGAATATTGCAACTCATGTTCTTGTATCAAACCCGATTACCTGGTGCCGTGAAGGAATATTTCCAATATCCTTTCACATGTATATGTAATGAGGCTCTCCAGGTGAGCTCAGGACAAACTCAGCAATATGAAACAATATGTTAACAAATTGTTAAATACGCTACTGCACCAAAAGATAAACCATTAATAATGTTTCTTTATTATGCTTTATATCTGACACAAATGACTTGATGCTCGGTATTAACTAGTTTGCAACTCTTGAGACTATATTTAGCAAACCCGTGTCGTCTATGTTGGGAGGGAAATGAGAATTTTTGGTGTAATGCTTTTTTGTACAACCTACCTATAGCTACTCAATTCTCGGTAGCGAAGATAAGCCTCCATGACTCCCTTTCAACCAGAGCATGCTAGTCAGCTAGTTTCCAAACGGTATACGAGTTCACATGATCTTCAGGAAATAACCGCCTGTTATCTTGAAATATCGCTCGTTGTACTATTCGACACAGGTTGAGGATGGAGACTGATTAGTTCTATATATAGGGGTCCAATCACAACATGCCTTTTTCGGGAACAACATTACACCAACTACTTCATCAAGTGGTACTCGAAATTTGACACTACCCAGTAGATGCTAGAGGAAAAAGATGATAGGTGAATTATTTTAGCGAGTACTGAAGCGGGCGAGCACGAGGCCCAATAATTGCATGAAGATGGCCAACGTTGGCAGACTCAATTGGAACACATCATCACTCGCATTGTGTTGGTCCAAACTTACCACTCCGTCGGATTCTAGAAGCCTCTAAACTCAGCCCCAACTGGTTGGTATATTCTGCCTTACGCGCAGCGTTAGCAGCAGCCCACTAAACCCCTGTCGTTTTGAACCTATCATGTCAATTTGTTAGTTATTATCGAAACGTAGATTCAAATACAATGCACAAACATTCACTAATTAAACCCAGTACTCTGAGAAGACTTTACTCTTAGTTTTTATTTAACGGGATGTGTGCCCTCTTACTATGTGTTGTGGCAAAACTGCCTTGACTTAGCTATCGTGAGGCATTTCGGCATGGCGAAGCTTTCAGAGGCCGCCTAGAGAGAGACCCACCCCGCAGTTCCAAATCATGCTCTGTTCCGTTTGCCGTGAGGGATTAGAAGGGATCTGGGATCCTGCAAAAACCAAACGAATCGGTCTAATCCGAGACTTCACTGATGTGCTCCATCTATTGCATCCGTATGTCGAAAATGATGATGAGTTCGAAGGGGTTCTAAGTGAGTTTTATCCGAACTTGGCGGTGGTCGTCGGATGTCTGCTTACTAGAGATATCAGATGAGTATGAGCTCCTTGAGCCGGAGCACTACGTTTTCGGACACCATGTGGATTACGATTCGGTGCTCCGATCAAAGGAGCAAGGGTGCGTCGCCTGCACACAATTTGACAACATTGAACCAGACGATCAGAACGAGCTCTTCGGGGCCTTGGGCTTCTTTTCAGCGTTCACAATAAATATATCTCGGAGGGACATGGCACGGCCCTCCATGACCGTCTTCTGGGGTGAAATGCTGGAACAATTTTTCAATGACATGGTCGTTCACGATGGTAAGTAATATCTACCCACAGATGAGACGGAGTTGCCCCTTACAATGATATAGAGAATGATACCGCCAACAGCGCAATCACACCATCTACGTCAGACCCTCCGACGTGGGTTATGATAGAAACCTGGCTAGATGAGTGCTTGAGGTCTCATAATCATTGCGCTGCCCAGCCACTAAGTGGGTTTGTTCCTACTCGCCTTTTGGAGTTGTGTTTTAGCGACGGCCAACTGGTTTTTCGCTTAGTTCCCGGGAGTAAACTTGAGCCTGGCGAACGTTATGCTACCTTGAGCCATTGCTGGGGAACGGGGCCTGCGGAGGAGAAGCTTCGACTCTTGGAGAAGACCGAGCGCATGTTAAAGGATGGCATGCCAGTCGGCATTCTGCCCAAGCTGTTCCGGCAAGCCTTCGAAATCATCGCGAAGCTTGAAATTCACTACCTCTGGATAGACCGGCTTTGCATAATTCAAGACTCGGATCAGGATTGGAGAACGGAGGCGGCAACCATGCAGACGGTTTACCGCAACGGTTTCTTGAACATCGCCGCGTTGGGCGCTAAAGACGACCAAGATGGGTGTTTCTTCGATCGAGACCCGATGCTAGTTGCCCCTACGGTTTTAAGCTTGAGCTCTGATAATCGGGGCCCCACGCAGCTCTACCGGCTCGAGGCGGAAGACGATTCCTGGCATTCGACCTTCGAAGGAGAGCCGCTGCTCTCCCGAGCATGGGTGTTGCAGGAGCGCGTCCTCGCTGCGCGGAACCTGTATTTTGGCCGGAAGCAGGTATTTTGGGAATGCTGCGAGTCGAACCATTGCGAGACGTTCCCCAAGACCACATTAGTGAAGTCGCCAGCTTCGAGCAAGCGTGCGTCGCTAATCCCTAATACGGCCTCTCTACCACATGGCTGGAAACCATTGATCCATGCACAGGATAAGGATAGTCACGGTAGGAACTTGCTAGGCCAGTGGAACTCAGCTGTGCAGAAGTACTGCGAATGTAGCCTCACATTCCCGAACGACAAACTTGTCGCGCTGTCTGGGCTCGCCAAGCACATGGGCGACAAATTGAGCGAACGCGTCGAGCAGGATGAATACCTTGCAGGGTTATGGAGAACCTCGATGCCCGGGAGTCTGTTATGGAAAGTTAAGGGGTTTGGGCGCCGGCCACCGCTATACCGTGCGCCGTCCTGGACGTGGGCTTCCTTGGACGGCGACATCATGTTGGAGTCAGGTGCTGGGGCTCCTCCCTGGTACGTCGATGTCGTTGGCGCTCACGTCCTTCCTCACGGCGAGGATGCCACGGGCGAATTGGTGGGAGGCCATCTCCACCTCAGCGGCCCGCTTTGCATCGCTACTGGTCTCCAAAAGTCGAAAATGGCGGGAGACCACCGTGCAATAATAAAATCGTTTCGTCGCCCAGACACAATGGCTCTGATGGACCTTCCTTTCGACAATGCTTCTGTCCAGTTTGACACCGATGATCAATACGATGATGTGGCAGTGCTAATATTCCGCGCGGATTCTCTGAGCTATCTCCCTTTGATAGACTGCAGAGGCCTCGCAGTTGTCCCTATACGAAGCCCAAAGTTGATGTATCGACGCGTAGGCTATGCAACTATAATGGTCAGAGCAGATGAGGAAGGTCTAAGCGAGCCTAGCGAGGTGCTAGATAAGTGTTTATTTACAACTATTGAGATGATTTAAGGATAACGACAGTTATAATGTGCAAGTCGTCATTTTCATATAACATGGGTTATGATGTTTGAAGCCACCTAATGTACGTTATAATATCAGATTGGACAGGTCAGGTTTAGACTAGTGAGTGACCTATGCTACCAGTAAGTTGAAAGTCGATCCATATAATTTCACCGTTATTAAAGATAGAACTATCCGAGTAATCTCATTACGATAACCTTTGAGCCTACAATGTGACTTGACTAGATGTACATACTACAGGACTACACCTAGGATGATTGGACCAGAAGACGGATCTGGATCAAGTAGGGGCATTACTCGCCACCCTTGTTCTTCTTCTTCTTGCCGCCGCCAACATTGGAGACGCCTGGTGTGGCAGAAAGGTGAACAAGTAGATGCATCCATTCATCTTCTTTCTCCTTCTGTTCTTCTTCTGTGTCCTTATATTCTCTGTGCGATGGTAACCACTCGAAGCCTTCTAGATAGGGTTTGTCGAGCTCATCATCAGCCTAATGAAGCAATTAGCAGCAGAACTTTTATGTCAAAGAGGCGTCCCTCGTAGTTCTCAAAAACTGACCCTCTTCTTGTTGAGCTTGTGGATGCAATCTAGTGCATCCTTGATAGTTACACCAGTTCGGTTTCGAGCCGTGACATGCGTCCCGAGATCGAATTTGAGATCAATTGCCCTCACTGGCGGTGTTACAAGATGTAGTTTGAGAATCTCTTTCTCGTCAATGGTAGTTGAGGATGTGTTGATCTTCCTGTTGCAGGCAATTGTAATGAGTATGTGTAAAATATTTCCGTGTTATAGATTGCAAATGGTACTTAATAATAGAATGGCTTACCATCCGGTCTTCTGTGTCTGCTTAGCTATTTGAATCGGGGTCTGCGATTCCCCTATAGATAGTTAATATCCACCTATAATACGCGGTAAGCTTCAAGCTATGACAAACATACATAGTTCTTTCATGCTCGCAACTCCAGCAACCATGGAGCTTTTCCGTCGTGAAGCAGCCTTCTCCTTAGGATCTTTAGGAGGCGACGAGGAGAGGCCTTGAACAGCAGAGTCGACCTTAGTCAGAGGCTCTACGATGTCAGCGCCAGCGTTGCTTATTGGTTCGACGGTGTCGGCATCAGCACTCTTTGTCGGTTCGACGACTTCGGCACCAGCATTGTTTATTGGTTCGACGACGTCGACACCAGCATTGTTTATTGGTTCGACGATGTCGGCGGCGGCATTGTTTATTGGTTCGGCCATGGTGAATTGAGGGGTTTGTGGAAGGTTGGATGGAAAATACTCTTCTGATAACCAAAGAGGGCCAGAGTGTTAGCCAACACGATACTGATCTAATTTAGGTTGACCGGGTTACTCTGGGAATGATGTTTACCTCAGGAAGCAGATTTAATGATGAATTGATGATTGTACGAGATGCTTGATCGTAGGATAGTGAGTATTCAAGAAAGGAGAGGGGAAGAGGGAAATGGGAGTCAAGCACTCTTTAAAGGGGACAAGAAGAGGGGTTTCTCCTGGGGGCCGAATGAAAAGGCAGAACGGGATCGGCGACCAGCTGATACAGTTCCTGCCATTATGGTTTCGTCTTGCGGGCGGGGTAAATACATGAAGCGTATTAGGCTGCTCACCTTATGATGGTGGTGTAGACCATCGCGTGACTGGTAGCTGAGCTTCTGAGCTCATCGTTCTCCAACGGATTCGGAGCTCACCATCGTCACATCATACTTACTCGAACAGGCATAGTCCTGCGTCTAAATCTGGGGATACCCCCTGGGAAATCCGGGGGCGGGGCCTGGTATTACGCATGGCTCCACCAGCACTGCGACGGGCTGTTGAAAACGCAATTGCCGTTTAAGACGCATAGTGAATAGGGAGTTTACATAGGTCAGGCAGAAGAAGTTGAAGCTCTCCAATCTATGGAAGGATTGTCTTGTTCCATGAAAGTTGAGAAAAAGACAGAGAGGGTCGTTGACTGTTCTGTCTGTCTGTCTCATCCGACTGTAACTAAAGTGGAAATCGCCTCGGAAACATACGGCGATCGTCCCACCTTCCACCTTGTGATTTTGAATGGTCTAGTATTGCAGGGGTCTGAACAATTCCACCTTCCATTCAATCCGATAATAAGACGATTAAATGAGGGAATAGGACAATAAAGTCTCGAGAAATCAGACGACATAAATATTTTCATGAACCCATTTACTTGATCTTACCATTGATGGATACTATAATCATCAACTCGTTGAGCAATACCTCTGAGCCGGTGAGTACAACGAGGTAGTGCTGGTGACGTGATCTTCTGCGTCATCATATGCACTGGAGGATTATGGTAACTGACTCAACTTGATGTTTACCAAAAAAGACTCACAATACAGGCAAACGGACGTTCCTCGTTGAGCTATACCTTTCGCAATATTTAAATTTTATAGTTAGATTAATTCTTCAGAATGTCCGGAGTCCTACGCATCTTCACACATCCGAAAGGGTTGCAAGCCTATGAAGCACTGTGGGCTGTGGCTCACAAGGCGCAGTTATCAATGCCAAGATGGGCAGCTACATATCTACTTCTGCGAAACTAACGACAGTGCAGTTAGGGAGCTAATTGATGCGCTAGAGATGTTAAAACGGCAATTGCGTATCTGAAGATAACCAATCCCAAGCTGTAGTCTCAAAAAGTGGGTTCCTACCTGCTTCATCAACTACGACTGATGTTTGATACGGAACTTTTGAGAAGAATGATATTCACTGGACTTAATTGTGAGACGTTTTTAGTTGAGACCGGAAGTCAAAATACGAAAAGATGACAGTCACGTAGAATTGTCTTATAACTTCTTGTTTTAAGGTTGACAGTTGGCTCTTATTCTGTGAGGACCTAACTAGTAGAGGCGTGTGGTGGAAATCGGTGGATTATAGGGGGTAGTGCTGCTCTTCAATACCCACAGTACGTTGAGAATTGGACCACGGCTTGGAATTAATTGCTAACGTGCCTGGATTCTTTAGTGTTGCCTTGCACGCATGCTGGGCGTATCATTTATTGTGGCAAACAAGTCTGGTACAACCTGTCGGGTAAGGCTTTTCGGCAAGATGCCGCTATGAAATTATCTAGCTCTAGGCATCGTTTCTAGGTTAAACTCCGCAAGATGTGATGACATGGTTGAAGAAGAGGACTATAAGGATCATCATTTGTAGGGGTTCCCTCAACCAAGTGGCTGTCTGGCAACTGTCAGGGGGGACCACTGCCAGATAATTGAAATTCGGTTTAGCCAGATGTGTGCGTGGGCAGAAATTGGCTTGAGCGTGATATTAGCACATTTGAATGAAGTTCAATACGAAATAGACTAGCGCGTGGTGACAAAGACCGTATAATTACTAGGATTTTCACGATGTGGCAGAGTTTATTTTAGCTAACATGTCTCGAAGCTGCATGAGTTCTCCGAACTGTATTGACAAAAGCATCCATGAATTCTATTTTGAGGTAACAAACACCATCAAGTAAAACCAGTGTGGAACATTGGCCTCTATGAGGCATCTCATTTTAAGCTCGTGCGACTAGGCTATATCCTTGTCTACTTCTTACAACTATATAGAGCTACACTAAACAATTCATTTAACCACTTATTGGTATTTGAATCCAAGTATTGCTAAAATTGGTATGCTCTCTCATTCTTCCTAGGCTACTTATTTCTCACCTAGCGACCAAGATTCCAGAAGTATTAAGAGGATGGTACGGTACACCCTCCGACTATAAATGTATGTCAATTGGTGGCTGCCGCATATTCTGTTCACCTACAGCATCAAGAGCGGTCTTAACATCACTAAGTCATTGTGGTTCTTGATTTTGTCACCCTACATTCCATGATAGAGCTGGATGGGGTGGTTTCACTAAAATCTCGCTTGCTGAAATTGTCCACGGTTGCTAAACTGATGTGTGGAGTTGAACTTTTTTAAGCTAGGCACATGAGGCCAGCATAGCTTCTTATTAGTGTACTGACTCTTTATAATGTTCTTAAGCAAGGCTATTATTATCGCGTTTGCCTCGTTCTGTGAACAGAAGTGGTGTTTTATTCAAGACCAGGCTCCAGGGCCGTCATCTACAAATGTATCATATTTCCACTCCTGGGGTGACTCATTCGGTATATCCATAAGACTTTTGGGAGAATCGCCTGTATCTGGTAACAAGGCCTTATTTCCTGTGAGAGGTATCCTTGGTATCATCATGAACCTAGGATATATATATATATTTTCTGACACTAGATTTTGGGAAAGGACCTATCGACGACAAGAATAGTTCAGTGATCAGTCCTCAATTAGCTAGTTTAACTTGGTATTTTATTGATGTGCTAGGCGAGGTTTCTCGTAATTTAGCTGCTATGTGGCATAAACGAAATCTACGAGATTCTTAGCAGGTGCTTTAGTTACAATCTAAGTAAACTCTGATGTTTAAGAATCCAGTTTAGACCAACAGGCCAGAACAAGACAAAGAGATAAAGTGCTAAGATCTACGATTAATAATTAACTGCCCAACTCATACGTAAAAAAGCAAAGATAATATTATAAATAACGTATACATGGTGAAACTATGTTGATCACCTTCATGTTGGGTTTTAAGCGGGCTCCATTATCTACCAGTAAGAGATAGCAACTTCAAGTATATAGCACTAAGGGCATGAAAATACCAGAAAGAGAAATAGGAAACATATTAAAAATTCAAAGACGAGATATGGCAGACGCATCATTGTATTATTTACTGCCCGTGGTGCATATAGAAAGTTGTCCACCCCTGATTCCCGAACCCCCCTTTTCGACCCACCCTTCCAGATTACCACATCATTATTTTATAAAGAAACGAAAGGCAATTAAATACAAACTAATGCTAACAACAGTCGGTAAAACAGTCAAGAACCCAAGGCTCTAAAGCCTTTTATTTGGTAGCCGCAACAGCAGACCCATCCCCCGTTTCTGGATCTTGGTGCAGTCCCATCGTCGCTGCAGGCTCTGCAGAAGGTTGTAATGCATCTTGCGTAGGATCAGCGGTCTCGTCTCCTAGTTTATCCTCTCCCGACTGGTTCTCCTGAGGTACAGCCGATACATCCTCTTCAGAAGCTACATTCTGCTTCTTGCCAAATAAGTTGGCCGGCATACTCGGCATCTGCGGCATCTGCCTAGGGATAAAGGATTTGAGGCTGGACGTAGTGGGAATCTGTGGCATCTCGGGCAATTTCGAAGGTACGTAAGATTTCATATCAGTGCCTGTTTGCTGTGCAATCCTCATCAGGTGTCGCATGTAGGTTGTCTTCGGAGTCTCCTTCGCATCGCTGATTTGTGGAGTTGTCTCGTTATCATCCGGTAGGGGTACGAGGGATGCAGCGGCGGTTATGTCAAGCGGCGACTCGTCGGGCAGCGCTTCGTCATCCTGGTCATCCTCTGTTGCGTCCTGGGCATCTGAATCTGCTGCACCTGCCTCTTCCATAACCACTTCACCCTTTGGCACTTCCTTGCCATCCTCCGTGGTATCTATGAGTTGATCTACGGGCTCCGGTTGTGATGGCGCGGCGGCAAACTTCGGATCGTCAAAGAGTTCAGAGTCGTCGTTAAACCACCTGACCACCAATGTGCTTGCCTCCCCTACCATCTGCTGATATTTCTCATTCTTTTCCGGTTTGAACATGTTCACATGAGCCTGAACTTCGTCTTCAACCTTCTTCACAACCTGTCTGGAGAAGAGATTATAGGCCTGATGGTCCTTTTCGGGAATCGCACAGAAGGTACGCTCGGGAACGAAGTAACCCCCGCTCCACATACCGTTCTCTCCAAGAGACACATAGAAGTCATGAAAGCCTACGCCCTTGAGGCTCGCTATCCGCTCGAGTCTTCGGCTAAGCTCTTGTTGCTTCATTAGAGCACCAACGAAGGTAAAATGATCAGACAGATACTCGAAGGATCTTCCGACGTTCCCTCGGTTGATATAAGCAAGACCCTGGCTGAGCGTGTCGATGCCCTGATAGTAACCCTCCTTCATAGACTGCTTGTTGAGGTTTCGAATGCCTCTCAGCCCCTCCATGATGTTTTGGCGATGGATGTATGCAGCCACACCGCCTGCGGCTATAGCCCCAACAGTCCCGGACCGCACAGCAATGAGCTGCCATGCCTTCCAACCAGGGCTCGACGAAACTCTCGAGGATGCTGATGCGGCTGACCTTGTGACAGATGCTCTCCTAAAAGCGATTGGTGCGGCTGATAGTGCTGTCATGGCGTTGAAGACGCTGCTGACCTTTTGGTAGTTTGAGAAGGCGCCATAGACGAACATAGACCTGGCTAAACCGTTGAAAGGCGTATCGAATGTCAGAATGCCTTGAATGAGCGGGAATATGGGCAAATTCTCTTGCCCATCCGCTAACCTCTCATTCAAGACGAGGAAGAGTGTGTCGGCTGCGACGAACCCCCTATTTACAGACAATCAGTAGCTATTCAGAGAGAAAGGGGGATAATCAACGAACCCCATGGAATGCGCAACAAGAATGACGCCAACATCTCTATCGTGAGGTGGCCAGGCCTTTTCACTATGTGTCTTTCTGATGTCCATGACTCTCTCTTTGAGCCTATAATGGTCAGCGGCCATAAGTTGTTGCTAGCCAATCATCTGTTGCCCACTTACCAAGTTAGGAAAGCTTCCGAGCATCGACCCAACTCCCCCTTGGTCTCATACTTGGGGTATACAACAGACTCCACATTTTGATCAGGGAGACTGTTCACCACTTGATTCTTCAGATCGCTGGGAAAGTCTCGGAATGTATTGTCACTCCCCTAGAATCTATTAGTAGGTGGATCTTCAAAGGACTATAGTACTAGCCACTAAGCTAACCTTGAATCCGTGAATGAAGCATAGCAAGAGCGTCCGTGGCATTATGAATGAGTTGCTTGGTAGAGAGACTTTTAGGTATGTGTGATTATGATCACTAATGAGCAACAAGATCAAATTTTAGGTTAATGGTAGCTAGGTAGGTAATATGAGCGATATTAGGACGGGATAGAGTAAAATCGCCTTCTGGGGAGCAAGACGTCACTAGCCACAGACAAATCCGGGAAATAACTCGAGTAGCACATCGGAGCATGTGGCATAGCTACTGGCTGCACTGAAGTGCCTACCCCCCCTTATCGCAGCCAACACGTCATGTATGACGTTATCTATCATCACTGGTTTTTGTAGGTGCTTGAGAATACAAGAAAGTTAATGTGATTAGGGATGTCTTGGCGCCACCATCAGACAGGTTGTAGTTGCCACAGGTGATTAGCGGTCGGCACTTCATCAGAATACTAGATGACTGGTACCTACGGTGATGCCATTTCTACCTCCTATTATGGAGCATTTAGGTAGCATATTATCGTCACGCCATGAACGATATCACTGTACATTCGAGTTGCAGAACGTGTGTAAAATACCACGTGTAGAAATATCGTGAAAATGGTATTAAGACTAGCAATGATACAAGGTAAAAAGCACTTTTTGAGTTACCAGAAATCGATCCTACCAAGGAAAGTCATCAAGGTAGATAACAGTTTCATAAATCGTAAACAGACCAAAATCCAACCATCATCCGAATTATTATCATTACCACCGCCGAAACATTTTGAACCAGAAACTCATGACCGTGAAAGACGTAGTGATACAAGTAGGCTCCTAACTAGCAGTCCGAGGTAGGCTTGCTTATTAGAAGATACCCAGCAAGCCGCCGCCGCCAGACTTCTTCTTCTTCTTATCCCCACCTCCGAGGATGCCTCCAAGCCCTAGGTTGTCCAGGACCTTATTCAGACCCAGGCCCCCGAGGAGGTTATTGACGAGCCCGCCGAGGCCGAGGCCGTTGAGCAGCTTGCCCACGAGGCCGAGCACGCCGCTGAGCAGCAGGCCGACGGCGGCGAGGATCTGGAACAGGGGCTCGGAGAGCAGGCCCCAGAGCGGGTTGATCTCCTTCTTGGCGCGCGGCATGTCCTCGAGCTTGCGCTTGGCGTTCTCGATCGTCTCCGTGACGTTGCCCGTCAGCTCCTTCAGCAGGTCCGCCAGCCGGTACTCCTCGGGCGTCGCCTCGCGCGCCGCCGTCTTGTGCTTGGCGTTGGCCGAGATCCGCCCGTCCGGGTCCAAGCCCCGGATCACGCCGTTGGCCTCCGTCAGGATCTTGCCGCCTTCTTCGATCAGCGGCCGCACCTCCTTGACGAGCTGCTCCTCGTCGCGCTCGTCCTCGGGCTTGCGCTCCTCGGATTCGATTTTCTGTAGATGATTATTATCAGCGTCTGCCTAGATTACGTAGGTAGTGGGTTTGTCTTGGATTGAGGCATAATGGAACTTACACTTGTGATCATCTTCAAGATCGGCTTGATCTTGTCGAGCGACTGCTCAATGCAAGACGCGATCTGACCAGCGATCTTGCGGTCCTGCTCAAGCTGTAGACGTGCCTGCCTCTCCTCTTCGGATTCTGTTTCAGGCTCGGGCTCAGGCTCGGGTTCAGGGATCTCGGCTAGCAATGAGCAGTGGCCGAGCTTGTTGCCCTTGCCATCGACGACATCGCCATCCTCGTCGATCTTCTTGCCGATGCACTGGCCGAGATCGCCGGTGGTGAGTTTACCCATGACATCGCCATTCTCATCAACGATATCGCCCTGCTTGTTGACGCGACGGCCGTGCATGGGACTAACATCCTTCTCCTCTTCAGGCTCTTCCCATCTCTCAGCATGTCCGAGAGTGTTTCCATTCTTGTCGACTACATCACCATCATCATCGACGGGACGGCCAACAAGAACCTTAGGGTCACCAGAGACAAGGCGACCGACGACATCGCCGCCGGGCGTCACGACCTTGCCCTCCTTCGTGACAGTGCAGCCCTGGAGTTCGGAGAAGGGGCCCTCTTTCAGGCCTTCTCGCTCCGCCTCGGGGATGATCTGGGCACGCCCAATGATGTCACCGCCCTCATTGCGAATGCAGCCCTGCTTATCGCACATCTTGCCGACGAGGCGCGACAGCTCGCCTTCGACGACGCGGCCGTAAATGTCGCCGTGCTTGTCGACGGCGTTGCCGGCCTTGTTGATGCGCTTGCCCGCCAGCGCCGAGTTGTCGACCTCGGGCTCGGGCTCCGCCTCGGGTGCGTCCCAGCGTTCGGCCCGCCCCAGCAGGTTGCCAGCGCGGTCCAGGATGTCGCCGTCGGCGTCGACCTTCTTGCCCTTGAGCTTCTTGGCGTCGCCCTCGACCACCATGCCGACCTGCTGCTCCTCGAACATCACTTTGCCGTCGTCAGCCACGACGGCACCGTCGAAGTCCTCGAAGGGCGCCGGCTCGCGGGCCTCAGCACGCTCGCTTTCGGGGACCGGCTCCGCCTTGCCGATGACTTGGCCCGCGTCGTTGAAGATCTCGCCGTTGTCGCCGACCTTCTTGCCGACCAGGTTCTTGACGATGCCCTGGACGACGTGGCCCCAGACCTGGCCCTTGTCATCGACGACGTTGCCGAGCTTGTTGACCTTCTTGTCGCGTAGCATGGAGTAGTCGGTTTGCACCTCCTCGGGCTCGGTAGGCTCTTCGGCCTCCTGGCGCTCAGCGTGGCCGACGACATTTCCGTTCTTGTCGAGGATATCTCCATCGGCATCGACTGTCTTGCCGATAAGCTTCTGGAAATCGTCGTCAACCACGACGCCGACCTGGCGGCCGTCAAATATGACTTTACCATTTTTGTCAACGGTAGCGTCGGGGAAGTCTTCAAATGGCGAGGATTCGTTCTTGAGTGCTTCAGGGAGCACCTCTACCTCGCCGATGACGTTGCCCTGGTTGTCCCATACCTTCCCGTTCTTGTCGGGTGTCTTACCGGCGAGCTTCTTGATGTCGCCGCTCTTGACCTTGCCTAGTGGGTTGCCGTTTTCATCAACGACATTACCGCCCTTGTTGATCTTGAGACCCTCCAAGATGGAGATATTTGGCAGTTCTTGCTCCTCGGCATCAGCCTTGGCTTCCTCAATGGCATCGAGGCGTTCACCAGCCTCGGGGACCTCTTCCTTGATGCGTTCGACGATGCTGCCCTCGGGCACAAGAGTGACCTTGCCCAGGACGGTTTCATTGTCGCCAAGCAAGTTACCCTCGCCATCAATGCCCTTGATGTCCTTGCCGATCAGATGTTCGTAGTCCTGGCCTTCGGCAAGCTTACCAAGAACCTTGCCGTTCTGGTCTGTGACCTGGCCGTCTTCGGCGATGTTGAATGGGCCTTCGAACATGGCGATAACTTTATCCGCCACCGAGGGAGCGAATGAGGGAATCTTGATGCCAGTATCCTCTTGGATCTTCTCGAGCGCATCAAGGCGTTCCGCAGCTTCGGGGACCTGCTCCTTGACGACCTGGGCAATCGAGCCTTCTGGGGCGATGTTGACCTTGCCGAGAACATTGTCGTCCTGGTCAAGCAGGTTGCCCTCGCCATCAATGCCCTTCACATCTTTGCCGACTAGGTCCTGGATGTCGGAGCCCTCGGCTAGCTTGCCGAGGATCTTACCATCCTTATCGGTGACCTTGCCTCCATCGGCAACTGTGAAAGGTCCTTCAAAGAGACCGATGACCTTGTTAGCTACTGACGGTGGAAGCGATGGAATTTCGTCAATGGGAACTGGTGCCTGTTCAGTCAAGCCGTCGACCTTGGAGC
This sequence comes from Eutypa lata, assembly GCA_022661535.1. Classification (NCBI taxonomy): domain Eukaryota; kingdom Fungi; phylum Ascomycota; class Sordariomycetes; order Xylariales; family Diatrypaceae; genus Eutypa; species Eutypa lata. The sequence continues at coordinate 109,204 of JAKULF010000013.1, read as the reverse complement.
CAAGCTGACTCTGTGCATCTCCTGCTTTGTCTTGTAGGTCTATCGGTACCTCGTCTCCAGCAGTGTCTCCAGCAGTGTCTTGCACATCGCCGGCGACATCTTCCGCAGTGTCCTGAGCACCTTCCGCTGGGTCCTGAACAGCGCTAGTGACACCCTCTGCCTGATCTTGAATTTGGCTAGGGGCATCCTCTACCTGACCTTGGATTTGGCTAGGGGCATCACCGGCCTGGTCTTCAACTTTGCTCGTGGTATCCTCGACCTGGCCTTGGGCATCATCTGCGACACCCTCGGCAGTACCTGTGACCCCCTTTGCCGTGTCGTCAACAGTGTCAGTTGCGCCCTTAGTAGCGTCGCCGGCAGTGTCTGTGACGCCCTTCACCGTCTCGCCAGCTTCATCTGTGACAGTCTCGGTTCCTGTTGCCTTGCCTGCGGTGTTGGTCGCGCCTTTCGCTGTGTCACCAACGGCACCGGTGGCTCCCTTGGCTGTGTTGCCAGCGGCACCGGTCAGGCCACTTAGAGCCGTTTTGACTGGCTTGCCGACTCCTTCTAGGGTCCCTCCGAGTCCGCGGCTACCGCCACCACCGCCACCGCCGTCTTCCTTCGCCGTGGTATAGTTGAGCTCCGAGGCGACATCCTCAAGGGGCTCGGCCTTACCGACAACGCTACCGTCCTCATCTAGCACATCACCCTCCTGTGTGACGATGTGGCCAACGAGGTTCCGAGCATCGCCGCTAGTCACCCTGCCGATGGCGTTTCCGTCGTCGTCGATGACCTCCCCTTTCTCGTTGATGCGCCCCGCCGCCGGCACCATCTCGCCCTCGCCGTTGTCGTTGTCGTCTTGTGACTCGCCGTCGAGGTTAGACTGTGATTCGCTCGCCAACGAGCGCGGCACCGCGGAGTCGGCCGCCTTCTCAGGCTTCTGGGGCGTCCGTGGGACATCTCCCCTGGGGCTGGCGGTGTTCTCCGTGGCGCCCTTAGCGGCCGCCGGGCTGGAGAGATTTCGCGTGGTCTCCGACATGGCAGCTGGATGGATGAATGTAACTGGGTCTTCGTCTGTGGTGATCTCGTGCGTAGTACACTTAATGGTTCTTCTGTGGTGATGATTTTCGTTGCTTTGTGTGTGGGTGGGGGTATCAAAGTTCATGAAGTCTATAATGCAGAATATGATTCGAGAACACTGGTTTGTCGTGGGCTTTTAGTATTTATGATGATCCATCAGAGCACATTTTGGGACTATAGGAATATAATGGAGCGGAGAAGAATATAGTTTACGTCACAGAGTTCATGCTGGTCATAATGTTTCCTACGCTCGTCAAAAGTAGAATACTCCTTGGGCCGGAGCATTTCTCCCAAAGCCGTAGCCTTGGATTTCTTTTGCATACTTTCGACGTCATGACCTGGAATCTTGCACCTGGTATATTAGTCGAAACGTCATTGACGGTGGCTAACAGAGGAATGGATGTCAACCTTTGTGTACCATACACCAAGACACTTCTGAGGCTACTTCACTGGAGTAGAACTGCAGATCTTCTGTCATAGACAATTAACGTTCACACATTAGGGGATCGGGGAACCTGGGGTTCGACGTTACATGTGGCTCGCCGGTTCGCATACGCAGTTAGCCACAGAGGAAAGGCCCTAAGGGGGGTCAAGAAAGCCGACAGTGCTTGAAAATCGATCCAGTGAGTAGCTAGCATCTCTCGCCATCGGAGTGAATGAAGCAGATAGATTGGACTATCAAAGTCGCAAAACAAGATTTCTACTCGAAGCCGCGCCACAACTCGCGACACCCTAGGGGGTATAGAGTGGCAATCTCGATCGAGCAGTTGGTTAGCAGCCACACCATAGCAACCTAGTGCCACTGCTCCATCTTTATCCGCGTAGTGTTAGCATCCGTAATCAGGGCTGGCGGGATACCAGGCAGCCAGACGGTCTAGAATCTCGATGCTCCTATCATAGTCGTCAGCTAGCTCTACCACGGCTACAACGGCGACGAAACACACCTTCAAGTCCACCAATAGCAATGAAGCTCTCTGGCGCCGTTTGATCGTCGCTGGAATCTTGGTAGTGGTGTGGAGTGGTAGGGGTTAGTGTCGAGCCTCAATGCTAGGCATTAGCCAACGAGCTGCTCTGGAAACAGTTAGTAAACGTCACACCCCCGAGGAATACCTGTTTTTTTCAAGCCACACTCGCAATGGGATCGGCATGATTAACGTCATATATGGTCTAAGTATGGCGCAGGCGTCATTCTTCGGCACTCTCCGTCTTATTCTAACTCCCTTGCTCCCCTGAGATGCCTACAGAGCCAGAGAGCATCCCACATACCAAGTTGATCACAGAAAGTTCTGCCCACTGCTTATTTTTATGAAGCCACAACGCACAATACATATATGATCGTGGAGTTTCAAATAGGTTGAGTTAAAAGTACTACGAATACAGATTTGATAGTTACACAAAATTACTCCCAAACCACGCTTTCATATAAATTAGATGTGAAATCGTCCACTCGTGAAATGTTACTACATGGCTCCTTGCCGTCATGTATCTGACCTCTGTAGACCAAACGTCGTCGGAATCCGAATAGTCAGTTGGATTCCGTCGGTAGTCGACTTGACATCTAAGAATATGTCGGACGGACTACCACCCGTATGTGCATTGACCTTTGGTTTCTCTTCCTGCTTAGGATTTTGGGCCGGTTCGGGGTCTTGCTGTGCATTGCCCCCAGAAGACGGCACCTGACCCCTTTCCCCTGGTTTCTGGAAGAAGCGGCCGATCACACTTCCTGTAGCATCTAGAATATTCCCGTCGTGATCAATTTGAAGACCGCCCCATGGACCCCCTGGATTCTGGGTGGCGGATGCTGAATCTGTGAAGTTCTCTGTCACATATCCGATTAATTCGTCATCGTCACCATATACCTCTCCGTTCTCATTGACCTTCTTGCCTACCATAGCAGGGAGATCACCTAACGCATGTCCCAATACATTTCCAGACTCATCAACGACATTTCCCACATCGTCGACCATCTTGCCAGCAAGACCCCGGGCTAGTTGAGGTAGGTTCTGAGGTGGAGCCATACCAATTGGTGTGATTTTGGGTATCTTAGGGATTGGCGAAACATTCGCAGAGGGAGAGTGGACAGATGGATCTAGGATCTCCTCCGGGGGATCATCGGGTACTTCTTGCAAATCATCTGTGCCAGCAAGATTCTCAGTGCTTGGTAGATCTTTCACATTTCCTAAGCTATTGGCAATATTACCAAGCTCAGGTTTCGAAGGGGGAGGGGGGCTGTGAACGACACTCTGGCGTCGTGACGATCGTTCAAAGGGAATTTCAATGCTTCGCTCAATGTGTGCCGGCTTCCCCATGTTATCGAATGATTGTGTACCATCTTCCGCGACTTCTGGTGAAATCGCAGACCCATTTCCTCCTTTCGGTTGACCGTTGGTGGGAGTAGCCTCAGGCCTCTTCAAAATACCCTTCCTAGCGTTGCCTGGTGCATTTGTCGTCCCGCTCCCTGGGGGTTGTATGTCTACTTTGGCATCTTTGGCAATTTTCGATGTGTCAGGGTCGCCTACTAGTGAACGTTGCTTATCATCGGTTGAAGTTTTCCTTGTTACATCTTCCACGCCGGATTTTCCCAGCATATTTGTAGGCGTTTCGGTGGCTTCGGAAACGCCAGGGGCCCCTTCTGCTTTTTGTGAAACAGAGGTAGGGTCGGGGAGATCGGGTTGCTTGTCAGGAGTATGTGAGGCTTGTTCATCTCCTATGACGTTTTGTGCCGCACCGGCAGAGCTGGTATTTGAAGTTGCAGGCATAACTTCGCCGACGTCGTGGTCGGTCGCTTCTTTAACTCTGTCGTCTGGCGAAGATTCGTCGAACGCGTCTGGCAGGGGCTTTTCCGAATCTTCAACGTCGTCTATCTCCTTCGCAGCAGCGCTATCACTAGAACTCCCGGTCAATGCCTTGACAAAGTTACTTAATTCTTGGTTGCCACTCTCTGCAAAGTAGTTGGCAATGTCGGTTGGTGATTTAACAGCTTCCGGTAAGTTTGAAGGGGTTGGGGCTCCTTCGCTTCCTTTCTGTGAGACTTCGGCGTTATCTGTTGGCTTGACTTCCTTCTTCTCGAGTCTCTCCTCTCCCTCGTGAAGTTGAGACTCGGAGCTCCTGGGCACGGTATCTATAACTTCACTCGCAGTGTCTGTGTTTTCTCTCGTCTCAGAAGTATCACGCCTCAGAGTCTCCGTTGTATCTCTCGAATGAGAGCGACGACCCTCTGTACTTCGGCTTACAGTGTCACTGGGGGTAAAGATACCGTGATCTACCAAGCCAATTGGGGTATCACCAGTAGTATCTGATGTAGCGTATTCAGGAATCTTGTGTGAAGATGTGTCCAAAAAGCTGGTAAGAGGAGCTAATGTAGTGGACTTCGCTATGTCTTCTGGAACTGGTTCCGAAGGTGATTCTATTGACCGGAAAGTTGATTCTCGTGCCGCTTCGCGAGGCTTTTCAGGGAATCTACGCTGAGCTGGTGACCCGCTTGAAGCCGGAAATGTAGGAGATTGGACACTTCGAGGCGTTACGTTGGTTGAATTTGCCCGCTTTACAGGGGTTGGAGTCTTCGTCTTACTGGATGGTTTGAACAGCTTCTTCGGTGGTGTGTTTGCTGATGTTTGTGAGGTCAAAGTGTCCGCCATTGTTGAAGTCAAGTCTCGCAAGTAATTGGCGTTCAGATAAAAGAAAATGCCGACGAAGATCACGAGGATACTGTTACAGAACAGGTCAAAGCTAACGCAGTCTGCTAGGTTTAGAATCCACAATGGAAGCATTCATTAGTTGAAAGTTTTGAAATTTTGGAGTTAAGCAACTAGGTAGGTGAGGAAGCGGATCCCATAACATAATAATAGAATATGAATTATAATACGAGACTATGGGAATGAAGTTCATGAGTTCTGAAATCGCGGGCTGCAAGCTACTCGGCCGCTTTCCACTTGTATTGCGTCATAGCAGCAGCAGGTAGTAGACTAGCAACTGGAACGTAGTGGGCGATCTGACGATTCAGGCAGCTTAATGGAAGGAAAGAGGGGGCGCGGGGGGGTACTCATCCAATTAAGACATCAGCTATTCATTAATGCATGACAACAGGGATTTCTACAAGAGCGTCAGACCTACATAGGCGGATTCCGACTTATCATCAAAGGCATCGCTGTGTAGAATATAGTCGCTGTCTTGTTGAATTCTATTCAATAACTTCATCTCTCCGGGAATCTCCTCGGTCAATGAAAATCTTGTAAAGAGACTGGAGTAAGAAAATTGGTACTTAATAGCATTGGGGGAATGTTGGATACCTAGCTGGTGTGTTCCTAAGAAAGACATCAGCCACGCTGCAATATATACGGAATGCCCGGCAGAGACCCGGGGGCCTGGGTTGACCCCGCTAGCATTCCTGACATGGAAGCTACATTTGTCCGCAAGAGCTCCGAACCCGACGTAAGTTACAACGCAGACTCCGGAAGACATGAAGTTGCGACGATGTCAATTTGAGCTTCACTTGCCGCGGAACTTTTGAGACAATTTCGGTCATACAAGATCAGGTCCATTACCGTCCTTGGCCGTCTGGCCGCGGTGCAACTACAGGTAGTGGTGCCGTGAACATTAAAGACAATGTATCAATTATAAGAACCGTTTCCCGTCTCCCATTTCATGTGTCACCGTCACACAATCGACGTGGTGAAACCGGATATGCAACCAAGAGGACGGCGATTGAGAAGATTGGACGACTTGGCTGACCGGCAAGAAGTGTGGTGAATCAATGAGAAAAAAAGGTGAAGCTGACTGGCTGTTAAGACATCCCTCCAATAGGAAGCGTGGTGTGCAGCTAGGATTATTCGAAGACTAGGGGGGTTGATTGGTTGTGGCTGTCAATTGTGGCACTTCAACTATCGGATGGAGGGAGGGGGGTTCTTCTGCACTGGTTCTCTTGAACGCAACCACCCACACGGCAAGACGGCATATGACGAGATTATGTCGGCTTGAGGCCTATTGAATGTTTATTTACCTACTATAGCGGTGACGAGCTGCATACGAGTCTTCTGTGCGAAACCGTCCCCCGAAGAAAAGAAGGGAATAAAACAAGAGGATAATAAGGAATGTGGCAGTGTGGCTAGAAAACCGGTTGTTGTCTCCCTTGAATGAACCCCGTGCTCTCTCCAGCTGTGGAGAATCCTTGATCCTGGGCAGGATACACCACCGCCGCAGTCGCACTGGATGGGGCAGCGGGAGAGTTCGTAACCCGCAGGTAAAATTGTGTAACCACATATTGACTTCACCCAAGTTCGCAGCATTCTACGGTAATGATTTTGTCCGCGATGTCCGTCCGTCAATCCGTTATGTTACTCACCTATCACAGTTCATTCTCTCTCGCACTGGATTCTATTCGTTCTATTAAACCAAGCTCAGCCTAGCGATGTACGCAAGTAAGCTTTTAAGAGATTACTAATACATAGTCATTATTTACAAGTATCATACCAGTCATTAAAGGGAAATGCCATTATGCCCCCTCCAATCAAATTTTACCATTAACATTCTTTTTTTTCCAATATCCTGATTCCGCGGAATCTAGCAGACCCCTTCGGCGGCCACGTGGGGTAGCTGTCCATCAGCACACATCCCCCTCCCTGGCAGAAGAATGCGACCGATCGCCGGCGTTGGCTTGCAGCTGACGAAGCAGGCTTACAAGCCTTCCCTGTTCGTAACAAGTAATCCGTTAGTTACTGTCTAACCGTCGCTTTGCACATGGTTAGCATAGGGGCCAGCTGAATACCATCCAGTTTCTGGATTCCGGTAGGGAGGGAGGAAGAAAGGGTCGAGGGGAAGAAACGCAATAGGTAAAGTGAATGCAATGTAATACGTACAACAGGGCCAGGGTTAGATCGCCGTGGATCCGCGCCTTCAGTGTCACTTCGACCTCAAGATTCAGGTCTAATCGGAGTTTCAGCGGATTCTTTCCACCGTCGTCTTGTTTGGCTGGTTGCTGTTGTTGCTGCTGCATTTGCATTTGCTGCTGCTGCTGCTGCATCTGTTGCTGTTGGTATTGCTGTGGTGGCTGTCGCGGGGCACGAGGCGCCATTTGCTTCTCCTGGTTGGCATCGTTATCTTTCTCGCTATCGTACCATGATGGCTGGTTGCGGCTCTGATTGCGACTCTGGTTGCGCCGGCGCCGGCGACGAGTCTTCGATACTGACGGCTCGACAGACTCGGCTCGCGCTGGCTTTGGCTCCTTCTTGGGCGACGGAGAGCGTTGTTCTACTTCCGTCTTAGCATCGTCCCCATCCTGCTGGTTCGCATTGCTGTCTCCATTCTGGCCATCTTGCGCGTTGGCGGACTGTGTGTCTTGCTCCTCCTCGTCCTGCTGCGGGTTGTTTTGTTCCTGCTGTTCCTGCCCCTCATTTTCCTGTTGAGGCTGCTGGGTATTGTCTTCGGCGGACGACATAATGTATCAGATGTATTGTTTAACTCAAGATTCGCTATAAACTCAGGGTCTTTTTTTCACGGCAGCAAACTCATGCGCGAATACAGGCGGCGGGTACTCTTGTTTTAATCTTTTTATTCACCTTCAAACAAGAATAGCATGCTACCCTGATATTTCTGCAAACGCTTAAAGCCAGTGACGCAATATCTTACAAGTATTCAAGGGTCCTGCCAAGTATGTACGTATCTCAGGGGCTGAAGTCATATAACCGGGGGTACCGACGATCGAGATTCCCCACCACCATCTTGAATTCCCCACATGTTAGTTAGCGAGAGACCTCGTGTGTTTGAGACCGTTACTCCTGTTTCTCGCTTCAAACTGGTCAAAACCAGCTACAGGTTATCAAAGTCATGCTGGGTGAATACGTGCATCTAGTCAGTAGCCAAGCACGGGATTCTTGTTATATGTTCATAAATGATCAACAGTGTTCGTAATATGTATGAACACGAAAGTTCACCCATGATTTGGATTCTTGAGCTACTATCCTATTTTTATCTTCTCTTCTCCTTTATGCACTCACTAGTAAATACGAAGTATAATAGGGTTTTATTAAGTACAGTTCTAGAAGCATTAAAATATAGCAAAGCCGGTACCAAGATTTGATAGGTTTATGTTCTATTCCTGAGTGGGCCTTGTGGCTAATGCACGCTTGGATGATTCATCGTAACACTTTCGCTCAGCCAGGTGACGATCATTAAGGTCCTATAAGTCCTTGTAACCTGTTTTTTTCCGAGCTTACTATGTATCGTCTCGGCCGGTAACTAGCAGGCAGGAATTGCAGCCACACCTCAAACGTCTCTCGCTATCCAATATTTGCATCGGCATGTTATAACTTTGTGGAGTTGATTCCTGCAAGTCACTTCGAGGTACCTAGACTTCATAGGCCCCAAATGGCGCTATCAACCCTTGGGCTGTTGACCATCGGCGCGATACCGACGGTTATTGGCGTCGCAGAGGCGATCGACGCGCAGAAGAAGCAAAACCAGCAGGCCAAGGATAGAGTCAAGTTCAACCTAACAGCTAAGTTCTCTACGGACGACGAATCCCCAGAACAACAAGCCTTCGTCGTGTTCAAAGACTTCAAGGTAATGAAGAAACCCGGGACCATCTGTCGTCTCTACATAGCTTGGTCGGCGGTGATTACTAACTAAACTTCGTACCTAGCTCTACTTAAATCATCCTTCACATCCCGTTGAAGGCTACCGCTTCAATGGCTACTATTTTGCATACCCAGGGCCAGAACAGCATCAAGGTATGGTGGCGCCCATACAGGATGATCCACCGTTGTTGAACTGGATATTCGCGGACAAGGACACGGGACTGTTACGTCATGGCACCCGGACTGATAGTGCGGGCCATGTGGTAGGCTCATGGAGCTGGACGGAAGATGAGGAGTATCTGACTTTAGAAGACGAGAAGAGTAGCTTCGTCGCTGTTGAGAATGAAGACGGTGCCTGGACAGTACATTACGATAAAAACGGGGATTTGGAGGATGTTTTGACAAATGCGAGACAAATAGTAGATATTGAGCTGCACCGGGAGTTACAGCTCGGCGTGTCAAGTCGTTACACTAGAGCATGAACAGTCCCCAGCAGCCGACAGTATCGGGGCGGTAAAAACGGAGTTTAGAGAGCTAGTTAGGAGCTGGTGCTGTCCCACCTACTAGAAACATACGTGGTCTACCAGTTGCGTACAAATCAACCATGCCATATGCTCATGTAATTACATACCACCATTCTAATTGTATCAACGAGATGTTCTAAACCCAAGGATAAGTTGCCAATACTTGGTAGTTACCTATGGCAAGTAAGTAAGCATTTTGCCAACATTTAAGCACAATTTTGAACGTCCGTCCCCCATGACCGGAACACTTCGTAGCGTGACGCGGCCCGCATTGCGGTAACCTCCACTTATCCCACATTTCGGACCAAGCCATCCCACTTTAGGTCAATGTGCCGATTACACAATCACCAATTGATTTGCATTGTTGTGGCTCATGAAGTCATATCAGCCACCCCTTTTTATATTCACACCCAGGTAGCCCCCCTGAGCAACTGTAGTAATATATGTACAATCTAACTAAGCCCTAACATCGTCATGCATGAAAGATCTTCCTTGCATAGTGAATCCTTTCGTATTTATGATACTGACACTCCCCTTACTCGTGAGAAAACAGGATTCGAAACAAGACATCGGCCTGCTATGTCCGAATCCAGATCGCAGGTGACGTCGATATGCCAAAAATGACATATCGCGGTAAGAGCTATGTATAGATCTGCATCTACCGCCTTATTTGACAACGTCTTAAAACATGTAAATAGTCTTCAGCCGTCGAAGTTGTATAGCTAGCCTCCTAAGCATATTCTTCTTATCATTTTATTATCGGGAGAACAAAGAAATTTTGAGACTCCCCAAGCAAAGTAAGAAATAATTATTTTGTCACAAATCATGTCTTCATCCAGCCCATCAGGAGGATCAGGCTCTAGAGCCGCCAGCCGCAGCAGTCGCCGCAGCCGTGCACGATCCCGGCGACAGCAGGAGACGGCACCACAGCCCGACACCAACAACAACTACGACGACGAGAGCGCGGACGAGGTGATCCAGTCGCCGGCGCCGCGCCAACGCCGCCGCGGCCAGCGGACACAGCAGAAACAGAGGCAAGAAGGCGGAGGTGGCGGCCCGCTGGGCGGTGTCACTGGGGGCGACGACCAGCTCCTGCCCACCGGCCAGGTCGGCGAGACGGCGGGGAACCTAGCCAACGGCGCCACGGGCGCGCTTGGCGGCGTCGCCGGCGGTGCGGTGCAGAACCAGGGCGGTGATGGCGGCGGCGGCGGCGGTAAGAGCGATACGCTGCGCCTGAGGTTGGATCTCAACCTTGAGGTGGAAGTGACGCTTAAGGCGAGAATCCATGGTGATTTGGAGTTGGCTTTGCTGTAAGTGCTCACAATCAATGTTCCTAAACCCCCATCCCTCTTCGTTCCATTGCCTATAACCCTATTTGCCTCCTACGCCTCCCACACCCGTTCCTGCCTTTTCTCTATACCAGACATGACTTCTGCTCCCTACATCATAGTTACCTTCTACCCACATGTCATATTATCATCTTGTACTTGACATGTTTCTGATGGGTTTTAAAGGGATACCTCATAAGCGGAGAATGTATGTGGATGATGAAAAATGTAAATTGCGATACCAAAGAGGTATATTCCGCCTTGCCCTTTCGTAATAGTCACCTATATTTCATTGACGGCTGCAAGCCAAACCTGTCTTTATGGAGCGCAAATGCTAATCTGTACAGGAACTAAAAGTTCGATGTAATGGATTTGAACCTTCACCTACGGTCAACCTGGGCAGTCTTTTTACGGGGTTATGGTTTGGGAGGGCACAATAACATCTGCCTAGTAATAAGGGAATCAGGGTAATAATGAGGCATGAGGACCGGAACACTTTCCCGCTATATAATTTAAATACAACAGTAGAACAAGTAATTCTATTCTCTAAGCTTTATTGCATAATATATGTTGAAATGACTATGTCCCCTCATCGTGCTGCATGGCACGCGTCAATGTGCCCGAATTCCATCTCGTGTCAAATACAAATAAGTGTAAAGCAATTGCCGGAAGAGGTGACATAGAACCATGGGTCGTCAACACCCCTTTATATAAATTACCCGAAATTCAATTCGTGAACCTTCTACTCGTCATGATTATGGGCGCATGTAATGAATAATCCTACCTTATACTTAAATCTATTATCGAGTGCTAGTCTAGTGAGATCCTAGACAGCTCGTGGGAGACTTGGTAAAAAGGCATGTTGTTGCCAAATTAAAGGCCACATAGAGATATCCGGAGTCGAGTAATAAGTACCTGCTAAATAATCTGTCTCAGCATGGATAAATAACCATTTCCCATGTAAATCCATCCAGTATCACCCGGAGAATTCTGCAACTGATCATGAATGTACATTCACCCTCTTGAGGCTCTGTAGTTCCGATATGCTATTGTATTTTAATATTATTCAATAATTCTTCTGATTAGCTTACTAGGATCTGACCCGCAAGAGCCTATGGCAGGTAGACGAGTTAGAAGAGTTTTCCTATATATAAGGAGCACAGGTCTCCTTATTCTAAAATTAATATCAGTATGTCGACGTCATATTTTTGAATAAGTATTAATTCATACTACTTTGAAAGTGGTAACCACTCCGTCGATGACCCAAACTCGACCGTGAGCTTGTGAGGCTGGTGAATTTACTGGCGAGGTATGTTTGTATCTTCTCCTATCAAATGAAAATCATAGGTAAGCCTTTGGCGCCTAAGTAGAATGGATTAAACCTACTGTGGTTTCCTTGTCGATGGCCTTGGTAGTTTAAGCGATTCATGTTATGCTAAACCTCGAATGTATCCTTTTAGTCCCGGATATTAGCTCTTATAAGGTAATGAAAGGTCGAGGATTTCCTACCTTGGGCGCGATGGGCAGTTTATCAGCATTCCTGCCCGGAGTTAGTATGTGTTAACTCAACTTGAGCATTGACTGAACATAATCTCCTTATCGGGTTTCCAAGTTAACACCAGGGAGGTAATATCACAACTAACATCAAGATTCTCGATACTGGGGCAACCTATCATGATAGCCTGCTCTAGACGTGGTCCACGGTTACTTTCGCCTGAGCTTTGAATTCTCATGTGGATATTGGCATACCAAGGGGCATTTCTTACCGGTGCGCGTATCGACTCGCAGAGTATAGCCAGGCTGAGTATAGCAGGCCAATTCCAGTGGCAAATTCGAGCAGCGTCAAACCGTCGCGAGATATAACGCCCTGACCACCGAAGCCATTGTCCTCAATGATGTTTCACATCCTCTCCAGCACATTGCTTCGTCTTCTCGTAACTGTCCCCGGGTAGTATTGGGGCGACGTTGTTATAACCGGCGAACAAGTGGAGAGGTTATCCCGAGTTATGGTGGGAAAGATATCACCCACATTCTGTACTGTGTATATCTTGACTTCGTGGCGATAAAAAGGGGTTTGATGAATTCCGAGGCACTCGGCGATAAGTGCAATGGCATAAGTCCAAGTTCTTGTGTTCAGGTAACTTCAGACTAGTTTCCCCATAGCGAAAAGCTGGTTGCCAACAAACCTGCATAGATGACATATGTTCAGAACTTGATCTTTTAGCCTGCTTCTGAGAGAAGTATGCAGGGACGCGGTAATTGACAGTGGGTTTAAGAAAGTAGGTACTTGGCGAGATCGACTGGCTGTACGCAGGGCTATAAGCTTAAGTTCAATACAATAGTAGGCCCCAGAAGGTGGTGTCGATGAAGAAAAGAGTAGAGAAAAGAGTAGAGTAGTTTCATTGCCAGATGTCTGTCAATTATCTGGTACATGCTCGAAGTAGACCACGGGTGATGACGTATGGAAAGGTGAGAAAGTTGTGATAATTTGAACACATGCATTCTAATCGTAATTGCAGTCCAGTCGAATAAACTGCGTCAAAGCTGCCTTGAACCACCATAATGTGTAAGGTCAACCACGTCTGGTGGCGTCCACCTAATCGTATATACGTAGGTACCAACATCATACATTCACTTAGGCTTTATCTCAAATTTCCAAGTCAAAATACCTTTAGAAATATGGTAGCCAGAAATGAGGAAGAAACATCCTTTTCACCACTCACCAAGAACGCTTATATGCATAAACTTGCTTGAGCCGCCAAGTCAACAGTTCCAGCAACCTAACTACCTAAGGTACCTAGGTAAGTAAGGGGGATCGGCCCGACAATACCAGCTGCGAAGCTTGTTTTGACATCGGAAACCATCCTTGTAAGTCCCTATAAGTCCCTATCATCCCAGAATAAGAGGTATCTCTGTCACATTCATGCATCTCGTGATGCAACAGAGTTGCACTTGGGCGGCAACTTCCAGAATCTACAACGATACGCCTAGCGTAGACGCCACGGAGGAATAAGCGCCGCTTCTCACTAGTTCTGCTCCTAGATGATATTATCATTAAGAAAAAACACCTTCTAAACTTGAGCGGTTCCTCCATTTCCCAATATCTAATAATCGGTATTAACGCCGAAGTCGCAGGTATTTATCCCTTTCTTGGGCACTGGCATTAGTTACATGATCCATTCTGTTCGTTGGAGACAACATTGTTGGACGCCTAAGTAGATAGTCTGGTCCCGAAGAGAAAGTCCCGGCGCTACAAGATCTACGCGGTATATTAATCCGTAATACCGTCAGGCCATGGTAGAAAGCCATGTCATATCATGTCATATTGCTTACCCGCGCTAGCGTGTAATGGTTCGCGGGAGGTAGAATGGGGACTATGGACGAAGATTACGAGCGCGGCAATTAGCCACAGACCTACTATTCATCATCAGAAGCCGATTCCAGTTAGACCACGTCTTCACGTGTTTTTCTCTCGCGCGCGTGCGGAGGTGCATGCTCCGGAGATCTCCAACCGCGAGATATCAGCCCCGGGTTCGATACGGTAGGATCTAGATCTCTTGGCTAAATGGGTGTGACGTTCAGCCTACCATCCGCTTAATCATTCCGCATATATGCCTAGCTAGGCCTATATGACACCTATATACCTTGCAACCACGAGCTGCCTGCCGTCAAAAGGTTCGGAGAAATGTGGGGAAGCGCGGTTCTTGCTTAAAATCTGGGGAATAGGGAATTGGAGGAGATCAATCGTGTTGAGTGAATCAACATACAATCTGTCTACAGAGGTAACTTAGTTCACCATGAAAACAAGTTGGAGAAACTGCTTTGTTATCTGGTGAGCTAGCTTAGCATTTATGTTCCGAATGCTAAAATGATGACGACCTCTAGTCATACATGCATGCAGGTTCTAGTGGATATTGGATGCACCGAAGGAGGTCGAACGTATCACAGCATGAACGTGGTTAGTAAGCCTGCAGCAGTACAATCCCGCACAGCGTACCGATTTGCCGGTAGACGCCGCACGCGCTTGTCCTGATGCAGATCGGTTAAAGATTGGCAGACGTTTCGATAAATTATATTGGAGTCTAGGTGTCGTTCTTGACAAACGATGGTATCAGGTGCACTATCCCGGTCATTCCAATGGGGTCCCTCAACTCCTTTTATCTTCAATATGCCCTCGTGTGTTCCGTCATATTTTCGACTGTCGGCCCCGATCAACGTAGATATTGTACGTCGGGCCTCGTATCCGTTAGTCAATAACTGCATACGGCTGATATGGTAGTTACACACTCCATAAAATGTTTGCAGATAGATCCCCCCCAAAAAACATTGAATAATCATGGCTTGCTATAGTCCCGGAGTCATGGGTTTGGTGTGACGTCCGGAAATTTGTCACATCCATTCAGGTACATTCTGCAGGAAACAGCAAACAACCTTTCTTATCTTATAAAGTACATGTAAGTAGGTATGTACATACACACTGCAGTGTTGGGATGAATTTCGTTGTTTCTAACGTACATGGACGTTTCAGACTGTGAACCAACAGAAGCTGCAACCAACAAACACCACACATTCCCGGAATTGAATAAACACCTCTGTTGAGTCCGCATCTACACAAATTCTAACATTCAATTATCATTTATACCTACCTACATACATGTAGCTATCTATATATCTACTACGGGAAATGGTTACTTTTCATCAACGAATCGAAATGTAATCAAGTACCCTATCGAGCACCAACGCTTGGAGAGTAAGCCCTACAAACGAACCAACTCTTCGACCACAACGTCAACAACTCCGTTTCTTTCCATTTCCTCTTTCATGAAAGGATACCAGTCGCTACCGAACCTCGGAAAGTAAACTATCAAGGGATATCACGGAGGCTCGCCAAAGATACCCGTCTACTTTCCTCACACGTTGGTCTCCTTCAAAATCACACCTACTCTTTTACTCCAGTACTCATCTAATTTAGATCACTGTCTTTATCGCATCACACATACGTACACCCACATACCGGCCAAAAGTCCCCAGAATCATGCCTGCTACCACACACAGCACCGCAGATGACATGATCGGCAAGCGCAGCGACAGCGACGTCATCATCGGCACGCCGCAGGACGTCCTCAAGTTCCTGAACGAGCTGGTGTTCTTCATCGTCGTTGCCATGGCCGGCGTCTGGGCGCTGATGGCCGCCTTCTTCATCTTCCACTTCCGGCGGCCGCGGCGCAGCGCCTCGATCGACGACGCCATCGAGATGTACCAGATCCGGCGACCGCGGCAGCGCGCCGAGCCGGAGCTCCTGATCTTCGGCGCGCCCGAGGATCGCTTGTGGCTGCAACAGCAGCAACTGCAGCGGCAGCGGCCTACCACTGTCTCCGTCCCTGCCGCTAATACCGCGGCTGCTTCCTACTTTCAACCCCCCGTCCCGGTCCCGGTGGTGGTCGTGGGAGAATACGTGAGAGGGGACGAGAACGAGAGTCTTACCGTGGTGGATGATTCCAATATCACTACTACGAAGGTCTGAAGGTCTAAGGAAGGAAAAGGGGTTGGGGCATTGATGGCTGTTACGATGGAGGAAATGATTTATGATAATGGATTGCATCATGGTCGGCAGGCTGACATAGAACGCTCCTTCCTTTATCTTCTTGTACGACTAACTTATTGTTCGCCGGCGTACGTACATTGACTGGATGGTGGTAGTAAGGGATAAAGCATGGCAATGAATACTCTTTGTTCCCCATCTCCTTCGTTGCCTGAGTAATTAAGTGGTAAAATACCAGCGGCACGGCTTATCCTTTGTCACAGCCCGTGACCAAAATTCTTTCTTGCAGATTCCATATTGCTATGCTACCTTTCATAAAATGATTCAATTCCCAAGTTACAACACAAGTGCACGATAATCACGTCTCCCTTACTCGATCCTTCATTTATCTTCATAGTGCTATTGTGCATTATATTCACTCTGACCACCTAATATTGCCGACGCATCCTATATACTTCAAAGGGCATCGAATTGTAGCATCTTTATTATTGCGGTAGGCTCATTCAGCCTAGCTAGCTTCGCACCTAAGACAAGGAAAAGCTCGCCGAACGTTTAATCACCATCGCATCAGCTCACACAGCCTCAGTATCCAGGCACGAAGAACACCTGGCATATATAAACCTCCATTTAAGCATCCACTAGCACCAGCCAGGTAACTTTGAAGACAAAAAGGGCCATACCATCAACATGTCCGTATCAAGATACAGCTCCACACATCGGCGGGACTTCACAATTGGGAATATGTCTCCGAACGGAAGTCAGATTTTTATAGCCTTCCTAGCCTGTGCATTATTTATTGCAGCTGTGGTGGTCCTCTGCTTCTTCCTCAGTCGTCATCGCCAACGTCAACAAGAGGCCCGTGCTGCTGAAGCCATCACTAAAGCGAGCGACTCGGATTCGGACCGGGATTTCGACAGCCAGCAGAACCCATCACTGCCCCTATATAGGTAACCGGGCACATGAAGTACCGTCTCGATGGGTTATATGGTGGATATGTGGTAGTCATGGGAGGGGGATATCATGTTAAAAGTAGCTGGGGACTACGAGAAGGGTGTGCATGAGTGGGTTTCTATACCCGGTGATGAATAGGAGAGGGTTGCTTTCCATTGTAGCATAGTTCGTATTAATCGACTACATATATTACCAACCAAGACTACAACGCGAGATTACCAAACGAGATATTCTCCTGCCTGCATGTTTCATCCTTTCATTAAGTACTCTTATAACGCCATATTGATATTTTACATGCATTAGCCAAGTGGATGACAATTTGATATGTAATACATTGTCAGAATTAAAAATGAAAAGAGTATTTCCAGATATTTGTTCATTGTTCATTATGCGTGTGTTGGTATGTTAATGGCCATGAATCATAGAGTAGCACGGACACATATCATTGTTGGTCTCGTGTGCGACTTCTTTGTTCACCAATGATTCACCACCGGTGATTCATATGTAATAGCCAACCAACAAGTCGATTGTTAAAAGCCATTGAAAGTCCCCGACTTTCAAGCTGAGGATATTCCATGCTATCTTCCCACCTAAGTATCCATATATTAATCACCATTAGAAATATCTCTCCCCCTATATCCATGTTTACATCGACTTAAATCCTCCTCCTACTAGTACAACAAGTAATTATTTCAAAGTCCATATCACTCCCTCAAGACATCGATCCGGTCATCCTGAGCCTCTATTAGCCCCTGGAAACGTCACTTCTAAATCCGACAGAGGCTTTGCAACTATCATATCACCCTCCAGACTATCTACCGAGAGGATTTGGCGAAGTACTCTAAGTGGGCTGCTTGAAAAATATCAGTTATTGAGTCTTGTGATTGGATCTAAACTATCAAACGAGGTATGATACAGTCCAATACACGTATCTAGAGGATATACTCACAATGCCACCAGGCACGATATTATCTTTACAACAATGGTGATGGAAATGCGCATGACGACGTCCTCTCCGGACTCTTCTACCACCAACTTTCCACCCGAGAAGAGTTTCTGGGAAAAAATGGGACCGTGGGGAAGGGGCTTAGCATTAGGCATTAGTACTCTTATTCTCTCTGCTGCTATTGTTATTCTGCTGGTAAACTATCGGAGAAGAAGAAGAGCTAAAAAAGAGCGCTTGCGGGAGGAAGGACAGGACTACAATGTTGCATCGGAAGAGTAGGGTGGATGTATGAGATTGAGATACATGTAGTGACTAGGATCAGTAGTAATATGGGTTAGCATTAGAATTGTGCGTGAGTGGGTAGCTTAGTGTGAGGAAAGGAGGCTCGCCGTTGGTGACCTACGTGTATGGGGGCGAAGCTATGGGAGGATACAATAGGAACCTCTCGTGTATCGGATAGCCCTGCTACATAAAGTAACAGCATGACGAAAATATTGTCCGTTTTGAGAATCGCAATGGGCACGCTACATGAAATTGTATTTTTCTTGAGATTTGGTGCCACACGGTGTTGATAGCTCTCCTCGCAGGCGACTACAAGCTTGCGATCTCGCGACCTAGTTAGTAAGGTAGACACAACAAGGCGATCTGGGACGAGCGGGCATCCATTGTATGGGGTGATCAGACTATCCTAGGCGTCTCTCCTTAAAGGTTTTTTTCTTTAGGCGCGTGACACGGCTATTAATAATATAAGTACAGGTTTGCGCTGACCACACCACCACCACTATCAATGGCGATCTTTAGCAATTGAAGGTCGGAGGACTTGAGATTTTCGGGAATATCTCGCAAAGGCAGCTCTCATTACCTACGCGCTTTTATTTTTCTCCTTTGGTTGGAGGCGACGAATAGTCATTCTCCTAGCCACTCAGGAAACGATTACAGAGTTACGCCTACGGTTGCTTCGGCCTAGAGAACCATCTCCGAAATATTCGGATCGTAACTTAGCAGCAGACCTCATAATCCGATACGCAAGGTGGCAGGGTACAACAGTTCTTTATGATACCACATTTCCGGGACGGGATGCCACCGAATAGCTACTCGTAGAAGTTCTCCGATGTTACGTACTCAACCTCGCTCTTACACGGGGTTCCGTCAGATTAATACGACGTCGGCCTCGCATCTACGCATTTGTGGGGCCGATCGGACCAACCCCGAGCCGAACGCACGGCACACTAGCGGCCGAATACCTCCTATGTGGCACCGAAATTATATCATCACGGTCACAAAGGTTGTGCAAATGTTGACAATATCCGTCATCTGATACTACTCCCTGGAATGGATCGACAGCAACGTTACTCGAACAGGCCAGAAACCACGTGGGACACAATGTCGGGCCGCCTGAGAGCTCTCTCGAAAATAGTTACTGGATTTTACGTGTGCGCTAAAAGAGCAGGAATGGCATAGAAAAAGGAACGCAAATCATCAAACTTCTTTGCAGTCGTAGAATCAAGTACTTCATCAAGATGAAGGCGAACGTTTAAACCATATATAGACAACTACGTCATTTACATACACCTAGTTTGTCTCAACCGCTTAGTTAGGGAGTACTCCGACTGATAATTATGTATATAGTTACAAGCATTATCGTTAATAAGCACCATAAGTACCTTATGCAGTCATCATGCAGGGAGTACGGCGGTAATGCAGCGGCAATATTGTTGTAAGATATATATGACTACAATTATAGGTCCTTCTATTCAGTAGCAAGGTAAAATTGAGGTATGTTAAGCGATGCACTACAATAAGACCTACCATTTGCATTAAATAGGCGAAGTGGTACTCCTCCCTCGACAGGGGCATAGTAAATCGACATGGGTCTGAGGCTTTTCATAACAAATCCAACCCCTTTCAGTGGCCATTATACTATAGGCGGCTCCATTGCTTCTCCTACCCTTGCCTGGCTACCTAATTAGCAAGTCTAAAATAATAATTCGGAACGGTTTATGTAATTGGGCCGGAAGAAGAATGCAGGACGCTCCCGGGTCCCATAGATCCCGCAATTCTTTGACGCGGGGATCGGTAGTTGGACCTATATAGTCTCAAATCTGATTGGTAACGCCGGCAGCTCGCGAGTATATACTCGCGACTCGGCTCTTCCAGCTAAGACAATAGATCCGCTCAACGGCACGTCGGGTCCGACCATCTATACAACGTCGCTCACTGAAGTGGGGTGTCTCTGGGGAATGCAATTCTCGATGATGTGGATTGTCCGTCAAGCGGCGTGTGCGACAATCGTTATGC
Source organism: Eutypa lata (assembly GCA_022661535.1). Lineage (NCBI taxonomy): Eukaryota > Fungi > Ascomycota > Sordariomycetes > Xylariales > Diatrypaceae > Eutypa > Eutypa lata. The sequence goes on along the minus strand of JAKULF010000013.1, from coordinate 88,985 downwards.
CGACGGTAGTGCAACTAGCCACAAGATATTTTCTAATATAAAAGCATATCCCCTCACGGGGGATATATGAGAATCCACTTTGATACTGTAGGAAACATCTATACTTGAGCATCCAGGACTTTATGCTTGATATACCATCTTAGCCTGTGTTTAGAGATGGAGCTGCTACTCTATGAACAAGGTCTGCATGTGGCAGGAATTGCTATAATCTTCACATTACTAGTGGTTAGGAGCCCATATCCCCAAGGTGTTCCGCATGTTGACGTCTAACCGGTTCTCTACAGAAGCTATATCAAGGATTATTCAACCCATTATCCAAAGTTCCAGGTCCTTGGTACAGCAAATGGACAGACTTAGTCGACAAATACCATGGGCTAAGACGTGATCGCCACGTCTGGGTTCAATCTCTTCATGATCAATATGGTTCGTGCTGTCCTTGAACTTCTATACAACAATGAGAATAGCTAGATGGCCAAGCTAACCACCATGTCGATTCTGCGTAGGACCGATCGTGCGCATGTCTCCGGACAAGGTCGATGTCGCCGACCCCGCCGCCGCCCAGCGCATCCACCGCGTCAAGGGGGGATTCAGGAAATCGCCATGGTACACTAAGGTGATCGCGGGTGCGCCGAACATCGTCAGCGCCACGGATCCTGACGTCCATCGCCGCTTCCGGAGGCTCCTGTCCGCCCCCATGTCGGAGTCCGGGCTGAAGGCGGTCCTGCCGGAGGTCGAGAGCAAGGTGCGGCTCGCCGTCCAGCGCATCGGCGAGGAGATGCAGGAGCGCGGCTCGGCCGATGTCTGGAAGTGGTGGCTTTTCATGGCGACGGACGTCATCGGCGAGCTTAGCTTCGGGGAGTCGTTCCGGATGCTGGAATACAAGAAGGTACTGTGACCGACTAACTGACTGCGCAAGGTTCTCCCTGGACCGGGATGGACGCGAAAATGCTAATATGAGGAGGGTACAGATCAACCAATATGCCAAGGACCTGCAGACTCTCGATAGCCTGAACTCGCTCCGCGCGACTTTCCCCATATTTCACTGGATCGGGGGCATCATGCCGATCTCGAAGATCCGGGAATCCCAGAAACTCTTCCCCAGGCTCTTCGCCTACGCCGCGCAATCGCTGCAGCGCCACAAGACGCTGGTGGAGAACGGCGACGCGAACGTCAAGCAGACGCTGCTCCAGAAGGTGTACAGAGCGAACGAGGACGAGAGCATGACGTGGGACGAGCTCCTGTCCAACGCGCGGACCTACATCGTGGCCGGGAGCGACACGACGTCCAACACGCTGACGTGGCTCACGTGGGCCGTCTGCAAGCACCCCGACGTGAAGAGGCGGCTCGTCGGGGAGGTCGGCGCCCTGCCGGCCGACTTCACCCACGACGACGTCAGGCACCTCCCGTATCTGAACCAGGTGATCGAGGAGACGCTGCGGCTGTATCCGGCGGTGCCGTCGGGTCTACCGCGGGCCGTTCCCCTCGAGGGTGTCACTTTCAACAAGCTCTGGCTGCCTGCCGGGACGACGGTCCTGACGCAGGCATACAGTTTGCACCGGGATCCCGTGGCGTTTCCCGACGCGGAGACTTTTGATCCCTCGCGGTGGGAGAAGCCTACCCAGGCGATGAAGGACAGCTTTATGCCGTTTGGCGGGGGCTCGCGAGGTAAGCTTTCCCTCTATCTAATCCTGCCGTCAAGGGACTATTGCGAAAAGATCCAAATAGTTCGTTGTGCCTGCTTGAGCTAACACAACCTTCAAACATATTTAGTCTGCATTGGTCTCCATTTAGCTTACATCGAGATGCGGATGGCTGCAGCTCGTTTCTTCAGGGAGTTTCCGAATGCCACTGTCTCGAATCTCGAGGGGATGTGCGATGATGACATGATGCAAGACGCTTTCTTCCTCGGGTCGCCGAGAGGGCATCGATGTCTCATTCAAGCTTATTAGCCAGTCCTCGACTCTATAGAACTGACGAACCTAGTTTATATCTAGGAGCTCAAATCACCAGCCTCAGCCAATCTTCACGAATAGACATTTCAGATCTAATCTACCTTTCCCTGTGGGATAGAAGATATCCCAAGTTTACCTGAACGCACCTTCGGATGAGAAGTCGGATGAAGGAAATGTAGAATCATATTGATGAAGAGAGTGGGCAATCCTCTGAGGCCAAAACGTTAATATGGATGTACATCTTGAAATAATGAGCGAATAAGCTACGCCTGAAAATTCAGCGTAGCATATTACGTACGAAGCTACGGCCTTTCCACTGACCTGTTATTTCCTATAGTTTCAGAGCAATCTAACCACATATTCATATAATAGAGTACAATGCATCTGAATAGTCCTTAGATTGAAAGAACTGGCTCTTATTTGTCCATACCTATGAAAGAATAGCCGGGACCACAGTTAAAACCCCTATCTATAGAGGATTCGCAGTACGAGTGGAGCGAAAAGGGGGTATAATAGGTCACTTTTACCGAGATCAAGACTATTCAAGAGTAACATTTTGAAGAAACCAATAACTGGCGCATGATTAACCAGGTCTTAACTTGAAACAACGCTTTATATCTTCAAGCAGCACTACATAAAAGTTAGTCGATAAAACACTAAAAATAAAAATGTATGTTCAAGATTAAATACATATACAAGGCAACGCGTCTGGATGATACTCTAATAAATCATACAACAATTCATCCATCCATCCGCCCATCCGTACAACATAGGTACAAAAGCGACGGGGGAAAAAAACACACCAAGCCCTAATTATAGCAAGCAAACAGTATCTCTTTGCATATGTAGTACAGCTCTCACGAGTTACCTACCCTCTAGAAGTCTCCAGCAGAAAGCTTCTCCGGGAGTTGCAAAAAAGATCAAAACAAGTCTTTAAAATGATGATACACGCTTCCGCCCGTGACATACAGCCCCGCAGCCCCATCATCCATCGTCGTTTGCATGTTCGCCGCTGCTGCCGCCGCCGCCGTAGTGGGGTCAGGTGGCGGCGAGTAGCCGTTCATACCGATGTAGCCCTCAAAGATGCGGGACATCTCGCTAGAGATCTGGTGGCCGTTATTGAGATCGATGGACTCGGGGGGTCCAAGGGGCGCGCTAGCGCTCGGGATCTGCGGCCGCGCGAAGCTGGTCGTGGGCGTAACCGGGCTGTGGCTGGTGGAGTGCGCGGAACCGCCCCGCGATGGGCCCATTTGACCGGTAGCGAGACCGGCCATCGTCAGAGCGGCGGTGGAGTGCGGATCTTCTGCGAGGCCGAGGCGGGGCGCGACCTCGCGGAGAGACTTGATGGTCATCCAGAGACGCTTGGAGACAAACGATTTAGCGGACATGCCCTTCACGAGGTCAAGCGCCATGTAGAACTCGTCGCGGCAGGAGGAGCTGAAGTTAACGGGGGCGTGGCAGGATGCTAGGAATAGCGCAGCGATAGCAGACGTCAGGAACTGGTGGTAAAACGCCTGGATCTTGCGGTAGATGTTGGTGGTATTGTTTAGATGCGTCAAGTACCTGATGGTATTTTTAGCAAGCTTGACGACGCGCTCAGCGAAGTGTATATTTTCCATTATGCTGCTATGCGTGTGCAAAACTGGGGTGAAGAGCCAAATGCGGATCTGGTTTAGGCGTAGGTATGTCCAGATCTGTAGTCGTTGGATATCATACTCCTTCTGTGAGTTCACTGGCGGGTTAAGATATCTAGGTATGGATTCCCAATCAGGCAGCTTGAGCTGCATTTCCTTAGGCACTGCACTATACCACTGCTTTATCTGACTATCCAGATCTTCAAAGTCGCCGGGATGAAATACCACTGCCTCGTCAGGATCTAACTGGCGAACGAGCCTCCAAACCCTCGCAACAAGTTTAGAATAGGCTATCATCGCCGCAAGAAAGGGGTGGGCATCCGGATATGGTAGATGCACGTTGACGTCCTCGTCCGGTATGACCCACGGTAGCCCAGTAGCAAACGCCCACCGACGATCCAGTGTATACGCAGTCCAGAAGGTGTGGATGGCATTATCACGAGCCTCTTCGCTCTCAATGCGCGAAATAGCATCTTTTCGATGTAGGCCGAGTTCGATGCAGAGACGTGCGACTTGCCCCATTGTGCGCCAAGCCAGTATTTCATCATTTGTAAGGAAACGATAACCTGCCACGAGAGCCAAGAAAGGGACGACTTTGATGTCGCTCGGATCACTCATAAGCATTCTATCTGCGGTCGGCCTTATTGACTCGAAAAGTCTATGAGCTCTTTCACTGTATCCATGTTCTTCAACGACCAGACCGATTGACATGACTACCTTGAGTAACAAGGTATTCAGGTCGGCCATATTACTATCTTGTCCGAACGGAGGAACCAGTCCATTCTTTTTCAATGTATCCAGCCAAGCAGATAAGGACGTTGCATGGCTGATGATGGTTTCGATTCGGATCACAGGATACATAATGCCAACTTCCTCTTCGTGCAGGCGGCACAGACGTATCATCTCGTCCTTGTCGAAATCCCATAAGGGATCTTTGGGAGTTCCATACTGGGAGGAATCCGGTTGTACCACTAACATGGGAGATTGGGCAGGTGTATCTTGGATAGCAATATCGTCTTCACCAGTCTCGCCCAGACTGCTGTAACCCATCTTGTGAAGAGTGTTCTTAGCGACGTCTAAACTAAAGTGGGCGCTCGTGGGTCCGCGAAAGGTGGTTTGCCGCAATTGAGATTGGCTCGACCTATGTTGTAACGAAGACATCGACGGAGGCACGGATGTAGAAGATGGAGTGCTTGCGGTCGATGTTAGGGCAGGAGGAGGAGCTCGTTCTTGAATGGGGGCCAGTCGCAAGCTGTCGGATCGTAGGGCATTCATGCTGCTGAAGAGGCTTTCAACCTGCTCTTGTAAGCGACTGACCTGACTCGCCATATCTTTAAATTCATCCGAATCTTTGAAGTTGTTGGAGCAGCAGTTGGGTGCGTATAAGCACTGGAGGTTTAGGTTGCCGCATCGCTGACATGGTGTCTCGCCGTTGCATTTGATTTTTCGTCTTTTACACTCGTTGCTTGATTCAATTGTCCATTAGCAATCACCCGATATATAAAGATAGTATCTATTTTATATGTATCAAGATAAACATGGATTTGTATATACACATGTCGCCTATTCATCTCTCCACATACACCTCGACAGGAGGGCAGAATATAGACTTACCAAGCTATCGAGATGTACCGATTCCGTTTACTCCTCTGTTGCTGAGTCTTAGCACTCGGGGATGAGTCTTCAATACTATGTTTTCGCTTCGTAGCCTCAGTTGTGATAGTAGGAGTTGAGGATGACGTTGAAAGGGCAAGGTTAGGATCGTGTGCGGAATTATTACCGGCGAACGCGGAACCTGGAAGAGCCCGCTGTTGCGGTTGCGGCGCATTTGAGGGGGCACCAGCTTCTGCACCCATTAAATGTCTGACCTCCCCAACCTGACTCTCGAAGAATTCCATATTTGCTTTATCATTAGTTAATTAATTAAACCCCTTTTTCTTCTTATGGAATTTCTTATCACTGCGGTGCTGCCAACTCGTGGTAGGCTGGTTCTTCGTGCGGGCCATCATCGTTGGAGAAGGGAGAAGAAAAAAGGACGCGGATGGTTCGTCGCTTTTTGTTTGGAGTCTCCTGGCTGAAATGGCGGCAGCTTTGGCTGTCGTCAACATGGCGCATTGGAGTCAGTACAAATAAAAGCTACATACAGTATGTACAGGGGTGTCTACTACATACCTTAGGTAGTTAAGAAGAAACGTGGGACAGGGGTCATGGTGGGGGGATCGATCAGCTCAGGCCAGCTCAGGCTGACTCCAGTGCATGTAGTTAGGCACCTAACTCTGCTGTTTCCGGAGTTGTTACAGCAGGAGTAGGGAGTCGTGTAGTACCTCCTTGCTCTACTTCTGCTACTACATGTATGTATGTTGTATGTAAGCTCAGAATGCAAAGTGCGGGAGGTGATGCACCATTCTCAGACTCTAACCACCTACATACATGTAAGTAAGTGGCTTGCAGGCATGCGGCAGCTCAGTACTTTCCAATACAGGTATGCCAAATCACAATTTCACGCATGATAGGTATGCAGTCTGTTCAGCTATTACTGTAATAACGACGCAAGTTCGTCCTACCCCATGCAGGCTTATTCCGACTCCCTTCGACGCCACCGTAAGGACGCCCTTGAATGCACCCACGATGTTACACAAAATCTGCAGTCATACGTCATGTATAAGGGGTAAAAGGGTAAGGCTGGCCTTGCCAAGTCTATTGTAGGACTGGTTGGCTTACGGTCACTACACATGTTCACATGCCACCTGGAGAAATTTCAAATTGCTTATTTGTAGATGCTGACTTTATTATCCCGGATCTCCCAGAATTCAAACTCGATGACTATTTAGATAATTAGCAATATGGTCCCTTCCCTTATCCCGTGATTTGGTTCATGAACTATGGTTAGTAGATGTATGTAGCGATTGATGTTGCATCCTATGTAGTCGATGCCTATTTAACCCCCAGCTCAGATAGGAACTGCGAGTATGCGAGATCCACGGCATCTACAGTTCCACGGCCTACGTCTGTCTGTTTCCAGGGACCGCCCCGCCATGGAACACATTTCGCTCTCCTATCAGGACAGTCACGAGCGATATGCCCGGCGTTACTACAAACGCGACAAATGACAGCAGCCGCTGCTATGCGCTCCCGGGCGCCACCAACGACGTCGCCGCGACCTTCATCGTCGCGGAAAGTCCCATTCAAGACGGCGCGCGAAGCTGGTGGCGCTTCCTCTCATCGACACGCTCCGGTGTAGTCACGGCCGCATCAATGACACCCTGAACGAGCTACTTAGCCCTGTCGACTTTACCTTGAGTGACCGCGGTAATCAGGCAATGGAGAGGGCCCTCTTGGTTGTTAGTGTTGGTGTTAGTAACGGGGCGCTCAGGACTGCGGAGTCTGCCTTCTTTAATAGAGCCTTTGCCGCGAATGGCGATGGTGGCGCCGGAGCGAGCATTCATGTCGGTGATGCTGCGTCCTCGAAGACCTAAGAGTTGGCCAATGAATTTCACTTCGGAGAACTCCTTTGTCAATATGTAGACCCTGTCTGTGATTAGTTTTCGCGGACTTGGGACATAGCCGTGGGGTGCAGTATAGTTCGGGATGATGCATATGATGCGCTGAATTAAAGAATGCCGCTCATCCTCCAGACGGCCTCGGTGGCGCTGGTATCGCGTATTGACGCGTTTTCCTGAGTTGTCATACACAGGTGGGGGTGAGGGATACCTGCGATCAAGGTCAGCCGGGACAATATCGTTAAATCTCAGTTTCTGGGTAATCTCCTCAATGCGAACCTGCATGACGTATACATCTATCTGTTCATTTGTCATAGGTGCTGTGATGGCCGTCGTGAAGTTAGCGAGTCTACAAGGCGTATTCTCCGAACCCCATCGGGTTTTCCTTCCCTTCGATGGCGTAGCTGTGGTCATGCTATAGTTGGCAGATGACTCGATGGTGCCTTTTACTTGTTGGTAATCTCTGATCTGGGCCATTATTCCGGATTATTCAGGTTGTTAGTGCTGCATATGCATAGGCTAATGCATGGGTTGGTTCAAATGATGAAGAAGTAGGGAGATTTGGTTTTGGGAGAGGATGTGACGAGACATCATGTCGAACTTCGGAGATAATGCTTAGGTATATTTAGGTTATTTATCAAAGTTTTCTTGCGCTCCATTGATTAATACGGTGGTAACTTTACTAACACGCCATAGTAATGAGCTTATTTAATAAAGTTCGACTATGATCACGAGAGGGAGATACACCTCCTTACACACGCTACCAAGCTGCTATGTACTGTATAGTCTTGGATTAGGTGCGGGCGTTTACATATAAATATAAAGATGTGCTACATTATCAACTTGTTGCTCTGAGGATTGCGAGTGGTGCTGGAGAAGTTCAGACTCGTTATAAGTACTTGCTTGCCAATTTTCTTCCAGTTAGTCCTAATGGATATTTAGAAAGATATTACGACGTGACAGATATGAGTTACGATTTATTCAGTGGCAACTAATTCATCATCTCAATAACCCACCTTATTTCATGCGTACTTTGAAAATGGAAAGTAATATAATGACCAACAAAATTGACTGGTGATTCAACCCGCCAATTCCCCCCCTTAAAATAACGAGAGCCATGTGGCACGATGGTGGCATAATGAGCTAAGCCGTGACTCTTGAATAAAACTATTATGTATTAGATTAATTTCCATTTCAAGAAGAAAACAAACATCATTTAATTCAATGTAGCAGGTAAATTATCGCCAGTGCCTTTCGGAAGCGTATGTTTAAGGGGGGGGATGGTACAGTTTATATACGTTACCAGGACACTGTGAAATGCGGTTCAGGCCGGCTATCCTCGCAACTCACAAAAGTGCCGCGAATACCCAGTATCTGTTAACTAGGAGCCCTTCATCGGCGTTCAACAATTATACACACCTTAAATAGGCCATAATACATCGCAGATATTGCATGAACAACAATATCCTCCACGAGGGCATCTAAGAAATGGCATCAACGTGGGTTCCCGACGTGTCTCCGGACAGTCCGTTCTCGCTAGCGAACATCCCGTTCGGCATCATCAGCACCTCGGAAGACGCCGCGCCGCACGGCGCCACCGCCATCGGCTCCTACGTGCTAGATCTCAAGGTCCTGACCTCGGACCCCAAGGCCGCCGCACTATTCCCCTCCTCTCTAATCAACAACAGCAGCAGCAGCAGCAGCGCCATTTTCTCGCAGCCAACGCTCAACGCATTCGCGGCGCTCGGGCGGCCGACCCACCGCGCCGTCCGAGCCGCCATCCAAGACCTGCTGTCGGCGTCGACGTCGCACCCCGAAGTGCTGCGGGACAACGAGGCGCTGCGCTCGCGGGCGCTGATCCCGACGTCGCAGGCGCGGCGAGGAGGAGGCGTCACGATGCACCTCCCGATGAGCATCGGCGACTACACGGATTTCTACGCGGGGTACCACCACGCATTCGCCGTCGGTGCGATGTTCCGGGGCCCGCAGAACGCGCTGCAGCCCAACTACGCGCACCTGCCCGTCGGGTACCACGGGCGCGCGTCCAGCATCGTCGTCTCGGGGACGCCGGTGCGCCGGCCGCGCGGCCAGATACTACTGAACGCCGCCACGGGGGAGCCGACGACGGCGCCGAGCCGGCGGTTGGATATGGAGCTTGAGCTGGGGTGCCTCGTTGCGACGCCGAACGCGCTGGGCGAGCCGATCAGCGTCGAGGAGGCTGAGGAGCACATCTTCGGCTACGTCTTGCTGAATGATTGGAGTGCGCGCGATGTCCAGACTTGGGAGTATGTACCGCTCGGCCCGTTCAATAGTAAGAACTTTGCTTCGACTATTAGCCCCTGGGTCGTGCTGGCGGATGCGCTGGAGCCGTTTCGGACCGCGGCCATTGAGAATAAGACGCCGCTGCAGGATTATCTGAAAGAGGGCAGGAAGGACACCGTGTTCGACATCGAATTGGAGGTGGACCTCGAGAGTAAGCTGAATCAAAACCGCGTTGAAGTCATTATTCTAATCCTGTGCTAGCTCCCTCCGGTGACGTGACGACAATCAGTAACTCCAACTCGAAGTATCTGATGTGGTCATTTCCACAGATGCTCGCGCATCACACGCTCGGCGGCTGTCCGATGAGGACCGGCGATATGCTGGGCTCGGGCACGATCAGCGGACCCGATCCGAAGCAGAGCGGCAGTCTTCTAGAGATGAGTGAAGGTGGGAAGAAGGATGTCTTCTTATATGGTATGGACGTGCGACGGTTCCTCAGGGATGGCGATACCGTCACGATCCGCGGCACGTGCGGTAAACCTGGGGAGCGAGTAGGATTCGGAGAGTGCGTTGGTCGTATAGTCCCAGGGAAATAAGAAGGCAATTCCTACGTGGGATGCCACAAAATTCTGCCACAATGGATGGTTGCTAAAATGAACTTATCCTTGCTTTAAAATAGTACACAAGACATCCAGGCATAACTATTGACTATTGTTAAGCAACTCGCTATCTGCCATAGAATATTCCTATTTTACAAGACCGTGCGAACATAACATACACATCATCAGTGACCCAACAGTTTCACGCGGGGCCCTTGTTCGCCGTAATGCTATCCTTCAAGTCCCGAGCAAGATCCTCGGTCATCAAGCCACTAATGGTGACATCTCCAACGGCCCTCAGCTTCACGAGCGGTTCAAAAGCCCTCTGAACCTTTTGTGCTCTACTGGGCGAGATAATTTCCGAGTCGCGTACCTGAACCTTGATCCTCTTGGTGTCTTCACAAAAGTCAACATCTAACGTATCCACATACACCGTGTCGTACTGCTTGTTCGTCTTCTGTGCGGGCTGGATATGAATCTGGAGCTCATCGAAAACCGTCAGACCAAGCATCTGTGTAACACGGCTAACCATGCTCATGATCTGATTAACCTCCTTTGTGCCAGTTGACACCGGGTACGCGAACAAGAGCGTGGCGGACTTCAAATATGCCGCGACCGTCTCGGTTAGCGGGCCGAGAGGACTACCGCTATCAGGGGCATCAGACAGAATGCGGACCCAGGACTCCATTTTCCTGAAATCATGTGTCCCTATGCCGACTTCCATAGTCGTGATGCCGAGGTTGAATACAAAGCTGTTCTGGCCGTACAGGATGCCATACACCACATCCCGCCAGTGCCTGCTCGTGGCCGCGAGCGCTGGGTGCACCGATCTTAGTCCGTTCCCGTTGGCGGGGACGACTTGCTGGACGATCTGTATGGGTTTGTTGGTGCGCTTGCCGACGAGGAACTGGTACGCGCAACCCCGCGGGATCAAATAGCCTAGGATCTGGTGGAGGAGCTCTGGCGGTAGGCTAGCGAGCATGTAACGGCCATTGCTAGGTAAGGTGGGAGCGGGATAGGCATCGCCAGCTCGGTCTGCCGTGTCAAGGCCGGGCTCAATCTCTTCTCCGCTGGTGAATGCAGTCAGCTCGGTCTTCCCCGGGATCCAGAGCTTGGGATGTCTCCCGAGGCAGGTCGACTTGCCGCCGTGGCTCGCGCACTGCAGCCCCTCGCGGCGAATCCACCGCCCGCGAAGCTTGGTAGGCCAATCGGAGTAGCCATAGGGCCTCCATCCTAAGTCCTTCATGTAGCGTTGCAACCCCCACGGCGACATACGGGATTCCCCGAACTTGTCATGGTCAAATCGCTCGAAAGCCACTTTATTTTGACGGCCCTTCAAGTTTTTCGGTGCCATCTGAAAAGATCGAATGATTTTATAACGTTGGAAAATTATTTGTAAATTTGCGCATGTTACGTTCCTTCTCCATTTACCTAGAATACTCAGGTTGTTGCGACGTTTATGTAGGTATTTTGGTTGGGTGAGGCGTTCGGCCGGTCCACCGCCTATTCCAGGCAGCATTGGGTGCCTGGCATTCTGCTGCAGGTAACTCTACCTCTAGCGCTCTTCAGCTAGGTAGCTAGCGCTAGTTAGGTACCTAAGCTCGGAACATGAATGAATGAAGTTCGTTCAGGGGGTATTGAGATCCTAAAAAACGTTCAGGAGGTATGTGCCACATATTTGAACGGCATGAACAGACGATATAAGTCCTGAATATCTACAAAGGACTTGGAGTTTATGTACAAGTGGATTATGTTTACTAGAATGACATACTCAAGTATTCGGAGTCTAAGCACATGTAGGTATGCTACGCGCGGGCTAATGAAACGGCTAATTGGCTGCCTTGGCACTCTGAAACTATCACTCATCGCGAAATCTAGATTAGTCGCACACTTCTTCTAGCGAAATCATACCTATGCACGAACATTCATCATTATTCATCTGATAAATCCCTATGCCAAAGCGCTCTCGCCCGAGGGTGGAACAATGTCCTCACTTGGAGCAATCGGTGGGTTCAACTGCGGCCTCCCCTGGCTATCCCAATGCACCGGCTGGACGAAAGTCTGACGGTACGCGTCACAGCTCCCACCAGAGTTGCGATTCGCGTGAAAGACCATCCAATCCTCGGTACCGTCCGGACTTTTGAAGAAGCCGTTATGACCGGGTCCGTACATTCCGTTCTCGGTGTTCGTCGTCAGCAGCGGCTCGGGCAACTTGATCCATGACGACGCCAGGAGCGGATCCGCGCCATCTTGGAGCTGCAGCGCCCCGAGTGTGTAGTCCGGTGTGTTGCAGCTGTTAGCCGAATACACCATGAATATGGTTCCGTTAGGAGATGTTATGCCGGCCGGGCCTTCAATCACCGGACTGGGGTCGGTTTCCCAGACAAGCTCGGGGAAGGAGATCATCGTGGCGGGTCCCACTTCCGAGGGAGATGTCATTTCGGCGATCCACAATGAAGCGCCGTTAGGGGACTCAGTCCCGTTCACGGACGAGTACTGAAGAGGCACGAATTAATGGAGAGTACTTTTAAACGGGCCGAGACAACTAGTTACTCACGAAGAAGTAATTCTTGCCGTCGATGGTGTAGATGCTCTGGTATGACACTGTCAGTTCCTGAAGGCTGAAAAATATCAACTTCTTGACGACGTACACCATCGAGCATACCGCCATCATAATTAGAAGGTCGGATTTCCGAGACCAGCGTGTAGGGGTCTGAGAGCGGCGTGTCAGTGCCGCCTTCTAGAACCCACAACCGCAGCGATGGTAATATTTGATCCCATGAATCGTGTTTCTCGCTCGTGCTGAAGTATATGTCTGACATATGTTAGTCCAACATACTCAAGGCGCATACTGTTTACTATGACAAAAGGAAATGTCCCAGAAGCGCGAGAGTAATACGCACTACACGGAAATTTATTAGCATCGAAGACGGAAACAACTATGTGAAATCGAGAGCCTTGAAGCCTGGGACAATGACTTCTTGCACGTACCACCAGCGATCATCGACTCGCCATACTTCTGGTGCCCACCAGTTTGCTGCGAACCTGGGATCCGTTGTGTCGGTGTAGACAATCTGCGGAGTGGCGGTTTTGAGGTCCTCAATGGTGGACGCAGCCGTAATCTCAACGTCGGACCACGTCGTCGTGGTCAAGTAGTACCTAGAGTGGTTCTGAGCTTCAGTTGGTCCTGCCATTTTCTGGGTTTCCTACATGCCATCCCAGTATACGATAAAAGGGTCACTCCCGTTGAGTGTCTTGATGGGGTTCGTAAACGCAGATATTAAAGGAATAGACGCGCAAGAGAGAATCCCGAGTAACCGGGTGAAATGACCCATGATTACGTTCTGCATTCAGAAATTTAGGTGCAGTGACTCGAATTGCGCTTTCCTTGCTACATTTCAGTCACGAAGTCCGCGCCCTAAGAATAAAACCATGGCACGTCGAGTTCAATTTATATCCATAGCCAGATCATCTGCCAAGTATGTATATGAGATTCTCCGATTGGATCGCATAGGGGATGTTCGCCAAGAGACGTTTAGGGTTATACTATGAAAGACATCAATTAAGCACCTATCTTGCAGGGATTCTCCAGGTTTTCCCCATCCATTATTCCATCTTGTTGGAGTAATTATGTTAAGTGGGTTTGAGTGGGAATATGGGTAGACTTGGACCCGCGCTCTAACGATGCTCTCGGTATATTTCGAGACCGAATATTGACTGCAACCACCAAAAGCACCTACGTAATGAGATACGCCTTGAAGTAGTATGCATTCAGGAATATTGAGACTTTCGCTAGTGTCCCTTATACTAAACGACGTGTAGTATATATTCTCCCCGCATTATTCAAGAAAGAGAAGCTGAATACAAAGTAATTCAGGCTCGATGTCTTGGGTGGGGCTAGGAAACAAATGATTGTTAAGGTATGTTTATTCAAAGTTCCAAAATTTAGATTCAAACCAACCATATAGGTACCAGAACGGCGAAGGGAATATGATAATGGTGCATGATATCAAGTTCTCAGAAGTAACAAGCTAGAAGAGTTGTTCGTTGAATTTATTCATAACAATTGCTCTGGGCCCGACTTCAAGATTTAAACTGTCACAGTATACATAATGACAGTGCTAACCACAGAGAGGCCAAACATGGATGGGAGAAAGGATGGGCTTACAGCCTGGTAGGTGATCCATGGAGCTCATGTTGTCAGGAACTTGCGCTAATCTAAGCATAAACCCTGAAAATAAAAACCAGAGCTGGTATCATGGCCCAACGATCCAACTAATCAATAGTAAGCTCTTACTCACTATACGAAACCCAAGAGGTATATTCAGCTTGAATCATAGAGACTGGCAGGAGTTAAGTTTATTCATTTTATATGCAAAAGAATGTAGAGGGAGAGTAGTAGTGACATGCCTTTAGTTGAAAATCAAAATATCGACAAAGGTAGCCTATGGTTATCAGAATGAAATGAAGAAGAAAAGATCCGGTTACCTTTTCTTGTACGGGTTGTAAGTGCGTTGGGAGAGGCTCGCTACCATAGAACTCCCTAGAATGCACTCTGTACTCCGCTAGATGAACCTAAACCAACAGGCCGCTTTACGGCTCGACCGACAACAACATACGAACTCAACCCCATATTGCTGCTTGATACTATAGACATTGTCAAACCCTGTAGTTCCTAAGTCCCAGGTGGCAAGGAGATCCATAGATTATCTCAGAGCGAGCCGCCACACTACCTACAACATAATTCCATCGGCCACCGATCCTGTTAGAAAAGGAAATGATGAAAAGAAAACAAAGAGAAATAGAAAATGATTCAAGTGAAGTGTAAACATTGAAGTAAAATGATCATGTAGTAGAGGGTGAAGTCAATTTCACAGATTGAAATCGTACTTGGAGAAGGAAAAGCGGTTGCAGTGGGGAGTGGGAAGACCTCACTATTCTCGAACTGTTTCTTGCACAGACTTCAGAGTATGCATACAATACCTACTAGTTGCTAGTTGCCTCAAATATGCGAACCATGGGCGGCCTTCCCAAATTGCGTTGTGCAGCTGCAGCCTAAGTCTTAGATATCTGCAAAATTTTCGAAATTTCATTTGAGGGTAGCTATCAACTGCGACTGACTTGCATGTGAACATAGCTTTGTGATCTACCTCTAAGTTTCTAGACCGCAATAATCAGTAATTCTGGCGTATGGTCGTTGGATGTAGTCCTCCCTTAACTTAAATGGACGATCTTGATTTGGTCATTTCGTTGTGTAAGTGGGTTGCAAATACTAGCCGTCTAAAATGTAAGTAGTTATGAGTGGAAGACCAGGGGATGTATTCTACTAAAGTGGCCTGACGCATAAACATTCTGTCGAGCTCTTCACGCAGAAGCTCCAGCTGGCAGATACATCAATCGAATGACTGGGTTGACGTAGTCGAACCCCTGGATCATAAGACCAGCACAAATATATCGTTTAGCCGATACTCTAGATATCACAAAGAGAAAATCATGAACATACATAATTTTTGTTGCATTGGGATGCATAGACCAAGCTTGGACACGGTATAAAATTGGCTGTATTATGCCACGACTACAATATGCAGATTCCCTGTTCCAACGGGGGCCTGTCATCAGGAGCAGGGCAACGAAACATAAAGCTGCCCAAGTTGGTTTTGCGAGTAAGAATGAAAATCTTAGTGATAAGCCAATAGGAGGGTTTTGAGTGGCGACGGCTTGGCGACCAATCAACATTTCAGATGCAGTGTGAGCAGTACGAGATGGTGTTGCGACTTAACCGGTGGAAACCGACCTAACCGCGGATAATGGAATGATACCACCATTAACCAAGAGGAACAACATTTGACTTCCTTGATGTCGGGCCGCAATAAATCCCTGGTGATCGGGCTACTACCAACACCTCTGATTTGTCTCTTAGTCTATTAATATAATCTGCGCAGACTGACCGACTGGCTGCGACGTTGGTAGGAGATGGGAGCAATAGCAGTTCCACATGTCAGAGGGTTACTTTGCCGTGGTTCTGATGTGGCAGGCTAAGTGAGGAGAAACGGGAGTATTTCTTGCATTAAATATCACAACTGTACCTGTAGCAGGCCCTCCAGCTCCACACTCCATCAGGCTGGCATCGTAGGGTATCTAGATATGAGCCTCATAGGATAGTCTCCCTGTATGCGTCCAGTCTATAAATACATAACATAAAATGTATTCGAAAGGATCCTCAGAACCCATTCTGCACCCCCTAAACAAACACTATGATCAAACCTATTACCCATAATAATTACATATCATTCGGTACCAACCGACGAAGATGACTGTGCAAGTTGATCATATGCATAACCTGAAGGCGGTTTACGAGCTCTTCCGAACCCTCACCACTAACGATTCTTTTGGTGCCATTCAAAAAAGTCTCGAGGAGAATGAGTCTCTCAGACAAGACCTTGAAAGGCAAAGAGTTGAACAGAATGACGAACACACAGTGTTCACACGAAACATCAGCAGGATTCAAAGAAAACTTGATGCCGAAACAGCTAAGGGCAACGAACAGACAATTCAAATTGGCACTTTAGAGGATATAAAGAACACACTGACCAATGAACTCGATGCCGAAAAGACGAAGGTATCTGAAAGAGATGCGAAGTTGGTAGAAAACGAGAAGACGAACTCAGACCTGCAAGAGCAGCTCCTTGCAGCCCGTGCCGAGATTGATACGCTCAAGAACACGGTTCAGGAGCAGGATGCTCGGCACAAGGACGTATCTTCACAGCTGGAGAATACTAGTCAAGAACTCGGGCAAAAGAAGGCTGCCCTTGCGATTGTAGAGCAAGAGCTAGGGTCCCTAAGGCAGCTCTCGCGCCCTATGAAGACCGAGTCGCAAGAAGAGGTGTAAGTACTCCCTATTTTCGAAACCCCGTGACGCACTACTGACTTAATTACAGTTCCAACAGCCTCCAGGAGGTGTTCAATACTGTCCATGGTCTCGCCACGACCTTTTTCAGTGACAATCTCCAGAAGGCTGTATTGGATAACAATGCTCTCTGGGATGAGCTCCGTCAACGTATTACATGGCTACCGCTACCGGCAACAAACTCCAGAGAGGCCAAGCAGATGCGCATTGCTGCCTGTATAGGCGCTCTAGGTTCAATGTTGGCCGGGCTCATCTTCGTGCCCGTGTATGTGGAACCTGATTCTGGCGAAATCACAAGACTGTTGTCACAACTGGCTTTCTACGATGAGAAGAGGGAGATACATCTCCGCAGCGTGCTGCTTGCCGCTATGTCCCATGAACAGGAGATGATAAGAGAGAAGCGCGCGATTATTATCGTCGAGACAATCTACAATATCTTCGGGCGCCTCCTCCATGACGACAGGAAGGATTTGTTCAAGGCCAAGGTTCAAGACGCCTGCCGGGTCGCAGTCAAGTCCTGGGAGTTTGTACGGCACGCCGAAATAAAGGTTGATACCCTGTACCCGCCGTTCGACCCAACAGAGGAAACTGCTTCAGAGTTTACCTACAGGAATTGGGTTCCCATACGCTTAACACCACCCGGGACCCCACCCGAGAAATCTCTGGAACAAAATGGAAGTCCCAAGTCAAAGGGGAGCCCAAAGACTAATGGGGCAGGAAGGAAAACTGAAAGGGGAGGGGGAAGGGAGGACTCACCACCCCCAACAAATGGGGTACAAATCGACGAGTTACAATTTGGCCATTCCGACATCCAGCGTCCTTTGTGGCCAGCATTTGGCATTGGAGATCAGGAACTGGCAAAGGGCTACGTGCTCCTGAACTCTCAGTCTACTCCCGCAAGACAAGAAATGGGAAATAGGCGCATGCAGAGGCAGTCGATGCGAAATAGCTCTATGTCGAGGCCCCCCTCTTCAGCTTTTTTAGTAAACCTTCGTTCTTAAGGAGGATTTTCAAGTGTTAGGTAATAGGCAGTTTGGAATAGGTTATGAGTTATGAGTTATGTCACAATGGTAGTTAGGTTAGGACAGTGCAGGTAAAAGGGATATGGATTGGCGCGGGATTCGTTCTTTACTGGTTGTACCCCAACTGTTCGCACAGGTTAACTTTGGTTCTTGCTTGGTTTCACGCTTCACGGGACTTGCTATCTGTCATCTCTGATTATGCTCTCCTTCGGAGTACCTTGTCTCCATCGTTAGAATTACCACAGGAGATTCTAGAGAAGTTACTTGTGTGACAATCACCGTTAAAAGTGTGGCTGTAATACGTTTTATTGTCCTAGATTCTTTGAGAAATCTTTTAGGGCGGTTACCAGTAAGCGTCCCTACACGTAAGTTTGAGTTTGCACAAGACATTTCAAAGATATATATGCTTACCTTTGAATTTTCAGTCCCTAATACCCGGATCCCATATCCTTTGCCACAGGACAGTTTAAGAGCACATTGGTATCCCAGTACCCAAGTACAGCAACCCAACCTTTTTAGTCGAATCAGTTAGATATACCTCACGTGTACGTAGAGGATCCCCTATTTGCCCTGTCTTAACTGGATTGTTAAGATATTTACGTCCTATTTCCAATATAACACTACGTAGTCCTTCCCAATTTACAGGCAGGATATATAAAAACAAACGAGGAGGCTTAAATAAGCAATGGTTTCTTTAACGCGTTTACTTAAGGCCAACTCTGTAAAATAAAACACGATAGGGGTCCGCTTTTAGCCATGCCACCCGCCTTGGTTCAAAGACAAAGTTGCTAGGTACCTACCTACCTTCCACTACTTTAGATCTTCACGACAATTAAAGTAGGATTCTCCAACCATCCCACCAACACCGTTAACACAGAAAGCCACCCATCACGTCACGTACATCCACCACGCTTGAAGAAAAACAAGGCTCCAATACAAACATCCCGTGAGGCCACAAGCAGTATGTTTCGTCCTTCAAATTTTGTTTTGATCTAACTAATTCGGTACAGCAGATACCAGTACTCCTTCCAACTACCTCCTCCAAACTTAAGGTCTTCTTCACATGTAAGCAACTTTCTATTTATTGTGTCCCTTCGGTGTGGCCGAAAGGGGCACGTTCAGGAGTATTGGACTCGTGGATAGCTTCCACACCTTGCTACAATCAAAGAGTAATTGCTGATTCAAGATGGTACAGGACTCAGCACCCTCGATTCATCGTCACTATGGTTGACTGGTACTTTGCAATCATTGTTTTCACGGTCGTGCTCTACCTGATAATGTTGGCTATCCTTTACGTGCTTGTTGCTATAGTCGGATTCATGCATCTGGAAGAAGCAATATTCCGCTGGTGGTTCAATCGATAGGCTATTGTTATGGCCTGGCGGAGGTAATGTAGACTGTACCACTTGATATATATGATGCCTGTGCTAATATCTAAACATACAGCAACCATGACAGCTCCCACGTTATCCCGCACACGAGACAGCAGAAGTGGCACGGGAAGAGACTGAAATGATGCTTAATAGCTGGATGACCTGAAGAAAGCTCCTAAGATACAAACACCACCAACTGCAATTAATACGGATTTCTACTGTGGTTGAACGGCTTAGATTCTTGTTGTGATAACCATCACGGCGGAGATGATGCTAGTAACTGCGGCGCAATAGTTAGCTAGTACCTGAGTAGTAAATGATGAGCCACGGCCTGCAGAACAACTATGATTCCATTCTAATTTAACGGATCAGATGATGAAGCTACACAATATCCGCCATGAAGTACATACCGTACCATCGCCATTGATGAAACACTACTAGATAGCAGGTTAGCAAAGACAGAAATCATCTCCTATATCTTCTAGGCTCTAGGAAGCATGACAGCTTACCAGCCCTCCCGTTCTTCCTACCTTAGCTACCTATTTTAGCATTTAGTTATACATCGGATTTGTAAGTAGAATTCTAGATATTTACGGGAGACGACTACACATTCTAATCTAGAGCACACCTAGTAACCTGCAAGAAGGGGGGAGGGTCATTATTTTCTACGGCCATAGCACGAGGAGGAACACCATCACGCACCCGATATAACGCTCGCGCTCTATTAAGAAGTATTACAAGATAATTACTCGACCTCATATGGACCAGTTACCACAAGAGAAGAGAAGTTGGCCACCTATGAGATATCGCGTAGTATCGCGTAGCTGACATCTTTTGTTCATCAGTATCGCTGCTGCTACGTACACACGGAACGACACATCACATCTACCTACCGCAAAAGCTCCAGCCGCGCTCGAACCCAGGCTCCATACCCAGCAAACAGACCATTATTCTTCCACCCATCGCAGAACCCCGCAATTGCTCGGTACCTCTCCTGGATGTACGCTTCCTTCCCCTGGTCGTCGCGGCCTTGGAGCTCGCAAGCTACGGCATGCGATAGCTTGCTCAGACAGACCGGACAGAGGTAAGGGGGCTGGCGCACATCTTCGGCTATGCCCGCCGTGCCCTGCATGTTACAGGCGTAATAGACGCAATGGCCGATCCCAAGGCAATGGCTTAGTTCGTGGGAGACCGTTCGGGCTAGTCGCGAAAACCAGAGCGCGTGGAGAGCATCGCGAGAAGTGGGGGTAATGACGTCTCTCGCAGCATCGGTCGCCGCTCGCAGTGGGGAGATGATAGCAACGGTAGTAGATGGATTTCCAAGTTGTGGCGACTCTACGCCATTATCCCACGCCGCGCACACACCTTCGACGTAGGACTTGCAGTGGGATTCGGGCCACATATGTGCATAATCAATGTCGAGTCTTTCGTCAAGAACAGGGTGGTATCTCGAAGACGACACCACCGCAACACGACTGCCGCCATACGCTCTTCCGCAGCAGAAGTCGTCATCCTCGTCCTCGTACATGTCGTGGTCGATAAGCAACAGCAGAGCGTAGGCATCAACCGGGAGCATCTCAATAGCGGCGTCGAGTATATCATCTAAGTTCAGCTGCCCCTTGAAGACCCCATCGGGCGACGGACGGGCATGGATACGTGTCGCGCTGTCTTCAGTGGCGAGGCCGACATATTCCGCGTTAAGAGAGGTAGTTTTCCGCCCCCGCTTCGTCTTCTTCGGCTTCGGCTCCTCCCAAGGGACAAAGCGTAAGCGATGCGGGAACGGTTTCACCAGCATGCCGTGGTAGAATGCGCCTAGGTAGCTGATAACGTCTTCACAAGTGGGGGAGGGGATTGTTGTGTGCGACTGTGGCGTCTTCGCACTTCGCCCCTTGGTGCCCGCTGATTCCCCCCCGGAAACATCAGGCTGTAGCCAATCCTTCATAAATGGAACGTCGGTTGTGGTCTCAGGGACGGCAGCGACGTACAGGACCTTGCGATCTTCCGTTGGTTTATTCCGCCTCTTCTCCTGCATCCAAGACCGGAAGCTCTGTGAAGGATGCTTCGGGTCCCAGGCTAGGTCATCGTCGGGAAGCACTAGAGGAGCTGGGAATGATAAGGGTAGACCGCTGGCGGCAGTCCCAGTCAAGTCGCCGCCTGCTGCGCTCCGCGTTCGGCTTGCAGCAGTGTGTCCACTTCGACCCGACTTGGTTGTGGCGGCATGCCTCCGGGCGACCGACTGCCACTCGAAGCCGACTTCCTTGGCGTACGGGGATGGCTCCACTTGTAAATTCAGGTGAGGACATCTTTGTTGCGGATTAGACATTGTGATTTACAGCACATCCCGGGTGAATGCATCTGAAGAGTACCATGGGAGGGGAGAGAAGTAAGCATCTATGTAGTAGGAATAGGCATCAATCGATTGTCTGCCCCCTGCACAGTTCATGGTTTAATGAGGCTGTGCCACACATGTTTGTGTCGGCCTAGAATAAGTCTAGCGCAACATCAAATACGCAAAATAACTAAAGAGGTGCCTATATCTTACTTTGACAACAAATGCATTAGGTGGATATGGCTGGCCTGGGAGGGAGATGTCGAACGAGCCCTATCGCGCCTCCGCATCACGACTATGAAGCTACGATTGGAGATGATGCTAACAATGACCGAAAATAGTAACCAGCATGACGCGCTTATAGGTGTTGATTGGCCAATGAACTGACAGCGACTCAAGTCTTGGCGCGCCCTTCATGTCTAAGGGGCGCTATAGTTGGCTAGTTAGCTGTATATCGACGCCTATCGTGTATAATGTTATCGTAGATACCATGTGTATCTACGTAATCGGCCTGTAATCTATACTGATACAGCTTTATATAAATATGCCCGATGAAGAGAAGAAGGGGAGTAGGAAACATTCTTAGTTATAGCCATCTACATAGACTTGCAATTTTACGTTCAACGGCAGCATGTCTACTGAAGCCAACGATAACGTCACTATCACGGCGCAATGCCTCTGCAAAGCGCACACATTCAGTACCGAGGTCGCTAGGTCTTCTCTACCCCTCGAAGGCAACTTCTGCCATTGCCACTCGTGCCGCCATCTCACTGGAGCAATGTACAGCAGTTGTACACTATGGCCCGGCCCAGGCGACGAGATTCAGCAGTCGTCGCTGAAAGCATATGTCTTTAGCAACAGGCTGCACGCTCTCTTCTGCGGCACATGCAGCAGCAAGATGTTCTGGCAGGTTCAGCCTGATAAGCCAGACGACCCGTTCGAATATGAAGTTTTCACTGGAACATTGAGCAACCTCGATATCCCAACTTTGGTGCAGTTCAGCCATCAAATCTTCGTGGGTGACACGCTTGATGGCGGGGCTTCACCCTGGCTGCGCACCCCCAATCAGAACGGCGCGGTAGCTAGGCGCTGGCTGGCGCACAGTGAGAAGAGTCAAGAGATTGATGGCGACTGGCCCTCTATCGACTCTTTGCCAGAGGCTACTGTCAAGGCCGAACTAGAAGACATCCCCATTCGCTGCTGCTGCAAAGGCGTCGACCTCGTTCTCCGCCGCTCGGATGTAGAATTCGCGGAAACGCCACGATCGGAGCTGCCCTGGTTCGTCGACCCGGTCACGCGCAAGGGCATGGCGTCGTTCGACGTTTGCAATTCGTGTCGCCGCCAATGCGGCTCGGACATATTTCACTGGACGTTCTCTCTGCTGCGGCAGGTTGGATTTCCGCAGAAGGCTACGCCCGGAACACAGCAGGGCGGCAGCAGCTTCCCAGTGACGAGTTCGGAGCTCAGGGACGCCGTGACTACCTCTGCGCAGAGCCGCGACCCCCGCTTCGGAACACTTACCCTCTATGCGAGCTCACCGGACGTGCAACGGTACTTCTGCAGCCGGTGCTCGGCGAGCGTGTTCTACTGCGTAGACGATAGGCCGGACACGACGGACATCGCATTGGGGCTGCTAGAGGCTCCTAGCGGTGCTAGGGCCGAGGAGGCTGTCTCTTGGTCTTTAGGTAGCAATGCCGCTCATCGAGGGGATATGGCTGGCGGGTGGAGGGACGGTCACATGAATGCGGTTGAGTCCGCGGCGGAAGCTTGGAGGGTCGCGAGGAAGTATCCTAAGCACTGGCGCACAGTGGAAAAGGAGGAGGCGATGAGAGGGTAGCCGTTTCTGTTTCTGATGCCGATGCCGATGTTTCCAGTGCCGAATCAGCCAAGGGCCCCATAACTAGGTGCTAGGTAATAGCAAGATAGGTTAGGCTTGCGATACACTTTACTTGCATATGTGCGTCATCTGAACTCCTAGTTAAAAGCACGTCTTCGTTTATTATCACAACCCATATTCATAAACATCATCTGGGGGCGAGGAAAACCAATAGAATGAACCAAGTTATATCCGACACTACATATTTTGGCGAACTCCCCTTGTCCCCTTTCTAGGGCAGCAAGGGCTCCCTAGCTTCGGAGAAATATTAGTATTACTGTACACATACTAGACTAAAAGTGAAATGTGACATATTTGTTTCTTTGACGGTGCCGTTTTACCGCATTAACGATAGCAGAAGAATAAGCTTCGCCGCGTGAAATCCAAAGAGATCCGCGCCATGATAAACCCGATCCGGTGGTCCTAACACCTGGAGACATATCCCTAAACGCCAAGATCGGCTTAATCCCGTCCTAAGATCGTGGAGGGGCTCGGGCCGCCAAGAATGGCATGAGACCCTTGGCATTGAGCAGCCGTTTCATCTCAAGAGCCCCCGAAATTGCACGAGCCAACATACAATTCTTCCGATGCGAGCAATGCCGGTATGATATGTGATTCTGCGTTCTTACCCCGGCTTCCTGCGACACCGTAGGCGCTGTAGCCATGCCGATCTTGTTTCGGCAAATCAGAGATCGAAAAGCTTAAGCACGCGACCTCCTACCTTGTTTGGTGCCAGGTCGTTTGCGGGCATTTGAGCCCCTGATCACCAGTCATGTATATACAAAACCCGAACCCGTCCTCTCTTGGCCTTTCTTGTCCTGCCTTTTTTTTCTTCCTCTCTTCTTTTTTCGCCGCTGTCCTTCAATCAATCTTCACTGAACCCGGAGTTCTGTCACTGGGCAGCCGGCCCGCAACAAACGTCATTTTTAATTTTCATTCTTTTGTTGTCCCCGGTCGGACAGAACTTTCGTTTTTTTTACATTAAAATTTTAGATCTTCAGCAGCTAGCGTCGAGATGGATCCGAGATTCCCACGCAGCATCAGCGCTGTGCGCATCGCAAGCTTCATCAGCACAGCAGCCTGGATCCAGGGCACCACCGCCGAGGAGGCCGCGCTACCCCCGGAGGTCCTGAACAACTTCCTACGGCGGCATGGCGTCGGGGTAAAGAAGGCTAGGCAAACTCCAGCTCCGGCACCAGCTGCAGAGGAGGGCGAGGAGGACGAGGAGGAGGACGAAGATGAGGAAGAGGAAGGCGAAAAATCTTCAATGTCCTCGGGCGACTCCACTTCCGAAGAGGGTGTCAGTTCCGCTACCGGTTCTTCTGGCGCCAGCTCCGTCGAAGGCGGCGAAGAAGAAGATGATGATGATGAAGAAGGCGAAGGAGAAGGAGATATTCCCGAAGGTGCAACCCCGGGTAGCCAAGCCGCGATTACAGGGGGAGACCCGTCGGGTTTAGAGACAATAGATCCCGGTCCGAACCTCAGTCCCGGGGCATTAGCCGCGATCATAGTGTGGTCCATCATCGGATTCGTCACCATATTGGGTGTGATATTCTTCTTTGTGCGTCGGAGGAGAAGGGCAAGACAACGGCAAGAAGACGACGAGGAAGGGAGGTCGCGAGAGCCCATGGCCATGCAGGGCGCAGCCCCGTCGGTGATCGAGCCTGTTCATCTAAGGCCCGGATCACAGGGTTCCGTTCCGCCGGCAATGGAACCTGTCTACCTGAGGCCCGAGTCGCAGGGCGCAATCCCACAAGTGATGGAGCCCATGCAGCAGCCAATGCCCGAACCCGACCCGCAGTTTCGCCCGGCGAGCGTTGCCCCGAGTGGTCAATGGATGGCGGTCCCTCCTTGGCAAGAAGAACCGCCGACGTGGAAAGACCCGCACCCTTGGAGAACGTCGACACAACCGTCCATCGCCCCCGTCGGCCTGCCAGCAAATCCGAGTCCGAGAGCTACGAGGCAAGGCGCTGCCGCGATGGCGGCTAGACAACAAGGGGTCGATAGGCAGTCGAAGTTCACAACCGTGACGGAGAGTACTATATTCGCCTATCGGTGACCGGAAACGCGTGAGGCGCGATGGGCCTCATGAGTGACGTGTGTGGTGGTTAACCTACCTACCTGTCTGCCTGCTTACAAACGTTTACATATCTCGTCATCCAACACTCTCAGACATGAAGATTCCATTGTATTCTAGGCGCTGGCCGTGATAATTCACCCTCACTTCATTTTAATTTGTATTCAATTCTAGGCCACTGCTGGACACTAGAGGGCTTGTAATTTTATTCCATTTGCCAAGGCTGCAAAGCTGTACTGTATAAGCACCGAGACAATTCCTTAATGCGATCTAGTTGATAGATGGACTGAAAAGAAACAAGAAACATGAGCGTTCCAACTGTTTGATATATCCTGGCATGTTAAAACCTTTTGCGGACATTCCTGTCAGGCGATCTCCATTGCGTATGACTATGAAGTAGTTTTTAATATATATAATATATTTGTAAAGGTTACTCTAACGAACAATCTGTGATAATTAGATAGTAAGATGGATTAGTAGATACGTAACTACGGTGTCAGGATGGTTCCTATGAATCTATATATAATACAAACCAATGTGGTTAAGAGAATATAAGCGAGTATAAACCGATTGATATTGATCTAGTTTTTGGTTTTGTGATCAAGAAATGCAGTGGATGGAGATATCATATGGAGGTGAAAATAGCGGGATGGATTTCATGAAGATAATATCTTCAAGTATAATACCCTGATGTGAAGTTTTCAGTGGAATTTAATGAAGAGCAAATAATTCCAACTTGACTGGATTTATGTTGACTGGTCGCAGCCTCGGTGTACTACCAATATCACTCCTACGTGGAAATGGGCGTTGTGATACGCACGTCCAGGAATGGAGCGCAGTGTTCATTCCTCGAGCATTAAGTGACCTCGATGTTCGAGCGCGTCAACATTTCATAGCATGACAAACATGACAAAAATTGACAAACATACATAAACTGGTGGATGACCACCGGTCAGGGGCCTCTATATAAACCAGACTTCTCTTCGCGGTTCGTTCTTTGTTCCTAAAATATCAGCCTGCTCTTCACTACCAAGTTCACAACACCACTCCAGCAAAGTGTAAATACATTCTCGATATCTTCAACGCACATCATACCAGTATCTTTACATTGACCTCCGCGTCCATACAAGTTACAATGAAGTTCTTATATCTCACCATCCCAGCCTCCACCATCGCCTCATGGATTGGGCATGGAGTCAAAGAGGTTGGATTGCCCAACTTGTGGCGAGCTACATCTCTTGACATCGGTCAGCAGAGTAAGTCAATATCACCTAGCTAGCCTTGAACGAGGCCATGATGTGAAGGCACATATCATCGATATCATATACTAACCAACAGTCCTTTATAGCAAGAGCAGCAGCAGCGACTTTCAACTCCACCATGCTCGCCGCCAGCGATGCCCTCCTCGGCACCGCCATCTACACCACGGCCGTCTACGCTTCCGGATCCCAAACTAGCGACAGTAATATTGCCACCGTCCTGGAAGGCGTAGTCACACCTTCTGTAACTACCGCCTCGCAGGACATCACGGCTGCTGCTGCCTCAGGATCTCTCGTGAACGAGCGGATTCCCCCGGAGAACACGACTACTACGTCTACCACCACCCGGCCGTCTAAGCCGAAGCACACCACTTCCCTGGGAACTCCCGTGAACGAGCGGATGCCCCAGAGTTCGGGCAACAGCACAACGCCGGTTACCGTCACCCCCGTGACGAAGCGGTCTCCGGTAGAATCCGCGCCAACCGTCTCGGCATCAGCATCAGCATCAGCATCAGAACCCGTCTCGGAATCTACAAGTAGTAGTGGTATCATCGAAAATGGTACTGGTGCTACTACTGGTACTTTTACTACCAGCGTGGTGGTGGTGGTGGTAAGTACTAGTACCTCTATGATCACCACCACCCAGGAGATATCCGTCAGTTCCGGCAACGGGGTGAGGAGGGAAAGAGGAGTCAACGTGGATCCGCCGGTTAGGGGTGCGGTGACGAGCCAGGATTCCGAGCCACAGGCTACCACTTGCGATGTCAAGGATGGGAAGACGACGCCGAAGGTTGGCGATGGAAGCACCACTGGCACTGGCACTGGTACCATTGCGGCGGCGGCGGTTCGGCAGACGTAGAGCCGACAGGGCAGGATGTGGTTGAGTCTCGTTACTTGTTAACTTGACCCATTTTATTTTACTTGTCTGCTCAAGTATCCATCACGAGGAAGGTGGGGAGGGGGGCGGATGCACCCATATGATGTTGCGGTGTTGCATGGTTCATATAGAAGCTGGAGGGTGGAACTTCATCGCTTTACCGGCTCGGCCTTGCTTCTCCTCTACAAGAGGGAGTGCCTATATCCGCCCGGTGTATTATTTCATTTCTACGCCGAGTTTCGATGAGAATCTAAGGCACTACTATTATTATGTATTATTTAGCTACGAAGGAAATGCTGTTTCAGAGAGAAATCTTCTTCGTCAGGTGAACTGGAGGTAGATGTAATCATTGTATATGTCATGTGTAAATAGAAGAGAGGCTAGGGGTACGGCAATACGATAGAGGACATCTCGTAATATGTTGTGATGTCTAATAAGCTTATTAATTCTCCTGAGCATTTATTGAAATGCGATAGATTGGGATCACAGTTAATGCATGCGTGGGACAGATATCCATCTAACGCGAAAAAGCAAGCAATCAAGTGTATTTTTCATGTCCCTTTTTTATTTATCAATATTCATCCATCATATTACTTCGTGGCTAACTGGACCTCTAAAGCAGTGGCAAATCATGACCAACATGCTAAGTGGACAACGATGTCTATCTCTTTAGATGAGCGCCTCTTACATGATGACTTCATTCGCGACATCCTATAATCGATCGTCAGTTAGTAATCAGCCCTGGAACAATATTGGAAGGAAGATAAAAATAAACAAACACAAGAACATACCCTCTTCAACTCCTTGAAAGGCAGACAGACGCAGTTCTGGACGCGAACCTCGTCTCCGACGCCGCACTCCTTGCCCAGGATGGTGATGCTCTGCACCTTGACGCCGTTCTTGACTATACTCGTAGTATGACTCGTAACGGGGGTCGGCGTGCCCTCGACACGGGCCCAAGCACCAACTCTGCTGTTCCAGCCGACAATAGAGTACAGCACGCACGCATCGTGCTTGATCTCGGCATCCTCGAGGACGATGGACTCCTTCACCCGCGCACCAGGGCCGATGTGGGCTCTCGGTCCAACAGAGACGTTGGGGCCCAGCTTAGCGGTGGGGTCGACGTGTGCCGAGGGGTGGATGAAGACGGGTGATATGATGTTGGGTGACGGCTTGGCAAGCTCGTTGGATCCACTCTGCTGGGCCTGCTGGAGGTACAGGGCGTTGGCGGGGACGGCAGAGCCAGCGGTTTTGATCTGGCGCCAGAAGTCCTTGGTCTCGTACACGAAGAACTGCTTGTTATCGGCGAGCTCACCGAGAATGTCCTGCTCGAGCCGGATCACCTCCTTCCGGTCCTCGTCCTCATCTGCGTCGGCCATGAAGCTGGACTCGAGGTTTTCGGAGGAGGGGTACGACACGAGGCGGGGCCTCTCGGTCCGGCGCTTGATGGCGGTCTTGATACTAGGGAAGATGGCCTCAACGCTGAACAGGTAGACACCGCAGTTGATCATGTTGGAGATGTGGCCCTCGGGCTTCTCGACGTAGTGCAGCACACGGCGGGTGTGGGCGTCGGATACGATGCAGCCGAAGTTGGTCGCGGCGTCCTCAGCGATGCGGGTACCCAAGATGACAGCCTCCGCGTCCTTGTCGTCGAACAGCTTAGCCATCTCGTTAAGGGGGAAGGAGCAGCAGACGTCCGAGTTCAGGACGAAGATGCGCTCCGGCCGACCCTTGAGAATGGCATCGCGGAAGTGGTAGAGACCTCCGGCCGTGCCCAGGGCTTGGTATTCTCGCAGGTACTTGATGGGGAGATTGGGGAATTCGGTGGCTGCTTCCTTGATGAAGTCCTTGAACACTCCCTCGTCGTAATAGCCGATCATGCATACCTCCTGGATGGAGGGAACTTTCGCAATGGCGGTCAAGCAGTGCCAGATGATGGGGTGGCCAGCAACATCGAAGAGGGGCTATAGGTTTGTGACAGGTCAGAACAGGTTGAAGTTATTTTGGCTGGTTGGTGGGTTGGAATTGGTTACGACTAACCTTGGGGACATCAAGCGAGAGAGGACGAAACCTGGTTCCTCGCGAAGGGCCGCCAACCTAAAGAAGTAATTGTAATGTAAGTAAATGTGGTTATTCCCACTACCCACTTCCCAAATAATACTACACCACCACCCTTTTCTTTGATGATATACCGACATACGTAGATAGATATATACAGTGGGGTATTTGCAGGGAGGGACATACCAAAATGATGGCCTTAGTGCCCTTGTTAGAACCGTTCGCTCTCTCACGGGTCGGTACTTGAAGCATAATGACTGATACGACTGATTCTCAAAAAGGGTGGAATTAAGGGTTATGATTTGGCTAGAAACCTGCTTGATATCATCAAGGAGGTTCAAGAAGAGGGAGGAAAATGTAGTGTAGAAATGTGTGCAATTATTTATTTGCTGCTTGGTATTATTACATCGCTGTCATGTGGTTGTACGATACGATGTAAAAAGTTCTAAACTAACCCATGTCTGGACTCTGGCCTTGACGCACTGATCCCCTGAATTGTACTCTGATGGTCCAATCAACATGCGCTGGTCCAAGCCACGCCGCAGCTGGCTTGGCAACCGAGCCAATTGTATAGCACCTGTAAATAGCCCCGCAGCAATCCGTAGTCCAGCCATTCCAGCGACCTTTTGAAGCTGGACCGACGTACCTCCTAGACCACAAGGCTCTATCGATATGATGTACACACATCTGGCACACCGTACTGGGAATCTCTGACCAAATGATGTAAGGGGTAAAGGCCGCCGCGATGCTGAAATTCATTGCTGTACTCCATTGCCTGTACAGCTATAGGTCTGGTAGATAGGTAGTAGTAAGTACTTAGTATGATTACCACTATGAAGTCAGTCGTCGTTATTCTGCGTGATAAAATGAGGGGGCGCATAGGTGGGCTATTTGAGTGATGAAAACGAAGCATTGGATGGGTTTGACAGTTGTATAATTGCACAGATCCTATCACATTTTACAGTGATTTACCTTTTCTTCCCATACATGATATTTGACATCCAGGTGGCTCAAATATTATAGAAAGAGCCTGACAATAAAGTTAAGATGAAGCCTGGCTGATACCATGTAGAGGATCAAGACATACACACTTGCAACATTGAGTACGTCATCAGCATGGTTTTGTATTAATACAATGGGCTCTGTCTATGCTCTGATTCTTTCCTTGCCTTTGCATCCATGCACAAAGTGATCGATCCTCTTACTTATCTTCCGTGTTCTCATCCTTGGCCAGGTCATGCTCCTTAAGCAGAGCTTGGATCTCATCTGCGCTCCAAAGTCGGTGATAGATCTTGCCATCCTTGGTCTGCCCCACCGTCGCGAATTCAACTAAATAGGTGTTAATACTGGCATATGCAAATCTGACGTCTCAAATAACGGGCATAACTTACTCTTCTCGCTACTCAGCTTGGTTGAGTCCATCGTCTTGCTAAGAACCTTGACTGCCATGCCGCAAGCCTCCTTCAACGTACAGTCCTCCTTGTAGTCCTGCTTCAGCAGACTTGAAGCACTTGCATTGTTGGCACCCGCACTGGTTGCCTTCCAACCTCCGTAGTTGCCCGAAGGGTTGCTAAGATACAGCTGGAACTGTCTCTGGGGGTCCCACCCGGCATAGATGAACGAGACACCAAACGGCCGCAGACCACCATGTTGCGTGTAACCTTGTTTAAGATCGCATAGTCTCCGCACCAGTTGCTCGCAGGGAATATCTTCGTTGTAGGTAAGGAGGTACCGTTGGGCGGCTTGTCGGGCGTAGTTGATCAGGATGTTGGCATCGGCCGTCATGCCTGCGACGGCACAGATCATGTTGCTAGTACTTGTTAGTTTCTACTGCTGGTTGCTTTTATACACACACAAACACAGAAAATAAATGCGCTTGTAAAACGTACTCATTAAGGATGTAGAGCTTCTCGGCTGATGTGTCCTGCTCTAATAACTTGGACGTGACCTTGCGCTCTGCGGCCAGCACAATGCCATCTTTGGCAAGAATTCCGATAGCAGTACCGGCATGGGAAATGGCCTCTAGTGCATACTCGACCTGGTACAACCGGCCTTCAGGCGAGAAGATAGTAGTCTGTACAAGATGTGAGCTCCTAGTCGCACGCAAGTAGCATGAAGCTCTAAACAAAAGCTTACTCGTGAATCGTAACGACGAGACATAGTGAGGATCCCAACGGCGGAAGATTCCTCAAAAAAGATCCAACTAAGTTCCGTCTGTAATCCGCGATCGTAATTCCTGTTGCTGCTGGAAAGTTGGGAAGTTTGCGAGAGATTGTAGATTGTAGTGAGGATAGCGGCAGACACCAGCGTATGTTTGGGGCAGAAGGCTGAAGATGGTGATTGATGATGGTCAAGCTTAAGGTACCCACTCAGCTTAGGCTACCTGTGCTAGGCAAGAGGTCCAGTACGTGTACGCGTGCCAAGGTTGTAGCTCTGGAGTTAGCAGCCTGACGTCTGATTAAATAAATAATGCCAGCTGCTAGCAGCTTTCAGTCAGGTGACGGTTCTATTGGTACACAAGCCACATTTCATCAACTTGCTACGATTGGTGAAGCCACATTACCTGACGATTGTGCTCCGTGCGTCACCGATATAGAGCTTTATCTATGAAGTAGTCGCCACTTTCTTTTGGAGAGAAACTACCTGGGAAAACAAGCCAGAATTGTTCAGGGCAAAGCTTCAAATGCAGGTTGGACAAGTTGAACGTCGCCAGTTCTGCATTCACCTACAGCTCCACAATCAACAACCCCAACCTGCCTATGTACCTACCGACCTACCGACCTGACCGATCTCTTTTTTATCACCTACCACACCCGCCTCTCCTCACTTTTGTTGTCACTTCCCAACTCTGTATCCCATACTATTTCCACTCATACACCAAATCATTGTAATCTATGCGCAGTTTCTATATTGTCGCATCAATTTCTATGAACACAGGGCTGTTGGGGTTACAGAGTAACTACCTACTTGACTTCAAGTAGCAAGCGCATCTAATCAAATCGCACGTTCTGGAATAATTCCGCTCGGTCCACAGTGAGAGTCGCGCCACTCCACTCTGCCACCACTCAACCCCCTTCCCCTTCTTAAGACGCGACACGCGCATCGACATCTCCGTCGACATCAAATTTGTTCTTGCCTAGGTTACTCACTAAGAGTCTCTCACACTGGCTCCTGCTCAACCTTCTTTCTCACCTAGCTTAGTATCTGAAGGAACGAGGGATCAGGTCATTCTAAGTGTTGCGCAAGAATTCCTGGATATTTTGCCGACATCTATTCTTCCATGCCTTCGTCACCTTCTCTGGGTCAAACTATAGTACAACCCAGCTTCGTAGTTGTCATGAATGTCTGAGAACCTGCTGCATCATTCAAAGTAGTAGACACAAGCTCAAATAACGCCTCATTATATTTGAGCCTTGTTGCATCCCCCGCAATTTCACACTGTAGTAGAGGTGAAAACCGCCTCAAAACATTTCATCATGTCTGGTAAGCGCACCACTATTCAAATATGCTCCCGAACAAGAAACATGCCCTTAATCCAAACGTCTGGGCGCATGCCTCTTCTATAGCTATCGTCGCCTGTTGTAACATTGCGCAAAGCGATGTGCGGACATTCGAGTGGATGTACCGAGGTCAGCCCCAACAACGTACCATTACCATTGATCTAACGCGTATATCTTATATATAGAACCAGAACCTCGACGATCTGTCCGTGCCACCAAAGGCCAACATACGAAAGTCTTCGACCAGCTCGAAAATGGCCCGGAACCCACGAAGCGACGGCAGGGCAAGAAAGTGGGCAAGAAGGCTGCTGAGAAGGAAGCTCAGCAAGAAGAGGAAGAAGAGGAGATAATCCGTTGTATATGTGGCGCAACTACACAAGATGATGACGATGCCAACGAACCGTGGATCGCCTGCGATAAGTGCGGAGCATGGCAACACAACGTCTGCGTGGGCATGAGCGTTTTCACAGAAGATTTAACTAAGGATTATTTCTGCGAACGATGCGCGCCCGAAGATCACAAGGCGACTCTTTCCGCTATAGCTAAAGGTGAGAGGCCCTGGGAAGAACGGAGGCAGAAATATGAAGACGAGAAAAAGCGCAAAAAGGGAAAGAAAGGCAAAGGCAAGCGCGCTAGCGACACCAAAGACCGAGCATCACCAGCTGCCTCAACTTCGAAGGCCAAGGCATCCCCGACTCCTGATGTCAAGAAAGAAGAACTTGCGCCGGAACCCTCGTCAGCCAAGGGGAAACGGAAGTCACGCGACCACTCCCAGGGGCCACAGAGCAAGCATCGGAAAGTGACGGAGACTCAGGCGGTTCCTGTCTATCCTAAGTATACTCCTCCAAATGATCTGCCAGATTCTATTCAGAAGTTAGAATCCTCCCGAAAATCGCATGCCGTCGCTCTTCAGAAATCCCTTGATGCCGCCATCGATACAGCGGAAAAGAAGCAGTTGTACAAGACTCCTAATGGGACGACCAAGAAGGCAATCACGGAACGTCTAGCCATAGAGATCGAGCGCGCCTTTTATGATGCGCACCAAAATCATGGCAATGCCAACGCACAGTTACGGAAGCTGGTTTTCAATCTAAAGAGTAACACCGAATTAGCTACAAGCTTGTTGAACCGGACACTGCCACCCCCTTCTTTCGTAGTTATGACTACCGACGAACTGGCTACTAAGGAACTTCAGCGCGAAAATGCGGAATTGAAAGCTCGTGCTGAGAAGCAATCCATCCTGCCCGCAGAAGAAGCACCACCTCGAGTAAGGCGGACTCACAAGGGTGATGAGGTCGTTGAGACGGACAGTTTTGCTGTCGCCTCAGAGGAAACACCCTCGGCTCTTCGCCGTCAGAGCGTAAAAGACGGCGATGTTACCAGCGAACAGAGAAGTGCATCCGCTAGAAAGAGCGAAGGATCAGCCACTCCAGGAACTAGGCCCGGTTCCGTGGCGCCTCTAAGGGTTGACACTCAGGCGCCCCAGCATTCTCCAAAACCCAACAACTTCGATATCGGCAAAGTCTTCTCGAGTGTAAAATCACCGTCTGCTTCTCATCGAAGACGGTCGTCAGCACAGGTCCCCTCTGCAGGACCTGGGGAAGACGCCGATGTAGATAGATTGCTTCAGGATGACGGCAACGAATCTCCACCTTATTCCCCGACCGAGGACATTGATCCTGATGTTGTTTGGCGCGGGCCCCTAGCCATGACTAATGTTGCCGACATCACAACGGTAGCCAGATATGTGGGAGGTGCCGACCTTAGTAAGGTTAGAGGCATACCATGGAAGGAACTGATCCCACCCGTTC
The DNA here is from genome assembly GCA_022661535.1 of Eutypa lata. NCBI lineage: Eukaryota > Fungi > Ascomycota > Sordariomycetes > Xylariales > Diatrypaceae > Eutypa > Eutypa lata. Next base: position 53,949 of record JAKULF010000013.1, on the reverse strand, counting down.
TCACCGTTGCAGGTCGGATTCCTGAGGAGAAGGCCGTCCCCTATCTCTGTGGTCTCCGATACAACAACCAGATCGACCTAGTCATCACGAGCCTACAACCAGCTAATACTACTAATCCCGATGCACGATCCCAATTTCTAGCTGTTATCGACTACTTTAGAAACAAGAAGCGGTATGGCGTAGTGGGCGAGAGGAAGCTCGGGAATGTTAGGGACACATACCTCATCCCTGTGTCAGAAGGTGACGGGCCGATTCCAGAGCCGATGCAAAATATAGGCGACCATCTCATACCTCAAAACCGCTCTGAGCCTATGCTCTTGATGGTGTTTGTCGTTCGAGATGAAAGGTACAACCCAGTACCAGCCGATCAGCAGCAGAAACCTGAAGTGCAACGGACAACCCCCTCAAGCGCAACGCCTGTTGAAGCCACCCCTTCTGCGTCCCGAAACCTTCCAGCTGCGCCAGCCTACTCACCTGCTACCCCCCAAGCATATCACCCCCCGAATTATAGTCAGACTCCCATTCCACCACCAACCATTCCTGGTCAGCCACCCCCAGTGATTCAACCGCGTCAAACTCCCACAGCGACCCCAACACCTTTGCCACCCGCTTTGCCACCCGTTCAACAATCTACGCCATCTGCGCAAGACCCCCAGGTTACAGCAGTACGGGCAGCGCAAGCGGAGGGTGAGCGCAAAGCCCGCCAGGTGCTTGGTCCTTTATTCACGAGTGCAACCGTCACATTCCTGCTTCCACACGCGGCTCGTATGAAGGAAGGCGAGTGGAATGCAGTGAAGAGATGCCTGGAACGAGATCCTAGAGCGCGTGACGATTTACAGTTGCTGAGCAAGCTGCTTACTGAAGAAGGCAACAATGCGCGGCAGAGGGATCAACAGAACAGCCAGGCTGCACCACCACCTCCGCCTAACACAGCATCTCCTGGTGTGGTGCAGAGCACATTAGCTGCTGCTGCTGCGAATCAACCCGGTCCTCCTCCTCAGGCGGCACAGCCGAAGGCTTAATCAACTAGCCTGTTTCTTGTCCATTCCAGCTTCATACGTCGAGATTATGGAAGGCATTGTCAGTCATGTCCATAAATTTATAGGCTTCTATGATACCTACACTAGCGGCAACATCCGTTCAAATTCTACTGAGTTGACTTACTCGACTGCGAGCTTCGAACGATACAATGGCCATATCATGAGTTGTATTTTACACAAATGTTGGGGTAACACTCTATATAGGACAAGCTCAATTTGATAGCATGCCTAGTAGCGTTCGGATCTTCCTATGGCTATGATTTTAGAGGTTTTAGTGGTGGACTTCCAGCCAACCGTCATTACTCAATAGCATTAGTCGAGTGGCCAAAGACATGTTTAAATGATCAGCTTCGTTTGGGCTGTGGTAACAGGCTCCGAGGAGGTTCCTCCCTATCGGGATGAGGTTTCTGCCCGAGCCTGTTGCTGGCTCTTGGACGCCACATTATATTGCAAGAATCTTTGTCGCCTGGTTACCTCGTGTCTCTGCCATGTCCTAGCCACAATTTCGCCGATGATCATCGGCGGCTCTAATTATCCATCGGCCTCAATCAACTTCAGGTGCAAATGGGCTGTATGCCCTTGTGACGTGGGCTTTTGTGCGAATACCGAGGCTACCGAAGCTGAGGTCGACTGGTTATACCATTCTGTTGTGGGCAGTCATGCATGACATGGCGATGCGGGGCCAGTCGCGTACTGAGGGTTGAGTGATCCTTCTTGGAAGGATTTGAAGTGTTAAGAGTGTACAGAGAAGGTCTGTGATAAAAATGTGTGGTTGTGGGCGCCGTAAAGGAGTCAGATCTTTATGCTAAGAAGCTTCTAGCATGCATTTCAATATTGGCCATTTGGGCCTCAATAACCTCTGGTGTGTGTATGTATGTGTTTGATGAGGCTTGGTTAGTTTGATACCGTTACCGGCCTAGTTTTATAGCTATTGAATGAACCTCTCGAGAGCAAGATCTGCGAGTGTTAATTAAACGCACTACTGTGACACGATGATCTCGTATGTTGACTTGGACAGCGAAAAAGGGAAGAGGCTGTGGTCTGTAGCTAGCTCCTTGCCCGATAACTGTTACATTGAGGAAGAGTGACCGATTCTATCACCTCGACAGCCTCTCGCTCATCCCCCAAATCTAAAAATTACAACATCATCTAGTGGTATAACCATGCCAAAATGCATATGCTTTCAAATGCCCGCCTATCCACTTATCTATCCAGGTAAGTAGTATAGTATGTACGGCTAACCAACATCCCCCTTTCTCCTTCAAATTATCACATGCCTACTATCTACCTAATCCCCCCAAGCTCTTCAAATACCAAGAACTACCTAACTAACCAACCAACCACCTAACCTGCTCAGCCCAGGGCAAAGAACAGCACCGCGACGAAAAGCACACCCGTGGTCGCCATCTGCCGCCCGCCCCCGGGAGCTAGTGCTGCTAGCGCGGGAGTCGTCGACGTTGTCGCCGTTGCGGGACCCTGGGGTTTGGTCTTCGGCTGCGATTGCGGTTGCGTTTGTGACTGTGAGCTATTGCCCTCAGGGTAGAAGATAGTCGATAATGTCGCGGGGGTGTCGGGGATGGTGTTAGTGTTGTTTCCATCGATGCATGCCGTCGTTGGAGTTGGCGTTGGCCCTGCTCCTGCTCCGTTCGTGTCTTGGTTGTAGTTACTATGGCCGGGCAGCGGCATATCAGGCGTGTTGTTAGCTGCGGCACTTGTTGGTTCTCCATGGTATGAGCTTCCAGCAACCGTTTCTGTGCCATTATCGCCCTGTTCACTTCCCCCTGTCTCATCGCCGTCATTCCCTTCTGCACCTCCAGGAGCAGAAGCACCAGCAGTCGGCGCCGTGCCCACCCCCACCGGCTCCGTCGCCGTAAACCCATCCGCATACGGCCTTCCAGCACTCGGGAACGTAACAGTCGCGATCATGCCTCCATCGACACCACCCCCACCCCCTTTGCAAGCCCCGCACGACACAACCGCCGTCGTAAACCCAAACGGCACACTCGTCGGCGACGCGAAGCCCGGCAGCGCCGACATTCCGACGTACGTCTCGGTGATGGTGTACGGTTGCGGCGTCAGGCCCGTCGAGCAGAGCAGACTGAACGTCACCGTGTATACGCTCGCTAGGGTGCAGGTGGGGCAGGAGCAAGCGGAGCAAGGAGGCATGGTGTAGGCTGTTGCGGTGGGGTTGTTTCCGCCGTTGCTGTTGGTCTCGTCGTTATTGGGGTTGTTGTTGTTGTTGTTGTTGGGATCAGAGTTGCTCTCCTGCCCTCCTTCACTCCCGCTCCCGCCTGCGCTCCCGCTTCCGGATCCCGTACCGGCGCCATTGTTGCTATCACTACCATCCCCATCACTACTAGTACCACCATTACTACCATTTCCACCAGTACCACTTCCCCCACCATTTCCACTACCATTTCCACCACTACCATTTCCACCACTACCATTTCCACCACTACCATTTCCACCACTACCTGACTGCTGGCTTGGCCTGGGATTACTCGGTGATGCTCCGTTTTGTGTTGGAAGGTTTGTACTTGCTGCGACAGGTGAACCCGCCGTGATTATGGGCGTTGCTGGAGGTGTCGGTGGTATGCCGCCGCCGCCGATGCTGAAACATGACGTTACGAGCGACGTGGTGTATGAGTATTGCTGCGCCGCCACCAAGGTATTCCTAGTGGCAGGCGTGAGAAGCAGGAGAAGCGATTTCAAGGCCCAATGAGGCTCTCGTGGACATGTCGCTTTGCCAACAAGCGGCATAACGAAGAGAGTAGCGGTCGTGAATTAGGAATGGATCGCATCCTCCCTGGCAACGCGCTTGCGTCCGAATAGGAGTGAGTACCCATGGAAGGGTACCGTATCAGGCTTATATGGGCTTGATCATTCTTTGATCGAAATACGCGTGCCGACGGAAGCATTCCTGGCTGCCATGCATTCCTGCGGATGACTAACTGTAATAGGCACGAGATATCGCTGATCGACATGTCTCGAATCTTGATCAGTGATACCGTATGCTGCGCATAGGTATATGGGATGGGCTAATTTTATCTAGATTGTCATTCTTAAATCGCATCCGGTTTATTGTGTGACGGCGGGTAGCTAGCGGGTGACATTGTCTTAGGCGTCGACGTCTGAGACATCTACATACCTACCACATGGCTACGAGTTGGAAAAACATTAATACGCGATAATCTCTACTTAAACCATTAATTGCATAGATAAATATTTTTCAATTTTCATCACATCGTCAAAACTAGAAAGCCGTTAGCATTCCTATCATTTAAAAGCCACTCTCCTGTTGATATTATGTATAACGATAGTTCTACGTAGCGAACACAACTTCAAGTTTCACTACCACCGAAGACACAATACATATCAATATTTATTAATACTTTAACTTAACACAGGCCCTACCTTTCAAACATAAATCATGTCCCTCATACCCCCTATTCGCGCGTAATATGGTCGAAAGGACTCGAGAATTCACACAATTCCACGAGGAAGCGAGTCTTATAAAAACATGAGCCCAATAAAATATTCATCCATAAAGCGTTATCATAAAACTCGCATATTGTTAATACATCTTCGTGTTAATAACTTATATCTTTTTAATCTAAACATGATTTGCATTAAGAGAGGGAGGCAATTGTTCCTGCGAAGGCGTCCGGATAACCATAGTATTCAACTGCCGAGTCCTCTAGCCAATAGGACAACCGAGTTCTCATAAGCCTGAATATAAACATCACTACAACGATAAAACTTCTTATCATATACATGTTATTTAGGTGTACACTTCGATAATCTGTATTCGAAGGCCTAGACCCTTGACGTATTTTTAGTTCTTTTCATGTGTTGACCAATTTCTTCAAACTCATTCCTCATCACCCTACGCGAACTACGATATTACCAACCTATTTTGACTTTTTTGCGCACTGAAACCATATAGCCCCTTTTCAAACGCTATCGTCGACTATATATCTTTTCCCCAAAACGCAGAACATATTACCTACCTTTAGATTCGGCCATCATGCGGCTCTTATCGGCAGCCAGCGTAGTTCTAGCGATGTCCGCTACAGCAAATGCCCGCCTGTATCGGATGGGGATCCCACAGACAATCAAGCCAGGCGAGGTATTCAATGCAACCGTTGAACAGCTAGCTGGCATCCCGCTGCAGTATTATATTCTTTTCGGGATCGAGATTTACGATGAAGAATGGGATATAGCGCCGCGCCCAGGAAGCCTGGGTTCCATATTCATGAATGCTTTTGATCTCCAACGTGAATACATCCGTTTTGATCATTCAGTTGTTACATCGATATAACTACGGTTTCCAACTGATATGATATATAGTGGCGATCGGCAATGGCTCAGTCGATAGTAACACTACCTTGCCCGGACTGTCTGTGCCAACAGATGTTGAACACGGCCGTGCTGCAATCCAAGCAGTCATCTTCGAGATTGCAGGGCCGATCAATACGCCGCTGATAGAAACCTGGTGGTGGAGTGTTAATATCAGTGACACGACTAGCGAGGAGCTTGTCTATTCTTCGTACGCCGGAGAGAACTCCCGTGTTTGTCAGATCCCAATGGAGGGTTAGATAGGGTTGGTGTACTAGGTTCTCATCCTCATCCGTGGTTTTTAGTCCTGGAGTTGACTATGTGAAGAGATGGAACTACTCGTTACCGCCAATTGATGTGCATAACGTTATAGCATTGGTAAGATAGCTTGTCTATATATACAAGCTCTCTACATATATATGGATGTGATTGACATCTCGCCCCTTTCAGTCACTCGAACAACATCGTGTAGTGAAAGAGTATTCAAAGCGTTTTGAGGGAAAACCGCCAATCTCTTCGGCGTGACCTCATATATCTGTTCAAGACATGGAAAAGGGCTCCCCCCATTATCAACTGGTGAAAACGTAAAGCTAATCGATAAAAGGCATACGAAGTATAAATCTAGCCCATGATTCTATACAAGAGTACGCAGGTGCTCATTTCGTCCCCGACCGCCTCCATTCTCGCCTTCATCGCACGTGACATCATCATTAAAATTCCTAGCATTATACTCACTGCAACATCACTCGTACTTACTATACTCCACGATCTATCCAATTCATCGCCTCGAGCTGTTTTCGCTAGTTGTCACAAGACAAGATTCTCTTAGCGATCTTCGACAAATTCAAGGATCATGCTTATAGCAACTCGTTACTGCCAGCAGAGTTACCTTAGAACCATCTCCTCCTCCTTCTACTTCCCGGGTTGGCCATATTTTCAATACTACCAACCCGCTCTCCGCCGACATGTCGCTTCTTGTAGGTTACATGCGGTTTGTACAACTGGTCTCTTGCCATCGCCGTCCCTATGCCAGGCCATATTTTATTTCTTTTCTGGGTTAAGCCGTACGTCGATGTCCTGTACGTGGCTTTTAATGAGACGTGTAGAGCACTCACAACTTGGCTTCCCCTTCATATTTGTGAGACGTTGGCGGTTGGCGATGATATCCGATTCGATACCCGAATTTTCGACAGCGCATTACATATATTATATTACATTTGTCTAGTCCTTAAACGTATACATCGTGGATACCATGAATTTATATATACTAGTTAAAATGTGATGACGCGAATATCACTATGAGCTTGGAGGCATTGTAGTCGTTGTAACAACGATGGTCTTAGTAGTGATGTAAATCCATTTAGCCTAAGTTTATCTTGTCATGAGTATATTTATTATATTTATATAATCTCTCGTAATACTATGTCGTAATGTGATCTGACGCCCCTACTTCCCAGCGAGTGTTAACTTCATGCAACCGCCATTCAAAGTACGAAATCAAACGTACCTACTTACCTGTAGTAGAGTGATAGCAGTTGTTCCTGGAAGCCGTAGGAGAAATGTAGCTGCCTGGAAATCGAGCCAAGGAACAAGAATGGCATCGAGTGATTACACATACCGTCTTATCTTCATAAATCCGGAAGCTTGGCATGCTAAGGAACATAAATCTCCCAAACGGAAGAAGTTCATTGATTGGGAATCGTGCTTGTCACGGTCGGTAAGCAATAGGCAAGCCCCGCTTGTAATAATAAACAAACCAATGGTTAAAAAGGACAGAACTTCCTCCTATTTACGTTCCTTGGCATGCCAAGCTTCCTGATTTATAGGGATAAGACGGTATACGGACTATGCATTATGTTGTAAGCGCTATTGAATATAGCAAGTTTACCCCTCACACGCTGTTTACCACGCGACCTCACTTACCTGTGCTGGTCTAAATGTGGTCTCACTTTCTATCATAGCATCGTTAAGTTTTGATTCATGTATGAGAATGACGGCACGTATGGAACGCAAAGCAGAGCCGGCAGTGGAAGCTGATATTCCCTATCTAGTTGAAATATATTTTGGCGCTTTCTCGGGCAGTCGGTTGAGGGCTATCTTCCCAAATACAGATGGTGGTCGCAGATGGGTTCATGACGGGTTTAAAAAGCACCTCGGTCCACGCTATGAAGGTGGACCCGAGACAAAGGTTCTGGTATCGAGAGACCCAGAAGGTAAGCAATTACGGCAATTACCCCTTTTCGGCCCTTAAAGCTATACAAAATTGATAGTACATTAGGTGTGCCTGTCGCTTTAGCCGTCTACCGAATATGGCAAGCGGGCAGTGACGTATCAAAGAGGCACTGGAGAGCCCGCTGGCTTCCCGCAGACGGCTATCCGGACATGAATAACGATACTCTAGATGAGTTTTTTGGCCCCCCTGAGAAATCTCACAGATTCCTGATAGGAGATCGAGCGCACATATGTAAGTCCTCGGTACTGCCATTTTAGTTGACAGTAAGCTGAGTATGCATAGATCTTGAAGTGTTGGGAACATTGCCAACCCATCAGAAGGAGGGCCATGGGAAAGCATTGGTCAAATGGGGAACTGAACTGGCCGATGCACTGGGGGTAGAGTGTTACCTAGAGGCCAGTCTGGCTGGGCAGCCACTATATTTGGCGAATGGTTACATTGCACGAGACGTGTCATCTGTCGTGAAAAGCGAGTTTGTATATCCAATGGTTCGCCCGGCAACATCACATGGGCTATAAAGTAGTTGGGAGAAGTCGACAAAGCATCTACTGGCAGGATATTCTAAGAGCTTCTAGAAACCTGTTAGAGATTTGCTCCAAGCATGTGATGTTGGTAGTCGGAAGGCGCCTCAGGCTCGAGTTATAGTTTAGATGGCCTGCCGAATATTTGCATTCTTTGTGCAGTTAAACAATGAGCTGTAAAGGTTTCAAATGACGGCGGTGTCTCTATATATAACAGGGAATACCATTTATCATAATCACTATAATGGACTAAATTCGATTGCACTGGGACATGCTTGTCTAGCACTAAAGTTTTGGTCTCATTAAAATATGATATTTCTCGTAGTGCCCCTCCCAATTTCGCCAGAACCATGAATCGCCGGCCGTTAAAATGGTTATTGGTTAATGTAATTCGAGTGTAATTCGGCGCGTATGAGCAGTTTACATGGTATAAGCCTCTATGATTGCGAGACCCCCTTACCATCTACACCCCCTTTATGAAGACACTTCACCGGTGGTTTTACGGTAAAACTCACAACTAACATTTCAACCGGACTGACGTAATGGACAGTCCTATGGTAGTGATCAGCTCAGTCACTGAACCTAATTCAGACCTCGCAAAACTTCTTGGAATTGCCGAGCTAGCCACGCAGAACACCCCAATTTGCTGACAGTATAGGTATCCCAACATATAGATGAGGTCGATATTGATTCGCTATTATTAGAAACAAATGAAGCTTATCGATGGGTGGTGATTGGCAAGATAGAGATTCTGAAGAGCCTAGGATTCGAGGGCCCAGATGTTACATATGATTCGCCGAATTGACGTAGTATCCGCCGCCGCCTAAATGTGTTAATATATAAGTAATTTGAGACTACCCGATCAAGAACGACTAGCGGCATATGGGAGGAGAAATGCTGGGAGGGACATCTGTGTATTTATGAGTTATGATCCGGGTTATCGTACAAGTCATCTGGGCTTTTCCACTCTAAGCTTTTGTTTTCTCACTGGTAGTACTAGCAGCTATTTCGTCCAATATGCAGTGGAAAGCTCTCGCCCTGGCGCTTCTCGCGCAGCATGGCTCCGGCCAAATGCTGGAGATGCTGCGTTTCAGCTGTTCGCAGCTCGTCGTTGACCGCATAGACCCTCTGGTCAACCCCGGCACCATACCATCGCCGCATCTGCACCAAATCGTCGGAGGGAATTCCTTCAACGCTTCCATGGACCCGACGACCCACGATCTTCCCACGGACTCCACGTGCACCAGCTGCACGTTCTCGGAAGATTTCTCCAACTACTGGACCGCGGTCCTGTACTTCCGGGCCCGCAATGGGACCTACAAGCGCGTGCCCCAGTTCGTGAGCGAGGGTCTCCGGGCCAATGGCGGCATCACGGTGTACTATATCCCAGCGACCGATGCGCAGGCAAAGGTCACCGCCTTTACGCCGGGATTCCGCATGCTCGTTGGAGACGCCTCGCTGAGGCAGCCAGGGACGGCGCCCAAGGTGTGCCACCGTTGCATGCCGAAAACGGGAGATAATACCAACATAAACTGCGGAGCTCCGGACAGCCAGGAGCTACCCGAGGAGTTCTGTGAGGGCGGCATACGCTCGGTAATTACCTTCCCTACCTGTTGGGATGGCAAGAACACCGATAGCCCGGACCACCAGAGCCACGTTGCCTACCCTAGTGGTGGTTCGGGAGTTGGTGCGTCTGGTACCTGTCCCGAAAGCCACCCCGTGAACATACCGCAAGTTATGTACGAAGTCATGTGGTCTGTAAGTATTACCAACGTTTCTTTCCGGTCCCTCTTGTGAGCTGCGGATACCTACTTGAGAGTTTCATCTTGTGTTATATTGGCCTAGTGGGGGTTTTTGCTGTGGACACCGAATAAAATCATTTTGCTGACTCGGTGTATGCCACAGACCCAACTCTTCAATGACCCGGAATTGTGGCCTGAAGATGGTTCGCAACCATTCGTCTGGAGCACCAATGACCCGTGAGTCCCTTTAGCGACACTCTAGATTAAACCAAAATACTAAGCACAATGTGTAGGAACGGATACACTCAGCACGGAGACTACGTCTTCGGCTGGGAAGATGATTCCCTCCAACGCGCCATGGACGCTCGCTGTAATGGCGCTGTCTGTGGCGTACTGAAGACCCAGTCTTCAGAGGAGGCGATGAAGTGCACCAAGCAGCGTGTTGTCGAAGAAGACATCGACGGATGTAAGTTACATCTCCTGACCGTTTATCTTGCGAGACTTTCACCAACTGACTACCTCACAGGGGTGACTGAAATTCCGGGCCAGGTGATGTCGAAGTAGATCGGTGTCTGTCAGTTTTTGGCCTTGGGAAGTTAGGAGCGTTAAGTAGTCGTATGAAGCGTTTATGACAAACATAATCACATGCCGGATTCGTATGAAAGCAATACTCTAAGTCTTTGGGTCTTTGGGGTGTCTACCTACTTGTAATCCGTCCATATCAGTTTAAATAGACGAATAGAGTATCAATATCTTCACTGAAGCATCCATATTCGCGTAGGATAAATTGTAAAAGATTTGCCTTGAAAGCCTAAGAGTAATTAACATGTCAACTCAACCTATCTCTCTTCCCGGACAAAGTAGCGGTATAATACATCCCCCATCTAGTTGTTCTATTTACTGACCAACATAACGATACGGGGTTAAGGATTGACTAGCCTCAGACATGATGCCGTTTATACAAGAGGGATAAACTTACCCGGCCTGAAAGCATTTTGTTGACTTCTAAACCGCCAGTCCATGAAAGAGCGCACAAACATTTGAGGACTCTTCGCCTGCTAACAAATATTAGGCAGCAATGTATGCATCATAGTCTATTTCCCATATTGACGTGTACCGCCTTGATCTGTGAGTAAGCTTCTAGTCCAGCTTCGCCAAGCTCCCGGCCGATGCCACTCTGCTTGACGCCGCCGAATGGAACGCGCGGGTCACAATCTTGGCTGCTATTAATCCAAACCATCCCGGCCTCGATTTCCGCTGCGACGCGGTGGGCCCGTTCTAGGTTTGTCGTGAATACCGCTGCTCCAAGCCCATATGTTGTATCGTTCGCCAGCTCCAGTGCTTCCTGTTCTGTATTGAACCGGCAGATTGCCACGACGGGGCCGAAGATTTCTTCGCGACAGATACGCTGCGTATACATTAATATCTTGTTCTGAACTTGTGTTCGAGAAGCGTCTAACATGGGGTAATACTAGGATGTGAAATAGGGAACCGAGTGAGTTCACCGGAAAGGGGTGCTAATCAGGTGCTCAAGGGCGAGAATATTTGCTACATACCATTGATAGTACTACATCGGCAAATACGGTTGGTGCGATAAAGAAGCCCTTGCCTCCCACCGTAACCGGATAACCTCCGGCTACTAATAACGCTCCTTCCTTCTTTCCTATTTCAATATATTCCAAAATCCTATCGAACTGCACCTTGGAAACTTAAGGGCCCTAGTAGCTGTCTTTGTCCCACTGATTACCTATTCGGCTAACAGTATTCAAGGTATAGCAATACTGTTCCAGGAATTTATCATAAATACTATCCTGTACTAAAATGCGGGATGTGGCAATACAGATCTGTCCCTGGTTAGACATAATTCCCATATGTAACCACTTAGCAGCTTCATCTAGGTCGGCGTCGGAAAAGACTAACAAAGGCGATTTACCGCCAGTCTCAAGAGTGATATTCTTCAAGGTTTTGGCAGCAATGCCCATGATACTAAAGGCCGTGGCAGTCGAACCGGTAAACGCGATTTTGTCGACGAGCGGGTGTTGGACCAAGGCCACACCAGTCTCGTTACCGAGCCCGTTAAGAATATTTACAACGCCCGAAGGAAAGCCGGCGTCCTTAATAAGCTGACCCAAGACGAGAATGCTTAGCGGTGTTTGCTCGGCAACTTTGATAACAACGGTATTACCACAAGCGAACGCGGGACCAAGCTTCCACGTGGCCATTAACAACGGATAGTTCCAAGGGATAATCTAAGCTACTACGCCGATGGGCTGACGGATAGTATAAGCAAACTTTTTAGACGTCGTGCTAATAGTCTGGCCGAAAGTTTTATCCGCCCAGCCCGAATAATAACGAATTACGCCTACGGCTTCTCCGAGGTCATTGTCTAGCGCCTCTTGGTAAGTTTTCCCTGGATTTCATATATATGTAAGCTTTAACTTCCCTCGAGGGTTGAGAAATAAAGGGATTCTAGGTGTGTTCCTTACTATTGTCATAGGCGTCGATGGTCGCAAAGACCTTACGATTTTCTCCGATTAGATCGGCTAACCGTGGCATAAGCCTTCCACGGTCGGATGCCGAGAACTCCTTCCATGAAGGGTCCTTTAATGCTAATCTGGCACTTTTAACGGCCTGATCGACATCATCTGCATCCGCCGCCTGGATCGTCGTTATCAGCTCTTCTGTCCTGTCAAGACTATTGTTAACGTGATAAATCGTTTTGTGACGTGTTTGCTTCGAGTGTAATGACGCCTTAGAGGCACTTACGCAGGATCTATGGATGTGAGTGTCTTGCCACTCCTGGATGCGACAAACTCATTGCCGATGAAGAGGCCTGTCGGCTGAGTATATTTGACCCTATTAGGCGCTTCTAGTTCAATTGTAAGACGGGCCATGCTGTAGTATGTGCCGCGTAATGATGAAATAGAGCAGCCCAGACGAGATCATAGGAAGGGACGTGCACACGCCCAAGGTAACGTACAAATCAGCCTCTGCTAGATGGTAAGGGGAGGACAAGGATGTATTTCTATCTTAAACTGTCACCGGATTTGGATATACATGCTGATGTGATTCATCAAACTCCATATACCTATGAGAGTTGCACTCCCCCCTTTTTGTGAAATATGGGTCCTCACGACTTAGTGGAGCTTCACGACGACATAACTGAGCGCTAATTAACGTCACTGTAGGCGGGGTTCCCCCCCAGCCTACAGTATCTGCCAGATTCAGCGCTTATCTAACTAGGGGCTTCGCGGAAACCTTCCCAATTTTGGGATTTATCAGGGGGGCCAGCTATTGATTGACAAAGTCCTTAGGTAAACATAAACATATTATTACCTCCTCCATTATTATTCGGATATGGGCCGTGAGGGGGTTTATCGCTCGGCATACATACTCCAAATTCCATGCGACCTGATATCTAACCAATAGAGAGGTTCCGTTTCCCACCTTGGTTCCTCGAGCGTCTTCTTGTATTATCGGGAGTTTCTAGGGATTACTATGCAATCGCGCTCCTTAACATGTATTTATCACTGTCTGGCCTCAAACTGTAAGTTATAGATGAAGCTGAGGATAGGACCTTGTGGAGTATCTCATGAAGGACGCTGTACAAATTTAACAGCGAAGATATCCATGTAGTTCGCAGTTGGAGAGAGGCAGTGTGAGGTGTATTTGATTGCTTTTTCTTCGTTAGGCGTCGGCTAACCTATATATTACAAGTAACACAGGCAAAATCTACCAAAGTCAATTAACGACGTCTTTATGTCCTCCGCCTAGCCTCCTCAGCCACTGCTTTGGGTATTTCTGCATCCAGAACTTCCTCATGTGGTTTCCATCCAAGTAGCTCAGTAGCACGCCTAGCCTTTCCCCTGGCGTTGGTGCCGTAGAAGACCTTAGCGAAAGGGAGGACCGTGTCGGCCGATGACGGGTCAAGCGCCTCGACCTCCTCGCTGCTGATGAGCTTCTGCTCTCGCGCCGCACGACCTATTTTCTCGGAAAGGTCTGCGAAGCTCTATTGTAAAGTTAGAATATGCCATATACATTGAGTACGGCGCAAAAGACAAGGTAGGAGATAATCAAACTGGGATGTAGTGTTCTCACCATCTCGCCCGCCGCAGAGAGATATATGCCGTTGTAACCCCACAGCTCTTGTCGCTGGTCTCCCCCTAATGCCGCATCGGCGAGTGAGCCGATAAGCCGCCCAAGGTCGCCCACATGAATATTATTCCAGCGGTTCAAGCCCTCGCCGACCTTCACCGGGTGACCCCTTTCAACAGCGACCCGCGCAAGAGTAGGGACCTGAATGCTTCGCTGGTTGCCCGGGCCCTCGCCGGTTCCGTAGATAACGGGCGGCCACACAAGCGCCGTCTTGATGGAAGGGTTTCGGGCAGCGACGTCGAGGATGTAGTTGTCCACAGCGCGTGACGGGTACGCTCGTACCAGAGCCCGTATGTCGTCGATGCCGCTTAGGTCGTCATAGATATTCGAGGAGGCGGAGCCGGGTACGAAGGATGAAGAGGCTAGCTCTGGAGCGGCCAGGCCGCTGGCACCGGAGATCTGGATCCAGTAGACTATATATAATCAGCTCACCGATCTGTGACCGGCTTTCCTAAGCGTGCTCAATGCTTGCTTGTTTGCTTTGCATACCTGGGTCGGACGACTGCCTCTTTTCAAGACCATGGTAGATAGATTCAACACTCTTCATATGTTTGTTGGCCGCGAGATCTTCCTCAACATTGAGATCAGCGCCGTTTCCTAAGTTGGAAAAGGTATGGAAGAAGTTGATGCTCAAACATACGGAGGACAACGTTGGCTTCTGAAGCTTCGCGCTCCACGAGCTCGGCATCGTCTAGGTCACCCACTACAGTGCGAATCGTGGGAAAAGTGTCGGAAATCCCCCTTGCGGTCTCCCTATTGCGGACGAGGGCAGCAATGGAATAGTCTGGGTGCGCCCTGGTGAGCTCGCGCAGGACTTGCCCGCCGATGTATCCAGTTGCGCCGGTTCTGGGATTCTCAATCAACTATCCTGGTCACTAGCTAGAGGAATTCAGGATAGACGTGCATACAGTAATATTTTCCCCATCGTATTATTGTCTTGCAAACAGTTTTTTTTTGTTTTTTTGAATAGCTTTCACGCAGCTTTTAGTATTTATACTTGGTTATGCTGTTTCGAGGTGGGAAATATGGTGAGGGTAAATTAGGGGGAGATAGTGTGAAACAAAAACGGAAGGTTGCATACGTCCTCGGGGAAGAAGAGAAGAGAGGATGCGAGAAGCCAAGGTAAAAAGCCAATGCTGTCATATCAAACTAGTTTCACTGCGTGTAACTCCACGTTCATTTTTATTTTGAGATTCGTAACACCAGGTTGGCTCCTTTCTTGGTTCCCATACCTTTCACACCTCAAAGTCCTAAACAGCATTAGCTCCATGGTAGCTTGTTTAGTGGGCCTCTCATAGTGTTAAAATGTCCCTAACCCCTAGCAATGCGCGGAGACTTTCCTGATTTAAAAGCTGGGCAGTGCGGACTTACAGACTTACCCCCTAACTACTTACTGGGTCAGTCTCTAGCCCCTCCGCCCACTTACCATGTTCTTGCGTCACTCCCATTCTATGTATGTATGAGGATGTATGAGAGGAGGGAGAAAGAGGCAGAGAGTGTACGAGAGAGCAGTCTCTTCTTTCGGAATCTCTCACGCCATGACTCCCTCCACTAAAGTTCAGTATACCCGAACCTTTACCGGCTGTCGCACGTGTCGTAGCAGACACGCCAAATGTGACGAGGCCCAACCAGTCTGCGGGACTTGTCAGCGGCTTGGTCTTGACTGTGGTGGATATGGTTCTCGCCTATTTTGGATTACGGACGAGGTGCCGCCATCTCTGCGCCAGGAACAGCAGCAGAGCCATCGAAACCCCGAGTATCGATATCCACTCTTCTCCGGTATGTCTGCGCCGAAACCCTCCACTTCCTGTCCTGGTGGGTGGATACATGTTTGCAGGCTAACTGCTCAGAACTTGATCGCCGCTTGATGAGTGACGAGTTATCGGATAGCCTTGGCGGCTGCTCACCACTACGGATCTTGGCGGATATTGACAATGCGTGCGAGAAGATCGAGGGAACCGACAGGACTATGACAAGCCTGGCTAAAGGGCCCTTTAGTGTTTTCCAGGTCGTTGAGCCGTCGCTAGACGCGCAGCCGCCGACTCCAGAACCGACGCCGAGTTCTCCCTCATCCAGCGATGTTATTAACGTCAACTTTGTCCCTGATGAACTAGCTGAGGAAGACCGGCAACAAGACTGGACTGACCGGCTGTGCGATGAAACTTCTGATTTATTTGCGGAAGCCCTGGACCCGTCTATAGCATTCAACACACACGATCACGGTAGCTCGGACCGGTTCCTATTACAGGGTACTTCTGTAACCAATCAATTCTTCTCCGATGGACCCATCGAAGATACCGTACCTTTGTTGAGCCCTAACTTCGGCTCGAACACCATGGGACAAGATCTTCACGTCAACGGCTCAGGGGCTCCTGATAGTTCGACGCCCCACCTAAACATCCCACCGGCTCCCTCCCCAAGAGGGCTCCTTCAAGAGCTTGGCTTTTCGTCTGCTCTTCCTGGTACTGCAGAGCCTCTACTCCGCTACTACAAACAGTACATCGACGGCATCTCTAACTCGTTTCATCCAAGACGAACATCGCCATGGCAACTTATATTCCTTCCCTATGCTCTTGAGACGTTCGCTGAGCTTTCGTTATGGAATGGAGCATCACACACTCGCTCATGTATCTTCTATACTTTGTTGGCCCATAGTGCTTTCCATCTACATCAGTGTAACGAACAAGAGAACTTTGCGAGCTACTGGCGGGATGTCGGCATCAAGCATCAGGAAAAGGCGAAGAGTCATCTGCGTAACGCTCTACAATTTGAAGTGCTTGGTGAAAAGCACGCTAAGTATACAGAGCTTTTGATGGCCATCCTTGCCATGGGCATGACCTCGGTTAGTTTTTCTCTTTATGGCCCTCGTGGCATATTACCCCCTGTTGCTAATGTAGATAAACCAGCTTTATAATGGCACACATGCTTTCAAGGCCTTTTTAATGGACGCCGAGCGGCTCATTCGTCTCCGGGGGCTGCCGAAACAGAAATCATTCAAGATTCGCATTCTCCACCACATGTACACCCACTTACGCATAATGGCCGAGAGTATATCAGTATCCCCAGATATCGTCGCCAATGCCATTAACAATACGGGCGACTCACTAGCACGATCACATATGCGGCCGTTCCACATCGCGGTTGATTCTTTAAATACCGGCCTCGACCCGGCCCAGGAGAAGATCACAGATGTCGGTTATAATGACATACATCTGGAAGTCCAAGGCCGCTGGCAGCAGACGCTTTACCCCGTAATATACGGTATCCCTGAGACACTCATGACACTCCTTTCCCAAACAATCTCGCTTTCTAACGAGAAGACACGCCTCGAATCGATCGCCCGGACAGATAGGAGAGTCTCGGCCGCCCTGGCAGAACACGTAAAGACACTAGAGGGCAGCATATGGTCTTGGTCCCTGCCTCCATCCCGAGCAGGCCCCGAACCTCCTCAGCACTTGGCGTCCAGCTCAGATCGTGGTGAGCTCATCGACCACCCAAAGGCCCGATATATGGCCCAGGCTATCCACTCAGCTCTTATAATCTACTTTTATCGGCGAGTGTACAACATGAGTGCTATGATTGTGCAGGATCAAGTCCGTAAGACGCTGGATAGTCTCGAACGTTGCACGGACCAGACCATCAACGATCCAGACTTTTCTACTAGCCTTACATGGCCGGCCTTCATCGCTGCGTGTGAGGCGGCGACGCCCGACCTCCAAGAAAGATCGCTCGATTATCTCAAAGTGGTAGAGGGACGCGGAGGCACCTGCTTCACACCTAAGCCGGCTAGCTTGATTGTCTCAGTGATACGCCAAAGACGACAGGCTACGGGAGAGTGGACGATAAGCTGGCCTGACGTGCTTATAGGAGACATGGATGTAACTTGAAGAAGAGACAAGAATACTAGGGGAGGCTGTCATAAACCCGAAACCACTGTAGCTGAACTATCCATGGTGCCTTTTTACTTGCAACAGAAGCACAATTGTATTTCAGGTGTTCCTTAATTTAACCCGTAAAAGGGTCCGTTCGGTCATATACAGTACCCCTATCTTCACGCAGAATTCGGTGTTCCTTTTTTTGAGAAACATTATTACGAATTCTAACATCCATCTAGCTGGATTTGAAATAGTTCAACGCATCATATTTGTTTTATTTTTCTGTTTGTCAGTTCTACTCTCAAGAGCTCGTTTATCATACAGTCTTTACATCAGCAGCATTCAACACCGAAGCTAGCTGCAGCCTCAGATCTCCCTCCAGCAGCGCGAACGGCTTCCTCACGCCGCCCGTTTTCCATCCCCGCAGCTCCATGCCCGTTTTAATAGCCGCTGCGTAATTGTGGGACTCGAGGAACTTGCAAACAGGCCAGATCTTACTCCAGAGCTCGCGAGCCCTAGAGAGATCGCCGCGGACAGCGAGCGCCTCCCAGAGCTCCATAGATAGCTCGGGGATGATGTTCGTGGCGCCCCACACCGAACCCTTAGCGCCAGCCGCCAGGCCGTAGAAGGTCAACGTGTCCCAGCCGTTGAAAGCGGTGATGCGGTCGTGTAAGCCGAAGAGCAGCTCTGTCAGCGCCGGCGCGTTGCCCGACGTGTCCTTCAGATACTTGACGCCCACCTCGGACAAGCCCGCGATCTCCTCCGGCTCCAGCGTGACGCCGCTAGCCGACGGGATGTTGTAGTACATGATCGGCAGGCCACTGCTGGCCTGGCTGATCTCCGCCATGAACGCGCGCAGCTGCGCGAGGTTCAGCGCGTCGTAGAATGGGGGCACGACCATCAGGGCCGCGGCGCCCGCCTTTGTGGCGTGCTGCGATAGATCGATGGCCTCGGCCGTGGATAGACCGCCGACACCAGCGATGACGGGCACGCGCCCGGCTGCTGATTTGATGCACTGCTCTACCAACGTCTTGCGCTCCTGGTTAGATAGGGTCACGAACTCGCCGGTGCTGCCGCCGGGCACGAGGCCGTGAACACCTGCTGTGATCAGACGCTGGATGTGCGCGTCTAGACCGGCTAGGTCGATTGATCCGTCGGCCGCGAAGGGGGTGATGAGGGCGACCATGATGCCCTTGAGCTCTTGAGGCGCCATTTTGAGGGGTTGCGGTGGCGGGATTATAGCTGAGGTAATGAAAATGAAATTGGATAGAAGGCTGTAGCCGTGGTGATAGCGATAATCTAATAACTCTAAATCAATAGACTAGAGTGGTAATAATTCTCGATGTACACGAGGTAGAACTGCCACAACTAGTGCCTAGGTCCTGGTATGGTGCTTTGAAATAGCTAACTGACGACGGCAAGATATTAACACCTCGTGCCTCCTAGATAGGTAACCTACATATTTACCACATCGTCCGCGTTCGCTCCGATGTTACGAATGGCCCCACAGGGCTCCCAAGGTGATGATGGTGTTGGAGGCGACATCTTTGAAGAACGGCAGGTCTCCGCGGTGCTGAGTGGGTCAAGGTGTGGAGTGTAAGTACGAGGCCTATCTAAGTACTTAAAGATTTTACTACCTAAACATATCCGAGAAAAAGACCATCAAACCATTGTACACACAAGGTAGCGATTAGTTATCGACTGCAGCTGTGATCGGCCGGGACGTCTTGTATTATAAACTTGCTTCGTCTGACCAGATTGGCCGAATCCAGGGGGTGGGGTCTGCCAAACGGTAATGGAAACGTTTTGCTTCAGGTATGCAAGCGCAACTAATCCGGGGCCGAATTTTGAGAAGACCTTTATGGTAGGAATGGGTAGTCAAGTTGGTTTATGTATTGGTCCTGAAGGCGATACTTGCAGCTGATACAGGAAATAGTACGACCATGTATGTGGACATCATATTCCTGTTGGCAGAAGTTCTTCCGAATCTATTCGTGATAGTCACAAGGCACACTATGGCTATTTTATTGTAAATTCAGGTTCCATGTTCTATTGCCGCATAATATAACCTTACACTTCGACAGCTCCATGGTGGCGGACACTGGTTACTATTCACTCATAAGCTAGGTTTTTCTATTTTCGATGGAAGACATTTTCTAACTTTAGTCGAGTCATGACTTGATGAGCTAGGTAATATTATATGGGATTGCATATCAGTATCTGTGGACGCAATTTCCGTGTATTATAGAATCATGATAAGAAGTTATGCGGGCTAAAGTAGAGCAAATAAAAGGGGTAAAAGCAGTACATAAAAGTAAGGTAGGTATAAAATGTCGAGGAGAGGGATGCAGATCTTATAAGCAGCTAGATCGGAGAAAACTCTATGTCATTTGGACAGAGAATAGTTCCTTCTCTATCTACATTCATGAATGCTGCATCCGGACTCTTGTTCACAATTTAGCCAAGATGCCATCTGAGTTTAGATAGGCTAGGTGGCCCCTGGTAATATCCTGGATTGTCCGACACCTATAGTTGCAAGGTCAGTAAAGGTTGGACGATTACACGAAATAAGCCAGCTATGAAGAAGCAAAATGGAAAAGGGGGGGGTTCACCCTGCTAGAGCCATGGCAATTTTTAACTCCACCATGAGAATCTTAACTGCCAATTCAATACCCTCCTGTCCGTTGTACTGTGCCACGGGAATCATTAGTACCTTATCACATGCGTTTTAAAGTAGGGTTTGATTTGATTAAAACATACCGCAAGTCCCCATATGGGTATCCTTCCTACGAAGCAGTGGCAGGCCCCCATCGCCAGCGCCTTGAAAATATCGGTTCCCCGGCGGATACCCCCATCAACGGCGATGGGGATCTTGCCCGCAGCCGCGACGGCGCACTCTCGCAGCGCATCCAGAGTTGCGGGCACGCCATCCAGCTGCCGACCACCGTGGTTGGAGACTACGATGCCATCCAGCCCGTGGCGGATCGCTAGGACGACGTCATCCGCGGTGTAGACACCCTTTATCCAAAGCTGCAATTTCGTGTGAGCACGTAGCCAGGAGATCGCCGTATCCCAGTCAAGAGATGGATCAAAGTCGTGCTTCCCAGGGGTTTCTGCGTTGTTCTCACTCCCGCTCAGTTCACTCTTCCCGTCTGAGAGCAGGTTGGGCCATTCCATGTCCTCCGGCAGGGTGAAGTTGTTGCGATACTCGTTGAGCCGTCGTCCGAGAAGGGGTGTGTCGACCGAAAGGAAGATTGCCTTGTATCCGGCCGCTGTACGCGTAAAGAAATTATTGACTCAGGTTAGCGTCCGAAGATCATCATACCGATTACCTACCACTTCGGATGAGTGGTGTCGTCCTCTCACCTTCAGCTCGCTGCACTATTTGGAGCGTTGTTTGCCGGTCCCGCAGCACACAGAGCTGCATGACGTAAGGATTTCCCAGCCCTTGGGCGGCCACATTCTCCATGGACTCGGTTGCGTAGGAAGACAAGCCCATGCAGAGGCCGAACTTTGCGGCAGCACGAGAAGTCGCCAGCTCCCCATCGGGATGCGCTAGTCGATGCATAGCCGCTGGGCTAAAGCCTAATGGCAGGGCTGTCCTAGAACCAAATATTTCCCCTGAGATGTCAATGTTGTCTACATTGACTAGGATACGAGGCCGGATCTTGTACCGGTTGAAGGCCTCCTCGTTATCCTTGAGTGTCACTAGATCCATAGCACCCTCATTGAAGTAATCTATTTTATCGTGAGTTAGAAGGCAAATTGTTTACGACCGCGCCTTGAAAACGAACTATACGTACCTCTATACATCTTGGGCATTTTGCGGCTTCCCTGCTCCTTCAGATCCTCTATGGTGTTTACCAATGGGTCCCACGTCACTCCGCGGTTAGCCATGGTGCATATAGCTACTCGGCCGCGAACAGAATAGGTAATGGAAGATCAGCCGAGGAAAACCGAGCGAAGAAGAGAATCAAGCTTTGGCAGAGTTCGGAAGTACTACTAGATGCACACGAGTAAGGAGGCTATAGGATGGAGGATGTTAGCAAGTAGCCAGGCAGATTTGTACTCTTCCCCGGGTGGGGATCTGTCTGGAGTGTTAACCCCAATGTGAGCGACTATTGGATTCACTCCCTATAATCTAGCTCATAGCTGATTATAACATGGGAGCAGGTATATTGATCCATTTGACGATGAACTATGGCGTATGTATCATCTAGTCGTGATAACCTTCCTACCTTGGAACGCTGGATTAGATGAGGGGGTGGGGCCGGCCTCGGCAAATGGCAAGCGTAGCAACGGACATGGCTGGTGGATATCGAACACTCCTCGTAGTTAGATTGGCGGGATGAAGATGCTGTCCTGCTATGTACCTTAAGTAGTTTTTGTTGTCAGTGACAAAGTTTGTGACAGTTGAAACTGTAAGAGGGTTCCACTTGCCTCGTCTCGATCGCGTCTGTCGATGTTGGGAGGAAATGATAATTAAAAGAAGCCATCCCAAGTGTAGAACGTTTTCTTTAGTGAACATGCCAGAACATCTATACTCGCGTTCCGGATTGGTACTTTCATCATATACGCATCACGGGTTACTCGACGCGTACCTACACACGCGGACGTCATGCTGCGTGCAGCATACACGACCGTGACACGACCGTGGCCAACGACACATGAGAAGATCGCCAACCCGAAGCCCACACATAACTTCATTGGGAACAAACTCACTACCTCATCTGCGAACAAGTGGATTGATGTTCACGACCCAGCCACGAATAACCTCGTGATCCGGGTACCTGAATCCACCGATGAGGAGCTGAAGGACGCGGTGAAGGCAGTCTAGGATGCATTCCCGGCCTGGAAGAACACTAGCATCCTTCGGCGACAGCAGATAATGTTCAATTTCGTGGGACTTATCCGTGAGAACTGGGATCGTCTCGCGGCGTTTATCACCCTTGAACAGGGCAAGACCTTCGCTGATGCTCGTGGAGATGTGCTCCGTGGCTTGCAAGTCGCCGAGACGGCATGTGGCATCACGACGCAGATTACAGGCGAAGTTCTAAAAGTGGCCAAGGACATGGAGACACGGAGCTATATAGAGCCCCTCGGTGTGGTTGCTGCCATTTGCCCCTTTAGTAAGTAGAGTTCGAATGGTCTAATCTCAAGATTTCTTTCCTTTCCTCTCCCCTATTGGTCCCTACCGGTGGACTTAGACATGCAACTGACAATTAGTCTCCTACCTATACAGACTTCCCTGCCATGGTTCCCCTCTGATCCATTCCGATCGCGACTATCACTGGTAACACTCTTGTGCTTAAGCCCTCGGAACGCGACCCTGGAGCTGCCATGATACTGGCCGAACTCGGTAAGGAGGCAGGCTTTCCGGATGGTGTCATAAATATAATTCACGGGATGCACCGTGCGGTAAACTTCATTCTTGACGAGCCGTCTATCAAAGCTATTAGTTTCGTTGGGGGCAATGCCGTGGGAGAATATATCTACACTCGCGGTTCGGCCAATGGCAACGGTGTCGCTATATTTACCAACTCTGGTAGCAAGGCGGCATGGTTCCAGAAGAACATCGAGGCCAGCCAGGTTGGGGTTAATGTACCGATTCCTGTACCGCTTCCCATGTTCAGTTTTACCGGTAACAAGAAGAGCGTTGCCGGCGGGGGCTTAAGTACTTTCTACGGCAAACCGGGCATAAACTTCTACACACAGACCAAAACAGTTACGAGTTTGTGGAGGACAGAAGAGGACTTAGATATTCAGGGCAAAAGCATGAACATGCCTACACAGAGTTGAGGATAGGACAATCAACTCAGGATTACATAGTATAAAACATGGCAATACGATATAGGTTAACTGAAGGAACAGCTGGATGAAAGCAAGAAAGCCCCCTTGTTAATAAGTAGTTAGTACTGTTGTTTATATTGCCAAACAGCACTCAAGAAGCACAGGGTGCCTCTATTTTACGAAGCACTATCACAGCCCGTCCTAGCGTCCCTGATGCAACCATTATGAGTATAGCATTTACTTCCCAAGTCTTGATCATTAATGTCTTCCCTATTTCGCTTATCTCCGTGAGTGTCTAATAAAAATGACTATAAACTACGCTAATCGTATCTGCGGAAACTTCCCTAACTTGTCTACCCCGGCCAGCTATCATCTAACATGCCGCTACCTCGTATCTAAGAGGGGAAAACAAAAGGCGCTACCGGAATTAGGCAAGTTATTAGCAACTTCGTCTAAAAGGTATCTCGGTGATTCTAATAAAAAGGGGAGGGATATATTATTATGTTACAATAAGTCCTATGTACTGTTCTACAGACTTCATCCACAGTTCCATTGAGCACTTCCTCCTTTCCGACCGGCTGATACTAAAAATTGCCAAGGTCATGCATTCCTTATCCCAATAGAGTGACGACATCTCCGCAGATGCAACTTAACCCCCTGTCGTTCCCCGGAATTGCCCCAGGTTTTTGCGAACCTTGGCCTGCAGGTAGTTCACTCGTCAAACGCTGGTCTATAGTTACGCATATCTTGCCAGGGGCCAAGATACCAAGTCAGCCCTATCGTAGCCTTTTGTTATCTAGAGTCGCTAGGCATCGCATCTGTGTCCTTGTTCCTCGCCTCCTATTCCTATCAGTCCTATCTCCAACTAGGATCAATCGCTCAATAAGGAAAGTCTCCACGACGGCTACGTAGTTAGATACTATAAATCATTTCAGTAACTTCAATATCGATGATCCAGAAGTTATAAGATGAGGTACCAAGTTCCTACCTATCTCTAGTATCGACTCAAACTAGCATACAAACTTTCTCTCCCATTAGACTCTTGTGCTAGGTATGCTTCCATAACATTTTCGGTTGCTGTCTTTTACTTCCCCTTTTCTTTTGATATACCATTATGTCGATCCCCGACCGAATATCAACCGAAAAGGTTAACATGAAGTCCGAGAACGAACGCGATGCCGAATCCAATATTGCCGAGTCGGTTCTTAACGGAGAGGTCGGAACCTCTCCCACAGGCGGCGGAGAAACGACTAAACGAGGACTGAAGTCCCGCCATGCCCAGATGATAGCTCTCGGGGGCACTATTGGCACGGGACTGTTTATCGGCGCCGGCCAGGGCCTCAGTATGGGAGGCCCGTTATTCCTCCTTCTTAGTTACAGCCTCATTACCATCATGCTGTACGGAGTTGCCACTGCCACCGGAGAGATGAGCGCATACTTACCTATCCCTGGCTGCTCTGTGGCATACTACGCTCAACGCTTCATCTCACATAGTCTAGGCTTTACGCTCGGCTGGGTATACTGGTATATCTTCGCTATCACTGTACCCGCCGAGATAACCGCCACGACGCTCGTAGTAAACTACTGGGAAAACTCGGTACCCGACGCGGTGTGGATTACAGTCATCATGGTCGTCATCGTAGCCTGCAATTGCTTCCCCGTACGGTTTTACGGCGAGGTCGAGTTCTGGTTTGCCTCGACCAAGGTTATTGGCATCATCGGCCTCCTCATCATGGCCGTCGTTCTCTTTTTGGGAGGCGGCCCCACTCATGAACCTCTCTATTTCAAATACTGGAGTGATCCTGGTCCCGTCAACGAATACATATTGGGGGGTGCGAACGGCCGCCTCTGTGCCTTCATCTCAGTTCTGACGTTTTCCGTGTTCGCCTTCGCGTTTGCTCCAGAGCTTCTTGTAGTGACAGGAGGCGAGATGGAATCACCGAGACGAAACATTCCCACTGCGACGAAACGCTATTTTTATCGTCTCATAATATTTTACATCCTTGGAGCTCTGGGTGTCGGCATCCTCGTGCCGAGCGACCACCCCAACCTCCTATCTTTGGGATCCGGAGCAGCAGCTTCACCCTGGGCGGCAGGCATCCGCGATGCCAAGATCAAGAGTCTTGACTCCGTCGTCAATGCCATCATTCTGCTCTCTGCCTGGTCGGCTGGCAACTCCTATCTCTACCTAGCCAGCCGTGCCCTCTACTCCCTGGCCGTATCCGGAAACGCTCCGGCCATTTTCGCGCGCTGCACGAAGGGTGGCATCCCGTACTACGCCACAGCAGTAAGTGCTTCCGTAAGTTTACTGGCGTACCTGAACGTCGCGAGCACCGGTGAGACAGTGTTTAACTGGTTCGTCAATTTGATCAACACAGGCGCCTTCCAGAGCTTTGCTTGTTGCTGCTTCATCTATATCCGCTTCCGCAAGGCGATGGACGCGCAGGGCATCACGGACATACCCATGCGTTCCCGCTTCCAGCCGTACTCGGCCTGGATAAGTGGCTCCTTCTTCATTCTCCTGTTGCTCCTTAGCGGATTCAAAGTCTTCCTCAAGGGCCAGTGGGGCACCTCGACCTTCCTAACCTCCTATGTGGGGATCGCCATCTTCGCTGTATTGTACTTCGGGCACCGCTTCACGGTGGGGCGCAGTGACAAGTGGGCGTTCCGGCCGCTGGAAATTGACCTGCATACCGGGTTGGATGTTCATATCACACACGGCGCTCCGCCGAAACCGAGAGAGAAGTGGTATCAGATGTGGCGGGTCATTTTTGAATAGCGGCAATGGTTCCTTGGAACCCACTCCATCTTTGACACTATCTGTATTACTGTTAGCGGCTAGAATAAATATATAAACATTTAACCAAGTCCCTCTTTATATGTCGGTAATCTCTGTGGCGTGTTATTTCTCCATACGTGTCCCTCAACCCAGTCTTCAATTGTGAAAGTTGTGAAGCAAACTCAAAACTACATAAACTTCGTTCCACTTGAATACCCCATTTTATTTTGGAATAAAGTATAATTCACAAAACACGATATACTTAAGTCAGTATGTATCGGATACTTCGTGTCCTTAACCTGTCATAGCTGCTATGATTCCCCTATCCGAGCCAACCTGGATCGGGAGGAGATGGCAACAACAGTTGAAGCAGGCGGATCACCACAAGATGATGCTTTTAGAGATGACCTTAGAGTAAGGGGCCGTATGGACCTACCTAGACTCATTGTAGCTTTAGCAGGAGGCAAGTGTGATACATAACAACTCTCATTTGAATATCTCGGGATTCAGGGCTAATGCGTTAAACTATTGACGAAGACTGATGGTATAAGGTAAAGCCCAGCGGGAGAAGGCATTGCCAAGCGGATGGGTATAATGAAGATAGTTGAATATTTTCTCTAGAGTTTCACAGAACTAGATTCATTGACAGTGACTGCTAGATTGCTAGATGATATTTGATGTAACTATGTGAAATTTGGACTGTTATAGAATGCAACGCAAATATGAAAACCCCAGCCGAAGTAATAGAACCCCCAAGAAACCCAGAATCTGTAGAAATCCCATATCCTAAGAAACCCCGAGACACTTCTAGTTCAACATCCATCCAGACGGGTCAGCAGGCTCTTTCGACTTATCCATGAGCTCCTGTATTAGGTTTCTGCAGGCGAAATGGCCATTATGCTCAGCCAGTTCCATTGCTCGGCGACATTGTCTCTCCGGAAACCCAACAAGGCTGTATTTCCATAGGTAGTCGATCATGTCAATCCGGCCATGTTCTGCCGCTCCTTCAATAGGCCACCGTCCATGGCCTTTTGACGGCGGCACATCAAGATTTGCTCCCCGTCGCAGAAGCTCTGCGACGACGTTGATATTTCCTGATATGGCAGCAAACTGGAGTGCTGTTGCGCCACTAGTGACAGCCGCAGCGGCGTTAACGTCAGCACCACAATCGAGAAGGTATTTGATGATCTCCAGCTTCCCCACTTCTGCTGCTTTCTGCAACGGGGTCTGCTTCAATGTGAACATGACTTCCCTGTTGACGTCTGCTCCTCGTTCTACCAAAAGTTTAACAACGCTCATCCTTCCAGCTTTTATCGCGCAAATGAGGGCCGTCTCGATAACCAAAACACCACAAGATGTCTTGCCGACTATGCTATTGGGGTCACACCCGCTATCGAGTAGCCTTTTGACCACAGCATAACCGGACACAGAGTCTCCAGTTATATGGATTGCAAGACCTAGAGGGGTAATATAGGAACCACGGGCTATATCTCTGAAACTTTTAGGTTGTAGCCTAGGGTGCTGCTGCTGCCCTACCAGATCAAAGAAGCTGGTTTTATCAACATCTTGTCTGGCTAAGAGGATATCAAGAGCTTCAGTTCCGTCGGCGCTGTCTAGTATTGACTGAATTAGGGCCGCAGTTCCAAAATGCTTGATCTTTGCCGATGGCCGACAATGATCTTCATTAAGCAGATAGCTTAGTAGTCCAGGATTATGCGCTGCTGCTTTCCGAATGACAACTCCGGCTGTAGGATCTGCCCCAATGCTCAATAAATAAGACACCCACCTCGTCTCACCTACCTCAATCACGGCTGCGAGGCAAATGGTGAGGTCATTTTCGGTCAGAAATCTAAATTCGCCAAGAAGTCTGAAGAAATAGGGGTTCCCATGATTCAAAATTTGGACAGGGGTCATGGCGTCATCCATCGAGAAAAAATATTGTGCATTGGAGGCCGTTGTTGGATCCGGCTCAGCGGCAATTAGATCCCTGATGAATCTCTCATCATCCATCGTGCAGGCCAATCTAAAAAATATGAGAGGGACCCTACTGGGACTGGCATTTAACTGCTTGCGCATAAATGCTAAGTTTCCACTTGAGAACACCATTGATTCTGGTAACCCTTTGGTTTGCATAAAAGTTGCCCCGGCGTCGAGGAATGAGGATGCGAGGTCTTTGAAGCCCTGTAAATTGGCACGATTCATCGCCTCGTCTAAGTCTTCGGGTAGAAAGTCAGGATGGGAGCGCAGAAGGTGTTTGGAATAGGCAGTATTCCCTGCTCTAACTGCCATACAGATCGCACGACGAAATCGTTGTCCCTTATCAAGGTGTTTAAGTGCACCTGCTGCTTCACATAAGCTAATAACCCTGTCATTTCCGGTATAGATAGCTTCAGCAAGGGGTGTAGAAAGTTGCGTTAGACTGTCATCGTCTTCTGCAGGTGGGTCCAGTTCCGGTCCTTTGCTCAGTACCCATGTGATAAGGTCATCATTTTTACCCCTTATTGAAGCACAAAGTAACCTCGATGATATTTTGGGAGGACTCATGTGACCCAGTAAGTATTTCACAAATGACGACCTGCCGAGGGCCGCACCTTCTATGAGTGTGCCTTCAAGGTCTTTTCGATAAGTTTGTAGACATGTTCCGCATTGGGTGCTGTTGCAGGCAAGCAAAAGATTATTGATGATGATCGTAATAGACTTGTCGTCAAGGAGAGTAAGAATTTTCTCCCAATACCAATTTGAGAAATAATACGAATGCTCTGTTGGGGATACTTTGGAAAATAGGTAACATATTGAGTGTCTGCGAAAAGGAGGGGTCGTTAATAGGGCGTCCTTGATGTATTTATAGTTTATAACCTGACCAGTCGTTTGTCGAACTTCGTCTAAAACCTTGAGATAGGGTGGATCTTGCGGGCAGGCTTTTTTAAGTTCGATATCTCCGTCACAAAGCTGGCATTGCCCGATATTGAGAGCCTTCCATAGGATCCCGTTCCTCTTCTCCTTTTCCCTGTAGTAAGAATTTGTTGGGTCAGCCCCGGCATTCAGGAGCAACAGCATCATATCTAAGTCTTTCTCTAGGATGGCTCGCTCTAATGCCGTGTATCTGAACGCTCCATAAAAACATACAGATTGGTTAACATCAACGAGGTCGGTTCGACAGAGTTCCTTGACAACGGATTGATTCTTATTTTCGATGGCGGCCGTGAATAGCCTTTCGGCGAAAGCGGTTGCAGGATGGACTGGTGCTACTTTCAATGCATTATAAAAGGAAGTGCCGATGCTTTTCACGGACAGGAGCGACAGGATAGCTTCTTGGATAGCAGCGCTATCTAGTCCCACAAAACCATTCATGATCGAAGATATAAGGGCTCGAATAGCAATGGTCGCTGAGGCTTCTTCTTCAGACAATAACTGGAAACTTCTCCTAGTATCGTTTGAGTAACCTTGTTCCCTAGAGATAAAACATCTGGAGGTAGATATAGATCTTGGCAATGATAATTCAGGTAATACATAGCCCCATGACGTGTCATCCAAGAGTCCCGAAAGGCCTCCTTGCGTGCATAGTGTGTCTCTAAGAACATTCGAAGAAACTATAAGAATATTATATAGTTGCTTAGAAGGCAAGTCGTACGAACAGAGTGTTGGTACATCAAATTGACCTGGTGATGGAGTTCGGACGGGGCTAGCCTGCAATGCGCCGTTGCTAGTTGGAGTTGATGTTAGCTGTAGAGGATAGTCGTCTACGGAAAGTCCCATAACTGTCGATCGGGGAGAGAATGTGGAAAGGTTGAAGGTCTCGAGGCCATTCGATTGTATTCTATCGAGGGATTGAGGCAGCACAACAGAATCTTCCGGTCCATGGTGTACTTCGTTTGACTCTGGAGATGTGAGATTTTTGTTTTTCTGGGCATTTTCCCACAAAACCCACTCGCCATTTGATTGTTGAATCTCAATAGAGACCTGTTCGGAGATGTGGTAGTTGGTAACTACTTCGGCTGTGGGATTTGGTTCGATGATTCTAGAACAATGACGTCTAGCCCTATTAACCTTTGACTCGCTCATTTGATGGCCAGAGATCAAGACTCTAGCCTTCACGCCCTGACGCATGAGATAGTCCAGGGTCTCAATAACGGGCTTCCATTCATGAAGTTTGAGGTTTTTACGAGCTCTCCAGAGACGGAGCTGACCCTCAAACTGAGAAAGACTGGTTGGGTGTTGTTAGTAACATGTCTGAAATGAAATTCACAAGGACGAGATACATACCTGGCGCTAAATCCATGTTGCTCCTCCATCACCCTCACCAATTCACCAAGCGTATTTCCAGGCCCTGGCTGATAGAGCCCCAGGATTACGTCCTTGTGACGCTCCCATTCATGTGTAGGGATTTTACGAGCCGGTCTAGCCATGATATATTAGGGGAGATAAATCAATAAATGAAACTGGTGCCTGGGCTGAAATTACGGTAAGGCCAGAGTGCTAGTGATTTATAGAGGGCTTCTTTGCCCAACAGATGAATTTTGCATTGCGACTGACAACCCAATATAGTGCATAAAGGAGTGAGATATAAAGCACCAATGTTCGTGATTTTGCTCCCTCAAGCCAGGGCAATGTCAAATAGAAATATTTATACTAGCATCCTGACTCTTAGAACATCAAGGGGGTTTGGGCTTTCATTAAGATAAAAATCGCGGGGCTTGCTAGACACAGCCTTCTCTGTATTCAGGTTTTGCCATATGCACGTTTCGTCATTTGCAGGTTTTGTCGCATGCAGGCTTTGTCGCATACAGGCTTTGTTACCGAATCGCCCAGGCCTTGCCAATAGAAATACACATCTTAGCCACAGTCGTGCCGTAGTTAACGGGCCTCAAATCCCACCGTATTTCACCAAATGAGAGTGCAGTAACGTCATGTCGCATTATTGGTTCATCAGGTATTTCTGTGGGTGAAGTGGCAATACTACTCTCCAACACTCGGTACGTTTGCAGCATGACACCATTGAGCAAGATGCGTGTTATCATTGAATGGGGTGATTGGCCTCCCTGGCAATTCTGGAATTGTCACAACGGTCCAAATAAAAGTCCTACGAGTATTAACGAATCCCAATTCATCAATGTGACAAGGGCTGTAGGGCTTGGAACGGACGTTCTATTCAACTAACAGTTTTCTTTGGTCCTGAGGTATATGAAGTCCTATCTGCTCTGTATGACCGTAGAAATGTCGACTATTTATGTACAAAATAAAGGTACGTATCTGTATTGTCCTTCTGCCGTCCTAGCCGCTGTTAATATTTATTGGTGTTATTAGGAATCTTTGCATTCCGGTATCGTCGAATGACCTTCAAGCAGTTGGTTGACATGTTGATTGTCTTTGCAGATATCCTGCAGCTAACAACACTTGGCCCCATTCCCCGTGTGACACTCACCTACACTTGAGCATGCAGACTGCAATATTACAGGTATCCAAACCAAACTCTCCAGGGCTCATTATTATGAAACTTTACAAATGTAGGCAAACTATTCATATTAGTCATGGTATCATTCATGTCATTGACCCCCTATCCCTACACGCCAGGTCGACGCTTTTCGATAGCCAGTACTGTGTTAATAAACTCCCTCTTCAACGTAGCCTTTTTCCGCGAGGCAAGCAGCTGCGACGTCTTCAGAACATTCTTGATCTGGCGACCATTGAGGCTCAGCTCAGACAGCTGATCCAGGTCCTGGTCGGAGAGCTCGCTCCGCAGCGCCGCGCCCCGCACGAAGTTGCCCCAGATCTGGCGGCGGCTCTCGCGCGTCAGGTCCGGATACTCGAGCGAGACGTGGATGCGCGACTGGAAGGCCGCATCCATGTTGTCGACGCGGTTCGTGGTCATGAAGAGGATGCCCTCGTAGCGCTCGAGCGTGCGCAGGAAGATCGACACGACCTTGTTGCGCTCGAGGTCGTGTGTCGACCGCGCCTCCAGGAACACGTCGCACTCGTCCAGCAGCAGGATCGCGTTCCACCGTGCCACGAGGTCCAGGATCCGCGACAGGCCCGTCTCCACCTCCCACGGCTCGGAGCCGAGGTCCCCCGACGTCAACGAGTGGAGCGGCACTTGCAGGTTCTCGGCCACGGCCTCGGCTGTGAGGGTCTTGCCGACACCAGGGGGCCCCGAGAGTAGACATATGATGCCCTTTCCCTTCCCGGTGATGACGTCGTCGAATGTGGATCCCTCGAGCTGGGACTCCGAGAAAGCGAGGATCAACTCCTTCTGGTCCTCCGGAAGTACAAGCTTGTCGAAGGCATTGGTGTTGAACTGTATGTCTTGCGCCTGCTCCACGAAGAAGTCGAGCCATTGCTTCAGCTTCAACGAGTAGCCCCGTGTCCGTGACCGGGCGAGCATGTGATGGTGAGGAGTTAGCTTGAACTTTCCGTCGTGGGTAACACCGCACTTTTCTTTGTGGCTTGTGAATCGCTCCAAGTCCTTGGCTGTCCAGTCAGTTAAGTATCGCTTCCTGTATGGACTGAAACGGTTGAAAGAACCGATATCGATGACGATGCGACCAGATACTTGGATTGGAACCTCGTTCCCTTCACGATCCCACGTAATAGCGCCTCCTTCGTAACTACGATTCCGTTAGCTGACACATCCTTAGGCTCGACTGGATACGACTAAAGACTTACGATTTGTAGTGATGGCCTGCGAGGGTCTCAAATATCATACCACGTTTGATCAGCTGCGACAGGATAGCCTTCTTATCCTCGTAGAATGCTAAGGGAAATGCATTCAGGCCGCTGATTTTCTTCGTGCCGACAAATTCAGGAACATCGATTCTCTCCTTGACGCGGCCAAAGTTCTTTCCGTCGTAATCAACGCAGTCGGCTTTGAGGCGGAGGAACTTGCCACACTGCGTCTCCATGTACTCCGACTCGTCAACCTCGAAAGCAGAAAGCGGCCCCTTGTGTGCCGAGAGGATGACGCCTCCAGGCTGGAAGATCATCCACATATGTTCGTAGGTTATGACACCATTCTGCACGTAGTCCTCGAAAGCTCTGAGTAGATCTCCGATCTCGTACACCAGGATTCCGTGCAGGGTGTCGAGGTGCTCTTTCGTTGTCGCATCAAGGTCGCCTCTCTGCGTGTAGGCTACAAACTCGGCCCAGCGATGCACAAATGGTTCGAAAGGGGCCTCGAATACCAGGCGCTTGAGTTCGCATGCTACACCCGGGTAGTCGCTTAGGATCTCGCCTAAGGCTGTCTTTAACCATGGGCTCTGAATGATGATCGAGTGGGCCTCTAGTTTCTTCCGGCTATCACTACTCTTGACGCTGCGCACAATGACTGCAAACTTCTTGGTCTCCTCGTTCTCAGCTGCTTCCTCGGCGTCCTTAGGGTACTTCTCAGTCCATGTCCATTTGCCGTCCTTGTCTTTGTTGGATTGGTACAAATTTTTAAGACCATTGACAGAGCCGACGGGGACCTTTTCCGCAACCTTCTGCTCGACGTTCTGCTCAACCTCATTGGTGGCATTACTGTCACCTTTTTGGGTATCCGTAGCTTCGTTTTGGTCGCGATTTGCGGTCATCTTGAAAGACTGTGATTAATTAAGGGGCAAGGGATCTGCTAGGAATGCCAGAGGGAAGTTCGTAGATGCTTGTGAATATGGACAGGATAAAGTCAAACTAGAGATTGACAGGAATAGTAGATTTAAATACTCTTGTTGTATTGTCATCCTGCCTTACACATGAACCCATTGTCTCAGTGCTGCCTGCACTTTGTAGATCTGCGTGAGGCCGGCCTGAGTCACAAGGTATAATGAACTCGCCGATGCGAGATCTAAGTAGGATTCTATGTGGGAAAAACACTAGCCTTGCAATTCCATAATTCATTGGCTTAAAGATTCCTTCGGATCCATCTTATCAATGTTCCAGGCAGCGATTTCTGCTTATTGACCAAAGCAGGGCGACAAACAGTCATGTCGATCAGTAGGCGCAGACGAATGCAACGAATCGGATCCCTCACCGCTCATAATCAAACGACAAATACGGATGCGTAGAGTCAAAAAATGTGGGTTATACATGTTGACTTCAATCAGCCTGGCGATGCTAGCATCATTAAGAAGAGAAGAAGTATGCTGCACTCCATGCCTTGCCTTTCTTTTATTAAGTTGCCTATTTATCTCTCTGATAGTTTAGTGGGTGCTGACTAATCCGTTGGACCTCACAACCTTTGAAGACACTGCTGGTAGTTTCTAGTATGTTCACGATGACTCTTTTTGTCTTTGCAGTAATGTGTATTTCCTGTAATTATTGGGTTCCCTGATTGGCGACCTATCACTCACACAACTATGAGTCTCCGATGAAACAAACAAGTCTATCCTCCCTCAGTCAATAATACTTCAAGAAATGTTCGTGAAAGTTCATATCCCACACCGCCTAGGCACCGAAAGACCCAAATACGGAATAACCCTCTACATGAGTGTGTACTAGCCAGTCATTCAATGTTGAATGTCTAAGATCCTGCGTACAGCAACATCTATACGAATTCCTCTACCCCTAAGTACCTCAGTCGCCTGGCGGTGAACATAGCGAACCATGTGAAGCAGAGTTGTTCGAGTGGGCTCGTGAAACTCTTCCGCGTATACCCACCCCTTGCGCAGCATCAGATGCCTATTTGGCTGTCTCAGAAAGTAACCAAATCCAGTAGTTGCGATAACCAGAGTTCTGAGAGAAGACATTTGTCCCAAGATCACAGAGAACGAATCGCTGACATTGATTATAGGAGAATTAATATAGAATGAAATATTTTGCACTCTAAAGATCCAGTCGCAAGGTGTATTAAAGGTAGAAAAAGCCCGCCCACGGCAAAATACCCACGGACCCATAAGTACCTATGGGCCTTTTTTTTTACCTACGGGTAATCTACGAGCTTTTTTTTTAAATGTTAAGAAACTTATAAATAATTTACAAAAAGGTTTTCTTTTTATAAATATTATAATAAGGCTTAATATTAAATTATTTAAATAAATTTTTTAAATTTTTATTTTTTTATACTTTAATTATTATATAAAGTTTTAATAACTTCGTTTTATATATAAATATTATATTTTTTAAATATAATATATTATTATTATTTATAATATTATATCGATTTTTTTATTATAATTTATTATATTTTATATTTATCGTTTATATAATAAAATTATAAGTTAATTTATTTTATATCGTTTTATTTTTTATTATAATATTTATAATTTAAAAAAAATTAAAAAAATTAATAAAAAAAATAAAAAAAGTTATTTTTATATAATATATAATATAATTAATATTATATAAAAAAAATTATTTTAAAATAAAATAATTTTAAATTAATTATTATAAATTAATAATAAAATTTTTAAAATTATTTATATATATTTATTTTTAATTTTAATTTTAAAATAATAAAAAATAATAAAAAATAATAAAAAATAATAAAAATAAATTATTTATAAATTATTTTTAATTTATATATTTTAAATAATTTTATATAAATTTTTTTAAATTATTAAGTTTTTATTTTTTTAATAATTTATAATATTATATAACGAATTAATTAAATATATAATAAAATAATAAAATAATATAAAATATTAAATTTATATATTTTTATTAATAAATAAAATACTTTAATAAGAATTTATAATAATAATAAAAAGTTAAATATTAAAAATATTTTAAAATATTACGTATAATATTTAAAATATAAAGATTAATATATAATTTAAGTTTATAATTAAATTAATATAAACTTTTTAAATAATAATATATATTTTATTTTTTAAAAATTATTTAAAATTAATATTTATTTATATATTATAATATAATAATAATTTTAATTTTATAAATTAATAATTAAAAAATTTATATAAAAATAAATATATTATTTATAATAACGTTTTATTAATTTTAATTTAAAAGATTTACGAAAAAAATTAATATTAATAATAACGAAAAATAAATAAACTTTTAATATTATTAAAAAAATTTAATAATTACGTTATTAACGATATTATTTTTTTTAAATTAAATTATAATTTAATATTTTATTTTTTTAATTTAATCGAAATTTTAATAATTAAATAACTTTTTTATTTATTTAAATAATTTTATTTTAATAATGAAAAAATTTTAAAGTTTTATAAATAAATTAATTATTTAAATTAATTTTTTAATGTTATTATATTAAAAAAAATTTTTAAAATTAAATATATAATTTCTTTTTAATTAATATTTATATATTATTATAAATTTAATAAACTTTTTATAATAATAAACGATATTAAAAATATTATATATAACTTTATAAAAAAAACTTAAATTAAAAAATAAATTATATTAATAATAAAAATTTAATAATAAAAAATAATAAATTAATATTAAAATAATATAAATATTATTATAAAATAATTTAAAAATATATAAATATAAAATTTAAATTTATATATAAATAATTATAACGTTAAAATTAATTTTAATTATATAATTAATAAATTAATATAAAATAAATATATAATTAATATTTAATAAAATTTATATAAAATAAACGTAAATATTAATAAATATATAATTATTAATAAATATAAATTTATTTATTTCGTAATATTTTAACGTTATAATATTAAATATAAAAAATATATTATTTAAAATAAAATTAAATTTAATATTTATTTTATTAAAACTTTAATTATAAAGTTTATTTAAATATTAAATATAAAATAAATAAATAAATTTTTTTTTTAAATATATAAATATTTTTTTATAATATTAATTTTATAATAAATTAAGTTATATATTAAGTTTTTTTTAAATTTTTATATTTTTTATAATTTAAATAATTATATTTTATAAATTTTTATTATAATTTTTATAAATAATAAATTAAAACTTTATTAATAATTATTTTATTAAAAAGTTATTATAATTTAATTAATATTAAAATAACAAAATTAAATAAATAAAAAAAGTCGTTTAATTTAATAATTAAAAACTTAATCGTTTTTTTTAAATAAAAAGAAATTCGAATTTTTTAATAATTATTTTATTAACTTATTATTTTTAAAATTTAAATTTAAGATTTTTTTTTTATAATAAATACTTAACGATAACGATATAATTTCGATTATTTTTCGATTAAAAAAAAGATATTATACGATTAATAAAAATTTTATTAATTATTAATTTATAATATATTATTATTAAATTTAATTTATTTATTTATAAATTTAATTTTTATAATAATTAATTATTATCGTTTTAATTATAATTTCGTTACGATTTAATTAAATAAATCTTTAAGCGATTTTATTTAAAAACGATTAATAAATAAAATAATTAATAAATTTATTTTACTTTATTAATTAATAAAAATTTATTTTTATTTTTATTAATAATTATAACTTTTATTATTTTTAAGCTTTATAATAACTTTATAATAATAATTAATTAAATATAATTTTTTTTATAAATATAATAATCGTTAATTAATAATAATCGTTATTAAATAATAATAATTAATATTTTTTAATTAAATTTAACGTATTAATAATATTTTTATTATAATTTATTATAATAATTAATAATAAAATTAATATAACGTAACGTTATAATTATTATAATATTATATTATTGTTATAATATAATTAAAAAAGTTTATTATTAATTATAAATATTAATAATATTTAATTAAATTTATAAATTTTTAAAAATTTAATAAAAAGTTTTATTTAAAGTTATAAATAATTATTAAATCGTAATAAACGGTTTTTTTATTATAATTTATATATAATTTATATATAAAAAATTCGTAATTAATATATAATTATAATTATTTATATATAAAAAATAATTAAAAATATATCGCTTATTTTAATATTTAATATTTTAATAATTATAAATATAAAATAAAAAATAATTAAATAAATAAAAAAATTATATTTTTTTATATTATTATAAAAAAGATTAATAAATAAATAAACTTAATAAATAATATAAAAAATATAAAATATAAATTTTAATAATTTAAATTTAAATAATTTAAATTTAAAAATTTTTAATTATAATATTTAAAAAACTCGTTTTTTTAAATTTTTAAAAACGAATAAAAGCTTATATAAATTCGTTAAAGAAATTAAAAAAAAATTACTTTAAAAGTTTTAATAATTAAAAATTTTAACGTAATATTTTAAGTTTTACTTTAAAAAAATTAATTACGAAAAAAATATAAAATTATTTAAATTTATTAAAGTTAAGTTTATAAAAATTATTATAAAAACTTATAAATAATATTTTTAATAATTAATTATAAATATAATTTTAAAAATTAAAAAATTAAAAATTTTATAATTTATTTTTTTAATAATTAATATAATACGTTAATAAAATATTTAAAATAATTTTTATAATTTTAAATATAATAAAAAAAATTCTTTTATTTTTATTATATAATTTTAAAAATATATAAAAAAAAATTTAATTAATATAAAATTAAATAAAATTATTTATATTACGATATTTATAAACGTTATAAAAAATAAAATTATTTATTAATATAAAATTATAAACTTTATATTATAAATAATTAATTATTTTATTTATAAATTTATTAAAGATTTTAATATTAAATTTTAAAATTAAATAAAAAACATTAATAAATTATATAAAAATATAAAGTTATATATTTAAAAAAATAATAATAATAAAAAAATAAAGAAATTAAATTTATAAAAAAAAATTAATTTAATAAACTTTTCGTAAATAATAAAAAAAAACTTTTTTATTTTAATTATAATAAATATAAATATATATTTTAATATTATAAAAACGAAAAATAAAAAAACAATAATAATAAAAATAAAAATAAAAATAAAAATAAAGTTATTAATAATAATAACGATTATAATAATTACGATTATTTATATTAAACTTAACGATTTAATAATTTTTATTAAATTTAAAAATATATATAAAAATTTTATCTTTTTAATTATTATTTTTATAAAGCGAAATATATTAAAAAAACTATTTAAATAATATAATAAATTAACTTTTAATATTATATATTAATAAATTAAATTAAAAAACGTTATAACTTTAATTTTTATTAAATAAAAAAACGTTAAAAAAAAAAATATAAAAGAAATTATATAAAAAAACTTTTTAAATATTATAATTATTATTTATTAAATAATAATTTTTTAAATATATTTTATAAATAATATAAAAAATTAATTATTATAAAATAATAACTTAAATATTAACATTATTAATAATTTTAATAATTTAATTAAAAAAATAATTAAAAATATTAAATAAAATGGTTTTATTATTAATATTAAAATAAATTTTATTTATATTTTAATTATTAATATTATTATATAATAATTAATTAAGTTTAAAAAATTTCGTTTAAATTTAATAATATTATATATTTTAATTATTAAAAAATTTTCGTTTAAAATATTTTTTAATAAAATATAATATAAAAATAATAATTATTTAAATTATAATATTTTAAAATTATTAAATAAAAAAGCTTTTATAATAATTAATATAAAAAAATAAAAATTTTTATTATATATTTTCGATATATTTAAATTTAAAATTATTAATAATAAATAAAAATATATATTAAAAAATAATAATAATAAATTAATTATTTTTTAATATATAATATTTAAATTTAATAATAACGAAAAAGTTATAATAAACGAAAATATTATAAAAAAAAATTTTTTAAAATTTTTTTTAATCGTTACGTTCGAAAAAAACGATATAACTTTTCGCTTATAAATAAATTATAAAAATTGTTTTTTTTTTCTTTAAGCGAAAAAGTTTTTCTACGAAATAATAATTAATATAATTAATTTAATCTTTAAAAACTTTTTTATTTATTAAAAATCGAATTTAAAAGTTATTATTTATATAAAATAATTAAATTATTAAAATTAATTAAAAGTTATTTTATAATTAAATTTTATATTATTAATTATAATTTATTTTTAAATTATAACGCTTTATTTTTATATATATAAAATTTATAAATTTATAAATTATAAATTTTATTATTATTTAAATTATTTAATTAAAAATTAAATAATTTATAAAATAAATTATTTAATTTTATATATTATTAAACGAAATTTAAATTTAAAAGTTTCGAATTATAATTATTATATTTACGAATTTAATTATTATATTATAAACTTATTATATTAAAAACTTATACTTTATTTATTTATATATAATTAATTTTAAAAATAAATAATAAAAATTATTATTATTTAAATTAAAAATTAAG
The DNA here is from genome assembly GCA_022661535.1 of Eutypa lata. Classification (NCBI taxonomy): domain Eukaryota; kingdom Fungi; phylum Ascomycota; class Sordariomycetes; order Xylariales; family Diatrypaceae; genus Eutypa; species Eutypa lata. Next base: position 13,162 of record JAKULF010000013.1, on the reverse strand, counting down.
TAATTAATAATTAAATTAAATAAATAATTAATATAATATTACTTAAATTATTAATAATTAAATTATTTAAATTTATAAATTATAAATTTAAAAGTTTAAAAGTTTATAAATTATAAAATTATAAATTATAAATTATAAAATTATAAATTTATAAATAACTTATATATTTAAAAAGTAACTTATAAATTTATAAATTTATAAATTTATAAAATTAAATTAAAAAAAGTTAAATATATAAATTAAAAACAAAATATACTTAATTAATTATAATTATAAATTATATATAACTTTTTCGAAATAAATATACTTAATTAAAATTAAATATGAAAAATTAAATAAATTTATAATTAAAAATTAATTAATTTAAAACGTTTTCTTTAATAAATATATATTTTTAATATATTTAACGGTTATTTAATAACGTAATTAATAACGTAATTTAATAATTTAAACTTAATATAAAATAATCTTTAATTAAAATAATATTATTAACTTTATTATTTTAATATTAAACGTTTAATTTAAATTATTAAATAATTTTATAATATAAACTTTAAATTTAAAAATATTAAAGTTTTATTTTATATAACTTATAATATAATAATATAATAAAAAATAAAACGATATAAAATAAATTAATTTATAACTTTATTATATAAACGATAAATATAAAATATAATAAATTATAATAAAATTAATATATTATTATAAATAATAATAATATATTATATTAAAAAACATAATATTTATATATAAAACGAAATTATTAAAACTTTATATAATAATTAAAATACGAAAAAATAAAAATTTAAAAGATTTATTTAAATAATTTAATATTAAGTTTTATTATAAACTTTTTTTTAAAAAATAAAAATCGTTTTAATTTATTATAAAATAATTTAATATTAAATTATATAAAAAAATTTTTTTTAAATATATAAAATAAACGTTACGTATTTTTTTTTAATTATAATAACTTTATATTAATTATAATAATTATTTTTTAACTTTTTTTATAAAAAGAATCTTTTTTTTTCTTTTTAATTAAAACTTTATACTTATCGTTTTTTTCTTTTTGTTTTATTTATTTTATAATCTTTTTTAAATTTTTTTATTTTTACGAAATAATTAACTTATTCTTTTTATTTTTTAAAAATATATAACTTAAAACATTTATTTATTATATTATTTATATTATAAACTTATTTATATAAAAAGATATATTCGCTTTTTTTTTAATTATAACTTTATTAAAACCGATTTCGAAACGATAACGATATATAATATTTAAAATCTTATTAATCGAAATAAATAATAATAACGAAAAACGATTAAACTTTATTATAAAAAAAGTTATAAATAATATTTTTATAAAAATCACGAAAAATATTAATTTTATAAAAAATAACGATATTATAATTATATTTATATTATATTAATTAAACTTTAACTTAAAATATTTACGTATAAAATCTTTTTATTTTTCGCTTATAATAATTTTATATTATTTAACTTTTATAATTATTATTTTTCGTTAATATTATTAAAAATAACGAAATATAATAACCGTTATATTCGTTATTTATAATTTACAACTTTAATTATTATTTTATATAAATATAAAAGTTATAATAATTTAAAATAAAAGTTTTAAATATATATTTAAAATATTTTATAATTTTATATATTTTCTTAAAATCTTCGTTATTCGTTATAATAAAAAAATATTATTAAAAATAATTAATAAACATCGATAACGTTAATATAAAATACTTAATTAATACTTAAAACTCGAAAATATCGATTACTTTTAAAATTAAAATTATTTTTATAACTTTAATATATTTCTTAAATAAATATAAAATTAAATATAAATTTATATAAAATTAATGTTATTTTATATAATTTAATTAATAAAATTTTATTTAAAATTAAAAACAATTTTAATTAAAAATTCGTATAAGTTACAATTATATAAATATTATTTTATAAATATATATTTAAAAACTTTTTAAAAATATTTTATAATATAACTTTTATATTAATTAAAAGCGGTAAATAAAAAGGTAAAATTTATATTTATAAATAAATTAATATTTTTAAAATCGATAAATAATATCTTAAATGAAAAATTATAAATAATATTTATAATAAATTTTTAAAATCTTTTTTATTAAATAATTATATATTTATCGTTTAATTAAAATGTTTTAATAATAATTAATTTTACTTTTTTAAACTTATAATCTTAAAATTAAATTTATTTAACTTTATACGTTTTTCGAAAATTTAAAAAATAATAATTAATATATATAAATAATACTTATTTAAAATAAAAAAATAAAATAATAAAAAAATACTCGTAAAAAAATATCGAATAAATTAAAATTATAAATTAAAAACTTTTTAAATCGACTTTTAAAGTTATAAAAAAAAGGTTTCTTTAAAGTTAAATAATATAATTAATAAAAAATTATAAAATAAAAAAGTATAAAAAAACATGCGTTTTAATAAATAAAATTAATTATTTATATATAAATATATATAAATCGATTTTCGAAATAATAATTTCATTAATAAATTAAATATTTTAAATTAAAAATTAATTATAATATACGCTTTATATATTATTTTTTTTAATTAATTAATAATTTATAAATATAACTTTTTTAATAATAAAGTACTTTTAATTAAAAATTAATTAAAAGTTAAACTTTATAAATAATTCTTTTTTAATTAAATAATTAATTAAAACGTATAATTTTAAAAATTTATAAAATTAATATAAATTTTTATTAATTTTATAAATTTATTTTTTTTTTATATAATTTTCTTTTTTTAAATTTATCTTTTTTTATATTTTTTTATAAACTTTTTTTAATTTTTTTAAATCGTTTTTTTTTTATATTTTTTCGATTTTATTTATTTATTTTATTATATTTAATTTAAAAAATTATTAATAATTTAATTATAAAGTTAATAAATAAAATCATTAAATATTAAATAAAAATAATTCGATATCGTTATTTCGTAACGCTTTTTTATTTATATTTATGCTTTATATACGTTAAAAGTTAAAGTTATAATTTATTATTTATAAGTTTATTCGCGATAATTATATTTAATTAATAAGTTAAGTTTAATGCGATTAATAAGTTAAATTATTAAATAAAGAAAATATAAAGCTTTTTATTTAAATAAAATTTTTTAATAAATAAGTTTTTTTTAATTATTAATATTATATAAAGTTTATTAAATATTTATACTTTTTATATTTATATCGTTATTCGTTATTAAATATTTATAATTTTATTAATAACTTTATAACTTTTTTATTTTTAAAACGATTAAAAAGAATTTTTAATAATAACTTTTTTATTTTTAAAATACGATTTATATTTAATATTAAATAAGTTTTTATTAATTAATAAATATTTAATCTTTAATAATTTAATATCGTATAAATTAACGTTATAAAATAACGAAAAGAATTTATTATAATTAAAAAGTTAATAAATTTTATTTTTTTTAAAATATTTAAATAATTTAACTTTTTTATTTCGTTATTAAAAAATCGTTATAATTATATATCGCCTTTATATATTAATAATACTTTAATTATTAAAAAATTTAAAAAATTTATTAATAATTTAAAAATTATAACTTTTTAAATTATTTATTACGTAAAGTTAAAAGATTTATTTATTATAAAGAAAAAAACGATAAATATTTTAATTTATATTTTTTTTATATTATTATATTAATTAATTTAAATTATTAAATTATTTAACGATATTTTCTTTACGTAATATAATTTATAATTAATATATTTTATAAAAAATTAAAAACATTTAATTTTAAAAAAAAATTAATGTTTAAGCTTTTATTTAAAAGTAATTATAAAATTACTTTAATTATAAATTTAAATTAATTTATATAAAAATTATTATTAATAATTTAAATAATAATTTAATAAATTTTTTAATTTTAAATAATCGTTATATAACGAATTTATTTATTTATATTTATAATATTTTAAATAAAGTATTATATATTATTTATAAAAGTCGATTTATTAATATTAATTTTAAAAATTATAAAAAAATATATTTTTTTTTTAATTATTAATTAATATTAAACATTTTAAAAAGGTTTTACTTTAATTATACTTAGTTTATTATAATATATAATTATACGTTTCGAAATAAAAAGTTTAATTATTTTATTATTAAACTTAATCGTTACTTTATTATTATTAAAAATATTAATTTTATTAATTTCTTTAAACTTTTAAAATATTATATTTAAATAAAATATTAATGTAATATTTTAACTGCCAAGATTAATTTGTAATTAAACGTTATAAAAGTATAATATAAAAAAGTAAAATAACGTATAAAATAAAAATTAAAAAAGAAATAAATTTAATTTTTTCGTTTTAATTTTTTTTATTTAAATGCAATTATTTTTTAAATTTTTATTAATTGCGTTATATTAAACTTTATTATTTATCGTTAATAATATCGTAGTTTTTTATTACTTTTACGAAAATTTAAACTTTAATATTAATTTTAATTTATTTTAAAGTTTTAAATTATTAATCTTTTATAAGTTTTATTATTTTATTTTATTAATTCGAAATTATATTTTTTTTAATCGTTATTAAGCTTTATTTAATTATTCTTTTAAAAGTTAATAAGTTTTTAAAATTCTTTTATATTTTATAAAAATTATTTAAGTTTTTTAACGTTAAATATATTTTAAAGTTTTATTTTATTAATTTTTTTTAATTTATAAATAAAAGCTTTTATAAATTTATTTATTAAATAAAAGTCGAGTTATTTATATTTAAACTTTATATTTTTAAATATATCGATATATTAAAGTTTATTATATAATAAAACTAAGTTATTTATAATAAATAATATTTTTTTTATTTTATATTTTATTTTATAATTAACGAATTTTATTGTTTTTTTTTATATTATTAATATTTATATAATTTTTTTAATATTTTTAAATTTTCGTTTTATTAAATAAATTCTTTATAAAATAAAGTTTTTTTTTAAAGTATTAAAGCTTTAATTTATAATTTTTTAAATAAATAATATAATTTTAATTAATAAAAAGCTTTAACTTTATAAATTAATTCGTAAAAAGTAAAGTTATAACTTTTAATTATAATTTTATTTATAAAGAAAACTTTAATTAATCGTTTAAATTTTTTTTTTTTTATATCGTTAATTTTTTTTATTAAAGCTTTAATAATAAATACGTATTTTTTTCGATAAATCTTTAATTTCGAAAGTTATAAATTAACTTAATAATTTAAATAATTATTAATTTATTATATATTTTAATAATTTTTTTTTTATTTTCGAAATTATTATTAATTTTAAATTTAATTAATATTTTATATTTATAAAAATTATATTTTTTAAAAAATAACTTAATAACTTTTAAAATTATAATACGTAAAAGTTTTACTTTTAAATAACTTAAAACGTTATATTTAACTTTTATAATAATTTTAAATTTATAATTATTAAATATAAATTATATATTAAATACTTAAATTACGATTATATTAATAAATTACGTAAAGTTATAAGCTTTTTTTATTCGTTAATTAATTATTTTTTAATATAAAATATAAATTATAATAACTTTTTATATTTCGAAATATATACTTTTTTAATAATAAAAGATTATAATATATTTATAAATAATATTTTTTTTTAATTAAATTTTTTATAATATTAACTTTTAATTATTAAATGCTTTTATAAATCGTTAATAATTTTTTTTAATTTATATTATTTATTAACTTTTTTTTATAAAATATTATTTTATATAAAATAACTTATAACTTTTAATTTAAAAGATATTTTTTTATAATTTAATTTTACGTTAAATTTATTAAAAAAATTATTTAAAAGTTTTAATATAATAAAAAACTTTATATAATTTTAAAATTCTTTTATTTAATTACTTTTAAAAGATATAAAAATAAACTCGTTTTTAATTAATATATTTATAAAATTTATAAAAATAAAATTTATATTTATATTAATAACGTTAAATTAAATATCGATAAAATCGTTAATTTCTTTTTTTATTAATCGTTTAACTTATCGAAAAATTCGATTAATTTATATAAAAAGCCGTTTATTATTATATTTTCTTTTTTTAAATATATTTAATTTTAAAATTAAAAAGCTTTATTTATATAATTTATCGAATAAATAAAGCATTAAATAAAAAGTTTATAAAATTATTAATTTATAAAATTAAAACTTTAACATTCGTTTTTAAAATAAATTTAATTTTATATACGTAATTTTTAAATCGTTAAAAAGCTTTTAAAATTACTTTATATTTTTTTAATAATATTATAATTATATTTTATATTTTTTTACGTTTTGCTTTTATATTAAATTAAATGTTTAACTTTATTAATAATTTAATTTATAATAACTTTTTAACTTTTTTCGTTTATATTAACTTTAATTATAATAAAACTTACTTTTATTTTATAATTTAATATAATTAATATAAAAATAAAAATAATTATTATTTATAATATTTATAAAATTTATTATTATTTATTTATTTATTTAAATTAAATATTTTTTTAAAATAATTAAATAAATAACTTAACTTTTATAATATAATAAATAATAAAAATTTAATAAAAAATAATAATATTTAAAAACATTTTAATTTTCGAAACGTTATTATAACGTTTAATTTTAAATATTTTAATTATTTTTGTTTTATTAAAACGTTTATTATTTATTTTATATAAAAGACTTATTATAATAATAATTTCTTAATATTAATATAATTTAATTATATTAATCGTTACGTTAATAAATTTAAAATTAAATAATATTTTATTTACGTTAATAAAATACTTATAAATATATCGTTTAATATTAAAAAAAACCTTTTTTTTATTATATTTCGTTTTAAAAGTTTTAATATTTATATTATTAACGAAAAGCTTAATTATATTAAATATAAAATTATAAAAAATCTTTTTTATAATATAATAAAAGTAAATAATAAAATTAATAATTTTTATAAAAAGTATAATTATTTTTAAAAAATTTAATAAAGTAATAAAAATAATAAAATCGTAGTTAATTATTATAAAAGTTATTTAATTATAACTTAAGAAAAGATTTATTAAAATAATTAAAAAATATATAATAAAATTTATTAAAAATTCGTTACAATTTTTAAATATTTAAATATCTTTTATTATAACGACATTTAATTTTATAATTAAATTAATTAAACGTAATTCTTTATTTCTTTTTAATAATAAATTAAACGTTTTAATATATTATATAAAAATTTTTAAAAATTTCTTTTTTAATATAAATTCGTAAAACTTTTAAAAACTTATTTATTATTTTTAAAAAAATAAATATACTTTTAACTTATTAAATAAAATATAAAACCGTTTAAATTTTATAATTTAATATTATTATTAATTTAATTTTCTTTATATTAAGTTAATTTTAATTTAAAGTTATTTTTTTTTATAAAATATTTCTTTAAAAAAAGCTTTTTTTAATAATATAAAACGATTTTTTATTTACTTTATAATTTTTTTAAAACGTTAATTAATAAAACGTATATCTTTAAATATATTTATAAATTTTAAAAACAACGTTATTTATAAATTATTTAATATATTTAATTAATAACTTTTATAAATTAAGTTTTTTTAAATTTTTTTAAACTTTATTTTTTTTATTTAAAATTATTAAGTAAAATTAATTTATTAAATAATATATCGTTAATAAAATTAATTTTCTTTTACTTTAATTTATATATAATATTAATTTATATAATAAATAATATTTTAAAATTAACTTAATACTTTTTTTATATAATATTATATAAAACGTTAAATAACTTTTAAATAATTAATTAATTTATAATTTTCTTTTTTTTAAATAAAGTTTTAATTAAAAATAAATTATATATATCTTTTAATCGTTAATATTTAAATATATTATAAAGATTTTTAAAATTAATTTATCGTTTTTATAAATATTTTTTAACTTTATTATATTAATAAATTAATTAAATAACTTATTAATTAAAAGTTTTTTAAATAAATAATAATAATTTTTATAATTTTTATATTATAATAAATTCGATTAATTTAAATTAACGAAATAATAATTTTTATAATTTTAAATTTTAAAATGCTTTTTATATTATTTAAAGTTAAATTAAATATTATTTTAATTTTCGTTATAAAATTAAACTTAAAAATAAAAAGTTAAATTATAAATTTATTATTAATAACGTAAATAAATACGATAATTTTTTTATTTATTAATTATATTAAAGCTTTAATAATTTTTAAAAACGAAATTTTATATTTTATATTAAATTTTATAAAATATATTTAAATTTAATATATTTTTATTTCGTTTTATTTAATATAAAAAGTAATTATTATAAATAATTTAATATCGATATTTAATACGTTATTAATTAAATCTTTACTTTTTTTATAATTTATACGTATAATTAATTAAAATAAAAAAATAACGAAATTTATTAAATTTTTTATTTAAATTATAAATAATTATATTAAAAAATTAAATTTAAAAGTTTTATTAATAAAATTTATTTTCATTACTTTTATATTAAAAATTTTCGAATTTCTTTTAATTAAAACGTTTTCGTTATTATATATTTTTATTTTTATTAATTTAATTGTTTTTTAAACTTTATTATTAAAACTTTTAAAAACTTTATTAATTAAAAAATTCTTAAAAACTTTTATAAAATTAAAATACATTTTGTTAAAATTAATTTATATAATTTCGAACTTTTTTTAACGTTTTTTTAAATCTTTATTTTTTAAAACTTAATTTATAAAACATTAATTATTTTTTTTTAATTATTTTCGTTATTTTTATTATTTTAAAATATTTTTATAATTTCGAAATTTATAAATTTATTTAATATAAATTAATTTACATTAATTTTTTATTTTTTAAATATATATTAAAATTTATTTTTAAAAAAAAAAGTTCGCTTAATTAATATTATATTCGTAATTATAAATATTTTATTATCTTTATTAATTTTTATAATATAAATCTTTTTTAAATATTTAAAATTTATTATTAATATAAAGTTAAATTATATTTAATTTCGTATTAAAATATTTTTAAAAAAAAACTTTTTATTTTTAATTATTATTTATATTAAATAAAGTTTTTTAAACTTTTTTTAATTATTTATTTTTTTAATATATAATTATTTAAAAATAATTATAAATTATATTTAAATAAATAAAAAATTAATTAACGAAAAAAATTTATTTAAATTTAAATTATTTATTATTATTTTTTTAATTAAATAATATTAAGCTTATTTTTTAAAATAATTAATAATAAACGGCTCGTTTTTAATTTAATTATAAATTATAATAATAATAAAAAATTTTAAATTTATAACTTAAAATTTTATTTAAAAAAAGATTTTAAATTAAATTTTTTTTTATTTTTTTAAATTTTAAATTAAAAAATATAATTAATAATTTTATAATTAATTATTTTTATATTTATTATATTATATAATAAATTATATTTTTTTAAACGATGTTTAATTTTTAAATAAAAATAATATATAAAAACTATATATATTTTATTTTCGTTTTTTTTTTTTTTTATTATTTTTTTTTTATTAATTACTTTATTTAAAATTATTAAATTAAAATATAAAAGCGTTAAGTTATATTATATTTAATATAATATTTTATTAAAACCTTTCGAAAGATTATATATAATAAAAATTTAAGCTTAAATTTAAAGTTATTTTATTTTAAATTTATATTTTCGTTATAATTTATTTTATATTATTTTTTATAAAATTAATATTAATAATTAATAATTTATTAAAAACTTTCGTAAAATTAAATATTTCGTTTTAACGTTATAAAAATTAATATTTAAAAATTAAATTAAAAAACCTTTATCGTTATAATTTATTAAATAATTAATATTAAAATTATTATATTTAATTATTATTTTTTTATTTTTAATTAAAATAAATTATATAACGCTTTTAATTATTATATTTAAAAAGATTAACTTTATTAATTATTTAATTTATAATAATATTATAAATTTCGTTATAATTCGTAATAAAAAACATATTATATTTTTTATTATAAAATAAAAGAATTTTTTTTAAATAATTTATATTAATTTTTTTAATTAAACTTTTAATATAATCGTTTTTTTTATATAATTTTAAATTTTTTAATAATATTTTTAACTTTTATTTTATAATTTTAATAAAAATTTATTATTTATTTAAAAATAAATTTAAAAACTTATTAAATTAAAATATATAATCGATTTTTAATTATTCGAATTTATTTAATATTATTTAATTTAAAGGTTTTTAAAACGATTATTTTAATTTTTTCTTAAATTGTTATTTTTTTTAAAATAATCTTTATATATTTTTTAATAATTAAATTATTAATTTAATAAAAAAAAATTTTAATTTTTTTTTAAATTATTAATTTCGTATTTAAAAAAAATTTATTTTATATTTTTAAATTAATTTATAACTTTTTATTTATTAAAGTATTATTTTTCTTTAAATTTAAAAAAAATACGATTAATTATTTTAATATTTAATATAATTAAATTAATATTTATAAATTTAATTAAAAACTTTATTTTCTTCGAAATTTATATAATAATAAAAAAGGTTTTAATTAAAATATAAATAATTAATTCGAAAATTATAATATTAAATATAAATAAGTTAAATATTATTAAAATATTAAATTAAAATTAAAAAAGTTTTAAAAATAACGATAATTATTTTTTTTTAAATTAAATAAAAATTTTAAAAATTATATATTATTAATTAAATTATAATCGTTAAAAATATTTTTTTTTTATTTTTATACGTAATCTTTTTAATAATAACGTTAAAAATAAAGTTTTCGTTTTTATTTTTAAAAAAATTTAATAAAACGTATAATAATTATAAAAATATCGATTAATATTTTATTTTATTAACTTTTAATAAATACGTAATTATTAATGTTTAAATCGACGTATTTTAATTAATTAAAGTTTTTAAATTATTTATAATTTATTTCGTTAATTAATAAATAATAAATAAAATAAAAAATAAAAAACTTTTTATATTATTAATATTTAATAAAAATACTTTTATATTTATAAATTTTAAAATTATAAATATTTTAAATTTAAATAAAAAAACATTTTATTTTTATTTTTAAATTAAAACGTTTTATTTTTATTATTTTCGTTTTAAATATTATTAATTTAAATATTTCGTATTTAATTATAAATTTAATAATTATAATATTTAAATGTAAAATAAATAATAAATTTTAAATAATATTATTTAATAATATTTATAAAAAAAATTATTAATTATTATAAATTAAATTTAAAATATTAAACTTTATAACGTTTTAAATATTTAAATATTTATTAAATTATTTTTATATTTATATTTATATTTATTATATTTCGAAAAAAAATTTATTAATTTAAGCTTTTTTCGATTAAAATTAAATTTATTATTTATATTTATAAAACCATTAATAATTTTACTTTTTATACGGTTTTTAATACGTTTTTATTAAAACGTATTTATTATATTTTAATTTTAATTTTATAATAATAATATTTTATAATATTTATTATATTTATATATTTTTAAATTTTTTATATTTTATTTATATTTTATTATTAATTACGAATATTTAATTAATTAAATTATTTCGTATAATATAATATATATATAAATATTTATATAATAACGTTATTATTTTAATTTTAAAATAATAATAAAAAAACGATAAATTTTTAAATAATTTTTTTATAATAATTATTTTTAAAAAAGTATTTTTTATTAAAAATATTTATTATAACGTTTTCGTTAAAAAAACATTATTTTTTTATTAATCGTAAACTTATATTTATAATTTTTATAATACTTTTTATTTTATTATTTATTTTAAAATTTATTATTTTTCGAAAAATTATAAATTCGTTAATAATTAAATAATATCGATATTTTTATATATTAATAATTATTTATAATAAAAAATAAAACGATATAAAATAAATTAATTTATAATTTCGTTATATAAACGATAAATATAAAATATAATAAATTATAATAAAAAAATTAATATATTATTATAAATAATAATAATATATTATATTTAAAAAATATAACATTTATATATAAAACAAAATTATTAAAGCTTTATATAATAATTAAAGTACGAAAAAATAAAAATTCGAAGAATTTATTTAAATAACTTAATATTAAGCTTTATTATAATAAAAATAAAAAAGTTTTTATTAAAAAATATTTAAAAAAAATTAATTTATATAAATAAAATTATATAATATAATATAAATATAATATAATTTATATTATTACGTAATAATTTATATTATAATTTAATAATTAAAAATTATAATTAATATTATAATATAAAATTAATAAAAATTAAAAATAATATTTAATAATATTTATAAAATTATATTAAATAATAATTTAATATTTTATTAATTATTTTTTAATAAAAATAATAAAAAAATAATAATTTAAATTTTAAAATTAAATAATAAACGAAAATTTAATATATTTAAAATAAACGAACTTTATAAAAAACGTAATATTAAAAGTATTTCGTCGTAATATTTTTATAAATAATGTAAATAAAGAATATAAAATATAATATAACCGAAATATTTAAAATATTAAATTTTTTATTAAATAAAAATAATATCTTTTAAATATTATAATATTTACTTTTAATATATAATATAAATTTATAATCTTAAAGCGTAAAACGCTTATTTTAAGTAATTATATAAAACTTTTCGTAATTAAATAATAACTTATTAATAATATTATTATATAATTTATTAAATTTATTTATAAACTTTATTAAAATAAATATATTAATATTACTTTTAATTATAAATAATTAACTTTATAATAAATAATTATTTAATTCTTTTAATATAATATTTTTTATTTTTTAAACTTTAATTTTAAAAATTTCATTTTTTAAAAAATTAATATTAAACGAATTAATACTTAAAGATTT